>OY720679.1:99492124-101892124 GCA_963170755.1 Amphimallon solstitiale | reverse complement strand
TTTTTTTCTTTCCTACTAATTAGTGCGAGGCTTACATTTATTAACATTCAATAATAATCTGCTGTATCTATTTGTGAAATAGTCGTATGATATATAGAACTCTAAAGATTTGTGTTTTTTTACAATCCTCTATACTTTAAAAATCAGTGCAGCTACTTTCATAGATAAAACCTTCATTTTCAGATCGAGAAATACTAACTGAAGATTTGTCAGCAAAGGCTAATAAAGAAGATGTACTTTTGTATAGTACACAAAGTATTTAACTTATCTATTGCAAAGAAAGAAATTTATTTAGAAAAATATGAACAATGAACAAATTTTCATGGTGTTTGTCTTGCAACTACATTTTAATTTCTTTTTTTTACATTATTAATGAAATTTGTAAATATTGTATATATTCTTTTTTAAACATTGATGTCAAATTTTTAATTATTTTCAGCTCGAAGATGCTCTTTTAACTTCCATACCACTTGCAATTTTTAAAACAAAGAGAACTGTGGAAGATACAATTTTTTGAGTTTTGTTTTCCATTGTACTAACTTATTAAGAGTAAGTATGGATCCTATCTATTTTCAGTTAATAGTTTTCTCAACATCACTGTGTAATTTTTTAAAGTTTAACATTTCGTTTATTTAAGCTAACAAAATAATATTCTTCTTTCTAATATATTGATTATTAGGATTGAGGATACTTCACATTTACAATAAAACTAAATTTTATTAGTATCTACAATAAATTTTGCTAGTTTTGAGCACTAGCTTTTACTTTATTTAAAAAAAGGTGTATTCGTATTAAATATAGTTTTTGTTTAACGTTTAAGTATATAATTTTTTTTAAATTTAAAAAATCGCGTTGCTGTCCTATATACAGCAACATTTTATATTAAGCGTACAGTATAAATATATTTGATTCTAACAAATATTTCTCTCAGTGTAGTATAAGGAAGTATTGTGATGATGAAAATTTTCGACCTCGAGATTTTTGCAGATGTCCACGTTTTGAGGTCCCCTGATACCGAAAAAGTGGTTTTTAAAAAATGTCTGTGTGTCTGTGTGTCTGTCTCTGTGTGTGTGTGTGTGTGACCACGATAGCGGCCAAACCGCTGTAGATATCAATTCCAAATTTTGTATTTACGTGTATAATCTCCCTCTTGAGATCTGATTAGTTTTTCAGTAAAATCGGTAGAACGGAAGTAGCAGTTTACTTCGGCGAAAAAATCGAATTTTGCAAATATTTCGTCAACTGCTAAGTTTAAACAAATTTATAAAGAATTCATATATACTTAAAATTAAAATTGAGAATAATTTTATTTAAAAAGTTTTTCGAAATTCCTACCGGAAGTAGGTCTTTTACTCTTATCGAAAATCAGTTTTATGCGAATATTTCGCAAGTCATGCTTTTTAGACAAGTACGTTACGGGTATAAAAGTATTTAAAACATAATTTTCAATGTCTTTTGTATAAAAAAAATTTCAAAATTCAGACCGGAAGTGCCACTTTTACTCTTATCGAATAGCGATTTTTTGCAACTATGTCGTAAGTTATGCATTCTCTATATATATTTATCAAGAGTACAAAAGTATTTAGAACTGGATTTGCAATATTTTTTGTATATATGAAATTTCAAAATTCGGACCGGAAGTAGCACTTTTACTCTTAGCGAGGAGCACTTTTTTGATAATATCTTGCAAAGTATGCATTCTATAGAAATTTATTAAGAGAACAGAAGTACTTAGAATAGGATTTTGAATCATTTCTGTAAAAAAAATTCTTAAAATTCTGTATTTGAAACGCTCATACGTATAAGAAAGTCGTGTGGTGGCCACACCTCATTTTTTTGAAGTGGTTTACTTAATCATTTTCGGAATATATTTGTTGCATTCTTATTTTTTAGAATATATTATTTATTGTTGTATTTCTTTAGTTCGTTATTATTAGAACTGTTTCTTGTGTTTTCGATTTTTTAAATTCATTTTTCATTTTATTGTAATATTTGAGTTTTTATGGCACATATAACTTTCTTAATTTGACACATGCACTGCATACATTAAAAACGTTTCTATAATTTTATATTTCTTTTCATAATTTGTATCGAACAAAAGAGTGGCAATTTTTACATTAGAAAACTTTTAATTTTAAAAAGCCTACTAATTAACTAGAATGACAATGATTACTATAGCTATAATAAATAAAACAATTATAATATTTGAAACGTTGAAATAAGAATAATTCAAGTTCATTATGCGTTTATTATCTATTGATATTAACCCACATATCCACTTATTCGTGTAAAATTCTAAAATAGTTTTTCATGTACATGCGGATATTGAGAGTTGTTTACTTTTCTTGTCATATTTACATTCAAAGATTACAATGCGTATATTATACTCCTTTTTCGCATTACTGAAAAATACCGATACGGGTTGCCAGGCGAAAACAAGGTAGGCAGTTTTGATATTTACGTTTTTAATTGGGGAGACATTAATTCTGTCAGGCACTGTATTTCTAGATCTGACATTTCTTGTTAACTTTTGAAGATACTTTAAAAATAATATATCTTCGTAACAATTCAAGATGTAACAAAAGTAAAAATGGCGCTTGATAGTAATTTTTGCGCAGACTTTAAAAATCTTAGTTAAAAATGACACACTTAATTATCAAAATATAACATTAACTTTAGTTTTAAAAGGAAAACCATACCAAACCCTATATTTATGGATCAGAAAAAAAATAATTTAATTTTAATGAAGTCATGCAAGGCCAACTCTGTTTGCCATTAAAAAAATAGAAAAGTTTATGCACTCAGAAAAATAAAAATGTAAATTCAAGAAAGCATGTGGTGTCCACTTTTTTTGTTGAATAAAATTAAATATACATATATCCAAGCAACACCATCTTATTCTTCAAAGAAGCTTTCTATTTTACTTGATGTTTATTAGATAAATAAAATAATAAATTAGTTGATTCAAATAAGAATGATTCTGCTCAACATATTCTATTTTCAATATATTTGTATTTCAGGTGAATAAATAATCTGTAAATTTAAATTTCTCCGTACGTTTGAATCAACACGTTTTTATTTTAACCTTAGAAATTCTAAAACTCCCTTGATTGAACTATCTTCCAATATTGTACTAAGGCGGCGCCGGCTCGCACAAAATATCCAGATTGAACCAGATGTACTAAAGAGCATTAAGGACAAGAACACATTCCAGTCTCCAGTTGTTTCCTTCCTTTATGCTGGTTTAATAAATCATAATGCGAAAAAGGGATACCTACAATTTACGGTATCTTACAAGGTTTGTTAGACTGTAAAAAGTAATTGTTTATTTTAAATGTACGGGACATATATACCTGCGGATATAGGGATAAATTAGACAAAGACGGTGTATACGAGTTGCGCCACAGATTCTAGGAATTAGTAATCCCTCTTAAATCCGTATACGAGTTGCGCCAAAGTTACACCTCGAGGGTGGTAAATGTAAAAGTTGGTCATATCAATATCAATATACCACAGAAAACTCTGAAATTAGCATTTTTTTAAAACAATTTTTTGGTTGGTCATTATTAAAACCAGATGATATAGGTGAATGTTTTACGGAGATATTTGAATCTGCACCTGACGATGATAAGGTGATAGAATTTTGCGATTATGTACTAAATAATTATATTGATGAAAATTCTGCATTTCCTCCCAGTGTGTGGGCTTTTGCCTCTTGTTTAATGACTAAAACTACAAATAATTGTGAGTCATTTCATTCCAAATTTGGCAATTTTTTTTATAATTCACATCCGAACATTATAAATTTTGTAGAAATGCTCCTAAATTTATAGTTAGAAATATATGTTAAAATTAATACAGCAAATAAGTTTGCCAAGAAAATTAGAACTGACTTAAAAGACAAGCAAGCATATATAAAACATAAAATCGATGAACTATATGTGTACGAAGACAATTAGTAAAATAGATTTTATCAAATGCGTTTCACATAATAAATTTTTGCCTAGCTCTCTATAATATAATATTGATGTGGGTGTAATATACATATATATATTTGAGTTTGTTTTAATTGTAATTACTGGTAATTATTTTAGTTTATTACTTTTAATTTCAAAGTGTAATGATAACATAAACATAAATAAATTGTATTAAACTTTAAAAGTTTGTTATGTCTACTTTACTTTCACCCTGAACATTTACCATCCTCGAGGTGAATCTGGCGCAACTCGTATGCGTCCGACAAAGATAACACCGGGTTCTTTGTAGCCAGGGGGATGTTGCGTGATATGTGGAAATAAGTTATACGGAGTTTGGCAATTATTTGCTATGATTATTTGCATCTTGTACACACAGCTGTAACGTGAAATGCAGGAAGTAGAAAAAAATATTAGTAATTTAAATTTATCTTAGATTAGAACACTTACGTTAAAACTCAGAACTGTCGCTATATATACACCTAACAACAAGTAACTATACTAAACAACATTTTATTCTTCGGAAACTCTTACTACTTGCTGCATAAAACAATCCTAGTTTTAACTTAAAAATTACGGTTCTACATAAGTTTAAATTATCCATAGATTTTAAACTCATGATGACCAAATGCAGGAATTTGTAGATTTAAAATTAACATATATCATATTTCTTGCATTCATAAACTAGGATATTTCATTCAACCGGAAAAGGATTTCAAAGAATAACAAAATTTTATTCGTTTAACAAATACAACACGAAATTATTCTAACTTATACAGTAAGTTGCCATTGTTAGGCCACCAAATACGTGTAGTTGTTGCAATATATTTCATTTGTCTATCCAGTTAATAATATTTGTTCATACAACACACGAAACTGCTGCGCCAATGTGCAAGTGACAACAACTTCACTTCCATTGCATCGAAACAGATGAGGTATTGATTATAGGTGAATAAACATGAATGTTGACTGAAAGTGTTTTGTGATGACTGCACATTTTATTTTACTCGGTATATCATCTCTTGATAATTAAGTTGGCAATGAATTTTTTATTAAGATTATTAAATTCTACGTCACATTTCAACCAGGTGCCATTTTTAGTTTTGTTCTATCTTTAATGATTACGATAAGTTAACAATAAATGTCAAATCTAGAAGTACTATCAAATACTCCTCAAATTTCTTAACTACCCTACTATTTTCACCGATCCTGTATCTTCAATATCAAGAAAATTACCCATGTATGGAAATAGAAAATGAGCAGGCTGTATTGTCATCACTAGACATATTAATAATAATAATAGTATTTATTAAATTGCTCTACAGGTCACTGAAATATAGACAATATAAACAAATAATAACGATATTACACATGTGAAATATTATAATAATAACAACAAACAATTCAGAAAAATAAGCCAAAAAATATGAAACACATTAAAAGAAAAACTAATGAAAAACATCTACGATAAAATCTTAGCAGGTGCGGATAATGAAACGCAATGCTTGAAATGCTGACGTATAATAGTGACCAGGGAAACATGATCAGCGAAGGTAGGTTATATGCTTTCATCAAATGTAACTCCGAGATTATTGACATGCGTTTTGCGGTTGATTGCGACGTTGTCTATAGAATAATTGTAAGAAAATCTACTGTGTTTTCGGGTAAAAGATATAAAGCAGCCTTTATAGATATTTAATTTTAATTTGTTTAAAGAGCACTAATTCGCGATTTGGTCCAGGTTCTCTTGAAGAAAGGAAGCATCTTGAACACCATTAAATCGATTAAGTCTTCAAATCATCCGGCAATTGATGGAAGTTATTAAGTCATGAAGAAATATGTTAAATAATAAGGGTCCAAGATTGGACGCCTGGGGCACCACGAAGTAGAAACATACATTCTTGATTTGTAGAGTCAATATAGTATACGAAATTACTTCTTTCAGCAAGGTAAGAACCAAGAAGTGCTAACAGTGAATTGCTGAAACCAAACAAACCATTTTTACCAGGAGATGTACAAAGTACGAAAAAAATCCGTGTAAATAACATCCATCTGCTCCACATTGTCCAGTGTTCCACATAAAGCCTGAGATAATGTGGCGAGATTCGAAGTGATAGACCATTTAGATAGATTAAATTATAATAATATTGGCATTCTCTTATCAGCAGGAAGTGTGGCGCCACTATTTAACATTCGTTATCTACATGAAATTACATACACCTAAAAGCTCCGAAGTAATCATTAAAGCGGATTCTATACACATTGTTGCGATCAAAATAAAAACAGTGTCAGAAAATTCCCAAAAAGATAGGTTGTTGTTCTTAAACCGATTACAAATCAAAAATAAATAAATTATTGAACACACTTCAAATTGACTATTGAATAAAAAAAACATTTTCGAATACTCTTATCAGGTACTGGCTAAATTTACAGGGGGTTGAATTTATAGTCGTTCTTCAATTCAATTCACAATTTGATATTCTCCATGTAGAAAATAAATGTAAAAAACTAAATCACTTAGAGTCACTGGAAATTAACAAACTCAAAAATTCAGATATACGTAATATTAAATGACAAATTAGACCTTAATTCGTCCCCATTATTAAATATGTTTAGTCTTTGAATAGTGTTTTCCCATGTAGTGATGTTCAATTGTTAAACTTGTGCCCCCACAAATTAGATACAGCTATATTTACAAATAGCAATCAAGGGGATATTAAAGTCGATTTGTATTTGGGAATTGACTATAATTGCTTTTGGAGGTGTTGGCCCGTAGGAGGAGCCAAATGCAAGCCCATCTCATTCTCATATATTTGAAATTAATGTTGTTTTCTGTCACCCGAATACAGAGAAGAAATACAGCTGAAGGCGCTGCTAAAATACAAATAATTCAGTACCGCACCATTCCGGAATTTCTTAATTTAATTACTCAAATTAAACTTTTTTCCGCAATTCAAAAAGCTATATCTCACAAGAAACCATTGGACTACACGGGAATTACATCCGTTTTGATCAATTTCATTTAATTATTTCAGATTTTGACCGAGAAACACATGTACATTTTACTCTAATTTGGAATAAAAAAAATAGATGGTTGTGACAAAAAATTACATAATCTGACAACCTTTCCGTGTACTCATATCTATAATGGAGTTGTACAGAAAATTTCACATTTCTATCTTGAGCAATAGTAAAAAAAAATGATAAATTCGATATCTTACTTTCTCGACCGCTTTAATATCCCCTTAAGTTAAAAGTTCTAAAAATTTCCAATTTTTTTGTGCAATACGGTAATAAATGTTGTATATTGTAGTTAATATTTTAGTTTAAAGATATCACCTGAAGAAGCTAATATGAAGCGAAACAGTTCTAGTGTTTTTATTTTAGTAATGTAGTGTATAATTTCAAACTTCCTAGTGTGTGTTTTATTTTAATTTGAACATGGATTTACATCAAGTAAAGGTCCAAACAATTCAAGAATAGAAATAATTTGTTGAAAAAGATAAGTCTGCATCTAGGATCTTAAAGTGGATATCAATCAGATTCTAATGGTATAAGCCATATCTGAGAAAATTTAGTAACCAATAATATGTTAGCAAATTCTGATGTCAATGGAAATAGCACCTACTTCTAATACATAACACAATAGAAGAAACATAAATTTAACGAGTTTACAATACTGCAGAATTATTTATAATTTCAACTACAAGTGATAGTGATATAAATGGTTAATATTTATGTTTCAAAATTGTTATACGAATTAAAAAATATGTTTTAATTTTTTTATTATTTGGAGATACTGAATATTCCTTTTAATAAATATATATTTACGTAAATATTGAATAATTATTTCAGTATAGCATAAATTTATATTCAAACGCTAAGACACAGCGAAATGAAATATTTATTTTGAAATCAAAGGTTTTCATGACATATACAGGCTGATTCAAATTAAGAGCGCATCATTGCACACTTCGTTATTATTAATTCTGGAATGTAGGTTAAATTAGCAAAGTAGTAGTGATTTTATTGTTGATGAATATGCAGTTAATGAATAAACAATTGAATGACGCATTTCCGAGAAACATTGAAATTTTTTATTTTTTAGATAGATAGATCACCCTACATATTTTTAGAAATATTGATTAATAATTTAATTTGTGATATGAAAGTTCCTATTCATTATTGTCTTAAAACGGATAATAAAGAAGTTATACAAATTAAGTGCGCACCATTGCTATCTCCGTTATTATTAATTCTAAGCATGTTTTGCAATTGTCAAAGTCTAAAGGCGAGAGGTCTGGGGACTGTGCGGGCCATCGAATATGACCATTGGTACCAATTCATTTATTGGTGAAGGTGGCGTGGAGATAGTTTTGTACTAGATGACAGTAGTGTGCAGGAGCACCGTCCTGTTGAAAGTATAAAACTTGGCGCATCATATAATTGTCATAGTCAAGGAAATCCGATAGAACGTTTCGAAGAAATTCCAGATATCTTTCTCCTGTCAATGTTATGGAACACTGGACCAACGACTACCGAACGTATCAATCCGCACCAAACATTAAAACCAAACCGAACTTGTGCAACATATGGACGCCCTATTAGTATATTGTTTTGGGACCAGTAGTGATTGTTTTTCCTATTAAAATTGCCTCTATTTCAAAAACTCGTTTCATCACTCCATAAAATACATTGTGCGCTCGGTTTAAATTGTCGTTGCAGAAATTTACGAAGCATTGAGAGAAGGTTAATTTCCGGGTAGTAATGTTTGTGAGGTTAGGAACTTATATGGGATATACTTATGCCTTTTTCAAAATTTTTTGGATTGATGAATAACTTAAACCCAATGCTATCGTAGTATCCTTAACAGAAAATTCATGATGAGCTTCAAAATATGATAACACCGTAGTTTCCACTTCTTCATTGAGGATGATCTTTTTCTTAGTTCTTTTCCTTTTAAATAAGCAATCATGTCATATAAACTGACTGTATAGTTTTCGAAAGTAACGTCGATCTGACAGCTGCCATAAAGGATAGCATAATGTTCGCTAGTCCTTTCTGAATTTTTACTGGACATGATGTATGCTTCCAACATACTGCATTTTTCCAAAAGAAAAAACACCATAGTCAGATATCTAACACTTAGTGTTAGATATCTGACTATGGTGTTTTTTCTGTTTTTTCTCACGCTTACGTTGTTTAGTCTAAACAACGTAAGCGTGAAAAAATAGAACAAAAGTACACAACGCAAAGTAAAATGAAGAACTACTATTATGCGAAAAAAATGCATGCAAAAGATTTATACTCAGTACGTTGTTGACAATATTAAATAGCATACTGTTTTTCTTTTGTTGGTTTTCAAGTGAAAGGAGTCTGCTATTCATTTTATAGGGTAGATAAGAACATCACCACTAACATCAACAGCAATCCACAATAATTCCTTTATTATTCATGAACTGTATACTAGTCAGCATAAAAAAATATCCTGCTACTTAAACCTACTCTCTAGAATTAATAATACCTAACGGAGATAGCAATGGTGCGCATTTAATTTGAATCAGTCTGTATATAACGACCACAAAAAGAGACAGGTATTTTTATTTTAATTAAAAAGTAAAATGACTTTCGCAAATTTATAACGAATGCAATGAAGAAATTATGTAAAAACGTAAAAACATAACTTTAATCTCCACTATACATAATAACTTAACCAAACGTTTTCTTTGTCAATATGTGATTTGCGCCAATATATTCCCGTGTTTCTATTGGCGGATCACTTCAGTATCACGAACTGGTGATCCTCTGAAATAGCACGATCACTTGGGAGTTTGGCGAAAAGCGAGAAGTTCAGCTAAGTGACGTCACTTACGACGTTTCACATGAACTGATCTGATCCGACGATCAAATAAAACACACCTAAGATGTTTTATGTATGTTTGTTTGCGATTTACGTATTATTGATTCTTTTGTTTTATTTTTTTAATGCATGCTGATAACATTTATTATTAAGTATCAGTATTTAAGTATCAGTCGAGTTGTTATTAAAATTAAAGTTTTTCTTTTTGTATAATACAAAACTATGTACGTTTGTTTGCGATTTACGTATTATTGATTCTTTTGTTTTATTTTTTTAATGCATACTGATAACATTTATTATAAAAAATAGACATGAATGATGACAATTCCCATAATATTTTTTCATTGTATGTATAATATATATACAGGGTCGGGCAAAAAGAGCGGAACACCGAATTTATGGCTTAACTAGCACTTTTTCGAAAATTTAACCTAAATTAAAGTTTTTGTATACTTTATGTATTATTTATTGGTGTTTGCAGATTTTCCGTTTTTGTCACATTTTTGAAGATATGATGTCACCGGATAGTATTTTAAATGAATCACCCTGTATTTATATTTTTTTTGAGTAGATATTTTTTTCCTGAATTCACTAATACCAGGTTTAGTGGGTCTCTGACTTATGGTTTCATAAGAAAAAAATAAAATGTAATGGCACCTAAATATTTATTTAATAAAAAAACGAACGACAATAACTAAAGATTCTATTCATTAACGTCCATTAACTTTAACAAATGATTATGAAATTCATTTCTCGCTTAAAGGTGACATGAACTTTTAATGCAGCATTAACTTTTTTTAGAATCTTTAGTTATTGTCGTTCGTTTTTTATTAAATAAATATTTAGGTGCCATTACATTTTATTTTTTTCTTATGAAACCATAAGTCAGAGACCCACTAAACCTGGTATTAGTGAATTCAGGAAAAAAATATCTACTCAAAAAAAATATAAATACAGGGTGATTCATTTAAAATACTATCCGGTGACATCATATCTCCAAAAATGTGACAAAAACGGAAAATCTGCAAACACCAATAAATAATACATAAAGTATACAAAAACTTTAATTTAGGTTAAATTTTCGAAAAAGTGCTAGTTAAGCCATAAATTCGGTGTTCCGCTCTTTTTGCCCGACCCTGTATATACAGGGTATACCACGACGAGATTTCATTAGAACAATATAGAAAACTAATAAGAGTTGAGTTTTGAAATTTCGCAAATATTAGTTTCGCCTTAAGCTCTTTCGATTTAAAATAGTTTTGAATTTTTGCTTTTTCCGGTTACACCGGAAATGGATATCAACTTCCTTATTTTAAATGGAATACCCCATTTTTTATGATTGATTCGTATTTCCAACTTAATTTTAAGGATAGTTTGTCTAATAAGCTTTGCCTCTAAAGTTAGCCATTTTTGAAGTATTTCAATTTTTGTAAAAAAATTGACAGCTGCAGACCATTACTCATAACAACATTCCCAATAATTGAATGCATGCACATATTTAAAATTTTAGGTAATCATTTTGGAAAGTATACTGCTTCAAATGCGGTATTACAAACTTTTTAAAATAATACAGGGTGATCAGACAACCATGTTAAACATTTCATCCAGAAAATATCAATATCTTGTTATTTTTAAATAGCAACCTACATTTTTTTCAACTTCATTGGATTGCACGTTCAAAATTAGGGGTAGTATGTATTTACTTCTCTATAACTAAACGTCTTAGTTTCAGAGCTATTTTGGAAAATGTATCAATTCCTTTAAAGTTTTATTTTGTATAATCAGTTAGGCTATGGAAACTCATGTAAATAAATAAAAACAAAACAAGGCATCATTTAATGTCCTAAAACATTTAAATGAAAACTACACAATATCGAGAAGAAGTAGTCTTAATAATAGTTTCTAATAATCTTAAATAAAGTTTTCAAACACATCACCACCTCTTTCTAAACACTTTCTTACTCTTTTTAAAATATTTGTACGCGTGGCACGCTGAATCATGGTACCGTCTAGATTATTGAACCGCTCACTATTTAAATTTTCTTGATAAAAATGCAAAGCAAATATTTTGTCATGTTTAATAGCACAAAATACATTAAAACTCCAAGACTCTTGGAAACGTCGTTGCCTAACAACTCGAGGATTATCTTCGGACCAAAAATGAGAATTGGGTCGATTAGATATTCCATTTCTACAAAACTTTGCTTCATCTGTTCATATAAGATTTTTTGTGAAATCGTCGTCTTCTTGTGATTTCATTAAAAACCACTCACAATACTGCGCTATTGTTACAAAATCAGCTTCATTAATATGTTGAACAGGTTGAAATTTGTAAGCATGCCACTTGTTCTTTTTCAAAATTCGATGTATGCTCTGGATGCATCTACTTCAGCTTCTGCATCCATTAGAGAATTACTAGGATGTGCTGTAAAGTAAGCAAGTGCTGTTCCCTTCATATTTTCACTATCAACAACAGGTTTTCGTTTGGTTGTTTTGGACAAGAATGATCCGAAGGAAATGCAATTTTTTAAAAGATTGCGTAAGATACTTTTTGTAGGTCTTGACCGATTTGGATATTTTTCTGCATAAACACGACATGTCCTCTCGATTATTCTATTACATTCACCATATGTTATTATTAGATTTAAAAAATCTTCGTTATTAAATCCAGATCGCGACATTATTATTATTCAAGTATTCAGAAACGGAAGACAACTGAAACGCCTTACTGATGACAGGTAATATGATTGCAGCTTGTTTTTATTTATTCACATGAATTTCCATAGCCTAATTGATTATACAAAATAAAACTTTATAGGAATTGATACATTTTCCAAAATAACTCTGAAACTAAGACGTTTAGTTATAGGGAAGTAAATACATACTGACCCTAATTTTGAACGTGCAATCCAATGAAGTTAAAAAAATGTAGGTTGCTATTTAAAAATTACAAGATATTGATATTTTCTGGATGAAATGTTTAACATGGTTTTCTGATCACCCTGTATTATTTTGAAAAGTTTATAATATCGCATTTGAAGCAGTATACTTTCCAAAATGATTACCTAAAATTTTAAATATGTGCATTCATTCAATTATTGGGAATGTTGTTATGAGTAATAGTCTGCTGCTGTCAATTTTTTTACAAAAATTGAAATACTTCAAAAATGGCTAACTTTAGAGGCTAAGTTTATTAGGCAAACTACCCTTAAAATTAAGTTAGAAATACGAATCAATCATAAAAAATGGGGTATTCCATTTAAAATAAGGAAGTTGATATCCATTTCCGGTGTAACCGGAAGAAGTAAAAATTCAAAACTATTTTAAATCGAGAGAGCTTAAGGCGAAACTAATATTTGCGAAATTTCAAAACTCAACTCTTATTAGTTTTCTATATTGTTCTAATGAAATCTCGTCGTGGTATACCCTGTATATATATATATTATATATACAATGAAAAAATATTATGGGAATTGTGATCATTCATGTCTATTTTTTATAATAAATGTTATCAGTATGCATTAAAAATATAAAACAAAAGAATCAATAATACGTAAATCGCAAACAAATTTACATAGTTTTGTATTATACAAAAAGAAAAACTTTAATTTTAATAACAACTCGACTGATAATGTCGGTCGTCTAAGAGGAATTCCCAATGAAAATGTATAGGTATATTTTACAGTAAATGCAAGTTTCGTATGTAAACTTAACTTTATTTAATAGCATTACATGTAATGTTGTATTATTTTAATCTAATCTTGTATTGCAAAATTTAGATACATGACAATTCTCAATTCCGAAGAAATATTGTGAAATATTTTTATTTATAAATGCAACATCAATCTTTTTAAAATACGCGTTTATATTTTTTAATAAATACAGTACATAAATCTAGATATGTTTTAGTCATCCATCGTTGAAGTATTAGAATGATAATGCATTGTTTTAAAACATATTACCATATATTTCTAACAAATTGCTTATATTACATTATTTTACATAACTTACATATATTTTCACTGGGCCAATATTTGGAAGCAAATAGTACAGTCAGGTGTATTAACACTGCAATGCCCGAATAAAGCATTTTCCCCATAATTTATGAATGAAAAAGGAATGGAACTATGTACATACAACTTGTCAAAGTTTTGCTTTAAACTGACGACTTAAGTTGGTATAGGAGTTTCACGAAGTTTCACGAAGCAGGCGTGCCAACATTTTTTCAGTCTAGATTTAATCAGATTTATCGCTAACTGATAGTATATTGAAAAAGGATGTGATAATGTGATGTACTGAGAAATTAAAATATATTGTTTCTAGAATGAATAGAATATATTATACGAAACAATATTTAATTATTATTGGTGACATTTATCTCTCAAATGGTGCGACTGATTATCCGCCAATCACAATTTATTAACATGTAGAGGTAATCACGCGAACTGTCGGGAATCAGGAGCGGAATACACCAGATTTATTAAAGTTTATTAATAAAGACAAAAATATTAAAAGAAATAAGACATAAACTCATGGATCAAATTAAAGCACCACTCGTTTAAACTTGTATAACTACAATACTGAATTTAATATGGAAAAAAACTTTTATGAAAGCTTATTGTTAGGTACTGTCTAGTGGCTTGTAAATGAAATCAGCGCAACATGGCGTTATGTTTAATCATTTTTTGTTAAGAAAAACTTATTTTCTTGAAAACAACGCAAACATGTAAACAAAAAACAAACGAAAACAATAGTATTTTGGGGCTATTCTAATATCGTGTATATCCTCCTCCACTTCTAATTACTCCTTCCATACGTCTTGACATACTAGCTCAAATCAAATTTTGAACGACTTCTTGAGTAGTATTTTCCTATTCTTGAATTGCGTATATCAGTTGATTGTGGTTGACAAGTGGAGGTGTACGACATCGACCCCTTTTTTAATATCCTCCCATAAATACTCTATTGGGTTTATGTCAGGACTATTGGCTGGCCATTCCATGAATGGAATAGCAATAGCATTTAAGTAGTGAATAACTTGCCCAGCCACATGAGGACGAGCATTATTCTGCATAAACAAGAAATTCGGCTCCGCAAAAGGAGCAAATGGCATTACATGGGCAACAACGATGTGTTCAAGATAATAATAAGCATTCATTGACCTAGCACGTATAGGGACCAACTCTGTGCGGCCATCGAAACATGTGCCTCCCCAAACCATTACAGAGCCACCACCAAATGGGACTCTTGGAGAGATATTGCAACTAGCAAATCTCTCTCCTGGCCTTCGTCAGACACTCTCACGTCCATCAGGAGATTTAAGGCTAATTCTCGTTTCGTCTGAAACTTCCAATCTGGAAGAGTCCAATCTTGATGACTTCTCGCAAAACGCAATCTTTGAATCTTGTGCTCTTTGGTGAGCAGGTATTTCTTGTCCAGTTTTCTGCTGTCCATTTCAGCTTCATTTAAGCGCCTTCTAATCGTTCGGGAAGACACAAGAAGATTGCGAGCAGCTACGAGCTCATTTTTTAGGATGGTGCTAATCGTTCTAACCATGTGGCTTAAGCTGGAATGGTTTCTTTCTATCACATTACTAAAATGTATTACACTCGCACTGACACAATCAATAACAAAAACCTTGGTGGCTAAAGACAACTTGTCTTAATAAGCAAAAATTTCCAATCAGATTTTGGATGAAGTTTTACCAAAAATGCTTTTATTTGCAATTGTACTTTTAAAAGAAAACCCTTGTGCATTTCTTTGAACTGCCCTAGTAGGTTCACAGCTTACTTGTAAGATAACTAGAAAACTAAAAATCATTATTATTTTGGAATAACACAAAATATATGCGGCGGTGCGTTAATTTTGTCCATGAGTTTATATTGCAATCGTTAAAAATAAACAGCAAAATTAATAGAAATACAAAAAAGGATTATTACAGTCAAACATAATGAAAGTTCCAAAAGATTCGCGGGCTCTGTGGAGAATGATTGATGATATTTGTAATGAAAGTAGTAAAAGCAATGAGATGTGGGCACCACACAAATATCTTATTTTTATGTAAGGTCCTAATTTTTGATACAAAAGTTGTACAAATTATGTTTTAAATACGTTTACATTATGATAATTAAACGTGTGAGTTAAAGTTGTACTTCCGGTCGAAATTTCTTTTATACAAAATTTATTTCAAATTCAGATCTAAATACTTTTATACTCTCAATCAAAATATTGCTAAGACTGCAGTTCGATAAAAATAAGAGCGTTCTGGTCACAATTTTGAAATTGTTTTATATAGGGTTAGAGAGAGGAGAATTAGACCAGTAGGAAAGACAGACCACCAAGTATAACTTTTAAGATATGGCACCAATGGGCAGATATCCCGCAATACACAGTTGTATTGTGTGTGTATGTGTTTACGTCACGGTACACAGTAGGTCTTTTGTTTCTATCAATTCAAACTCAATGAAATAATAGACCAGTTACGCCAAGAGAAGCTCTTGTGAAATTAAGAACAATATAAATCCTAAGAAGGCTCCTGTATATGACTTAATAACAGGCGAAATCATTAATCAACTACGCAAGAAAGCTATTGTCATGCTTACTTATCTAGTTAATGCAGCTTTCAGACTAAACATGTGCCAAGCATTTGGAAAGTCGCAGAGGTAATAATGCTACAAGAGTCAGGTAAACCGCCGAACGACGTTTAATCGTACAGACCTATATCACATTACAGATTACCACTAAACTATTCGGAAACTGTTACTGAAAACACTGAACCCAATCATCGTAAGAAAAGGACTGATTCTGAATCACCAGTTCAGACTTAGACAAAGACATTCTACTATTGATTAAGTACACCGGATCATTGATGTCATAAAAAAAGCACTAGAAGACAATCTTATATGCTCAACTATATTTTTAGATGTGGCTCAAGTCTTCTAGCACGAAGGCCTTAACTGGTAATTAAACAAACTCTTACCCAAGGAATATGCTGAACTTCTGCATTCATATATTTCTAATAGATTTTTAAGAATAAAAATAGAAGAAGAGTTTCGGGGTTGAATAGGATTAAGGTTCCACAGGAAAGTGTTCCGGGACCGGTCCTCTATTTGCTTTATACGCCTGACATGATAGAACTTGGGATTGTAACTGTGGCTACGTTTGCTGATGACACGGCAATCTTAGCAGTAGATAATAATACGCCAACGGCAAGAAATAAATTGCAAAGATCATGTGATAGGATTTTCAGTAGACTAACGAAAATAAAACTTAATGGGCTGCATTCAACTCATATAAACTTTACCAACAGGAACATAATAAATATAAGAGCTATCATTATAAATGGTAACACTGTCCCTTATGAGAATTCAGCCAAATATGCATGTCACGAAGATCTTACGTATAGAAAACTCTACTGGCTGTTGGGACGTAACTCACAGCTTTCGTTATACAACAAAATCTTGATTTATAACCAAATCCCGAAACCAGTCTGGGTGTATGATATACAACTTTGGGGTTGTGCCAAATCATGTCATCTTAAAAATTTACAAAAATTCCAGAACAAGGTCTTGCGCAAGATGGTCGCACCACCTTGGTATGCTAGAAATAGTGACATACGTAGAGATTTGGGAATCAGCGATGTAGTCACCGAAATTAGAAGATCTGCTGCCAAGCACGAGGCAAGATTGCATAAAAAATGGTCCAAATGCTTTTCTAGTATTCTTGAGAAAAGGGAGAAACCATCAGAGTTTTGGCATTCTGTAATGCCGAGGATGGATATTTGACATACAGTACGATGTCAAATATATATATATATATATATATATTCAAAGGAAAGAACTAAAAAGACGAATGGTACAATGGAATGCCGCCTATGTCTATACGACGAAATATCCATAGGATTAAACAAATATCCCATGGGACTTCAAACAACAACACAAATATTTACTTTTCACTACAGAAAACCGGTTTACTTGATTAACTTTTTAGTAGTTGCTGCTATTTCTGCAACAACACGTGTGAGTACAGATGCGGTTAAGAGCAACAAGCTCTGATAAGCTGACAAACCTCCATCTCCTAAGTAGCACTCTATCAAGCTGCCCCCGTATAATCAATTTGTCCGGGTCTGCACTACAAAGGTCCAATTTTAAACCGTAACAAGCTTTTATATTGCAATCGAAATCTTTAAGCAGAACTTTATTTTCATATCATTTCGTTTTTCTACTAGATTCCTTTGTACTTACAATGTATAGTTAAAATGTTCTCGGGTGTACCCAATACTTATATATTTCTTTAATAATTACTGAAGCATTGTAAACTCAATACGTACAACATTTATATGAAATAACACAATATCTACATAGATTTGATATATCAATGGCTACAATAATCAGTAATTAAAGTTTACATTTGAAAAAAGAACCTTAAACTAATCACAACATATTAAAAAGTACGAAATTTCGTAGATATGTACGTACACAAAACAAACGAGCTTATATATTTTTAGTGACAAATATATTTCGAATTTGTTACACTTATATCCGGTAATAACGGAAGTATCGTCCAACCTTATCTTAAATTTAATAGTATTTGCTTTATTCAATGTGGAAACTATACTCATGGAATAATTTCAGTAACTTCCAAACTAATGACCTTTGTCGAAAACGCTGACACAGGTCAATTTTTATTTTAAATTGCGCTGGTTTTAAATCACTGCACCTATTAGTGACGTCATCTTCTTTAGAGCTGTTACGTCATACGCACTTTTTTTTAATGAAATGCTATATTTTTTATAAACTCATAGATAGCACTATTAAATGCCTTTTCAATAAACTTACACTAGTTAACTTTCTTTTCAACAGTTTTTGAGACTTTTACATTTTTACGTTCCAACCACAACAACAACAATTATAAAAATGTCAAAGTTTACTTATTCTTTTTTTGTTCAGAGCAAAATTACTATTTTTCTTTCTTTTTTTATAAAGACATCATGTAGGATTTGTTACAAAAACTGCTAAGAGTACTATCCAAAACTAAAACAAAACGTCATAGTTCAAAAATGGATGACGCCATGAACAAGTGTAACAACTCACAATAAGTACTATGGTAAATAAAAATTGACCTGCGTTTCAGCGTTTTCGACAAATTTCATTAGTTTGGAAGTTACTGAATTTGTCCCATAAGTAGTTTCCACACTGTATATTTATTTAATCGACTATGAGTATATTTTTCTTTGTTGAATTTTTACTTTTTCGAAAGTAATATTCGATACTGAGTAAAATGTGTATATAACGTGCGCATAAACGGTAGCAAAAGCTACAGGCAGCGACATTCTTCGTTAAGTTCTCAATAAAAAATCATAATGTTAAAATGTCGTATCAGGATGCTTTGTTTGTTATCACGTGGTTCTTGAAGTTCAGACTTTTAGTGCGTAATTAAGCCTTCCTCTTCGATATCTGTCAAATTTTGACAATTACCTGTGCATTTAATTCGACTATCGTATTTCATTTTATGTAAACTCTGCTTCTTCGTGGTTATTTGTATTGTCCTGATTGGTTGTTGTGCTACTGTGTTTTATCATTTCTTTGTTGCTATTTTATTCCTTCATAATTGATTTTATCTTCTATCTTCACATTCCTCCGGTGTGAGGTTTCTTTCACTCATGGATCTTTGTATGCTTTTCTGCCATTCCAGTTTCGGTCTTCCCTGTTTCCTTCTCCCTTTTGGGTGCCAGTCCATTATTGTTTTGGGCCACCTGTTATTTTGCATTTGTTCTACGTGTCCGTACCAAGTAAGTTGTTTCTTTTCGATGTCCTGAACTATCGTGCCTTCTATTCCCATTTGTTGTTTTATATAGTCGTTCCTTATTCTCTCTCTTCGTGAAATCCTCATAGACCTTCTAATGATATCCATTTCAACCGCCTCAACCTTCTTCCTTTGTCTATCTGCAATCCTCCAGGTTTCTGCTCCATACAGAAGGCTGCTCTTTATTATTGTCTCGTATATATTAAATTTTCTCTTCTTTGTTATTTCCTTGCTCCATAAAATTACATTCAGGCATCCGATCACTTTTTTTTTGCTTTGACTATACGTTTTTCGATCTCTCTCACATCTGTTCCGGTGTTGTCGAAAGTTATGCCCAGATATTCATATTCCTGACATTGCATTATTTCTTGACCATTGTCCACTTCCAGATTTCCGGCCTGGTTGCCAATACATAGTGGAATTATATTTCGAAGGTTGGATCAACGTCTACGTGAAACTGGTTCGGTTACTAAAAGAAATGCTAATGCTGCTCAACCAAGAGAAAAAAGTACAATACAACTCGAAGAGCAAATTCTAGACTAAGTACGAAAAAATCCTCCATCAGTACACCCCAGGTAGCTTCAACCTTAAATATCCCTAGTAATAATACCCTTCAGTTGGTTCTACGAGAAAACCTTCTTCGTCCATATCATGTCTGTAAAGTTCAGCCACTCTATGTAAACGCCAACATTTTTCGATTAAATTTTTACAACAAAATTTTAAATAGGATTCCAGAAGATAACAACTTTTAAGACGTAATCTTTGGAGCGATGAGAGTATGTTTACCAGAGATAGTGTATTTAATACCCACAATTTTTACCATTGGGAGAATGAAAATCAGCATGCATTTCCAGAATATGGTCACCAAAGAAGGTTTTCCATTAATGTTTGGCTGGGCATAATAAATCTCCAATTTATCTACCAAATCCTCTTGATGCCAATGGGTATATCAATATTGTCATTGACGAGATGCCATTGCAAATACGCAATAACATGATTTACATGCATGATGGAGCTCCTGCACACTATGTTCGTAATGTAAGAGAATGGTTGGATACGCACTTCCCAAACAGATGGATTGGTCGCGGCTTATGGCCTGAGAGATCACCCGATCTCAATCCTTTAGATATTTTTGTTTAGGGTTTCATTAAGGAGAAAGAGTATGTAACGCCTGCTCAAGATGCTGACGAAGTCAGAAACAGAATTAACGCGGCAGTATTGGAAAATAAACCAGAAACACTCGAACAAGTAGTACAGACGATACCTCGTAGATTGCAACTATGCTTGAAGACAGATGGTTTTCAATTGCAACAATTATGTAGATAATAGTGTCACTGATTTGCTGCCAGAGAATGTCTCTGCATGTAGCTTTTGCGACATTTTTTGCACACGCTGTATAATATCAATCGATTCAGAATTATTTAAAGTCATATATAGTCACATATTATTGATCAGCTTAAAGAACCAAGTACATGATTAAAGGCATAACAATTTTGCGTTTACAAAAAAAAATTTTTAGTAACACTGGTAAAAAGGTTAAAAATGTAGTATATTTAGAGACACTATGAAACAGTTAATTGACAGTTATTAATTAGCCTTTCTAAGTTTAATCATGATTCTGTAATTTGTTCTATTTTTGTGCTAAACCAATAATATCTGTACAAGAAAACGTCACATAAATAAATAATTCATACGAGTACAACGTAATAATATAATAATGTATTCACAATAATAATAATAGTTTTTGAATGTTTTCATAATATTATGCTCTGGGCAGGTTTCTCGAGAAGGAGATGCCAACACAAACTCGTCCACGTGAGACTGTCTCAAAGTTTGTGTTTCATTTTACTACAAAAAAGCCGATGTTTGCATAAAATTTTAAGGGGAAAGCTATGTACGGGGCAGTGGTGCCAAGTTAGGGAATTTTTCCCTAGATCTAGGGATTTCTTGATCAAATAGGTACAAAGAGAATTTAACTCAAAATTTAGGGAATTTTGGACATGTGTTAAAGAAAATAAAAAGTTTTATTCTGTCTAAATTTTTCGATTTTTCTTATGGTGGGTTTATGCAGCGTTCCTTAACTTAGTATTAGCATTAGTCCTAAGAATTAGTCTTAACCTTAAAAGTACACGTTATACAGAAATTAAATTTTCAAATTATGCTGAGTAAGTACTACGTAGCTGTGTACGTAATACCTCACAAGGTTTCGATCTTGGCTAACGAGGTCCTAACTTAGTCCTAAGGGTTAAATTTTACGAACTTCCAAGGTCGTGTCCTAACACGGTCCTAAGAAACTTACGGCCATAAGACCAGCTGACTGAACGCTAACACGTATACTCAATGATCGAACTTTCTTAAGACTAATACTAATACTAAGTTAGGACTAATTCACGCTGCATAAACCCACCATTACTTTTCCACTGTTTTACGCAGTGCCATCCATCTAGTGTATCATAGTGTTAGATTTGTATGGAGTATAAAACTGAATGTAGGTAACTAACTAACAAGTAAGCAAGAAGCGGGTAATTTTCTCAAATAGAAATATAAACATGGGGTATTCACTGGAAAGTTTGCACAATAGGGCATCTCGTCCTCGTGTTTGTTACTTTTTAGTCAAAGCGAGCGACTATCGACTTGATTGCAGTGATTTACAGCCGCCCCCGCTCTCTATTAGATTTGAATATCTCCATCGCCGAAATTATACACGACAATATACTTCTTCCTCTCTTAGGGAATCCTCCAAGGTAGTGTCTATGTGTGTGTACAATTATGGCTGTTCTTTATCTATTATTTAAAATATGCAAATAATCCAAATAAATACATCATTGTCAAAATTTCTGTTTAAGGGGCTCTTTTGATAAATTTGCAATAAAAATTTTATAAAAATAATTTGTCTAAATATATATACAGTGCGTTTTTTTTAACTGTTGCCATAGGGAATTGCATGGTAAAAATTCAACCCCGTGTTAACTTTTGTTCTGATGAAAATATTTAAACCATTTTTGGATGAAAGCTGGAAGATTCTTTAAACTATCGGATAGATTAAAATTCAATATTCAAAACTGTCGAAAAAGTTTTGAAAAACATAATTTTGTGAAAGCGTTTTCTTGCCACTATCATTTCTAGCAGGTTTTGTTTTAAAAAATAAATAGCGGAAGCTCCTCAAGGCTATGACTAAATTAGCTTTTGGAAGACAGAACATGTAAACATTTATTTATATAAAAAAAAACCTAGAAACCTTTAAAGCTCAAATAACTCAACAAATCAACAAACATTATCAGTAATTATCAAAGGAATTGTTCAAAGTGGTTTCCTTCGTGTTCCTAAATGCCCCCAGAAGAAAAAATCGAGTGGTGTTAGGTCAGGACTTCGAGCGGGCCAATGGAATGGTCCATATTGGCCAATCCAGCTATCAGGAAAAGTTTCGTTTAAAAACTCTCTGACGATGGCAGCAGAATGGGCTGGTACTCCATCCTGTTGAAATATTATTGCTACGTTGCATCTCAAAGCATCCACCTGCGGGCCTACCTCCATTTGAAGAAGATCTAAGTATTTATGCTGGTTCAAATTTCCGTCAATAAAAAATGGCCCTACTAAGTGATTCCCTAAAATTCCAACCCACACGTTAACTTTATCACGATATTGCGTATGTGTTTCTTGTGTTCTGTAGGGATTTTCTCTTGCCCAAACCTGTCTGTTTTGTTTGTTAACTTTGCCATTTAATGTGGACGAACTCTCATCAGAAAATAGAATGTTATTTAAAATATTTCGATTTCCATTAATTTTTTCCATCCAGAATTCACAAAATTTCATTCTTGGAAAGTAATCACGGGGCAATAGTTTCTACACATTTTTAATTTTGTGCGACTTGAACTTTTCCATTTTCAAGACTTTAAAGCAGCTGATTCTTGATGCGTGAAATTCTTCTGCTAGAGAAGTAAGTGTGGTGGTCTCTTCTTCTTCAACCGCCACACAGATATTCATTCCTAAAACTTCTGTAACAACATACGAGTTTCTTTTCCGTTTTCTGTGCTCATGATTTAAGCAGCCCGTGGCACGAAAAGCATTGTAATATTTGAGTATTATAGTTTTACTCGGAATAGGGCGATCAGGATATGTAGCAGCAAAATTCTGGCTGATTTCTTTACTGGACATACCTTTAATGAATGCTGTTACAAGTTCAACACGTCCTTTAGTTGTGAAAACAGACATTTTTAAAGAATTGTTCACAATAACCGGGTATTTGGCAGAACTTGTGAATAAAATGACATTTGTCAATTTTCGTTCTGCTCTTGCCTACTAAGATTTTTGTCAAATTATGTGTGTTCATTACCTTGAAGTTTAAAGAGTAAAATTAGTCAAATAAAACTGCTTGTGGATGTTCAAACAGTACGCATTCTGTACTCTTATTGGTGATTTATCACTAAAAGAAAAATTAGCACCAAATCTGTATAGCATCATAAGTTAACAGGGGGTATAATTTTTACCATGTAATTTCCTATGGCAACAGTTAAAAAAAATGCACGGTATATCTCGCCTATTTATATCTAGTGAATTATCGGAAAGAAAATGTCTAAGGAAATTTAGGGAATTTTTAGAATGGCTTCCTGGGATTTCCAACTCTATAGTACTGGCACCACTGGTACGAGGGCGTTTTTTTAACCTTCGATTCCACGAGGCATTTTGCCCTCCACACGCTCTGTCACTGCCGAGTCCAACACGCTATTTCTTGTTGAGCTGCAGTCACGTAAACATGTCTGTCCTTATTTATTCTCCCGCGAAGTGTTATTCGTTTCTTGCAGCGGAAATTCATCGAAGAATGAATCAAGGGTATGGAGACATCTTTACGAGTTATGGTGTTGTTCGTGTATGGTGTAGTAAGTTTAAAGATGGCCGAACTGATGTGCATGATGAAGGGAGTCGCTACAGACGACCTTGTTCAACGAGTTGACCAAGTGGTTAAGGAAAATCGAAGGTTCATCATAAGTGAATTATCGATGAAATTTCCGGAAGTTTCAAGCCCTGTTTCGATGTTAAAAATATATGAATTTAGTTTAGAAAACATTTTTTAGGCGTAACAGATATCCCTAGGGGAATCTTTTGTCGGATGAAGCAGTAGTCCACCTTTTTCTGACTTTAAATTATTGTTGTCCGTAATGGTTTCTTGTATATTTTTACAAAAACGAAGCGCTATAATCGCCCAAAAGAGAAAAAACATTATTATAATATCTGCCAAAATAAGGTATATAGTTGTCGGTGTTGCGCCTGCATGAAGTTCCTTTCCGTGTTTTGTGTATATTTGATATAGAGGCCATATAAGACTCACAGCCAAAACTGTAAAATAAAAAAATATATGAGTACTAATTTATATATACGAGGGGTCGTTTTATATTCCCCGCCAAGACACTTTTCAATTTTAATATAATTTTTTGATTATAGTGTTTTATTATCATTAGGAGGCGGACGTCTCCGGTTTAAACTACGACGGAGTTACAATGGAGCAAAGAAATAATGTAAACAACACACATTTATTGAATAGCATTATTCAAGCATTATTCATATGGTGAACTGCAATATTTGTTATTGACTCACATGTTGACTGGAAAACGACACAAGGAAAGTCCACTTAACTCGTAAAGATCCTATTTTCATCGGCGTAGATATAGGAGCGTCAGAAGTTTTTAAAATTTATTTTATTTACCTTATATTTGACATGATACATAAAGTTAGGTATATATCATGCTTACGTTAGTTTCGTTTTTTCATTGCCTTGACTGTTAATTACGTACTTCGTAATTTTCGTAATAGTTCCTGTTTAATACCGTTTCATTGAATCTACTTCTCCCAATTATCTACACGTAAGTGTGCACTTGATTTCCTTAAGTTACAATAACATACGCATACATTTTTAGTTATCATTTATTTAGATATAGAACGTTGTTTATGTTAGTTTTTATGATATGAAAATGAATTGTCAGTGATTCCGATATTTATTACAAAGTCTGTAAAATATCGATACAGAACGCCCAAAAAACGCACGTACAACGTCACTTAGCATCGCTAAAACATACACGGAAATTGGACACGTTGAAAGCTGACAATTTTAACGAAGAAGTCTGTGAAGCTTTAATGGCGGCTAATATCCCATTAAAGAAACTTGGCAATCCCACTTTCAAAACATTTCTTCAAAAATATACTGGTCGAAATGTTCCTGATGAATCCACCTTACGCAAATATTATGTTTCTAAGTGCTTCACGAAAACAGTAGAATGCATTAGAAGACATCTTTCAAATCAGTATCTATGGATAAGTGCCGACGAAACTGTCGATATATTAGGACGCTGTGTGGTAAATGTTGTAGCTGGTGTACTACATCCAACTATTCCATATAACGCATATGTAATAGCATCTAAAGTTATAAATACAGTTGATGGGGAAACAATTGCTAAAACCATTGACGAGAAACAACATGCTACATTCGGACGACAGGTACAGGGAAAAAATACTTTTATTTGTTAGTGACAGTGCCGCATATATGTTAAAAATAGGCAGACTATTAAAGGAAACATATCCTTACATGCTGCATATTACTTGTGTAGCACCTGATGCTCTACACAGAATCTGTGAATATATCAGGACAACTATCCGGAAGTTGATTGACTTGTATCCGCTTTTAAAAACAGTTTTCAGAAAAGCACCATCGAGAGTGGCCCTTTACAGGGAAAAACTTCCATCTTTGTCACTGCCACCCTCGCCAGTAATAACTAGATGGGGAACATGGCTGGAAGCTACTAGTTTTTATGCAGAGAATTTCGATAGTTTACAAAATTTCGTTACATGTTTAAATGACGATGCTAGAAGTATTTCTGAGTGCAAGGAACTAACACAAATCCTAAATTTAAAAAATCAGTTGTTATTCCTTCAGGAACACTTTGGAAATTTGCCTAAACTAATCACATATTTTGAAAATCGAAATCTCAAACTAAAAGATGGATTAACCACATTAGATGTGGCTATTAATAATTTCAAAAGTATTCCAAGTGACTTCGGATGTGGCCTTCGGCACACAATGTTATTAAATCCAGATTTAATAAAATTGCGGCAATTGTGTATGCTAAATACGTTTTCTATCTACAAGGATGTACTTAATTCAAAGAGAACAAGTCATACAGAAGAGAAAATGAACAAATAATAAGGTATTTTGTATTTTATAGATCACCAGCCACTTGTTATCCAATTATATAAATAAAATTAAAACTTCTTTAAAATTAGAAAATTTCAATAGTGCGCCCATGGGCGATGAGTCATCGGCCGCTTGTGTGCGCCCCCTAATTATCATACATGCCTTGTGTAACGACTTTGGCAATTTTCAAAACAATTGCAGCAGTATTAGTTTTAATATCTGTCAGTTTGTGTTGTCACGTATCAAAATGCACAAACTTGAATATTGAGCAGTTATAAAATTCTTGACACAACAAGGAAAATCTGTAAAAATTATTCGTGAAAAAGTGTTGGCTGTATACGGGGATGACTGTCCTTCAAAGTCGACTATTTGCGAATGGTCAAAATTTCGAAGAAGCGACAATTAGCAGCTTCATTTTAAGAGTTTCAGAAAGCACGGTTTTCAGAATTCTACACGAATACCTTGGAATGACAAACCAAGGGGGCAATACTAAAAAATAAATTTTTATTGCTTTTCAAAACTTTTTTTCATGTCTAGTCTGGGAATATAAAAACGACCCCCCCCCCTCCCCACGATATAACAACAAAAAACGAATCAACCACTAAAACTACATATTTTGTAACTAAATTTTGTACAAAAGTTTACTGTTTTGCCAATAAAAAATTATGAAGAAACTAGCAAGAGAACAATAAATCTTTGAGCAGTTTTTTGCCAAACTTTGATGAAAAGAATTACGTTTTCTTTTCTTTATTTTGGATCAGTGTTGGATTTTTTTTTCTTTTTGGGTATATTCTGTATTTTATTATTTTTTCTGGTTATTATGGAATCGTTTCACGGTCATTTCTGAATATAAATCGTTACTCTTATTTTTAGTACCTCTGCGATTCGACACAAGAAAGAGTGTTCACGAATTAGGAAATGGTGTTAAATCATTTTGAAGCGTTTATTTTTTTGTATAGTCCTTAAAAATTTTATAACTTTGTTGTTCGTTTGACCTGGACATGCGTCAGAGAAAATATGTAGTTCTTGAACTTGTTGTAGTTAATGTAATCATTCAAGAAAGTACATATGTCACTGGACCCTTTCAACCTTGACCCTCATGATACATATAGAAATGGCCGGCATTTGTTTTTTGGTTGTGGATTTGTGGATTTCAACGGAATAAATCCAAAGCTGCCTTAAGTAAAATAGGGAGGGACAAATTATGCTTATAATCAAAACTGATTCAAAATCTCGGGATGCTCCTTGGACAACTTCTCTACTTCTTCTAGTTTACTATAAAACTTCTTGGCTCGCCTTTTGTGAACAATAAGTTCAGCTGCACAAACCTTTTAGGAGTTTTCATTTAAATTGGTTATTCGTTGATACTTGGTATGATAAATATCCCAGTACTTCTTGGAACAAAAGTTAAATAAGAAGTTGGTTGAAAAGCCATAATATACTAGATCCAAATAATTTATTAAATAATATATATATAATCAGTATCCCTTTTACCACATGGTGTCGGGTATGAGTTGGTTTATTGTTCGTATACAAACTTCCTCCACAATTCCCTATCGTTTGCTATTGCTTTGGCTTGTTTTCATGTTTTGCCTTTCTCCTTCAGTATTTTTCCAATTACTGCATCCCATGTTTGTCTTGGTCTTCCTCTTTTCCTTTTGGTTTGTATTTTTGCTTCATATACTTGTTTCACCTGTCTGTTGTCCTCCATTCTCTGTATATGTCCCCACCAACTTAATTGCTTCTGTTGAATAAACTCTAACATTGGTTGTATCTTCAGTTCATTTCGTATTTGAGTGTTTCTGACTCTGTCTTTTAGTGTTATTCCTTTCACTCTTCTCAGGTATTTCATTTCTACCGCTTGGATTTTATTTTTCTGCTTTTTTGTTAGTACCCATGATTCCGCTCCATATGTTAATACTGCTCTGTAGATTGTTTTGAATATCTTCATTTTTGTTTCTGTCGCGATTTCTTTCTTACTAATAAATTTTCTGTTCATTGAGTGAAATAATCTGATTGTCTTCTCTATTCTTTGGTTGATTTCTGCTTCATCTCCTCCTGTATTTTCTATTCTTACCCCTAGGTACTCAAAATATTTGACCTGTTCAACTACAACTTCTTCAATTTTGATTTCCATCTTCTCTTCATTTGTAGTCATCACTTTTGTTTTGCTCTTGTTTATTTTCATCCCATTATCTTTCAGTACTTTATTCCAAATTTCCAGATTTTGTTGTATGTTCTTCTTATTTTCGGCCATTATCACTATATCATCTGCGAAGGCACTTTCTCCTATTATTATTCTCTGTAGTTTGCTATAGCCAATATGTAGTTTTTTAACTCTTACTGAACACTCTTTTATTATATCATCCATGAAGATAATAAAAAGCAATGGACTTAATCCTCCTCCTTGTCTCAGCCCTTCTTGTGTTGTGAATCCTTCAGATTTTCTGTTTTTACTTATTACATAGTTTATGTTGTTTTTATACAGTAGTTGTATATTTCTTATTATTTTCCTGTTGACGCCTCTTCTTTTTAAGCTTTCCCATACTTTGTCTCTGGGTACCCTATCAAATGCCTTTTCCATATCTATAAATGCGTAATAGGCTTGTTTATTTTGTTGTAATAACTTTTCGCTTATTTGTTTTAATGTGAATATGTGATCTTGTGTACTTCTTCCTTGTCTGAATCCGCTTTGTACTTCTGATAGAGTCGGCTCTACTATTGCTCTTAATTTATTATTTATTAGTTGTTCGTAAATTTTTACTACTGTATTTAGTAAGGTTATTCCTCTATAGTTGTTACACTCTGTATGGTTTCCTTTTTTATAAATCGGCATTATTAATGACACTCCCCAGTCTTTCGGTGTCTTTCCGTTTTTCCAAATTCTATTTATTATTATCCATAATATTTCTGTTCCTTTTTCTCCCATGTTCTTTAGCATTTCTGCTGTTATTTTGTCGTGTCCTGGAGCTTTCCCATTTTTTAGTCCTCTAATAGTTTGATGTAATTCTTCTACTTCTATTTCTTCGCTTAATTGCTCTTCTTCATCTTTATACTCTTCTGTTAGATTTTCCACATTATGCGTTTCTGTCTTTTCTGCATTCAACAGATTATAGAAGTATTCTTTCCATCTATCCATAATATCTTTATCTTCCTTTTTCTGGTTTTCTGCACTTTCCCTTTCCATTTTTTCTCCAAACTCTCTCCAGGTTCTTTCTTTTGATGCTGTTACTAAATCTTTTACTCTTTTCCTTTGTTTTTTGTATATCGCATAATGTTTGGTATTTTTAGTTGAATTAAACTTTTATTTTTTATTAAATAATAATGATTATGAAATTTTTCGAATCTGCTCCTAGATAAAAGCTGTTACTGTAAATCTTACCTTAGAAAAAAATGTAACCAAGCGATTTTGCTTAGAGTTCGTAGCATTAAGACCAAAAGTACTGATAAAGCATGAAATTACTAATTGAATTGATACTGTGCTATGGATCTTTAATTAAACCGATTTATACCAGAATTTTTACATTTTATATCCACGAAATAAATTACACTTGCTAATTACGAAAAAAAAAGATTTTCAATAAGGATATGCATGTACAACATACACACTTATGAAATACCACTTGCTTTTAAATGTATTTAAACTTAGTAATTTTAGAATAGCTTGTCAACTTAGATTGAAATTGTCACATACTTAAATTTACTAAATCAAGGTTTTCAGTGTATTTAGGTAAATAAATTTCTGAATTACTTAAAATTCGGTAATTTAAATGCATATCCTACAAATAGCGACCAATTACCAAATACTTACGGAAATATGATCCAGTTATAGTTATAGGTAGACAATAAGATTTTCTTGGTTCTATTTCGCAACAGTTTCTCATTACATATACTGCATAGAATACACTAAATACGATGACGATGTATAGCTGAAACAAAAATTATGAATTAATTTTTACTTATACATATACTACGTTTGTATTGTTACGTTTTACAATTTTGGCGCCCTGCTTGAAGTCAAATTAATTGTCAAATTTGATATTAAAATCCCATAAGCGCAGTTTGCATACTAGGGTGGAGTAACAAAAAAGTAATTTTTCATTCCTGTGATGTAAAGGTACAATAATTGCTTTGAGGGTCACGTATAATCCATGTCAATTTTTGTTTCATTCGCTTTATATTTAGTGGGTCCGCCAGAATGACAAATATTAGAAGAGAAGTTGAAAATTTCAACTTTTAAAAATATTTATATAGTTTCATTATTTGCGTGTATAAGTGCATATCCTGTATGTGTAACTAATAGCAAAGATTATTCTAAGAATAGCCATATAAACAATACTACTAAAACATTTAATTAGCTCTCATTAAAGAACCTCTTTCCAAATATATAGGGCACGTCGTTCCCGATTCAGGCAATGCAGTGAAATGTGCAGAAAGTATTCTACATTATTTAGTAGCTAAATTTGATTTATCGAGGCTTATGGCTTTAGGATGTGATGGCACTCCTACCAATACTAGTGCAAAAGGTGAAATAATTCCTTTAATCTAGTCGAGACTAGGACGATCACTGGTTTGTGCGCCACTTACAAGGAAATGAGCTAACTTTGATGCATTTGCTTCAGAATTTAAATGGACAAACTAGAGGCCCAAAGAGCTTTACTGGACCAATTGACGGTTTGTTGCAGAAATGTAAAACCTTTTTCCTAACGAACTACAAAGCAATTGAAACTGAATTACATTTACCTCTTTTGGATTTTAAAGATGCCCCCCCCCCCCGTGACAAATTTCTTTTAACAGATAAATTAATTATAAATACCTAATTTGAATGTAATTTTTCTGATTTTTTGATATTTGATAACAAATAATATGTTTTCGGAAGTAACAGTCCGTCTCCTCAGCGCCGAGTTTAAAAATTGCAGTCTGACGTAGGTTCCGGGGCATCTCGCTCGACTGCACCGTCTGTATTAGGAATCGAGCGATGAAAGTGGCGGGGGTAGAGAGCGGGTATATGTCAGCGAGAGGGCAGTTCTCAGCGGTGCCGGTGACGCAAGTCCAGTATATAATATACAACGGTGACTGTATGTTGTAATTTCTATCGGTGCAAATACAACTATGAATTGCGTTAGTAACATAATCGAAATGATAGAAAATAACACGCTGAGCTATGACATTAAGATAGAATTAAAAAATCTAGGACCCCCTAGACCAGTTTTATTGATTAAACTAGAAGATCACAATTCGAAAACTAATAAAACCGTGACGAGAAAATTCAACAGAAGCTCTTGCAGTTTATCAGACTGGTTGTGTGGGTGAAATGTGCAAAATACTTTTTTTTTGTTATGGGCTGCCCTACAGAACAAACAAGTGAAAGTTTTCTTTTGCAATCTAAGGGTTTTTTACTTTTTTTTTTACAAGATCCCCAAAGCGTACTACTAAACTGGATGAGGTTGTGAAAAATCGACTTCCGCGGGCTGCACCAACCAGATGGATTAAGATGTGTTGTCAGTGTCTTCAGATATTAAAAAGTATCACATGTCTGACGGGGATCATAGATGATGAATCTAGTGACCAGTCGACAATAAGGAAAGCTGTAGGCTTGAACAACATTTTTAAAGATTATGATTTCAATTACCGGTTATATTTTTTTAATAAAAGCATGCCGCATTGCGAAATTCTCTACAACCAATTACAACATCGTCAAATTGTCAGTATTAAAATACAGTCTTGTGTGTCATCATTTAAATCGTGAATTCAGCATGTGAGGAACTCAACTGATTACGATTATTACAATGACAAACGATGAAAAAGAAGAGGAACATTCCCGACAACGGAACAGAAGACCCCGTTATGAAGAGAAATACAAAATGGTTGCTAAAGAAGTGTGCGATCAACTTGACAAACATTTTAAATGATTATGATTTCTATTACTGCATGGTTATATTTTTTTTAATAAAATCATGCCGCATTGCGAAATTTTCTACAACCAATTACAACATCGTCAAATTGAAAGTATTAAAATGCAATCTTGTGTGTCATCGTTTAAATCACCAGTTCAGCATGTGAAGAACTCAACTGATTAAGATTATTACAATGAAAATAGTGATAACGATGAAGAAGAAGAGGAACATTCCCAACAACGGAACAAAAGACCCCGTTATGAAGACGAACAGAAAAAGATTGCTAGAGAAGTGCGCGATATTATTATTAACAATATTGATGACCGTTTTTTATTTTGTGATCACCTATCTATAGCTCTTGTTTTTCAACCACACTCACTTTCAACATGTCAACATTCTTTCCACGAAACTGAATTGCTTTTAAGCATGAATTGGAAGTTTTGTATAACATACCAGATTTTGGAACTGCTTCATCTGCTCTGATATTACTGCAATGTTTTTATGAAAATAATTTAACAACTACATTTGTCGAATCTGTCAAGTTATTGAAATTAATTTACACCATACCGATGACAACAACTGAAAGTGAACGGTGTTTTTCTACTTTGAAGAGAATAAAAGAAATACCATGCAGGAAAGCAGAATATGTGCCTTAGCAATGAGTTCCATTGGAAAACAATTACTGACGTTGACACCAAACTTCAATGAGTTAGTTATTAATCATTTTGCTCGTTACAAGGAACGGCGAATGGATTTTATTTTCAAACAACAAATGAATACCGTGGTGAGTTTGTTTTTTTTTATTTTTTTTTCTGTTTTTAATTTTCGATATTAAACACATTAAAAATAATGATAAAATTGAGGTGTTGGAAGCATATTTTGCAAAAAAATCTGGGGGCGCGGACTCCCCCCCCCCCCGTGTCCTCCTGTCTCAAAAAATCACGGGCCGCCACTGGCTATAACCACAGTATAGAGCTGTATAGACACAGTAGTTTCTCTCGCCGTCGGCACCTTTGATGTTTGTGTCCCAAAATGGTACTGCGCATTCACGCACGCGCAACCAGAGGCGTAGTCAATTTTTCTATTCAGGAATATACCAGTGGCGCAGAACCAAATCGTTTATGAGATAATTATGTTAATCTATTTTTAAAATTATGAAAAAGTTTATATCAATAATACAAAAAACGACGATAAAACACTGCTTTTTATTAAGTACATATTACACACGCATTTAAAATGTAATACATTATACGTACAACACAAAAAAGGCTACTTTAACCTAAAGATTACTTAAATTTCTTGACACAATTCATCAATGGTGTTGTAAAATTGTTATTTTATTTGAATTGCCCTTAACTTTGAAATTTCTATTGCAAAATTTCAAAGTATAAAAAATTCTTACACGAATAAACAGCTTTATCAAAAATTCAGTAGGAAAATTTTCGCAGGGATGTTTACATGATATTTCCTCCAACTTCTGTTGAAAATGAAGAAAAAAATTCACAGACGACTTTTTCCTAATGCGGTATTTCTATATATACTGAAATTATGGTCGGGCGTTGCCAAATTAGTAAAGCTGTTTCACAAAGTTAGGACATGCCTTAAAATAAGTGTAAAATTTGAATTCATTCATTTTTGTGTTTTAAACATATAATTGTTGGAAAACTACGCTTTTCAAAACATTTGTGCCCCAAATAACCTACAAAATAAGTGAAGACATTGTCGGTAATCAATCTTCGAAAATTAAATTTTGCGTTGGTGGTGGTGGATTTGTCATGAAGTTTGAGTAATTATTCACAACTACAATAAACAATATGCACATTTTAACAGTTGAGGACATTTTAATGCACGTGGGGATCTTACCGCATTGGTTCTTTCGAAAACCTGAAAAAGCTTAATTTAGAATTGTTCGAACTATTCTTGCACCGAGGTGCACAACAATAATTGGGCATTTTTGTTCCAAGTATTCGCGAAACGAAACACTGCAATTATTGATAAAACGTTATGCTGCGTGCACACTAATTATAAAAAACAATTTGTTTGTCACAAAATGTTAGAAGTACGTCAGCATCCGTTAAATTATATGGAAATGTTTCAAGGAAATGCACAATAATCAAACAACAATTTTTGACACATTTTAAACACAAATTCTAAATTAATAATGTGTTAATAAATTTATTTGACGTTAATTATAAATGCCAAAAGAATGTATAATTTAGTTTTACATATGCCTTGTTTAATTTGTGTACAACTACCCATTAATTTGTAAAATTAGTGTTCATAATAAATTGTTTGTCAAACATTTTGTATAATTGGTGTACACCCAGCATAACTTACATTAACGGCCATTCACAAGCCGCATGCCGAGCAGTCGCATCAAATAATTCCGCCAACTCAACAGCTGATGGCTGACTACTGCGTAGTCACGCACGCGTCGGTTTGCCGGTGGACAATTATTTCCCTCGAGAGAAACTACTGTTTCTATTACATACTGTGCTATAACCCTGGAAAGAATTCAGTCTATATCATGTTGTTACCTGAGAATTTGGGAAAGAACTCGATGTCATACGAATTAAAACATGCTTCCAATATAACTGCGCGAAAATGTTTAAAAGATAAATATTAAATCAATCAAACTCACCCATTACGAGTACAATATTTTAAATTACCTGTACTTCAAAGAACGTTTTCCAATCCGACCAGATCTTATTGACATCTGAAAAATAACAGTAATAAGGGACTAAAAAAACACTGTATTTTACTACATATATTCTATAGATATGGGTGTATTATGTGCTGGGTAACTTTCCATAACTACAAGAAATATAAAAAAATTGATCTCCATCTTTGATGTTTGATGTTTGAAAAGACCACAATGGTGGCTACCAAAATTGACTATGGCCTTTTGTTTTCGACTTACGTTTTTATTTGACAAATTAGTGAAAAACAACTTCTACGTCCTGTAATTACTTTTTTAAATTTTCGACATTTAGGTTATGAAATAAAGCTACAATATTTTAATGTGGAAATGAGTTAGCTGTGAGTTAACTCAAAAGAGGATTTTTTCTACTTTTAATGATATAGAACATAAAGTCAATTTTTAATTTTCGTATATACAAGGTGAGTCATTAGCCGCGTCTTCGATTGCTCTTTTATGTTTTGAATAAAAGAAAAAATAATTAGTGGAAGATTCATGGTTGCTTGGGGCGCAGATTCTAAAAATACTTTAAGCTCTCACGTACTTCCGGTTTCACCAAAAAATGCATGGAACTTAATTTTTTTAAATGACTCACGCTATATATTTTTGGAATTTTTAGTACTGTTTTAAATTGTTTATTTAACAGTTTTTACCTTTTTTAAATTGAGCCAATAGTTTTTGAGTTATTATTTTTTTTTTGGAAATTTTTGACGAAAACACGTGTTCAAAAAAAAAATTTTTTTATTGCTTTTAAAAGTAAAAACATGAACTTTGGTGGTGCTAGTAGCCAAGAAAATTCTGCATCATTTCGTATAAGTTGCACTCGATAATATCTTCAAAGCCTACTTCCTGAAATTTTCACATACCAAAAACATATTTTTTTTTTAAATGGAACACCCGGTATTTTATTGTGCCATTTTTTCTTTTTTATTCTCTTTCCTTTTGTTGACAATGTCCTATACCTATCTTTTGTAATTTCTGAGATAATCACTATAGGAGCAATCAGCGGTCAAATAAAGTACTACGAGCGCTGTTCTATGCACCCAAATATTCGTCCAATAAAGGCTGAAATGCGGCCGATTGCATGAGTCGACTGTTAAAGAAAGTCGGTAAACATTTATGTCAAATTTATCAAAGCATCGCTATTAGTTATCATTCAAATAAATTATTCTTATGAAAAGTTAATAGATATGATTGACATTTTGGGTGAATCTGAAAGAAACTCATGCATCCTGAAACCTTCGAAAGTATAAAGGAACGGTTCGAGTGAACAGAAAGATTGAATATGAAAAAAAGAGCGGACCAAATCAATAACTGGTGTGGATATAACGTATATGGTACTTGCGAGTGTAGTCGAACACCTCGTAAATTTCGAGAAGCAGTTCCCATAAAGCGTTGAAGACGGAAAAGTACAAATCTTATAAGATTAAAAATGTTCACAAATTGTTACCAACCGATTTCTTCCCATGAATGGAATTTTGCCAATTTTGGATGGAAAATGTGAATAATGATCCCAATGTGTTAAAAAGAATCAATCCTATTTTCTGACGTGTGTGCATATGCTCTGGATGGGACGGTACACAAGCACAACCAAAGACATTGGACACGACAAAATTCTTACAAAATTCGAGAGGCTAAAACGCAGTGGCCTCAGAAAGTTAATATTTGGGTGGGAATAGCAGGGAGTAACATGTTGGGGCCATTTTTTATCGACGGGAATTTAAACCAACAGAAATATTTAATGTGGAAATAATATTCCAGCAAGACGGAGCACTAGCTCATACTCCTGCCACAATTACCGAATTTTTGAATCAAAGTTTCCCCCACAGTTGGATTGGGCAATATGGATCATTTATATGGCCCGCCAGAAGCCCATACCTTACCCAATCGATTTCTTTTATGGGGTCATGTGTCAAATAAAGTGTACGACAGTGCCCGAGAGAACGAATAAAACCTATACCATGGCTCGATGCCGACTTAAGGGCTAAGAAGGAGAACCTACTAAACCTGGATTGGCTTAGAAAGGTAACAAAAGATTCAAATATACACACATTATATAAACAATCAAAAAAAGACTATATATCTAAAATTAATATGAAAACGAAAGCGTATTATGAAGAACAAATTAGTAGCTCATCCTGCAGACCAAAGACTTTATGGAATATTGTAAACTGTCAATCCATTAATAGAAAACAGGCATCACCGATCGCTCTAAAAGATAACGATATAGTTATTACTGACTCGCGAACTGTTGCAAATACATTTGGAGAATTTTTTGCGGGCGAAGTAGTAAGAAATGTAAAACTTAAATTTCAAAACCACGTTTACAGGTCGGGAAATAATTCGACTGCGGGGTCTATGTTTTTCCATCACGTTACCAGTAACGAAGTCGAGAATGTAATCAATGGAATAGCAAGTAAAAAATCCGCTGGTTATGATGATGTCCCGATACAGTTGATTAAGTACTGCATGCGTGAGGTTTCGCAGCTTCTGACACCTATTATCAATGGTTCTGTCGAGGAGGGTGTGTATCCTGATGCATTGAAGCAGGCTATCATAGTTCCCATACATAAACAAAATGATAAACTTGATATTCAAAATTACAGACCTATAGCGATACTATCTTGCTTTTCTAAAATCATTGAAAAAGTTGTGTATAGTAGGGTAATTGATTATTTAAATGCCAACAACATACTCGCCCCTGAACAGTTTGGGTTTCGCGGAGGATTGTCTACCGAACATGCAGCTATACGGCTCACACAAAGTATAAACAATCTGTTGAACTCAAAACAGAAGGTGGCGGGTATATTTTTCGATCTAACAAAGGCCTTTGATACCCTTAATCAAGATATTTTACTGGAAAAATTGGAAAGTGTTGGCATAAGAGGGAATTTAAATAAGTGGTTTGGATCGTATCTTCGTGATCGAACAATTAGGGTAAAAGCAAACAATACTCTCTCAGACGAGTTTGATGTGAGTATCGGTGTACCTCAGGGGAGTGTGTTAGGTCCGCTTGCTTTTTTATTATTTATTAATGACTTACCTGATGGTATCACGGTGGGACAGGTTTTTATGTATGCTGACGACACCACAATACTTATATCTGCACCGAATACGGAGATACTAAGACAGAATTTGTTGACGGCGATCAGGCAATTTGCCGAATGGTGTAGTAACAACCAACTATAGAAATTAATTTCAAAAAAACCAATTGCGTTGAATTCTGTCGAAAAAATACTGCAACCACACTATAGGATGTAATTCATTTCAATGATATTGACGTACAACTTAGTCAATGTTCAAAGTTCCTCGGCTTAGTTTTGGATATGCATCTTACTTGGCAGGACCATTTGACTGTTCTAGCGTCGAAACTAAATAGGTGCTATTACTTGATAAGCAATCTAAAGTCTATGGTGGGCCCAGAATCTCTATTGAATATTTATTATGGATTGGTGTACCCGTTATTAAATTATATGATTGTAATGTGGGGACAAGCTTGCGCAAATAATGGCTTCCAGAGGATTTTTATTATACAAAAACGTATTATACGTTTAATTTTTAACCTACATCCTTCTGTTTCTTGTCGAGAGACCTTTAGGGAGGAACAGATCCTAACGGTAGCTTCAATTTATATATATAAATTATTAATATATATATACAGTAATTGTAGGGACTTTTCGACCTCTGGAATGATACATTCATATGATATTAGAAATAATATGCATCTTCGCACCGATTTTCCGCGGTCTGAAGCTTTCAAAAAATCGCCGTTGTATGCTGGCGCTAATTACTTTAATATGTTACCCGGGGAAATTAAGGAATGTCAGTCACCAGCCTTGTTTAAGAGGAAATTAAAATTGTATTTAAGTGATATATATTTACACACTTGCAGAATTTTGAAATGATTTTTTTTTTCTTTGTTACGAAATATTTATATGTGTGTATATATGTATATGTGTGTGTGTGTGTGTGTATTTTTTTTATTTATACATTAATTGTTATTATATTTAATTAATTATTATCGATGTAAATGAAAATTTGAAATTTGAAATTTGAAATTTGAAATTTGAAATTTGAAATTTGAAATTTGAAATTTGAAATTTGAAATTTGAAATTTGAAATTTGAATTTGAAATTTGAAACTTGAAAACTTGGAAGAGTTGAGAGGAAGAATCACAGATGCCTGCAACTCCATTACCGTGCGACAATTGCAAAACACTCGTAGAAATTTCTGCGATCAGTTAGGATATTGTGCAATTGCCTAAGGTAAATATTTTGAACGATTTCTTTAAATTATTTTTATATTCATTAATTCAATAAATTATCCCACATTGTGTATTCTTACATTTATTTTTATTATTTATACCACAACAAAAGTTAACATGGCGTAAAACTTTTAGCACGCAGATCCCTATGTTCCGCGTTAAAAAAAACGCTCTGTATACAAATAGATCTGCAGGAATCATATTTTTTCCTGTTTTATACACATTTTCATTTGTATTATTTTCAGTTAATATATTTTTGTTTATTGCTAATTGTGTTTTTTGAATTACATCTAACATAGAAGTTATCAAACTATTGTTTATTTATTTATGTCATTTATCTCCTTTGATATTCATTAAAACGTACCCCTAATCAATTTTTTTTTCTGCGAAGAACCGATATTAAAATGAGTTTGATTATTTTTTTTATATCGTCAATTTTATTATTAAATAAATATGAAACATAAACTGCAGATAATTTAAACGAAATTTACATTGTATAATCACAATATTAATCGATTTTTTGCGAATAACTCGAAACTTTAACAGCTATAGCTCTTTCGAGTTTCTCCTCTGAATTATTTCAATAAACAAAACAACAATCAATGTTGGAATGTTTATCTTGCAATATCTTTTATAGTATTGTGTAACGAAAAATAATAAAAACATAACCTTAATAAGCGTGTTTGTAAGATATTTTCAAATTAAATATTTGGAAATATTATGAAATATGTATATAATATACAACAATGTATTAATTATACCTATATTTGTAAGTAAATATAACATTGTGTAATGTTATATTTACTTGTAATATCTTAGAGGCAAGTGTTTTAAAATCTTTCGAATGTTTAGATGTATTATAAATAATTTCAAACTTACCAAAATTGTCGTTTGCATAATAGCACAGTTTTGATAAAAATAAGGCTTTTACTGACGTTGCAAAAAGTACTATTACATCCACTACGACCATAATACAAACAGAGGTGGTGGTGTTGTCTATATTTATATTAATTACTTCCCAACACAATTTTATATTCACAATATCATTTGACTAAAGAAATACTTCAAAGATAAAAAATTGTCTATTAGCGTTATTTAAAAGATGTTTAGTCTCAGAAGAAAATTCAATTAATAATCCATTAAGTAATCTGACTAGATGAATCAAGATCTAATATATACAGATACCTATGTACGGCGCAAAGTGATAAAAAAGCCCTCCAGATTAGATTATAACCAGTTTATTGAATACAGAAAACCATAAGAGATACGCATTAGGTTATATGGAGAAAGATTTGAATCTTTATAAGCGTCATGCAGATACGTTTTTATCCATTTAAGAAAATGCATGGTTTACTAGATATTTGCAAAAAATAGAAATTCTCCAAAACCTTTTGAGTGCTATAACACTTCTATTCTTAAAGTTAGAAAAAAACTTTTTGAATATTGTTTTTAAGAAATTCAATTTCAAACAACAACTTCTTAAATTTTTAATTTTGCTTAGCATTTTTGAGTTAGCAAGCAAAGTCTAATTTTTTTAAATGGAAACTATAGTTGGCTATGACATATTTTAGTAGTGCATTTTTTTCTGCTTGCAATGATGTAAGGGTTGTGGCACTTATTTTAATAAATAACTGCACAATACACTATTATTATGTTTAACAAAAATTATGTCTTGCCATGGAAAAGAAAAGAAACTTATAATATACAATGTAATACAAGAAACAATAAAAACGCTAAACGAATTAATTATTAACAACACGTAACACGCTAAATTTACATTAAGTGTTCGAAATGCCCACCATTATTATCGACGCACATACGGCACCTTTTCAACACTGACTTAATAGCTAATTTTGCGCCCATCTTAGCTATCAAATACATTAATAACAGCTTCCAATAGCTCCTCTTGGAGTTGCATATGATCGCACATATACGAAATCTTTTATTGCTCCAAAGACGAAGAAATCTAACGGTGAAAGATCTAAGAAACGTGCAGGCCATGAAACAGGACCATTTTTGCCGATCCACGAGTTTGAAAATAATTCATGTAAATATCTTTTGACCTGTGCCTGATAGTGAGGCGGGGCACCGTCGCACAGTGTTTCGATCAAACGTTGTTATCTGGTCAAAAGTCATTGGCGACTTTCCGAGAAATGTCATTAAAATGTGACAAACAACTCCTCAATAGACATGATTCCAAGATTTATTTTTCTTTGCATTAAGCGGAAGTGGTAATTAAGATGTGTACGAAAGGAAAATAGTAGAGTGCGTTTCCATTATTCGTTATTCTGCTGTGTTTGCGATAATTTCTTACAGTGCTTTTTATTATTGTGTATAAACATATTTTGGTTATGGATTGTAAAGTTAAAGGTGAGTACTTTTTAATTTTTGAACGAACTATATAAAACATAGATCAGTAATTAGGGGGGAAAAAATTAAATCTTAAAATCACAGTACTTTTATCGATTTGTTGTATTTATAAGTCCAGAAACTAAATGCCCCTGTTGCCCCCGGGCTAAAATTTATTTATGTCATAGCTGCTACTTTCTGCTTTCAAAGTATAATTATTTTTAACTGCACATTTTTGTACATCTATATTTTTTTTAATTTTTAAGATTGCGTCTACACTATTTTGAAACTAGAGCTTTTTGAGGAATGGCTGAAACATGAAAAAAAAAGATCAGAACAGCGTGTTGTACCAGCTCTTGTCCCCAAGATATGATTTTTCGGGTGTCACCGAAGCTTTACTGAGGGAAACAAAAAATGCTCTCAGCAGATTTTCCTCAAAATTATCTGAGAAATGGAAGAATTGAGGAAAAAGCCGGGAACGCTTTCTGTTGAAAAATTCATTGTGGATGGCACGAGATTTACGCTTTAATGTTTCCCTTTACCAATCTCAACCATCCACATCAGGTTGTTCTAATGCGCCTGGGCGGCCTCGCAAGATATTCGATGAGTCGAGCGACAAGACAAAAAGGAGACGCCTTCAGGACTTAATCACTTCGCGGACTACATCCGAGTTAATGACTGCCGCGGAATTTTCAGCGGGATTATCTGGTTATAGGGACTTGGCTGCAGTAATTAAACACGCTCACGCTAGTGAATATGCAGAAAAATGCAAGGAAGTGAAAAAAAACCACTGACAGCACCAATCAGAGATGTTTAACCCTAGAAGAAGCTTTGGCATATTATGTTGACTCAAAGTCAACTATCCACTCCTATAAACAGACTCGAAAGTGGAGCATGAAAGCGGGACATCAAGTATTTGCTTCTTTTTATAGCATTAGGAAAGCTAAAGCTGCATGTTTTCCTCCTGAGGATCAAATTTTTTAAATAAAAACCGTGCTGAAATCAAACTTTAGGCGATTTTAGATAAAACAGTTGAACGTTTAGTTACTGCTAAGCGTGAAAATAAGCAATTTGTCTCCTGCCTCATCCTTCACCCTTATTAGTAAGTGGGGTTGTGACGGAAGTTCAGGTCACAACACGTACAAACATACACGTCAATAGTGACGATACTGATGAATTTTTATTTGTGTTTTCATTTGTACCGCTGTAATTACGTGACGAAAGTGGTAACATTACATGGCAGAATCCTCGACCATCGTCGACTATGTATTGTCGTCCAATTAAGTTTATTTTCTACAAAGAAACTACTGAATTTACCGTGTCTGAGACAAATAGAGTTTTGGAGGAAATAAACGGGTTGCTGCCGACAATGTCTAATGTTGATGGTTATGAGGTATCTGTGAGGCATGAATTACTTTTAACAATGATTGACGGTAAACTGTGCAATGCTTTGACTAGAACTTCCTGGACACAAAAGTGTTATATTTGTGAAGCTACTCCAAAATTAATTAATGATGAGTCCAGGGAGTACGTTGCGAATAAATATAACCTTGGATTAGGTTTATCAATATTGCACACGTGGATTCGTTGTTTCGAATACTTGCTTCCTATAAGTTATCGTCTAGAAGTTAAAAAATGGCAGCTGCGAGATTCGGCTAATAAAAGTACTGTGAAGCAACGTTCCGTCAATATTCAGAAACGATTCAAAAATGAGATGGGTTTAATTGTAGACAAACCCAAAGCAGGGTATGGCAACACCAATGACAGAAATACTGCTCGCAGATTTTTTGGAAATCCCGAGCTCAGTGCAAAGATTACAGGTTTGGATGTAAACCTTATAAAAAAAATTGACACCTTACTTAGAGCTTTAGCATCGGGCTATGACATAAATATAGACAAATTTATAAATATAGCACAAGACACGAAAAAATTGTATTTGAGTCTCTACTCGTGGTATTACATGCCAGTTACTGTGCACAAAATCCTTGTGCATAGTGCCGAAATTATCAAATTCACTCTTCTGCCAATCGGGCAGCTATCTGAGGAAGCTCAGGAAGCTCGCAATAAAGATTGCAGAAGATTTCGAGAACGTCGTACACAGAAGCGATCACGTAAGGCAACGAATAGAGATTTACTAAATATGTTATTGATCACATCTGATCCTGTAATTAACAGTTTGAGAGAAGTTCCTAAAAAAAAGACTAGTAATCTCCCTTCCGAAGTTTTAGATTTAATAATACCTGCACCTGAAAATATATGTAGAAATATAGCCACTACCAATAAAGATATATTACAGGACTATGTTACAGATGATTCATCAGAGGAAGAATTTAATGAAAGTGATTAGTTAAGAATCACCTAATATTAGTAGTAGGTATTTTAAAATTATGTTTATAATTAGGTTTAATTTTGAATTTTCTGGTTACTTTTTTTATATTTCATAGACACAATAAATTTTTATTTACCCAATAAACGCATTTTTATTTAATAACATCAGTTAAATATATGTAGAGCTTTACGTTTACAGTTTAGAGTGAACAAAATCTTAAAATCAATATTCAATAACTGCATTAGGAACAGAAAATTTACTTAAATAATTTTGTCCAGCTAACTTGTACTGATCGAAACACTGTGCGTCGTGTTGAAACCACCGTAAATTTGTACGGGTCTGTAAATTTAATTCATCTAGGATATTGTCGAAATCTTCCCTAAGAAATTGCAAATATCGATTTCCGGTTAAAGTTTCATTAAAAATAAATGGCCCAACAAGTTGCGAACCAATAACACCACACCATATATTGAAGCCAAACCTAATCTGGGGTTGCCTTTCTTCTAAATGGTGAGGATTTATTTGCACCCACAGGTGTTCATTATGGCGATTGACCATGCCGCAGTTTGTAAAGCGTGTTTCGTATTTTCATGGCACATATTTACGAACCAAGCACAAAAATTTAATCGTCTTTCATCGTCTCCAGGGTGTAGAGTTTGACCAACTAATTTTTTATAAGGATGGTACTTATGTTTTGATAAAATTCTCACTACTGTGCATTGTGAGGTAGCAGCGCCTTGTGTAATTTGCCGCGTTGATGTTGATGGATTCTGATTAACAGCAGCTAAAACAATTATCTGCGTGTTTTCACCAATATTACCCTTATTTCTAGATTTAACAAAACTTCCATACGCTTTTAAATTATTGTATAATTTCTTGAAGGTGTCTAACGATGGTTGAGGGCGATAAAAATACAATAAAAAATAATAGCGTTCGGCGGCTTCTATACTATTTTTGTTACAAATAATGTAACATTCGAACATATCAAGTTTCTCAAGACTTGTGTACACCATAACTAACTTTGTAAAGCAGCTAAATCACTACCAAAACCAACTATAGTGACCCTAATGAACGAACTATCAATGATGAAGTAAAAATAATGCTTCAATTATTAATATCGCGTTTTCCATGGCAAGACATGATTTTTGTTAAATATAATAATAGTGTATTGTGCTGTTATTTATTAAAATAAGTTCTACAACCACATCATTGCAAGCAGAAAAAAATGCACTATTAGAATATGTCATAGCCAACTATGGTTTCGATTTAAAAAAATTAGATTTTGCTTGCTAACTCAAAAATGCTAAGCAAAATTAAAAATTTAATTTGTCGCTTGAAATTGAATTTCTTAAATACAATATTCAAAAGAATTTTTCTACCTTTAAGAATGGAAGAGTTATAGCACTTAAAAGGTTTTGGAGAATTTCTATTTTTTGCAAATATATAGTAAACCATGCATTTTCTAAAATTGAGGCTTATAAAGATGCAAATCTTTCTCCATTTAACCTAATGCGTATCTCTTATGGTTTTCGAGATCCCCATACAAATAATGAAAAAAAAAACTCACCCTGTATAATAAATTCTAAAGTTTATACAAAATACTGTCTAATACCTACCTTGAAGTGGCGTTGTCCAAATTTTATTAAATATCGTCTGTATTAAAATTAAACTCAATTGTTAAACTCGATATTTCGACATATATTCAATGTCATTTTCAAGAGTAATTGCAATGAAACGAAGCAACAAAAATGACTCACATCCCTTGTTTTATAAAAATGTATTTAAAACTACTTACAAAGTAGAGTTTGTCACTAGACATTAACAATCATAATAGCAAAGAAAACGATGACACATACATAAAAAGAAACTTTACTAATTTCATCTTTGTTCATATGAACTGTAAGAAAGTAAGAATTCATCTTAATCTGTTTTAAAGTTTATATATGACGGCAATTTAAAATTAGTAATCTAAAAAAAAACTAACCTTCGAAACTTGTTGTTCTTGATGTTGATAGTGTTGATAGTGTTCAAGTTTGCAAAAAAATTGTCAATTTGAAACACGTAAAATCGCACCGTTCGTCTAAGTGTAAGCTTTTACGATAATAATAATAATAACAATAATAGTGATAATCAGTTTATTAAAACAATTACAATGCATTTATAAAATATGTCAAGAAAGTACGAATTGTTGTTATTGTTTACATAACATAAGTAACAATAAAAAATCTATAGTACAAAATTGTCCTCGTTAGAAATAAGCAATTGAAAATTCCCGGTTAGTTGAGTTGTACTTCAATCAGTAGGCAACCTGTAACAAGAATATCATGTTTCATTATTTAAGGGCCAATAATTTTTATTTAATTATAATATACAAACCTTTATACATTCATTAGCTTATTAATCTTATATAATGCTAGCAAACCATGTCAATCTCCATTATTATTGTTATAACCAAGTGATTATGAACAATAATAGTAATAATACTTTATACTTATCCAGCAGCTTTACGCCAAATACCGAATAACGACACTATGAGATAATAAAAGTACATAACAAGGAAGTGAGATGACCAATTTAATCCCACTTGTATATCTTGTTACTCAGTGACTTTATTTCAACTTGAACAACTACTCAAAGAGCTAAATCAACCGAGATATTTAAGCTATATTGCTGCATATTGTTGAAGTAAAACGAAGTCATTTTGATATTGTAGTTTGCTTACACTCCCAGATAATATTTGAATGAACTCTAATATAGTTGACTATTTTTTTAATAATCTTGCAAATTATTTGATAGTCGACAACGACTATTCCTTTGTGATTAGTGATGAAGATATGCAAAAAACATTGGCATCTGACAAAGATTGAGGCTTGAAGGGTCGTAGTCCAATTTAAAAACTGGCGATACTTGACGATTACATTAACATGATCATCAACAATAACAATACCAACCCCCATTTCGTGGAATTTTGGAGAAGATAAAGGTTGATGATACTTTTTGCAAAAATCATTTTAAGCGATGAAGTTCGTTTTTCTTTAAACGACATAGTAATGCATTTCCAAAGTTGTTGCATCTGGAGTAGTCCATTATTCCACGAATATGCACTGTTTGATATGGGTTGGAGAAACTGTTAATCTGTAATCTTTTAACGACAAAGATGGTCACAAGACAACTATCAATGCTGACTGTTATCGGAAGATGCTCCATATATATATATATATATATATATATATATATATATCAGGGAGATATAGTTTGTACAATGATGCTCAACCTATAGCATACAAAAAAAATTTTGTGATTGCATTAGTCGATAGAGGAATAGGATTAACTAGTCCCTGTTTTAGGCCAAAAATTTTGGATAATATCAAAAACATTCTGGAACAAAACAACTACCCTAGATCATTTATAAACAACATAATAAAGCAAAGATTACATAAATTTTATAACAATTCACGAGTGTTAAAGAACCCACAAAAATCAGATAACTCAATAAAGAAATATATACCTGTTCCCTATATAAAAGGGCTATCAGAAAAAATTAATAATATAGTAAAACCGCTCAATTTAAAATTAGCATATGTTAATAAAAATAATCTCGGCCACTTATATACACGAATAAAAGATCCCATTCCAACATCACAAAGGTCTCATGTTGTATACAGCATTCCCTGCAATGACTGCAATAAAAAATATATCGGCCAAACTAAACAACTTTTGGAAGAGCGAATAAAAGGGCACAAATACGCCAAAAATCCTACATCTTTAAAAAAACACAAAGATCGAATGGGGCACACATTCGATTTTAATAGAGTAAAAGTTCTCAAAAAAGAAAACAACTCAAAGGCTAGAAACGTCCTTGAAATGATAGAGATAAAGAGATCACAAGATGCAGTAAATGACAGGAACGAAATCGATGGATTGTCTAAGATCTACTTCCTTATATTATAAAATAGCACAATAAAGTAAATAGAGTACCCTGTATCTTCGGTGTCCTTCACAAGTTAATATAAAGTCATACAACACAAAAAAGGGCAAAAACAAACTACACATAAAGAAATAACGTTTTAGAATAAATCGCATGTTTAATATTTGAATTGACATTGCTTTCATTCAGCAGGCGGATCGGGAACCGATCCCGCTCCAACCGTTCACTTCACAACAGTTGAGTGTTTGCTGGACAGGACCGCTCACCTTTATGTCATCGTCTATCATCTGTAGTTTTCATTGCTGCCATATGTTAAAACTATAGAGATTAAACCGAATAAACAATAATAATAAATTGTTTTTCTGCATTAAGTTTTGGCGTAGTTTTTGGTGTAAGGGCTGGTTTTTCCAACCCCGAATAAAATACTGGGTGAACTGGAATATTTTAATACATTTATTTCTGCACAATACCTTTAATTTGTTGTATCTTATTTTTCTAGTAACTTTCTTCAAAATTATGTATTAGGTTGGTCTTGGAATACATCAATGGAGCATGCGTACAGAATACGCTCAGTAAGTGAGCGTAGAATTTTCCGTTCACAAAAATGGCGGCCGCTCCTGAACATGTTCAGAGTGAGCGGTCGTCTACTCGACATGATCACTGAACAGTTGCGCAACTGTTGTGTCTGCTGAATGAAAGCATTGATCCTTTTAAAAGGAAATATTCACACGGTGCTAAAAATCGCAATAGATAAAGTATATAGTTGTAAATATAAATTATTAATATACAACAATGAAGTTCTTTTGTGCACCAGTAAGAAGAACAATGACGTAATACAAGAGTCGGTGAGTTTCAGGGTGTTTGTACTGGAGTGAAATTTTTTGTAATTAATTATGTGTTTTGTGTTTTTTTTATTACAGTATTAAAACAAAGAAAATGAATTTTAATATGTTGATTGTATATAAAACTGAAGAAGACAATATATTGTCGAAACGTTTTTTAAAATTTGACTTTTATTTACCATAAATATGTTTTGAATAATGGTAATTTCAATAATTTGGTCGCAAATACCAAGAAATTTACAGTGAGATGATATATATATATATATATATATATATATATATATATATATATATAACCAATATAATTTGTGTTATTTCTTCTTGCAAAATACCATATAAACACATGCACACTGTTTATTAATTATGTTACATGATAAAATACATCTTCGAAACACTTAATTTATTGGTCTATTTTCTTTAAAACCTTTTTGTATCTTTTGTGGATACGATAAGTGGTACACTTAATAATTTAAACTATGCACAAATAACAAAACACATACTTTTTTAAATACGTTTACCTTACGATAAATTAAACGTGTGAGTAAAAATTGTACTTCCGGTCAACATTTTGAAATTTATTTTATGCAAAATTTATTTCAAATCCAGCTCTAAACACCTTTATACTCTCAATAAGAATATTCGATAAAAATAAGAGCGTTCTGGTCACAATTTTGAATTTTTTTATATAGGGTGAGTATAACTTTTAAGATATGGCAACAATGGTAGATATCACGCAATACATAGATGTATTATGTCCGTTTACGTCACTGTATAGTTTATTTCAAGTTATAAGAATATAACTTTGAACGGCTCTAATGCTTTTATTGCACCACCTTCTGAGACGATAATTATTATACCTGGTCTCCTTATTGAACGGGTACGGACGGTTTACCTATTTGCAACATATGAATGAGTTATTGCCGCAGGTGGTGCAATAAAAGCATTAGAGTTATATTCTTATAATTTGAAATGAACTATACACAATAAGCCGTTTGTGTTTATGAATTCAAACCCAATGAAGTAAAGAGTAATTTGATATTAGTAATACACAGAATAATGACTACGAAGAAATAAGACCAGTTACGTCATAAGAAGTCTCTTGTGAAATTAATAATAATATAAATCCTAAGAGGGCTCCCGGATATGACTTAATAATAGGCGAAATCATGTATTACCTACCCAAGAAAGTTATTGTCATGCTTACTTATCTACTTAATGCAGCTTTCAGACTAAAACATGTGCCAAGGAGTTCGAAGGTTGCAGAGGTAATAATGCTTAGTCAGGTAAACCGCTGAACGACGTCAAATCGTATATACTGAGAAAAATGAAAATGTGAATTCAAGAAAGCATGTGGTACCTATCCACTTTTTTTTGTTGAATAAAATTAAATATATATTGAAGCAACATTATCTTATTCTTCAAAGAAGCTTTCTATTTTATTTGAATGTTATTAGTAGAATAAAATAATAAATTAGTTGATTCAAATAAGAATGAGCCTGCTCAACAAATTCTATTTCAATATATTTGACATATTAAAAATATTTCAGGTGAATAAATAACTGTAAATTTAAATTTCTTCATACGTTTAAATCAACATACTTTTATTTTAACCTTAGAAACGTTACAACTCCCTTGATTGAACTATCTTAGAATATTGTACTAAGGCGGCGCCGGCATGCACACAATATCCAGATTGAACCAGATGTACTAAAGAGCATTGAGGAAAAGACAAAATTCCAGTCTCCAATTGTTTCCTTCCTCTTTGCTGGTTTAATAAATCATAATGCAAAAAGGGGATACCTACAATGTACGGTATCCTACGGATTCTTTGTATCGAGCGGGATTGTGTGTGATTTGTGGAAATAAGGTATATGCAGTTCGACAAATTTGCTATGATTAGATATTTGCTATGATTAGATATTTGCAGTGTTGCAGTGGTCAGTGAATAGCAGAGTACAATGTATTTGTTCCTACAAAATAGATTTACTTAAAAGACGCCTTTGGGTGATTATAAATTTATTTAGGTTAAGATATATCAGAATCAAATTGATGGTTTTGGCATGCAGTAATGCTGAAGGTGCATATTTGACTCTCTATTGTATTTTCAAAGGAAAAACTGAAAAGACGAATGGTGCAATGGAATGCCTCCTCGATCGTATATAAGAATGAATGAAAAGTCGGCTTACGTTAATGCGAAAATTTTTCTCCACTTTTTCCGAAAAAACCACGTGGAGTTGTGCTGTTAATGTTAGATGGTCATTCATCGCATACTACAAATCTCGGAACCCTACAATTTGCAGAAGAGCATGAAATAATACTGATCTGTTTGCCTCCATACATGACACTACCTATAATATAGATCTACCAATTTCTTAAATCCTTAAAGGGCTATTATTATGATGCTTGCAGATACTTCATAAAAATTCAGCCGCAATGGAAATTGGATAGATTGCAGTTTGGAAATCTGTTGGGCGATGCTTGGGGAAAATCTGCAACCATTCATAATGCACTGTCACGCTTCAGGTCTACTGGAATAATGCCATTTAATCCTAATGCAATCCCTGAACATGCGTTCTTGGTGCTGATCAACATCTAGCACGTAGCTACTTTTAAGTTCTAAATCTATATTAACAGCATCAAGGACCTTAACCTTTACATTGAGGGCTCTTTATATTTGTATTTGTTCTTTTTATTCTGTTTATATTTCGTAACATGACTTGTCCAACGTACTTATGTACAATTTGTGGACCAATAAATTATTCTATTCTATTCTACGTATATTTACTAATTACAATTAAATCGCGTAAACTGGGCCCATAACCTTTAGGAAACGGGTGTAATTAATAAAAGTCTTAGTTTTGTTTTGATATATGTTTAATTATCAAGAGTATAAAATCAAATGACAACATATTAGATTCTTTCGTAGTTATAACTATGTGAACCGTGTTCTATCTTATACAGCGTGTCAGTTTGTCTTAATAAAGTGATAATATTTTCATAGTTTTTAATTGTTCACATTAAACTTCAACTATTTACCACTACTCAAACCAAATTTTATAAAAATCTGTACAAAGATCACAGAGTTACAGATTTTTATTGAACAAATGTTTATTTGGAACCACTGTGAGGCGGTATGTCAAATGTTGTACTTATTTCATTAATATATGACGTAATAGATTGTAAATAATAAATATCAGAGCTCGTTCAAAACGTAGACAGTACAAGAAAAGGTATTTTCCATTTTAAAAAATACCTTACATGAAATTAAATCGATTCACAGTTTAAGAAATATTATATATAATATTATAGAAGGTTAATATTTTGTAACTGGCTTAATAATAATCAACATTTATAATAATAGACAAACATTTTTAAAAAGTTTCGGAAATAAGTTTATGCGATACACCTTTTGTAAAGATAAATTCATGTAATTTCAGAATATAGAATAATACTGGGTACGTTCCATTTAAAATACTAAATGTATTTGCTTTATCTGACTTATTTGATGTTCAATTGTATTACCGATTTTGACACATTATTAAAAATAAATAACCGAGTACCTATCTTATGTCATTTTTTAATCTTCATGCAATGCAACATAAAATCTAACACACTGTATATAATATCAATCGATTCATAGATGCTCAATATTAGAAATAATTTAGTCTTGTATATCACATATTATTATTGATCAGCTTAAAGAACCAAGTACATGATTAAATAAAAGCGTAAGAAGGTTATAGGTTTACAAAAAAATTTTTTTAGTAAAACTGGTAAAAAAGTTAAAAATGAGTATTTAGAGATACTATGAAACAATTAATTGACAGTTATTAATTAGCCATTCTAAGTTTAATAATGATTCTGCAACTTGTTCTGTTTTTGTGCTAAACTAATAATATATGTATATAAGAAGACGGCACATAAATATATAATACATTACAAGGTAATAATATAATAAATATAGGAACAATATAATACATTTTTTTGTTTGAAAAGAACGTTTTCAAGTATTTGGCTCTGGGTAGGTTTCCCGAGAAGGAGATGCCAACACAAACTCGTATTTTTTTTGAAAAAGCCTACATTTAATATGTTTTTGTATTCAGTAGGGATGCACAAGAGAGAGGAATACGAGTACTTTTTCATGAGACTAAACAAACTCGTAACTTGCGGAACAGTAGTCTGGAGTATAGAAAAATAGGTGCTACCGTTGTGTGTATCGGGGATAACCTAGCAGAAGTAATTATTTAGAAATAAAAATTAATGACAGAAACAAAACACTAGAAAAATGGTTCATCATAGACTACCACAAGACATTCGACAAAGGATTAGATTCAGTCCTGTTTTAAAGAGTAGGAGGGGGTGCTTTACATTCAATGGCTCCCGATCCCCGTAGGGGGACCAAATATTAGGTTATTGACACAGTAAGCTGTGTGAGTAGTATGAATTTGCCACGTATTGCATTATGAAAAATAAGTATGTAGAAGTAGAAGCCAATAGAAGCCAAGAATATTGTGTAAACAGTTGTATAAGTGTTTCACTTAGGAAGTAAACTAAATAAACCTAAATTAAACTGTACTGTGCTTTCATGTCTAAGGCAAATACTTTCGATGTTAAAAAATATGAATTTATTTTAAAAAATTTTTTTAATTAGGCATAACAGTTATGTATAGGTGATCTTGTGTTGGAAAAGGCAGTCCTTTATTTTCTTGTACTTCTAACTTATTGTTTGTATTGTTGTTTTCTTGTCTGTTTTTACAAAAACGGAGTGTTATAATCGCCCAAAAGAGTAAAATCAATGTAATTATATCTGCCAAAATCAAGTACATTGATGTCGGTCTTTCATCTGCATTATTTCGATGGGCTTCGTACATTTGCCATTGAGGTCGTACCAGACTCACGCTTGAAACTGAAAAAAAAAAAATTATATATATATATGAGTACTAATTTATAATTTATACATATACGATATGACAAAAAAATACGTGTCAACCTCAAAACCTACATATTTTTTAACTAAATTCTGTGCAAATGTTTCTTGTTTTGTAAAAAAAAAAATTATGTAGAAACTAGCAAGAGAACAATAAATCTTTGAGTTGTTTTTTTCCGAACTTTGACGCAAAAAAAAATTTTTTTTTCTTTATTTTCGATCATTGTTATTTTTTTTACATTTACGGTATATTCTGTATTTTATTATTTTTTGGGGTTATTATGGAATCGTTTAACGGTCTTTTCTGAATATAACTTGTTACTTTAATTTTTAGTACTTCTGCGACTCGACTTTTGCACAACACTCTGCCAGCGGTTTTTATCATAGCGTCATAAAACGCTATGATAAAAACCGCCCTAGCTCGTAAAACCTTTATTTGAAATCCAATTGAATCGGTGAAATTAAGAACAGTACATGTCCAAATGTTTAAAATTTGGGAAAATAAAAACAAGAAAAATGAGTGCTTAAAACCACACGGCAGAAGTAAAAACTTCATCAAGGCTCTCCCTTGTGACGGTCGCCGAAAGAATCGACAAATTGAAGACGTAATAAGCGACCACAAACACCCCCGTATCCAAAATTTCACAAACATTCATCAATTTTCAAAAAACCCTTCAGCCACTTTTTTTTGTCATTTTAACTTTGGATTCGTGATTGGCGACCTCAACCACCTCCGTATCTAAAATTTCACCTTCATTCGTCAATTTTCAAAAAATTCTTCCGCCATTTTGTCTCTCTTTGACATTTTGACTTTGGATTTGTGATCGGCGATCTAAGAAACCCCCGTATCTAAAATTTCACATTCATACGTCAATTTTCAAAAAACTCGTCCGCCATTTTGTTTTTTTTTGACATTTTGACTTTAGATTCGTGATCGGCGACCTAAGACACCCCCGTATCTAAGATTTCACATTCATACGTCAATTTTCAAAAAAAAAATTCCGCCATTTCGTTTCTTTTTGACATTTTGACTATGGATTGGTGATCGGCGACCTAAGACACCCCCGTATCTAAAATTTCACTTTCATACGTCAATTTTCAAAAAATCCTTCGGCCATTTTGTTCTATTTCGACATTTGAATTAGTGATGGGCGACCGTAAAAACTCCCAAGTGCCTAATTTTGATCAGAAGAAAGAAGAATTGATTTCAGCCGGCTCCGCCCACTGTGCACGTTTGCGTAATCGTTTAAATAAAATTATTTCGTAGTAGTGGCACATAAATGTCGAAAGCAATCCTCCTTTTCCCTTTTAAGGAAATACACACGTTCTGGAATTATCGTATTTTAATTCAAATCATTATTAAAATATTAATCGACCCCTGTATAGATAAAAATATCAAGTCATGTGGGAGACCGTTATGTATTGTGTGGAGATGCAATTCGCCGGACCGTAATACATTGATCGCCAGTGGACATAAGAATCTGATATTTATTTTTCTCCCGTCCGGAATACATTGATATCAGTGCACATTTAAACGGCCATTTTTCTTACCAAATCCTTCTGCAAACGACCTTTAAATTGCCGGTACCTTCGATTGCGTGCGACTGCCGACTCGAAATAAGCATACAAAAGGTCCCAAAAAGCCGGTTCCTTAAGACCCCGAGTCTTGATGAGCCCTCGCAACCTTCAAAATTTCGTATTTCACGCTTGAAAGTGAATCTGTGGTGCAACTCAGTTCGCCTGTCAGTTTGACGTTTCTTGGGATTTTTTGATTGTCACGTGAATCGTCATGAGGTAAGCCATTTTGCTGTTAAAACATCGAGTGCACGCTCTTCTTTAAAAGCCCATATCTTTACAACCGCTCCAGTCAGGAAGCAAATCTCGCCGTCGACCGGAAATTCAATGTCGCCCGTACACCAATGCCAAAGGGCAGTTTTCAATTTCGCGTATCCAGAGAGGAGTTCTTTGCACAGTTTTGCCGATTTTTGTCGAATTTACGATTCGTTTGGTAACCATGGCGACTCGAGCGTTACATAGCCGAGCGTGACGGCTCAATCTCGTTCAGTGTCCACAATCAACTCGCCCATAGAAGTTTATCCTTCAAAAAACTGCATATTGTGTTGGTCATGCTTATTTCAGGTTCAGGTTGTATAGACAAGTTGTAGTATATCATTTTAGACGTCCTTTAAATTCAAAATGAAATTATTTAGTTCATCCATTTTTTATTTATTCACAAAAAAAGAAACCTGGACATGTACTGTTCTTGATCTCAATGTCAGTACTATCAGAATTTTGTGACAGAATAATTGCCATAACAATAGTAATTTAAATGCATATCCTACAAATAGTGACGAATTACCAAATACTTACCCGAATAAACTCCAACTACAATAAATGGTAGACAACAACATTTTCTTGATTCTATTTTGCAACAACAGTTTCTCATAATATTTATTACATATAATATAATAAATGCGATTACAATGTAGAGCTGCAACAAAAATTATGAATTAATTTTACATATACGTATACGTTTGTATTTTAGCGATTGTTATGCTTTACAATTTCGGCGCCCTGATATTGATTGATATTAAAATCCCTAAGTGCAGTTTACACAGTAGGGTGGGGTGAAAAAATATTTTTTTTTATTCCTGTGATGTAATAGTTACAAAATGTTGCCTTTAGGGCCACACATTATCCATGTCAATTTCTGTTTCAATTGCTTTATATTTAATGATTCTGCCAAACCAACGAATATTAGAAGAGAAGTTGAAAATTGCAACTTTAAAAAAAATTTATATAGTTTCATTATTTGCGTGTATATACAGGGTGTAGATAAAGTCTGGAACAAAATTAATATTTCTGTTATCTTCGGTTTGATGGAAAAACCCTGAAACAGGTCGATTTTGCTTTTATCCCGTGCACTTTATAACATCGTGAATTTAATTCTGTCGTCATCTGGTTGCGCGCGGGCGTGACGTCATTAGTTTTTTCAAATGGTAACCCGCTACATTTATTACCCCTTGTCGTTAGGTATTCCATTGTGCATGGAACGGTATAAAAAGTTTGGTACCTTAAATAACAATTTTTGGGAGAAAAATGCTTTCGAATTTCAAAAAATTAAAATTGTATTTCTAATGAAAAATTAATCAAAAATTATTTTAAAAAATCAAATAAATTATAATCCGAGGTTTATCTTGGATTGTCGTCAAACAAGACACCAAAAAAATGTCAACGGAAGTGTTCAAATTGTCCGCCATTGGCCATTTGACACTGGCCGAGACGGACGTACACGCTTTCTACGACACGTCATATTGACAGTTCATTACTTGGTGTTTGAACTTATCCATTCACAATACTTGCTCCATTGGTAGTGTTGAACGTGCATTGCGAAAATGGCGAATTTGAGCGAAAAAGAGCGGATTCAAATTCTCATTATTGTTGGTTGTGGTGATAAAATACGTAGCCATGAAGAAGCCTGTCAGTTTTTCAATGCAGAAAATCCAAACCGCGCACCGATTTCGCGGTCAACGGTGAGCAAAATTGTCGCAAAATTTGCTGAAACTGGTAGTGTAAAAGACAGGGCTCGTCAAGGTCGACCAAGAATTGAGGAAGATAGAAGGGTCAATATTCTCTTGGAACTTCAGGACAACCCCCACACTTCAACAAGGAACATTGCCAGGGATCATGCAGTCGATTTTACCACAGTAGCCAAATTGCTGAAGAAGGAAAAACTTCATCCGTACAAAATCAATCGGGTTCAGGAACTGAATGAAGATGACTTCGACCGCCGACTCGAGTTCTGTGAACAAATCATGCTACGGTGCGATGAGAATCCCGGATTTGTCGACAATGTGGTTTTTAGTGACGAAGCAACTTTTACCTTGAACGGTGAAGTGAATCGCCACAATTGTAGGTACTGGTCGGGCGAAAATCCTCGATGGGTTCGAGAGGAGCACACCCAACACCGGCAAAAAGTTAATGTATGGGCGGGAATAGTGGGAGATCGCATTGTGGGGCCTTTCTTTCTGGACAGAAATTTAAACGCTGAAACATACTTACATTTCCTAAGATTTACGCTAGTGCCAACATTGGTAGAATTATTTCCGGATGAAAACACCCCCGACAAGCCTCACCCCAGAATCTGGTTTCAACAAGATGGAGCACCTCCACATTTTGGCTGGCGTGTTCGGAGTTACCTCGACGAAATTTTCCCCGGGAGATGGATCGGACGAAGGGGAACAATTGAATTGCCCGTTCGCCAGATCTCACACCACTTGATTTTTTTCTATGGGATCATGTGAAATCAAAGGTGTACACCAATAAGCCAAATAACTTGGATGATCTGAAACATCGTATCCGCGAGGAAATGCGAAATATTGGTGCAGAGACAATACGACGTGTCGTAGAAAGCGTGTACGTCCGTCTCGGCCAGTGTCAAATGGCCAATGGCGGACAATTTGAACACTTCCGTTGACATTTTTTTGGTGTCTTGTTTGACGACAATCCAAGATAAACCTTTTTCAAAATAATTTTTGATTAGAAATAAAATTTTAATTTTTTGAAATTCGAAAGCATTTTTCTCCCAAAAATTGTTATGTAAGGTACCAAACTTTTTATACCATTGCATGCACAATGGAATACCTAACGACAAGGGGTAATAAATGTGGCGGGTTACCATTTGAAAAAACTAATGACGTCACGCCCGCGCGCAACCAGATGACGACAAAATTAAATTCACGATGTTATAAAGTGCACGGGATAAAAACAAAATCGACCTGTTTCAGGGTTTTTCCATCAAACCGAAGATAACAGAAATATTAATTTTGTTCCAGACTTTATCTACACCCTGTATATATTGTAGTAATACCCCCTTTTAAAGGTGTATCTATTACATTTAACAGTATACTACAATATCTGATATATAAACTTGGGTTGCCAATATGTATTTTCAATTTCAATGAATTATTAATTTGCCCGTACTAACTCAGTCGTATAATCTTTATGTACTTTGATATCTCTTTCTAACACATTCAACAATATTCCATGCAATACTGATTTCATAAATCTAACATTTCATTTTCAATTATATTCATCTTCTAGAAATTCCTACTTTTATATATTCTTTAACTAAAATATTCCTTAGTCCGAACCTGTATCTTTTGGTTCACTTAGCAAATTATATACTAGTAGTGATATATCTTCTGGTAAAGTTGGTAACTCGGAACTTGACAATAGTATCGCTTCAAGTTGAAAATTATTATAACTAGAATTCAAATAACTAATTTCTTTTGATACAAAATCTATATAATAAGATTTATCTTATTACTGCATAACAACTCTTTTAATCTCAGGAGTAAGTATTTTTTTATCGGATATGATTTATAGTCCATAAATTAAATTGATGATTTTATTTCTAGGTATTCCCACTTTTTATATGGTAGTGATTTTCTAACAGATATTCTATATTACCATTAAAACAAGGATATAAAAACTAACAAACAATATATTCATTTGATAAATTATTTACAATATTTCTGGTGCTATGATGAAAATGCCACTTTTAATACAAACATCCTATCTAAACTTGTTCAACGGAAGGAATATGGTTATGAAAAGAACAGATGTTAACCTCTCTTTTTTAAAAGGTATGTTATTTAATAAATTTAGCTTTAAATTTATGAAAATTATTACAAACTTATCTGATTTATATTCTTATGCAATTATTTATGATCTCTTACTAATTTATGGATATAGTTTGTCATGTGGTTTAATTAATTATACTCTTCCACAAATATTTAAATTATTATAGCAAAAACCAAATGGAAAATGAAAATAGTTCAATACAACCTTGGTTTATTTCACAGTCTTTTCTTATTTCGTAGCTCCTTTTAATATCTTCTTGTAACTTTATAGCCTCAGATGAACGCAAATCCTACAGCAATAACTTCTTCGGACAATGTAACAGCTGTCTGTGCCTCCTAAAGGTGACTATCGATACAGGAACAATGAAAAATGGTCCTAATAAGATTGGAATTTCTTTCTTGATTATTTAAATAATACTCCAATGAATCAATGACTCCGTCCAGGAAGTTCTTCGTCTAATTATACAGCGTGTGATGCTCCAATTCCACTGTGACACCGTTGGTTATGGATACTCCTTCAGGAAAATTACGTTTAATGCTCCAATTCCTTTGTAACCTAGTTTAATATGGATACTCCTTTAAGAAAATAATGTATGATGCTCCAATTCCACTGTGACCTCGCTAAACATGGATACTTCTTTGCTGGTAAGTATTTTTAAATTATATTCCAGTTTAATTGCACTCCTATCTTCTTCCTTTATTACAGTTTAGTGAAAACTGTTGACATTTATTTTTTCAGCACACTAATACTTCGTATTCTATACTAATAATATTCCCAAATGTTTGAATATTAATTTTCAATACAATAACACTTTTATCTATCTTTAATTTATGAATTTATGGCTACAATAAATTGATCGCCAATTTCATAAACTCACTCCCCGAAAATTATTTTTCGAATTCTTTATTTATTTATCCCATTCCCTTAGTGATACTGCCTATTTTTTAAATTGACCAATCTCCATTATCCACCTCTTAATTATACTCAATATAAATTCCATTATGCTAATCTTTTTATAAATACCTTTCCATATAACAATACTCTTATTATGATAATTTTCTCTATGAATTTAGTATAAAATTTATGTATTCAGAACCATTTAACACATTCTCCAATATCTTTCTGTACAAAAATGTCAACATTGACAACCACTGACAGTTCCTTCAAATATTTTAACGCGGGAAATTATAATCAATTTTGACAATGCCTTATAATAAAATTTACCTCTTAATACCATTTCTCTTCATTAAATTCAATTGAACAAGTTTTTACAAATTTTATATAACATATCGAATTATTAATTAAATACAAATTCTCTATTTTACAGATTTCTGTGTCATTTGACGAACCATGGACCTTACACAACAAACTATATAGAACCAAATAAGGACCATCAGTAACTATAAAAACATTAATAAACCATTATTCTCTTTATAATACTATTTCTAATTATAAACACATATTTATATTTACGGTATGTACCTAGTACTACCTCATTTTGCCCCTTTAATAAATGTAAAATTTCAACTTGTTTGAATAATTTTCATTTATTAAATAAGAAATTATCTGTATAAATTAAAAGTTATAATCTGTTACCCTCATAACACATTCAAATTATTAACAACTCTTAAAAGTAAATTCTTGCATTGTGCTTGCAATATTCTTGTAATATGGCACCTTCATCATTTATTTAACATGTAAATTTTTAACAACAATGAATAACTTTATACTCTATGAAAAATTATATACATGTACTTCAATTATTATTTATCTGACTGTAATATAAGTTTCTTTACAATATCGATCCATACTCTTTAGTAATTTTATCTTTATCCTATACTTTCTTTTTACGTGTACTTTGTATTAGGAAATTTATAATTTTAAATGAAATTTACGTTATAAATAAGTTTTTATTTATTTTTAATCTCTGGATACCTGGTCGTGTAACTTAATAATTAGTACCAACAAGATATACATTTATTTACTTTGAACTCTTCTATATGAAGATTTTTAGCATTGATAAAAAAAACTATCTTCTTACTAATTCCTGTAATACCTTTATTATTTTATGGTGAATATTTTATCAACTTTCCATTATTCCTTTGGACTTAAACTGCCTTTTAAAAATATACTTTATTTATGCTCACATATACATTTATATTAATTATTTATATTGTTCTTATTCGAACATATCCCTTATTTCCCTTAATAGACCTTTTCGTCTTATCCCCTACTTTCATCATACGAAAGTTTTTTAATTATATTTTCGTTTTATTGGCGTACGTTACCATTTTAATTATATGTAGACATTTTCGTCTTATACATTTTATACCCTTATTCATATATTCTAACATTTATTATTCCATACTTTCATGGATCATTTTATATTACTCTATTATAGTAAGCATTTCATTTTTTTATACGTATATCATCTTTCTATATAAAAGGCTTTTGTTCTTTCCTCTTAATAATTTATTATATCATAATCACCTTATGTACAACACGACCTACTTTATCGTGTATCAATACTTGTATTATCTCTTCTATTCGTTTTATAATGTTCAAATATACTTTTTCTTGTATAATATTTTCTTTCCATACATGTTTTTTAATTTTTAAGTTTCTAATATTCCAGGTATCTTCTTATTTAAATTCCTTTTCTTGTACACACATGTTCTAGTATTCTCTACTTATATTACATTTTTTTTTTTTTTTTTTTTTAAATAAAACAAATATTATGAAATAAGGGAATAACTTTAAATAAATTAAAATACTCATTTCAATATTAATAACGTTCCTAATTCTAAATCTAACCTATTATTCCGGATGAGATTCTAAATAATACCTGCCCCTATCTTATTATTAACTAAGTCGTTTCTGTATGTGCTCATATAAATAGTTATAATCCTTATTATATGTAATGTATCTAAATTCACTATCATTACATTGTCTTTTATCCATTTCTATGCCCCTATTTACCGTATTGTTTGTATGCGCTCTTGTAATTTGTGGTAGCTGTGTATATGATTGGTTTGGTAATACCCATGAATACTTGTCCTTAAGTATCCGTCATGTCCATAAATTCTTTGTTCGTGTACAATAATTTTTATGAGGGCTTTTATCTTGTTGTAGCTCTGGTAGGATGGTGTCGCTGATACCAACAGTTGTCGCCCTTGTATACAACTGCCATGTCCATGTCCATGATTTAAATGTGGGCTGTTATCTTGTTGTAGCTCTGGTAGGATGGTGTCGCTGATACCATCAGTTGTCGCCCTTGTATACAACTGCCATGTCCATAAATTCTTTGTTCGAGTATAATAATAATTTTTTATGAGGGCTGTTCTCTTGTTGTAGCTCTGGTAGGATGGTGTCGCTGATACCATCAGTTGTCGCCCTTGTATACAACTGCCATGTCCATGATTTAAATGTTAGATTGTATCATGTATTATCCGAGACATCTTTTCCATTATAATTTTTAATCTTACTCTATTTTTCAATGTTCCATATGTTTCTTCTTTATCCACATCTTCTTCATACCATAACTCATTTTCTTCAATTTTGTAAAATATCTTATTCACAAATTTTCCAACCTGGTCAAATATACTCATAACATCTGCATTTCTAGATGTAAATATCTCTGTAACTTTCTGCACTTCAATATCCCATACCAATAATTTGCACTTAATCTCCAAGATCATTGTAACCTGATGAACATTACTTCGCACATATTTTTCCGTAGAATCTCTTATACTTACAACAGAATCATTTCCATTTACAAATTCTTTATACTTATTACACATACTAATCTTTTCATTTTCTAAAACATTTTCCACATAGGTTGGTATTATATTATGTCCAACTTTAAAACTTCTTCCAGTATACTTTTCGTCTCCTATGACTATCCCTGTTATTTGTCTTAAAAAATATAAATCCAAAATATTCTCCTCTTCTTCTGCTAATAAAAATAAATCCAAATATGATCTCAAGATTTTCCTGCCGGAATCTAAGTATTTTGTTTTCTTTTGCAATGTTATATTCGTATAAGTTTTCTTGATTTCAGATGTATTTTGTTCAATGTTGATACAGTTTATTTCATCCTTCTTACAATTTTCAATTACCCTTTCTTCATTTGTATCTTGTTTGTCCTGTAAGTCATCTTTTTGTGATACTGTATTATCTGATTCTTCATCTACTTTATTTTCTATTGTAACATCTTCACACATCTTGTCTAACATTCCATTTAATCCCTCAAACGTCTCATCTAATTTATCCAATCTTCCATACAATTCTCTTTTATCCTCCTCTCTTTGTCGTTTTCTTTCTTCTCTGTCTTTCTCTCTTTGTCGTCTACTTTCTTCATTCATCTTGTCTATCTTTCCACCTAATTCTTCATTTACTTTATCCAATTTATTAAAACATTCATCCCACATACCCCTTCTTTCTTCTCTATCCACTTCCATTTCTTTTTTTAATTTTTCACACAATTGATAAATTAACAACATATCTGCTGATGAGATTGACGTCTTTCTCTGTACCTGCGATTTATCATCCCTATCTTGTATATTCACTAACTGTTGTGTCCCTTTCTGTATCTGTGGTATTTCTCCTCCATCTTGCATATTTCCTATTTGTTGTGTTCCTTCTTCACTATCGCTTGAAAACTCTGTCCTATTCATTCCAGAACTACTCTTTGACCTGGTATTCATGATTAATAAATTGTATGTAATATTACTATAATAACCTGTCTTATACTTTCAAACCTAGTTTTATTATACTGATAACCTTTGTATATAAAAAAAATGTATTTTTCTAATTATAATAAGGTGAATAAATTATCGAAAACACTATCTTTGCGAGTTTCTTTTAAAACGCCCCACGTTGGGCGCCATATTAATGTAGTAATACCCCCTTTTAAAGGTGTATCTATTACATTTAACAGTATACTACAATATCTGATATATAAACTTGGGTTGCCAATATGTATTTTCAATTTCAATGAATTATTAATTTGCCCGTACTAACTCAGTCGTATAATCTTTATGTACTTTGATATCTCTTTCTAACACATTCAACAATATTCCATGCAATACTGATTTCATAAATCTAACATTTCATTTTCAATTATATTCATCTTCTAGAAATTCCTACTTTTATATATTCTTTAACTAAAATATTCCTTAGTCCGAACCTGTATCTTTTGGTTCACTTAGCAAATTATATACTAGTAGTGATATATCTTCTGGTAAAGTTGGTAACTCGGAACTTGACAATAGTATCGCTTCAAGTTGAAAATTATTATAACTAGAATTCAAATAACTAATTTCTTTTGATACAAAATCTATATAATAAGATTTATCTTATTACTGCATAACAACTCTTTTAATCTCAGGAGTAAGTATTTTTTTATCGGATATGATTTATAGTCCATAAATTAAATTGATGATTTTATTTCTAGGTATTCCCACTTTTTATATGGTAGTGATTTTCTAACAGATATTCTATATTACCATTAAAACAAGGATATAAAAACTAACAAACAATATATTCATTTGATAAATTATTTACAATATTTCTGGTGCTATGATGAAAATGCCACTTTTAATACAAACATCCTATCTAAACTTGTTCAACGGAAGGAATATGGTTATGAAAAGAACAGATGTTAACCTCTCTTTTTTAAAAGGTATGTTATTTAATAAATTTAGCTTTAAATTTATGAAAATTATTACAAACTTATCTGATTTATATTCTTATGCAATTATTTATGATCTCTTACTAATTTATGGATATAGTTTGTCATGTGGTTTAATTAATTATACTCTTCCACAAATATTTAAATTATTATAGCAAAAACCAAATGGAAAATGAAAATAGTTCAATACAACCTTGGTTTATTTCACAGTCTTTTCTTATTTCGTAGCTCCTTTTAATATCTTCTTGTAACTTTATAGCCTCAGATGAACGCAAATCCTACAGCAATAACTTCTTCGGACAATGTAACAGCTGTCTGTGCCTCCTAAAGGTGACTATCGATACAGGAACAATGAAAAATGGTCCTAATAAGATTGGAATTTCTTTCTTGATTATTTAAATAATACTCCAATGAATCAATGACTCCGTCCAGGAAGTTCTTCGTCTAATTATACAGCGTGTGATGCTCCAATTCCACTGTGACACCGTTGGTTATGGATACTCCTTCAGGAAAATTACGTTTAATGCTCCAATTCCTTTGTAACCTAGTTTAATATGGATACTCCTTTAAGAAAATAATGTATGATGCTCCAATTCCACTGTGACCTCGCTAAACATGGATACTTCTTTGCTGGTAAGTATTTTTAAATTATATTCCAGTTTAATTGCACTCCTATCTTCTTCCTTTATTACAGTTTAGTGAAAACTGTTGACATTTATTTTTTCAGCACACTAATACTTCGTATTCTATACTAATAATATTCCCAAATGTTTGAATATTAATTTCCAATACAATAACACTTTTATCTATCTTTAATTTATGAATTTATGGCTACAATAAATTGATCGCCAATTTCATAAACTCACTCCCCGAAAATTATTTTTCGAATTCTTTATTTATTTATCCCATTCCCTTAGTGATACTGCCTATTTTTTAAATTGACCAATCTCCATTATCCACCTCTTAATTATACTCAATATAAATTCCATTATGCTAATCTTTTTATAAATACCTTTCCATATAACAATACTCTTATTATGATAATTTTCTCTATGAATTTAGTATAAAATTTATGTATTCAGAACCATTTAACACATTCTCCAATATCTTTCTGTACAAAAATGTCAACATTGACAACCACTGACAGTTCCTTCAAATATTTTAACGCGGGAAATTATAATCAATTTTGACAATGCCTTATAATAAAATTTACCTCTTAATACCATTTCTCTTCATTAAATTCAATTGAACAAGTTTTTACAAATTTTATATAACATATCGAATTATTAATTAAATACAAATTCTCTATTTTACAGATTTCTGTGTCATTTGACGAACCTTGGACCTTACACAACAAACTATATAGAACCAAATAAGGACCATCAGTAACTATAAAAACATTAATAAACCATTATTCTCTTTATAATACTATTTCTAATTATAAACACATATTTATATTTACGGTATGTACCTAGTACTACCTCAATATATACTATCCAGGGTGAGTCAACTCCGCGGGTACGGCCGATTGTGCCTTTACGAGTAAAGATATTTCGAAATGGCATTTTTCTTGTGATAGCTGCTCATTAGCAGTATACATTTTAAAAATATTTTGTATTATACAGAGTGTTCCATAACTTGGTGGCTGACCATAGTTGCAGTTTTTTAAATGAAACATTCAATATATTATTACATTTTTGTATTCCCGTATAATTCTTAGTCAAAAGTTATAAAATAGTATGGGCCTAAAATTTTAGGTTTTCCACCATATCTCTGAAAAATTCAATGTTTCTAAAAAAAAGTAAACTTCTCGAAAACGACGTATTAGATGGGTACAATTTTTGGTACAGTTGTTCATAATAAAAGGGCTTAATACAAACGTATTTTTTTTTCAGTTACTAATTGAATTTGCAGAAAACTGGATTAAAGTTACATGACATATTTGTCTCAAAAAGTGAATTTTTTCAAACGGAACATCTTGTATATCGCCTCATTTTTCAATTCCTTACCAAATTTCGCATCAAAAACCTATAAGACGTTATTATTTTAAAAGTGACCATTACTGAGGTATTGTCGTTTTTTATGTAATTTTACCAACTTTATGATTTTTATTTCAATACGGACTTTTTGTACTGAAGGAATGTCAAAAACATTATTTATCAGCCCAAAGAATTTACCAGCAGCGTTACTCTGAGAGAAGATGTCCCAAAACATATGCCTCTAGAAGAGTAATGGATGCTTTCATTACTACTTGTGGTATTGCTAGTTCATAAACAAGGAAACCTAAACATGTACTCAATAATCAAAATCAGATAAGAATTCTTATAGCAACAATGATAATCCGCACGTCAGTACCCATGAAATAAGTCGTTTGCTGGATATTATCCAAACCATCCTTGCAATGACCTTAAAATGAAATAAATATCATCCGTAATAAATACATTTAAATATTGAGTTACGCACACATTATTTTATAGGTAGAAGAGTAGTCTGCCAATGGGCGGGCAGTAATTAAAATGAATGTCTGGGCAATTATTTTTATGAGCGTGTGATTTGCGGATGAAGCTGATTTCCACAGAAAGGGAACTGTTAACAAAAACAATTTTCATTACTATTCAAATGAAAACCCTTACTCACTAACAGTGATGTAAGTCGGTAAATTACCCCGTAAATTACCGAATTAATTACGTCATTTACGGTAAATTATCACATAAAATTTTCGTAAATTACCAACAAAGTAAAACATCATCTATATACACGTATGACATTGCACACTCGGTGATTTGGGAAGTCCTTTTCTAGCAGATGTAAAAGCCCGTGTATCAGCCGCTTATATAACAAGTGAAGTAGTCTTTCAAAAGATTTCGGTGTATAAGTTAAATTGTATAAAGTTTGTGAATATACTACTCGTAGTACTGTGCGCTGGGATGGGGCGTAAAGATAAAATAAAAAAATAGTATATTAAAATACAAGTTTCATAAGACACGATTTTTGCGCACGCGTTCAAGTTTAGAAAACGAGCCGCTAGGCGAGTTTTCTAAAGAACAAGTGCGCAAAATGTCTTATGAAACGTGTATTTTATACTATTTTTTCTATTTCGGTTATTAAAAGTTCAAAAAAGCTTAAAATAAGAGACATGTTTTGTTCGAATATTTTAGAAATTTTGCTTTTTTGAAGTTGATTACTCTGATTTTTAAGTAGAACGTTTTAAATATTTGAATATAGGTGGTGCTATATGTAATTGTGTTTAAAATTCAGACTGATTTATACAATAAATTATTTCAAATTATCAACAAAAAGGACGAAATAAATAACTGTACGCCCCCAGAGATTCGCAAAATAGCAGAAGACAATTTACAAAATCTTTCGTCCACAAACTCTCTACATATGTATTTATCAAAACAAACGTTTATAACAATTGTACTATTCAACATAGTAAGTAAATGTCAATAGTAGCATCCGAAAACTTATCATCCAACTCTGCTTAACAATTTATATTGATAATTAGTAAGTGAAATGTTAGCATGTGTGCTTTTTATTCTTTGTACAATTTTATTGCACATTTTTGTTACTTTAAAGGCTTATATTTTGACATTTAAATACGATTTGGTTCCATTTTCTTTTGTTACCAACTTCAAAAAAATAAAATTAGCGTGCGATAAAGTAATACTTTATGCAACCAAAACGGGTGTCGTAAAGTGAACTTTATAGCACCGGAATAGAAAAAGTTATTTTAACAGCTTTAAGTAAAGTCGCAATAGAAATTTTGAACAGCCCACCAACAACATGTGCGACGGAGAGAAGTTTTTCAATGTTTAGTATTATACACAATAAAAAACGAAATAGATTAAATAATGAAAGAGCTGCTAAGTTGGCATATGTGAATTTAAATTTAAAACTGAAAGAAAACCCGGCACTGAAAGATCTCCCAACAGAAGAGTTGGATGTTCTGATTCGAATTGCAATACTGAGTCTGAGAGTGATCCGGAATAGTTATGTAATTAATAATGGTAATAATGATTAATCATTGTTTTGTTCTATTTTCAGAATATTGTTTAATTTTAAAATATGTTAATATTGTACTCTTTATTTTTTTTCCTTTAATAAAATGTATAAGACTTTTTTTTGTTGTGGGGGTTTTATTTAAACAATAAAAAAAGCGTGGTAAATTACCATGGTAATTTACTCAAAAAATGGTAAATTACACAAGAATAAATCTTGGTAAAAAAGAGCAGTAATTTACCACGGTAATTTACCAAAATCATAAATTACGGTAATTTTACATCTCTGCTCAGTAATAAATAGACCATTAGGAATGGGGAGGCATTATTGGTGATTGGATGATAGGCCCGCATTTATTTGAAGGCAGTATTAACGGAGGTGCTTATGAGTAATTTCTATCAAACATTTAGTGGAATTATTGGAAGATGTTTTGCTAAATTTACGAAGGGATGCATATGCAACAAGACGACGAATCGCCACATTACCAGACACTAAATACTTTATTGAAATGTTTCCAATGAAGTGGATAGTCCGTGGAGGCCCTATTCACTAGCCTGCTGGGGTCTTCGGACATCACAGAATTAGTGTCTTTTTATAGGGATCAATAAAAAGCAAATATACAGTATACCTGTAATCACAAAAAATGTTATGAGGGCACATATTCGACAAATATTTATAAATACAAATACTCCACGCTTTATATTAACGTCGATTTATCATTTCGAAAACATGTTCAGAAACTTTTAAAAGTGAATTTGAACCGTTTTAATTTTTACCTATTTTAATGTTCATATTTATTATTACTTTATTCATGTGCAGTTCCTGTTTCTACACCTACCTACTAAATTCAAGTTATTAATTTTTTTTGTTTAGTTTTAAAACTTGTTTTTGGTGTCATATTTTACATATATTTTGAATCATGTTACTGTATTGTAAATCAGATATATCCATTTTATTTGTCATTACCCCAATACAAACGAAAATCATAAGTTCATTTTTAGAAAAATTCATAATAAAATCAGGCTTGACAACTGAAAAGCAACTTATTAAATGTCATCTATTCAATTGTCAATTTAGCGGCAAATATCATGGCCCACTATACCGTATTCAAATAAAAAACTCAAAGTTGGCAGAATTACATCAGAAAACGACAATAGCTCAGTAATGGTCACTTTTATAATAATAACGTTCTACATGTTTTTGGTGAGAAATTTAGTTAGCAATCCAAAACTGAACCGATATACAGGATGTTCCATTTGAAAAAATTTACTTTTAGACAAAAATATGTCATGTAACTTTAATCCATTATTCTGCAAGTTTAATTAGTAATTGCAAAAAAATAAAATATGCTTGTATTGGGCCCTTTCATTATGAATAACTCTACCAAAAATTGTATCCATCTATTGTGTCGTTTTCGAGAAATATAATTTTATAAAAACATAAAATTTTTCAGAAAAATGGGAATAAGTCAAAAATTTTAGACTTCAGGCCCATACTATCTTATTACTTTTTGCCTAAAAATTATAAGGGGAATACAAAAATGTAATAATATATTGGGTGTTCGATTTAAAATATTATAACTATGGTCAGCCACCAAGTTATGGAACACTTTGTACAATACAAAATATTTTTAAAATGTGCTACTGATGAGCAGCTATCACAAGAAAAAAACCGTTTCGAAATATCTTTACTCGTAAAGGCACAATCGGCCTTACCCGCGGATATGACTCGCCCTGTATGTGTTACTAATAGCAAAAATTATACTAAGAATAGTCATAAAAACAATACTACAACATTTAATTAGTTCTCAGTAAAGAACCTCTTTCCAAATATATAGTGCACGACGTTTCTGATTCAAGCAATGCAGTGAAATGTGCAGAAAGTCGACTAGGTTCGTTTAGTCGTTTTGGCATGTAGCATTCATATCGGTTTATTTGGCTGATAGCTGGCGTAATTGAAAATAATCTTCCAAGTCTTGGGTTGTGTTGTAACAATTTATTATATTAGTAATTGGCTTGAAATGCAAGGATGAATACGCACAGCTCAATATCATTTATCGATTTGATAAGTAATTGATTGGTCTTTGGTAATCGCTAGTTCGATGAACATAGATTCATTTTTGATTCGAAAATTGAAAATTGATTGTGGTTTTTGTTAATTACAAATGCATGTGGTTAACGCTATATAATACCTTTCTTGCTAATTGTTGTTTTTCTCCTTCTTAGCGTTCTAGAAGTTTAATTCCATTCCTCAGACACCGCCGTCATGCACTAGTGATCAGTCCTACGCTAAGAAATTATCTGTGCATATCACACATTGAACACGTGATCTCGCTCCTAGCAGTCAAGAAACTAATTAATGTTGTTGTGTTTGTGTTGTTTCTATAAGTTACGGTCCTTAAATTATAATTTTTTCTAATGTGTAATAGGAACAAATTATTTAATGTCAAATTTATCTTTTATGGGGAGGGAGAGACTTATTTATAAGCATATAATTATTTAATTGAGGTTTTAATTAGTTTTTTTTGCTAGTCTGTAGTTTTTTTTTTTTAAGTTCAATAATACTCAGTACAGAAAGCGTAATTTGCGAGATATTCACAAAACACTGCTATTTGATAAAACCAAAAGTTTTATTTCCGGTCCGAGCTTTGAAACTTTTTATATACAAAAATTGTTCCGACTCGAGCTCTAAATACTTTAGTGTTATAAATAAAAATGTATAAAATGAATAATTTGCGAGATATTTGTAAACAACATTGAGATAAAAATCTACTTCCGGTAAGAATTTCGAAAACCTCTTTTTATTAAATCTTTCTAAAATTCAGTTTTTAGTATTTCCGTATATTAGAAACCTGTGTAAATTTAGTAGTTGACGACATCTTAGTATATTATGATTTTTTGACTTACGTAAACTACTACTTCCGGTCTACCAATTTTACTGAAAATCTAATTAGATTTCAAGTGAACGTCACGATCAAGCAACTGTTTAAGACAAAGGAATACTATTTCAAGAAATGGAAAAGAACGGGCTTCCATCGGATCGAAATGAATTTGATAGATTAAGATCCAGAGTCAAATATAAAATGTCTATAGCTTACAACAACTATCAATCTTATATGGAATTGACGACACATTATTGCATCAAAAGCGATTTTACACTATTGACTATCCGAAAAAAATTTAACTATTTTTTAATAACAGTAAATATTTACAAAATAAAATATTTCTTCTAGATACCATATCTATATTTTTTATTATCGTCCTTATCACTTTTGGAACGAATAAGGATATGACCCCGGAAAAAATTTAGTCTATCTCATGCTGTTACCTGAGGATTTGTGAACGAACTCGCTGCCATACTATTACGACACGCTGCTAATATACCCGCGCCAAAATGTTTAATAGGTAAATATTAAATCAATCAAACACACCCATTACAATATTTCAAATTACCTGAATTTCAATGAACTGATTCCAATTCTGCCGGATCTTATCGACATCTGAAAAAATAACAGTCATAAGAAACTAAAATAAACCTTTTATAATACAACTACACGATATTTTTTTATTACATATGCAGGGTATCCCAAAAACATACCGATAAACTTTAAGGGGCGGTTGGGGACAACAACACAAACATTTTTTGTTTAATAAACGTATGTCCACAAATGAGAAATATTAGCATAAAATAGGAAAAATTGTTTTGGTATTATTTTACAAAAAAAGTTTAGGAGGACATTAATAAATCAGTTTTTGTTCATGTTAACCTTTGTTTTATTGAAAAATACATCACGATTTACAAAAATTATTGAAAATGTCGGTCAATAGCTTCAATACAAAGATTGCAGCATTTTGACTCGCGGACCCTATGGAATAATCCGGGAATAGCTTCTATATGTTCAACTCACCATTATTCTTGCTAGATCTTCCTCATTACGAATAGGTGTTTCGTAAACTAAAGATTTCAGATAACCCCAAAGGAGAAAATCCAACTAAATGTCCAACTAAATCAATATTTACTTTAGTTATTTGGATATAATTTAAAGCAATTTATTGCTCTACAATACAAACGGCTCATTTGCGGACATATCTTTATTAAACAAAAAATGCTTATGTTGATGTTCCTAACCGTCCCTTAAAGTTTGTCGGTATGTTTTTGGAACAACCTGTATACTATAGATATGGGTATATTATGTATAAGCGGGGGAAAATTTCCATACTACAAGAAATATAAAAGAATTAAGGTCCATCTTCGATCCCTTTTTTTGTTTGAAGAGACTTCAATGATAGATACCACAATTGGCTACGGCCTTTCATTTTCGACAATCATTTTTATTTGACAAATTAGTGGAAAACAACTTCTCCGTCCTGTAATTACTTTTTTAATTCTTGACATAAAGCTACAATTTTTTAAAGTGGAAGTAAGTTGGCTGTGACTTAACTCAAAAGAGGATTTTTTCTATTTTTAATGATATAGAAAATGTAAGGTCAATTTTTAATTTTTGTATATACTTATACAGGCTGGTTCACGGGGAACTGAATCGATCGATTGCGAAAAAAAATGTAGCTAGAAATGATCTGAAATTTTGACACTATACTAAAGTGGATGGGGGCCATTCGCCTAAAATATTTTCAAGATGGCGGCACTCCGGGCTATACCGGAAGTAGGCACCAACTTCCTAATTTTAAATAGAATATACTGTATATTGTCAGGTTTTTAGATTCTACGTGAAATTCTAAATATATTTCATGTATAATATCATATATCTAATTAACCCTTTTTGACTTATTGAAATTCTTATGTTAAATTTGACGTTTGCAGACAGAAAACCAATAGCACTTTTTCCATATAAAGATGAATTTATTATTGAATTTGAAGTGAATTCTCTCAAATAGATGGTCTAATTAAATAGTATTTGTATAAAATTGTTACAATTATTAATACAGAGTGTGCGAATTAAACGCCTCAAAACGAATTTGGAAAAATTGCTAAAAGACAATTTTTTTAAATGGGAAGCGGCAACGTTTATAATTTTATCTTATTCTGTATTAAAAATAAGGATCACTTTGTATAAACATGTCTGTTATAAAAATTGGTAGTTTTCGAAATATTGGCAAGTTAGTGTTTTTATCTTCTACAATACATACTGTTTGCATTAGTTCTTTTTTCATTAGTTGGCCATGACAGTGTTTACAAAATTATAGATTGTCATTCGTTGAAGAAAAGTCATTTACCTTATCATAATTTCAGTAAGTCATGCCGGGGCGCTTAAATTGTACAAACGATGATTATTTAAATTTATTTATTATTTATGGGGAATGTAATAAAGTTATGTCAAGAACACACGGATCCAAAGTTTCTGAAATTTTCTAAAATACGTTTAACGGTATTGCTAGATGGTTTCCGTTTTTGCGGATATCGAATTTCAAATATATCAAAGTTCTTGACACAACTTTATTACATCCCCCATAAATAATAAATAAATTTAAATAATCATCGTTTGTATAATTTAAGCGCCCCGGCATAACTTTTCTTCAACGAATGACAATTTATAATTTTGTAAACACTGTCATAGCTAACTATTGAAAAAAGAAGTAATGCAAACAGTAAGATAAAAACACTAACTTGCCAATACTTCGAAAACTACCAATTTTTATAATAGACATATTTATACATATATAAGTGATATATAAGCGATCCTTATTTTTAACGCAGAATAAAATAAAATTATAAAAGTTGCCCCGTCCCATTTAATAAAATTATCTTTTGGCAATTCTTTCATATTTATTTTCAGGCGTATAATTCGCACACTCTGTATTAATAATTGTAACAATTTTATACAAATAGTATTTAATTAAGCCATCTATTTGAAAGAATTTACTTCAAATTAAATAATAAATTCATCTTTATATGGAAAAAGTGCTATTGATTTTCTGCCTGCAAACGTCAAATTTAATATAAGAATTTCAATAAGTCAAAAAGGGTTACACTTAGATATATGACATTATACATGAAATATATTTAGAATTTCACGTAGAATCTAAAAACCTGACAATATACAGGGTATTCTATTTAAAATTAGGAAGTTGGTGCCTACTTCTGGCATAGCCCGAAGTACCGCCATCTTGAAAATATTTTAGGCGGATGACCCCCATCGACTTTAGTATAGTTTCAAAATTTCAGATCATTCCTAGCTATAGTTTTTCCGCAATCGATCGATTCAGTTCCCGGTGAACCACCCTGTATATATACATATAATTATGTATATATACTGCAGAAAGATCGTTTTCAAAATTGAAAATCATTAAAAACTACATGCGTTGTACTATATGTCACAAGAAAGACTAGCAACCATTTCTACAGAACATGTGATAATAGAAAGTTTAGATATCGATAAAATTATTAATGAATTTTCGGAAATCAAAGCAAGAAGAATACTTTATTATTAAGCATTTATAGGGTAAGTCCGGGAGAGTTCGACCACTTTTTGGGGAAAAAATTATAACTTGCTTATGTTCTGAGATAAAAAAATTTAAACCGTCAAAGCATTGCCCAAAGTGTTTAGAGACTATACAAAATATAATTTATGATATCATAGGAAAATAAATATTTATTTTGAATAAAAAGTACAAACATTGCAACTGGGCGATCTCACCCATATATCTGGGTTAGACCGACCACCAACTACGGGTGAGATCGACTACAAAAAATAACAAACGTATATCTTCGAACAGCATAAAAATAATAGTATAATAGAAAAATATAAACAAAATTAGTTTTTACGACTTTTCTTTTTCATTTTTTCGCATAAATCACAGAAATTCTCAAATTTCGAGCATGAATTATGAAGCCAACGACTGCAATTCGCACATTTGATCCACTATTTCAAAATAATTTTCGCAAAATTCCAGTACTTCTACAGAATTTATATGAGAAGTATGGCCATCGACAATTAACAACAATTTTCCAGCTGGTTTTCGTGACAGAAAATGGGATTCCAACCAATCCTTGAAAATGGTAGCGTTGACATACGCTGATTTAACTGCGCCATAGCAATTTGAGAGCCAAGGTGGCATTCCGTCTAAAAATTCATCCTTTCTATTTTTTCCTTTAAATATTGCGTAAGGTGGGAGAAACATTCCCTCTGCATTGCAGCAAGCTATGACGGAAATGGTTTCGCCCTTCTCGCCTGATGTCAACGAAGAAACATTTTTTGAGCATTTTGCAGCTAACACTTCAGTTGGTTTATTGTTCAACTGCAAACCGCTTTCGTCCATGTTAAAAATATTAGAAGGTTTGTCATGGAGTTGATTATCAGTGAGAATATTGTCTAATAGGGTAAAATAGTGTGTCACATTGTCACGGTTCACTCCAATCGCTCGAGCAATCGAAATTCTTTCGGCTTTTCTAATTGATATATCTGGATGTCGTCGCAAAAAAGAGTTAAGCCAATCATAGCCGGCTTTGCCGTTTTCTTTATTGAACGTGTGCTTCAATTTCAATTGTTCGGCAAGTTGAAAGGGGCCCGTATTCTGACGGACTCCCGATCTGGTGCAAATCCAAATGTTTGCATTTTTTTAATATGTCGCACCAATTTCAGTTCTGCATCATCTCCCAACACCGATGACGGGCCCAGTCTCTTTCGCTTTATTGCGCCAGACTTCTTAATATAATCTTTTAGAGTTGTTTTAGGAATCCCAAACTCGCGGGCGGCTTAATTTACACCCATTGTACGATTTTGTACACATTCAATTGCATTTCTTAAAGAATAGGCACACCATTTAGCTCTTTCTTCATTTTTTTTTGTAAATTGTGGGCATTTTTGTTAATCTGTAAGAATATTATTTTACAATATATTTAACTGTTTAAATTGAGCTTCATTAAATCTCTAATTTCCTTCAAATCAAGTTTTTAATTTTTTTTTCGGTGGTCTATCTTTCCCGGATTAATGTGGTCGAACTCTACCAAAGTCACGGGAGAGATAGACCACCTTATTAACTGGAGCAAAAACGAAGAACGACTACATTTTTGAGGTTATGTTACAGATTCATGCATATTTTATCATCCAGTATCGAAATAGCTTAAATAAACTTGCCCGTCTTTAATATATCACTAACACAGTAAATAAGTCAAAAAACTTTCAAGTTCGTAAAAAGTTTAAATCTTAATTTATAAATTCACACTGATGTCACGGTCAGTGTTTACACGTTGGTTGTAACAAGCTCAACTAATTCAATCGAATATGCGAGACACAGGGCTCTCTCTTGCTTTTTTCTTGAGTTATCCGTACTGGTCGGACTGTCCCGGTGGTCGATCTCTCCCGGACTTACACTACATGCACACAGGCGGCCAATGAATATGACGCGGCCCTGGCTATTATTATTCATTTTGTTTTGAATGCACCTGTATATTGGCAGTAATTTAATTTAAGACATACAAATCTGTTTATAATATTTAAATTAGCTCATCTATAATACAAATCTCGGAAGGTAATTCTCTCTCACATTAGAGATTCGGAAAATTGGATCAACAACTTTCGGAGAATCCGAACTGTCATCACCTTTTAGTACATGTCTGTGTTTCAAGCAATGTAACTCATATAAAACCAAATATCCTTTCAATGATAATATTGTTCCTTAATTACCTACATCGATATTAGAACGGTCAATATCTGGAAGCAATAATCCTTCGGCAGAGTCATTAGACAATATCATTTGCAGTTCAATATATTTTAGTACTCTTATTTATTAAGTACATCTTAGGTAATATTTTGTAATGGTGTTGCAATAATCTATTCTTTTCGATTGGTGTCTGGAATTTTAACACATGATTTGACCAGCTGAAATACATTGTTGCAATATCCACTATGAGTGCCGTTAATTACTCAAAAACAAAAAAGGAAAAGTTAGTCGCCAAGAAGAGATCCTCAAGACAACCTAAACTCAACAACCACTTACGTATTTATGTGTTAACTCTTATATGTGTGCTAGGCAATAAATAATATTTTGCATAGCAACGTTCATTCTTAAAACAATAAGTCAAGACCCGGCTTAATTCGAACAATTTTAAAGGCAAGTGTTTTAAAACTTTTGAATGTTTAGATGTATTATAAATAATTTCTAACTTACCCAAATTGTCGTCTTTATAGTAGCGTAGTATTGATAAAAAAATGGCTTTTATAAATGGTGCCAAAAATACTAGAACCTGCTCATCGGCCATTATTAATAGAGTAATTCACAACACAATTTTATACCCACAATATCATTTAACTGAAGAAATACTTTGAAGATAAAAAATTGTCTATTATCGTTATTTAATGGATCTGTAGTCTCAGAGAGACGTTCAGTTAGTTCCCATTTCAACACTAAATTATGAACACCTTCACAGGCAGATAATACAGGTATCTACTGTGCAAAGTGATAAAAAAGCGCGCCAGATTTGATTATATATAATTTATTTAGTAGAGTACATTTACTTTTGGGATAAATATAATAAATGCGGTCTATATTAAAACGAAACTCAATTGCTAAACTCGATATTTCGACATTTATTCAATGCCATCATCAGGAGTAACTGCAATGAAGCAATGCAACAAAAATTACACATATCCCTTGTTTTTTAAAAATGTATTTAAAAGTACTTACGAAGTAGAGTTTGTCACTGGACACTAACGATCATAATAGCAAAGAAAACGGTGACACTTTATTATCAAATAAATAATAAGAAACTTTTCTAATATCATCTTTTCTTCCAAGAAATTTAGCATTATATTTTAATAGTGTTTCGTAATGCTTAATCAAACTATTCTATTCGATAGATTTTAACTGCAAGAAAGTAAGAATCTATATCATAATCTGTTTGAAAGTTAAGATTTGATGGCAATCAATTCAAAATTACTCAAATACCTTAAATAATCTTCGAAACTTGCTGTAATTCTTAATGTTTTAATGTTCTTGATAGTTTTCATGTTTTCAAAAAGAATGTCAATTTGAAACATGTAAAATAATCATCTTGGTTTTACGATAATAATAATAACAATTATATTAATAATCAGTTTATTTTAAAAAATATACAATGCATCTATTAAATATGTTCAGAAAGAACGAAATAGTAAGCAAATGTACAAACAACTAAACATATCACTAACAGCTGTAAATTGTAATAAATAAGTAAAACAAATTATATTCTAAAAAGGTACTAACAGTATAACACATTTTCAATCATGAATGGTTTTTACCCTTAAAAAATTATGATAGTAACGTCTTTGCCTAAAATCAATTTTAGAAAGTCTACAGGATTACTTCGTACAAACAATGCAAAACTAAAGCAGTCATCAAACCCACATTTACGTAAAGGAAAACTGTAAGGTAGGTTTTTCGCCTATACTGAGAGAAATAAATGTTCAGTCAACCAATTTCTAGTTGACTCAACACCGAAAACTATTGAGTCAACTAGAAACTGGTTGACTGAACATTTTATTTCTCTCAGTGTAGTCTGCAGGATTCTAGTTTGGAAAAAAATTCTATAAATTATAAAAGCATTCTCAGAAGGAGCGGTGATCAACCGACCAAAATAAACCTGGCCATCATGGTCATTATTATACAACACAGTAGCATTGTCAGAACAATAATTCATTAATTCATAATAAATCCACCAAGGCCAGGATAGAAGAAGGCAGGAAAAAAATCCAAGCGGGAAGATGAGGGGATATTGAGAAAAGAGGAAGGCAAACGCATCAGCTAAATAAGTTAAATGAAGTTAAATATAAAATAAGAATAGAATACTAATCATGAATTGAGTGTACAGGGAAAAATGAGCATTGTTAGTTACAGCAAAATAAAATTTTGCTGTACAATGCAAAAGAATGAATATAATCATAACATCCAATTACGTTTCTATTATAGATATACTTCTAAGACCACAACGCTAAGACAGTAAGCATTCAACAATTTTGTCTTGTAGTTATTGAATTTTTATAAGATATTAACACGTTGGCTACCGCGCGTCCCATATATGAGCCGCACAATTTTCACTCTCAGACCACCGTCTCATATGTGAGCCAGAGACCTATATTTACTAAATACGAATTTATTTCTTCTGGTCTGTCTGTAGTAGGCTGATTTTGCAAGGTAGTCTCTATGAATGTCTGACTCACATGTGGGTCGCGCGGTCTCGGTGTATTTTGTGAGGTTATGTAGCTCGTAGTCTGCAATCACGAGGGTAACGTCGTTGCTAATTGAGGGCAGTTTTACAAGATGAATCCTGCGAAAAAACGTTTAACAGTTGCAGAACTTGAAGAAGAAGGTAGAAAAGTCTGATGATTCAATTATTTTGCACGAGGAATCTGAGGAAAAACCTTACGTGGACTCCGGAAGTGAGACAACAATTTATTCTAACTCAGACACAGAAAATGAAGAAGGAAGAGCAAGTAGTGATCATAATGAGTTAAGTGATAGTGCAAGTCAAGGTAGTCATGCAGATGGTGGAGATGACAATGAAGATGAATGGGTGAATTTGGAAGAAGATCCTGATATATTTGATTTCAATGAGGTACCAGGCCTGAAAGTAAATGTGACGCCAGGTATGAGTTCTCTAGAAATATTTTCTCTTTTGCTTGATGATATACACTCATTGATAAAATTGTTCATTGGACAAATACTAGAGCTCACACTCTTATATCAAATGGACTGTCAAAAAAATCAAGTATGCGAAAGTGGAAATATATAACCAGTAAAGAAATAATTTCTTGCTCTATGCATTACAATGGGAAACATAAAAATGCCCAGTATGAAACATTATTGGTCGCGAAATCCTCTATATTGTCATCCATGTTTCAATCAAGTTATGGGTCGTAATAGATTCGAACTTATACTACGTAACTTATGCTTTTATGACCAAAGTGATAATACAACTAATCGTCTACATAAAATCAATCATGTTATTCAACATGTACTGCAGAATATACAAAAAGTATATTATCCCGATCGAAATATTTCAGTTGATGAAGCCTTATTGCTGTGGCGAGGGCGATTATATTTTCGTCGGTACATTCCAAACAAGGCTGCCAAATATGGCATAAAATTGTACGGATTATGTACCCCCACGGGTGTGTTTTGAATATTCTAATTTATTCTGGTAAAGGAACCATCCAAAATGAAAAAATGGGACATAGTTATGGTGTCGTCGAAAAGCTTATGGAACCATATCTAAACAAGGGACATACTATTTTTCTTGATAATTTTTACACGAGTGTTCCTCTTGCCGAATCTATGCTAGAAAAAAACATACATATTGTGGGCACTCTTAGAAAAAACAGAAAAGGTAATCCAAAAGACGTCGTAACAAAAAAGTTACCTAGAGGACGAAAACGTAGAGTTGTAGTGGGAAAATGTTGTCGTACTACACAACACCGCGCAAAACCATAAGATGGTATTTGAAATTATTTTTTCATCCTCTGGACATTTGTATTTGGAACAGCAAATATATTTATGAGAAGAGCTCAAACAAGAAGATCAGTTATTTAGATTTCAGAGATGAAATAGTAACGTATCTTACTGAAGGAGTCAGGCCAAGCACTTCTCGCAACTCCACTGAAATACACTTTCCTAAAAAATTAGCCAAGAGGATTCGGTGCCGCATGTGCCAGAGGCGGGATAAAAAACGTGTACAAACGTGGTTTGTTTGCAATTTATGTCGTGATGAGCAGAAGAAAGAAGTTGGCCTCTGTCCTGACAAATGTTTCGCTCAATATCATATGTAATTTGTTATTGTCAATTGATTTTTTTTTGTTTTCTATGTTATACATACCAAAAAATTAATATTTTTTTTACAGAATAGATCTTTTTTTACAATTTGAAATTTATAACTTTGTTACTTTTGCAATAAAAACTTAAAATTGGTATTCTACCTTATTTATTTACTACTCTTTGACAATTTGCGTGTAATTTCACTCGGCTCAAATAAGAGCCAAGCAGTCTAGTTTGATAAATTATTACCATATAGACAGACCACCGTCTCATTTATGAGCCGGAAGTAAATACAGTATAAACAATAATTTTTTTCGAAAAATTTGTACCAAACCTGTCTAAATTGAGTATTTCCTATCACATTATAAAAAAAAAAACGGGTAGTCTAATTTGAAAGTTTTTTTTTCTTATGGGGGTAGCGAACGTATTAATCTAGGGATTTAGCAAAGAGTGACTAGAAGAGCAAAAATGGATCATTAATATGGAAAAAGTCCTTCCCATCGACGTATGAGAGATGTATCAGATACTAAAACTACAGCGTCACAAAACATGTATTAGTTGTAACTGTACCAGACTTATAGTTTTGAACGTATCATCGAGAAAAAGCAGAAATACATAGTGAATCATTTTAACCGACAAAAATAAACAAATCCTCTATTTTCCGTGCAAAGTTAAAATTGCATTAATTTAATCTTGAATAGTTGCTCTATTTGATGATGTAAATAATATGCATCTTACTGACATAAGTTTTTCTATATTTGCTTTCAAAGTTCAGTAAAATTGATACGTTTCTGAGTATAGAAATTAGGTTGTAATTAAAGAGACCATACCACAAGCAAATGCGCTTATTTATTGATGTCATTATAATATTGTTATACATTACTAAGTGTATTATTAAGTGGCATTACTTATTATTGGCAAATGTTTACCTGGTACAAGACAATTTATTGTTTGTAACAAGTAATCGGATTATAAAAATTTGCCTTAAGAAGAGGATTAAGTTTAGTTCTACACAACCCTACACGGTAATTACCTCATTTATGTGTAAATTATCTATTTGGCTTTGTAAATTCAAGAAAATTAGCTGCCAATATTTGCCTATTCAGAACATATAAAAGAAAACTCCACTTGGTACCCGATCAGTTGAAACTCAACTTTGACTCGAAACTTTATGCAGATTATTCTCTGCGCTATTTTCAAAATTTCTTTCGTTAAAGTGGTTGTAAAAGATTGTGTTTTTGTTGCAATATTTTTTTTAAAAGTTGTAACATACTGGACGCGAAGAAAATAAGTCGATTGGTATTACACGAAGTCGCTATGAAGAATGATGGTAAATCGACTGAAAGTAAAAAACGAGCAATGTATCGGCTTATACTTGATACATACGGGGTTGCGAAGAAGATAAATCAAGTAAAAATATTCTGTATTGGCTTGAACACGTTTTTTGCAAGATATTTTCAATATTGGAAATCGTCCAATAAAACGTCAAGTGTTTTTATGAAAAAGCATAAAGTTTGGCTAGAAGAAGAAATTATTTTTCCTGAATCTGTTTAGTGCGATCGACCATCAACTTCGGGTATTCGAGGTCGTCCTTCAAAGAGTTTTGCTGAAAGTTCTGTTGTTATAAAAAGGTGTAAAACCGAGGAGCTCAGAAAAAGTACTTCCGTTGAAGAACATGTGCAGCTACTGCAATGAAAGTACGAGAAAGGGAAGATAAAAGTACTGCCGATTTGATAATTGAAAGTACTACAACTACACCAACTAGAGGCAACCGTATAAAGAAAAAATGAGGTGCGGCCACCACACGACTTTCTTATACGTATAAGCGTTTCAAATTACAGAATTTTAAGAATTTTTTTTACAGAAATTATTCAGAATCCTATTCTAAGTACTTCTATTCTCTTAATAAATTTCTATAGAATGCATACTTTGCTAGATATTATCAAAAAAATGAGGTGTGGCCACCACACGACTTTCTTATACGTATGAGCGTTTCAAACTATACAATCTTAAGAATTTTTTTATACAAAACTTATTCAAAATCCTATTCTAAGTACTTTTATTCTCTTAATAAATCGCTATAGAATGCATACTTTGCAAGATATTCGAAAAAAAGTGCTACTCGCTAAGAGTAAAAGTGCTACTTCCGGTCCGAATCTTGAAATTTCATGTATACAGAAAATATTGCAAATATAACTCTAAATACTTTTGTACTCTTAATAAATATATATAGAATGCATAATTTACGACATATTTGCCAAAAATCGCTATTCGGTAAGAATAAAAGTGCTACTTCCGGTCCGAATTTTGAAATCTTTTTTATACAAAAGATATTGAAAACTATGTTTTAAATACTTTTATACACGTAACGTACCTGTCTAAAAAGCTTGACTTGCGAAATATTCATAAAAAACCGATTTTCGATAAGAGTAAAAGACCTACTTCCGGTAGGAATTTCGAAAAACTTTTTAAATAAAATTGTTCTCAATTTTAAGTTTAAGTACATATGAATTCTTTATAAATTTGTATAAACTTAGTATTTGACGAAATATTGGCATAATTCGATTTTTTCACTGAAGTAAACTGCTACTTCCGGTCTACCGATTTTACTGAAAAACTAATCAGATCTCAAGAGGGAGATTATACACGTAAATACAAAATTTGGAATTGATATCTCCAGCGGTTTGACCGCTATCGTGGTCACACACACACAGACAGACAGACAGACAGACAGACAGACAGACAGACAGACAGACACACACACAGACATTTTTTAAAAACCACTTTTTTGGTATCAGGGGACCTCAAAACGTGGACATCTGCAAAAATCTCGAGGTCGAAAATTTTCATCATCACAATACTTCCTTATACTACGTATAAGAAAGTAAAAGTGCTCCTCGCTTAGAGTAAAAGTGCTACTTCCGGTCCGAATTTTGAAATTTCATATATACAAAAAATATTGCAAATCTAGTTTTAAATACTTTTGTACTCTTGATAAATTTATATAGAATGCATAACTTACGACATATTTGCACAAAATCGCTATTCGATAAGAGTAAAAGTGGTACTTCCGGTCTGAATTTTGAAATTTTTTTATACCAAAGATATTGAAAATTATGTTTTAAATACTTTTATATCCGTAACGTACTAGCCAAAAAGGCATGACTTGCGAAATATTCGCAAAAAACTGATTTTCGATAAGAGTAAAAGACCTACTTCCGGTAGGAATTTCGGAAAACTTTTTAGATAAAATTATTCTCAATTTCAATTTTAAGTATATATGAATTCTTTATAAATTTGTTAAAACTTAGTAGTTGACGAAATATTGGCAAAATTCGATTTTTTCGCTGAAGTAAACTGCTACTTCCGGTCTACCGATCAGATCTCAAGAGGAAGATCATACACGTAAATACAAAATTTGGAATTGATATCTACAGCGGCTTGACCGCTGTCGTGGTCACAGAGAGAGAGAGAGAGAGAGAGAGAGAGAGAGAGAGAGAGAGAGAAACCACTTTTTCGGTATCAGGGGACTTCAAAACGTGGACATCTGCAAAAATCTCGAGGTCGAAAATTTTCCTTATAGTACGTATAAGAAAGTAAAAATGGAGAATTCCCTAACAAGAACAAAATGCCATGACACCTGAAGAGGCTTTATCATTTATTATCTCGGGTGGTTTTACGAAGAAGCAATATATGCTTATTAGAGCAACAGCTTTAAAACGTGGTTGCAAATTATATCCACGTTACCACGATATTCTAAAGCCAAAAAGACGTTTTATCCCGATAATATTACAATATCTGAGCAAACGTGTGAAGTGCGTTTGCAAAATTTACTAAATAAAACTTGTGAAAGTCTTTTAAAAGTGGTGCAACAAGAAAATGCAAACTTAACTTTGATTTTCAAGTGGGGCTTTGATGGTATAGTTCTGGGTTTTCCACATATAAACAAAAATTTGAAAGTGAAGGTGTAAAAGATGACAGCATATTTATGACTTCTGTAGTGCCATTGAGGCTAATTGACAATAAAAATCATGTATTACGGAAGAATCCTCGACCATCGTCTGTTAAATTTTACATACCTTTAAGAATGCAATTGGTACGTGAAACTGAAGAAATGGCTAAAAATGGAAAATTATGTATATCTAACCAAATCGATTTATTAGAAGCTTTTATGCAATAAAATTTTTGCTAGAATTAACTATGGTTGATGGAGAAATATGTAATGCTCTTGCTGATTCCTCTGGGATGAGATGTTATATATGCCATGCAACAATATCAAAAATTAACAATTTGGAATACATACAAAATATTCCTGAACAACCAGAAACTTTTCAGTTTGGCTTATCTGTCTTACATGCGTACATAAGATTTTTTGAGTGCTTGTTTCACATAGCCTATAGATTAGATATAAAAACGTGGAAAGTTAAACAAGCGGACAAACCCAAACTAGAAACGAGGAAACTAAGTATTCAAAACTCTTTTCGCGAAAAAATGGGACTTATTGTTGATATTCCTAAACCAGGATTTGACACAACAAATGATGGCAATATACAGCTAGACGATTTTTTGCAAACCCTAATTGTCATCTGAAATAACTGGAATCAATGAAGATTTAATTCATAAATTTGGAGTAATTTTAAAAACAATAAATAGTGGTCTTGACATTAATGTAAATAATTTTCGAAAATATTGTTTAGATACAGCACAAAAATACGTTGAATTATACAATTGGCTTTATATGCCAACTTCAGTACATAAAATTTTGTTTCATGGTGCTTCGGTCATTAACAACGCTATTTTACCAACTGGTGAATTGTCAGAAGAAGCATTGGAAGCAAAAAACAAAGATAAAATAGATTCGGCTTTTACTTGATGTAGTTCCATATTACAAACGTAAATAAAACAAAACAGACTTGTTGAACTACACTTTAATAACTTAAAATTGTTTTATTTGTTTTATTTACGTTTGTAAAGAACAAAGACGTGAAAAAATTTCGTACTCATTTCACGAGAAAATCATCAAGGGAGTATACAAATGAGGACTTGTTTTGTTGATTAATATTATGTTCTGATCCATATAAGATGATACTGCACAGGGTATATCATCAGAATATTTTTCCGATTCTGATGAATTATTCACAAAATATAAAATGTTATTGTTTCTTTTCAATTTTTGATTTAACTAAGGGTGTTGCTGTTAATGTATAAAAACATTTTACTGAAGCTAAAAGGCTGAATATCATATTTTGGACAAAAATTTCTACAATATAATTTGAGAATGTTTTAAGTGTCTTTTTTAACCAAGTACAAACTACTAAACATGTCAAATTCAATACATTAAGGGTTGCTTTTGCCAAACGAATACTTCGAATTTTCAAACTAAACTGTATAATTTGTTTAAAAAATATTCTTCGTACATGTATTATGTAATATCAATTTTTCGCAATTAAGGGTTGTATATTAGGGTAGGTTTTGCAAATTCGGGTTTTTTATGTATAATTTCAGATTCAGCATACCCAAAAACATAAACTTACTCGACTTTTAATGTAAAATTTGATAAAATTAAGGAGCTACCAATTTCGATCGCGTTTTTCGCGTTCTGAACCACTGTGGTCGAAGTCTCTATGCTACAAAACAATGCTAGTACCCCCACCCCTCCCCATCATAAAAAAAAAGAAAAGAAGAATTGGGTCATTAAGTACTTCTTAATTTTAAAAGTCTTGACAAATGTATTATTGAGTGTGTTAACTCTGATGGAAAGAAATAGAACGACTACCAGTACTGATAAATGCGAAAGAAAAACGGGTTCGAAAAATGGACGATCATGGCATATCTTTGTAGTGACTCCCCCCATAGTTGAGATCTAGTGACGCCTACGTACGTCATAACTGCAAAACGACTATAAGATATCCAAAAGGAGCTGGGTACCTTTGGACACGCGAAATATGATTAACGAGGTCGACACACTATTTGAAAAACAGACTTTAAAAAAGTACAGTCAATGCGGTCTATAAGCATATTAAGTTATCTAAAAGAAGTAAATTGCATTACAGTCTTAACAATTCATAAAAGATCTGAATGTGAAAAAATTGCACAAAATGCTTGTTTTGGGCAATATTCTAGAAAACAAGTAGTAGTTTCGCATATAAAACTTGTCGAACTATATTTGTAACAAGTTCAACATAAGTTTCGGATACCCACGAGTAGCCATTTAATAATAATAATAATAATAATAATAATAATAATAATAATAATAATAATAATAATATAATTAGCTTTTGTAATGACACCATTACAAATAAATTGTCATGCATACAAACAAATATAAATATAAATATAAACGAGCATATGAATGCATTGGTCAGAAACAATATAAACGTATATTAAACAATATAAACAACCCAAATAGTACAGACAATCTGCGGTTGGTTAGGCAGATTTTCCTGGACACAATAACATTCCATACTGATCAGCATACTTTTCTGATGTTCTTCTTAAAGAACTTAATGTTGCTTACAGGCAGTTTCTTTAGTTCTTCTGGTAACCTGTTATATAGTCTACTTCCCCAATAATTTAAGGATTTCTGTAAGCATGTTAGTCTGTGGTATGGTGGTCTAATTTCATTTCGTTTGCGTGTGGAATATTGGTGATGATCTCCATTTAATATATTTTCTTTCTTGAAGAGAGCTCTACAACATTCATTATGCTTCAAATTACATCGAAATCTTATGGCCTTTTTTTTGTAGAGTAAAGATTCTATGGTATCTCTGTAGATGCCATAGAATCTTTACTATTTAAGATTCTATGGCATCTCTGTAGATGCCATAGAATCTTTACTCTACAAAAAAAAAAGGTCATAAGATCTCTATGTAATTTGAAGCATAATGAAAGTTGTAGAGCTCTCTTCAAGAAAGAAAATATATTAACACTGCTTTCACTGTTCACCTATGGCACTGTCACATATGTCCATCACAACAAAAAGCCGTTTCCCATAAATGAAGATCATCACCAATATTTCACACGCAAAGGAAATGAAATTGGACCAACATACCACAGACTACCATGCTCACAGAAATCCTTAAATTATTGGCGACAGCGCCGCTCCCACTAGCAACACATATGATGAGTACAAGACTTCCCTATCCAAAATGATCCTGCACAGAAAGAAAATATTTCACGTTTGGAAACAGAACAGTAATTCAAAAATGTTTTCAAATAACGTAAATGCTAGAATTTTAGTTTGTACTTCCATTCGTATTGGGAGGTACACTCTAAAATAAAACGCAAACCCACAGAAGGGGCCATGGCAATTCATTTCGATGAACCGTTAGAAAATTACATGAAGGTGCAGTAGTATATTAAGTATCAAGAACGGTAAGGAACTTCACCGATCGAGGACAACTGTTTGGAGGAGAAGCGAAGTGACTACTCCTTGTTATCTCAGATCGGTATTTCTTTACCTTTCGTGATGCTTTTGACGTTTTTTGTGCGATTGAATTATACATTATTCAATATTAGGTACATTCCTGTTTAAACTTTCAACTCATCTTGCCATGATATCAACTTGTGGTTTCCGTTGCTATAGAAATTTGTAAACAGTTTACAGTCGTTTTTTGTTGAAAGTAGAATTTTTGTGTAGCGATAACGAATATTAAATAGCTCCAATTGCAACTAAATGAATAATGACTACTATTGAAAATCTGAAAATAATGATTGTTTTATACTTGTATGGATTTGTCTGCTATTGATAATTACATATAAGTATAACAATGGTAAAATTTTCAGAGAGAATTGAACTTTTGAAGTTCATTTAAACATTCAGCAATATATTCAATAAATATGTTTTCCAATTAGTTTTACTACAGGTAATAAAGAATATTGTTTACTAGCAAAGACAATTGAACAGCAGTATCCTTAGTAATAGTGCTATAGGTATCGCTTTTCCATTAAAATTAAAGTAATTTAGAATACAACAGCAAGAAGGCCAGAAAAGTATTACAGCAATTAATTATAAAAACATATTTGTTTGTCATATTCATACTGTTCACTATAATTATTACCATTATCACTGACGTACAAGAAGCAACTTGTTTGAAACAATTCTCTCAAGTATTATTATTTATTATAACATGCTTTTTGCACGTTTACCAATTTTTTATTAAGCTAAACACAGTCATAATTATTATTTATTTAAGCTTTAAACTAGTTTAAACTTGTTGATGTTAAAGATTATATTTAAGGCTAAATTAAAAACATTGAAACACATCATGAAGTATTTCAAATGCTGAATCTTTGCTATCTGATCAGAATTTGATTTACCAAGTAACATTAAATTACAATAATGAATAAGTATCTTTACTATTTCCAATTTATTGCATTAATATAATCATCAAATAATATAATACTTGTGACTATCGTTAGGATGGTGTGTTTTTGATATCTCGTCAACTAATTAATGCAAGTATAAATTATTTGTGTCCAATGTTAGTTGTTAAATTCAACATAAAAAATTGTTTGACTGCTTTGCTATTAATACACTTATTATAAAAACAATTTGATGTAACTGTACTGTCTTTTATAAGAAAAAAATAACTTGTTGCAGAAGGTAAATAATTTCTGTAGAAGACCAATGATTAAAGGTCGAAACGTAAAATAAAAATTTACATCCTATTCATCATCATCACATCTACAACTTTTTGTTTTCAATTTTACCTTATAAAATATAAAATTAGTTACATAATTATTTTGTTATCTACTGTCGATTGTTTAAAAATAATATTTTTAATTATACGAATGCTGTCCTAAAATGGATTTTTTATATTATAATTAACACTTGACAGAAAAATTGTGGAACATCTCTAATTTGAAGATTAGATTATTTACTGAACCATATCTGTTCCTAAAGCTATTTCACTATAATTTTTGCTTTATTTAATTAACTTATTTTCCAAACCAAAAATATCCATCAAGATTATCAGTTTATGTTATTTGTTTGCTGCTTGTAATACATATTGTGCTAGTATTAACTTAAAAATATTCAATGAGATAAAAATATAGAATACTCTACCATTAATTATTACCCTTACATTTAAGATTTGACCTTAAACATGTTAATTTATTTTTCATATTTCGACCTTCTGAATATACCATCAAAGTTCTTACCTTTCTTTCTGAAACATCCCGTATACATGTTAAACTTGCTCATCGTTAATAATGGATTTTGTGACGTCCAAAACAATGTTTCCAATCCTGGATATCCTACCACATGACCATAGTGGGTAGCCAAATAGAAATATGTTTATATCAGACTAAAATTTACATTTTTTAATAACACATTGATAATAATAAATAGTCATAGATTCTTACCGTTATTCGAACAAAATGGGACCCATTTGATCCTATAGGTTGTAAAGTTTCTAAAACATCCTGTATGTATATTAAACTTGCTCATTGTTAATAATGGATATTTTGACGTCCAAAATAATGTTTCCAATCTTGGATATTCAACCAACACGACGACAAATAAAGTGTTTTGTAAACCAAACATCAGGTTTTATTAAAATTTTAGCATCTCATCATTTTAAACGAAAATTAAGACAACTTTTAGTCAATAACACATATTATCAAATCAATGACGTTTTTAAAGAAATCTTGCAGGGCATATAGGTCTACGTTCTTGTGTCGTTTTGCGTTTTGTTTATAAATATACTTCAGAATGTAATGTTAACTTAAAAAAAAATTGTGGACGTTTACGTTTATCCTTTTCTTTTTGAAGATTGTCATTCAGGTAACGGTTTCAACACTGTAAATTAAAAGTAAATAATAGGAATTATGTAAAAAGCCCACCTGTATATTTATATTACCTCTATTATCAAAGACATTAACATAGTAATATGATATTTCTTCTTTTGCTTGGACAATGGTTTAGACATTTGCAATGATAATACAAAGAGTTTTAAATGCTCTTAATCAATTCCAAGTATCTTAGCTACGTTTCTGTAACAGTAAAATACATTAGTGTCAACATTAGTGAAAGAACTCATTGAGGAATAAATTATATGACAGCTATCACACGAACAGATCTTGAGGTCAAACAAACAAGTTCTTCTGCTTGGGCAATACTTCAGACAATGGCAGGGATAATCTAAATTACTTACTCTAAGAAGGACAAATATTGACAGAAAAATTCTGGAACATCTTCAATTTGAAGACAAAATTATTTACTGGAGCATATCTGTTGCTAAAGCTATTTCACTATAATTTTTGCAACAATGAAATAAAAATATAGAATAGTTATTACCTTTACATTTGATAATTGACCATACAAATGTTAATTTATTTTTCTTATTTCGACTCTCTGAATATATCCCCGAAGTTCTTCCCTTTCTTTCTGAAACAGCCTGTATACATATTTAACTTGCCCATCGTTAATAATGGATTTTGTGACGTCTAAAATAATGTTTCCAATCCTGGATATCCTACCACATGACCACAGTAGGTAGCCAAATTTAAATATGTTTATTTCAGACTAAAATTCACATTGTTTAATAACACATTGGTAATAATAAATAGTCCTAGATTATTACCGTTATTCGAATAAAATGAAACACATTTGATCCTGTAGGTTCGATATCTAAACAATTAAAATATACTTCAATTTACTTGTATGCTTATGATGTATACAATATTAAATTAAATATATCTTAAACAGGGTAGAGTATGTTTAATAATAACTGTTTTTTTATGTAAACATAACCTGCAAGCATTTAGATTTTGTTTGATCGAATTAATTGTTTGAAAAATCAAATTATTATATTGATAATAAAACAAATAGTATTCAAAAATTATTTGTTGTGCAAACATGATGCAATTATAGCAAATTTTCTATAAAATCATATATGAATGTTAAAAAAAGAAAATTTTAATTAATTATATATTAAAATGGACACTTTAACGAATTATTGTCATATAAATTCATTTTAAATGAGACAATTTTAAATATAACATAACAACTTACCATCATCCACTCCAATAGGGAATACATTTGCCACATGATTACACTAATGAATAGAAACAACAAAATAAAGCATTATTTTTTCATCTCAAAGAGAACAATTTATGCTATCACGTTTGGCTCCGGAAATTGATAATAATGTATGGCTGTATGGTGGTAATTTTTGCCACCTATTTCCGGTGTCTTAAATGTTTGAAAATTATACCTATTTCTTTTTTATTATTTAAAAGTATCTATACGTTGAAAGATGTGTATACGACTGTCACGAAATTATTAAAAAATATTATCTCTTTCACAATATAAAACAAACAAGTAGTATTATTTATATAACATATTTTGCCTTGAATTTATCTGATAGTGGAGTATTTGTATATCGTCTTTCCACAATTATCTATATTTTTTTAATACCAAAGTAAAAGACTCTAAAAAATTAATTCAAAAAAGTAAATTTAAAAACGTAAACAGTTTTTTTTTTAGTGAAATTAATTCTGGTAAGTTATTAAAATTTACAATGTTGCTATATATAACCTCCGTTTCACCTTAAATTTTTGACATTTGATTTGTCATCGTGTTGGTCTGACTTATTATTTTCCTTCGTTTATTTTATTATTTGCACTCAATATTTGTCCTTTTTAGAGTAACCAGTTTAGATTATCTCTGCCAATGCCTAAAGTATTGTCCAAGCAGAAAAACTTAATTGTTTGACCTCAAGATGAGCTGCCATACGATTTATTCCTCAATGAGTCCTTTCACTAAATGTTACTTGTTGTTTATGTTCCTTATTGTTACAGAAACGTACCTAAGGTACTTGGAATTGGTTCAATAGCACTTAAAATCCTTTGTATTATCACTCTAAATGTCTAAACCATTCTCCAAGCAAAGAAAGAAATATCATATTACTATGTTCATGTCTTCGATAATAGAGGTAATAATATAAATGTAGATGTGGGCTCTTTACAAAATTCCTATTATTTACTTTAATTTACAGTGTTGAAAACGTTACCTGAATGGCAATCTTCAAAAAGAAAGGGATAAACCGCTAAGGTAAATGTAAACGCCCACATTTTTTTTTTCAAGTTTACATTAAATTCTGAAGTATATTTATAAACAAACCGCAAAACGACACAAGAACGAAGACCTATATGCCTTGCAAGATTTCTTCAAAAATGTAATCGATTTGATAATATGTCTTATTGATTAAAAGTGGTCTTAATTTTCGTTTAAAATGATGAGATGCTAAAATTTTAATAAAAGCTGGTGTTGGGTTTACAAAACACTTTATTTGTCGTCGTGTTGGTAGGATATCCAGAATTGGAAACATTATTTTGGACGTCACAAAATGCATTATTAACGATGGGCATTATTAATGGTAGAGTATTCTATATTTTTATTTCATTGAATAATTTTAAGTTAATATTAGCACAATATGTATTACAAGCAGCAAACAAATAACATAAATTTATAATCTCGATGGATATTATTAGTTCGGAAAATATGTTAATTAAATAAAGCAAAAATTAAAGTGAAATAGCTTTAGGAACAGATATGGTTCAGTAAATAATCTTATCTTCAAATTAAAGATGTTCCATTATTTTTCTGTCAAGTGTTAATTATAATATAAAAAATCAATTTTAACACAGCCATTCGTGTAATTAATAATATTATTCTTATGCTATGGACAGTAGGTCACATAATAATTATGTAACTAATTTGATATTTTATAAGATAGAATTGAAAACAAGAAATTGTAGATATGATGTTTCATTTTATATTTTCAAAAATATGTCTGCTGATAATAATTAAATATATATATAATATAATTTGATTTTTCAAACAATTAATAGCGATCAAAAAATATGCAAGTGTTTGCATGTTATGTTGATATAAAAAAAAACAATTATGTATTATTGAACATACTTTACCCTAAGATATATTTAATTTAATATTGTGTACATCATAAGCATGTAAGTAAATTGAAGCATATTTTAATTGTTTAGATATCGAATCTACTACAAGATCAAATGTGTTCCATTTTGTTCGAATAACGGTAAGAATCTATTACTATTTATTATTATGAAAGTGTTATTAAAAAATGTAATTTCTAGTCTGAAATAAACATATTTCAATTTGGCTACTTACTGTGGTTATGGGGTAGGATATCCAGGATAGGAATCATTATTTTGGACGTCACAAATTTCACTATTAACGATGGGCAAGTTTAATATGTATACAGGGTGCTTCAGAAAGACAGAGGAGAACTTGGAGGATATATTTAGAAGGTCAAAATAAGAAAAATAAATTAACATGTTTAAGGTCAATTCTTAAATATAAGGATAATAATTAATGGTAGAGTATTCTATATTTTTATTTCATTGAATATTTTTAAGTTAATACTATAGCACAATATATATTACAAGCAGCAAACAAATAACATAAACTGATAATCTTAATGGATATTTTTGGTTCGGAAAATAAGTTAATTAAATAAAGCAAAAATTATAGTGAAATAGCTTTAGGAACAGATATGGTTCAGTAAATAATCTTATCTTCAAATTAGAGATGTTCCCTTATAGTCCAGTCGAATTAGACATGAAAGCAAGTAAGTTCTATTCTGGAATATGGTTTTGTCGCCGATTTTTTTATAGGTACATTTGACCCCCACGAACATACTCTGAAAAATGCCAAAAGTTTAAGGTCCGGGTTTGGCCGTGAGAAATTGTTAAACAATTGAAAAGTGACATTTTCCGGTTAAATTTTTTTCCCGTAGGTTAAATGTGAAAACTGTCCGTACAAAACTTGTTCGCCCCATCATTCTCTAAAAAACAAGCCATTGCACGATCGATTATCTTTATTTGTTTAGCTGCAAAATGCATAAAACCATGGCAATTTTGATTTTAATTTTTTGCATTCAATCGATGAATAATCAACGTATGGCTTTGAACCTTATGGTGCAGGCAATATAAAATGTCCCCCAGCGAACAGTGCAAAGTTCACTCACCTGTGTTGTATAGTTGAGCTAAAATAAGCGACAAGCCAAAATTCCTAAATTAGCTGTCCCTTCCTTGCATATTGTCGCACATGGTTCAAAAAAATCATGGTTTTAATTCATTGAGAGGTCTTTCCGAAAATGGAAAAAAAATATTTTTTTTCTCAAAAATTGCCATTTTTTTGGAGGTTCGAAATTATTTGCTTATAAACAAATGAAATATCTCCGACAATTGACACATTATCGTAAATATTATGGTAGATTCTGCTTCCTTTCTCTTCAACGAGTAAGTTGAGACTAACTTTATACGAATATCTTGATTAGAACTGGAGATAACAACGTTCTAGTTTTATTACGTTTATTATCGTTCTGGTGGATATTTAAGAAAATAAAAATATCAAATTTCTCTCAATACCTCAAGGAATCGCCGTGAATTTTTTCAGATCTGTAGGAGCATTCTATGTAACTCAAAGAAAGTAATGAAGTACGGCGCGCGCTGGCGGTGGGAAAAATTGCGACCGGGGGGCGTGGTGGGGTAAGCCAAAGGCTCCGCGCGCCGCCTGGAGTTATATATTTGTTAAATAACCGGCGATTCGGGCTCGGCGCGGCCGGCGCGCGGAGCTTCTGGCTTACCCCACCACGCCCCCCGGTCGCAATTTTTCCCACCGCCAGCGCGCGCCGAACTTCATTAATTTCTTTGACTTACATAGAGTGCTCCTACAGATCTGAAAAAATTCACGGCGATTCCTTGGGGTATTGAGAGAAATTTGATATATTTTTTTTCCTTAAATATCCACCAGAACGATAATAAACGTAATAAAACTAGAACGTTGTTATCTCCAGTTCTAATCAAGATATTCGTATAAAGTTAGTCTCAAATTACTCGTTGAAGAGAAAGGAAGCAGAATCTACCATAATATTTACGATGATATGTCAATTGTCGGAGATATTTCATTTGTTTATAAGCAAATAATTTCGAACCTCCAAAAAAATGGCAATTTTTGAGAAAAAAAAATATTTTTTTTCCATTTTCGGAAAGTACTCTCAATGAATTAAAACCATGATTTTTTTGAACCATGTGCGACAATATGCAAGGAATGGACAGCTAATTTAGGAATTTTGGCTTGTCGCTTATTGTAGTTCAACAATACAACACAGGTGAGTGAACTTTGCACTGTTCTGTGGGGGACATCTTATATTGCCTGCACCATGAGGTTCAAAGCCATACGTTGATTATTCATCGATTGAATGCAAAAAATAAAAAATAAAAATTGCCATGGTTTTATGCATTTTGCAGCTAAACAAATAATGATAATCGATCGTGCAATGGCTTGTTTTTTAGAGAATGATGGGGCGAACAACTTTTGTACGGACAGTTTTCACATTTAACCTACAGGAAAAAAGTTTAACCGGAAAATGTCACTTTTCAATTGTTTAACAATTTCTCACGGCCAAACCCGGACCTTAAACTTTTGGCATTTTTCAGGGTATGTTCGTGGGGGTCAAATGTACCTATAAAAAAATCGGCGACAAAACCATATTCCAGAATAGAACTTAATTTAATTCGACTGGACTATTATTTTTCTGTCAAGTGTTAATTATAATATAATAAATCCATTTTAAGACAGCCATTCGTGTAATTAAAAATATTTATTTTATACTATTGACAGTAGGTCACATAATAATTATGTAACTAATTTGATATTTTATAAGGTAGAATTGAAAACAAAAAATTTTAGATATGATGTTTCATGTTATATTTGCATAGATATGTCTGCTGATAATAACTAAAAATACAATAAAGGTAAGAATTTTAGAAGGCACTTAACACGGTAATTTTATTTACATTTTTTTGAAAATACTTTGCCTAGGTACCAAATAAAGTATTAAAACAGCAATAATATACCAAATTATATCTTTATTATTTACATTATTATATTATTTATTTATTGCATAAAAAAAATTAAATAATAATAATAATTTGTCGATCTGGAGTGTAATCTGAAAATAAAATGGCATTCATAAATTCTAAATTACGAACATATTTCTCTATAGAGCCCACTTTGTACTTTGTCGTTTTTAAGATTCCCTTATATCATACTTTTCTATTCTTATCAATAACTTCTTTAAGTCTACTTTAAATGCCTCTAACGGTACATTTTGATGTTTTTAGAAATTTTATTGAATGCAGTTATCATCAAATACAGTGAGCTTTTCTTATAAGTAGATAATCTCTGTTTGGGCAGCCCAAAGGCATCACCTTTTCTTCTCTTAGAATATTGAACGTTTACAAATTGAAATAGATTTTGCTTGGCGAAGGTTAATATGGTAGACAAAACTACACGGAACCGTCATAATATTAGGCTAGTGAGATTCCCCCACTTACACCCACCATTTTCCCTATTAGTCTCTTTTTAATCTATAGACCCTTTCATTCTCACTTGAAGTACCCCATGCTAATGTAGCGTATGATAATGGAATGAACACTTGCATAATGGTATTGCTTTAAAATATCTATATTCACTGATTGTTTCAATTGTTTTAATGCAAAATATAGGTACTGATCCTAAAATAAATTCTAGTCTGAAATAAACATATTTCTATTTGGCTACCTACTGTGGTCGCGTGGTAGGATATCCAGGATTGGAAACATTATTTTAAACGTCACAAAATCCATTATTAACGATGGGCAAGTTTAATATGTATACAGAGTGTTTCAGAAAGAAAGGAAAAAAAACTTCTAGGAACTCTTAAATGAGCATGTAGTCTGTTTACATAATTCCTATTATTTACTTTTAATTTACAGTCTTGAAACCGTTACCTGAATGTCAATCTTCAAAAAGAAGAGCATAAACCGGGTAAACGTAAACGGTCACAATTTTTTTTTGAAGTTAACATGAAATTCTGAAGTATATTTATAAATAAAACGCAAAATGACACGAGAACGAAGACCTATATGCACTGCAAGGTTTCTTCAAAAAAGTCATCGATTTGATAATATATTATGTCTTATTGATAAAAGTTGTCATATGTTCGTTTAAAATAATTAGATGCTAAGATTTTAATACAATCTGGTGTTGGGTTTACAAAACATTTTATTTGTCGTCGTGTTGGTCTGTTTTATTATTTTCCTTCATTTATTTTATTATTTGCACTCAATATTTGTGCCTAAAGCATTGTCCAAGCAGAAGACCTTAACTGTTGGACATCAAGATCAGCTGCCATACGATTTATTCCTCAATTAGTCCTTTCACTAAATGTTGACGCTAATGTTCCTTATTGTTACAGAAAGATACCTAAGGTACTTGGAATTCGTTCAAGAACAATTAAAATCTTTTGTATTATCACTGTAAATGTCTAAACAAACCATTGTCCAAGCAAATGAAGATATATCATATATCTATGTTAATGTATTCGATAATAAAGGTAGGTTCACTGAAAAAAATTGGGGTAAAATTTGCATGTAGAATTACATCAATGTTACAAATTTACTGAAAATTTAGAGTAGTTTTGCATTCATGATGGATTTTTTTTTTGTGTAATTTTACATTGAGGGATCATTTTCCCTGAAACTATAGAATTTTATAATATTATAGTAAAATTACACCTGAAAAACAAATAATTAGTTAATTATAAGAATAAGAATAAGAATAAGAATATTTATTTACATCACGTTGAATATACAAATGTAGTATACATATATGATGTGTCATTTAAGAAATTCGAATGAATAATAAGTTAATCTGACTTTTTCCAAACAAACAAGAAACATACAAGTAACTTAAAACCAGAAACCAGATAAACTGTTCTCTGCACTGAACGTCAAGGCGTTTTACTCAAATTAAAAAATTCTTCCAGGCTGTAGAGAGGATAGTTGGTAAAGTACTCCCTGCACAATTTCCGAAAGCACCTGATCCTGGTCTCTGATCGTATATGCGGTGGCAGCGCATTATACACCTTTGCGCACATATAACTTACTCCCGTCTGACATACGGAAAGTCTCTGATAATCGGCCCGAATTAGGTCGCCGGCCCTGGTCGGATACCTATGATGTTCATTATTCGTCTGTAGTATCAAGTGTTGAGAGAACACCAGTAAGTTGTATATATAAAGTGAGAACACCGTCATAATTTGATATTTCACAAACAAGTGTCTGCAATGCGCCCTATACGCAGATCCCTCCATTAATCGCAGCACTTTCTTCTGCAGCTTCAGGACCTGATCGACGCGGCCGCTGGAACCCCAGAAAACCAGTCCATACGACATCACCGACTGGAAAAGTCCGTAGTACATCTCGCGCACTACTTCCCCCGACACAGTACCTCCGATTGCGAAGAACATGTACACGACCGAACTTAACTTGGCGCATACCCAATCTATGTGTGTTTCCCATGTAAGTTTTGGTTGAATGTACAATCCAAGATGTTTGACACAGTCTACCTGTTGGATGGATTTACCCCCAAGCCTTACAAGTAGGCTTGTATCGACTGATTTCGTCTTTGGGTAAAATTGGATCAACCTGGTTTTGCTAGTATTGAGGAGTATGCCGTTTGAAGTGCACCAATTTAGAATGCTGCATGCCGCTGTTGTGCCTCTTTTCACCAATTCCTGTTCATTTTCGTGAGCAACCGTGATGGTGGTATCGTCCGCATAGATATTAATGCTGGTTGCTGCAGGACATCTCTCTGGCAGATCGTTAATCATGATGCTGAAAAGGATCGGTTCCAGAATAGTGCCTTGGGGCACACCTCTCCCAATCAACTTCGTAGCAGACATCGCGGCACCAACCCTCACCCGCTGCGAACGACCCTGCAAGTACGACTTTATCCACGCATTAGCTGGGCCTCTGATTCCTATTGCCTGCAGCTTCGCAAGTAGAAGAGCGTGGTCCACCGAGTCGAACGCCCGGCTCATATCGAAAAGCAAGGCTATTACGTACTGTTTCTTGTTCAGAGCTTCGAATATTGTATCCAAACTTTTGTGGATGGCTGTGCAGGTCGACCTATTCCTTCGATATCCGTGCTCAGAGTCATTGAGAATGTGATACTTCTTAAGGAAACCGTTTAAACGCGTCAGGAAGCAGTGCTCGAACACCTTTGACAGCTGATTCTGTACAGAGACAGGTCTGTAATTGGTAATAATATTTCTGTCACCTTTCCCTTTGTAGATTGGTACTACTTTCGATATTTTGAGAGCTGACGGATAAATCCCCGTCTGAAAGGAAACATTTATTGCTCTACAGAGAGGGTACGCAATATACTCCTTTGCCGCTCTAATGATATTGCCTGGGTTTATATCATGGTGATGGAACATTACCCAGTAAAATTATGTTATTATTGGGAAAATACAGCACCAACAATGTGAAACTCCCGCCAAGATGTGTGGGCAGTTAGCATATAGAGAAGATGACGTATACAGTTTTCAGTTCGTTCATGTGGTTTACAGAATAAATGCATTTGATCCATTTGATGCAGTGTCACAGTTTATTTTTATTATAAAATATAAATCGGCTATTCACAAGTGCTTATACAAGTGATTTGTAATTCAAGGTAAATATGTTGCCATTTATTTTTTGTTTGTCGTTATACGGTGAAGTATTGAGGTTATGTCAATTTAGTTGTCGATGCAGAACGTTTTCAAGAAATAATTCTGACTTTACACATTCATATTGTTAGTGTAGATACAGACTAAACTGCACTGGGTTGGTGTTACATTTTTTACATAGGTAGGTATATCGCGTATAATTTTTCACGACAGGTTGGGTGCAAGCCAATTATACAAATATAATTAATAAATTGTCAACATTTTTAGGGAACGGAACAGAAAAATATTTCGTATTTGTAAAAAGGCAAAAAATCAATGAGGGTTGTACTTCGTTAGTAGAAGCGCTTGAAGAATGTTATGCAATATAGTACATGTTTAACATGCAGTACCTATATAAATAAATTTTCTTGTACAAAGGAATTTCTTCAGCGCTACCTCATGAAATGCCATCCAGATGTTGGGACAAAAAGTCAGTTATTTGGCATATCAAAAAAGAAAGTGATTTCATTGTTAAAATCTCTTGCAGATTTTGAACTGGTAAGTTAATGTAAGTTTTGAACATTATGTTTTTTATTTGGAATACCTTTTAGGAAATATAATACCTACCAAATAGATGTCTGTGTGTCCTGTTGTAGAACACCTCTGTTTTGGTTTAGTTCTTTATTTTATTATGTTTGAATTACTCACTTCTGTAACGAGTCTATCACAAGCTTACTTGTTATGTTTATTTCTTTATAAGTTTATTCGTTTGTGAGAAATACACGTTAATTTAATAATTTTTGCAATGTACCCACTCCTATTTTTATGTATTCATTTATTTATAGATATAAGGGACAAGCAATTTTATTATTAGGTATATTCAGAAAACGTTTCCCAATTTTATACCTATTAATGACTGCAGGTTCCTAAATTATTTTTACACTTACGTTAACAATTCTTCAACAGTTTTGTGGGAATCAAGGTTATTTAAGTTTTCACTTTTTTGAAGTGCTAAGATAACATTAAACAATGGACAACTTGGAGTGAAGTAAATAAGTATAAAGGATTTATTTGACAGCCAAGATATTTTACATTCAAATGTTATATGTATTTTTTATGAGAAAGGATTATATAGGTATAGCCCTAATACTTAGGTAATTTCATTTTTGAGGCGTTCAATAAAAATTCATTGAGACCCTTCACGAATGTGTACAGGAACATATATGGTTATTTGGGCGTTAGATTATCCTTCTATTAATCAATTAGTAGTGGCCCTAAATGGTTGTAGGACACAGTAGGTCATGTAATTGGCTAATGCTTTATTGCTTCTTAAATACTACAAGTTTACACAATTTGTATATAGCATCAGCGAAACGACAAAGTACCCGTGCCTAAATTTGACAGCCTATTTCAATCATTTATGACCCCCTGTATTTTTACTTAGATATTTTCAGAGTGATTTAAAAATGTTTTGTAAAATAGGTACCTTTTTAAAAATACATACAATAATATATGTAAATTTGCATAAAAGAAGTAAAAATAATTTGTAAAATTTCTGTTTCAAAATACACAAACGTATAAAAAAAGTCAGTAAAATTACATATAAGAAGTAAAAGTACTTGTCAATTTTACCTACTAAAATTACTTTTCAATATATGTATTTATAGAGTAAATTTCAGGTGTAATTTTATAATGATCGGGAGAAATTACCATCTAACGTAAAATTCCGGTACGCATTGGGAGTAAACGGATTTCACCTAATCAATACTGTAATTATTTTTTTCTGTGTAGGTATACATGTGGACCCTTTACACAATTTCTATTATTGTCTTTTAAGGCTCCTCGGCATGTGGATCTGTGAAAAGTTGAAGAATAGCAGATTTTTAGTGCAAGATATTTTTGTTGATTTTAAATTTGGAGGAAACCTTTCATTGTCAACTTATGAAGAATTTAGTAATCTACCTCGCTGAATAATCAAACTTAGAAAAAAGTTATCTGATTAAGGGTCCTATATAGTGGATCTGTCAACAATGGAAAAATAGCAGATTTTAGATGCAAAATATTTTTGTTGATTTTAAATTTGGAGAAAATCTTTCATCGACGATACTTAGATTTTTTTTAAATTTTACCATCATATTGTCTTGCCAAAAATTTTTGTCATGAGGAATTATTTCACAATGTATATATGAAGGAACTAGTACGTATGTGCAGAAATAACAAAACTGTCTATTAGTTATCTCTAACTGTCTCTGAATCTAAAACATATACATAATTAATAATCTTTTGGCTTTCACTTTATTGAAGTGTAAACTTCTTTGGGCGCGTTGCGTTGATTGTGGGTACTGAACAAGACTGAGCCGTCACGCTCGGCTATGTAACGCTCGTTCGGGTAAAGTCGGCTCGAGTCGACTAAGGGAACGAGAGAAATATATCATATAGAGGTATTTAATTTCACTTAAATTGAAATTTAAATGAATAAATAAATTCATATCCCCGAGCAGATTCGATCACGAGCCGCACAATCAGAGACATACACAAGGGACAGCCTACCAATTGAGGCTTCAGCTAGAGTGTCCTCGATTATTATTATTATTATTGTTATCCTGTGGGTTCAGATGGCTTGCAGGTGGACAATGTCTACCTCGCGGTGACGTTAGATTCATTCTCAGTATCGAGGACACTCTAGCTGAAGCCTCAATTGGTAGGCTGTCCCTTGTGTATGTCTCTGATTGATGTTTTTCAGCTCCAAGGTTATCCCATCCTATTCCTTGGCTACACTGCGCTGACGAGAACCAAGTAGTTCGAAACACGTGTCCGCAGTTGCATTTTGAGCGGAGTTACCCCATGAAATTCTATACTTTATATATATATATATACTTGCGTCCGAACCGACCCAGAAGCGTATCGGAAAATCTCTCCGTCGAGGAAACCTTTAAAGTTGTTCGTACACCCACGCGATTATATTTCGCGGCCGCTGCCATAGCAACGGCCGCGAAATTGTATTTTGCGGACTGTGTTGCGTTCTCTAATTGGTAACACACCCATTTTCTTTTTATATTTTTTCTTCTATTATGCAGTACGTAAGTTGAATGTGTGAGCTTTTAAAAAAGTGTTGTGGTTTAACTTTTATTTATTCAGAGTTTAAGATAATGTTCTAAAACCTAGAAAACAAAAAAAAGTTCTATAATAACAAAACAAAAAAAATTAGTGAGAAAATAATAAAGAAATTTTCAACTGTCTTTATTTATATTGAAAATTACTTTTAGGTGTGTTGCTTTCCTTTGTTACGTATTTAATTACTGATCTCATTTATTATATCCTACTTTTTAAATTAGTAATATAAAAAAATTATAGCAGGCGCGTATATATCAGTATAATGTTATCCGATATTCTATTTGTTAAGTGTAGGTTACGCCCATTACACTGGGCAACAAATTTTCGAAAAGTTCATGCTTCCAAGCTGAAAATAGTCATTTCTTAATGAATTCAATGTGCTGAACACGAAAATGACTAAGAAAAAGCTGAATTGGCTACGGGTTTTCTGTAATATGTACGCATATTTCAGAAAAAGTGTACTTATGTCAATATTATAATACATGGTAAGAAAACATTTACGCATATTTCAGAAAAAGTGTACTTATGTCAATATTATAATACATGGTAAGAAAACATTTACGCATATTTCAGAAAAAGTGTACTTATATCAATATTATAATACATGGTAAGAAAACATTTACGCATATTTCAGAAAAAGTGTACTTATGTCAATATTATAATACATGGTAAGAAAACATTAGTCTGCTTCCGGCTTTCGACTTCTTTTGGCCTGCCGTTTGTAGTGGACTTGTGGAGCATCTCTACTGATTGTCCAACAATAGTCAGCTAGCATTGACGTAGACCATTTGCCTTGGTACCGTTGCTCCATGGTGGCAATGTCCTGATGAAAGCGTTCGCCGTGCTCATCGCTGACCTGCCCGCAGTTATCAGGAAAGAAATCTAAGTGGGAATCAAGAAAGTGGATCTTTAAGGACATATTGCAGCCGAATTCATGAAACAAAGCCAACATATCCTCAACCAGACACTTGTAATTTTCTGCCTTGTCATTCCCCAGGAAGTTTGCTGCCACTTGATAGAATGCATCCCAAACCTGTTTTTCTTTACCTTGAAGAAGTTCCTCAAACTTGGGGTCTCGGAAGAGCTGTCTAATTTGAGGCCCCACAAAGATGCCCTCTTTAATTTTGGCTTCACTGAGTCGAGGGAATTTGTCATGCAGGTACTTGGATGCTGGTCCATTCTTATCCATGGCTTTTACCAAGTTTTTGACAAGACCGAGTTTGATGTGTAAAGGAGGAATGATGATTTTGTGTGGCTGTGCCAATGGTGGGTGCTGTACATTCGTTTCTCCAGGCTTAAAAAATGCTCTCGGAGGCCAGTCTTTCTTGATGTAGTGCAAATCGATTGCTCTGCTGTCCCACAGACAAAGAAAACAGCAGTACTTTGTATATCCCTGCTGCAAACCCATCAACAGAGATACTACCTTCAGGTCAGAACATATCTGCCAGCCATACTTGCTGTAGTTAATCGTCGCCAGTAGCTGCTTTAGATTGCCGTAAGTCTCCTTCATGTAGACCGCATGTGCAATAGGTCTGGATGGAAGCTGGTTCCCATTATTCAACAAAACCGCCTTTAGGCTCAGTTTTGAAGCGTCTATAAACAGCCGCCATTCGTGGGGATCATGTGCAATACCGAGAGCTTGTAGTAGACCATCAATATCGCAGCAGAACACAAGGCTTTCTTCTTTCTTAAAGAAAGATTCGAAGAGCTGATGGCGAGTGCGAAATGAAGTCACTCGGACATTCTGTTCCAGAAGATTCCACTGTCGAAGTCTTGAGGCCAGTATCTCCGCTTTGCTTTTCGACAGATCCAAATCGCGAACAAGATCGTTCATTTCATCCTGGGTAATTTTATGTGGTGCAGATGTTTCGTCAAAGCACGAAAAGTCATCATCCTTACTGCCACGTTGAGGAGAACTCGCCGACGCATAGCCATCCTCATCGTCTGAACTGATAGAAAAATCTGTAGGAGGTTCTGGAATTGGGAGTCCTTCGCCATGAGAGACAGGTCGCAGAGCAGATGGTATGTTAGGGTATTCAACTGTCCACTTCTTCTTCTTGGTGATGCCTCCAGAAGCAGGTCGTACCATACAGAAATAACAGTCGTCAACGTGATTGGTGGGCTCCCTCCAAATCATGGGCACAGCAAATGGCATTGCCATTCTTTTGCCATTAAGCCACTGTGAAAGATTTACGGCACAAGTGCGGCAGCATACGTGTGGGGCCCAGTCTTTGTCCTGGTCGCCTATCTTGCAACCAAAATACAAATGATACGCTTTCTTAACTGTTGCACTGATGTTCTTTTTCTGTGCAGCAAATGTCACTTCTCCGCAAATATAACAGAAGTTATTTGCACTATTAACACAGTTATGAGGCATTGCTACTGTTTAGTTACTTTACACTATAGCAATCACTTATGTATGCTAGAGCTTCGAAAAATATGCGCGAATGAACGGACATTGCACGAGTTAACTGTCACGTCGGCCATTTATAAATAAACTATAATTAGCTATTGCTTGATATTGCGCAATCAATTTCGCAACACTCTCAATGGAAACTTACAGTAAATGCTGCATTAACTTCTTTGCATGAAGGGGTGATGCAATATGACGCAAAATTTCGTAATTTCTCACTAAATTGCATTACATTATGCAATAGCATCTATACAATGGACAAAACGTCAATATCTCTTGAACGTGAGCTAATCAACTTTTTTCAATGCTTTCATTCAGCAGACGCAACAGTTGCGCAACTGTTCAGTGATCATGTCCAGTAGACGAGCGCTCACTCTGAACATGTTCAGGAGCGGTCGCCATTTTTGTGAGCGGAAAAATTCTATGCCCACTTGGTGAGCGTATTCTGTATGCATGCGCCATTGATTCATTCCAAGACCAACCTAATACATACTTCTGAAAAAAGTTACTAGAAAAGTAAGATACAGCAAATTAAAGGTATTGTGCAGTAATAAATGTATTATAATATTGGAGTTCACTCAGTATTTTATTCGGGGTTGGAAAAACCAGCCCTTCCACTAAAAACTACGTCAAACCTTAATGCAGAAAAACAATTTATTATTATTGTTTATTTAGTTTAATCTCTATAATTTTAACATATGGCAGCAATGAAAAATAGCAGATAACAGACGATGACATAAAGGTGAGCGGTCATGTCCAGCGAATACTCAACTGTTGTGAAGTGAACGGTTGGAGCGGGATCGGTTCCCGATCCGCCTGCTGAATGAAAGCAATGTGATATTCGTGTTCAGCACGTTGAATTCATTCCGGATTGGGTACTTTCACCCAAGAAGCAATTTCACTGTTGACCAGTGTTATAGGAGAAATATTAGCAGAAAGATTATAGATACTCGGACATCCTTCGTTTGTTTTAAAGTATGTGCTATGCAACCAATATTACATTTCCGCTTCACTAGCGAGGCGCCTTAAGTTACAGTGTTAAAACTCTTACGTGAATGACAATCTTACAGTTACAGTTACAAGTTATTAAACGAGTACGTTGATTTTTCTGATAATGCGAAGAAGTAAGAATAATGTCGCATCTCAGGCGCATAATAAAGACTTCTGACTGACTATGCAATTCATACATGGATTATTTTTGTTGCTCATTACCTGCTTATCTCCCCTACTTCAGTTTTGATAAAGAATTCTATTTAAAAACATTTGGTACACCACTGAGATCACCTATTAGTTCTATATTGGCGTTAATTGTGCTGGATTATTTTCTGAACAGTATTCTACCGCTTTTACAGTTTGAAATTCCCTTTATATTTAAGTATATTGATTATATCATTTGCGTTGTGCCTGTAAGGGTAAGGTTCAATTGACTGTTGACACATTTAATTCAATAGATAATTATTACAGTCAATAATAAAATTATTTTTAAAAATCAATATCAGCTTGAATTCCTGTTCCAATCACACAAAAACTCAAAAGTTTATTACAGGGTCTCCATGAAGAACAGACCAACAGATATTAGTGATGGCCAGTTCTTACAACAGATTTGTGTAGACTCTCTTAATTATTTTTGAATAATGAATATCCTAGACATATAATAAGAACATTAATATGTAGTTCTAATTTTTATGACTGCTCAATATATGATAACGCAATTATTAAATTTGTAAAATCAAAAAAAATACTTATTATTAATAACTTAACTGATCAAATTTTCACTTTATTTAAACTATTCAAGAATATCAATATATCCAGACTGTTACAATGGACAAACTTTTCAATGGTTGAAATAAAGTCTGACCCAATACACGTATGACTGTCTTATTGGTGAGTTTTGGTAGATCATTGTTTCCAGAAGGGGTATTTGATTTTGAGAATGTTGATGTTTTAACTATTGAGGACAAGTTATACAGTAACAGGTTAAGCATAAGAATTGATTTAATAAATAATGATAATCAATTGCAATTTTGCAATTTTTAAAATTATAAGTACTTCACGTTCATTCTGAAGAATTCTCACTATCTACCCATTTACTGAAAAATCGACTCATATAACTGTTTTAAATTAAATTAATACTTACTTTTAAATATGCTTAGTTCAGTCTATCTGTAGGACTTGAACACTTCTATCAATAAAGTTCTTTCAACCTACTAATTGAAATTAAATAATAAATTATATAATAAACCTTACTTAACATTTGTTATAAGAAAAATAAACTAATTTATCTTGTTTTTTAGTAGAAACAATATCAGTTATAACAGTGAGAATGCTCTGAGAAATTCTGTAACTAATTTATACATTAAATCGAGAATGTATAGAACACTTTATATATTAGTATGTATATTACACATTAGATGTTCACATTGGTGGTGTAAAGATTCTTGTTGTTGATAGCACGAGAAGTTTAGGTTTGACTTTGTATAATTCTTTTCGTTTTACATGCGGCAGGTATCCAGGTGAACACTGTACAATTGATTGTGTTAATGGTGTTGATGAGGACAAGTGCGTAAATTGTATGAGGATGGTAGTAAAATTAAAACTTGATTTGGATGTTAACCATAGAGCATTTGACAGAAACTGTCCCAGTTATCGAAGAATTCTAGAAACACAAAAGTCTAAAATTAAGTATATTTAGTGCAAGACTTATAATTATAATACGTACTGAAATACAAGTCTTTTTTTTATTTATTATTAATTTTATATATAAATGTGTACAAACATCTAAAACATTATAAGTTACCTATAGACATTAGAAATTGTAAAAATTTAATTTAAAGTAGGTTAGTTACTTAGTAAACGTTGTACATTTGGTATTTGTATTGAATTTATTGTATGTATTAATAGACAAATGCTGATATTGTGTAATATATGTAATGTAAGTATATTAGTCCATGTCTGTTTACTATTATTACTTTCTTATACGTAGTATAAGGAAGTATTGTGATGATGAAAATTTTCGACCTCGAGATTTTTGCAGATGTCCACGTTTTGAGGTCCCCCGATACCAAAAAAGTGGTTTTTAAAAAATGTCTGTGTGTGTGTCTGTCTGTCTGTCTGTCTGTCTGTCTGTCTGTCTGTCTGTGTGTGACCACGATAGCGGTCAAACCGCTGGACATATCAATTCCAAATTTTGTATTTACGAATATAATCTCCCTCTTGAGAACTGATTAGATTTTGAGCAAAATCGGCGGACCGGAAGTAGTAGTTTACTTCAGTGAAAAAATCGAAATTTGCAAATATTTCGTCAATTACTAAGTTTAGACTAATTTATAAAGAATTCATAAGTATTTAGAACTTAATTTCCAATATCTTTTATATAAAAAAAATTTCAAAATTCGGACCGGAAGTATTACTTTTAATCTTAACGAATAACAATTTTTTGCAAATATGTCGTAAATTATGCATTCTATATACATTTATGAAGAGTACAAAAGTATTTAGAGTTGGATTTGGAATATTTTTTGTATAAATGAAATTTCAAAATTCGGACCGGAAGTAACACTTTCATACGTATAAGAAAGTCGTGTGGTGGCCACACCTCATTTTTTTTACTTTCTTATACGTATTATAAGGAAGTATTGTGATGATGAAAATTTTCGACCTCGAGATTTTTGCAGATGTCCACGTTTTGAAGTCCCCTGATACCGAAAAAGTGGTTTTTAAAATAATGTGTGTTTGTGTCAGTGTGTGTGTGTGTGTGTGTATGTGTGTGACCACGATAGCGGTCAATCAGCTATAGGTATCAATTCTAAATTTTGTATTTACGTGTATAATCTACCTCTTGAGATCTGATTAGTTTTTCAGTAAAATCGGTAGACCGGAAGTAGCAGTTTACTTCAACGAAAAAATCGAATTTTGCCAATATTTCGTCAACTACTAAGTTTAAACAAATTTATAAAGAATTCATATGTACTTAAAATTAAAATTGAGAGTAATTTTATTTAAAAAGTTTTTCGAAATTCCTACCGGAAGTAGGTCTACTCTTAACGAAAATCAGTTTTTTGCGAATAATTCGCAAGTCATGCTTTTTGACAAGTACGTTACGGGTACAAAAGTATTTAAAACATAAGTTTCAATATCTTTTGTATAAAAAAAGTTTCAAAATTCAGACCGGAAGTACCACTTTTACTCTTATCGAATAGCGATTTTTTGCAAATATGTCGTAAGTTATGCATTCTATATATATTTATCAAGAGTACAAAAGTATTTAGTGCTAGATTTGCAATATTTTTTGTATAAATGAAATTTCAAAATTCGGACCGGAAGTAACACTTTTACTCTTAGCGAGTAGCACTTTTTTGATAATATTTTGCAAAGTATGCATTCTATAGAGATTTATTAAGAGAATAGAAGTACTTAGAATAGGATTTTGAATAATTTTTGTATAAAGAAATAATTTGAAACGCTCATGCGTATAAGAAAGTCGTGTGGTGGCCACACCTCATTTTTATTATTAGGTTAAATTGCTTCATGTGTAAACAACCAGTATTGTTATGTCAGAAAATGTAAAATAATAGCAATTTCTAAATAAACATATATTATTATTATTATTATTATTATATTACATTACAATAAGTAAATATATGCTATCAAGAATAAAATCAGTATTGTTTACATAACATACGTAACGATAAAAAAGCTATAGTAAAAAGTTGTCCTTAGAAATAAGAGAGAAAATTCCCGCGGTAAGTTGGGTTGTACAGCAATCAGCAGGCAACCTGTAACAAAAATATCATGTTTTATTATTTGAAGGCAAAATAATTCTTATTTAATTATAATATACAAACCATTATACACTTATTAGCTTATTAATTTGATATAACGCTAGTCAAACCATGTCAATCTCCATTATTATTGTTATAACCAAGTGGTTATGAACAATAATATTAATAATACTTTATGCTTTAAGTTTATCCAGCAACTTTACGCCAAATACAAAAGAACACAGTTTGAGATAATAACATAGTACCTAACAAGGAAGTGAAAAAGCCAATTTAATCCCAGTAGTATATTTTGTTGCTCAATTGACTACTCAAAGAGCTAAATCACCCGAAACATTTAATCTACATTGTTGCATATTGTAGAAGTAAAACAAAGTCAATTTGATATTGAACCTGCAATTTGTAATAAATTTAGAGAGCAAAAACCAATAGATTTTTCAATCATGGCTTTCCGAAAGTAGAGAGGATTTTTGTTTTGTATACTGTTTTATACAGCATAGACATAAAAAGATGAGTAAACGAAAACAACAAGCAAGAAAAACAGCCAATAGCTAAAAGTGAGTAGATAGTCAAGAAACGTAACCAAAACGTAGAAAAAAATTTGAATTAAAAAAACTAAAAGAAAAACAGATACCTACCAGTAAATATATTTTTCATTTATGGCGCACGATGACAAGGAATGAAAGAATTGAAGCAATTGTAGAATACATTTGACAGAAACTGGGCCTATCTCAGTTAGAATATAATCAGCCTTATTCATAATCATCACCTTAATAGGGTGTTAGTATGCTACTAATAAGTAGCTACTAACATCCTACTAAGACGCTATTAATTTACCTTATTCATAAACACTTATTTAGTGGCTACTAAGTAGAAGAATGTTAATATAAAAATGCATATGGCAACAGGGTAATATGAAGAACGATCATGCGCATTGAAGTACAAATTTAAATTTGTTGAAATCAGGATAGAAATATCGCAAATATTAAAAGGTTAGAATATACAATTTCAGATTAACTCAATTCTGCAAAATAGGAAGGTACGATTATACAGGGTTATGATAAAGTAACGCACAAAATTCATAAAACGTACAATGTTCATTTCTGAAAAAAATGCAAAAACACGTCAAACAGTTTATTTTATTCCGCGTCCTTTAACATAAGCCAAAATAATAAAACGTCAAATTTGTCAAAGTTATGACGTCATCAATATTTTTTTTTAAATATGCAGCTTGGTTTTTCTTATTTTATTTGATAAAGCTTGTTTTTCTGCATTATAAAGAAATAATTGAAGTAGGGGTCACATAAGAAAAAACTGAGAGAATTAATAAAAAACAAAATAAACTTTATTATAGTAATAACATTTAAATTAACTAAACAGTCCATTAAACCAAAACGATTTCTTACAGGAATTGTTCAAACTGTGTCCCGTTCACTATCTGACATAGGCCAAGACGATGGTAGACCTGATTTACAGAGTCTTCGATCATCTGCGGAGTTATACGAGTCATTTCATGTCTAATTCGTTCCATTAAGGCTTCTAAATTGTCTGGTCGGTTAACGTAGGCCCGACTTTTTAAATGTCCTCACAGAAAGAAATCAAGGGGGGTGAGATCAGGTGACCTAGGTGGCCACTCCATTGGTCCACGTCTTCCAATCCACCTTCCTTCAAACTGGTTATCCAGAAACCTTCGAACACTAAGACCATAATGTGGTGGTGCACCATCTTGTTGGAACCAAATACTGGGATCCAAGTTTTCCCTATTATTTGGATCCGGAAATGCCGCAATTAGATCCGGAAGCACTGCCATACGACGATGTTCCAAATATCGCTCAGCTGTTAAATTCCCACGAAAGAAATAAGGACCAATAAATTTTCCCCTGACGATTCCTACCCATACATTATTTTTTTGGGGGCGTTGGGTGTGTTTTGTCTGAATCCAGTTGGGATTTTCCGGAGCCCAGCAGCGACAATTGTGTCGATTTACTGTACCACTTAAATAAAACGTTGCCTCGTCTGAAAATACTACACTATTAAGCAAATTTGGATTTTCGTCATCATGCCTCATGAAGATTTCACAAAATTCCAAACGTCTGTCCGGATCATCTTCTGAGAGTTCGTGAACAAGTTGAACTTTGTATGGGTGCAGTTTTTCTTTTTTTAAAAACTGTACTACAAACGACTGACTAACATCTTGTTGTAAGGCAATTTCTGCTGTAGTTGCGTGAGGGTTGTCTTCTAATGACAGCAAAATATCTAACTTTGCATCGTGGCTTATTGCCGGTCTTCCAGATTTTGGAGCATCACTTACGCTTCCTGTTTCATTAAATTTTGCAACAATTCTGCTTACAGTGCTTCTAGCAATTGGAAATCTTTCAAAATGTGTTTCGTTAAATAAAACACATGCTTCTTCATGACTTCGAAGTCTATCGCCGTAACCTACCATCATTAGAATTTCTATCCTTTCTCTTTCCGTTAAAGGAGCCATCATAATAAAATTGGTATGACACTAATTGTAAGACTGACACTGACAAACAGTTGTTTTATAACTAGGTAACTTTAAGTTTTAATTCTTTTAATATTTAGTTTCTTTTCATAAATTCAAAAACTAGTTTATTTTGTTTTTTTATTAACTTTCTCAGTTTTTTGTTATGTGACCCCTACTTCAATTATTTCTTTATAATACAGAAAAACAAGCTTTATCAAATAAAGTTAAAAAAAACCAAGCTTCATATTTAAAAAAAATATTGATGACGTCATAACTTTGACAAATTTGACGTTTTATTTTTTTGACTTATGTTAAAAGACGCGGAATAAAATAAACTGTTTGACGTGTTTTTGCATTTTTTTCAAAAATGAACATTGTACGTTTTATGAATTTTGTGCGTTACTTTATCATAACCCTGTATATAAATTGTATGTATAGCAGAAAAAGTTTTCATGGATTATGAACAAATACATGTTGAAGCAGAATAGCAAAAAGTTGAGGAAGGTCAAGTTAATGGGGCTCTAAACCCAAAAATTTTCTAGAAATGGCTTAATCCACTGGAAATATATAATTCAATAATAATAGAGTTTACAAAATATATGTAGAATGAAATAAAATAAGTTACAAACATGATAATCAATAGGTGAAAATACGTTGCAGATACTACACATTAAATTATATATACATATACCATAGTCGTCAAATTTTAATTTCGGTTTGCACTTCTATCATATGCAGAAGTTGACCTTATGATATGCAGCGATGCCTGCTTGCTAACAGTGGTGGGAGAGCAACGCAATGGCGGGGGACCCCCACGCCTTACATTTCATAGCAAACGTTTGTCGAGTGTGGCAGCCTCGCTTATGTTTATCTTTAGTTTATTTCGTCGCGCTCTTTTCCTCTTTCTACTTCGTATCAGAAATTAAAATATGTCGACCCCGGTATATAGCTTATTCTTATATTTTGCATTAAAAATAATCTATGCGATGCTAAGGCAAGGATTTGTGATATACTTGCAAGGTGAAAAGACTGTACCAATGATGACTTAGAGAATTTGGAGCAAATGTTCATTAAATAGATTTGAAGTAACACTTCATTAAAATTAAATTCTAAGAAAAATGTAAAGAATATTAGGTAATATTAGTATGATTTCAAAATGAAGATATAGAAGGTATTTTGGTTAGGTAGTGATAATGGATATACATGTTCAAGATATCTGTTAACTCCATCACGAACACTAACGACAAGTCCTGTGTTAAAATATAAGACTCCATATATCAACCATAAATGTCTTCTAAAAAGCATTTAGAATTAGAAGAATAATTTCGGATGCTTTTTTTATTAAATTGGACACAACAAGGGTATCGATAGTAGCAATATCCATTATGTCACACGTACTAGACAAGATTTTAATGACGATTTCATACAGTCTGCAGGCAATAAGACAAGAGCTATGTGGAAACTGGTGAGGGAGTCTACAGGCAGTTGCAAGATGACAAGTAGTATAGAGCTTTTAAGTAATGGAACACTTGTGCAAGACCAGTGATGCCAGATCTACTGTTTTGACAGTAGACCTACTGTTTTGAATACCTATATACTGTTCTACTGTTTTCATATAAAAATCTACTGTTTCTTAGGAAGCCGTTTTATAAGTAATTTTATTTAATAAAAGAGAAATATCTTGATCTTTGTCGTGTTTATGTTGAAATGGTAATGGTATACCGATAGGTCCAGGTCAGAACGGGCCATAGGAAGAATAGAATGGCAACATCGAATCCCTTCTACTAAGAACTTAGTAAGACTTAAACCGCGCAAGGATGTAGTCGTTTGCATATTCGATCTGTATACGTAATAATTACGTACGTCGTAATTTGCCCATTTGTTTCAGACATAATAAGGTCCAATTTATTATTATTATTGAATTCTTAGCTGCAACGAAAAAGTAATTTGTTTGTGCTATAATATAAATACTGTGACCGTAAATTCTATAGTGTCGTTATTGAAATTATTGTAAATATTATCATGAGGTAAGAAATGTGATATGCTATCAATATATTACCAAATAAAATTTTTATGGGGAACAATAACTAAATTCCATATATTAACACGTTCGCGGCCGTGAATGCTATAGTCATTGTAATTGTGACGCAAAATGAGATGAATACTATAACATTCAAATTTCCAAGCCACGTTATCATGCATTCAGTTCTATATAGCGTTAATTTTTTTGAATTTGTTGGCAAATTGCAACAATTAGTTTAATAATAAATCATCTGTTCTTTTTTGTAGTTCATTAAAATTCTTACTGTCCGCGAACGTGTTAATATAGATATCCAAAGTATTTCACGAAATACATTAGTAAGAAGTTTTTCAGATTCCAGTATTAGTATATTAATCAAAATCTCAATAAAAATTAAATAATTAAAAAAAGAATAGGTGTAAAATCCATTAAACTGATAAAAAGTATATACATATTTAAAATAAGAAAATTTTTATCGACATCCGAGTTATCCGCTATAGCAGAAGTGATTTAGAGAGAATATTTTAGAATAAATTAAATGTCATAACAGCTTGTAAAATTTGAGAAATGTATTAACACATGAACTTGTAAAACTTCTAACGAACGAGCTTCATGAAATACTCATTTTAGTTCTGAAAGTGACTATAACTCTGAAGCGGAATCAAGTAAAGGGAGAAAAAGGATAAAATATACTCAGAAATATAAAGAAGAATGGGAGAAGGGAGAAGATCTTAAAGGTTGGATTGCAAAAGGTAAAAACAGCAATGAAGCCAGATGCACTATTTGGAACAAGGATATTTCAATTGGTACTTCAGGAAAAAGTATCCTGATTAGGCACAAGGAAAGCACCAAGCACAAAAAACTGGCAATATCCACCAAAAAGCAAATGGCTTTGACAGATTTTAATAAATTTAAATTTGAAGCAAACGACAAAGTAAAACCAGAATTATTGCTATCAGCTTTCGTAGCCGAGTACAACATACCATTGACAATAATGGATCATTTGTCTAAATTATTGCCAACAATGTGCCCTGACTCAGAAATAGCAAAAAATATTAATTGTGGTCGCACAAAATGTACAGCAATTATTAAAAATGTAATTGGAAAATTTAATGAAAAAGAAATATGTGACATATTAAGAGAAAACAAATTCTCATTAATAATTGATGAATCGACTGATAAAAGCTGCATCAAACATTTGGCTCTTGTCTGTCGGTTTTGTTATAATAATAGGTAAGTGTAACAAAAACCATACAAGAATATACATAACTTCCATATCAAATTTTAGAATACGTGATGTGTTTCTTACTTTAATTCCATTAAGGGACGCGAAAGCAGAAGATATTTATGGGAAAATAATATCTTATTTTAAAGAAAAACAAATTCCATTCCAAAACAATTTAATTGGATTTGCTTCTGATGCGGCTAATGTTATGGTCGGGAAACAAAACTCAGTTATGTCCCGATTAAAACAGGATATACCACATATATTTTTGATGAAATGTGTCTGCCACAGCTTCCATTTATGTGCATCAAATGCCTGTGCCAAATTACCAAGAGGTATTGAAGATTTAGCACGTGATATTTATAATTATTTTGGTAACAGTCCAAAACGTACAGAAAAATTTAAAAGAATTTCAGACATTTACGAATACCAAAATTCACAAAATTCTACATCCCTCACAGACACGATGGCTCTCCTTGGAATGTGTAGTTAGCAGACTTTTGGAACAGTATAATGCATTACTTTTATATTTTACCGATGCGGTTACTTCTGATCGTCTACTTTCTACTGATAATATATTATTGAAGCTTCGCGACCCTCTAACTAAATTTTTTCTAGAATTTTTACAATTTGTATTACCATTTTTCAATAATCTAAACAAAAATATGCAATCAGAAAAACCTCAAATTCATCAATTACATACAAACGTCGCAAATATATTTAAAACATTGCTAGAATGTTTTGTAAAGCGTGATATTATTCAAAATAATTCCGTACACGAAATAGATATAGAAAATATAAATAATTTTTTACCATTGGATAAAATATATTTGGGAGCCAAAATTGCAGCTTCAATCGAGACATTAACTCCAGAAGCAGTACATATGTTACAATCAAAGTGCTTGGATTTTTTTGTAGAGAGTTGTAAACAAATTAAACGCAGATTCGATTTCAATTCAGAAATCCTCAAGAATATGGCGATAATAAATCCAACTGTTATTGAAGAAGGTAATCATTGGTTCTTTATTTATTGCATTTACTAAAAGAATACGTTTTTGTAGGAACTTATGATTCGATTATTCCACTCGCAAAAAATTTCCAAAATATTGTATCTTTTGAAGATTTTCAAACATTGGATAATGAATGGAGATTATTAAGAAATACAAAAGTTGACTACAAAGGAGGACTTGAGGAATTTTGGACTAATGTAAAAAATCTTAAATATCCAGATGATACAGAGATCTTTGGACATATTGGAAACTTTGCTATGCATTTATTAACATTGCCCCATTCATCCGCAAATGTTGAACGAATTTTTTCAAAAGTTAATTTGTTGAAAACCAAAATTAGAAATAGGCTTTCTACCGCTACAATCACTGGTTTGTTACACACAAAAATGTTCATGGAACTGCGGGAGCAGAATTGTTGTAATATACAGTTTCCCAAAGAAATGTTTAAGTTACATAATAGTAATATGTATAAAAATGTAAACAATGACTTGTCAGATTCGGATATGGAGCAATAAAAATAGAATGTGTAGTATATGTATAAATTTGTTTTTTATATAGTAAAAAAATGAGAATCTACTGTTCGTGGTAGCAAATCTACTGTTATTTTTCACGCCATCTACTGTTCATTCCAAAATCCATCTGGCAACGCTGTGCAAGACTGTCATGACGTAGCGGATATATTTAACAAATACTTCCAGTCTGCGCCCGGGAACTTGATCAGTAGTATGCCGGACGTACAAATTGATTCCAAAATAATCTGGAATACTGAATCTATATTTCTTTTTCCTTTTACTCCCAATGAAGTAATGACTGTTATCCGTAGATTAAAGAGTACACAGTCATCGGGAGCTGATGACATTGCACCTATAATATTAAAAGATATATATCGTTGATATTCTTACATACTTAATAAACTTATCTATTCAATAGGGCACATTTCCTACCGTCTTAAAAATTTCCGCTGTGGTTCCGATTCATAAGAGGGGGTCAGTAACGGACGTGTCGAACTATAGGCCAATAGCGTTGACATCTGCCGTATCTAAAATACTGGAGTATTGTTTGCTGGCGAGCTTGGAACCTTTTCTGGAGAAACATAATATTTTATCGTCATCGCAACATGGATTTCGCAAGGGCAAGTCCACAACAACCGCATTAATTGATTTTTATAACAAACTGATGATAAATATTGAACAGCGAAAGTCTCCTGTCGCAATTTTTTGTGATCTTCAGAAGGCTTTCGACTGCGTGCAGCACAGCAAACTGACGGAAAAGCTGCAATGCTACGGGATACGTGGATGTGCGAACGAGTGGTTCACGTCGTTCTTGGAAGGACGTAATCAGTTTATACGGATAAAATGCAGGAGGGCTTCCGGTGACTTAGGAACCATAGAATCCCATTGCCTTCCGGTCGAGAATGGTGTCCCTCAGGGATCTGTTCTGGGCCCAGTTCTCTTCAGCCTCTATATAAACGACATAGTGCAGTTCCTGTCAGACGTCTTCGTCACTATGTATGCGGACGATATCTCTCTCCTACTTACTCCTGACGGGGAGTCTGAAGCATTTGCGGCCGACATTGTCAATGTGCTGCACCGGTGGTTCACGAGCAATAGGTTATCATTGAGTCTCGAAAAAACAAAGTTAATGGTTTTCCATACAAGGCAGAGGAGTGTGAGTTTCAGGACGTTGAGAATTGAGAACTTTGACCTTTCCCCCTGCAACTCGACAACATTCCTAGGCGTAGGTCTCCAGGACAATTTGTTGTGGAGTGATCATTGTGCTGCGCTGACAACGGCTATCTCGAGAAAATCCTACCTGTTTCGACATCTATGACATACTTTGAGCCAACAAATATTAATATTCGTATACCACGCGGAGATAGAATCTCGGATCCGATATGGAATAGTTCTATGGGGAGCGTCCGCGGTTGCCGGCGATGTTTTTGTGGCCCAGAAATCCGTAGTGAGGGGCGTTGTTCATGACTATAGTACGAGGAGGAGAAGTCATTTCCACGTCCCACAGTGCACCCTGCGTATAACTAGCCATAGCCCAGACAACTTGGGTCTCGGTATATTCAATAAATTACAACCGTGTATTAAAAAAACGTCAAATTACAACCTATTCAAGCGCAATCTTAAGGACTTTCTCATCGAGCATTTGTTCTATTCTCTTGATGAGTTCTGGCTGGTTTGAGACTCCCATGCATGTCTTTCCATCGGCAAGGGTCTTACCATCTGCCATTATGTTGCAGGCTATTATTATTGTTATTATTATTATTTTAACTACAAATTTTAACGTGTTGCCTGTGTCACACTGTTTTGTTTTGTCTTTTATACTTTGTTGTACTTGCATTACAATTATATACGTGTACGTTTGTGCCATGATTTCTCTTTTTTTCTTTAATGAATATTCTGTTGTAAATGTAATATTCATTTTATTGTATTATTGCTATACCTTTTTCATTTTTATACATGACAATGTCTATGTCTGTTTTGGACCTCTGACAATAAAGATTATTATTATTATTATTATTATTATTATTATTATTATTATTATTATTATTATTATTATAAATGAAAAATTGCGAACAGAGGAATTTTCACATTAAAAAAAATATCTCCTCATTGTCATTGACTTTGTATGGAATTAGATTGATAATGAGGATAACAATAAAAATGATTATTAATGATAATGTTGGCAATATTTTTAAGCATTAGATTAGCATATAATGAGACATTTTAATTAAAAGCACTTATTATCATAAGTATGTTTTATTTAAAATAAAGTTTAAATATAAAAATATATTCATACACTCATTCCTTCCTTTTTCTCTTTAAACAATTCTATTTTCATAGCATGATATTGAATTTCATTTTGTATGTTAATATCGCGGATCTTTTTCAACTGTAAATGTTCTATTTCCATGTATTTAATAAAAAAGTTATAATACTGGATCTTAAAGAAGTCGCACAAATATGTGTTTATTTATATTCGTACCAATTTGTTTTTTTTAGGTTAGCTTTAATGGTGAGCTGTAACTTTAAACATATCCCCTATAATACACGCTACTAACAATTTAGTTGACTACTAAGCTTAGTACGCTATTAAACACCATTATGAATACAACTTTTTTTAGTAGAGTCTAAGTTGGATCTTAGTAACCACTAAATTTGGTTATGAATAAGGCTGAATGTCTTTATAGTGACAAAAGTCTTTGCCAGAAAATTCAGCGGCGCACGGTGCAGAACAACTTAGGTATCGACAGAAGTTGTTGGAGTCAAATATACAGGCAAAAGTTTATTTACACCTCTATGTTACCACTATAGATTTATATCAAAGGCAACTTTAAGAGTATTACCTAGCAAAACCCCGCACCTTTATCAGTTACATACTGCCGTACCCATAAAGTTATTGTTTGCCCAATTGACCGTCGAGACTATTACTTTGAAAGTCAAGCAAATAAAGGAACAACTATTAGCTCTATTTCCTACGCAAATATAAATAATATAGATGTAATGATCTCACCTTTGATGGTTTAATGTATTGTGGATGGCAACGTTTGCATTGCCCAATCGTCTTCTGTGTCAACGCATATATTTTACCTATGTAAAGCAAAGCCTTGTGAAATGAACAATTGAGATGGTATTTCACAAGTATTAGATCAAAATTTTCTGTCATTGTCATTTGGATTGTCGCCTTTGCATTCGTGGATACGTTTTTTTCGAGTGCCTACTCCACATTTCCTACAGGGTTGAGGTCAAGTTAAGGGTGAGGGGATACAACAAAAGTAGACGACAGGAAGAAGTTCATATACAAAGTTAGTTCAGGACCGACCATAGTTTATTAGTGCACATGCCCAAGCAACAAAGTGGTAGCACCAATGAAGGTAATGCTGCTTGTGCATCCTTTAGAAAAGCATAAAAAACGTCCGAAATAATCTGTCATAATTTGGAAAGAAAGACTCTTTCCCATTATATTTGAATGTTCAAGTTCTGGATTTCCAATAAATGTCGAAAAATTTGATATGTACGCCGAACAACTCGAGAGCTATATTTCAAAGAATATTCATGGTACTCAATGCTTATGAGTGTACATAAAGTATTTTTGCATGGAAAAGATATAATTGCCGCCAGTATTTTGCCTATAGGCCAGTTGTTCGAAAAAACAGAAGAAGCCAGGAACAGGGATAATAGGCAATATAGGGGACTCTATACAAGAATAACTTCAAGACTCAACACTAATATAGACTATTAATTACTTTAAATCCAGTCATTTCTAGCTTACGTAACGTGCTTCGCCAAAAACTAAACATGGGAGTATTTCCTCTGAAGTTTCGGAGTTATTGGAAGAACCAGTTATTAAATACCTATAAAACCATAAGTATGTAAGTTAGTGGTAAGAAATAAAGGAACAGTATAAAATAAATCAAACCTTTGGAGAAGCCTTGCTGGATTGTCAATATATCGCACACTGCAACTCACAGATAATATTTAAACGAACTCTAATATATTTGACTCTTTCTTTAATAATCATAAAAATTCTTTGATACTCTACAACCATTATTCATTTGTGATTAGTAGGAAAGGTATGCAACTTTGAGTGTCGTCCGAAATGGAAACACTTTCGCATCTGACAAAAATTGAGGTGCGAAGGGTCGTAGGCCAATTTAAAGACAACAACAATACCAACCTCCATTTTGTAGAATTTTAGAGAACATAAAAGTTGGTAATGGTTTTTGCAAAAAATCGTTTTAAGCGTGGAGTTCATTTTTCTTTAAACGACCTATATACTGTGCATTTTCAAAGTTGTTGCATCTGGAGTAGTCCGATATTCCACTAATATGCACTGTTTAATATGGGCTGGAGAAATTGTCAATCTGAAAAGTTTTGATGACAAAGATATCCACAAGATATCTATCAATGCTGACTGTTATCAGAAGATGCTCCATATTTTTTTTTTGTAACTAACAATTCGAATAATAAAAACGTGTGATTTCAACTAGATGGGTACCTCATTTAATACAGCTCAAATAAAATGAGAGATTAATGACATTTACCCTAAAAACAATTTAATTTGTATTATTTCTTCTTGATAAATATCATATAAATATGTACATGCATGCATGTATTTATATGAGGACCGGAAGTAGTAGTTTACTCAGTGGGGGAAAAATCGAATTTTACCAATATTTTGTCAACTACTAAGTTTGTAAAAAATTCAAATGTATGTGAAAGTGAATTTGAGAAAGATTTTTCCAAATTTCTAGCAGAAATAGGTCGTTTACTCTTATCGAAAATCATTTTTCGCGAATATCTCGCAAGTCATTCTTTCTAGGCAGATACATTATGATTATAAAGGTATTTAAAGCTTAGTTTTCAATAATTTTTGTGTGAAAAAATCGTCAAAATTCGTACTGGAAGTATCACTTTTACTCTTATCGAATAGCGTTTTTTTTTTGTAAATATCTCGGAAATTGTGCATTCTCTAGTGATTTATTAAGAGAGTAAGAGTACCTAGAATAGGATTTTGAATAATTTTTGCAAAACAAATTCTGAAAATTCAAACCTGAAGTAAGTAACACATTTACTCACAAGTTTATTTTTAAGAAGATAAAAGTATTGCTAACTTAATTTAGAACAACTTTTATATATCATTCGAAAGTCGTGTGGTGCCCACACCTTTTTTTTCTACTAGACACCAGTGATGGACTGTCTCGCTTCGACACCCTTATAATATAAAATGAATACAGTAACTAATGATTTAGCGCAAAACTTGGTAACATTAACTCTACTATATACTATATACTATACTTTAAGTATACATTTTCAGTTATTACAAAAGACTAATTAAAATATGGTATTATAATTTTTTTATTTAGTTTCATACTGCTGTTGCTAATTACATTCACAAAATACACGAGGTTATTAGCATTATTGTAACTATAGAAGGTGTTGGTAGATTTCTTTAGAAGAACATCCTCTAATCAATGTAATGAAATCTGACAATCCTGTGGACGTATCCAAATTCCATTCTAATGGAAGGACGTACCAGGTCTAAATTACGACGGAGCAAACAAATAATGTAAACAGTAATAGCATTTAAAGTATAAATACAGTTGATGCAGAAAAGTTGCTAAAATTATTGCCGAGAATTTACACAAAATGCTTCATTCGGACGACAGGTACAGGGGAAAATACTTTTATTTGTTAGTGACAGTATATATGTTAAAAACAGGCAGACTATTAAAGGAAACATTTCGTTATATGCTGCATATTACTTGTGTAGCATCTGCTCTCCACAGAATCTGTTAATGTATCAGAGACGCCTATCCGGAAGTTGATAGACTTCAGGATAGGTTTAAAAAAGTTTTCAGAAAAGCACCATCGAGAGTAGCCCTTTACAGGGAAAAACTTCCATATTTGTCACTGCGTCCCTCGCCAGTAATAACTAAATGGGGAACATGGTTGGAAGCTACTAGTTTTTATGCAGAGAATTTCGATAGTTTACAAAATTTCGTTACATGTTTAAATAACGATGCTCGAAGTATTTCTGAGTGCAAGGAAATAACACAAATCCCAAATTTAAAAAATCAGTTGTTATTCCTTCAGGAACACCTTGGAAATTTGCGTAAACTAATAACATATTTTGAAAATCGAAACCTCAAATTAAAACATGGATTAACCACATTAAATGTGTCTATTAATAATTTCAAAAGTATTCCAAGTGACTTCGGATGCGGCCTTCGCCAAAAGTTAGACGCAGTTTTTAATAGAAATCCAGATTTAATAACATTGTGGCAATTGTGTATGGGGACAATGGCATAAAATCTAACTGCTAAATACGCTGAAATAAAAGAATATTTCCAGTACGCACCTATAACCAGTCTACAAGGATGTACGTCATTCAAAGAGAACAAATCTTACAGAAGAGAACCTTGAGAAATTATAGCTAGTAAATATTAATACTCCTTTACTCGACTTGAACTACAAAATGAACAAATAATAACGTATTTTGTATTTCATAAATCACCACCCACTTGTTATCCAATTATATAAATAAAATTAAAACTCTTAAAAAAAAGAAAATTTCAATAGTTCGCCCACGGGCGATGAGTCATCAACCTCTAGCGTCCGGTCTATACTAATGACATTCGTATAATTGGACCAACTGCACTCCCGTTTCTTCTACATACAAATTCTGCTTATCTATATCCTAGGAACGAACGAATATTTGTATATTTAAGATAAGCACTTTTAATACATAAGTTGCACAGCTATCTAATCAAAACATGTCATACACAAAGTAAATATATTAAAAACATAACAAAGAAATACATATATCCAACTTACTCAACATTTTCTTATATTCTTACTTCTTCCTGTCTTTTCTAGACCTTATTTGTTGTTTTGTATTCACATGCCAGTTTCTTCTTGCATAACTGATTCCATATATCAAATTTGTTTTTATATAGGAATCCACCATAAAGGACCAGCCACATTACAAAATAGATGAAGGGTAACTCATCATATCTCTTTGATATAGAGGCTATCATCCGTATCCAGAAGCAGACAATTAGATTAACACCTGTAATGTAGATAATTATAATAATTACTTCTTGATGAAGGTATGCACGTAAAAAATAGTTAAGTGATTGCAATAGAATCAACAATCCGGAAGATGTTCTACATTATAATGGACAAAACGTCGGCAGCAAAAATAGAGCAAGATGTAAATATAGGGTATGACCATCATTGTGTATCAATTTAACAGTGACAGGAAAGAGATAACTGGTAGTAGCTTAAATCAAAAACTCTTGTATTTTATAAAATACCTACATCGTTTTTTATTCTTTTTGATTATGAAGGTACTTATATTTTGATACAACTTTCTAGTGTGCAAGCAAAGTCATTATAAATTATTCATGAAATAACTTAACTCAGGAATATATAACCCTAATTAATTTATGAAAGAAACACAATATACAATGTAGTGTCAAACATGTAACACTATTGTAAAGTCATTTTAGTGTTAAACTAACTTACCTATTGTTAAGAAAGGTACTGCAACATCTAACATTATTTCCGCAGCTCTAGAATATATACTCTTGGACCAGAGAAGATAACCAAAAGGAAATATACTTATTCCAGACTACAATTTGATCATTTAATTAGACAGATAGTTTTAAATAAAATAAAATTGGGTATTACCATCACTTGGATAAATTGAAAAATATGGGTTCTTCTGGAATCAATACCTGATAATAGAAAATATGTTAAAATTGACACAGGTACAACATTCATACAAATTAACGCAAAATCTTTAATGTATTTTATTAAAAATGATATATTTTGGTAGTAACCTCTAAAGCAGATTATACCTAGTGAATATTTATGTGTAAGTTGTGTATTTATAATAACATAATTTAAAATGTTTTTCTAGGTTTTGTCGAAATTTTAAAGTCAACGATTTTTTTTCTGAAAAACCAATTTTTTGGGGTGTAACATTTTAAGATATTTTGTAATATGACGAAATTCCCGTGAATTTATAATGAAATAGCTTCCATTTATTTATATATTATATATAGTCTAATACATATTATGTATATGTATTTTGATGCATTACATAGTGAAAATAAAAATATTTGACTACCTAAATATAATTTCAGAAATATTCCAAACAGACTTAAAATTATTATTAACTTAAGTTTAATTATATTACGTTTGACAAAGCATTGACTTAATGAAAATATAATTCTGAATTTTTACTCTTAATTCTTACCAATATCCATGTGAATAGGATAATAAACCAACCACATCAAAAGATTACTAAAAAGCAGCCACATATAAAAAGATTGTTTCTCCATTTTTCCATTAATTAAGATCTACAAAAACAACTCACTCTTACTTGTCAGAACTTGCCTTCTAGAATATGCCTGTTATCATCCTTACATCCTTATCATTATCATTTTCGTAGATATTTCGCCATCTACTGTTTTTATTAATAACAATTAAATATTTTTGTATTCAATATTAATTTTATAGGTTCAATATATCCAAATTTTTTAACCAATCAATTTCACAAATTTCCTTGTTTAATATAATAATGAATAAAATATGTCATTCATTATGTGCATGTTTAATAAAATAAATTATGCTTTTCCTTGTGCAATAATATTGCCTTGAACTTATCTGATAATATATAATCAGAGACCATACAGCGTGTTTCTAAAATGACTAGTTAAAAATATAATTAATAATAATTTACTATTATTATTTTATATACATAATCCTTTATAGTTTTAAATTTTAATTGGAAACATAGACATTGTCATTTCAAACATGTAATATACAGGCTGAGTCAACTACGCGGGTAAGGCCGATTGTGCCTTTACGAGTAAAGATATTTCGAAGCGGTTTTTTTCTTGTGGTTGCTGTTCATTAGGGGCACATTTTAAAAATATTTTGTATTATACAGAGTGTTCCATAACTTGGTGGCTAACCATAGTTATAGTTTTTTAAATGGAACACTCTATATATTATTGCATTTTTGAATTTCCCGTATAATTTTTAGTCAAAAAGTTATAAGATAGTATAGGCCTAAAGTGTAAAGTTTTTGACTTATTCCCATTTTTCTGAAAAATTCAATATTTGTATAAAACTATATTTCTCGAAAACGACGTATTAGATCGACAAATTTTTTTACAATATTGTTTACAATAAGAGGTCCCAATAAAAGCATGTTTTATTTTTTCACAGTTACTAACTGCATATGCAGGAAACTGGATTAAAATTAGATGACACGTTTTTGTATAAAAGTCAATTTTTTTAAATGGAACACCCTGCATATCAGTTCATTTTTGAATTGTTTATTAAATTTCATGTTAGAAACATGTGAAACGTTAATACTTTAAAAGCGACTATTACAGAGTTATTGTCGTTTTTTGATATGCTTTTGTTAGTTTTTGCAAAAAAGTCAATTTTTTCAAATGGAACAGCCTGTATATTATTTAATTTTTGAATTTCTTATTAAATTTCACATCAAAAACATGTAAGACGTTAATACTTTAAAACTGACTATTACTGAGCTATTGTCTCTTTTTGATATAATTTTGTCAGTTTTGAGGTTTTAATTAATATAGTATAGTACTGACAAAATTGTATCAAAAAGAGACAATAGCTCAGTAATAGTCAGTTTTAAAGTATTAACGTCTTACATGTATACACGGTGTTCCATTTGAAAAAATTGACTTTTTTGCAAAAACAAACAAAAGCATATCTAAAAACGGCAATAACTCTGTAATCGTCACTTTTACTGTATTAAGGTCTTACATGTTTCTGACACGAAATTTAATAAACAATTCAAAAATGAACTGATATACAGGCTGTTCCATTTAAAAAAAATGACTTTTATACAAAAACGTGTCATCTAATTTTAATCCAATTTCCTGCACATGCAGTTAGTAACTGTAAAAAAATAAAAGATGCTTCTATTAGGACCTCTTATTGTAAACAATATTGCAAAAAATGTTGTCCATCTAATACGTGGTTTTCGAGAAATATAATTTTATACAAACACTGAATTTTTCAGAAAAATGGGAATAAGTCAAAAACTTTACACTTTAGGCCTATACTATCTTATAACTTTTTGACTAAAAATTATACGGGGAATTCAAAAATGCAATAATATATAGGGTGTTCCATTTAAAAAACTATAACTATGGTTAGCCACCAAGTTATGGAACACTCTGTATAATACAAAATATTTTTAAAATGTGCCCCTAATGAACAGCTACCACAAGAAAAAAACCGCTTCGAAATATCTTTACTCGTAAAGGCACAATCGGCCTTACCCGCGTAGTTGACTCACCCTGTATATTAATATTATGATATTATATACAATATTTCGTTCATAGATGGAGTGTACAGAAAGAGATAGCTAAAGTCCCTAGATATATAAAGTACCGCAATTACTTCCATTTTGGCGCCAAAGAAGCGGCAAATTTAAAAATCTGTCAGTTTTTTTAACTACAAAAATACAATAGTTGTCAAACAATATGTCAAAAATGTATTCAAATTGTAAAATAGCTTATTGATTTCTTGACAAAATACGAAAGTTGTCTAATTAAACTTTAGAAAAATATAATTGTGATAGTGTCGTTAGCTAAAGAGGACCAATCGAAAAGCAGCAAGCTAGTGTATATGTGTGTGCATGATTTTTATTATTTATTACTCAACAGAAAATCCAAGTATAGAATAAATGTACAATAGAAAAGACAAAAAATGTATATTAAAAAGGTAATACATATAAATAACAAGATATAGAACTAAAAATAAGAGTAGATACATATAAATATTATATATTAAAAGTTTAAGTATTTGTTATTCATTATTAAAGTAAAGATTTACAACACGGTTTCTTGTCATCCTTCATTCATTCAACAATTTATGATCTGCCATTATATATCTTACTGGCACATCTTCATGGACTATTTCTTTATAAAATCCACAGTGTTTTCATGTATGCTCTCGTCTACGCTTGACCAAGCAAGTTTTGTATGTCTACTGGTAATTATTTTGAACCATTTAAACATAGTCTTACAAAACCAAGCAGTGGTTGCATGAGCCTGATGAATTTTCCCTTTCGCAATGAAATATTCAATGCCAGCACCTGTATCATGGTGCAGAAGAGCATGTGCTGTACTGACATCCATTTTTGCAAAGTGGGTAGGATCAAACATGTGTCCTTTTAGTCTTGGAGCGACTTTTAAATTCATTTCTGAATCTAAATCAAATAATTGTCGTTGGTCATATGGCTCCAATGTCAATACATACACTGCCAAGATTATATTTTTTTGAATTACTAGATCAATTTCAAAAATTTTGTGTGTAATCAGTGATGTTGCCAGATTTTTAAAAACATGAACAGGGTCTGGCATAATATATAACCTTTCTTGTTTGTTCAAGGGATGTGGACAAAAATTAACTATTTTAGAATGTCTATTGGCTGAAATGTTAAGTAGTCTCCAGAAACTTCTATTTAGGGGACCCATGTCCGAAATTATAGTTTTCACTGTTACACCTACATCACTAGCTCGCTAAATGTATTGAAATAGTTTTTTCAGAACTTCATCAGCACTGTATGGCTTTGTAGTCAGTTCAGTTCATACCCCACTGTAGTGTAGTGCAGAATTTGTTTCTAAATGTTCTTGATCCTGATTGGTAACAATTGGAGAAGTTGTCGCATTAGCAGTCGGGTCTGCAACATTTGCAATTAGATATGATTAACAATTGGAACAGGACAAGAGGCATCTTACCTAATAGTTTTCGTTTGATTCCTTGATTTCGTGGAAAGTCAGCTATTGCAATAGTTGGAATGCACTTTTTTTTAACAACTTCCGATTATCCAACCTGTTTAATTCGAATTGGTCAAGTTCGAAGTGTGTCTGAAAATTGCAAAAAAAAAAAAACATCTTCACATTAGGTAACATTCTGCAAGTGAACAAGAATATGAAAGAATTGAGCAAATATAGGATACTTACCTCACATAACAGAGCTCGTTCAGGCAAGTCAACTCGATTGATAAATGCAATCCATGCTTTACGCCGATCATCATTATTTGATGTTGGTATTCGGAAAAACCGAAATCCGTTCTCGCCACGGTTTCGACATCCACTCAAACAACAACTGGGGATGGTTCCAACGCACGTAATAACTTTACCCTTTATGTCATTATGTCAACAGCGATCAGCTGATTGCTCCGCGTGTCCAGACACTACCAACTCAATCATTAAAGTCCCTAAAAGTCACCAAATCACCGCCATTTTGGCGCCGTTATAATGGGACAAACCAATTGCGGTACTTTATTATCTAGGGACTTTAGAGATAGCGGTAAAACATGAACTTTAGATAGACTTATGTTTTACTTAAAAGTCAATATGTCAAACCAGTCAAACTGATTTGTAGAAAAAATGCATGAAGTGCGCTTCGTTCCTATCAAAACATATATCGTCACTCCAACGCTAAAACCGCGAATGTGCAAATTTGCTGTATTTCGCCTATGTGCACAGGCAACATTGTTAACCTTAAAAGTTGTCAACGACAAAAGCGCGAATGTGTTTGTGAAACCATACCCTCGCCAGAACCAACTGATTGTTTCGCGAAAGTGGGAATTCAGTTTTGTTCCAATGCTTAAAGAGCGAATGTACCACATTCGTGGTTTTGTCGTTGCAATTATTTGAGTGTATTTTCGCGAACGTGCCACATTCGTGGTTTTCCCAATAGAAACGATAGTAAGACAGTCTAAGTGTAGTCGTGATTTTGTGGTATTCTTATTTAAGAAAAATGAGTTCCCGAGCAAAGAGAATAATGCAGTTTGGCCGGAAGTTAATTGGTAAAGTAACTATTATCTATATTTATATTTTTCTGTGTGTATTATAAGTTGTAGGCAACTATTTATGACATAACCTAAAAAGTGTATTTTTATTTATATTATCGCTTTTTAACTCTTTTTAGCGGACTCGAATAATGACTTAACTTCTACGCATTCTGACCAACAGCAAGAATGTTCTAAAAACGCTACCAGTGCTATGAATAAATTACGTAATTTTTTTTTATTCTTGCATACTAGTTTAGAGTACAAATTATTATTTTAAATTCTTCAATACCTGACTCGAATGTTCTTGGTCATATACGTTTACTAAACTTATTTATTTTTGTGTACTATTTTTATTCTTGTTTTAGGGGACTTGCCCTCAACAAGCTCTTCTAACAATCCGGAATTTCAGCCAGATTTTTTATAAATCAGGTTGTTACTAATTTGGATGTACATGAAAACCGACACTTGAATCCTGAAACTCTTCCATTCATTTCTGGAGATGAACTATTAGAAGATCTAGATTACTCCCTGTCATCATCTGATAATTATGAACCCTCGTCAGGTGCGTCAGAAACAGACTCTGAGACTATTTCGGGGAATGATGCAGATAGTCCCTCTGATCGAAATGAAAGCAATAATAACAATCATGTGACCGAGGAGCTTACGCAAAATATTCTGAAAAAAAATAAAAGAAATTAGAAACAATGGAAAAATAATATTCGAAAAGCTATAAAGCTTAGGGGAGAATTATACGTTGGACACCGTGGGATTGCGAAAGCACTGCGACCTCTTTTACCAGTTCCGTGTCTGGCAAAGGCAAAGCACAAATGTAAAGATTTGGTAAATGAGCAGGAGCAACTAAAAATTTATAAAGAATTTCGTAGTTTAAGTCATGTTGACGATCACAGACAATTTCTGTGCAACCACATAGAACAGAAACCAAAGAATCGCACTATGAGAAACTCGCGACAAACCTACACCTACGTCTACTCGTTCGCAGTTGATCGTACAAAATGCATTGTATGCAGAGAAATGTTCATGGCTACTTTAAATGTGACTGATGCTTTCATGAGAAGTTCTGTTAAAAAGCGCTCTACCAACGGAATTCTAGAAAAAGATAGACGAGGAAAGCATAAACCTCCAAATAAGTTGCCCGAAGATCCTACGAAAGTACACTACCCATAACCGAGATTAAATGGCAAAATTTGGAGACAATTTGTAAAAATTTAACAATACCCAAAGCTTACCACAATCTTTATCAAGCTTTGAAAACTAACAAAAATGTTCGAGATAATTTACCACAACCTGATACTGAGGAAAGTGAGAGTGACACCGATTGAGCGTAACATTAGTACTTTCTGTTTTTCTTTTGTAAACAACAAAAATTAATAAACGAAAATGTTTTGTCCCTTAAATTTTGGTGTTTTCTTTTGCAACACGAATTTTTTTTTAAATATTTGGCAAAACCAAAACAACGAATGTGCTTTTTTTTGCAAAATAGGAATTTATTTTAAATTTAATATAAAGACAGTTTAGACTTCTAAAAGTAGTCGATAATTATACAGCAACAAATTAATTTCAATATTTTGATCTTTTTTAGTAGATCCGCAAATATTCAAAACGCAATATCTCAAAACTATCGGTTTGCACATTAATGGTTTTGGCAATGGAGTGGCGATATGTGAATCGTTAATCACCAAATCAGTTTTATTTTGTAAGATCGTATAGAAAATTTCGAAGTAACAAAGAAATGTTGAAGATACGAAGAAGGAAAAAAGAATTTCTAATAGACGAAGAAACGGAGGTAAATGTGTTATCTTATTTTGAAACCAATCGAGAAAAATCCGTTGTACCAGAGAATTAGATTTGAAAAAGAGTACAGTGCATGGTGGTTTAATAAACCATAAGTTGTGCCCGTATAAACACCACCAAGTTCAAAATTTACTTCCAGGTGATCCAGGCAGAAGATTAGTTTTCTCTAATTGGTTGGGAAAATTTTATAATGAACGTCTGGATAATTTGAATCACATTCTATGATCTGAAGAATAACTTAGTTCAGGTATGTGTACTAAGAAAAGTCAGCATTATTGGAATAGAGAAAATCCTTTGAGAGTTGATCCGTGCAATCCCAATCATTGGTTTAGTTTAAATGTGTGGTGTGGATTAATGGGCAACAGAATTGTTGGTCCTGTTTTCTATCAAGGTACCTTAACTGGAGATCGCTATGTACGGTTATTAACGGAAATTCTCGATGGTCTCTTAGATGACATGCCAGTGCTTTATAGGCTTCGTATTTATTTTCAACAGGATGGTACACCGCCTCATAATTACGTTAACACTTTCAATTTCTTAAACGAAACGTTTAATCAGAAATGGATAAGAACTAACGCGCCCATTCGTTGACCTGCACGCTCTCCTGACTTGACACCTAGATTTTCATCTTTGGGGTTTTGTAAAGGATGATGTATACAAGCAGCGATATCGAAATGTTATAGAACTCGAAACTAGTATTAAACTAAGGCTAAATAATATTTCTGGTCGAACTATTAGAAGAACGTTATCGTGGGAGCCGAAAAATGCATTGAACAGCAAGGCAATGTCTTTGAATATTTATTAAGTTACACACAGTGTTAAATAGATAATAAAAAATGTAACTTATTTGATTCTTGTATTTTTTTTGTTTTGTTTGTTGTATTGTATTTTTGTATTATATTTTGTTATTATTTTCCATGACCGACATAGAAGTAAACGTTAACAAATTCCTTAAGCTTTAAACGCTTCCCATTTGTTTATTTTTTAGTTAAGTATAGTTATGTATTTGATATTTTGTATTCAAAATATTATGCCCTTTCAAAATTCGTACATATATAGAGGATGTTCCATTTAAAAGAATTATAAATTTTCAAATTTCTCATAAATACGTAATTCAACTGTTTTTTTATGAACTGCATACTAATCAGCGGCGTTAAAAATCCTAATAATTAGCTAATTTTAAACCGTAAAACTTAAATAACATGGCTTTATTACATACCAAATGAATATAGGATGATTAGACTTGTGAGTAAAGATTACTTTATTATTATTACAAGAAAAGAGATACAAATTTATTCTTTTATGTTATTTGCAGCAAAGATTTAGAAATGAAATCATTTACCTACCAACAATTTTCTTAAATCCACATACTAAACACTAAAGCACTTACCTTTTTGAGGTAAGCAATTCTTCCTATGACAAACTTTATGTTTCATGAAATTTGAATTAGTTAATGCTTCTTTCGTTATTTTTTTTTCTGCTTTTATAACACTCTCGGTTGCAAAGTTTCCTATTAGGCCAAGATACAACAAACACTAAGCATCCATTTACTATAGCCATACTTGTTGAAGACACGAATTTAGAAAATTATTGTGACAATGTGTAAACTGTATGTTACCTTATCAATGAAAATGTAGTTCGATAAAAATCGTTACACAATGAAAAACGATTTTATCACAATAGTAAAGCTTCTCTCTCTCACTCAGATAAACTCTAATGTAAATACTATTGAGTAGGAAAGGGGGATTTCTTCGTCAAGTAAATCCGATAGTTTTCAGAGAAATACAAACGTAAAATATTACTTACTAATACAAACCCGTCTATGTTTCTTAAATTAATTTTAACACAAATAGAAATATTAGTATTTCCCATTTATCTATAATTTATAAATGCAATTATAGTACGCAGTTATGGCACAAATGTGCACCCATCCCTATAATATTTCTTGACGAAAACTCTATTTATGTTATATATAAAAAAAAATATTTATTAAAAATGGTACCCTGACCAATGACCAATAAACCGATCGTAAAACTATACTGTAAGAAAATGTTACATAACATAACGGTAAAAATTATGTTATAGAATTTTTAAATTTACTTGATGTATTATGGAATTGCATACTAAAATTTACATTCTAAATTGAAACCGCTTTCAATGCCAATTACATTCTAAATTTGTATATTTATTGAGGGTAAACATCTTTGTGAAATTAGATAATTGCGTATGAACATTCACATAGTAAAGATTCATAGCGGTATATGATTATTTACTTGGTAACATTTTTGCGTCAAATATGTACATTTGCATGGGAAAATGATTCACTATCAAAAACACATAAATTTCGTAATTATTATGACTTAATATACAATATGTCTCACTAAGTTGGGCCCATAGGGAGAACTTTTTTATTATTAATTTTAGGAAAAAAAAGTTATTCTTCATAAAAAATTCTGCATGTTCTAAAATCTAAAATACAATCATCAGATATTATTTTTTTAAGTTGTATACAAGGTATATCAAAAAATATTAATTTTACTCAAGAGTAATATTTGACAATATCAAATAATGTTATTAAAAAGTTGATTAGAACTAAAAATTACGTTCAAAAATGCAATTACATCCATTTATATGGAAAAATTCGTTTTTTCTATTTTTGTCTACAATAACAATGCAAATTTAACTATAGTTACATGTTATGTTACACTGACATACAAATGATTTGTTGTTTGCTAGAAATGTTTGACAGTGAATATTAAAACGCGTTAGAATTTATATGACACATAAACATGGTAGCGTTATTAACTTGTGAAGGGAAAATAGAAATTGTTTTGATTGTGGGAGAAAAGTATAAAACAATTTCGCAATTTAAACAACGTAATGAATGCATGTGCATTCATTTTGCAAATAAGAAAATACTAACAAATACTAAGTTGTGTAACTAAGATAATATTAATAACGAAATAAATATTTTCACGCATTCCACTAATGCCTCGACATATCCACCCTCTCGTTCAATACATTTAATCGTTCTTTTAGCATCATTTCTGGAGAAATTTCCTGGCATGTTTCTATAATAATTATCCTCTCCAAATGGTTAACATCTTGAAACGGTCCTTTCTGGTAAACTTTTTGTTTCAAGTAACCCCATAAGAAGTAATCAAGAGGGTTAAGTCAGGGGATCTAGCCGGCCAAAAAAGATTAGAATATCTGCGAATTACTCTTCCATGGAACATATTGCAGTGATCTTGCGTATAGAATTAAGTTGTAATTAAGTTTTCTCAAGATCACTTCTATATTTAAGTTAATTAAACACTATTTAATTTATTTTATAATAAAGATGGACAAAAATCAAACTGTACACATTATATGTAAATATGTATTAGGTTAGGATTTCAGCAAATCTCAATTAATTTAAATAAAATAATGTAAGAAAGTTATTATAAATTTTATTAATGAAATTAATATTAGAACAACCCTTATATAGCAAATAAATATTCATAACTTATTGTTTACTTGAAACTTCAGCGTAAAAAGATGATGTCCGAGACCGTTCAATGGATAGGCCCGAACTAAACAATTTTTCTTCGTCAGATTGTGAACAACAATTACGAACGCGTTTTCTTCATTTCCGATGAAAAATAAAACAAGGAAAATAAGAATCAAGTATCCGAATAACATAAGAAAATGGTTTCGAAATCACAATGACAGTAATACGGAGATTTATAAACTGATACTTTAATGGCAGTAAATACTTAAGTTTTATGCTGTAAATAGCGTAATAACTATCACGATATTTGGGTACTTACTTTGCTGAATGTGGAGGTGTCAATAACTCACTTTTATCACACTTATATACTGATATTTCCTTAAATTTTTGTGCATTATATTGACAAAAACACATCAATATTTGAGATGCATTTATTTGTTTACATTTTCAAGTAAGTGATGTATAGATTAGTCGCTAGGGGCAGTAATGTTGAGACGCATTTTAAGAGAGGAAATTAAAAGTAAGTTCAGAGCACGACCGAGTTTCTTGTAGGGAATAATTGTTATAAAATATGGGAGAAGACGGTTTAGAAATAGACTGACGGCAGGTGAAAACCGCTTTAAATACTAAATAAACATTAGGTGTTTGTATTAATAAATTTGAACTTGTAAAATTTTAAAACATTAGGTATTTAAGAAATATTAAAAAGAAGCCTTTTCAACAATATTAAACTTATAATATTGTAAATGTCTTGACACAGTTATTTGAATTTAACTTAATAATTCTTAGATCAAATAAATGTATTTCACATGCGATCGGTAGTAAGCCAAATAACACAGAGTAACCAGGATGTTTTTATTTGAAAACGCAATGGTCATACACTACGTGTTACAGTAAAACCATTTGGAATTTGTAATAGTTTTGTTTTATGTAAGACTTATTTTATTTTTGTATATAAGATAGAGACACGCGGTGTTTAAATACTTGTAGAGAAGTCAGAATTACAATTTTTATCATCATTTCTTTATTTTTACTCGAATAGAAATCTAATATTACATACCACGTGTTTAATTGTTGGTTCAAAACCGGGCTTAAATATTTTATTTGTAATAAAATTTTGTTCAAAATCTATCTAGTTACTTTATTTTCGGAACTACAAATGCCATTGGCTAAGCCCTATAGTACTTAATATCTTTCAATATAATTAGTCTATGCTCCCTACTATGTGAAGATATTTGATACAACTACCTTTCCTATCAAGATGTCACCCATAACGCAAAAATGCTAGCTCTCATCAAAAACTTCCCCGATTCATTCACAGATGCTACTAACACTAACGTATCTAATCACTCGTTACAGATACCTATACTGAAATAAACATTTCCACAGTGAAGGTAGCCTTTCCACTGGGAATACTGTTTGTGTTTGTTGTATCAGTCATTTACATTTCAACAGATACGTATTTTTACCGACAGTAACATTTACCAGTGTCTTCTTTTTAGGTCACCTGTTTATAATAATACAAAAATTGATGTCAGGCGCATATTCACACACATCTAACAAGATATTATTCATACGAGCAAGATAACCTGTTTACTCTGATGGAGGGTATGCATTTAGTTGAAATTAACCTGGAATTATATCAAATGTTGGACCCAGTACACTATATAATAATAAATACTTACTGCTCTTTATTAAGCAAAATTCTGGACAGAATAGCATAAATGAAACAAACTTTTGATTCAAATCCAGTAACTGCCATCTATCTTTTAAAGTTGATCTTATAACATGGATACGTCACTTTGTATATAATAATACAATTCATTCATATTAATATTATTGCTGCACCTACAAATTTGCATATAGAATTTTTACTTTAGATTGACAACCTTTTTATTAACAGTACTGTACAAATGTACAGTCAACCTTTTTATTAACAGTACTGTACATTTTAGAAGACTAATACATTGTGTTTGAAGATTAATCAGAGCAATCTTTGAATACTTTTACAGTAATTTCGGTTTCATTTTCTGCCCACAGCCTATTTTTTGTATAATCCTCAACGTATTGGAATTAAAGGAATACAAAAATAAAACACACCATAAATAGAATTTCATTATTATAAAAAAGGAGGTAGACTGTTTAATACATGTACATGTACAATCAAGGAATATAAAATGACTAGAAAACGTTTTTAAGAAAATAAATTAATTAAATACATAAATAAAGAATTATAATAATTCAAAGTTGTACTAGGATTTTTTCACATTTTTTATATTAGGTATTCGTATACATATGTGACTGTGACACAAAGGAACGAATATATTTTTACAATCACCAATGTGCAAGGAACGCTTGTTGTGTAGATTCACACAATTTTCACTTAAAGAATTTTTCCCATGTTTCTCAAAAGGAACTGGCTTAAAAGCAACACTTTCGTTAGGATTGGTGTCCATTATTTTTCTAATTTCCACACCATTCCCAATACAGTTAACTCCATTCTCGTCTACTTGACCGCCCAAATCGATTTTTCCACAATTTCCTATATAGTGAATACTTCCTTTTCCACTATACATGGTAACGTGACACGAATCACCGATTATTTTGACACAGCCATCATTTCTATCCACTCTGATCACGCAGTAATTACCAACGATCTTCAGTGTTGAGTGATTTTCTTGTATATCGATGAATTGTTCGTTTCCTACGTACTTTTTCGCCTTAGCTATTGACGCGGTTCTTTCTACAGGCACGACCATGGCTTGATGATTCTTTTAAATGTCGATAACACTTAAAAAAATTATTAATTTATTGGAACTCGCTGTACGGCGGTTGATGTTGAACTGTGCGATTTTATCCCGTGGTATAAACTTAAATAGACATCGGATAGTGCCGGGAAGGTCGTGCACCGCGCTAGTATTATAATTTTATTGTAGTGTCCCCTGATGTGGTTCTTTACCGTACTTCGTGATTGATCGTGACCGTGGAGCGAGAGCCGACGAGATACCGTTGACCGCGTGGGGAACCACAATCAAATGATGCGTGTTTTTTGTTAGCTTTCGTATGATTTCAAAGGTTCGAATTCCATTTAATGCGTATCTAATCATTTTAATCTGTTCGATCATGCAATAGTACCTATATAATAAAATAATATTATCCTGTTGACAGGTGAACTTAAGTAATTAAAATGAAATCAAGTGTTTTTGCAAATATGAATTGTTAATCTGCATGATGTTTTGAATTACTGTAGTGTTTTTCTTTCGTAAACAAATTCCTCCGAGTATTTAATGTAATTCCTAACATTTTAACAAACACGTGTATGTAGAGTTAATTTGAAAAAAAATACCTGTCATCCTAGACATTGTGGAATTCCTCATATTTGCATTTTTATTCTAACATTTGCAATATTTATACTATCGGTTATTATTAAAGTTATCATTATAATAAAGTTGCTAAAAGTAAATTTTTAATGCGTGTGCTGTATCTTTGTGTAATTTTCCGTCCCAACTAAGCCAGATGGAATTGGTCACATTGTCTGTTCTGCGCATGCGTTAATTTAAAATGTCTATTTTGAAAGTTACCAAATGACAGATAAACAGAACACATAACCTTAGACCATTTATACATATAGACACGCCGTTTTCCGTCCCGCCTTGAATACAAACTGAAGCAAACATAACGCAGGCACATGACGTCACGGGTGGGCTTGTTTTTGCTGTTGTTGTATGTCTAACGTCCGTTTTAACGTTATAGATACAGTGTTAATATTGCTTAAATCGTTCTAATTTTAATGTGATCGTTCCAATTTTTGGTGTAACATATATCATTCCACATTTATAATTAAAAAAAAAACTATAGTAATTTAAAGCAGTGTTTAATTCAACCATCGAAAGACGTTATCCATATTTGTAAAATTGCTGAAAGCGAAATTCGAATTTTAGGTAATGCCAACAAATTAAAAGAAAAAAATTTAATGGCTAAATTATGTATAAAAGTTCTGAGCAGTGTTCATGGCACAATTTTCAACAATTACAAAGAACACATGCATGACCACGATGTTGACAATAATCATATTGCAAATTTAATTAAAATTATTAGTTTTAATTATTGTAAAATTAGGCTATATCATCAAGGTGAATGCATGAACAGAGATACTAATAAATTACGAAATAAATTAAATAAAACAATTTTGCTTTCTGGACAATAATTGAAAATACAAAATCATTTTTATAAGTATTACATAAATAAATCAATTTCTTTTACTTTCTTATACGTATAAGGAAGTATGTATTGTGATGACGAAAATTTTCGACCTCCAGATTTTTGCAGATGTCCACGTTTTGAGGTCCCCTGATTCCAAAAAAGTGAGTTTTAGAAAATGTCTGTGTCTGTCTCCCTCCCCCTCTCTCTCCCTCTCTCCCTCTCTCTCTCCCTCTCTCTCTCTCTCTCTCTCTCTCTCTCTCCCTCTCTCTCTCCCTCTCTCTCTCCCTCTCTCTCTCTCTCTCTCTCTCTCTGTGTGTGTGTGTGTGTGTGACCACGATAGTGGCCAAACCGCTGTAGATATCAATTCAAATTTTGTATTTACGTGTATAAAATCTCCCTCTTGAGATCTGATTAGTTTCTCAGTAAAATCGGTAGACCGGAAGTAGTAGTTTACTTCTGTGAAAAAATTAAATTTTGCCAATATTTCTACTACTAAGTTTAAAGAAATTAATAAAGAATTCATACGTACTCAAAATTAAATTTGAGAAAAATTTTATTATAAAAGTTTTTTGAAATTTCCACCGGAAGTAGGTGTTTTACTCTTATCGAAAATCAGTTTTTTGCAAATATTTCGCAAACCATGCTTTTTAGACAAGTACGTTACAAGTATAAAAGTATTTAGAACTGAATTTGGAATATTTATTGTATAAAAAAATTTTCAAAATTCGGACCGGAAGTAACACTATTATCCCATAGCGATTTTTTGCAAATATGTCGTAAATTACGCATTCTATATATATTTATCAAGAGTATAAAAGTATTTAGAGCTGGATTTGGAATATCTTTTGTATAAACAAAATTTCAAAATTTGCACACATTTACTCGCAGGCGTATTTTTTTAAGAAGATAAATGTATTTAAAGGTTAATTTAGAACAACTTTGCATAATTTTAAATTCATACATGTATAAGAAAGTCGTGTGGGGCCCACACCTCATTTTTTCTTAATAAAAAATGCATACCACAAATTGCTTTGAGGTTTATTTTTGAATAACCAAAAGTAAATGGAATTGACTGGTCTTTACAAAAATTTATAGTTATTTGAGGTAAATACGATAGGGTACGAGAAACGAAATTTCTGGGTCATACGTATATTCAGATTTTGTTTTACAAATATTCTTAAAATATCAAGATTATAATGTTTTTAAACAAATATTCTTCAAATAAGAAGATTGGGGTTATTAATAAATTAAAATGAAGGATTTTCGTACAAAGTCTCGGTATGTAGTTGCATCGTGCCCACCCGTGACGTCATCCGCGTAGAATTATGATTGCTTCACTGCTTGATAGTGAAGGCGTGTCTATATGTTTAAATGGTCTAAGAGTATAACCAGGTATAACCTCTAATTTAAATTGACAACTATAATTATGATATTACTGAAAGCATACGCAAAGTTGTTTTTTATGGAATTCAGCTTTGTGCAAGTTTAGTTCATCGGTGAATTTGTAGAATTACCCAGAAAATACGATGTAGCGATACAGCGCGTTAAATTCTTCCATTTCTATTTCCTTAATAATTTATTATACATAAATTCTACAATAAATAAATGAGATATAGTAAAAATTATATTACATAACAAAAAACATAACGTGTCTGTATGCTCATACAAACTAAAATAAACTACTTATTCTATAATAATAAAAAAAAATATTACAACTGTCAGAATGTTTTACCATAACACGCTGCGTATGGCCATCATGTTTTAAAAGGTTCCTCACTAATATTAGGATAACTCCTAATAATAAATCAAATACATTTACTTGATTTGAGAATGATTCTAAATGAAATTAAGTTCAAATAAATATTATATTCTTTTGAAATATCTCTTGAAGTTAAAATAAAAATTATTTCTTAAAAATTTTACAAGTCACAAATAAATATTATTTCTTGAAAATTTTACACGTCTAAATAAAAAGAAATTTGTTTGTAACTCATCAAAAATTTCTACATTTTTAGGGCCAGAATATAGTTAAAGTCGGTCCATAACTTTGTTTATCCTATACGAATTTACGTAAATACCACTAGTAATTCCAGTTTATGGTTCTTCCAAAAGAATGATAAAAACAAATAGTTACAACCTTTGTTAGAGAATGAATGTCGATTGAAAAGATTTTCTATGGCGATGTTTTTTTTTGTGAATACCACGCCTTTATGTCGAAAAGATCGACAACCTCAGTGCATTATCATGTCTTTTTTTTCGTTAAATAGAAGTATATTATTTTGAAACTTAAATTTCGCTATATGAAAATTATTATGTTTGAATATTAACTGCAACAGACTCGAACTCGGGGAAATAAAAATCAATTTCTCGTCACTGCGTGCACATTGGACCGCGATTCTTTTTGTACAGCCGTTACTCATATTTATCTTTCGCCCCCTTTTTTAAATGACGCTATTTAAAACTAACCCTATATACATATTTAGATTTACTTTTTATTATAACAATCTTTCTTCACAAAGTGTGAACGTTTTTGATATCATTTCCTTGAAATAAAACAATGAGTTTCTCTTTAAACTGTCACTTATAAATTTGAATTAAAAGTCAAACCCGCGATTTGATACATATGTGAATGTGTATAATAAATTCTTGCAGCGATGCTTTTTTCATAAATATAATAATTACATTTCATTGTGCTACTGTCCAAATCAAATACATATACACATATATTACGTTACATAATTCAGAAATGAATGATAAATATCTAAACAAAGAATGAACATGCTCATTTGTGTGTTACGTTTTGTTATTTCGTCGTTTAAATTACGAAATGTTAAAGTCAGTCCATGTTAATTAGATTAAACTGCCATTTATTCAAAACAATATGATAAAACAAGTAGCTAAAATGACGTAACTTGTCTCTCGTTACGTAGAAAATTAGTGGTAATGGATTTGTACAAATAATACATACAACATAATTATCGAAGGGAATTAATAATTTCTATATTTACAAATCTTAAAATTGCCATCGGTTTCATATTCATATTAATTTTCTTCCCTTAAAAGGGTCGAATTAATTAATTCGATGATTTCGTAAATAAAATCATTTTACGAGATTAAATTCATATTGTCGCTATAACTTCAGGTGAAAAAATAACTGTTACTATGATGTTTGAAGTTACCCTCCCTTTTTTCAACAATTGAATATCTGACGGTTGTGCCAGGTTGTTCTGGGTTTGTTCTAAAGTATTTCAAAAGACAAGTCAAAATTATACGAGATTATTGAAAAAAACATCTTATCAACCAGCCCTCCTTTTTTCCAAAATGAAATTCTGAAGTTTCTTCCAGCTTATTCTAGTTATTCTTCTTGTTTTTTACCAGTACACCTTTTTGTTAAATCGAAATTCTGACGATTCTTAGATTTGTTTTAAACTGTTCCAAAGTATTTCGAAGAAGAGAAATCAAAATCAGCACAAAAAATAGGGAAAAACGAAAGCCAAAAGTATGAAGTCAGAGTACGTTTTTGCAAAAATTAAAATTTTTAAAGTTTAAGGTTTTAAGTGTTCCAAACATTGTTCCAGTACATCAAAATAATATATCTTATAGACCAAAAGATATTTCAAATACACTAATTCTCTCACTTTTTTTTTGAAAGTCGAAATTCTGAGGGCTGTTCCAGGTTGTTCTAGGTTTGTTCTAAATTGTTCTAAAATATTTCAAAAGAAAAGTCAAAATTATACGAGATAATTGAAAAAACAACTTATCAACCAGCCCTTCTTTTTTCGAAAATGAAATTCTGAATGTTGTTCCAGGTTATTCTAGTTATTCTAAATATTGTTCCAAAGAATCTCGAAAAAAATTGAAAATTGACCGAATTAAAGGTGTTCTGGGAAAAAAATTGTTTTTTCCCAAAACACCTTTTACTTTCTTATACGTAATATAGGAAAGTATGTATTGTGATGATGAAAATTTTCGACATCGAGATTTTTGCAGATGTCTACGATTTGAACTCCCCTGATACCAAAAAAGTGGTTTTTAAAAAATGTCTATGTGTGTGTGTGTGTGTGACCACGATAGCGGTCAAACCGCTATAGGTATCAATTCCAAATTTTATATTTACGAGTATAATCTCCCTCTTGAGATCTGATTTTCAGTAAAATCGGCAGACCGGAAGTAGTAGTTTACTTCAGTGAAAATTGATACCGGAAGTAGGTCTTTTACTCTTATGAAAAATCAGTTTTTTGCAAATATTTCGCAAGTCATGCTTTTTAGACAGGTACGCTACGAATATAAAAGTATTTAGAACTTAATTTTCAATATCTTTTGTATAAATAAAACTTCAAAATTCGGACTGAGAGTAACACTTTTACTCTTGGCGAGTAGCACTTTCTTTCGAATATCTCGCAAAGTATGCATGCTATAGGAGTTTATTAAGAGAATAGAAGTACTTCAAATAGGATTTTAAATAATTTTTATGTAAAAAAAAACAAAACTATAATTTGAAACGCTCATACGTATAAGAAAGTCGAGTGGTAGCCACAACTCATTTTTTAAATCGAAATTCTGATGATTGTTAGGTTTGCTAACTGTTCCAAAGTATTTAGAAAAGGAAAAAAATCAGCAGAAAAAATAGGGAAAAACGAACACCAAAAATATGATCACAGACTCCGTTTTTGTAAAAACTAACATTTTGACGGTTGTTCCAGGTTGATCCAAGTTTGTTCTAATCACTGTTCTAATACAAAACCGTTCCGTCATTCCGGCTATTGTAAAATCGTTTTTTCCCATTATCTCGGCCAATTTAGAACAAACCTAGAACAACCTGGAACGGCCGTCAGAATTTCAATGTTCGTAAAAAAGGGGTGCTAACTTTCGAATTTCTTGTTTTGCAATATATTTTGATCTATAAGATATACGGTTTAGACGTATTAGAACAATGTTTAGAACAAACTTAGAACAACCTGGAACAACCGGTAAAATTTTAATTTTTGCAAAAAGGAGGACAGAGGAAAAATAGTTTTTTACTATTATTTAGGCCGATTTTGATTTTTTCTTTGGAATACTTTGGAACAAACATGAAACAGCCTAGAACAACGGTTAAAATTTTGATTTTCGAAAAACATCTCGCTCTTAGATTTCGTTTTTCTACAATATATTTTGATATATAAGTGATACGTTTTGATATATTAATACAAACCTGGAACAATCTGGAAAACCCGACAAAATTGGACCTAACAAAACAGGAACTGACTATTTACTTTGGCTAGAACAACGTGGAACAACCGTCAAATTTTCGATTCACACAACTCTGTTACTAGCGAATTTTGATTTCAAGATTTAAGTTGTTTCAAACTATATTCTCAATATTTATGTTATATCATCCCAATAATGATGAATACAATACAAGAAAGAAAAAAGTTTCATAGTCTCACGATCAGTCAGAATATCATTTACGTAATAAATGTAAAATAAAACCATTACATTTATGGTAAACATACCGTAAAGTAAACGCATTAACTAATTACTAACTGCGAGCGTCTCGATTTCAATTCCGGTGATTAAACCTATTTATGCAGGGGAACTACAAACCGGTACTTCAGATCAAATTCCACGGGCGTTTGTCTCTCACTAAGGAGAAAATTGTCACAGATGTGTATTTATTTTTTTTCAAGGATGTCTAGATACTGACAGAAAACTATGTCGCAACTTTTAAATACCATACAATATACATATAAGCAAAGTCATGATTAAACAGCGAGTAACTAGTATTTATTGAAAGTTTGTATGTTTTAAGGAACATATATTCTTAGTATATTAATTTACCGTTTCTTTTTATACAGGTTGCTTCACTTACAGATCATTACTCGCTAACTCTTAAACTGTGATGGATGAAATACAAGAATTTTGACACATATTATGGACTATAATCTGAAAATACAAAATGTGAAAGGAAGTGCACGAAGAATTTGTTTAGGATATCTTTTTACTTTCTTATACGTGTATAAGGAAGGAAGTATTGTGATGATGAAAATTTTCGACCTCGAGATTTTTGCAGATGTCCACGTTTTGAAGTCCCCTGATACCGAAAAAGTTGTTTTTAAAAAAATGTCTCTCTGTGTGTGTGTCTGTCTGGGACCACGATAGCGGTCAAACCGCTGGAGATATCAATTCCAAATTTTGTATTTGCGAATATAATGTCCCTCTTGAGAACTGATTAGATTTTGAGCAAAATCGGCAGACCGAAAGTAGTAGTTTACTTCAGTGAAAAAATCGAAATTTGCAAATATTTCGTCAATTACTAAGTCAGACTAATTTATAAAGAATTCATAAGTATTTAGAACTTAATTTCCAATATCTTTTATATAAAAAAAATTTCAAAATTCGGACCGGAAGTATCACTTTTACTCTTACCGAATAACGATTTGAATGTATTTTTTTTGCCATTTCTAATTCAAATTTATCATTGGTGTTCGCTACATATTTATTTTTTATATTTATTATTTTCCACATCATTGTCATCGTGTGACAAATGTGATTATGCATTTTGACAAACTACAGAGATACATATTTAACAAATTCATTTTTTTTCGAATAAGACAAAAGACCATGTTTGAGACGGCTTTATTATCGTATAATTTGGATCTTACGAAATCAGAAATTGAGAAACAGACAGGGTCTATAGATGTAAGTCATTCTGACAAACAAATATGTTGTGGAGGACTAATCAAAGCTTCAGGATTACTTTGTCAATGATAGATATTTTAATTCGTAGATTATCATATGTGATAATGATAATAAACAAGGCAGAAAAACAAAATACACATTTTATTTCTTTGATATATGGAAAAGCAAATAGAATATTTTACTGGTTCCAGTAAAAATTTAACATATAACTGTGCCTTATATTAAAAACACTTCTAATCCACCAAGCATAGTTAACAATATTAGTGAATTTTTTAAATTATCAACTCTAACGTATATTACATGAAATATAGAATATTTGACCAAGCAATTTTCCGGATATAAATACCATAGAGAATGTATGGGTTATTGTTAAACACAACGAAAGAGAACTGTACTACCAAAATGAAGATGAAGCAGTAATCAAAATATGATATCATGACCCCGAAATCATCACTTTTTGTGAAAATGTATTAACAATACCAAAAGCACTAAAAACGTGATGGCGGCTAGGTTTGGAGACATTGAGTAGAGAATATTTATTATTTTTGTTTATATATGGTATAATACAATTGAAGCGGCAAGGGGTTGAAGGTGTTAGGTAACATTAGTAGGGTACTTATACCGATTCTGGCGCCTCCTCCCCCTCTCACCCAGCTCCCCCTCACCCCCCTCACCCTAGTGGCGCCCTCTGCCAACCCAACTGATGTGGCGCCCCCCTCGCGGTCGCCAACCCAACTAAAAATTGCAGATTTCATCATTACCAACCCAACTAAAATTGCAGATTTCATCATTACCAACCCAACTAAAAATTGCAGATTTCATCATTACCAACCCAACTAAAAATTGCAGATTTCATCATTACCAACCCAACTAAAATTGCAGATTTCATCATTACCAACCCAACTAAAAATTGCAGATTTCATCATTACCAACCCAATGTGGCGCCCTCTGACGGCCACTAACCAAACTAAGAAATGGAAGATTTCATCATTACCAACCCAATGTGACGCCCTCTCACAGCCACTAACCAAGAAATGGCATCTCTCATGATTGCCATAATGCAGCATCCTCTCACGGTCACTAGCCAAACTAAGGTGACGTCAGACGAAATGGCGGACCATCAAGATGGTCTTTGTTTCTAGAGAATTCCTGAATAAATTACCAGGCTTGCTATCGCGCTTCTCAATGTACTTCAAACAGGTCTAAACATGTTTCCAGCGGAAACCGCAACGGCTGTCTGCTTCTGTGATAGCCGCATGCGCAGAAATGTATATCTTACTTATAAAATAAAATAAAACAAACAATATATTTTTTAAGAAAAACAATTTATTTATTATTATTTATAAATTAACAATATTATTTTAAGTTAACAATATTTCCAAGTTTCATGACCTCAAAGTCATAGTAAAGCGAATTATAACTAATATGTAGCACTTCCATCATAAGGAAAGCGTTAAATGAATTACAATGATCAACAAGTAATTTTGATACATTCGTATATAAATCTCCAGTTAATGCCATGCAGGCGGTTAATATCATTTTATGAAATGTTATGAAATTACTATTTACTAAAAATTCTAATTTACTCTTAATGAGCAGTCGCAAATTAAACAAATTGCTATAGGTATCGGAGGACAATACCAGTTGCTGATTGCGACTGCTTAATACAATTACGCTAGTATCTCTAAATGTTGACGTTCGAATTTGATGATTCGGACTGCAACCCTCCGTCTTACAAAATTCTTCCCACTCGTCCAATGTGAAGAATACGCAGCTTGCAGGCGATCGAATCTGGATGATGGGCACGAATCCAGCAGCCGGACTAAGACCGATATTCACCCATTTCGAACCGCATTTGTTGAGGAAGTATGATGACTGCCCAATCAGTTGTTTTTCCTTAACGATATTATCGTCAATCATTTTAAGTGAATCGTCAATAAATTCATTATAAGTTTCTGAAAAGAATTAAAAAATATATAGATATAAGTTTATGTACATAATAATTTTGTATTCTTACTAGCTTCCATTTTAATGTTAGAGGTTAAAGAATATGTGTGAACTCGAATGCAAACAAACTAATACTGATTTAGTGGGAGAAAATTACAGTGAGAAGCAAACAAAAAAGGGTGGGGGTACTTACCCAATTTGAGGCGGTAGAGCAGCTGCACCCGAGGCATGTGCAGCGACCATCTAAGGAGCTGGTGAGTCGATTTTATAATGCCCCCAGGCGAGAGTATGAATGCCATCCTCATCAATCCGACGTTTATCATCGTGAGGTGATAGGCTCAATTTATTTTGCTTGACGGTATAAATCTCATGTAGTTTGATTTGAAAAAGATTTTGCTCCCTTAATAAAATATCATTATTCAATAAACAGTGCTTGTAATCTGCCAGACTAATCTCATCCCGCACAACGTTCTTTTTAACACCCTTAACCTTTTTAATCTCCCTACCCTCAACCTCTAAGGCATACATTTTTGCGCGCAATCCGACAAATTCACACATTATATTACCCGCATTTTCGTCTTTAAATAAACCTAAAACAGCCTTGTTTTGAGGTGCTATGCTGTAGACATTATTTGCCGAAAAGTTCGATGTATCGAATTTTGATATATTTTTTTTCATGTCGCTGTATATATCGTCTGTTTCTACTTTTAAGATAAAACTATCCGTATCCATATAACACAGACGGACCTTTTCTGCATACACGCGTCTCAAAAAATTGTGGAAAAAGTCATACATCAGGTGCTTTGATAGCTCCAAGACGGAGAAGCCGATATAAATAGGTTTATTATATACGACTCTCAGCTTCCCCATCTGGACAGCCACAAAGTTTTCGGAAAAAATACTAATACTTTTAAAATTCGGTTTCGCGATTAAACTACCAGCCCCGCGACTTTTGCCATGGTCCTCCCAACGTGTGACCAATTTGACTTCTACTCGCTTATCAACATTCTCCATGGTTTTACCATATACGGAGTTGTTCATAAGCTTGTAGAAGTCCTTTTCAAAATCGTTCCTAGCATGCTGACGTAGGCTGGTGTTTAGGTCGATATAAGTTTGAAGCCAGTTTGACTGGTTGAATTTTAAAACGCGGTGAATTTTGGTGATTTTAAGGCCGAAATGTAATGCTTGCTTTAACGTTTGATAGTGTATGACATATTTCTCTTTGTTCTGTAAATTCGCGATCAACTTTTTATACTGAAATTTAGACGTGGGAGGCACCATGTTTTCGGGCAGAAAAGGAAGGTCGTTATGCTCATCGTGCAAAGTTACAGGGTACGTGACATCTACCTCCAAAAAATAGCCAATCGGCGAATCATCAGCGACCCCAGATATATTTAGATTGTCAATTTCATCCTGACTAGCCCAACTGAACCCACCGAATGGTAGATACTGCGACATTGCCCACCCGTACAAATTGTTCGCGTCCCAATAAGCTAAATACGAGCTAGGAGCACTCGCATCATAATTAGGCATATACTTATTATTTGCCGTAGCGTGCCGCAATGATACTTGACACAACCCACCCCTGATACTCTGCTTAACAAAATGATGCATGTCGATGTCTATGAGTAGCTCCAGCTCAATTTTGGTATGCTTCAACATAGCATCCCAAGACAAGCCCGGGCTGGTGTAATATTGAGCCGGATCCAGACTGTATGTATCCCGACAAATTTTCCTGAAATTTTCAAAAATATCTGCCAAAAGTAAAACGTCTGATTTTAAATATAAGTTTGAGTACTCTAATAAATTTTGACATCCAAACGTATTCCATACAGTTTGCGCATGTTGATATTCAACATCCGAAATATCAACATTCGTTAATGAATTAAAAAAATCGCGTTTTGCTGGTAAGGTCGATTCGTTCAATCGCCCAAAGGTATCTATGTATTGATAGGGGAATACACCCTTCTTTCTAATTAAATGGAAATGTGAATCTAGTGGAAACGCCCGCCTAACATTGACAAAGTCTTGCGGGCTCAAATTTTGTGCAAGCTTATCGATAGAAGACGCCATGAATCGAAAACTATCTAAAAACCGTAGTTTTATATAAACATTTTTTTTCTCGCCCGATTTTTTATCTGTGTAGTCACCAACCAAAACTTTCGCGCTGAAACTGATATATCTTTCTTTATTAATAGGAATTACGTCAATATCTAAATTTTGTTGTGCCAAATCTCTTAAAAATAGATGACTATCATACCCGCTCAAATTGTGAAAATAGATAGGGACAAATTTCGGAATTTTGAAGTTTAGATTACATTTAGAATGAGCGGCCCCTCGAAACGCTCCCGTAATGTGGCAGTGATCTCTCACTCTATCTCCGTTGAGAGACAGCTCACAAATGTGGCAAATCACGGCCTCATTATATAATTTTCGCTCGCTATTATTTAAAGTTTTCATCGGCACGATAGTCTTTAAATAGTTTTCATAGATTAGCTTAACATCGTCTATCAATTTTTGGACAAACACCGTTGAGCAATCTAAACCGGCATACGTGACAAATTTATTCAACTTTGCATCAAACGAACATACAATTTGATATGCAAAACTATATGGAACGTGTTTGAATGTTTTATTCGTATACGAACTAGCTGGATCACGGCTGCATGTGTGAATCGGTTGGAGAATACTTTCAAAATCCGCATAAACGACTTATGGTGACTATCGAAACGTAAAATGTTTTCGGGTAGCATATCTCCAAATTTTGTTTTACGCGCGTCGGTTGAGGGTAGTACCGTATACACATGGTTGCAATCGTGTTGTTGATGGGCGTTTAATTTTTCGATGGTGCTGAAATTAATTAAACACCCATCACAGATGTGAGCTTCATGACCATATTTGCTTATTTGAGATGAGACTAGCCTGGACAGATTTTTAATTAAAACATAATGGGCTCTTTTCCCATCATCAATTAGGAGTAAATTGATGTGGATATCTTTTCTGTTTTTCGTGAAATGAATTGGCCCCACCACCTCATGATTTTTTGTTTCATCATTAATAGCCAAACCGTAAACGTTAATACTTAAATTGTTCATATTCTCAATTTTTGAAATATCTTTAATTTTAACCGGGAATTGAATACCTTCTAAATTTAGGACGCTGGAGTAATGAGGATAACTACTAACTCTATCTACACTCATGTTTGCCGGGTGGAGTGCTGCTACAATCGACCAACACAAGCATGCATCATCCGAGTTCTGAATATTGATGCATGCTTTCTTGTTTCGAATAGAGGGGGGTAGTTCCAAATAAGATGATCCCCCAAGAGGTTGGTAGCTGTTGATGTTAACCTCTAAATGCGAGACCATCTTAAGTGTCCAATTGCTCCCCCTATCCGAAAACTCTTCAGCTTTCGATTTTATGATGGCAGCAGCCTGATCAAAAACATCCTCTAAGTCTGAAGACTCGGTGACAATGACGTACCGAGTATTGAAGGACTTTAAGTCGACTATTTCCTCATCAGCTACGGTTTTAGCATAATGAGCAAATAGCTCTAACTGTACCTTAATACCCGATACGACCTTGGCCAGAACATTGTTAATCAGGCTGCACACTTTAGTTCTCAATTTCGATAAAAAATTTGTGATGTCAGCACTTTCATCACCTAAAATTTTATAACTCGCGACCCGGCTTTTAAATGATGAATTAATTTTGAACACTCCATCCGGCAGCATAAATGTATTATTTTTCAAATGCTGCTGTGTGCGAAGATGCCCCCTATACAGAGAATTATTAGGGAACATCAACCCACAACAGCTTCTCTGAGGCGCATCTCGACTGGTAGATGGTGCAACATCCACAGGTCTATTAGAACTTGTGGATGGTGTAACATCTACTTTGGCCACCTTCTTAGGTGGTCCCGCAACATGCTCACATGTATCCACACCCTCTCCACAAATACCGCAAACAAAATTGCGGTGGAGGGTATTCACATGCCGCTTCATGTTGTCGCGCCGGGTGAAGGATTTTCCGCAAATGATGCAATTCATTCTATGAAAAACAAATTAAAAATAATTAATATAATAAATTTAAAAGAATAAAAAGGTATTGAAGCCTAATTTTTAATATATCTAAATTGCTAATTTATTTGACTGATTCGCTAGCCTTATAATTGAGAAAAACAATTTTTAAAAGTTCTATAAAATTTTAGAGTGGTAGAAAAACTATGATCCGCATATATTTAACTAAAAATACCTGTATTATTGAGAATTTATTGATAAAACCCTATAAAATAATCAATTTAATAATATAAATTTACGCACCTAAAAATTAAAAAAAAAAAACAATATAAAGAAGCTACTAAATACAAATAAAATACTTTGATGCACCCTGGATAATTGTATATAAAAATAATATTCAATAAAATATTAATAAAATATACACCATTAAATTATTAAAAACAGCCTTATAATTGATAAAAACAATTTTTAAAAAGTCCTATAAAATTTTAGAGTAGTAGAAAAACTATGATCAGCGTATATTTAACTAAAAAATACTTGTATCATTGAAAATTTATTGATAAAACCCTTTAAAACCTTATAAAAATTAAAAAAAGAAAGAAAAACAATATAAAGAAGCTACTAAATACAAATAAAATACTTTGAAGCACCCTGGATAATTGTATATAAAAATAAAATATTAATAAAATATATACCATTGAATTATTTAAAAAATAACCTTATAATTGAGAAAAAACAATTTTTAAAAGTCGCATAAAATTTTAGAGTAGTAGAAAAACTATGATCAGCGTATATTTAACTAAAAAATACTTGTATTATTGAAAATTTATTGATAAAACCCTTTAAAACCTTATAAAAATTAAAAAAAGAAAGAAAAACAATATAAAGAAGCTACTAAATACAAATAAAATACTTTGAAGCACCCTGGATAATTGTATATAAAAATAAAATATTAATAAAATATATACCATTAAATTATTTAAAAAATAACCTTATAATTGAGAAAAAACAATTTTTAAAAGTCGCATAAAATTTTAGAGTAGTAGAAAAACTATGATCAGCGTATATTTAACTAAAAAATACTTGTATTATTGAAAATTTATTGATAAAACCCTTTAAAACCTTATAAAAATTAAAAAAAGAAAGAAAAACAATATAAAGAAGCTACTAAATGCGTATAAAATACTTTGAAGCACCCTGGATTAATTGTATATAAAAATAAAATATTAATAAAAAAATAAAATATTAATAAAATATTAATAAAATATATACCATTAAATTATTTAAAAAATAACCTTATAATTGAGAAAAACAATTTTTAAAAAGTCCTATAAAATTTTAAAACTAATGTAAAATATTGCAAGTTAATATTATATAAATTAGGCTTTCTAAATACCTTGTAGTAAAACACAAACAAGCACTAAAAACGATGTTGACTGTTCGACGATACTGGTTATAATGAAATTAAAGATGACGATCTACGCATATATAGATACTCATTCGTGACGTATACATCCATCTGCGTCAGGTTCCCACACAAATGGAGTGATGCATAAAGAGAAAGACCTTTTTTTTTTCCCGCGCATACATATATATATACATATATACGTATGCGGCCAGATGCAATTAGCGGCGGGCACATTCCGATCTCACGCTCGAGCCGTGTTCTAAGGAATGCACTTAAATTTTTCGGTCTCATACCTGCATCGAATGGAGGTCGTCCGGGTGATCCTTTTTTAGGGCAGGCGATGGTTAATTAATGTAAATGTATAAAAAATCTCTCGCTTACATACCTACCTCGGATTGGTGCCGTCTCGGCGGGCCTTTTATACATGTATAGACATGTTCATACGTATACTATTTTGCTATAATATTATTATTAATATGTATAGGTGGATTGAAATAAAAATAATAAGGTTAAAATAATTCTTTATTTTTTAGATAATTGCATAGAGTTATAATATTATTTTGCGTGCATATACATTCTTCATTAGTTTTATTATTATGATAAAAACAATGATTGATATTTTTAATAAGCTTTGGTACATCATTAAAATATTCCAAGTTAATTATGTCAATATCAACATATTGCTTAAGTAGCTCCTTTTTTTGATGTCCTTTAACATACACTCTATTATATGAGTTACAGATATTTTTTAACAAGTTAATAATGTCCTTAAAATATACATAACCAGTAGAGTATTCTATATTTAAATAATTATTTTCAAGCCATCGAACGGTCCTCTGATCTTTCTTCGATAATAGATGGAATTCAATGCTAGGTTTAAATAAAAAATGGATGCTCCTTTCTCCGTCACTTATGCTCATCTCTTTTGGATCGAAATGTTGAATCGCATAACCTTGTATGTCTATAATAAGGAATGATTGAAGTTGATCTCGAGTGTCAATTGCACCTCTTTTAGCCATGATGTCTCGCGATTGACTGAATGTTATATAATTTTCTTAACAGTGCCTGTCAGTGCACTATATTCAACGACACAATCTTGTAAAATTAATAATAAACAAGAGGTGTCCTCGCTAAACGTCTCCTGGCACTGCATCTCAAGCTTAACATCGACGGTGGATGATTTTAAGCTCTCATTCTGCTTCGAACAGTCTATTACGTAAAGTGCTGAATCGTGGAACTTCTCATAGCTCATGAGGGGGCCGCGAGTGTTTCCATAATAGCTCGATTGAAATTTTGTGTACATTAGATATGCTTGGGCATATAGTTTTTTACTCATATCTATATTCATATCGCTATATGGGTAATATTCTGAATTTAAATGCAATTTAATATTTGTGATTGAAGCGTGATCAAAGCCTGATGCATCTTTCTGAAAGTTATCTTTTCTGTTGCGTTGAAACGCTATAATAGCATATCTGGGTTTCTCTAGATTAGTGCTAGTTTTAACAGGCCAAATGTCAGTTTTCGTTGCACGCAAAGCTGGAAGTTCATATAATTCCCATTTACGAAATGTTAAATATATCGGTTTATTGGTTTTAAGGGTGTTTAAGAACTTTAAGCGTGTCTGATCATTTACGCTTACATGTGGCACCCGCCATTCAATCTTTTCAATCTCGATTGAGGCCTTTTTTGTACCATCAGCGGTCTTGTTTTGATAGCAGTTTTCATCCGTTTTACTTCTAATTAGGACTAATTCTTGACTGACGTTAATAATAACCCTCCTGTAATCGGAACAGAAGCCTAAAAGCATGCTCAATGGAAGGCATGCGTTGAACTTGTTATTGGAGAGTGTTGCTTGCCGCTGTGCGAATGGTCCCCACCCAGCAATCGACAACATTCGACTTTCATCTTCATTATATGAAACTAATGCTTTCATCGTAGAACTGATTCCTGGCTTCATTGCGCGATCGATTTCTACACCATTAAGCTCATATCGAATCTGATCAAACAAAAAAGCGTATGCATTGTTTGTTAATTCAGGTAGACCCGTACCATTATCATCAGGTTTAAATTTCCCCTCTATGTATATATAACTCTCGGAAGGTAGTGTGTATATATCTTGATTTTGAATACTTATGCGAACTTCATCATTTAAGTTGAAATTGTGTGTTCTCGGATAATATGTGTGATACTCTTCTTTCGTTATAACTTCGTCAAAATGTACACCTTCAAATATTGATAGCTTTTCCTCCATTTTTTACTCGAAAGCCTAACGATTGTAAAAATATTATATTGGCCGATGTTAACTGCTTGAGTTTAGATGTTGAAGTGATCTTCCGTTGTGGGGGTGAGGAAGTTATATAACGTTTGCGAAATGAAAGGCCCATTATGAAACTCTTTTTAATTCTAATCTAACAATGATTTGCTCGCCTCTAAAGTTTACGGCATCACCATCTTGATCGAGCAGTGTTAATGTGATATTATCGATACGCTTAGAATTAATTGGTAGATATATTATATGCTCGGGCGCTATATTAATCGAAAACCCAGCTTCAACTTGTGGAGAAAATTCGTAGAGCGTGTGGGATAAACGACTATCGTTGTAGGCTGATGTTGTGATATTGCACTCAATTCTTATTGTCGACACTTTTATAATATTGACAGGTAAATCCGATTCATGTTTTTGATCGGCTGGTAATAGCTTCCCACTAAAACCTAATATGCTTCCTATAGAGTCTCTAGGTCCAAAATTTATTTCATATTTGCTTTTAATTTCACACTTTATTGTATTGTTGTTTGGTTTGAGGGATATTGCACCTCTAGGCATCGCATTCATCAAGAAATCGGCGATATCACTTATCTCATAAGATCCTGTGGGAATTGTAATAACTTTGTCATTATCATAATAAAATTTGTTACAGCCCTCTACAATGTTGGGAATCGAATTGTAGCTATTAAATCCTATTAGACCCAGAACATATTCATAGTGGGGATTCAATTCAATAGGCGGATAATAATCAACAGAAAGCACTGATTTTGTGCCCTTCAGGGTGAAAGTGTACGACATGACTAATATATTGATATATGAACATACGATTATATATTATTTAGTAGGAATTCTAAGCATAAGTGACCACAATTGAATGTATTGAAATTTTGGTATCGTTTATGATTATACATTATTTTATTAGGTCCCTTTCTATTAAAATATTCTATCAATTCCGGTGGGGGCTTTAAATTGCCAATCGAATCATAATAGTATATATTAGAACCTCTCTTCTTATAACAGACCCAATGTGTTCCCGATCCTTTAATGCTATCCAAATTAACGACTGCGCTTTCATTTTTGTTGGGTGATTTTGGTAGAGTATCCCTCATAAATACACCTCTAAAATGGTGAATATATTTCGCATATTTCAAAATATCATGATCGGTTAATGCTCTTTGAGGCAGTCGACTTATTAGTTTTTTGATGGTTTTAGATATAAACCTAAGCCTCGCTTATATGGCTTCAGATATAATCCTTTACCTTTTAATGCGATAGCTTCCATAGTTTTATTATGCCTTTCAGCTTCCCGTAATTGACTTCGAGCCGCTTTCGCTTTGAGTACTGCTTGTGTTATACCACTTACACCGCCTGCCAGTGAGCCGAGAGCGCTTAGCCCGGCGAATATTGGTATGAGTGGCAATACGCCTCCAACTTTCGGTATATGGATTATTCTGGGGGTTTTAATATGTTTTCGACCTCCAGCCTCTTTGATTGCAACCTTAGCTGCTGCCAATGATGATTTAGCACCCTGTTTAATATCACCCCCGAATCGCTTAAGAGTCTTCTTAACATTGGTGCACACTATTTTTTTAAAAGTTTTTTTCTTTAAGCCCATACCAAATTTTCTTTTGGCCTTCATTGCGTTAGTCACCAACCAGGCTGCTGTCTTTTCACCAACACTTGCGTCTGCTGACTTTACACGATTCCAAGCTTTTTCTTGCAATATCAAATCTGCCTCGTGTCTATCTTTTAAATCTTTATGTTGTGAATATGCGATATCGTGTTCCCGACAAGCCGCATCCAATGGATTAATGCCGGGATCACCTCGTGCTAAACGTTTCTGGAGCTTTGTACCAGGACCACAATACATGTACCCACCTGGCAGGTGAAGCTCTATAGGCAACTTGTTGATTATCGAGTTCACGACACCTCCGCCCTCTTTAAAAGTTAGCATCGAAATGAATTAGCTTTATAAACATCCAACAATTTATATATAATTCATTCACCATGAGACTTGTGAAGCAGAAGGATGCACTTGAAATAATCAACTTGGATTTGGACGTTGATGAAAAGGGTAAATTTCGGAAACATAGCAGCCTACTACCGAACTCCATTAGAGCGCTACTTTGTGGTGCATCAAACTCTGGGAAAACAAATCTCATGCTATCGTTATTATTCAATGAAAATGGTCTCAAGTTCGAAAACGTATACATTTATTCCAAGTCTTTATATCAAGCTAAATATAAGCAGTTGTAGAATGTTTTAAATAATGTTAAAGATGTGAAATATTTTCCTTGTAAGGAGAATGATGATATAATAGACCCCATGGAGGCTGAGAGAAATTCGATATTCATTTTTGACGATGTGGCGTGCGACAAGCAAAACAATATTAGAAAATATTTTTGTATGGGTAGACATAAGTGTGTTGATAGCTTTTATTTATGTCAAACTTATACTAGTATTCCGAAACAGCTAGTTAGGGATAATGCTAATTTTTTGGTATTATTTAAGCAGGATAATACAAATCTACAACATATTTACAACGATCATGTTGGAGTTGACATGTCATTTGAGCGGTTTAAATCGGTTTGTGGTGAGTGTTGGAAAGATAAATACGGATTCCTGGTGATAGACAAGGATAGTGATTTGCATAATGGTCGTTATAGGAAGGGTTTTGATCGCTATATATACTCTGGTGAATTATTCATTTTATTCAGTTAATATATATCTGTCTGCAAATAATCATGCGCAGGCAGGCAGTTAATAGTAGAAAAATGGATTATGAGAAATTGAAGCGTGATATTATTAAGGCAAGTAAAGTTATTAGGAATAAGTATATGCAATTGAAGCTTAATCGTTCCGATGAAGATTATTTAATACGAAAAATGTTTAAGCCCATTACTGAGAACCTAGAAGGTTTGAACACGACAATAAAACAGGAAACACAAACAATTAAGGAGCCCATAATGAATATTACAAACACTTTGAAAAATAGAGGAAAGCTGATAAAAAAACAAGAGATAGAAAAGAGCTCTTCGATTAATCCATTCGATGAGCAGTCTAATCCATTGGTGGAAGAGGATCCGCATTCACATAACACGTTTTATGGAGATCTTAATCCTTTACCGAGAGAGTTTGTGCGAGGTCTTTTTCAAGATACAAGCAATGTATATGATACAACGTATGGTGTTACATTCGAACCCGAAACAAATAGATTGAAATTGGGTGGGCATACATTATATCTAGATGGTAAAGACATAATAATCAATAATAAGCTGTTTACGGGTTCTCGTGGTCTTTATGAATTAATATTTAAAACTAGCCCAAGTAGATATAATGAGGAGGAATTATCACATTACTATGATATTTTACACGAAACTAATGTGCATCGCAAACTGTTCCAACCCAAAAATAACTTGAGGGGGACTAGAGGCCACAAATGGCGTGAAATAATAAAACCTCTTCTTGCTAAATATTCCAGTTCGACTCCAGAAACATGGTCTGGCGGAGATATAGGCAGCATGCTTGTTTCCAACACCCATGATAGATATCAATATGTCTATTGGGACGACATAAACGAGCTCGTGGATCGTCTTAAACTTTTGAAGGCCTCTCGGGATTCTGGCAATGAAAGTACCCATAATGAAATGCAGTCCATCATCGAGGAGCTTAAAGAATGCGGCGTAATTGAATAAATATTTAATACTCTCATTCTTTTCATCAGTATCGTCATGAGTGTAGACAAATTTGGCCGATATCTTAGCAACGGTAAAGCTAGCGTTAAACGTCAAAAGCCATCTCTGCCATTAACAGAGGAAGGTGATGTTGATATTGGCGGTAAACGTATTTGTCGTGTAGCAGATCCTATACACGATCAGGATTCTGTTAATAAGCGTCACCTATCTAGAATACTTGGCGTAATAGATCTACGGATTGATAATGTGGTGAGTGATATTCAAATAAAAATAGACGCCTCAAATTCCAAAGTGGCTGAGGATATTAGTGATATCATACATCATATGCAGACTGCTGTTGAGAATAGAATCGAAAATGAACTAGACAATTTAAGGAACAATCTCGCAACAAACACCTGGGTTAGTGACAAGATCGATAAAATTAAGAGGGAATTGGATGAGAACTTGAATGCATTTAAAACTAATTTAAATAAAACTGTTAATTTGGATATATTTAAGGGTATTGTTAATGTTAGTGTAAATAATGTGCAACAGTCGATTAATGGGAAATTAAACCAGATGCAAGCTAGTGTTGAGAAGAAGATTGATGCTAAATTTGATGTTTTAAGAAAAAACCATGCCACAAATTCTGAAGTTAGTAAGAAGATTGAAAAAATTAAGAAGGAATTGGATGGTGAAATACTTGCACTGAAAAATAATTTAAATAAGGGCGTTAACTTGGATACAATCAAAGGGATTGTCGAAGTTAGTGCAAATACTCTACAAGCTGAAACTGATCAAAAGCTGTATCGAATGGAAAAAAGTGTTGAGAGTAGAATTGAGGTTAAACTCAATGCTAAACTGGAAGCTATAAGAAAAAAACTTGAAAAGAAATCAGGGAATTCCCCACCCCCACAACCACCACCACCACCCCGACCGCTCGCAAGACCATAGAGACGAAACATAATTTTAATTCATTTACCATCGCATTGTTCTACCTACATGATGTATTAACACGCTGAACAATAATTGTTAATTATGAATAGTATTAAGCGTCATTTAGTTGATGAGCTGCATAGACCGGCTCGTAGATTCTTTCCCAGACGTCGCGTCATTATTAGAGGGTTTGACGATGTTTGGCAGATTGACTTGGCCGAATTTATACCTCATGCACGAGAGAATGGCGGGTATAGATATATACTTGTGGTTATAGACTGTTTCTCGAAATTTTTATGGACTCAACCCCTTAAATCGAAAACCGGTCTGGATGTATGTAATGCTATGGAAGGCATTCTACAAGACACTCGACAGCCGAAAAATATACAGTCCGACAATGGTAAAGAGTTTTATAATACTCGATTTCAAAATCTCATGAAGAAATATGGTATAAACCATTATTCAACATATAGTACAATGAAAGCGTCTATTGCCGAACGTGTTATTCGTACGCTAAAGGGTAGATTATATAAGGAATTTACAATGAGAGGTAGCTATAAGTGGATAGATATTTTACCCTCCGTGACTGATACGTATAATAAAACAAAGCATCGAACAATTAAAATGCGACCTTGCGATGTGACTAAAAAGAATGAGAAGCTCCTGCTTTCTACTATCTACAATGATGTGCAAACAGCTGTGAAGCGGAAATATAAAGTTGGTGACATCGTGCGGATAAGTAAATTCAAAAGTGTTTTCTCGAAAGGCTATCTCAGGAACTGGGGTAGTGAATTGTTCAAGATTATTAAAGCTAATGCTACAAATCCGCCAACATATATGCTGGAGGATATGAATGGAGATCCGATTTTGGGTTGTTTCTACGAACATGAATTGCAGAAAACTAAACATAAAGATGTATATCTGATTGAAAAAGTATTACGTGTAAAGGACGGAAAAGCTTATGTAAAATGGTTAGGGTTCGATAATTCGCATAATAGCTGGATTGACGAGGATAATGTTTTGTAATTTTATTAAAACTGTATATTATGATTATATAAAAATAAAAAAAGTATTAATTCTATACATGCACGCATTTTTATTTAAGGTGAATTACATATCTGTATCCTAACATCCTGTATAAAGCAATATAGGAAGTTTTTAATCGTGAGAAGGTATAAACGTTCAGCTGCAAAACATTATTCTTATATACTCACATTAAAAATATGACTTCTATGTCTACGCATTTCTTTAAGTGAGATGCACTTTATATATATCTAAAAGGGGTATTTTAAGGAAAAAAATGTTGGATGTTATATTTTCTTTATTTAATAATGTATATTACATATATTTATTTATAAAATTATATAAAGTGTACAACAAAAGACCTAATCATATATTTTTCCATATTCTCCATTTTATAGCTTTATTTTACTAATATTTGTCACCAACGCATACATTTCTAAATCAGATTTGATTTTTTCAATTTCGGATATAAACCTCATAATTCTAATGTTCAACAAGTCTTTCTTCTGTCTAAGAACCCTCCGCCTGCTTTCAACGGACATTGTCGACTGATGTATTTCCAGCAAGTCTAGACATGTTTAGGCGGGTCTGTACATGTTAGCTACTTGCGGAACACTTCTGATGAGCGTATATAACATATCCACCACCAGTCGCGGCCAGCTCGTCATTATAGTCCAATTCAGGATGATTATATTGAGGATACCAACTCATTAACATCTTCGGTATGTTCTTATTTAAAGTCAGTACAGTCGATGTTTCTATGTCGAATACGCAAATTTCTGCATGAGGATCTAAATCAGGTTCACATATGTATTCATACTCACTATAAATGTACCACTTCTTAAGTTGGCTCATATTTGGGTTACAATATTCCAAAACGTTCATTAATTCATCGATATCGAAATATTGCATGTTTTGATATGCGAATGCCGCTATGAATAAACACTCGCTTTGCGTTAATTCCGAAGATAGTAACCAATCTCGCACTATGATAGGTATTTCAATACCATTAGCAGACAAAAAGTTATCAAATTTCTCGTATTGCACCGCCATTATACTATATGGAAGGTGCTACACAGCTTTGCAATTGATACTGATGATATTACATTCGAAATTCTTATATATTTAATATTTAGTTGGGGTAGTATCCATCAGGGGGTGCTTCTTATATTTTCTGCGCATGCGGTTATCACAGAAGCAGACAGCCGTTGCGGTTTCCGCTGGAAACATGTTTAGACCTGTTTGAAGTACATTGAGAAGCGCGATAGCAAGCCTGGTAATTTATTCAGGAATTCTCTAGAAACAAAGACCATCTTGATGGTCCGCCATTTTGTCTGACGTCACCTTAGTTTGGCTAGTGACCGTGAGAGGATGCTGCATTATGGTAATCATGAGAGATGCCATTTCTTGGTTAGTGGTTGTGATAGGGCGTCACATTGGGTTGGTAATGATGAAATCTGCCATTTCTTAGTTTGGTTAGTGGCCGTCAGAGGGCGCCACATTGGGTTGGTAATGATGAAATCTGCAATTTTTAGTTGGGTTGGTAATGATGAAATCTGCAATTTTAGTTGGGTTGGTAATGATGAAATCTGCAATTTTTAGTTGGGTTGGTAATGATGAAATCTGCAATTTTTAGTTGGGTTGGTAATGATGAAATCTGCAATTTTAGTTGGGTTGGTAATGATGAAATCTGCAATTTTTAGTTGGGTTGGCGACCGCGAGGGGGGCGCCACATCAGTTGGGTTGGCAGAGGGCGCCACTAGGGTGAGGGGGGTGAGGGGGAGCTGGGTGAGAGGGGGAGGAGGCGCCAGAATCGGTATAAGTACCCTACTAACATTCTTCTAAATTGTTTTAAATAGTGTTATCTTCCTAGAAAAATAAGCCAAATTTTAAGAATTTTTTACATAAAAATTAATCAAAATCCTATTATGAGTACTTCTATTCTGTTAATAAATCTCTATAGAGTGCATACTTTGCGAGATATTCGAAAGAAAGTGTTACTCGCTAAGAATTTTGAAATTTCTTTTATACAAAAAAAATCCGAATCCAGCTCTAACTACTCTTGTACTCCTCATAAATATATATAGAATGCATAATTTACGATATATTTGCAAAAAGTCCCTATTCGATAAGGGTAAAAGTACTACTTCCGCTACGAATTTTGAAATTTCTTTTTATACAAAAGGTGTTGAAAATTATGTTCTAAATTCTTTCATACTCGTAACGTACCTATCTAAAAAGCATGACTTGCGAAATATTGGCAAAAAACTGATTTTCGGTAAGAGTAAAAGACCTGTTTCCGGTGAGAATTTCGAAAAACTTTCTTAATAAAATTCTTCTCAAATTTAATTTTGAGTACCTACATTTGTTTATAGTGTTAATCGTTTTTTATCTGTTTTGCAGTGCAACGCCTTATTCGCAAGGCTGTAAGTCGTAAAAAGCTATCGTCAATGGCCGTGTTTGACCGCTTCCTACCTTGTCCTGGGCTCTTATCATATCCCCCAGTTTCTCTATACCTGTGCATCAGTTTCGAAATTGTCGATTGTCGGACACCCAAGACCCTACCAACATATCTTGGAATCCTACTATCGTTAATTAACGTAATTGCAATTTCTTCGTGACTCAAATTACGTGCATTGCGCATTGGGCGACAGTACCAAACCAGGCAAGAGGGTTCTACATGGAAACACGTGATAAATGTTAAAAAACAAAACTGTAGTTACAAACTCCAAATTGGATGATATAAAGCACCTAAAGCTCACGACATTAGAAAAAAAAATAACTTGACCTCAATGTCATAAATGTCATAAAACCAAAAAAAGAAACACTATTGCAATGATTTACTTTTCGTAGATAAATTGATTCAATAATTTTTTGCGGAATGTATATACGCCATTTAAGAAAATATCCATCTTAAAAAATAAAAGAAGAAGACCAGTAGCCGAAAACATACATTTAAAGCGAATTACCGAAAAATTTGGAAACTTATCCGAAAAGAAAATTGAGATTCAGCTGATTTAAACAAGATTTCCGCTGGGTTTATGAAGAGATTCTGCAAACAGGAGAACAGTGTTTCTAACAAGAGAAACACAATTTGATCAGATTTTTTGTTATATACCTGTTCATATACGTATAGTAATTCCGGTAATATAATAAAGTATTATATAACTTGACATATTCGTCCATTTCCAGTTTAGTTTATTTTTACTAAACAGTAGTGAAAGAACGTGTCATGTACAATTAAAGTCAAAAAACTTGCGTGATTTAAAAACAAATCTAATTCACTATGTCAAGTGCTAAACTTAACTTATGAGGCTGTAACTGTCATGAGATAATGGAAAACAAAAAAATTACAGAATAACTTAATAAACATCAAATATATCTGAACTTGCAATTTGTAACGTAACACCTTCATCCATTTGCCACTTCAATTTGATAAACACGGTTTTAAAGAAAAAACTATGTCTTTGATGTTAATTTAAACAAGACTGTATCTTACAACATAAAACACGCATCTGTGAACAACATTGAACATTTCTGCATATTTTGCATAATCGGGTCGAATTAAAAGTTCTAACTTATTACAAACATATCTGTATGTTAGAGAACATATGGAAGATGGTAAACGATATGATCTATATAAATATACATATTGTAAATCACAGCTGTAATTTGTATCGATAACATTGTAATATATGCTTTCCAAAATTTACGTATATATGATTGTGTATGTAACTATATGTACAAAAGTATACATATACCCAAATCTATATATTTTAAAGTATACAATTGCAATTACCAATGCAATCGTTTCCGAGAAAACGTAAAAGTAAATCCCCTCGGCTTTGTCATCTGTGCAATGCATGAACATCCTCGACTGACATATCGGAGGAATTAAAATTGACACAGATATTTAGATAACAGATTATTTGAGTGAATATGCAAAAAAAAAACTGTTTACACAGGGTGTGAAATACTTTATCCAAGTGTAGTAACCCATCAATAGAAACAAATCCTTAATGGTTATAGTGAATTAATAATATTGTGAGTATTATGTTATGCAGTCTATTACTTAATTCTTCTCCCCCATACATTAAAATCTCTGCCGTTATACCGTTGCTTCCTGGACTCCTATTGTCTTTGAGAATCTTAATTACTTCTACTACGTATTCTTTCTCTAGGTGGTTCATCATATTCGTTCTTTACTTTTCATCTTCCTCTTGCGTAGCATTATTTAACATGTCGCAGAAATATTCCCTCAATCTTCGTTTCATGTTATCTTCGTATCCTATCAAGTTTCCATGTTTTGCCAAAACGGCTGCCACCATTTCTTAAAATCCAGTATATCTTTATAAGAAACGATATTTACTGTAAATGGAATTTGTTTTCTGGAATTTTTAAATCATTGCTTCATATTCCTCGGAAACGTATACACAGTTATATCGTTCGGTTGATCATTTTGCACTTCCAAAATCCCTATCGCAGGGCAAGAAGGAATTGGGAAATGGTGGTAAAACATTTTGAAGCATTTGTTGTTTTGTATAGTCAGTAAAAATCTTACAATTGTGTTGTTATTATTTCGACGTAGACATGCATAAGAGAAAATATGTAGTTCTTGAGGTATATGGTTGTTAGTGTAATTATTCAAGAAGGTACATACCTCATTGGACCCTTTCAAGGTTTGACCCTCATGATACATATAGAAATGGCCAGCATTGGTTTTTAGGTTGTGGATTTCAAAGGAATAAATCATGCCTTAAGTAAAATAGCTCTTGCACAGGTAACACTGAGAGGGGCAAATTCTGGATGCACAATAATCCTGGAAAAGTGATGACGATCTACGACTTACCATCAATCGTGAAGGAAGCACTCCCTTTGGCAACAACCCCACATAATTTTTATTCAATTTAATTTATTCAATTTATTCAAAACATTAAATATCCAGCTACATTAGCGGATATGCGTCATAAAATCATAATCACAATGCAACAGTCAGAACAAAACAACACAAATGAGACTATCAAAACATTGTAAAAGACATTGCAAATAATATTGTAGAAGTACAAAACAAGAAAATATAACTGTACAAACTTGTAAATAAATAAACCGCTCAAAAAGTGTCATCCATTAGGAAGTCCTCAACCGAATAGAAGGCGCGTGTCACTAGAAGGTTCTTCACCCACTTAACGACACTTCCCAACGGTTTCCTTCTTATTTCCAGTGGCAGCCTATTGAAGAACCGAGACACATCAATGTCCAGCGGTATACGGCCGGTGCGGTGTACAGGCGTGACCAGGTTGCACTTTCCTCTGGTATTGTAATCTTGATGTTCACTTAGTTGTTCGTACCTCGAGGGATTATTCAACACGAACTTAATGCAGGCAAGTATGTAAACACTAGGAAATGTCAGGATTTTACAGTCCTTGAATAATTGTCGAGCACTATGCCGTTGATCACTTATCCCACATAAGGCTCGAACTGCTGTTTTCTGCTTCAGGAACAGGTTTCGCCCCTCCGCGCTGGATCCCCAAGCTAGAATTCCATATGAAATGTGGCTGTGAAAACTGGCATAATACGCATTTAGAATACTCTGGTGATTCGTTACTGGATATAATTTCCTTATCATGTATATTGCTGTACTTAGTCGTTTACAGATGTCGTCAACATGCGATCTCCATTTCAGATCGTTTTGCACAGCAACTCCAAGAAACTTCACTGTTTGTCTCTCGTCAGCCGGTGCAAGGGATATAGTCATGGAATTGGTCTTTTCGATATTTAGGATTAAACCATTGTTGCTGATCCATTCCTGAGCCTGTTGTGTTGTCGTCTCGACCTTTCTTCGCAGATCATCCTCACTGGTACTTCGCGTTACAAGCGTCGTATCATCAGCGTACTGTATACATATCGTTTGTGTCAATGAATCAGATAAATCGTTGCCGTATAACACGAAGAGGATTGGACCCAAAACTGAACCCTGTGGGGCCCCCCTGTGGACGACCTCAAAGTCTGATTTAGCACCATTGAAGTGCACCTGCTGCTTTCGGTTCAAGAGGTATGACTCAATAATTTGCAGAGGTAGCCCCCTTATGCCATAATACTCCAGTTTGCCCAGAAGCACACTGTGTTCCACCATGTCAAAGGCCCTGCTCAGATTCAGAAAAGTTGCTGCTACAAAGTGTTTGCTGTCAATGGCATCTGTTAACTCATCCAGGAAGCTTAACAAAGCTGTTGTAGTTGATTTGTGTTTCAGAAAGCCATGTTGACTTTCGGTTAAAATATGATATTTTCCCAGGTATCTTAAAAGTCTATCTTTCAGAATAACCTCAAACACCTTGGATAAAGTCGGAAGGACGGAAATAGGTCTATAGTTCTTACATTCATCTTTGCTCCCCTTTTTGTAAATTGGAATGACCTTAGCTATCTTCATACGTGCGGGAAAAACGCCCTTGTCCAAGCAATGATTAATACAGCGGGCCAGCGGCATAGCCACCACATGACCCACTTCTTTCAACAGCTCCACGGAATGCCCGTTTATATCTGGAGTATTCTTTGTTTTCAAACTATGAACAGTGCGCATTACCTCCTGCTCTGTAACTTCCTCCAAATACATAGAATTTCTGGCGTTACTTCTTTTGGTTTTTAGGAAATCCATGTACTTCAGGTCATTCACCGCTTGAACGGCCCCCGCCACCCCAGTCAAGAACCCACTCATGTCTTGAGCACTCAAGTTAGTGTCATTCCCAGCCTGAGTAGGCTTACGGGTTTCGTTATTTATCACCTTCCACATAGCTCCCTGCTTGTTCGCAGCTCTCTGTATATACTCATCATTTGCAATTCGCTTCCGACTTTCTACGCTCTTCCTATAAATTTTTTTGTGGCTCACGTATGCGTTTCTATTATTTTCAGATGGTACTGCTATATATATGGTATATAAAGCATCGAGTGTATTTTTCTGTTTCTTAATATTGTCATCGTACCAGGATAAGTTGTTTATATGTGGATTAATTGTTTTTCTTTTTAGAGGAAAAGCCTCAGTGAATGAGGCATGAAAAACTCCGAAGAATGCGTCAAAAGCGTCCTCGCCCGTTTTACCAGTTAGTAGCTCATCCCAGTTAATGTTGGTAAGAGTGTTCTTAAAAGTTAATCTATTTGCACTTGTCAAGGATTTCACCTTTGTAATTTCCGGACAGGACTTGTCCGTGCTATAGCTCATTATCTGGGCAAGGTGATCGGAGAGGTGCAGCTACTTCGTTGCAATTTCAAAATACCGGGCAGTAGTAAATATATTATCAATACATGATGCAGAATCCCTCGACAGTCTCGATGGTTCCCGTGTTGTAATATGTAAGGAGTAAGTTTTGAGTAAGTTTACCAAATCTCTTGGTCTTTGAAGGTTTGCGCCAAATTTCACATTAAAATCTCCCGCAACATGAACCTCATACCATACCCTTTAAAATTTGAGACAAAATCCAAGACGCCAATTAATTGATTTATGAAAACATCAAAACTAGCTGTATCAGAGGTGGGAATTCTATAAAGAGCCACGACAATCACTCTTATTTTTTGGAGTTTAATGCCTACTACTTCAATATTTTTTTCGATGGAGAATTGTTTTATTTCGGTTAGTTCAGTAGCCTGGAAGCAGTTCCTTAATAATATCAGTATTCCGCCATGCGGGCTTGATTCTCTGCAGAAATAAGAACATATCTTATATCCAGGAATATTAATTCTCCTTATCTGGTCACATAATAACCAGTGCTCACTCAGACAAACAAGATCAATGTCTTCGTCTCTCAGTACAATATCATGAAAGGTTTCTCAAAAAGCGGAATTTACCCTTACAATAAAGAAATCTTTCAAGATTCGGACTTTGCAGCGGCCTTTGTGACAGATCCTCCAATGCCTGAGGCTCCCGAAAGTGCCATAAATGCCGATGAGCCATCACTAGACATTAATCCTGCAATTGCTGGACCTTCGAGTTGCCACGAGATTGCGAGACCAATGCAAGAGACAGAAGTTGAAGTTGCTGAACCCTCGTCTAGGCCAGGATCCAGTTCTGAATTCTCACCTGAAAGCCTAAAGCCATTTCCAAAAGCACTGAAAAGAAAACAAACGACTAGAGGGCGTAAACGCCGTGTAACTGCAATATTCACAGACACTCCCGAAATGAATGCATTGAAGGAAGAACAAAAAAAGATAGAACAGTTGTGAACAAAGAAAAGAAGAAATAAGTGACCAAACATTACATGATGAAAGCGACAGTGACAAAAATGAAGAAGAAGACGAGGAGGAAACATTGTGCCTCATCTGTTGTGAATCCTATTCAAGTAGTTTGCCTGGGAAGCAATGGGTGCAATGTCTGAGATGTAAATTATGTACCCATGTTAACTGTGTTAGAAATAAAAAAATGTTCTTATGCAGAAATTGCGACTCGGACGATTGTTTATCAGATTGAATAATTTTCTTTAATTTTTTTTTTGTCAAAGAATTTCCAGATTAGGACTTATAAACTCTTAATGGTATCAAACAGAAGTTTTGTTGATAAATTATATTAAAAAAACCTACCTATTCATGTTAATTATTTCAATAATCAGCTGTTACATCTTACCCCAATGGCTGTTACTTTTTGCCCCAACATTGAGGTTGAAAGTAACAGTCACTGCACATATAGATAATTTTTTTTTGTTACCATGCTTAACAAACCATATCAAATAAGTACTTCTAAAGTAGCTTGAATGTCTGATCTATCGTTTAATCAACATGGATGTCAAAAATTGGGCGAGAATTAAATAACAAAAATTAAAAACATAGAAATGTTACTTTCATCCCCGGTCTCCTCCACCATTATAATAATATTATTTTTTATTTTTTCCCGCTCTATACCATCCACCACCTGCTCTAGTTCTCCAGATCTATTCTGTAATTGGTCGTTTTCCTTTTCTATTTCTATGTTTTCTTTGTGAATTTGATCAAATGGATTCGCAATGAAATCTAATAATTTTTCCACATCCTTCAGCTTTTTAAATATGGCATTATTTGATACTTCATCTTCACTAACACTATCACTTAATTGTGATTCGTTATTTCGATTTTTCTTTTTTTCCAACCTTGGGTTTTGTAATTTTTCCTTGTATTTGTATATGTTTGATTGTAGGATGGATTCAGGATATACTTTTCACATCAACGAGGTCCATCGCGGTGAATAACACAGGGAAGGGTGAGATAATAAAGACTTGTGAGTAGTCGGTATTGCAATATTTTATTTGTCTTTTACTGTCATTTGTTTTCGGTTTTCGTTTATGATTATTTAATGTTTTTACGCGTTTAATGTAAACCGTAAAAAGTAACGAGAAACACGTGCAAGAAGACGATAACTTAACGGTGAAAAGTTAGTAACACCACACGTTTTCAAGTAGACCCACAAGAGTCATTCATTCAAAATCAATATTTACCTTAACACCTTCCTTTCTTCTAGACAATCGACCTTGATAAACAGAAATTAGACATAAATATGTATTTACTCGTATACATATATGTATGTGTAAGTTTCGAGAAGTACCTATATGTTGACTCTTACTACTTCTAGAGAAAGAAAGACGCTGCGGAAGTGAGTAACTTTATCCGCTATCTAATGTAATCTCTGCAGTATTCATGTATTGTGTTTTGTGTTGAATTTCAATAGACCATTATAAATTTACAACGAATGAAACGTATTGGAATTAGTAGAATATGCGTTAGTAAATAATGTAATGTGATGTAATGCATAATATAGCTTGATTAATTCAGGTAGGTTACGTTGCTAATGAATTATCCTTGTTCCAGATATGTAATATATATTTCGCGAAATATACACACACTTGTTAACTTGCCTTCGCGACATGCATAATTTATTCATATGTTAAAAATATGTAGAATACCTACGTAATCATGTCATGGTAGACGGGGAATTGCCGATATCTACGATAACACAAAATTAGGTAGTGTCCAGTGACGTATGACATTTCTATACATATATTGTGTTTGGATGCCTCAACTAATGATGAAATAACGTCATAAAGCTTTTGGTAATATTGATATGATTTGTAATCAAACTAATCATACTTACCTCTATGGTGTGCAGATTGGCTCAAATTGGTAATTTTTGTAGGGTGATATAGAAGATAGATAAAAAACTTACAAATAGGACCACAAAAGGATTAGGAAGCTAAATTATTTAAATCGTCGCCGGAAGTATACGCAAATGTTATACTGAGTGGTCCGAGAATAATGGAAAAAAATGTGAATATTGAAACTCAAAATAAATTGAAATTAAAATATGAACAGCCGGTTGAATTTACTACTGCTGTAACGAAAAAGTGTACTCAAATTAGCACACATATTTTAAAGAAATTTTATCTTAAGTGCTTCAACGTAAAGCACACAAAAATTAAATTTTAAACCGTGATGACAACAAACAAATTGTTATAGTTTCCTATAATACAATTAAAAAAATTCAATCTCAAGTTACATATTACAACAAAAAAAACGTTTTACTGCACACAATGGACGAATATATAATTTCAGTAATTCTACCGTTAGAAAGTTCTATCCGATCTAATTACACACATCTCACAAATAAAATAGACAAGTATTACCTGGTATTGCCACTTTCACAAAATAAATTCGACAATTACAGCTACCAAATACGATGTCTTCAATTCAAAAAAGAAGAATCGGTACACAACAAGATCGTGATGCCACTTCCTTAAAGAAACGGAAATCTGCTACACGGTAGATAGGCCACCAAAATGAAAAGCTACGAAGTGAAATAAGAGGGCACAATAAGTACTAATTTTAAAATAAAATATCATGCAAAAATTAAACACTCGCCAAGTCGTAATGCGTCGCAAATATCAAGAAAAAAATAATCTGTCTCTCGACTTACGATTATTCGACGTAAAACAATAATTTCCTTAATTGATATTGCAGACACTTCTTGGTAAAACATTTTAATAAATTAATTTAATTGTCGAGAATAACACACTTGGCTATATATTTCACAAAGTTTTATTAGAGCTAACGCATGCATCGCGGAAATTGCATTTTTGCCTTAGTAGAGTATACAGTAGTACCCCGTTATCCGCTGACTCCGTATCCGCGGGTTTCAGTCATCCGCGATTTACCTATGATGAGCAAAAAACGCGTTATATCAATAAATACTGCTAACTGCTAACTTGGACTTGGAGGAAGATGAATGAATATGTAGCTCACGATAATACAGTTTTTCTTGTTGTATATTTTCTTGTTGTGTATGTAAATATGTACTACATCTATGTACATATCTATGAACTTATATATTTATTAAACTTAAATTCTATTTGTGCCACAGCACAAGAATATTTATTTATTTATTGTTTATTTATTTTAAATAAATATTATATAACTTTTTTTTTTGTTTCATTGTTTTAACTTTGCTTCATATTTCATATTGTACTCGAAAATAAAGCGTTCGCTACTATCCGCGGTTTTCAGTATCCGCGGAAGACCACAGAACCAAACCCCCGCGGATATGGGGGTACTACTGAATTGTTTTTCACATATGTATGTACCTATGTATAGTTTTTTAAGAATTCATTTGAATTAATAAAGCAAAATCACTATAATCTCTCATCAAGTGTGTCGGTAAGAGGATAGAATAAATTTAAGAATGATCACAAGACATTTATTGGAAAAGCCGTAGTAAATATGGTGTTATGGTTGACATATGATATGACATTTCCGGTTAAAAGCATAACTTTTATTCCTGCATTTTCATAAAAATAGACTCCGCCCTTCTAGAAAAACTATTAGTAGAGGAGGAGGTCTTTCTTTAGGGTGGATAGGCGGGAGCCTTATGTATCACTTCAAACATGTCCTTCCTGGTATATAAAGTCCAATCAAAATGAAAAACCTGTTCTTAAAATAAAACTGATCATTCGATTACGAAGTTGTTTTAAAAACCTCGTTTTTAAATCCATAAAATATAGAAAATTAACCTTATACTAATATAATTAGTAGTAGTTTTCTTTGATGATTAAAAGCGTAAAAAGCTGATTAAAATATGCAAATTAGGTTACAATATTCAAATCACTTAAAATATATACTAAAATAGACTGTTCCACTTTTTGCATACCTTTTTTTAACATTAATATGGTACGAGTATCCTAATATGCTTAAAACAAAACAAATAAAATGAAAATTCTTATATTATGACATCAGAAAATTCTAATGTAATGTTCATATTGTATACAGGCTGTCCGGGAAAATGTGGGAAATCTCTTGGATGCAGATAGAACATGTACAAATAAGATGAAAAGTGCCTATAAAAAATTTTCCTACAGGCCCCTCCTACGGAGGTATGCGGGTTTTATTGAATTTCTTTTAAAGTAATTAATATAATTTAATAAAAATGTAATGTGATGGACATTAGTAAGGACCTCTTAAAATAGTATCCTTGAAACATATTTAGCTTTTGTAGTTTACCAGGGGCGGGCAAACCTTTACAACTTAATGCCTAAATTTTTAACACCCTGTATGATAAAGACTTCAAAAATATTAAACTGGATACCTTGAACCATAGATTTTAAAAAAGGTACTCTCGCTTATTGTCGTTAAAATGAACCGTTTACGAGAAAAAGTTTGCAAAAAATTTCCGTTTTAGTTTTTATCAGCACCAAAACAACCTATTGCTGTTGCAAACGTTACTATGGTACGAAATAAATAAAATGCCCGGCATTATAGAACTTGTCATCACATCGTCGACACATTGAATTTATTCGAAGTATGGAATACAGGTTTATTGAGTATGCAGATATGATGTATATTTATATTAATTACTTTAAAAGAAATTCAATAAAGACCGATTTCCAGCGGCGTTCTTCAGGGACGCATATCTCCGTAGGAGGGGCCTGTAGGAAATTTTGTTATAGAATCTTGCCATCGTATTTGTTCATGTTCTATCTGCATCCAAGAGATTTCCCACATTTTCCCGGACACCTGTATATTATGTTAAACATATCCGTAGGTGCATGTAAAACATGTTAGTGAAAAGGGTAATTTTTACTGATATACTCACATTCAATATAATAAAACTGATACGTGTTGATTAATTTACTGATTACAGAATAGGAAAAATATAAGTTTTCACCTTTGAAGTGTTCGAACTTTCAACACTGACTCATATTCGGGGTTTTATTTTCACGCATTTCTTAAACAAAGGTACGATATTATTTATGCGACTGGTGCGATCATAAAAATGTATTTGTCTGTATTTTCTAATGTTTATTTATTATAAATAGAGGGCGGACATGACCCGTTTAAACTACGAGGAAGTTACAACGGAGCAAAGAAATAATGTAAACAACACCCACTTACCTACTGAATAGCACTAACTCATATGCAACATCTGTTGTTTGCTTGAAAACTACAACAAAAAATGCCCATAAAATAAAGAATTTATGAGTAAAATCCTTTCTACATCGGCGTAGATAGGAGCGTGAGGAGGATTTCGCAAGAAAAATAATGTAAATATGTATTGTTTATGTTACTTTTTCTGATATGAAAATGAATTGTCAGTGATTCCGAAATTTATTACAAAGTCTGTAAAATATCGTTACAGAATGCCAAAATATTGCAAGTTCGTCACTTAGCTTTGCTAAAACATACACAGTAATAGTTTTTATGAAGAGAGTTTCGATAGTTTACAAAATTTCGTTACATGTTTAAATAACAATGCTCGAAGTATTTCTGAGTGCAAGGAACTAACACAAATCCCAAATTTAAAAAATCAATTGTTATTCCTTCAGAAACACTTTGGAAAATTGCCTAAACTAATCACATATTTTGAAAATCGAATCTCAAATTAAAAAATGGATTAACCACATTAGATGTGGCTATTAATAATTTCAAAAGTATTCCAAGTGACTTCGGATGTGGCCTTCGGCAAAAGTTAGACACCGTTTTTGATAGAAATCCAGATTTAATAACGTTACGGCAATTGTGTATGCTAAATACGCTGAAATAAAAGAATATTTCCAGTACGCACCTATAACCAGTTGCGATGTAGAAAGAACGTTTTCTATCTACAAGGATGTATGTACTTAATTCAAAGAGAATAAGTCTTATAGAGAGAAAATGAACAAATAATAATAGGTAATAAGTATTTTATAGATCACCAGCTATTTGTTATCCAATTATATAAATAAAATTAAAACCTCTTTAAAAATACAACATTTCAATAGTGCGCCCATTGGCGATGAGTCATCAACCGCTCATGTCCGCCTCCTATTTATTATAAACTCTACAAAACTATAACTACACTTAAAACAAAGATTAATATGAAATCAAGAGGCGAAAAAAATATTATTATGACATAAACAGTAAACATATTTGGGTCATTATATGAAACTATACCTATAGGTAGGTGCTCACGCAATGTCTACACATCTACGTGCATCTAAGAGATTCGAGAGAACTAATGGAGAATCCACATCACATTACGTAATTTCGTGTTTAAAATCGCTGCAATGGATTAGAACAATTTTTGTAAAAAAAAATTCAAAATTTGGAAGTCTCGATGGTACAACCACTTTATACAGATTTATTAAAAGAATATAAAACTGTTTAAGGTCCAGATTTTGAATAATTTTCGTATAAAAAAAAATGTTAAAATCTAACACTTTTACTAACAGATTTATTAAGAAGACAAAAGTATTTGAAACAGTCGCACTTTTGAAAGTCCTGTGGTGCCCGCACCCCATTTTTTTTGTTAATATTACTAATTAAACAAGTTTTCTTAATTACTTTTTTAATAACATCAACATTTCCAAAATCACTGTCAATGTCTGTAATTTCTTGGCCAAACTGTACTCTAATGCTCTCATTGGTTAGGTGAAGACCAATAGATAAATACAAGTCCTGGCAAATAAGAAGGACAACCTATAACATGAAATTTATACTATATATTGATCCTATATACATGCTTCACTTGGGTATACATTATTTGGGAAAAATAATTATTCCCTCATTGGTTAACCAATATTGTCCAAGTATATAAAACATTTAGCAGTTAGTCATTCTTAAAATGCATCTAAATTCGAACACAAATGTTTCTGGAAGTAATTCCTAGAAGCTGTAAAAGACAAAAAACGGGTTGCCCGTTTATTCCTTCTTAATGCTGTTTTTTTGGAATAAAAAAAATGATTCTTTCTGTCAAATAAATTATAATTTGAGGTATTTCTATTTGCATGATTTTTGAGAAATTTATTTAATTTAAAATTGTTGGCAAAAAATCTTTCTTTTTCTCTGGACATTTTAAGCATTAAAATGGGCAAATGGGAAGACCAATAAAAAGTAAATTTACTAGCAAATAAGGCGTTCCGGAGAAGAGACAAATTTATATTATATATAAATAGGCACTTATATTCATTATTTAATTGGTTCTTCCCTTTTTGGAACGATTTCATTAGGTGATTTGGTAGCCGACATTGAATGAGTATATAACATGCCCGTAAACAATTGGTTGTCTGTTTAAATGGATTTTAATCCAGGTAGGTCTTGGAATTTCCAGTTTTTTTTAATGGAAAACAGATTTAAAGAATACTTGTTTGCATTTTTAGCTCGTTTTTAGGCAAGAGATCTTCGGAAAAAAATAAGGTGTAAATGCACAGGACTTTTTTTATACGTTTTTATTTAGAAGTCGAACTTTATACATTGTGGTTCAGCGAAATGGAATAAATTGGAAAATAAATAAATGGGGCGTGTTCGAAAAAACGCTTGGACACTTCGATTGGTGTTTTTAGTTGGTGCATTTTTTTCAAGAGAAACTTTTTATATATACGGTGTATCATGTAAGAGTAGCCAATGCCAGCTTTCTTATTGTTGATCATTTCTTTTATTCACCAACTCATAGAAGTTGTGATAAAATCCGTTAAATTAGTAGAATACTAACGTTATTTAGTGGAATTATCTGATGATTTTAGCCGAGTAAAAAGCTATTTATATACATAGGTATATATTATAAATAATAAAATAATATAAGAAAGAATTCTTAGGTTCCTCTCAATCTTCTTGTCACTTGTCTTTTAAAGTTTAACTCCCTGTTTGTGCATTTGTGAGAATAAAATATTTTAATTCTTGCAGACAACATCTCGCCTAGACAGACGACCGCGCAGACGTCAGAAGAAGAAACAGGGACACGCTTTTAACGTCTTTATCGCTTCTCGCTGATCGTCGTTCTTTGGTTCTATCTAGAAATTCCCGGAAGATATTTAAACATTTTTGATAAATGTAAGTGCTTTCTCGGTTACGACATTCGGGTACACAGAAGACTAAATAATATTATATTCTATTATTAATTCTTGCTTTACAGTATTACTTGAATAACAAATTTTAAATTAGAGTAATTTCTTTTATATTTTCTTCGTTTTCCACCATATCTCTTGTTGATCAATCTTCCTGGATCGACAGTGTATATTAGAAAATAATATTACTAAAATATGTAGGCACTCCATACTCCATGTGTATAATTATTATTATTATTGTTGTGAATACCCAAATATGTACATACCTATCTATGTGCGGAATGACCAACTATTTTCTAACCAGACAATTATGTTAAAAACAATCGTAACTGAACGGGGAAATACCTTTGGCAATGTAATAATTATTCTAAAACTTATATAATTAAAAACACGCAGACAAGTAATACATTATTAAAAACTATATATTAATTGATGTTAGTAAAAATACGTGCATTTGGATTATAGGATGCATTCTTTGAAAGTAATTTCGTATCTAGCAATCTACGTCATCGGTCATCAAATATTTAGCTATTGCCAAGTTGTATAAATTATATTACACATAAAACAATAATAATTTGTAAGGTTATATTTACGTAGGATGGGGAGTTTCCTGTTCTTTAAAAAGTTTAAATTTTATCATAAGAATTGATGGAGTATTTTTAGTACATTTGTTTGACGTCAAGAGAGAAAGAAAACGCAAAACTACTTAGTATAATTGAATAAATTTCTTTTTTTTAAATATTAAATAAAACACTTTGATAATATTACACTATATCTATATATCCTAATACCTAAAATTATTATTAATACTTTGTTATACGCAGTATAAAGAAGTATTGTGATGACCAAAATTTTCGACTTCGAGATTTTTGCAGATGTCCACGTTTTGAAGTCCTCTGATACCAAAAAGTGTTTTATAGAAAATGTCTCTCTTTCTCTCTGTGTATAACTATGATTGCTGTTAAACAGCTATAGCTGTCAATTTCTACTTTTGTATTTACGATTACAATCTCCCTCTTGAGATCTGATTAGGTTTTCAGTAAAATCGTCAGACCGGAAGTAGTAGTTTACTTCGGTAAAAAAAATTGAATTTTACCAATACTTTCTCAACTACTAAATTTAAAGAAATTTATAAAGAATTGAAATGTATTCAAAATTAAATTTGAGAAGAATTTTATTAAAAAAGTTTTTCGAATTACCGGAAGTAGGTCTCAGTTTACTCTTATGGAAAATTAGTTTTCTGCGAGATATTCGCAGGTTCATTTGCTTTTAGACAACTGTTCAGCTCATCCAAATATTCAAAACTTAAAAGCTATAAAACTTGTCTTCCTTCTACCAAATACCACGTCAGTTCTTCAACTGATGGACCAGGGTGTAATAAAGTCCCTAAAGACACATTTTAGAAAACTTCAAATTATAAAGCTTTTAAGAGACATTGACGAGAATGGTGTTCCTCAAAAACTAGATATCCTGCAGGCTATTTTTTTACGTTCCAAAGCTTGGGATCGCGTTTCTCATCAGACAATAGCATATTGCTTTGCACATGCTGGATTTAATTTACACACATCACCAGAACACTCTTTTGATGAAGATAATTTACCCTTAGCTGAGTGGTTTCGACTACAAAATGATACGGATGAAGATAACTTACCTTTAACTGAATGGGTCCGCACTTTACCTGTAGTTAACCTGGCAACACAAGAGGGTTGGGATAATTTTTCGAATGTTGATGAAGAACTCGAAACGGAGGAAGATATGACAGAAAATGAAATTTTAGCTGGGTCCAGTGCATTGCTTTGTTCAGAGCTAAGTTCAGGCTATGATTAGCACAATGGGTATAAATAGCAAAAGGCTGCATATTTAAAATTCTTGCTAGAACACCTTTTACGCACCACTCATATTTGCGCCGCCATCGTTATCAAATTACACTTGAAAGTTAAATTTTACAGTATTAATTTTCGTTCAGGTATGTTATTTCGCCTGTTCACAAAATTATGACAGGGGGGGGGGGCACGTGTCCCTGTGCCCCCCCCCCAGATCCGCCTATGCCTATGTGTATATATAGTTTTCTTCAATTTCATCCTTACTTTAGGTTTGTGCTTGTGTTGCATATTAGTATAAATCAAAACTAATAAAACAAATAATTTTATTATAATAATAAGTTATCAAGTCTTATAATTGAATGTATATATCTTACTAGAAATTTCTCTGGTAGGACATTTTAATTTAAAATGTACAAGAAAGAACAACTCTTACAAGCAGACTTGAAGGGTGTTTAGTGGTAGCAGTTAGTTCAAGGTCTGCAAATGTAATATTCCAAATTAAAAAAATTAAATCCTAGTAATTTCTCTATAGTAGCACATTTTAACTTAAAATTTACAAGAGAAAATATCCCTTAGGATTGAAGGGTGGTTTTTAGTTTCATATACACAGAGGAATTATTACTATTACTATATTTTTAACATTCCTGCATATTGCCTGTATCTATAGTATAGATTAAATTACCGAACAGATGCAGTAGTAACAACGCACGAGAAATGCGTCACTTGAACGTCATACGTAAAATGTAACGCATTTAAAACTACTACGAATAAATTAACACACGTATTTATATCTATCACTACTATTTATATCTGTAATATTTATGTAATAAAACTGCACCGCTCACTTATTTATGATTATTTGAACTGCACGACTACTATTCAATGAATGAATTCCTTATCCCACCGGCGGCATTTATATGTGTTGACGAAAAGGTCTAGCAAATTCTGGCTCTCTTCTACCATATTCCAGACTTTCTGTCGTTGACGTAGTATATAAGTACAGTTGATTTACGACTTGTTTACCGGTACGTTTTTGTCGTCGTCCGGATGTCTACTTCTCTTTTTTTTTGTGGGCTTATTTCATTACAATATAAACTTGAAGCGACATCGTATTTAGATAATACCATTTATTTTTATACGAATGAGAACCTATACGAACTGAATTGAACTTCTCTGTAAAACAACAGATTTTTAGAATCAAAAGCTCGTTTTACGTCTATCAATTTTAAGTTCAATGTCTATAGAATTTAGTGAAAATTGACGACAAAGTCTGGTATTACAGCTGTCAATTTTTAGCTCAATTAACAATTAATTGAACATGCATATGTTCAATTGTAAATTTCTCGATAACTGTTGAGTTTGGGTATAGGACATGGTACATAAAACATACTTAGAATTCGATGTAGAATTAACAAATTAAATAAAAAACATATATTTTCATTTGAAAAAGAAATTGATGGTCGTAACTTATTTTTGGACCATTCTTTGTACATCAATTTACCATCAGAAAAACCGCAGCTAAAAATAAAAATCGACCTATCCGAGCGTTTTTCCATAAAACAAAACCAAAAATTTTAAATGAATTTATTCCAACCCGCGCGTCCTCACTGTATAGCGGTGAGTGTATGTTGTAATTTCTATCGATGCAAATGCAACTATGAATTGCGTCAGTAACATAATTGAAATGATAGAAAATAACACACTGAGCTATGACATTAAGATAGAAAACTAATAAAACCGTGACGAGAAAATTCAACAGAAGGATCAGTGGGTGTAATATGCAAAATGCTTGTTGCTATTTCGATGCAATAAAGTTCACTATGTCCTATACCCAAACTCAACAGTTATCGAGAAATTTACAATTGAACATGCAGTTATTCATATGTTCAATTGTAAATTTCTCGATAATTGTTGGGTTTGGGTATAGGACATGGTACATGAAACATACTTAGAATTCGATGTAGAATTAACAAATTAAATAAAAAACATATATTTCCATTTGAAAAAAAAATTGATGGTCGTAACCTATTTTTGGACCACCTTTGTACATCAATTTACCATCAGAAAAACCGCAGCTAAAAATAAAAATCGACCTATCCGAGCGGTTTTCCATAAAACAAAACCAAAAATTTTAAATGAATTTATTCCAACCCGCGCGTCCTGACTGTATAGCGGTGAGTGTATGTTGTAATTTCTATCGATGCAAATGCAACTATGAATTGCGTTAGTAACATAATTGAAAACACTTTGGTGAGAAAGTAAAAAGACATAAAGTAAGTGAAAAACATCTTAGTAACATGATAGAATATTCAGTTTTGGGAAAGGTAAATACTGTTGCGTTTTCGGGTTCCAATAAACAACTCGTGCAATTATTTATTTAAAACAGTCTGTATATTTATGTACTTAAAATTATATAACAATATAAAAATATATAAACTAACGTATCACACTTAAACTACTATTAATAAATTAAAATTAACACTTGTATTCATTTACTACTAATATGTCCGTATTTATGTAACCCTTCTATTTATATAAGACGGCACTACTTATTTATTTCTTTGGCTTCCACGCACTCGAGACTGAACCCCGCAATGAATCCCGTAATGAATCATCCATCGGTGACCCAGTCGCCTTATATACACCTGCATGAAATGTTCTCGAAATGTACCAGTAAGTTCGGCAACATACTGGAGGAAATCTGGACTCTTCCTTGTTTACGCCAACAATACTGTGAGATGACATATTTACGATATTTACCGGTCGTGCCGAGATGATTTATAACCCCTTTTTTAACGTCGCCGTCTGGTCTGGCTGATACATATTTCGTTACAATACCTATAATGTGCCAGCTGAACACTGCATATAGATAGATTAAATATAATTCAGCACAATGAAAACGTCAGTAAAAACAGACATACTCTTGGAAAATTAATAGACTGCATTAAGTTTTGTGTCATGTTTGAAATCGCTTTTATGGGCCATGACGAAACACAGTGCGAATCCGGGGATTTTTCGTGGATTGGTTAATTTATTGGTAGGAATTGACAGCACCCACAAGTCTAATAAGAGAGTTTTTATGGGTTTGTCAAAAACCATTCAAAATGTATTGCAGGACAGTATCTACGAAGTTTCTCGCACTTTGATTCTAGACGAAATTAACAAAGCCCATTATATCGCTATACAAGCAGACGAGACGACAGATTCGGCTACATTTTCCCAGTTAGCTTTTATAGTTCGATGCGAATTGGTAATTTTGTATAATAGACCAGATTTTGGAACTGCTTCATATGCTCTAACATTACTGCAATGTTTCTATGAAAATAATTTAACAACTACATTTGCCGAATCTGTGAAGCAATTGAAAATAATTTGTACCATACCGATGACAGCAGCTGAAAGTGAACGATGTTTTTCTACTTTGAAGAGAATAAAAACATTTTCTAGAAATACCATGCGGTAAAGCAGACTATGTGCCTTAGCAATGTGTTCCATTGAAAAACAATTACTGACATCAACACCAAACTTCAATGAATTAGTTATTAATCATTTTGCTGATCGTAAGGAACGGCGAATAGATTTCATTTTCAAACAAGTTAATTAAATAGCATATTGAGTTTATTTTTTGTCTGTACTTAATTTTTGATATGAAACACTCAGACCCCCGGTACCCTCCCGTCCCGAAAAATCACGAGCCGCCACTGGCCAGTTTATTGCACAGAACTGTACATAAATATTTCTACAAAATGTGTATGGATAATAAATTAAATATAACTTACAAAACAGAAAATAAGTAAAAAGTAACTCCAAGCAAGGAAGTATATTTTATTTATTATTTGTTCAGTTTAAAGTACCTATATGCAATAATTAAATACATTTCAGTTTCTCTTCTAATATTATATTTATTAAATATAAAGTTTACTTGGGCAATTTTTAATTATTAATTTATTAAACTACATTATTAATCATTATTAATTATTATGAAAAAAGTTTACTAACTTTGTTAGAACGTAATCGACTTCGACTTGCTACGTTACAGCTAGTGTGAAACATATTTATGTCAAATTGATAGATTATTTAAAGTTAAGTAAATCTTAGAATCGCAGACAGAAATCTTTCTTTACATGAAAAAGATATTTATTTACCGCTATTGAAAAGAACCCTTTCTTCCATCATAATAAATACGAAAGTAATCACTGTGATTCCACGAATTTGCAAACGGTGAAAACAGTGATTAGAAAATCACTGTGAAAAATCACTGTGACCAATATCTGCTCTCATCTCTAGTCAGGCTGGCCCAAAACCAGCTGGACAGGGTGAAGGAATTCTACGACTTATGGGGCCTGAACATCAATCCGAAAAAGACGCAGGCGGCGATAATATCGCAGAGGCACGTAAGAAACCCCCCTAAAGTTATGATTTCAGGTACAGAGGTCGACTGGACTAGCGGACTCGACTACTTGGGAGTGACTCTCGACAACCACCTCACATTCAGGAGGCACGCCACCAGGATATGCGGCAAAGCTCTAGCAAGGATGGGCCAGCTGATGCCGCTGCTGGGATCTAGGGCGCTTCGGCATGGGCAACCATGCCGAAGACCACCCTGGCACGCCTCGAGAGGGTGCAAAACCGCTGCTTGAGGATTGCCACGAGGGAACCGAGGAGCACACCGATGGTACACATCAGGAAGATCGCCGAAATAAACTCACTGGCGGAGTTTATAGAAGACCAAAACAGGAAGTTTTTCCTTGGGGCGAACCTCGTAGAAAGCTCCTCTCTGGAGGACACTACGACAGAGAAACCACGAGGAAAACACAAGACTGTCATCGCAGGCACTCAGCCGCCTATAGAAGACATCGAAAGCCATAAGGAAAACGCCCATTCTGTAATTATATCTATTTATGCATGTAACAAATAATAATCCGGTGCGAGAGCCCGGAGTCATGTTTGACCGATTTTGCAGGGTGAAGACTCCAAGCGAAAGCCGGTAAAATGCGCGAACTTCAAACACCGTTATCTCGGGAACCACACGGTCTATTTCGGCCAATTTTTGATAGGGAGTCCTCATAAGACTCTGAATTCAGACACACACACACACACCCCTAGTAAGACGCGCCGCGACGTGTGACACTAGTTTAATCACGTCCCTTGAGGACAGCAAACCACAGCCAGAATTTTGGTTCAATGCGAATAAATCTTTCGCCTTTTACTAAAGATTTCCGTGGAGAGGATCAACTCAAATGAGTCTGAACAAATTTTTTGTGTGTCTGGTATTTGAATACCGGGCCAATTATCAAAATATAAACATAATTGCTTCCGTTTCCATTTCTGAAAAGTCAACCAAGTAATAATTGGGGATGAGTAATCAAAGGCTTTTCCAAGCTTACTTTTAGTCATAAAACACCACTAGTATAGGACGCTACAATAGCGTGGTACTAATAGACACGGCTTCAATACAAGAAGGCCGCGCAACAAATCACGGTTTTAGTCAGAGGAAAATTTGGATTTGGATATTCTAAAAGAATGCCCAATTTTTGGAATTGTTGGTGTCTGATAATTTTCAAACACCAACTAATTAAATTTAATCATCAAATTTTTCGCTGAAAAGTAGAATAATGGTGCTTAAGATTATTAGCAGAAGCGAATCAATTTTCTAACATCACAATTTCTAAATGACAATGAGTAAATCAATAAATTACGCTGATGTTGTAATACTAGCAATAATAGCAATTTGGTCATATTCTATGAAAATAGGACGAACTCGATCAACTACCTAAATAATCATTGATTTGTTAGATTAGACTATATAGATTGCCTTTATAATGCGAGTGATGACACGATATAGGAAATCAATAGATACCAAATCGAGGGTATACATGGGCGAGATAGGGGAATACGGTTCCGTTTCACTCAGACTAGACCGACTCGTGTTTTGTCGGCTCTCGGGCACCGTATTACCTACCGGTTTCCCCGCCCGAGAGCCGACAAAACACGAGTCGGTCTAGCCTGAATGAAACTGAGCCGTATTCCCCTATCTCGCCCATGTATAATCGAGGGTACTTGTACTTGCGGGTATCCATCAAATGGTGAAATAACCAGTGGCGCAGCGAGGGGGAGGTTTTGGGAGTTAACCCCCCCCCCCCAGGCCGCCAGATACAGATACAGATGATTTTTAAAATATATATGTTTCGGTTTAAAAAAAATCTTGGCAACAGTGGCAAACAGTGTTAATTGTTTTCGAAACGCCACGCCCACAACATGCCATTACCACTAAACGGTTATTACAGGTCATTGCTATAGTTAGTGCAATTATACCGACGTACCGATTGTACGAATCAGGTACATTTTGCACTCTTCTGTATTCAATACAAGTCTACAAGTTTACTTTTCTGTACATTTTAAGGATATTTTTCATTCTCATGAAGTACATACATTAATTTTCTAAATACTCGGTCATTTTTTTACTGTGGGGGACCGCAGTAAAAAAAGGGGAATCTTTCAAAACAACGATCGATGGACAAAAATGTACACATTCCTATGAATTCCACGAAAACGAAAATCTTGCATCCCTTCATAACATTACAATTAGAACAGGAACAGATGTGGACATTCGGACATAAATGGATCGTAAAAAATCCATAAATTTGCCTGGTAGTTAAAAAATGGTCTATATTTTTTACTTGAGTGTTCGAACGTGTCGATCCTGGAGTTATAAATTATATATGACTTCCCCTTTTTTAAAATTTTAGGTATATAATAATATAAGTATGGTGACTAGAGACATTGCATTTTATTGCTTTTTTTATCAACAATGGACTGTGGACCAGGAATCATATTAGGAAAACGGCTGAAACTTTTCTAGCCAAACAAATTGTTTATAAATAAAAGACTTATTGTTTGCCCTTTTTTTCGTATTTACATGTCCTGCTCTCTAAATTTATTGCATTCTGTACAAGAGCCAATAAATTAGTACATTTTGGACACGGGCCTTGTACATTTTCTTTTAGAGCTTTGATATAGTTGAGTTTCACTTGCTGGTATCGTCGGTAGCGTTTTTTTTTTGTGATTTTCTGCTTTGCGGAGTACATTGTGAGCATTAGTGTGACTTGTGAGGTGAATTTTCTGAAATATGGATAAATTTTTAATAAAGAAACCCAGACTGGATTCGTTTGCTCAGAGCAACAATATTAGTGTAAGTATATTTTTTGAATATGACGCTAATGCCGCGGGACGAACGCATCAATGTCGCATTTTAGTTTCAAATAGACTTATTTCATGGATATACACAAACATTTTTCATTTTCTCAACGCAGCCTGTTATTTTTTAAACAAATTTACCGATTTTAATGCTGTTTTTGAATTGAAATAATTAATTTCTTTTAGATTAAAAATCCTTAAAAGATCTTTTGCGATATTTTGAATACATATTTTTGGATTATACGGGCTAAAGTCTAAATAAAAAGTCAAATAAAACGTAAAAATCAAAAGTATTTTTCTCTTTCAGGTTACGTCAGACTTAACTAGCTCAAAAAGTAATAAAACAAATGAAAAAGAGCCTTCAACATCTAAAAATATTGGTGAGCGACAGTTACACGAAGACAATTGGGTACTTGATTTTGGGTCGTATGTAGGAAAAACTATCGACGATATTACAAAGCAGACACTTTTAGAAAAACCTTGGTCACCGGATCTGTCTTTTAAATTTCCATCGTCAGGACCCAGAAACTTAAAATTTCAGATAAAATGGCTTGATGAGTGGAGGTGGCTAGTTTACTCCCCTTCTTTAGATTCTGCGTTCTGCAAGTATTGTTCGTTATTTTCCACTGTTGTCGGGCAACAAGCCAGTAAGGTCGGAAAACTGGTTAAAACTCCGTTTAAAAAATGGAAGGACGCCAGAGAAGAATTCAGAAATCATGAAAATCATTTGTATCATAAGAATTGTCTCGAACGAGCAGCTAATTTTTTAGATATTATGATGAGAAAAACTGAAAATGTTGTTTTAAAAATTGACAAACAACGAAAAGATCAAATAATTAGTAATCGGGAAAGCCTAAAACCCATAATTAAAACTGCGATGTATCTTGCTCGATTAGGAAAGTCATTTCGAGGTCACCGTGACTCTGGACCTCTTAATATAAATGAACCTCCAGTAAAAGGCGAGGACAATTTTCGGTCTTTGCTCAAATTTCGAATCGAGGCAGGAGATCAAATTTTGGCTAAACACTTAAGCACAGCAGGTGCTAATGCAACTTATATCAGCTGGCAAATACAGAACGAAATAATCTCGTCGTTTAATTCGATTTTATTAAAAAAGCTTGTTGACAAAGTAAATGCTGCAAAATACTTCTCAGTTTTATGCGACGAGACCACCGACATAAGTGGTACTACTCAAATGTCATTATGTGTAAGATTTGTGGAAAATGGCATGATAAGGGAGGAATTTCTACAGTTTATTCCTGTTTCTGATGGTACAGGCGCTGGTTTAGCAAACAGCATCTGCAATGCCATGATAGATTTAGGGCTAGACGTAACAAATCTTGTTGGCCAAGGATACGATGGAGCTAGTGCAATGAGTGGTGCCCTTAGTGGAGCACAAGCCATTGTTCGGCAGAGCTATCCCAAAGCCCTTTACGTTCATTGTTCGTCACACTGCTTTAATTTAGCACTTTCTGATGGATGTTCAGTGGCAGAAGTACGGAACTGTCTGGGTACTATCCAAACAATGTATAATTTTTTTAATTTTCCAAAACGACAACGCGTACTGGAAAATAAGATCAGTAAATTACTCGAAAAACCAAAAATAGAAAAACTTAAAAGATTATGTCCCACCAGATGGATTCAGAGACATGACGCCGTGACTGCATTCGTTTCTCTTCTCAAACCAATAATAAATGCCTTATTTGAGATTGCCAAATGGACCGATAAAAAAACGGCAACTGACGCTCAATTACTTTCGTCGGCAATTTGTCAATGTGGCTTTCTTTTATGTACTTTTGTGATAAAAGCTGTATTTTCACTGACTTTGCCACTGAGCAAGTACCTACAGACCCCAAATTTGGGCCTGAGTTTAGCACTAGAGTCAGCTGATAATGTCAATGAATCTTTAAAAAAAATGAGACAAGACGGCGAGAAGTTTTTTTCAGATATTTATCAGGAGGCCAAAACTATTTGTGACGAGTTTAACATTACAACGTTACAACCTCGAACCACTAATCGGCAAACTCACAGAAACAATGTTCCTAATGCAATAATAATAATTTAGACATTAAAGATATTTTAAATTCCACCCAACAGCTTTTGGAATTTTATCAATTGGATGATTCTGGTGCTATGGGAGAACTTACACTTTGGGTCCAGTTTATTATAAATAAAACAGAAAAGCCACAAAGTGCGATTGAGGCCTTGGAAAGATGTAATAAAAATTTGTTTCCCACAATTTATGAACTTTTAGTTATAATGGCAACTTTACCAGTCACCACATGCTCTTGTGAAAGATCTTTTTCATCCCTAAAATATATAAAAAATTATTTGCGAAATTCTACTGGGGACGATAGATTAAACGGCCTAGCTTTGATGTATATACATCCTGATATTTCTATTCTGGAAGATGAAGTTCTTGATGTCTTAGCTCTGCAATCTCGCCGTCTAGCTATTTTAGTACAACTTATAAATCAATTTTAATAACATTTACTATGTTGATGTATTTCTCGCCTCTTGTTTTTAGTTGATGAGTATACTCAATTTTTTTTATTGTCATTTATATTTGTTAATGTATTTTACATGTTTATCACTACATTACGGTTTTTTTGTTTATTTTTTTTAAATATACTTTTTATGTACGTTGCGTTTTGAGTTTTATTATAAATTTTGGTGCTTTAATACGCTTAATTTTTTTTTTTGAAAACCCCCCCTAATATAAAATTCTGACTACGCCACTGGAAATAACAATTAATTCAGTATTAATAAATATGGATTGATATAGCTAACCTATAATTTGCGTATTAAATAGATATGTATTTTAAAAAAATGTGATAAATAAAGATAAGAATGTAACTGAAAAAAACATTTTTGCGCAAGACCCCATTATGTGCCTATCAGAACTAATCTCATCCGTGCTAAACATCCGTGTCACCACACCGATTATAAAGGTACTCTAGATTGACAATTGATCGAATTCGTCCCGTCTACTTAAGATGTCGCTGTTTTGTCTCTAAAGATACCGGCATTGTTTTTTTATATTTAAACTTTTACCAGCTTGTAGTCGGCACAAGTATATAATAAATACGGGTATTCCAAAAGAATACCCGCCCAATTTTTGGAGTTGTTGGTGTCTTTTCAAACACCAACTAATTAACTTTAATTATCACATAACGTTCGGTGTGCAATCCGACTGTCGATAGAGTCACTAGATATAGTATTACAACATGGGCGTAATTTATTGAATTTTACGCATTGTCATTTAGAAATATTGATGTTAGAAAATTGCCAACTTGAGGTGACGGCTTTTTTGCCTTGCCTTATTTGTTCTTCCACCAGAGTTAGATACGCCTACATATTTAATTTATAAAATAGTAGAGATGTGCGATATATCCAATAGCCAGTAGTGACCAGTAGTAGTGATCACAACTAATATCGGTTTAGAAATATCAGTAATCGAAATAACGTTTGGATATCGACCGTACAAATTCAACGGTGAGTGCCGGTAATACGTGCACACTGATATTCGGCATTCGGATCGTAACGATTCGGCACACTTCGGTAGCAATCAATTATAACCACGGATAATAGGATTGTTTAGTTAAATCCAGGGTATCCGCTTAATCTACCTATGTACGCCATTATTAGATGGCGCCACGGTGTTAGAAACAAGAGACCTATAAGTAAATGTCGATCGGTAAAACAATTCGCGTATACATATACTTGTGATACTTACCAAGTTGTTTTGCATTTTACTTTTTAGCCATTTGCGTTTGCCTACTATAGATTGTGCAGGTTATATGTTTGTGTTCATCGTTCATTGTTTTACTTTAATCAATACTTGTTGTATGCTGTTTTTCATTGCTTTTATCATAAAGTTATATTTCACTGTTTGGCAGCTTATAAGGTACCTAAGTAATAATGGTTTTATTATTATTTACAGTCATGTCAACAACAATAAAAGCATGAAAATGCGTATGTTTCCAAAGGATGCAAATGTAAGTTATTAAATTAATAGAATTGTAAAATAACTTTTTTACTTAAAATGGTATAATATATTTTAGTTATTCAATTTATGGATGCAGCAAGCTATAAAAAAATCCGAAACTAGAATTGCAAGCACCTACTGAAGTCCGAAAGAACTGTAGAATATGTGATATACATTTTGTTGAGCAAGATAGACGCCATGGTGCAAATTTGAAGAAACGTAGTGTTCCATCTCTACATTTGCCATATACAGAATTGCAAACACTGAAGTCCGAAAGAATTATAGAGTTTGTGATATACATTTTGCTGAGCAAGATAGACACAATACTGCAAATTTGAAGAAACATAGTGTTCCATCTCTATATTTGCCATATACCATTTGTAGAACGTTATTCTCGAGATTTTCTCTTTGCGATTCTACTGGGGTAGAATATTCCATTTAAAATAAAAATGCAATTTTAACGATACAAAACTTTATTGCGTTGTTTTGTGTATCTTGGCGGTAATAATAATGTCTCTTTTTCTCCCTTTCCAGTGCTACCAAAATAAACTTTTCTTCAAGGAGTTGGCGGCAAATTTAAATTTATACTAAAGACCAAACATACCGCCGCCCTTGAAAGGCTCGACTTTCAAAACAGATAAAACAAGATAATAAAAGAACTCAAACATTTTGCAAATATCAGTAATTAATGAATATTCATATTAAAAATTGTTAGTGATAGTTGATTGGCAAAATACAAATATTTTGTATTGCACGTTTTACTGTTCCATTAGCAGTACGTATGCTCACAACACGCACTACACCGTCACTTCCTGGATAAACGTCTTCTATTCTTCCAATTTTCCACAACAGAGGAGGTAGGTTGTTTTCTTTCAATAGCACCATGGTTCCTACACCCAACTGTGTTGACGAGGACTTCTGCCACCGGGTACGTTGCTGCAAGGAAGTCAGATATTCGTGCGACCAGCGTCGCCAAAAATGTTGAACCATTTGCTGCAACTTTTGATAATGACGTAATCGATTTGTGGGCATTTGCACTTCTACTTCCGGTATCGCCATTAAGTAGTCTCCTATGAGGAAGTGAGAAGGGGATAGGGCTACTAGGTCATTAGGGTCGTTTGTCAAGGGAATTAAAGGTCGGGAATTCAAAACTGCCTCAATTTGAGTAATCACAGTACAAAAATCCTCATAATGTAATAAGGCCTTGCCAATAACCCGCTTTATGTGAAATTTGGCGGACTTAATTGCTGCCTCCCAAAGACCCCCATGGTGTGGTGACCGCGCCGGAATAAATTGCCACGTAATTTGATTTTTACTCAAAAATGATTGAAAGTTGACGTCCGTCTTCATTAAGTGATTACAACTTTGCACTAGCTTATTATTAGCACCTACAAAATTAGTGGCGTTGTCTGAGTATAAAATTTTACAGATACCGCGTCGGGCCGTGAATCGCTTGAGCGCGTTAAGAAAAGACTCAGCAGTCAAATCACCAACCACCTCCATATGGACGGCTTTAGTGGAAAAACAAACAAACATACAAATGTATCCCTTAATGAGGCTACGATTTTTGAATCTTTTCTCTTTCAAATCAAATGGACCCGCGTAATCAACGCCCGTTACTAAAAATGGTCTTGTCATGCTAACTCGATTTTTTGGCAAATCACCCATTATTTGTTCAGCAGAATATGGATTTGCTCTAAAACAAGTGACGCAATTTCTTATGACGTTTCTAACCGCGTGCCTGCCATTTAATGGCCAGAATTTTAATCTAACGGCGGCCAATATTGCTTGTGCGCCCGCGTGCAAATGACGATGATGTTCATCTTTTATAATAAGTTTTGTTAAACTGTGTTTTTGAGGTAAAACGATTGGATGTTTTTTATCATATACAGCTGAGGCTTTACTAATTCGACCACCTACTCGTAATAAATCGTGATCATCCAAAAAGACGTTCAATTGTGAAAGTTTACTCTTACGTGATATGGATTTCCCTTGTTTTAAGTTGTTAACCTCTTGCGAAAACTCCCGCTGTTGCACAATTCTTACTAATATTTCAGTTGCGTGATTTGTTTCTTCGCTAGTTAAGCAACCCGTTATACGATTTTCAGAAGACACCTTTGAATTATTTACAAATCTGAAACAATAAGCAACCACTCTTTTTAGTTTATAAAATGTTGAGTATCGATGAAAAATGTCAAAATCGGTGGTAATGTTTAAGTTAACTAATTTCGCTTTCCGTTTCTCGGGAACGTTGTCGATGACTCCGATAGGACGACACCCGGGCCACTTCTTTTCCTGTAAACACAACCAAGACGGTCCGTGAAACCATAGGTCAGATTTCAACAGTAAATGAGGTTCAATACCTCTAGAAATAATGTCAGCTGGATTATCCGCTGAGAAAACGTGTCTCCACTGCGAAACATTTGACAATTCCTGGATTTGCGATGTTCTATTAGAAACAAATGTCTGCCATGTAGACGGCTCTGCCATCAACCACGATAACACAATAGTCGAATCTGTCCAATAAAAAATGTCACTGATTTTCAAATCCAAGGCCTTAACAACACAGTGAATTAATTGTGCAAGCAAAAGTGCGCCACAAAGCTCCAAACGTGGAAGACTGATAGATTTCAAAGGAGCGACGCGAGATTTTGCGCATAAGAGACTTGCCTTTGTTTGATGATTGGCATCGATTGATACTACGTAAATACATGCCCCATAAGCTTGCACCGAAGCATCACAGAAACCGTGTAAACTAATTTTGTTGGCACCTCTTATTACACATTGTCTTTCGATGTTTAAATTGTTTAGTTCGAGAAGCCGATTGAAAAATCTTGAACATGCCGTGAATATGTCTAATGGAACTGACTCATCCCAATCTAGCTTTAGCTGCCAGAGTTTTTGCATTATTATCTTGGCTCTGATCGTTATCGGTCCAATTAGTCCCAATGGGTCAAAAATTTGAGCTATCATAGATAAAATGACGCGTTTGGTTAATCGTTTCGTGTATATATTACTGCTACTTATCTCAAATGACAATAAATCCGTTCCTGCATTCCATCTCATACCCAGAGTTTTTGTTTGGTCATTGTCGTTAATGTAATACTCTAACAATTCTGTTTTGTCAACTGTTGAATCTAATACTTTCTTTTCGTTTGATATCCATTTCCTTAGATGGAACCCGTAACTCTCCAGTAACTGTGTTAATTTGTCCTTTAAATATATCGCCTTTTCGATGGTTTCCGCGCCTGTGATTAGATCGTCCACATAAAAATCTTTCAAAATGACTTGTGCAACGTCTGGCTGTAAATGTTTTTTTTCGTGCGCTACTTGCTGCAATGCCCGTATTGCCAAGTACGATGCACTTGCCGATCCATAAGTAACAGTTGTTAGACGAAAATGTTGAATGTCTTCATCTGGATTTTTTCTCCAAAGTATCCTTTGCAAATCTTGCTGTTCTGGTGTTATTCTTATTTGTCGATACATTTTTTCGATATCTGCGGTGAGTACTAAATTATGTTTTCTAAATCTTAGTAGTATGTCAAATAGATCATCCTGTAACTTTGGGCCAGTTTTCAGCACGTCGTTTAATGATAAGTTGGAACTTGTTCTCGCCGAAGCATCAAAAACAACCCTTAACTTCGTTGTTAGGCTACTTTCTTTATATATTCCGTGATGTGGAATATAATACGTGAGTTTGCATTCGTTTTGTAACTCCTTTTCGCTTATTTTTTCCATGTGCCCTAGGCTTTCGTACTCGCTCATGAAATTGTTGTACTGTTCTTCCATGGTTGGGGTTTTGCTTAATTTGTTTTCTAGATTCAGAAAACGCCGTTTGGCATTTGTTTCCGATTCTCCTAGTTCTTTTAAATTTTCGCGCACTGGCAGTTTAACGACGAACCTACCAGATTCTTCTCGCTTGGTCGTTTCCAGAAATTCCTTTTCACATTCCCATTCTTCTTTGCTCATTTTTGGTGTATCGCTGGTTTCCTCTAATTTCCAAAAATTTTCTATTTGTTCGTGGAGACTTAAATTTGACACGACGCCATTTTCAATCTCATTCGATTTGTGACATACTATATTTATCGGTCCCGAAAGAATCCACCCAAATTTTGACTTTTGCAATATTGGTTGTCCAGGTCCCGTTTTGATTTGACCAGCGCATAACAATTCCCAAAAGATTCCTGCACCTAATAGAATATCAATTTTGCTCGGTATACTAAATGACGGATCTGCTAGTGATAAATTATCCGGGATATTTACTGAATTTGTGTTAAATGTAAAATTCGGTAAGTCGTTGGTTATTCGTGGTATAATTAAACAAAAAAGTTCTGTCTGGAAGTTATTATATATAGATTTTATTTTGATTCGCGTACTATTTGTGATTTCCATCGATGATTGGTTAATACCTGTCACCGGAAGGCATATTTCGTTCATGGGTAGTTTTAATTTTTGACATAACCGCTCCGAAATGAAATTGGATTGACTCCCTGAGTCCAAAAGCGCTCTCGCCTTATGATAAGCCCCGATATTATCCTGCACATAAACTAAAGCCGTTGAAAGCAATACGCGCGCTTCAGGTTTAATGCTGGTAACATGTGTGTTTACTGATGCTGAACCCTCGCTATTCGAAACAGGATTTGCCTCTTCGTCAACCCCTTTGTTGCTACACGCCTGGCTAATTCCCAAATTACCAATTTCCTCCGCGTTATTCATGTGTAATAATGAATTATGTCGCTTGTGACAATGTTTGCAACCCGATGCCTTACAATTTTGAGAAAAATGATTATTGCGCAAACAATTAATACATAATTTGATTCGCTTTACTTCCTCATATCGCTTTTTGACGGGAAGTTTTTTGAATTTTTCGCACTGATATATATAATGTGAGTTTTTGCAAAATTTGCATGTTATATTTGACGTTGCTAAATGCGTATGAGTGTGCTCGTAATACCGCTTTTTTTCATGTTTAAAGTTTGACGATTTATTTGGATTATTTGCCACCACGATCGTTTCTAACACTTGATATCGATTTGTTAAGAATGTAATTAAATCCGAAAATTTTGGTAATGTACTTTTTTCTTTAGAAATGGTAAACTCTTGCCATTCGCGTTTGGTTGTTATGTCCAATTTAGAAGTAAGTAAATGAATCAATAATCGATCCCATTGTTCGGTGGGTTCGCCTAATGCCTTTAAAGCCCTAATATGTTTACTAAAATCATCTATCGCTTTTCGTAATGAATTAGCGGATTCTTTATTCATAGATGGATATTCAAATAATGATTGAACATGTTTTTCAATTATAACTCGCTTATTTTCGAATCTTTGCTTTAATAATTCCCATGCGATTTGATAGTTATTGTTGGATATTTCTAATGATTGCAATATCTCGCCAGCCTCGCCTTTGAGACATCCCTTCAAATAATAAAACTTTTCGATATTGCTTAAGTTTGTATTGTTATCGATTAATGCTACAAAGGTATCGTGAAATTGAAGCCACTGATGATATTCACCATTAAATTCCGGTAAACTCATAGACGGTAACTTTAAAGTATCTTTTTTTACATTATGATTCCCGTTTTCAATATTCGTTTTCGTTTCGTATTGTACAAGAAATCCCTTCGCTTTTGCTTTGATTTGATAAAACATGTTTTCAAACGATTCACGCTCCGTTTCTTGCTGCTCACGTTCCCTGTCTTTTAATAACGCCTCTAAATTTGATTGTATTTCGTTAAATTCTAGGGATATTTGATTAAGAGTTTCATAACGTTCGCTTAATTCTAAATATTTGTCTTCGTTATACGCGTTTAAAAATTTTGAGAACCGTGTAATTTTTCCCAAAACTTGTTCTCGCTGTTGTTTCAATTGTTTGGAGGTCATTGTAAGTCAGCCACAAAGTAAACAATTGACGGGATAATAATGAATTTGTATCTAAAGATTTTTTTTTTTTAATATCTTGAAACATGCAAGGACAATGAAAATGATTTTGTTTTTCGTGATTACTCAACTAAAAATTCGTTTTTCAAATAGGTAAAAAAGGATAGGACTTACTGTGAATTCACGTGCGTTGTCTGCGTTTCTGTGTTGCACTCCAAAACCGCTGTTACCGCTACCTTGCTTCCAATATCGATTAACTGGTTTTTTAGGTTAACTACTGCTTCTACGTTATTTTGCTTTTCGATGTGCGATTCTTCTTGATTTTCCTATACCAATGGAGTGATGTTTTCGCTGTTTCGTTGTACGATGAGTAATAAATGCCATATACTTGTATTCCTTTAGAAACTGAGTATATCCCTGTTACGTTCGTTTGCGATGCACGTGGTTAACCTCTACCGTCAACACTTTTTTCTCTTAATCCGATGCCGAAGGACCAATATGTAGAACGTTATTCTCGAGATTTTCTCTTTGCGATTCTACTGGGGTAGAATATTCCATTTAAAATAAAAATGCAATTTTAACGATACAAAACTTTATTGCGTTGTTTTGTGTATCTTGGCGGTAATAATAATGTCTCTTTTTCTCCCTTTCCAGTGCTACCAAAATAAACTTTTCTTCAAGGAGTTGGCGGCAAATTTAAATTTATACTAAAGACCAAACACCATTGAAGGTATGATTTTATTCTATTGTGTTGTATGAAATAAAATCAAATGTTGATATATAGAGGAAACATGTTACATTCAATTGTACATCATACTAGATCCATGACGTCTCATCTTGTTTATGTTGCCGGATCTATTTTCATTTCTGTCAGTGATATTTGATATAACCAAAGAAGGGTAAATTAGAGAATACGGGTGCAACCGATTTTTGACAAAAAAACTACTGTACACATGTATGTATTTGTATATCTATCATTTATTTGTAATAAAGTAACTTCATCCTGTTTGAAATTGTTTTTCTATAAGATTTCCTTTTTTATTATGTCTTTCTAGATCTATTTATCACTACAATTGTACATAACCCGTAGGTGAGCTGGAGATTTTTGTTTGTAGTTCTGATTCCAAGTGCAATAAGGACTATTGACGCAGTTGTAGCAAGGATTTTGTTGGTTCCCGATTACACCAATTAAAGTTTAAATGACAATTAAGTAAGTAATTGGCAATTAATAGTATAATTTTTAGGAGTGTAGTATAAGTGTATAAGAAAGCCTTTAAAGTACAGGAAAAACTTACTACTTGTTTTTAAGTTTCTATATTAGGTTTTTTCATAAGCAATCAATCGATGTTAATACAAACTTCAAATTTCTTGGTACAGAAGCATTTATTATTTTTTCTAATGATTTTCCTAGGCAGTTTCCTATAATGAAAACGCGCCTTTATACTATCGTTGATATTTTGTTAGTATACAGTTGTAATTATTATATTTTATTATTTAGAAGCGAAAGCTGGCAACAGCAAATGGATGCCAGTATAATGAAAGAAAGAAAGAAACTTTGCAGCCTACATTTTGACACAACCTGCTATGCACACCTTCAATCAGTACGCCTCAACAGGAATGCAGTGCCGACACTCCACCCCATTAGGTAACCACGGAACCAAAGGCACCCATATCAAATGGAAGTCTCATTTGTTTTATAACAACAATAAATTTATCAATTTGGTGTTAGTTATTGCAATTTTAATTTTTTTATTTTCTTCTATAGGCATGTAATTAATATTATTTAGTTTTTAAAGCCCAAATTGTCACTGTTACTTTCTTATACGTAGTATAAGGAAGTATTGTGATGATGAAAATTTTCGACCTCGAGATTTTTGCAGATGTCCACGTTTTGAAATCCCCTGATACCGAAAAAGTGGTTTTTAAAAAATGTCTGTGTGTCTGTGTGTCTGTGTGTCTGTGTGTCTGTCTGTCTGTCTGTGTGTGTGTGTGTGTGTGACCACGATAGCGGCCAAACCGCTGTAGATATCAATTCCAAATTTTGTATTTACGTGTATAATCTCCCTTTTGAGATCTGATTAGTTTTTCAGTAAAATCGGTAGACCGGAAGTAGTAGTTTACTTCAGCGAAAAAATCGAATTTTGCGAATATTTCGTCAACTACTAAGTTTAAACAAATTTATAAAGAATTCATATATACTAAAAATTAAAATTGAGGATAATTTTATTTAAAAAGTTTTTCGAAATTCCTACCGGAAGTAGATCTTTTACTCTTATCGAAAATCAGTTTTTTGCGAATATTTCGCAAGTCATGCTTTTTAGACAAGTACGTTACGGGTATAAAAGTATTTAAAACATAATTTTCAATATCTTTTGTATAAAAAAAATTTCAAAATTCAGACCGGAAGTACCACTTTTACTCTTATCGAATAGCGATTTTTTGCAAATATGTCGTAAGTTATGCATTCTATATATATTTATCAAGAGTACAAAAGTATTTAGAACTGGATTTACAATATTTTTTGTATATATGAAATTTCAAAATTCGGACCGGAAGTAGCACTTTTACTCTTAGCAAGGAGCACTTTTTTGATAATATCTTGCAAAGTATGCATTCTATAGCGATTTATTAAGCGAATGAAAGTACCTAGAATAGGATTTTGAATAAGTTTTGTATAAAAAAATTCTTAAAATTGTATAGTTTGAAACGCTCATACGTATAAGAAAGTCGTGTGGTGGCCACACCTAATTTTTTTTGTTATGTATTGATGATGTGTACTAAATTTGTTAGGTATCTTATGTATCCATATTTTTATTTATGTCGCCTTATTTTATGTTCATCATTTATGTAATACAAGATTTTATAAATGGTGGTAGTAAACATGGGTTTAAGTCATTGTGTTATCGGGTTTAATTACCTACTTTGTAGTATTTTGAGTAGGTACTTGTGCCTTTTCGACAGAAATTCTATCTTATTGTTAAAAATATGTTTATTAGTCGAATATTCTACTTTTGATAGATTATGCTATTGTTCGTTAATTTATTTTTGGTTAGTGCCTCCATAGCCGGCGCCGGTTTCTGTTTTGTATGCATATTGGTGCCGGCTACGGCATCAGGAATTGCGGACGGCAGCCGGCTTCACGTATCGTTACCGGCTTATCAACACAACCTCTATTTTCCATATTGCGCGCGTGAACGGTTTAACTTTTAGTGTTAATTTCCTTTAATTTATCTAAATTTGCAGGTATGTATTTCCCTGTAGCTATGCTTTTTGTTAAAAATGATGTTCTTCTAATTGTAGAATGTTGAAAGTGGGCGATAAGTTTGAAAGTTACGAGAATTTCAACAAGCAGTTACAGAAATACAAAAATGAAGTGTTCAATGATTACTGGATTAGAGATTCTAGAACCATCGAGACGCAGGCTAAAAGATATCAAAACAAGACTTAATTTACCATTATGTAAGAGTAGCTTGCATAAAAGGTGGCCGAATGCACACTTTTGGGAATAAATCAAAAAACACATTTACATTTAGGCAGAAGTGCCCAGCCGGTATGTTTTTAAAATTAACTTCTTGTGGGGAAATTTTTAGAGATAAAGGAACTGAATGAAGATCACACTCATCCGGAAGCACAAACTTTATTTAAAAGTTTACCGCAGCAAAGACTGAACATTTCAAAGCAGCTTAAGGTTAATTCAGTAGCAGCATTGCAGGCTAGTGCCAACAAAAAAATCGTACAAAATAATATCATTAATGAATCCGGGTGCCTTGTGACTTGTGACTCTGAAAGACTTAACAAATCTAAACAGAAAACCACAGAACAGAATAAAGTTTGATTAATGTCAATCAATTTTACGAAATACTTACAAATGCGACGTTCATATTGACGTTGATGTGGAAGCAAATTTGAAATGCATCTATTTTCAAGATCCTGAGATGAAACATATGTTTGACTCTTATCCAGAAATAATTTTTATAGATGGCACCTATTTTCTACACAGCAGTAGAGCGGCCACATATTTAATTATGGTAGAGGATGCAGAGGGAAGTGGTGCAATAGTAGCAGTTGGTATATTACTAAACAAAACTCAAGAAAATATCGATTGGTTCATAAAAACATTCAAAAATTTGAATCAGAGAACATCAGATATAAAAGTGGTGATGTCTGATAAGGACAACAAAGAGAGAAGTGCTTTTAAAAGAAAATTTTCTTGATGTCTCCTTGCAGATATGTTTATTTCATACTCTACAGATATTTAACAGAGAAGTAAATGTGAAGAAAATGGGATTGTCCACCACAGAATGTGAAGTCGCCAAAAAGTACTTTTAGAATTTAGCCTATGTTTTATCTGAGGAGTGTTTTCAAAAAATCTATTTGGAAATGAAACAACATGTTCATCAAGTCGTTATCGATTATTTTGTACCTGACATTCGCAAATCCGTCTTTTCTGAACAACACAAACAACAGAATTGAAAGTATCAATGCCAAATTGAAATCTGTCATTACCAAATTTTCTAATCCACAGGATTTCATCAAAAATTTTTTGTTATCCTCAATTCTTCACGAGCAGATAGAAATATCAAAAATTCTAAAGAATATCATAAAGTTACTACCAGGGCATTTACGTCAGGTTCAGTAGAAGATTTGTATTCTAGACTTTTAACGAATTTCACCTTTAAAAAGGTTCAACGGCAACTTGAATGTATGACTAAATGCAAAGATTTTCAATTTATTGAAGAAGAAAAATGTCTCGGTCCTACTAGTGAAGGTCTTCTAGAACTAACACCTTATAGTTGTCAGTGTATGTTTTGGACCTCCGCGAGCTCCGTCTAATTATCTTGTCGCCACATCCTCAAACTTCGATCTATGTGCAACCAGTCTTTATTTGATGAAAACATTTGCTTGCAACGATGGAAGAGAACCTAGTTTGAATCACGTCACCCATTTTGTCCATCCCTCAAAACTAGCCAGTTTGAAGAGACGCCAAGTACTAATTCAAAACTTGAGGTTAACTTAGAAGTCACGAATGATAATCCATATAAACGCAGACCACTAACATATCACCAAATGTTCAAAATAATGAATGATGAATGTTTGAGATTGTCCCAGATATGCAGTGAGATTTCATCCGAGACTTTTTACAACAGCTGAAATTCATTAAGTCTCTTGTTACAGAATGGTCCAATAATAGTTATACATCTACTGGAGATAACACTAACGGTGAAATTGAAATTGATAACCTTAGTAGTTTCCCCAGTAATGATGATAATGAGGCTGAGAAGGAAACTGAAAATCAGAGTAGCCCCAAAATGCATATGTATACGAAAAACTTTGAAAATAACAATAACGATAATTCAACTTCGCAGTTAAACCAAATAGTGTGTTGGGATGTTGACCGAAATAGTGAAATTAATATTATAAATTTAAGCAAAAATCCAAGTACACAAGATAATCAATCTGGTGAAAGTTCTTCGAAATCAAAAGCCATCATAATTTCCGATGTTAAGGTACCTACTTAGTATGTTCAGTGTTTTGGCAATGTTTGTTAAAATTTTATTTTTTAAGATACCTACTGTGAAAATTGGAGGCCGCCCCAACTGATGCGGAAACACAGTTATTGGTTTAAAAAAAAAGAATATCTACTAAAGAATATATTTAATAATTTTTTTTAAATTAATGTAATTATTGTTAGATTTATATTTAGTTTTGAAAGAAAGAAATTATTCTCCTATATTTATAGTACCTATAATATTACCTATAATATTTATATTTTATCATAATATTAAATATAGTAAGTATATTATTCAATGAGCGTGTTATGACGGCTATAACCCACGAAGATGACTTGCCCACAATGTAAGCATCTGAGTGCGTTATAGCCATAACACCCAAATCGATACTTTATCTACAACTTTCACGGGAAGAAACTGATATTGACATAACGATTGAGTTATGACCATAACTCCATCGCTGTCATTATTATTCAACTGACTGAATAATCACTGCCATAACTTGCCAAAATCACCTTGGTAATTCATAGATAATGCGATAATTGTAGATAAAATTTTAAAATTAGTTGGAAATTTTTAATTATAGGAATTGTAAAAGGGGGTAGAGATTCAATCCCATATGCACATAACCGCCGGTAGCGATACGGTATGCCGGTGCCGGCAACCATACTTAAAACCGGCGCCGGCTACGGAGGCACTTCCTTATTTTTGTACTGGTAATTTAACTAAAACATGTGTTGGATGTTAGTTATTAATAATCATAAATGTACTTTGTACCTTTTCTACGTAACAATATTAAAGTGTAATTATTTAAGTAATTCTTTGCTTTAAAACGTTATTGTGTGGTTACAGCATTGTAATTGAATATTGTATTGTATACTCTTAGCAATGATTCCTCATTACTATGGGAACTAGTAAATAGTACGCAATTTGATTACAGTGTTGTGATCATGTACCGCGAGATCAAAAATTATATTGATAAAGATTTTCCATGGAATGTAAAACGTCTGTCTTAAATTATATCATTTAGTGTCATACTGTCATTAATATTTGTCATTATATAGTCGGGTCGTTTTGGCAACCGACACGGCAAAAGTACGAACTAAAAACGCTGATTCAATACCACTACAAATTCCAATCAACCAGAACAATTTTAGAACAATAAAATTCAACCAACTAATTAATATTTTAGGATAAATAGCTACGGCTAGTAAAATACTATTACATGAAAGTCAGTTAGAAATTAAATATTATAGATATAATTATTAAATATTACTTTTCTATATCAATATTTTATTTGATACATGGCTATTCTGAACATTGTTGTCAGACTTTTATTATATTTTCTCTTATAATGACAAATATTAATGACAGTATGACACTTAATGATATAACTTAAGACAGACGTTTTACATTCCATGACAAATCTTTATCAATATAATTTTTGATCTCACGGTATTAAACCCTAATTTGTAATAAACTATATTTTGAATTTCCCGCTACCAAATACATTTTGAATCGGCCGCTATTTGGTTAGTGTTATTGGCTGCGTTCATCACACAAGGCAGCCATGATACCAAGCGCAAACCGTTTGTGAGTTGTAGTGATTTTATATGTCCATGTGATGAACGACAATTGTCATCCATGATTCAGGCAACCCCTACCACAATTCTTTTCTGTTTGAAATTTCATTTAATTTGAGAATTGACGGCTAGTTGGTAGAGAAGTGTTCATTGTTCATTAGTTCATTTACTGTTTGTTTTTTGTATAGTAAGGTGTATATATAATAAAAAGATTATTCTATTATTTATAAGAAAATTCAATACTTTATACATCATGGATATAAGAGATCTCTTATTTGATGTAGATTTAAATATTAATGGTCTTGTAAATGCAGCATTACATTTAGCTGAGCCTATTAATCAAATCAACAATCATGAGAATGAAGACCATAATGAAGATGAAGTACTTGATAGGAATGTTGTTAGAAATACAAATTATTTCGAAATAACTATACCTAATTATACCGATCATCAGTTTCCAGAACATTCTAGAATGTATTTCGCTGTCATCTGTTATCGAATAACATATATTTTGCCACAAATAAGGTTTCGTTTCCATTTTATGAGGCGAAAATGTTTAACCAATCGCAGGCACTCGAACACGTTTGCAGCGTACTTACAGCATAAAATGGTTATGCTTGCTAAGATGGCGACCGCTTTGCAAACGCGTTTGCATCATGGATAAACGTTCTTCAAACCGCTTGCTAGCGGCTTGCCAACTGTTGCCTGTGTTGGATGTGTGATGAACGCAGCCATTGAAAACAGTAATTTTTTGATATTAACGTCATCTATATTTGGCTGCAGACAATACAAAACGCGGATCAAAACTTTGGCTTGACTGCGCTCCTAGTCTAATCTATGATTATAACTGATATATTATTTTGCTTTTCAGCGAAAAATTTGATGATTAAAGTTGATTAGTTGGCGTTCGAAAATTATCAAACACCAACAATTCCAAAAATTGTTTAGATATCCTTTTAGAATATCCGAGTTTAGATTGTACCTCAACTACTAGCTTCTTCTTCTTCTTATTGTTGTTTAAAGTCAGGCCTGCGGCCTTTTACTTGTAATCTGAATATGGTTCGATCTTGATTGTGATAATTGAGAGCTGAACTCTGTTGAGGAGTACTGGCAATTAATAACCTCTTGTGGGTATCTGATGATAACGGATATTAGCTATACTGATTGGTAGCTGGGGCGTTTAATAAGTTGAATTTTAATTTTTCTTGTTGAATAATTCAACTATTTTTGCGGTTTGGCGAATGAAGTCAGTTATCTGGCTATCTGTTGCGTTTGTCTGATGTAATGTGACGAGCATGTTCCCTAGGGTAAGTGCTAGTTCTTCGTTTATTGTGTGATTTGATGTTGATTTTGTGTGACTGGTTGCTTGAACGTTTGTTTGTGGGTGTTCGGGAGTCCGCTGTCGGTGTTGCGTCCAGGGATTGATCTTTGGGATCGGCGCTTCTACGTACTTCTGCTGAACGGTGTTCTTGTTAGGGTTGCGCGGGCAGTCAACCCATGCCGCCGTGTGACTACCAGCGCAGTTAGCGCACTTAGCCGGTGTATCTTTTGATTTAGTGCAGACGTGGGTGGAGTGCCCCTCTCCGCATTTCATGCATGTGAACGGCGTGAAGCAGTTTACTTGAATGTGCCCGAACCGTTGACACCGGTGGCACTGGATGATTCGGCGTTTTTTCTTGAGCGATTCCACTGTTATGTTTATGCCGCAGCACTCTTTGAGTTTGTAGATTGTTTTCTGTTCTTGATTTAAATTCACCAGAATTAGGGGGGCCGGGCGGCTGTGTTTGCCCGTCATTCTTGTGATGTTGTGAGTCGGGATTCCCTTTTCCGCGAGATCTGCTTTTATGTCGTCGATTTCCATTTCAATCGGGACTCCTCGGAGGACTACTTTTAGTGGCTTTTCGTGATTCAGATTGTACGTATAAAAGGCTGTCTTATTTTCTTGAAGTATCTTGTGGAGTTTGTGGTAATCTGTTTCTGTCGATGGTACGATTTTAATACCTGATCGGACGAGTTTGTTTTGTGTGGTTTGGATGTTGTTTGATTTGAGTAAATCACGCAGCTGCGGCCAGTTACTCGTATTGGTTGCGATAATCGGAGTTGTACGTTTTTTGTTGCTTGATTGACTTGAACTCCCGCTAGGTGGAGAGACTTCTGTGGCTGTATTGTCTACTGTGACTTCTGTTATGTCTTCTGTGTCCATGTTACTTGTTTGTAACGGTTCAAATCGGTTGTTGATTGTAATCGGGTTGATAGTGTGTTCTGTTTTGGGGCGTTTAAGAGGGTTTCTTGGGGCCGTGAACCCTTCGCTGTCCATTTTTTTCTTTTTCGGGGAGCCCCTGTACTAGCATTTGTTTCAGTTTCATGAGTGGGGCTACCGGAGGCGGAGTGGCTGGTAGCGGCGGTAAGGAGTATGATTGCGGTTGTTCTGTTTGTGTTGTCGATTGAGACATTTTTTCTGTTTCTTTTCTACGTAGTTGTATCATTGCTTGTTCTAGGATGAATTTCAGTTCTGCTGTAGTAGTGTTTGGGTCTGCTATTTTATTGTCGAAGTAACGTACGGCTGGATTGTCTCCAAGCACGATTTCTTCATCGCTTTCGCTGTCTGAAGGCATGATTCAGTTGTATGGGAACTATAACTATAAACGTCTTGTTACCTTTGCCGTCTCCTGGATACGAATTAAACGACGTGCTTGCGATCAATTTGAGCTAATAAACATTACATATTGTTGTTATTAATATTGACTAAGATTGTGCGGACTTAAAAATCATTTCGATCCGTGGATGAAATTGTTATAAACAATTTCAACAAACGATGCACATTTCCCATAAAATTCCCATATATTTCTAACAGTATTAATAAATATAATAATACTGAAAAATGAGCTAATAAACATTGCATATTGTCGTTATTAATATTTACTAGGATTGTGCGGACTTAAAAATCATTTCGATCCGTGGATGAAATTGTTATAAACAAACATAACAAACGATGCACATTTCCCATAAATTCCCATATATTTCTTCGAAAATTTATCAAGTGAAAAATATTTTACACAAGAAACAAGGGCTCCTACCAATCAAAAGAGTCGTTATTCTAACGAATAGAATACGTCTTTCGAAAGGCCACCTGCAAGCGCGTCATTTGTTTACGTCGTTAAAAATGTTATAAAAGCTAAGAAATTTTATATCAAGTCAGTCAGTCAGCTCTAGCTGCTGAATCGAGTCGACTCTAAAGACTTAGAGCGACAACAGCAACGCATCCGACGAAAGCCGAAGCCGGGAAAAGTTTCCCGAAGATCTCTGAAACGTACTCAATCGTTTCAGAAGATACCCGAAGGCACAGGAAGTTTCTACGAGCGAGCCGAACATTACGAGCGAGCTCAAACGCATCCGACGAAAAGCCGAAGCCGGGAAAAGTTTTCCCGAAGATCTCTGAAACGTGCTCAATCGTTTCAGAAGATACCCGAAGGCGCAGAGGGCTTCCACGAGCGACTCGAAGCAAACCCGAGCGTTTCCGAGGCAAAGCCGAACCTACCCGAGGATAACGAAAGACGTAGGACGACTCCCACGAGCAAGCCGAAGCGACTCGAAGCAATCCCGAGCGTTTCCGAGGCAAAGCCGAACATACCCGAGGAGAACTAAAGACGTAGGACGACTTCTACGAGCAAGCCGAAGCGACTCGAAGCAATCCCGAGCGTTTCCGAGGCAAAGCCGAACATACCCGAGGAGAACTAAAGACGTAGGACGACTTCTACGAGCAAGCCGAACGCAGCCGAAGCAAACCCGAGCGTTTCCGAGGTGACCCGAAGATACCCGAAGGCGTAGGAAGGCTTCTACGAACGAGACGAAGCAAACCCGAACGTTTCCGAGGTGACCCGAAGATACCCGAAGGCGTAGGAAGGCTTCCACGAACGAGACGAAGCAAACCCGAACGTTTCCGAGGTGACCCGAAGATACCCGAAGGCGTAGGAAGGCTTCCACGAACGAGACGAAGCAAACCCGAACGTTTCCGAGGTGACCCGAAGATACCCGAAGACGAGGAAGGACCTAAAAAGGATAAGCCGAACACTTACGAGGAGGACTGAGAGTCCGAATCAACAGCAGTTGCGTGCTTCCACCAACATCCAAGGAGCATTCGTGACCTGTTAGTGAGGCTGTGAGCAAAGTGACCCAACCAAAGAGAGGTTGTTGAACAAAGTGACCCAACCAAAAGAGAGGTTGTTGAACAAAGTGACCCAACCAAATACGAGAGGTTGTTGAAGTTGTGAGTGCCACTTAGTGCTTCAACAAAGATCCAGACCACGGATCGTTATCCAAGTGTAGGTCCTGTGCCGATACACCACCCCAGTGACTTGTGACGTGTGGCTAAAGTGACCTCACGTCGTACCCATTGTTACAACCGTAAGTACTGAACTGATTCCTAAGCTTGCACGGTTGGCAATCTCAAGATAGCCCCGTCACGTCACTCAGAAGTAGTTAGTTGGTTTGGTACCCGAAGGCAGCCTTACCCATTCTAGGCGTTAATTGACTAGGTACCCCGAAGGGAGCCTTATCCCCTAGAACCCCAACTGAGTGTCTCAAATATCCCTCTCTATTTTAAACTGCCAGTATCTAGCGACCACCCCCTTTGTCTTATCCCCCTGTGTGTGGGATCATTAGCCCTTTGGTCAAGGTGTCTCAGTAGACAGTGTATATAATATCAATCTATGTATATATCTCTTAATATTTAGTGTTGCCTTAAGCCATTTCTTTATAGTCCTGCGTGGCTATTGTTTTTAGTGACCGAGTTGTGGTAATAAATTCATGTGGTTTTATACAACTCTTTCATTAACCTTCGACACTAATATAAGCCCTATCCTGGAACACCCAGTGAATAAGTGTAGTGCCATCCGGAAGGAAGGACGCCACGTCTCCCCGTATTAGAGTACTACAGCTATAAGAGCTCAGGTAATTCGAATAACCTTATCTTGAGTAATTCCTATAAGCTGAAAGGTAACAGTCTTTTCGTTCACGCAGCGGTGCGTGTGCTCATCGTAAATATAGGGGGGCCGACAGAGCGGCGTCACTTCACCAAAGTGTTCGGGAGGGTAAGGATGTCACACACGCACAGGGCACTGTCGCATTATGGAATTTCCAAAATACTAATGTTTCACTGTTTTTAGTTGTCTAATATTCACTTTTTATCACATAACTCAAAACACATCTATTCTCTTTAACGAAACTCGGTCGAATGTCCTCAACTACTAGTAAGCTTATGAAAGCTTAAATATAAAAAAATATGCCGATACGTTTAGAGAGACAAAACAGCGACATCTTAAGTAGACGGGACAAATTATAATTATAAAGGCATCCAGGGATTAGACGTTTGTAGCTATAGTTTTTGGTAGCTGAAACCCTCACCAGATGACTGATTAGTACTATCATGAGGCTACTAAATTAGCTCCCTATGCTTTATCGTGTTAATTTTGGATGCAGTTGAATTTTAATTAGCCGGTTTCGCATAAGTGTTCACTTATTCTTCTAATACTTTGTTGAGTTTAAATGACGTTTTGGATTCTTTTGTTTGACTATTTTTAATAATTAGTGTTACTTTCATTCGTTAGTATAAATTTGTTTCTATTATAGCTGAAGTTTATTATAGTAGAATCGCCGAACAGATGCAGTAACAACATTGCATTGACGTAATAGCTTAAAAAGGCAAATTCACAACGTTTAACGCATATACATAACCATAAATATTTTGACAGACGTTATAAACAAATATGTAGTTCTAACCCCATGCAAGGATTCTCACATTCTCCTATATAAATCTAATTATAATAGACGAAAATTAATGCAATGGTCCCAATATAAGCTCTGTTTCGACTAGTTACTAATACTTTCTATTACTTTAAATTATTTTACTTATAATCGAAAGGAAAATGACATGAAAATAAAATACAAGAGCCGGCCTCTCTTTAGGTTTATGTGAACAAGAAATGGTGTGATATAATTTGTTTGAAGTTTGGAATAGTACATTATAATAAACAGCATTGTTTAATATTCTGTATATAGCTGCATTTGTATAACAATTTGTTTAAAGCAAGCTTAAGGTATCTTAGAAGTGTACATCCTGATTATTATTTATTTGCGTCCTGTGAATATAATGCCGAAAGGTTTCTGTAAACAGTCGAAGCCTTTTACAAACTTTTCTATAATCATGTTAAATTTAATGTGAATAACGTAACTATTGGTTATTTTAAATTTTATTATGGGTACGTTATGAAACATGTTTTTTCGACAATCTAAATCAATATAATAAATAAGTTGAGAAAGACTGAAGTGTTAGAGCATTTCAATTACTAAATATATTACGTTATAGTTATTGTATTGTAAATAATTTTTTTCTTCTGTTATATCAAATGTCATTGACAGAAATAAAAATGAGGTGTGGCCACCACACGATTTTCTTATACGTATGAGCGTTTCAAACTATGCAATTTTAAGAATTTTTTTATACAAAAATCATTCAAAATCCTATTCTAAGTACTTTCATTCTCTTAATAAATCGCTATAGAATGCATACTTTGCAAGATATTCGAAAAAAAGTGCTACTCGCTAAGAGTAAAAGTGCTACTTCCGGTCCGAATTTTGAAATTTCATGTATACCAAAAATATTGAAAATCCACCTCTAAATACTTTTGTACTCTTAATAAATATATATAGAATACATAATTTACGACATATTTGCAAAAAATCGCTATTCGGTAAGAGTAAAAGTGGTACTTCCGGTCCGAATTTTGAATTTTTTTTTATACAAAAGATATTTAGAATTATCATTTAAACACTTTCATACTCGTAATGTACCTGCCTAGAAAGCATGACTTGCGAGATATTCGCAAAAAACTGATTTTCGATAAGAGTAAAAGACCTACTTCCGGTAGGAATTTCAAAAAACTTTTTTAAGAAAATTTGTCTCAAATTTAATTCTGAGTACATTTGAATTCTTTATAAATTTGTGTAAACTTAGTAATTGACGAAATATTTGTAAAATTCGATTTTTTCACTGAAGTAAACTGCTACTTCCGGTCTGCCGATTTTTCTCAAAATCTAATCAGTTCTCAAGAGGGAGATTATACACGTAAATACAAAATTTGGAATTGATATCTAAAGCGGTTTGACCGCTATCGTGGTCACACACAGACACACACACAGACACACAGACATTTTTTAAAAACCACTTTTTTGGTATCAGGGGACCTCAAAACGTGGACATCTGCAAAAATCTCGAGGTCGAAAATTTTCATCATCACAATACTTCCTTATACTACGTATAAGAAAGTAAAAATAGATCCGGCAACATATACAAGATGAGTCGTCATGGATCTAGTATGGCGTGCAATTGAATGTAACGCGTTTTCTCTATATATACTTTTTTCTTCTATATTATACAGGGTTAGTTAAAAGTAAGGAGACGGCGATTTATTGTCGTTAATATTCATTTTAGAGAATTATGTTCAATATAAAAGTTTGTTAGGATATTTTGATCTACATTTGAGAATATTTGATTTTTTTTCTTCAATTGTTTTTTAGTTACGCCTGTCCGCGCAGTTTTTTTAAATGGGAACTAGTGAATTTTACTCTACCATTCGATAGAGAATTTTTTTCTCTTTACAATAATATTTTTGTTTTTTTTAAATTCATTTTAATAACTTTTACAAGAAAAATTAAACAAATTAATAACAAAGTAAATTAAAGTAAGTGTTCAAATTGTCGTCCATTAGTAATTTGACAATGACCCAATCGATTTACAAAACCCCGAACAGAGTTCTGTAAAAAATCTCGGCGAATTTCTTGTATCGTTCTGGTAATTCGGATTTGTAAATCTTCGACGTTATCGGGCTTATCTTCGTAAACTTTGTTTTTTACGTATCCCCAAAGAAAAAAATCTAAAGGACTTAAATCTGGCGAACGGGCTGGCCATTCAATGGTTCCTCGTCTTCCAATCCATCTGTGGGGAAAAACGTTGTCCAGATATTGACGAACATTTACACCATAATGTGGTGGGGCGCCATCTTGCTGGAACCAGATACTGTCATTGGGCAGGTGTTCATTGTTTTCATGTGGATAGAGCGTAGCACAAGCAGGTATTATTTCATTTTGCAATAACTGCAAATACAGACCCGAAGTTAAATTGCCATTGATGAAAAAGGGACCGATAATATGACCGCCAAGAATGCCAACCCAAACATTAACCTTTTGGGGGTACTGCGTATGGTGCTCCAAAAACCAAAAGGGATTTTCCGATGACCAGTATCTGCAGTTATGTCTGTTTACTTCACCGGTAAGGCAAAAAGTAGCTTCGTCAGAGAAAAGAATATTGTTGACAAAATTTTCATTATTATTGCAAATATTTAACATTTCTTCAGAAAATTGTAATCTCCAATCAAAATCATCTTCCGTTAACTCGTGTACAAGGTGTACCTTATAAGGTTTATACTTTTCACTTTTTAAAAATGACACAATCGATGACTGCGAAATATTGAAATTGGCCGCTAATTGATTGGTTGATAAATGAGTATCTTCAGATACAGCCAATAAAATATCCAGTTTGTTATCATCGCTTTTTGCTGTTCTAGGTCTACCACTCCTTGGCAAATCTCTAACGCTACCAGTTTGTTCAAAGCGTCTTAAAGTTTTACCAACAACGGATTTAGAAATTGGATTTCTATTTGGATGCGTATCATTAAATAAATTACAAACGTCTTGTAAACTTCTGCGTCTATCTCCATAACCCAACATCATAAGTATTTCAATTCGTTCATGTTCACTTAAACTGGCCATTGTTAATATTAACAGCAACAAATTGCAGAAATGAATTATTTCTGTCAAAGATTTGACGTACACAATAACCACTGATAAAATTATGTCGCTCAAGTTTGTTTATCGCATCGCTTCTGTCTATCTGCGATGTACCCAACATCTGTGAAACACTTGAACCGGCCTTTTCTTATAAAAAAGTTATTAAAATGGATTTTAAAAAAACAAAAATATTATTGTAAAGAGAAAAAAAATCTCTATCGAATGATAGAGAAAAAATTTACTAGTTCCCATTTAAAAAAACTGCGCGGACAGGCGTAATTAAAAAACAATTGATGAAAAAAAAAATCAAATATTCTCAAATGTAGATCAAAATATCCTAACAAACTTTTATATTGAACATAATTCTCTAAAATGAATATTAACGACAATAAATCGCCGTCTCCATACTTTTAACTAACCCTGTATAACTACATATTCTACTTTTTTAATACGTTTTAATGTGTACCTGTTTTTGTTCTGTGTTGTTCATTTTCCAACGGGTATTGCAGATTTTTTTTTACTTTGAGATAACATTTTATGCGACAAAATGTCTATACCATTCTATTCCTTCTGAAAATCATTATGGCGTAGAGCTCATGTTCTGTTCGCAGTTGTATGGACAAGAAATCTCCCAGACACTCATTTCCTGATCCCTGTTAATATCCAGATTTATTTGTTAATGGGAAAACATTCGTAGCAATAGATATATATTACATTTGTCGTATACGGGGTGTTATAGATTAAGTCGGCACTATTGCTAACTTTGTTATTAATAAAGCTACAGGATCGGTTAAATTAGCAAAGTAGTAGTATTTTTATCGTGAACAATGATGGCATAACCGAAAAGAAATAATTACTATTGCTAATAACATAGACGCAAGATCGATTTTAAAAGTAACTCGCAATGTACAGTTCTGGTCAATAAATTGGCGTACACTTAATATACGCTTATGTAAATATGACTTTTGTTTGAATACCTGTCATGTATGACAAATTGAATTGACGCTATAATTCCATTTGTCAACTTAACTTAAGCCATTTTCTCAATGGCAAAATAATGTCAAAATTAGCAATAAGACGTGTACGCCAATTTATTGCACAAAACTGTACATAAACGAATTCGGAAGTGTATTGGACAAAACGGTGATGTCTTCGAACATCTATTATAATAAATATACATAATACACAACGCTTTTTAATATTTGCTGTTTTTTGTATCATAGCCATCTTGATTTTATTGAAATGAATTGCTGTACAAAATAGTGGATAACTGCCAAATCTTCCATTTTTTATCAATAATGTATGAAAGCTTTCTTTTTTAAAATAATTCCTTCTTTCAATATATGCAAAAATATACTGGGTGTTCCGTTTAAAAAAAAGTAACTTTTGTAAATAGCGCGAAAATTAGAAGTTCAACTGTCTTTTCGGTTTTGCCATCATTGTTCATGATATAAATACTACTACTTTGCTAATTTAACCAATACTGTAGCTTCATTAATAACAAAGTTAGCAATAGTACCAAATTAATTTATAACTCCGTGTATATTGCAGAAATTTTAATTTAATGTATAGATATGGTCACCAAGATTTTTATGGGAAGGTATGTACGTATGTAGTACCACGCGATCATTTAAATTCTAAATTATAGCAGGCGGGATTTTTTTTATTAGGTTGTCCAGAATGTCAATTATTGATTAATTAACATTTTGAAACGTCACTTTGACAATTCAAATTGTAAATTAGTACTTATATACCAACTTAATTTAAATTTCACAGCCTGCTCTAATTTAGAATTTAAATGATCGCGCGGTATGTATTATCATGAAATATTAATTAATTAGTTTAATTTTAGTGTTTTGAAATTGTTCCGGCCGATCGAAATTTGTAGTGGTATTGAATCGTCGTCTTTAGTTCGTACTTTGGCCGTGTCTGATTTCAAAACGACACGACGAATATATTATATAATATAAACACATAAATCACCTCTACTTATTATTACTACTGGTCAAGCCTTGCCGGGTCCTAGTTCCAGGTAAATTAGAGTTACTCGGGGGGAAAAAAAGAAACTTTAGAAATGAAAGCGGAAGCCAATTATGTTTATATTTAGGTAATTGGCCCGGTATTTTAAATACCAGGCACACAAAAAATTAGTTCAGACTCATTTGAGTTGATCCTCTCCACGGAAATCTTTAGTAAAAGGCGAAAGATTTATTCGCATTGAAGAGAATCCAGAGTACCAAAACGACGTTCACATTGGTATTTCTATAGATATTGATATAAAGAGTGCATGGTTCTTGTCATAGCGCCATCTATTACTGAATGTATTAAGTAAATAATCGTTGTTTCCGATTAAAATTAGTAGCGTAGGCTGGAGATGTAAATTTGATATGATTCCACCTGGCTCGCCATTAAATTTACCCGCGATAATTATGTGTACTTTCAGTTGTAAATATTGAAAGATGTAGTATCCGACTTGTCTTTTATCACCAAATTCTATAGGCGAAAAAAATTACCGATGAGGGCGCTGTAGACTGGCGCTGTTATCGCAAACAATATGGCGGATGACTGAGGGACAGTTTTTAAATTTTTACTTTTTTACTATGTGCTATTTGTAGTGTTTGCATTTGGTATACGTGTGTTCAGGAAATTATTTGTTCATTGTTCATTAGTTCATTTACTGTTTGTTTTTTGTATAGTAAGGTGTATATATAATAAAAAGATTATTCTATTATTTATAAGAAAATTCAATACTTTATACATCATGGATATAAGAGATCTCTTATTTGATGTAGATTTAAATATTAATGGTCTTGTAAATGCAGCATTACATTTAGCTGAGCCTATTAATCAAATCAACAATCATGAGAATGAAGACCATAATGAAGATGAAGTACTTGATAGGAATGTTGTTAGAAATACAAATTATTTCGAAATAACTATACCTAATTATACCGATCATCAGTTTCCAGAACATTCTAGAATGTATTTCGCTGTTATCTGTTATCGAATAACATATATTTTGCCACAAATAAGGTTTCGTTTCCATTTTATGAGGCGAAAATGTTTAACCAATCGCAGGCACTCGAACACGTTTGCGCAGCGTACTTACAGCATAAAATGGTTATGCTTGCTAAGATGGCGACCGCTTTGCAAACGCGTTTGCATCATGGATAAACGTTCTTCAAACCGCTTGCTAGCGGCTTGCCAACTGTTGCCTGTGTGATGAACGCAGCCATTGAAAACTGTAATTTTTTGATATTAACGTCATCTATATTTGGCTGCAGACAATACAAAACGCGGATCAAAACTTTGGCTTGACTGCGCTCCTAGTCTAATCTATGATTATAACTGATATATTATTTTGCTTTTCAGCGAAAAATTTGATGATTAAAGTTGATTAGTTGGCGTTCGAAAACTATCAAACACCAACAATTCCAAAAATTGTTTAGATATCCTTTTAGAATATCCGAGTTTAGATTGTACCTCAACTACTAGTAAGCTTATGAAAGCTTAAATATAAAAAAATATGCCGATACGTTTAGAGAGACAAAACAGCGACATCTTAAGTAGACGGGACAAATTATAATTATAAAGGCATCCAGGGATTAGACGTTTGTAGCTATAGTTTTTGGTAGCTGAAACCCTCACCAGATGACTCTGATTAGTACTATCATGAGGCTACTAAATTAGCTCCCTATGCTTTATCGTGTTAATTTTGGATGCAGTTGAATTTTAATTAGCCGGTTTCGCATAAGTGTTCACTTATTCTTCTAATACTTTGTTGAGTTTAAATGACGTTTTGGTTTCTTTTGTTTGACTATTTTTAATAATTAGTGTTACTTTCATTCGTTAGTATAAATTTGTTTCTATTATAGCTGAAGTTTATTATAGTAGAATCGCCGAACAGATGCAGTAACAACATTGCATTGACGTAATAGCTTAAAAAGGCAAATTCACAACGTTTAACGCATATACATAACCATAAATATTTTGACAGACGTTATAAACAAATATGTAGTTCTAACCCCATGCAAGGATTCTCACATTCTCCTATATAAATCTAATTATAATAGTTTAACCAATACTGTAGCTTCATTAATAACAAAGTTAGCAATAGTACCAAATTAATTTATAACTCCGTGTATATTGCAGAAATTTTAATTTAATGTATAGATATGGTCACCAAGATTTTTATGGGAAGGTATGTACGTATGTAGTACCACGCGATCATTTAAATTCTAAATTATAGCAGGCGGGATTTTTTTTATTAGGTTGTCCAGAATGTCAATTATTGATTAATTAACATTTTGAAACGTCACTTTGACAATTCAAATTGTAAATTAGTACTTATATACCAACTTAATTTAAATTTCACAGCCTGCTCTAATTTAGAATTTAAATGATCGCGCGGTATGTATTATCATGAAATATTAATTAATTAGTTTAATTTTAGTGTTTTGAAATTGTTCCGGCCGATCGAAATTTGTAGTGGTATTGAATCGTCGTCTTTAGTTCGTACTTTACGAATATATTATATAATATAAACACATAAATCACCTCTACTTATTATTACTACTGGTCAAGCCTTGCCGGGTCCTAGTTCCAGGTAAATTAGAGTTACTCGGGGGGGAAAAGAGAAACTTTAGAAATGAAAGCGGAAGCCAATTATGTTTATATTTAGGTAATTGGCCCGGTATTTTAAATACCAGGCACACAAAAAATTAGTTCAGACTCATTTGAGTTGATCCTCTCCACGGAAATCTTTAGTAAAAGGCGAAAGATTTATTCGCATTGAAGAGAATCCAGAGTACCAAAACGACGTTCACATTGGTATTTCTATAGATATTGATATAAAGAGTGCATGGTTCTTGTCATAGCGCCATCTATTACTGAATGTATTAAGTAAATAATCGTTGTTTCCGATTAAAATTAGTAGCGTAGGCTGGAGATGTAAATTTGATATGATTCCACCTGGCTCGCCATTAAATTTACCCGCGATAATTATGTGTACTTTCAGTTGTAAATATTGAAAGATGTAGTATCCGACTTGTCTTTTATCACCAAATTCTATAGGCGAAAAAAATTACCGATGAGGGCGCTGTAGGCTGGCGCTGTTATCGCAAACAATATGGCGGATGACTGAGGGACAGTTTTTAAATTTTTACTTTTTTACTATGTGCTATTTGTAGTGTTTGCATTTGGTATACGTGTGTTCAGGAAATTATTTTTTCATTAACAATAATACTTATCATAAAATCTGTATTTTTTAAAACAACCGGATAATTTCGAAAGGGTTCATAAGTAAGTTGATTGTTGTAGGTATTTATTATGCAAGTTTATATAAATAATGGTAACTTTCAGGATCTAAAACATGCATAAAAGAGGTACCTAGTCATGTTAACTGCCGTGTTTACGGATGTCACAGTATGAAAGGGAAAAATTCTTTTCCAAAAGAAAATAGCGGGGTGTGTACATCACAAACAAATTTGGTCTCCAAGAGAAGGTAGATAGGAAAAAAGGTTGGGAAATCAAATTATTAATGGGAAAACGTACTTCTTCATTTATGAGAGTGTGTTCTTTACACTTTGATAAAGAAGATTTTTTTACCAGGTATCATATGTAAAGTATAATAGAAATAGTTTAAATCAGCATAAAATGTTATTATAGGTGTTGAATGCAAGTTTCCTCGTTTGAAGAAAAATGCTGTTCCTTCACAAAATCTACCATGTAAAAGTGTCGAGGGAATAATTAGAGAATACGGGTGCAACCGATTTTTGAGAAAAAAAAGTAGTGTACCTTATAGAAGACCTCTAATTGAACAACTTTTACTTATAAATTAATCCGCGCTCACGTACAGGAATGGAGATAATTAAGATGCTCACCGAGTGAATTTTCCATGTCACATTTTTAGTCGTATCTGTTATGCACACCTTTGAAATTAAGAAAATCGTAAAAAATGATGTTTATTTCACTTTATCACACCACAATTAAATCTAATTTTTAAGTTTTTTAATAAGTTTTCGGCGATTTAAAAATTATAACCTAAACAGAAAGGCCCTTCCCCCTACCCGCGCGCGCGGGATAGGGGGGGATACGACTAAAAATGTGACATGAAAAATTCACTCGGTGAGCACCTTAATTATTAATTATCTCCGTTCCTGTACGTGAGCACAGATTAATTTATAAGTAAAAGTTGTTCAATTAGAGGTCTTCTATAAGGTACAGTAGTTTTTTTGTCAAAAATCGGTTGCACCCGTATTCTCTAATTTACCCAAAAAATTTACCAATTTGAAATTTGTTTTAAAAAATTTTCTAATTTTTGATTTGTTGTAGATAGCACGGAAATAACAGTTCAACGATCAAGAAATCTGTGTTGTCGAATATTTACTTACTCGCATTATAAAGGAACACAAACAATAAAGTTCATGACAGGTGTTAGTCCTGGTTGATTAATAACATTTATTAGCAAGGCATATGGTGGAAGGGCATCAGATAAAGCTATTTTTGAACAAAGTGATATCATTAGTCTGTTAGATACGCACAAGGATGCCATTATGCTGGATAAAGGCCTTTCGTATTGATGATATAACTGATAATCATTTTATTAAACTTATTATACCATCATTTTTGAAAAACAACACGCAGCTATCTAAAGAAGAGGCTCAGCGAAATATTGAAATAGCAAGAACACAAGTGCATATTGAACATATAAATCAACAAATAAAAGTATATTAACAAACCCATTGCTATTGTGGCTGGTTGAAAAATTGATGACATTTTTACTGTTATCTGTGCAGTTGTAAATTTATCAGAGCCAATTTTAAGTGATGACAAATTTTTCGTGTAAACAAAATGCATGTAAAACATTTAAATTTCTCTACTGTTAGAGTTTAATATATCTATCATGCTTCATCTCATATTCTGCTTATGTATGTATATTTTTTATACCCTTTTCATTGTAACTCACAATTTGCTCAATCTACCATTGTATATTTCACTTTTTTTAAATGTATTTTTTTGCATTCTCTTTTCACATTTAATTTAAAATATAGTTTTATATGCAAGCTACACTCTTTTTTTTTAATTCATAGACTTCAGTCAATTTGAAATGTTACACAACTATATTGTACTACTTATTGTTAGTAAATTGAGAGCAAGAAATACAAATAAAACCCTTTTTATTTCATTTTATTTATTGATACATAACAAATGTAACATTAAAATAATTGAGTTGCAACAAAATAGCAAAATTTTCATCAAATTTCACATTTATTTTTACAAATGTATTATCCATTCATGAATATATGATGAAATTGCATTCCTCATTATTAAATATTTCCATACCTATTATAACTGAATTTGACCATAATTCCCGTTACAATAAAGTTACATCGGCTAATCAATTGTTTTGCTGTTATTGTAGTTCCAAGAAAGAAATGGATTGATAGACGTCAAATGAGCTTTAGATCTAAATTGCTTTTCAACTTTTCAGAGAAAGTTAATCAATTCGTAAAAAATATATGGTATTATCTAAATACGATGTCGCTTCAAGTTTATTAATATATGATATTTTAACAACGAACGAAACTGTTAAAACTTAAATGCTACAGATTGAAGTTTTCCACTAGAGAAATAAAGCCTACCTACGTATTTTAATATTATTTATATATACATTATAGATTACTGGAAATTTTCGAATGCAGTATTTATATTTTACAAACAATGGATTTATTTATACAAATGTAATTGTATTTAAAAGTAAATTTATTTTGACTTATGACAAGTTTTTTAATTTCCAAAGCAGCAAAACCACGATTTTAGAGAAGGATAAATATATATATTTGCTAATGTAGGACTGGGACAAGTGGCCAAATTAGTGATTTTGCTGCTACTAGGGTCATATAGGAATTTTGTACTCTATTATTAGAGATGGCCAAAACGGTTCATTTCATTGTACTGAACCGAATCCCAGCAGGGAGCCGGTTCACTAAATTTCAATGAACCGGATCTCGGCTCACTTGGGTCGTTGCTTAATTTGTATACAACAATTTGATAATTTGTCAAATTTGTGTGCATTATAGCTTCAAATAAATTGTTTGTCAAACATTTTGTATAATTGGTGTGCGCGCAGCCTAAATAATCCCGGTTCGTTTGAGCCGACGCGACGGCGCCGAGTATTACATGCCCTACACGTTCCTGGAACGGTATGCTATTACCAGAGAAATAGAGTAGGGGAGAACGCGCTTAAAGATGCGCCAACTAAGTTAAATTGAATTCCGCCATTTTGAAGGTTATATTTATACCTAGCTCAACAATTCGCATGTAAAGTTCATTGACTTAGAAAAATGTAAACAAACTTACGTGTGAAAAGAAATGCCTTCCTGCAAAATGGCGACCACTATAGCGTTTGCTTAAAACTGGATGCGCACTCGTCGAAGCGCGTTCTCCCCTACTCTATTTCTCTGGCTATTACGGATCCACACGGTTCAAATGAGGCGGTTCCGGGACCCGGCTCACAATGAGGAGCTGAACCGAGTGAGCCGGGTCAATGAAATGCACCGTTTTGCCCACCTCTATCTATTATTAATATGAATTCATACTACCTATCCCACTTGGCAAAATCACTATATGCTCACTTGTTCTACATTAGCAAATACCTATTTTCATCCTTCTCTAAAATTGTGATTTTGCCAAGTGGGATCATTATCTCCGTAAGTCGTGATATCACAATCATACTTTAGTTTTCACTTTTCACTGTTCCTCTGATCAAGGGTATTGAAAAATCACTACCCCTCATTTCCAGTAAATATATACATGGGCGAGATAGGGGGATACGGTTCATTTTCAGTCAGACTAGACTGACACGTGTTTTGTCGGCTCTCGGGGAACCCGGTAGGTAATACCACAGTAATACGGTGCCCGAGAGCCGACAAAACACGAGTCGGTCTAGTCTGAGTGAAACTGATCCGTATTCCTTAGAGATGAGCGATATATCCAGTAGCAGTTATTAATCACTGTTATTCTGCAGTAGCAGTGATCACAGTTAATATCGCTTTATAAATATCAGTGATTGAAATAACGTTTGGATATCGACCGTACAATTCAACGACGAGAGCGTGTACGTCAAATACGTTATATATATATATAACGTATTTGGTGTACGTGCAGACCGATATTCGGCTCTGATCGTAACGATTCGGCACACTTCGGTAGCAGTGAATTATAACTGCGATCACCGTCAATCACAATCACGTTTAAAAATATCTAATATATCTTAACCGTGATCACCGTTAATATCAGTAGCGGTGAAAAATATCTACTTGATATAAATCACGTAGATATTTTTAAGCGTTATTGTTATTGACGGTGATCGCTGTTAGTCTATCAAGTAGATATTTTAAAGCGTGATTGATATTAACGGTGATCGCAGTTAAGATTAGTCGCGCTTAATATATCTATATGCTATTAACATTTTAATATATCGGCTGTTCTTAAAATATTGTCCGGCATTTGTAGGAAGGTTGATATTATGAAATAAACTAAGAAATAGTTAAATATATAGTTAAATACTGAGTGAAACATGTCAAAATAAATGCAATAAATACTATATTATTTGCTCATGCTTTCAATATATTTTCTAATATTTTAGTTTTTGTAAAAATTTATTACTTAACCAGTTCTTAATTGTATAAGCATAATTTAAATATTTTCCACTAAAAAATATTTTAAAAACATTTTTACTCTAGAACTATTTTACTATTTTCAGAATTAAATTGAAATAATCTAAGCCAAACTCAATATATTGGTTTTAAAACAACCTACTACGTATAACATCAAATATCAATCAAGTTTAAAATATCGCTGTGTCAGTTAGCAATTAATTTGGTGCAATTTGAATTAACCAACCTGAGTTGTATATTATTACTGACATTCAGTTGTCGCAAAATGTTAAGATATTGATTATTACTATTTAATTTAATATGTCAATGGCATAACATTAAGACTATCTATTGAATAAAGCATTTCAGAAATATGCAAGTACTACAGTTGTATGAAGCACCTTATACAACAATTTACATAAGTATATTATTTATACTTTGCTTATACTTTCGTATTTCGTGTATTGAATTTAGCAATAACTTAAATCTAAATTTTATAAATTTTTATTTTGCAATTAGTACCGTAATCATACCATTCCCAAGCAGCAAAATCACAATTTTAGAGAAGGATGAAAATATATATTTGCTATTGTAGAACAAGTGTGCATATAGTGATTTTGCTACTAGGGTTTATTTCACTAGTGCTGTAATAGGGTCTATTACAGCACTAGTTGCGTAATAGAAATGGAACATTTAAACAGATTTATTTTAAGTTGGTCACATTGCAACAGAAATGGAGATGTCAATATGACATTTTGTAAGCAAGTTTGAGGTTTTTATATTGAAATTCATTGTAAGATTTGATATTTTTAATTAATCTTTGAAATAGTACAACTATTATAAACATTTATATTAACGTTTGAATTATCTTTCGAAGTGATAGTGATACCGTGTGCAGTAGAAACATTCTGTTGAAAATTATCAAAAATGTGTCAATTTTAAATTAACTTTTCAATTTAAATCTTGTGCCAAACCAAGGTGACAACCGCCACAAAATTTCCCTTGATTATCAAATTTTTCTCGTTTTGCTTTTACAAAAAGAGAAATTTTAAAACTAATTGCAAAAAATAGCATAAAAGACACGTTTCATTTGACATTCAAGCACTCATTCAGTTAAGAAACTCGTGGCTACGCCACTCGTTTCTTAAACTCTGAATTCGTACTTTGAAACGTCAAAATGAAACTTGTCCTTTAATATACTATTTTGACTTATGACAGGTTTTTTAATTTTGATATACGTATAGGAATTTTTAGCACTTTTTAACATGCACACATATTTCTTATATCTGAAACCCATCCAAATAATTTCTTGGGTAAGACGTCATTTAAAATTTATAAGGCGGGTGCACACCAATTATACAAAACAATTTAATTGTCAAACAAAATGTTTGAAGTACGGCGGCGTCCATTAAAATATATGGGAATGTTTAAAGGGGATGCACACCAATCACAATGTTTGACAAACATTTTAAACACATATCTGGCAAATTCTTAATTAATATGATGTTAATAAATTTAATTAATATTAATTATAAAGGCAAAATGAATGTATAGTTTTAGATATATTTTGTATAATTGGTGTGTGTGCAGCCGAAGAGAGTACAGTCCTTACAAGTAGGGTTGAGGGGTGGTTTTTAATTTCATATGCATATAGGAATTATTACTATATATTTTTTTAATATGCATGCATATTGCCTATATTTAGATATGGATGTAACTCGTGATCACAATCACCTTTAATTTTCACTGATATTTTAAAATCACTGTTCTGTGATGACAGCGATTAAAAAGTCACTGCTAAGCTCATCCCTAGTATTCCCCCCTTATCTCGCTCATGTATAAACCAGTAATTAATTATATTTGTGTTACTATTATGTGGGCCGATCCCTGTTGTACTGCAATACAGGGCCAACCCGCGACAGGAACGGAGCAAGCCCCTGACTCCCGTCAATTTCCAAAAATCAGTTTAATATACTGGCCCCGCATGCGGGGCGTATCAGATATTAAGCTGATAAGAACAGATACTACACTTTGATCTTAGCCATAGGCCGAGAAGCGATACCGAAAACAAGAATTGTATCGCTTATCATATGCTGAAACATTATCTATAAACACAGTACTTGTAGTGGCATTATCTCGTGTACGATAACTGAAATAACGACTAATACAAATACCTAATGACGAAACCTATATCATGGAGGATACCAATTGTTAAGTCAGAGTGCCACAGATGGCGCGCTTATATATGTTACACACACAATTAAGGAAATTGGATATATATACTTATTAGAACGTTCGAAAATCATACTTACCTGGCGTAGGGATTACCGTGATCAACAAGGCGGTTTCCCCAGGACGAGGCCCTTCCATTGCACTACGGTCGGGCTGACACCTGCGATTACCCCTAATGCGGGTAACTCGGGCGCGTAATTTTTGAGAGTCGGGACTGCGTGCGCGCCGTCCCGGACATATTTGTAATCTAAACATAATTTATGATTTTATAGAGAGCAGGATACACTTATACTGGTATACAGGGTTGCCAGATCTTATTTCTTCATGGCGCAAGCGCAATTGAAAAAGTCGCAACCAGGTTTCAGAATTAGAACGGTATCAATAAAACGCAACCATTATAACTTAGGTACTATATCCAAACAAGATTTGCAATTATGATTTGTTTTATTATATGTATACAATTTTATTTTGTTATCCGTTTACTTGACCTAGACACTGTCGAAAAATATTTTTTTTTAATTTGACACTTACAGTGTAGATGTCAAGTAAACGGATGATACATAATCACTTACAAATTTACAAATAAATCAAAAATTTCATGCCATTCACCATCATCAGTATCACTAGTACTAGTCTTGGTGTCATAAATACTGGAATTATATTTTAACATATCAGAACTAGGACAAAACGTTTTACAACAAATCTTATTTACACTGAAATAAGTCCTAATAGTGACAATTGAATTTAACAATTCTAGCTGCATTCTATTCCTAATCTTACTTTTAACAATGTTCATTACTGAAAAACATCTTTCGACCACAGCATTTGAAGAAGGCAAACTTAATAAAGTAAAAGCAAATTCGGCTAGATCCCTAAAACAAAGTTCTCCTGCAGCATTTGTTAATGTGGTAACTTTTTTCCAAAATAAATGAGGATGCACAGGAATTTCGTCAAATACATCTGCCCAATGAATATTCAATAAATTTCTATATTGCGTCTGAATATCAGAGATTTTGTCTTGATTAGCCAACTGAAGTGGAAGTTCAGAAAATGTAGGTCTTACAGGATTCAAAATGATATTCGGAGAAAAATAATTAATTGTTTTAAAGATCTCTAAATGTTGGGGCATTCTTTTAATTAGTTCTTGTAATAATATTTTTATGAATTGTACACATTTATTCCGAACCTCTATTAATTCTTGATGGGTTAAGTTCAACGTGTTACATTCAATTTCAAACTCATATCCTAAATCTGCGATATCATGTTGTAAAAAATTTTGATCAAACTGTAATGAGTTAGCCAATTTCTCAAGTTTATTTTGAAGATGGGCCAGAAGTGATGGTTTCATGATTTGTCGGGCCAAGGAACATATCAGAGTATTAATTTCGTCAAATCCTTTATAAAAATCAATATCAGTTCCCTGAAACTAAAGATTCAAATGATATAGTTGTTTTAAAATTGGTTTTAGAAATACTAAATATAATTTATTTACTTTATTTTTAAACAAATCTGCTAATATTTTAGCTGAGTGACAACGTTCCTTCTGGGCCTCAATAGGAAAAAAAGTCTCGAGTTCAAGATATTGTGCCAAGATCTTTTCGACAGCTTTGTATCTTGATAACCATCTTGTTGCCGATAATTGCGTTAATTTACTATATTGTGAATTCTCATTTACATTAATTAACTGAAATATTTCTTTGTATTTGGCCATTCTGAGGTCACTGTTTTTAAACCATGAATATGTTTCTCTTAAGAGATAATCAACTTCATCATGGAAAACCTCTGAGGCTTTTGAAGAAGAAAGGTGTAAACTGTGACACACACATTTTACTAAAATTAAATTTGGGCTGTCTCTTTCCTTAATAAGGCTAAATAATGAATTATATTGTCCACACATATTATTTGCACCATCTGTGCCAAGACCCAAGATGTTTTTCATTTTTAACCCAATGGACTTTAAAAAATCATAAACAGTATTGTATAGTTCATCAGAGGTAGTCCTAATTACTCGTAAAAATGATAAAAATTGTGTTACAATTTCATTGTTAGTTTTTGAATAATACTTTATGCAGATGCATAAATATTTTTCTGTGGAAACATCCGTTGAACTTAGTACGATGCAACCTGAGTTCTTCAAAAGTTATCCTTGATCGTGTAGCTGGTTGTTGTTCATTGATGAAGTTATTGATTATATCAGTTAAGTGGTCGATGGTCAAAATGGATGTATGACAAGCAACAAAACTGGATAATATAATTTCTTGTCTCTTGCTTAAATTACTTGAAACATTCGTACCTAAAATAATAACAATTTAGGTACAAGTTTCGAACTTAAACATTACTTACCATAATTTCGAATGCTTGGTTGTTTGGTAATTTTATCCCTGTTTCCCTTGTGCTTCACAGTTTTAGCGTGCTTTGAAATATCGGCATGATGCGATCGGATTTCTACACAACATAATACGCAGTAACTATTATTCTTTTTGCCTTCTTTCAGCCACCCTATTTCAAAATAAAATAATAACACACCACCACCTTAAGAAGTTAGAATTTTACCTTTAAATTCAGTTTCATTTTCCCACTCTACACGGTGCTGTTGTTTTACCTTTCCCATTTCGTAGTAGGTACTGCGACTGGCAAACACAACACAAACGGAAAACAAAATGGCACAATGGCAATGGCAAAATGGTGCTCAAAAAAGTGGAGCAGCATTAAGAGTAACCAAACATGAACCAAACCATAACAAACTACTAAAATGAAGGTGTCGCAGCGACGTTGACGTTCGCGTAAACGCATAAACGCAAACAAATTGACAAATGACGAAAATGCCAGACTGACAGATGATAGTTTGAAAATCAAAATCCCTAAACAAACTGTCACGTCTGCGTCAATAATTTTTGCAGTTGGTCTGGTTGGTCAGCAGGTGAATTTAGGAATCGCCCATGTAACGGCTTATGGCTTATAGTCACACATTATACACGACGCAGATGTTGCTAGTAGCAAAAAGTCGCGCTAAAAGTCACAGCGCGACTTTTGTAAAAACTTCGGCGCGCCTATTGTTCAAAAGTAGCGAAAATTGCGACAAATCGCGCCATCTGGCAACACTGCTGGTATATTCACTATGACGTCATCGCAAAGCATGTTAGATTCACCATGCTCCTTTAGATCTCTTTTGGTAATTTTACAACTACTATGTATAAAGCATAGCTGACTCGTCCGCCATTTTGGAGATAATTTTAAGGCGGTAAATATGTATGCTAATAGCAAATGTTGAATAGAACTTGGAATAATTGACTTTATTAAGCCGGTTTAGGACGTGAAATAATGTAGGTATATTTTTTACAATAGTCGTATATTTAAGAAATACCCAGAATATATAAGAATAACTAAAAATAAGTACGTAATATGACTGACATTTATCTCCAAAATAGCCGACGAGTCAGCTGAATCTAATTTACATATATAGGTATATTATTTAGATTATATTATAAATTATTATTTTTATATAAATATCTAATATGTATGTTTAATTATCTAAATAAATTTAATGTTGAAACGGAAAGTATGTGTTTATTTGCCATGAATGTGTATATTACGACCAATTTATACATTTTCTATTTAAACTAAATGAAATAAAAGCCCTTTAATATAATTTAACAAAATAACTTTTTTCTATTCCGGTGCTATAAAGTTCACTTTACGACACCCGTTTTGGTTGCATAAAGTATTACTTTATCGCACGCTAATTTTATTTTTTTGAAGTTTGTAACAAAAAAAAAATGGAACCAAATCGTATTTAAATGTCAAAATATAAGACTTTAAAGTAACAAAAATGTGCAATAAAATTGTACAAAGAATAAAAAGCACACATGCAAACATTTCACTTACTAATTAGCAATATAAATTGTTAAGCAGAGTTGGATGATAAGTTTTCGGATGCTACTATTGACATTTACTTACCATGTTGAATAGTACAACTGTTATAAAAGTTTGTTTTGATAAATATGTAGAGAGTTTGTGGACGAAAGATTTTGTAAATTGTCTTCTGCTATTTTGCGAATCTCTGGGGGCGTACAGTTATTTATTTAGTCCTTTTTGTTGATAATTTGAAATAATTAATTGTATAAATCAGTCTGAATTTTAAACACAATTACATATAGCACCACCGATATTCAAATATTTAAAACGTTCTACTTAAAAATCAGAGTAACCAACTTCAAAAAAGCAAAATTTCTAAAATATTCGAACAAAACCTGTCTCTTATTTTAAGCTTTCTTGAACTTTTAATAACCGAAATAGAAAAAATAGTATAAAATACACGTTTCATAAGACATTTTGCGCACTTGTTCTTTAGAAAACTCGCCTAGCGGCTCGTTTTCTAAACTTGAACGCGTGCGCAAAAATCGTGTCTTATGAAACTTGTATTTTAATATACTATTTAAGTTTCACTAATAGAGTTATGACAACATGTAAATGTCATCAATGACGTGCAATTGAATATAACGCGTCTTCTCAATAGCTTTATTATCTGTTGAAGGAATAATTGTATACTAGCAATAGATTTAAAATACAGAAATGTAATGACAACAATAGGTTGGTAATTACGTAAACAAATAAACTTGAAGATGGATTTTCTTTTTTTAGTTTTTCAAGAATAGATTATTTAAATTAAAGTAATTAAAGTGAAAAACATTAACGATATCTAATTATGATTTTCTGTATTAAAGGCTAAAACTCACACAAAAGAATTATCCAGTATGTAGGTACCAAAGAAGCTTCTCAAAACTACTGTAATTATTGATTGCCTTGAAGTCTTTATTGAATAACCTGATAATTATTTAACTCAGCAGTAGTCCTGATTTGATTATAAGCACCATAATACTGTGGTAATACGGTAAAATTTTTAATAGCCATGACTTCTCAATCTACATTAGGTAGTGCAGCTTGGGGTGAATGTTACATCTGACACAGACAATACTATTGTATTGTCTGTGCATCTGATAAATAAATAATGAAATATTTTAGCAGATAGAGGATTTCAAATAAGGAAACACTTGGGAATCTGCAAGCAAATTTAGTTATTCCAGCATTCATTAAAGAAAAAATTTAGTTGTCTTTAGAAATAAAAGAATGTAGACATAAGGCCCCATTCCAAAATCTATGTTAAGAAAGGATAATAATTAATACTCAGAAATTAAGACTAGATAAAATTGTGATTGCATTTAATATTCACATTAAATATTATCCCTGATAATGTCACTATAACTATAATTGTAAATGAGTTTGTATTATAATTATTAATGTCAATATATATATATTCCTAATTTACACCTGTACAACGTAGCCATTGTTTTAGAATATAAAACAATGGCTTGATATAAAACACGAAACTTTGATATAAATAAATTAAATTTATTTATGGATTTAATACATTTGAAATCTATTTACATTTACTTAAGCCCTAAACTGTTACAACTGTTAAATATTAAGAATGATTCTTATAGTTTTATACATAGTATATAGGATATAATCTTTGTCATTCGATACCATATTATAAACAAATATATTTCTATTCTGATTTTGATGTTATTAAAAATGAATTTTGAACCCCAACTTAAAGACTCTTAATCTAACAAAAAAAATGGGACGCCATGAACATGAAAAAGCCCTAGGGCCTGAAAACCGTAGATCCACCCCTGCGCATGTAGAGTCTGTTTCTTGTTGTTTATGACTTGTTTTGTGTTCTTCCAGGCTGCAAATTCTTCTCGGTTTTTTTAAATTTTGATATCTTTCTAAATGAAATAAGAGTATGCACCACTTTTATAGAAGACATATTTGTAGTTGTGTTGTGACTGAGTTTAAGGTATAACTACGGTATAACATAGAGTATTATATTTTCTGTGGTATAGATTGCAGAAATAATTATTGTTTATAATAAAGACGATTAATAAATAGTTCATTAAAATAACCCTTTGTCATTCACATATTACATGCAACATACTATTTACAAAATAAATTATGTACCTGTAAAATTTTTAAAAAATCTGTAGTGTCGTGAAGAAGGTTCAAAAGTGAATGAAGCAAGTTTTTACTATCTCTATTCTCTATTATCTAGTACTATAATACCCTCACAAACCTTTTATTTATATGCCAATTACTTGTAATTATAAACTTTGCTGCTTGTCTAATTATCTTAAATCCAGACATTTCTTTCTATCTTTCAACGTCGGAATATAAATAACTAAAAAAATATGTTACCAATGTTAACTCGAATTACAATGTTTGATAAATTTGATTGCTACGTAAATTTATAATTAAAGGTGCTAGAATATTATACATGTGTAAATATTCGTTCTTTTTGTAATAACGTTTTCCAATTTTAAGCACTTAAGTGTTCCATAGCATTTTTAATGTATACTATGGTAGTTTCACTAAATTTCGGTGTTTTAAAGTTGGTGATATATCAATTCTATAGGGTTGAAAACGCAATGATACGGGGCGGTAAACGTAAAACTGTATGTCCTGCTTCTTTGGCTCCGTTATTTAAATAATAATCCTTCACATATTATTTTGTGTTAATCAAATTATTGGTTTTTCGTCTAATGATCACAATATAAATCACGGACTTCTAAAAATTCTTGAATACTTTCCGTAGCACTACATTTTGTAGGAAACCTTTCTCTGTTGCCGCGAATGATATGGAGCGTCCGTCACTGTCACACTACCTTTTGGTAAACTTGGTAACAAAGAATCGCAAAACCATTCTTCAAATAAAGATGAGATATTTTCATGATAATCTAAAACTTCATTTTACATTTTTTGCAGATGATAAGACACTGTTGCAGTTCATCCTTAGAATATCTTCTCTCTCGCAACAGGCACGTCCCCATGGCTGATACATACTTCGAACAGCCCCCCTCCAATCTCTGGAAACAGTGTCATACCACGTTTCGTTTAATACGAATACATATTATGGTTCTATTTAAATTATTTGCCCCCGTAGGGGCCTCCAAAAATTGCCTTAGCGGACGGTATTTCACGTCCACATGGCGGGGTATTGGTTAAAGTTTTCAACTAGCAATAATCGCACCTCAGTTATACGTCATTGGTTACGATATCGCCTCTGCGCAAAGCTAACGACAGTGGTCGCCCCTTTGTATATATGCCGGAATACCTCATACATGTGCATGAGTTATAACTACAATTTATAAATACCGTAACACAGATAAATGTACTAATTTTGCATAAAAATTAATATATTTGTTTCTTAATGTATATTGAAGGTTTTTACTTTAACAAATTGTTATTAAAGTATGCCAAATTTGAGCAATAAATTATAAATTACAAATAAAGGTTTTACAATACCATCTGGCGACCAATAGGTGACATAGCGTAAAACATTCAATTAACATAACACTAACGAAATGGTACCCACTAGATGTCTCTTAGATAAGAAATTCAATATTTATAATTGTAGCTTCAATAGAAATTAGTCTATTTTGTGTGTGATATATTAACAAATTTCCAAAATATGTCCGATCTCTTTAATATGAAATTATTGGTCAATCTTAAAGTACAAAAAAAATAACTATTACAGCGGCACCTGACGGTAAATAGGTTATATCTTAGCAGATACAGTGGACGATAATAATATTAATAAATATAATGCACACTAGATGTAGCTACATCTACAAATTTAATTAAACAATTCATAGCCATACGTGTAAAATAGACTGTTGTTTTCATTCAGAAAATTATTTCCATTTACATCGTTTACATCTACGTTAGTAGTAGTGGTAGTTAGTTGTAGCTGTAGTAGCTTGCATGTAAATTATATTATGTCCTTAAATTCATTGTAATCTAATTAAAATGTCATAATACTTTCTAAATTGTGAATTGGCCTTGTTAAATATTGTTCCTGTTTTTACTATGCTTCTTTAAGCTTGTTGGGGTGGTATTCTGAGTGTTGTGGTTTCATCTTTTCATTGATAGACTTAGATGTTTCACAGGTAAAAGAGGAATAAGGGCAAAGTGCTGGTTTTAATTTAGAAGGCATATTTTATTTTATATTTCAATTTATATGCAAAATCTGAAATTATCGTTTGAAAAAGAACTAATTTATGTATTGAACTTCCTTGCCATACATTTTTATGTTATAATAATGCATATTTGAATTTTACAGAGAGCAGTATTGGTATGATTAAATTTTACATATAAAAAGATTCAATCGAAGTTTAGTTTCTCTGAAAATTCTTATTTACTATCACCTTCCAATGTACAATAAGTTGATACCAGTACAGAGAATGATCAGACTGAGTGTCTGCTTTTGCAACAATATTTTTGTTCAAAGAATGTTTTGACGACTGCCATTAGCAACTTATTCTAAATAGTTAACATTTTGATATATGCTTTCCGTACAGTTATTCTTACAATTAATTACTACTTCTTTACTATATTATTTAAACTTCAAGGGAATAAAAACTATACATATCATGTCTTGTAGTAAAAATTAGTTGTTGTTATGCATTATACAACAAAACAAGAAAAGAAGATGTTTCTTTATAACAAGATTAAATTTTTAGATAGTTTACCTATCCATAAATTTGTAACAAATAATGTTTTAGAATCTCATTCTAGCAATGATACCTACCACTACTACTACTTAGTTTAAACAAATTTATAAAGAATTCAAATGTACTCAAAATGCCTACCGGAAGTAGGTCTTTTATCGAATATAAGTTACCCGGATCAGTCCATAAGTCTATGAACAATTAGTAGGATTAATAAGGAATTTCAGGAACATGGCATTGTAAAGAATCTTCGAAAAAGTGGACATCCAGCGACCTTAAATGAAGATGCACAACTTGATGTCCTACAGGAAATTGAAAACAATCCAAATTCAACAGAAGCATTGCTTTGGACCATAATGCAGTCACACTTCAGTTCTGAAATTTTTGAAAGTTCAAAAATTTCACTCTTATAAACTGCAATTGGTTTACGAGTAGCCAGAAGATGACTACGATCATAGGAAAGTATTCTGTGAACAAATGATGGAAATTTGTCGTCGCAATTCATTGTTTTTCCAGCGTTTTTACTTTCTTATACGTAGTATAAGGAAGTATTGTGATGACGAAAATTTTCGACCTCGAGATTTTTGCAGATGTCCACGTTTTGAAGTTCCCCGATAGCGAAATAGTGGTTTTAAAAAAATGTCTATGGGTGTGTGTGTGTGTGACCACGATAGCGGTCAAACCGCAGTAGATATCTGTTCCAAATTTTGTATTTACGTATATAATCTCCTTCTTGAGATCTGATTAGTTTTTCAGTAAAATCGGTAGACCGGAAGTAATAGTTTACTTCAGTGAAAAAATCGAATTTTGCAAATATTTCGTCAATTACTATGTTTATACAAATTTATAAAGAATTAAAATGTACTCAAAATTAAATTTGAGAAAAATCGTGTTAAAAACGATTTTGGAAATTCCTACCGAAAGTAGGTCTTTTACTCTTATCTAAAATTAGTTTTTTGCGAATATCTCGCAAGTCATGCTTTCTAGGCAGGTACATTACGAGTACAAAAGTATTTAAAGTTAGATCTACAATGTTTTTTGTGTAAATGAAATTTCAAAATTCGGACCGGAAGTAGCACTTTTACTCTTAGCGAGTAGCACTTTTTTATAATATCTTGCAAAGTGTGCGTTTTATAGACATTTATTAAGAGAATAAAAGTACTTAAAATAGGATTTTGAATAATTTTTGTATAAAAAAATCTTATAATTCTATAACTTGAAACGTTCATACGAAACGTTTTCCTTCTTAGACATAAGGAAAACGGTCACAGACCCATATTAGTTCGATTCACAGATCAAAATATCAAGAACGAAATATGCAGAAACAAGAAAAAACTGAATGGCACTAAACTGGTTATTAAGGAAGACCTTACGCGTCATAGAGCACAGTTGTTAAAAAAGGCAGTTTCTACTCTTGGTTCTAAGTCTGTCTGCACTAACAATTGTAAGATATTTACTAAGGTAAATAACAGATTAATTGAAATAAAGACACATGAAGATATTACTAATATTGGAAGGGGCGACACAGGAAAGTAATCTTACCATAAGTGATTTTTCTTGGTGATAAGAAGACACAAGAAAGTATTTGACATTTTCTTGCGTTATTTTTCTTTGTACTGTATGCCCGTTTACTAGTTTTTAATCTTTTAAAAATTGTCGTAGAACTTTAACTTTCGCATATACAGGGGCCCCACCGAAAACGAAACAGATTGAATATCACGAAGGAGAAAACTTTTTTGAAAAAACGCAAAAACAGGTCGATTTTTGATCCAAGGGGGACACCCTTCCATCATATCTTCAACTATAATACGTCATTCTCCTCCCCTCCATCACTCAAACCATTACCATTTAACTAGGGAAAGTAGTATATACGATACATCATTGAAAAGGTAATTGTACGGGGAATTCAGCAAAATGATTGTTGGTTGCGCTATTTTAGATTGTAGCGCCCTCTAGCGGGAAAAAACGGTTACGTATTCCACAATGTGACACATGATTTCAAAGCTAATTTTATTAGCAACTAAATACGTAATATTTTTGACATTTATTTGTCATTATTCTCAAGTATAGACTGTCAGCGTCTTTTGTAAACTAATAAGTTCGAAGTTTCTAATATTAGAACTAGAAGAATTGTGCATTAAATTGCTAATAAAATTAGCTTTGAAATGATGTGTCACATTGTGAAATACGTAACCGTTTTTTTTCCCGCTAGAGGGCGCTAAAATCAAAAATAGCGCAACCAACAATCACATTGCTGAATTCTCCGTACAATTACCTTTTCAATGATGTATCGTATTTAGTACTTTCCCTATTTAAATTGTAGTGGTTAGAGTGATGGAAGGGAGGGGAATGACAGTTGAAGATATGATGGAAGGGTGCCCCCCTTGGATCAAAAATCGACCTGTTTTTGCGTTTTTTTCAAAAAAGTTTTCTCCTTCGAGATATTCAATCTGTTTCATTTTCGGTGGGGCACCCTGTATATACAGTGTGTAAATAAAGTAAGGAATAATATTCATATTTTGTTTATTATCGCTGTTTGGGAGAAAAGCTTGGACAGGTCAATTTTATTTTGTTCCTCCGGATTTTATGGATATCAATTTTTTTTCTTTGGTTTACTACTCTGGGACCTATGACGTCATCGACTTCTTTTTCAAATGGAACCTCCACATTTTTTTTGCTAGAAATAAAAAGTATATTTTTTTCTGAATTCAGCAATACCCCATATGTGGTATTTAAAATTATTAGTTTTAGAGTATTAAGCGTACTAATAATGACAATTGACATTGTCAGAGTGCAGAAATATCGACCAAGAAATGAGAGATAATGTTTTGGAAGAATTTCAACTCCGACTTTATCATTGCCAAGAAACAAATGGGTGGCAATTTGTACATCTTTTAATGTAAATTTTTTTAATCTTCCCAAGAATAAATTATTACTATTTGCTCTTTTGATTTTCAAGTTTAATTTTTGTTGTCATTTTAATACCTATGATCCTCCGTATCTCTAAAACTACTAATTTTAAATACCACATATGCGAAATTGCTGAATTTAGAAAAAAATGTACTTTTTATTTCTAGCAAAAAAATAAGGAGGTTCCATTTGAAAAAGAAGTCGATGACGTCATAGGTCCCGGAGGAAGAAAATAAAATTGACCTGTCCGAACTTTTCTCCCAAACAGCGATAATAAACAAAATATGAATATTATTCCCTACTTTATTTACACACTGTATATCTGTGTGCTTTATTGTTTTTGCAGAACCTTTCTTATGTTGATTTTGAAATGTTATTTGTATTTCTAATAGTAATTAATACCTACATTTGCTTTATATTTAGAGGATAGTAATGTTTGATTATTGATGCGTACGGGCCTGACATCTTGTAATTCATTATGAATAATAATTGCATTAAGGTGGCATGCCTTAACATACATTCACTACTACCAAAACTGAATGATTTAGATTTTTTTATTAAACATAATGCAATTGATATTTTGGTGGTGGTTGATATATATTTCAATGAACGTTTTATATATTCCCTCATCAATGCTTTCATTCAGCAGACGCAACAGTTGCGCAACTGTTCAGAGATCATGTCTAGTAGACGAGCGCTCACTCTGAACATGTTCAGGAGCGGTCGCCATTTTTGTGAGCGGAAAAATTCTATGCTCACTTGGTGAGCGTATTCTGTACGCATGCGCCATTGATTCATTCCAAGACCAACCTAATACATACTTCTGAAAAAAGTTACTAGAAAAGTAAGATACAGCAAATTAAAGGTATTGTGCAGTAATAAATGTATTATAATATTGGAGTTCACTCAGTATTATATTCGGGGTTGGAAAAACCAGCCCTTCCACTAAAAACTACGTCAAACCTTAATGCAGAAAAACAATTTATTATTATTGTTTATTTAGTTTAATCTCTATAATTTTAACATATGGCAGCAATGAAAAATAGCAGATAACCGACGATGACATAAAGGTGAGCGGTCATGTCCAGCGAATACTCAACTGTTGTGAAGTGAACGGTTGGAGCGGGATCGGTTCCCGATCCGCCTGCTGAATGAAAGCAATGTTAACAAAAACATTGAGCAGTTGTGGCTGTGTTTTCAATTACTTAATTTTAAATTTGTGGTTGGGGGTGTTTATAAGCCGCCAAAGTTAAATTATAAAAATTTTATTGATGAATTGGAAAATTCACTTGTCACAGTTCTACCAGTTTCTGATACGGTTTTTTGCTGTGGAAACTTTAATATCAACTGCTTGAAGGTTGATGATCGTCCTACTATATACACTTGCTGCAGTGTCTCGATTCTCTAGGTTTTACACAGATTATCGACCAACCAACAAGGCTCACACAAAATTCTGTCTCATTGATTGATTTGATGGTAGTGAGTGATGACTCTATTATTGCTGATAAGGGGGTTATTAATTGTGCATTCTCGGATCACCACTTTACATTCTACCTGAAATATCGACCTAAATTGGCTACATTGCGATCATACCGTAACTTTAGTAGCATAGATTCCAATATTTTCGAGCACGATTTTCGACAGGTTCCGTTTCACCGAATACTTTCATTAACTGACATTGATAGTAAAATTGAGTATTTCAATGGCTGCATTTTGAATCTTTTTGATAAACATGCGCCCATGATGACTCGACGATTTACCAGGCCACCAGCTCCTTGGATAACTGACAATTTGAAACTATTGATGTCTCTTAGGGATAAAGCTAAGGCTAAATATCGCCGGTATGCTCTATGCTGATGATCTTAAATTATTTCGCGAGATAACTACTGTAGAGCAGCGGTTCTCAAACTTTTTTGAACGCGGAGCCCAAATAGGGTCGTATCTAAGATCACGGAGCCCCTAGTACAGTATCAAAAACAAATAAGTTTCAAATGATGGTAAAGAAAACTAATAAGATAAATATGTAAATTTGTATTGATTATGATTATGTTATAATAATGTTTTTGTAACAAATTAATGTGATGCGTGATATTGTGCTTTATTTGCACAGATTTTTTTGATATCTGGCTTTATTGAGGAAAGCTGTAGCCTCATATCTGGCTCGGCATCCAAGCGGTTACGATATTTGGTTTTGGTGGAAACATATGACGAAAATCCAGTTTCACAAAGATATGTGCTCACGAATGGCAACAGAATGGAAATAGCTTTTTTTGAAAGCTGTGGATACTCCTGCTTCAGGCTGCACCAAAATTCTGCTACGGGCTGTTTTTCAAACGTCAATTTTAGTGAAGAATCCGACACTAATTCTATGAGTATTTCGTACTCCTGCGAGGATAAACTTCGAGGCTTTTCATTGATGACAAATGGATTTTTAACCCAAGAATTCTTTTCCAGATTACTATTCCATTCATTCGGAAAGTACTGTGCCACCGAAGCACACATGTTTCTCAGATGGTTAACAATGTCGTTAACCATTTCTTGCGGTAATTCTTTTGTACTCGTGTCTTCACAAATCTCTTCTAACGTTGGAAAACATTCAAACTCTCCAATTTCTACTCTACTTAGCCAAAATTCCATCTTCCTCTTAAATGACTTGATTTTATCATTCGCTGTAAACACAGTAATCTGTTTCCCTTGAAGTGAGAGATTGACTTCGTTAAGTTTGGAAAATATATCTGTCAAATAGGCAAGTCGAAACAACCAATTTTTATTGGTTAATTGATTTTGTAAATGAAAAGGATGTTCCAGGAGGAAAGCGTGCACTTCAGCTCGCAACTCGAATAACCGCAGTAGTATTTTGCCTCGAGATAACCATCGAACTTCAGTATGAAGTAGTAAAGATGTATGGCTACTTCCCATATCATCGCACAAGATCTTAAATAGTCGCATATTTAGCGGTCGAGACTTAATAAAGTTTATTATATTTACAGACTCGTCAAGAACAGTTTTCAAGTGAAGTGGCATATTTTTCACTGCTAATGCCTGACGGTGGATTATACAGTGACTACTGCTGCAATTTTTGGCTATAGCTTTGATCCTTGAAACGGCACCTGCAGTTTTTCCAACCATAGCTTTTGCTCCATCAGTGCAAACATCAATGCAGTTGTCCCAAGAAAGATCATTTTCAATAAAGTACTTATTTACCAAGTTAAAAATTTCAGCCCCAGTAGTATTACTTTCTAACGCCTTACAGATTAATAAATCCTCTTGTATGGAATGCTCGAACTGATATCGTACAAATACAAGCAATACTGCTAGCCCTGCGACATCAGTGGATTCGTCCATTTGTAGTGCAAAATCACAACTTTTGAGGCGAAAAGATAACTCGGTTTTTATGGATCCTGACAAGTCTTTTATACGGCGAGCTACTGTATCATTCGAAACTGGTATCTTTAATAGTGTGTTTGAAGCTTTTTCATCCAGCATACATTTTACCATTTCAACTGCACACGGTTTTATAAGATTCTCTGCTATTGTATAGGCTTCACCAGCCATTGCAATTTTGTAAGAAACAATGTAGGATGCCTCAGTTGCATTTTCATTATCGGTATGCGATGCGTGATGCATAAACATTTTTGATTTTGACAGCTGTTCACGCTTTCGCGAAAAAAAGCTTGCATTCTTATTCTTGTATTCTGCATGCAAAGATTGGAAATGGCGAAGCAGTTTAGCAGGAAACATAGAGCTGTTCGGTAAAACTTTGTTACACAAAACACATTGAGGACAATTATTGTCGGCTTCCATAAATCCAAAAGCTATATAATTTTCATCATATCGCCTTGTTTTTTGCATTGCACGAGATTTGTTTAAAGCGGAATGACGTTCTTTGGTAATATTACTTTCAGGACTATCTGGCTTTTCGATTTCGTATGACACTGAAAAAAAAAGAACACAAAATGATGAGTAACAAAAATTAATAAATTATTTCATACTTTAATAAGTATAAAAATAAATACAAAATAGTACCTGCATTAGAAGGTCCAGGCATTGGTTGTTCTGTTGCTTCTGAAATCATCGTACGCTGTTTTTTGCATGTTCCTGTCTGTAGCCAACGGTCCATTGCAGATAATTTGCACACAACTTTTGAGAAACAAGAAAAATTTAGGACACAATCTGCACTACGATACAACACAACTCGTTTCACTCAAACAAGTAATGACTTGTCGATTCGAGGGTGCTACGGCGCCACACAGGAATTAGAAAGCGGGTGGAAATGCGGGTGGGCGTGCGTGCGCATGATGAGTGGCGGCTGCGGAGCCCCTTCGCATCTTCTGCGGAGCCCAGGGGCTCCGCGCAGCACACTTTGAGAAACGCTGCTGTAGAGGATTGCACTTTACTTCAAGCGCGACCTTGGAGATACTGCTCGTTGGTGTACTTTAAACAACTTACCATTGAACATCAGAAAGTGTAAAATGATTACATTTACTTGTAGTTCTTTTCCTATTATATTTAATTATAACCTAAAGAGCGTAGATGTGGAACGTGTGAATCTGATTAAGGACCAAAGTGTTATATTTGACATTAAACTTACATTTGCGCAACATATTGATTAGACCACTAACACTGCTAGAAAAATGCTAGTGATGTGAAAATTGCTGCTACTTCAATTTTCAATAATTTTGCATAACACTATTTTTTTGGATTTGTCACTTTAATTTTTGATAATATTTGGAATTTGTAATTGAAACTTTTAATATTCTATTGGGCAATAAAGAGTATTATTATTATTATTGTTATAACTTAATAAACAAAAGTCCATGTTCAGCTGCTGCACAATTTTCTCCACACTCCAGTCATCCTATTTAAATTATTTAAAATTAACCACGCAAGACCATTAGATAGACCAGATTTATATTAACCTCTCAAACAGTCGTAAAACGCAATATTATTAACTGCGGTCTTATACAAATACTGTTATGTTACATCTTCATCCGATGTGTTGTATGTACGTGTCATGATGAATGCTGAATACCGTTTTGTATGGGCGAATGACCATCTAACATTATTGCGTAGCAGCTCGGAACGACCTCTTAGTTCATGTATATAAGTATATGTATACAATATATATACATATATACATATTCTTTACAGCAGGTAGCATAAATATACCTCAAAGTGCACGGTTTAATAATAATAATAGCGAAGAAAGTTACTGTATAATGACCGTGGTCCACTTTCTCCAATATTCTAGTTGATTCTAGTGTATCTACTGCAAGCAATCACTTAATACATTTACCATATACATGTTGTATATACACAGATTTAACTATGTAGTTTGATTTTAAATAGAACTACAGGAAAGGTACCTATTTCTTTCAGTAACAAGAGATTCAGTACTGTGGAATTTCGTTTCAAAATGAAGTTAGTGAAAGTTATAATTGTATTTTTAGAATAATTACGGAAGAATCTATTTACTTATTATTTATTAACCTTCAAGTGGCCTTTGTTTGAAAGGATGTTGAAAATCTTCATGGTCTTCAAATACTTAATAAACGCTGACGTAATTCGTATAGGAAATATACGCCAAGTAATACAGATAACTCTATATAAATATCTATGTTAAATTGCCAAAGATATTTTCGACAATTAAGTGTGGATAATAATGTAAGAAACAAATACGAAGGGTGTGTGTGTTTAGTGGTAGTGCCCATGAAATTTTTTACATGACATGTCAAAATTAGTTACTTAGTATGAAAGCACAAATATGAAAGTATGAAACATGTTACAAGGACATGTATAGATGTAGAAATGAAAAAAAAATGTTAATAAAATCGTTTGTCAATAGCAAAATAAAATAATTCAGTAGTTCTAGTTGTTCGTCTTATAATGCCTAAAGTTAGCATACGTGCAGCTACAAGGTGGGATACTTAATTACGCTGCCATCAAGACACATAACTCCTAATATGCCTCAGCTATTACATAATTGTATACCCGCCTGTCATATAGATCGTCTGATACATCTGATCTACGGATTCAGAAATATCAATTTACTTATAAAAATGTTGCAAATAACTCCAATATTATGTAATATAAAATGTGAATAAATGATATGGAAGAAAGTGTATCATAGGGAGGTATTATTTTAGTGTATTTTAATTAGATATGTAAGAAATATTAGGCCAAATAAATCAGATAAATGCAATTTCCACACAAACATCAGTGTGCCTGTTGTATAGGCAACCTGTCCCACATGAACGTTTGTAAGCCTGATAATAATAATGATATTATAATAATCTGAATCATAATCCGGGTATCTCGAACGCATTTGGTCGCGAAATTGGGCTCTTAAAACACCGTGGTATTTTATAGTCTTTTAGGTAACAACAAATTTACCTACATTTTCTTTATTCAAATAAACATTAATGGTAAAATTATTATTGTTGAAAATTCGAAGACCAGAACATTCAAAATCCTATGATAACAGCACCAGCAATATGTTTGATAACAACAAAATAAAGTTAATGTTGTTTTAGCAGAAGAAATTTGAAGAATGGCTGCTTACAGTAATTGAATAGGAAAATATATAAAATATACACCCAATACATAATAATAAGTATAGGAAGAAAATAATAAATTACATCATTATGTGACTCACAGGGGCTTTTATTAGAGTATTAGATAGATATATAAATAAAATAACCAAATATGCAATTATATAATAGATTGCTTGGAACTAAATGAGCTTAAAGCATATACTGAGTGTTGTAAATGTGTACACCAATGTATAAATATGTTACATAAATAATAGTGATTAAAATTAAATTAAATCATAAAATCAAACTTTTTATTGACATCATTAAGTTCAAAGCATTATGTGTGATTTTACATCGCATACACTGATCGACAAATTTTGAATATTTGGTCAGCAATAAAATTTGTCACACTAAGGCTCGGATTACACGGACCTAATTTAACAAAAAAATTTTCTGAAAATTTTCATACAAAGTAAAATTAATAAAAAATTTCGCACGTAAGCATTGTTTTACATAAAATTTAGCACACGCGCATGCGTGTTGATGTGTATCTGTCATTTATGGTTTCATTCAATATCAAATAACAATTGAGTCCGAAATTGAACTCTACTTTGCTGCTACTGCATTAACGAATTTAGTCACTGAGTTTAAAGCCAAAAAAGAAAGAAGAAAAAAAGAAAGAGGCAACATTTTTGACTGTATAGATTCTATACTATAGAATAATATATAAGTAATTTACAGCTAAATTTTGCATAAAATTTATCATATATTTCTGCATGACATACTGCATATTTTTTTTTAATTTTTATAAAAGTTTTAGAATTGTTATAGCTCGTCAGGCCGGTTTACGGTACATAATAGCAATGAGATAGTCTCGAGTTAAGAAAACTTTTAATTACATACATAATTATCTAAAAAGTGACATGTTTTCTATAATTATTACACTATTTTAAAATCGGGTTGTTTTAGTATGAGTACCTATTCTCTCATAACATTTAAAGTTAGAATTCATCGTACTATACTTTGAAGTAATGTCTGTGAATCCATTAAGTAAAGTTGGTACAACACCGCTTCAACCGATCAATAGTGTTCTATTTATATTACCGCCCACTATTCTAATTATGCAATGAGATTTTATCATTTAATCATGAAAGGAATCGGAATTACATAAAATATTAACCAACGTTATAACAGAACTGACATGAGTAAACGCGTTATGAATATATCTACACATATAATATACTGTGATATCATAAAGTTTCTAGGACGAAAATGACATAGAAAACAAATGTCTGACCTTAAGCCATATTATCATACCCGTAACACAATCTAAACTTTTAAAAATTATTTTGACAGTGGCATCGTGACATCAATAAATTTGATCAGGAGGGCGTAACCTTAAATTAGACATTGGTAGCTATAGTTTTGGTACCTGAAAACCTCACCAGATGGCTCTATGTAGTATTGTCAGAAAATATGTAGATTACTAAATTAGCTACTGATACTTTACCGCCTTTACCTTTTTAATTTTGGATGCAATTGACTTTAAATTAGCCGATCCTGCATAAACTTTCATTTATTTATATATAAACATTTTGTTGTGTTTTAGTAAAAGTTTAGGTTTATTTTATTTGACTATTTATAATAATTAGTGTTACTTTCATTCGTTTGGATAATTTTGTTTCTATTATAGTTGAAGTTTGTCAGTGTCAGTTCTAGGTAAGTGTTATATAATTGTAAGTTCAGTTATATACTTTTCTGTGATATATTATATAACTATATTTTTTACTTTTTAATATATTTCAGTGTAGAATATTCCGAGATATTATTTTCCTTTTCCATCGTGTATTGCAGATTTTCAGAATTTCAACCAAAGCTTTTTGTTCTTCCATATAGTCCTTAGTACAACTGAGAATACAGGAAACACTTTAAGAAGAATTAAAACGGAGTGGAGAAAATAGACTAACAACGAATAAAATGGTTGTGGAAGATCTCTGTAGAATATATAGGTGTTAGCAGTGGCGTAGATAAAAAATTTAGGCGCCCCCGCAAAATTTTTAGGGGGCCCTTCCAAAATACTTGTTAAGAGATAGTAGAATAGAATGTGAATATCGGAGTAATTATAATAAATTTATTTTATAATAAAAAAAATCGAAATTATATTTAGTTATTTATTTTATAATAATACATTCGAAAACACAAAAAAAGCTAATTAGAACACAAAATGCCGAAACGTCTTTTTTTCAATAGTAGGAAATTTTCAACTAACTCTTCCAAATCAACTACTTTGTTCCTGTTCAATACTTATAACAGCCAAGACACTTAACCAAACTTGTTTAATGGTGCTGCATAAATAGGTTTTAATTAATTTTAATTTCGAAAACGATCTTTCTGCTGTTGCTGATGTTACCGGTAGTTTTAAATATAACTGAAATAGTGTACATAGATCTGGAAGACTAGTTGCTAAACATGCATTTTCTAAATTGGCTAAGTCCTTAATAGAATATTTTTGTTTAATTTCATTAAACAAAACAGTCTTAAGATTAATTAATTGAATCGGCAAATCTTCCATATTTGCTCAGAATTCGTTAACATATCAAATTTTGAGGGATTAAGAAACGAGAAAAGGTTTACAACTTCATTTATGGAGTAAAATCTTCTAGATAATTGGTTGATAATAATATCAAGTGAAGCATTAAAAACTTCTACTTGATTTTTTTTTATCGGGTTAGGAATTACACAGGCGTTTTCACATTCATCAAAAAACTTTTTCATTTTGAATATCTGGGCTTAAGTATTTGTTTCGAATATTAGTGCTTGACAAATGAGCTTTTAGAACAGGGTCATAACGTGCTATCCAGTCAATAATATTTAAAAAGTTACCACTTGTTGCCCCAATTTCTTTAACATTTTCTCGATGTCCTCGTAATGGCATATTGCAAATTGATAATGTTCTTATCACATCACTTATTCTTATTAAACCTTCTTTAATTTTTTCATGACCACTTATTTGACTATCAATGGTTTTGTTTTTTCCCAAGTACTATAAACTATGCATGCTTGCAAATGAGCATCACTTCCCTCGTGAATTTTAATTTTTTTACTTAAGCCCTTCCAGTCATTAATTGTGCCCTTACACCAATTTACTGATGCTTCATTACTAGAGAACATCCAAGACGGTTGACAGTAAACACTATTCAACTTTTGGGAATAACGTAACCTAAAGCGATCGATTTTTTGACCAGTTTTAGTTTTAATGGTATAATAATCACTACTGAGCGCTCTATTATCGTCTTTATTCCTTGGAAACGGTCCCATAGGCTTATTAGGCCATGTAGTAATAATTTTTCTTTTTAATTCGTCGGAAAGTGATTCCGAAAATAAGGCTCTGTCGGTATTAAAATATGTTGAATCCTCCTGATTGCAATCGATTTCATTTTTTTCCAGAACTATATCTAATTTTTGTTCGATTATATCATTTTCGTATGGTTCAACATTTTCATCTGATGCAGATGTACTAGCTGCTGAAGCCGTTTCAAAAAAACTGCTAATCTTCGGTAATTTACGCAATTTTACAACATTTTCTTGTTTCAATTTTCGTTTTTGTGCATTTCTTTCGCTCATCTTATTTTGAATACTTCGAACTATACACTTTGGTACACGTAAATTTAATTAGTTCAATGTTGATAAAATTATATTAGTATACGTACATTTTTTAATCACTAATTCGTCACAAAAGTTAATGCACTACTACAAATAGAATTTATTTTCACAATTCGAACAAACTCGCTGTTAAAATAAAACTGAAGGAATGGAAATAATTTTTCGTATTTATTCAGTAAAATATTTTTTTACGACTAGGTCATTAAACCAAATGTGCAAATGCAGTTTTATGAAATAAACGTGCCTTTTCATAATTTCGTAATTTCAAGTTTTGTCTATTAGTTTATGTATCTACAATCTATATGCATAACATAGTCATATAACTTCATAGTACATGTAAAATGCAAAATTATTATCGTTGTCTCTAATGAATTTGTAATTTTTTTTAGCTCATAAAAGCATGGTATTTTATACGGACTATATATTACCTACTTGTTAGAAAGCATTTGTGACATCTGTTGTAAAACTGTAAGACGTACAGGCGGTGCTGGCCAAAAGTTAGGTAAAAGCGTAAACCTTTTTTTATATGGACCTGTGTTAAGGCAGAAAATGTAATCATACTGTGGGTTTCTATATAAGTATAGATATTTCATTTCTTTTTAAGAAAGAGCAAATTATCAATACGAGATGTGATATTTTCTTGGAACTGAAAGAGAAATACGAACAATAAAAAAATAAAACTGGACGAACGTTTTCAGAGTAAAAAATACAAATACACGCACTGTTATAATTTTTAATACTAGAAAACAAGTACTAACATACACATTTTTTTATACATGAAGGATAAAACAGAAATAGTTTTGTAAATTTCATTACTAGTGCGGGGCCCTGAATTTTTGCCCCCTCCTCGCATTGCGGGTTTCTAGAAAGCCCCGCAGCAAAACCTTTATGCTATTTGAAATGCGGATAATTTATATCCGCATTTCATTCAAATGTGTCAATGGCAAACAATTTAATATAATAAATTTTGTAATGTGAGATGTAGGAATGGTTTTAAAAAAAATAATAATAAAAATTATAAAGATTAGACGGTTTTTAAAACGTTTCATTCCAATTTATAAACATACTAGCTGGCCCGGCAGCCGTTGTTCTACCCTTTCCGGTAGGTGGCGGGATGAGTTTGATTTGGTCATGGACTACAATCTCTGCGCGATATTAAAGCGATCACATAATCACACAGCGAAATTTTTCTGATTCTACAAACCTAAAAATTCCGACCTCTATTGGCGCCATCTATCCAAAGCATTATAAACTACTTGGTAACGATTTGATTAAAGTCCCTGTATAAGAAAGTCTGGACAGAAGAGATCGTTGGCGCGATTAATTGATTTTTCTTTTATTTTCTCCTTTCTAATTAGATCTAGTCTGGTAACACCATCTATTCTCCTTAAAATTCTTATTTCAGCTGCTGTTATTCTTGATTTCAATTTGTTAGAAATTGTCTCGTATATCTTCGTTTACCTGCTGACCTCTATCTTACTTAAAAATGTGCACTTCAGTGCACGATAAAAACCGGTTATAATTTTTATTCTATTATGCACATTTGTCTTTGTGGTTTATTATGTTTCAAAGATATTTTAAGTTTTCTGTCATCTGTATTGGATAACCATCTAGTGTTATACTTATTTCACCTTCTTCTTTGGAGACTGCAAATATTTTCGTTTTTTCACAATAATATTTATTCGGAAGTTCTTTAAACTTTCAGCCATATTTCTATATTTCTTTGCAGGACATTTTTATTAGGAGATGTAATTATCAAGTCGTCGGCATACAAAAATTCTTCAGTTACTATCGGTTGGATATTTCTGGATCCTACGTACTCTTTATTAGTTTATTGGTATTTCTTGCAATATCGTCCATACCAGTTCTTAAGAAAAGGGGATTCGGAATTCCGCTTTGCCTTACTCCTATATGTGTGAAAAAGTTTCCTTTATATATATTTGTTGCCTTCAGTAATTCTTTTTTAGTCCATCTGTTTTCCAGCAATGACCATATCCTATAATTCTCTGAAGTGCATCAAATGCTTTCTCTAGAATTCCAATTATCCGGATTAATTGGAACCGCCGCCGAACCGGATAACCAAGTACCTGGATAATTGGATAATACATAAAATGAAACCCTATAAACCAAAATTCTTGCACAGTCTTGAAGAAGGAGATTTATATAGTAGAATGGAGTGAAGGTAATTTTTTAAACAACTGAGAACTTTTGAAAAGAATTATGTTTGCTGATGTAAAGTAAAACATACGGTATGGTAGTGTTCATCTAAAAGAAATATGTGTTTAGTCATATTAAATGAGTAATTTATTCCAACTGAAACACTCCAAATATAAAGTCTGTTTGTCTCAACTAAATTCTATATTTGCGCGGAGTACAAAATTAGTTATTTTAACAATAAATTTGTTTCAAGAAACTGAAGTACAGTTGTGTTCAAATAAATCTGGGAGAATTTTATATTCTGATTGTAAATGTGGATTATATATTGAACAGTATTTCCATGGTTTTCATACTATCATCAAAAATGAAAGAGTGTATTATTAGCTTGTCAAAGTGCAAAAATCTGTTTAAGTATTACGTTTTTGAAAAACTAAGGGGGAGGAGGAGAGAAAGACCAGAGACTAAAGCGTAAGAGAAATGGGACTACTCGGTGTTTCTGTGATGTATATATCTAAATGGTGGTTCCGCAGAAGCACATGGAGAGAGAATTGGGTGGTTTTTAGTGGGTTTACCAGGCAGGAGTGAATCCTGGTCTTGGGAGTCCCACACTACTGTACAACGATGCCCTGTAAGGTGTTCATAAAAGATTTTCTACCGACAAAAAAAAATTACGTTTTTGAAAGACTTTTTATAGTAAAGTGCCAGGAAAACTGACAGACACTGAAAAAGAGCGGATTATTTCAAAAATAGAAGAAGGTTGGTCGATAAGAATGACTTCACGCCATTTTAACGTGAATAAAAATACAGTGTTTGCAATTAAGAAACGGCGGGAAAACGAAATTGCCTTAAAAAGGTAAGACTGGTACAGGGCTGTTCAATAGAAAGTCAACTGTCGAAGGAGATATGGAATTTTTAGATTATATAAAAGGTCGTCCATTTGAAACTGCAAGAAATGCTGTAATAAACACAAATTTTCCCGCCTTGAGAGTTACCGCATTTAGAAGAATATTAAAATCTGATTTAAAGTGTCGTGTTGCTGCAAGGAAACCGTATTTAACTAATGAACAGAAACAATCAAGAACATTATTTGCTTTAAACCAAATTAATAATGATCTGAATTACTCTAACCGGGTTATTTTCAGTGATGAGAAAACTTTTGAGTCTACTTACAACGGTAAAATTAGAGTCTATAGGCCAAGAGGAACTCATTTCCATTATAGTCGTCTTTGTTTTCCAATATAGTCGTCTTAGAAGAACTTCTGGAGGATTTGCAGTTAATATTTGGGCTTAGATCACTTGTCAAGGTTTAGGAATATGTTGGCGTATTGAAAACAAGTTTAATGCGATTGCCTACAGAGATATTCTAAAATATATCATGCTTCCAACTCTCCATCGTATATTTGCCAATCCCGACATCATATTTCAGCAAGATAACTGTCCGTTTCATTCTGCTAGAATTATAAGTACTGGACTTGAAACTAATAACATCGCGATTTTACAGTGGTCTTCCAACAGCCCGAACTTAAATTCGATCGAGATTGTTTGGGGGCTTTTGGTTAAGATTATCAATAAACGAAATGCTCAATCGAAAACCCCGAAGTATTGTGGCAATGAATCAAAGAAGCATTAGGGTGTTAATTCCATGCCAAGGTGACTGGAAGGAGTTATTGAAAATAATGGTGGCCAAATAAAATATTCTTGTTTTTTCTAGAGTTATTGATCTATTGTTAATTATTTCTTGTTAAATCAGATCCATTGTATGCTTCCTTTCATTACTTCTTCTATTAATTATTATTTGTTTGGTGTCAGCAAATAGAATACTAGACATAATAAATACGTCAATGCAGTCAGGGGTATTTCCTAAATACTGGAAAATATCATATATAGTACCTGTCCCAAAAGTAAATGGGACGAAATTGTGTGAAGAATACAGACCTATAAATACAGTGCCATCCTATGAAAAAGTGTTGGAAATGTGCGTTAAAAAACAAATTGATATTTATTGTGATGCAAATAGTATAATATCATTGAACCAGTCAGGTTTCAAAAAATCACACTCTTGTGAAACAGTTTTGGTCAACATTTGTGATAATTGGTCGAGGGAAATGGACAGTGGCAAAATACTGCTGGCTGTGTTTTTGGATTTCCGAAGAGCTTTTGAGACCATCGACCGACAATTAGTATTGAAGAAATTGGAAGTCATCGGCTTCAAAGGCATTTCTCTGGAATGGTGTCGTTCGTACATGACTGACAGATACCAATGTGTAAAGTTTAATGGGACAACATCAGGTGTGCGCTCTACTAAATATGGTGTACCACAAGGAACAATATTAGGACCGTTACTTTTTAATTTGTATGTGAATGACATTATGCTTAGGATCAAAAAGAGTAAATTACATTTGTTTGCTGATGACTCAATGTTGTATGTTAGTGGAAATGATTTAAATGACATGAAGGGCAAAATAAATGAAGACTTGTCTCTATTATATAAATGGTTGTGCGCCAATAGTTTAAGTATTAATATAAGTAAATCTAAATTTATAATCATTGGTAGTGCATATAAATTAAACACATTAATTATGAGAATATTAATATAAAAATAGATAATAATTATTTAGAAAGAGTAAATAGTATAAAATATTTAGGGATAATTATAGATCAGCATTTAAATTTTAAAGAAAATACAAAGCATATTCGAAATAAAATGTCTAAAAAGTAGGTTGTTTAAATAGAACAGGTCAAAATATGTCAACATATATTTAAGCTGACATTATATAAATCGCTAATTTCGATACATATGGAATACTGCACAAGTCTTCTATTTAGGTTAAATAATTACGAAACTCAACAAATGCAAAAAATACAAAATAGGGCTATGAGAGCAATTTTAAACTGTAACAAATATACACCAGTTGCATTAATGCTGAGTACATTGAAATTAATGAATATACAAAACAATGTTATTCATTTACAACAGCAAACGAGGTGTTACGCCATCGTATATTAGTCAGAAATTGATTTATGTGCATGAAACGCATAAATATAATACAAGAATCATCAATGATTTCTTTATAGAAAATGTAAATAGATCATCAACGGCTAAAAATGTTTTTGTTAATGGTCTAAAAATGTTTAACAGCCTGCCGTATGACATAAAACATTATAATAATATAAATAGGTTTAAGAGACAACTGTCATTATATATTTTAGAGAAATGTATACAGGCTGTCCAGAAACTCTCCTGACAAACAAAGACCGGAGATTCCTCAGATAATTTTAAGACAATTTAACCCAAATCACCCTAGTCCGAAAATGCTTGCTAAGGGAGCTAGAGCTCTTTGAAGTAGGCGCCTTGTAATTAGTTTTTTTTTAATATCTCCCGAACGCTTCTATTTAGAAAAACAAAAACTGGTATGCTTATTTATCCTCCAGAGATGAATCGATTCCATTAATTGCGAATTTCTAGTATCGGTCATAGGCGTCCGTTTTGGGTAGGTAAACGGTTATTTTAACGCATAACTGTTTTGTCTTTAACTCTTAAGCATTTGTGACACTAGATTATTAAATTTTCAGGTATTCTAGTACTAAAAGGTACTCTTACTTTAAGTCGGTAGGATACACCGTTTTCTAGAAAAATCGATTTGAAAATTTTTCGTTTTTTCGTCATTAAAATTCAATTTATTATTTTTTTGCACTAGTTCGCTCTGAACTGCCAACAGAAATAAAACCTACGTTTTTAATTGTCAAATTGTTGTCAGTTCGCGAAGTTTATCTTTTAATTTTTTACTTTGTAGCATTCAAACACAACGATTTCAATTTAAAAAAAAATGGTTTTTACTAATGAAGAATACGCCGATATACATTTAGTTTATGGCGAAATGAGGTGTTACGTTCGAGCAGCGCAACGTAGATACGCTGAAAAATTTCCCAATCGTCAGCATCCCACTCACTCAACATTTACAGCTCTTCATCAACGATTAAGAGAAACAGGTTCAGTGGTCCCAAAAAAAAAATGAAACAGGGAGACATAATGATGTAACAGCAGAACATGAAGATGTTATTTTAATGGAAGTTGAGGAAAATCCAGAAATTAGCGTTCGAAGACTATCTGCCATGTATCCCACAATTTCAAAATCTTCCGTAGGAAATATCTTACACAAAGAAAATTTATATCCTTTTCATTTTACAAAGGTGCAAGCACTGCTAGAAGATGATTTTCCTGCTCGTGTAGAAATCGCTAGATGGTTACAAAATCAGATAAATCAAGATGAAGATTTTTTCAGGTACATTTTGTTTGGTGACGAAGCTTCATTCTCAAAAAATGGAATTTTTAATGTACATAATGCACACTATTATTGGTACGTTGCGTTGGTGACAATCCCCACGTTGTTCAAGAATTTAAGCATCAGCATAGGTTTAGCATAAACGTCTGGATTGGAGTAGTTGACGATTATCTACTTGGGCCTGTGGAATTACCTGCTCGTTTAAATGGTGTTGATTACTTACATTTCCTGCAAAATATTTTACCTGATTTGTTAGATGAGGTGCGTTTAAATATTCGGCAAAACTTATGGGTTCTACAGGACGGATGTCCGGCCCACTTTAGCAGGAATGTTCGAGACTTTCTAGATAATAACTACGAAGACCATTGGATTGGAAGAGGCGGTCCAGTTGCTTGGCCAGCAAGGTCGCCGGATTTGAATTCTTGCGATTATTGTGTTTGGGGATACATAAAAGCATTTGTTTATTCCGTTCCGATACAAAATCGTGCACAACTCTGGCTAAGGATACAAGATGCTTGCAACGAATTTAGAAATAACTTTGGAATTTTTGCAAGAATTCGGCGTTCTCTAAGCAAAAGGGTAAATTTATGCATAGAGACTAATGGTCATCACATCGAGCATCTTTTGTAACTATCTACCTTTGATACTTGTTCTTTTTTTGTTAGTTCCGTTCCATTGTAATAAATACTTTGTTTTTAAAAACCTTCAGCTAAAATTTTGTTTCAAATTGATTTTTGCTTCTTTTCCCAAACTTTTTTTACGAATTGTGTGCTGCATTTATTGAAACAAAAGATGATTTATTAAATTAATTTTCATCCATGCCTTGATAGTCCTAGCCAACTTCGTCGCTAAAAATAAGTAGGTACATAATAAATTGAATTTTAATGACGAAAAAACGAAAAATTTTCAAGTCGATTTTTCTAGAAAACAGTGTATCCTACCGACTTAAAGTAAGAGTACCTTTTAGTACTAGAATACCTGAAAATTTAATAATCTAGTGTCACAAATGCTTAAAAGTTAAAGACAAAAAAGTTATGCGTTAAAATAACCGTTTACCTACCCAAAACGGACGCCTATGACCGGTACTAGAAATTCGAAATTGATGGAATCGATTCATCTCTGGAGGATAAGTAAGCATACCAGTTTTTGTTTTTCTAAATAGAAGCGTTCGGGAGATATTAAAAAAAATAATTACAAGGCGCTATCTTCAAAGAGCTCTAGCTCCCTTAGGAAGCATTTTCGGACTAGGGTGAATTGGGTTAAATTGTTTTAAAATTATCTGAGGAATCTCCGGTCTTCGTTTGTCAGGTGAGTTTCTGGACACCCTGTATAAATAATCTAAGTGTATGTAAATAGCGTATTGCTAATAAAGATATATTATTATTATTATTATTATATTAAATGAAGATAAATGTTTCCTTTTGTTAACTATCACCAACACTTATAATAAAATTTAGTTGTAATCAACATGCTGAAAGTCACAAATACAACAACAAAAGCGTTGTACCAGATTTATATGAACAAGTGGAATTGACAATTACGTTATAAGAGACCCAGATTCATTTGAACAGAACTGTACCTCAGACAATTCTTTTGCTTGTCGCAAGCAAATCTTGTTTGCCCATATTTAAACGCATATTTTGATTGGCGTAAACAAGTTTTGTTTGGACGGAATAAATGGGCTTTTTTTCAGTGTACTCCTACATAACTAATGCCAATGCCAAAAGAATCAATATACTCTTATGATTTTTAATCACCGTATACACCGTGTTTCATGTAACTAGCACATTAGAAGTTTTTGTGCTTACAACGCGAATTTTTTCCAGAAGTTTTGCCTTCTCACATAATTGACCGCAATCTTTCAAGTTAAAATATTTTTAAACTCGTGCAACTTCCGGTTGCACCGGAAGTAGGCGCCATCTTTGTTATTTTAAATGTGACACCCTGTATTTTATTCGAGATTTGAATTGCTTATTTAAATAGAAGAACAGAGATACCGGGTTGGATTATGTCAAAGTCAACCGTTTCGGAGTTATTCAACTGTTTTCCATTTTTAGGGCACTTGAACGTAAATTTTAAAAGTTCTTTATCTGAGACATGAAAAAAGATAAACAATTGAAATTTGTTCCTGAGATAGTCAAAGTATTGTCCTATTCGAATATCACCAGGTTTTGCAATAATATTACACAGGGTGTTCTCTAATTAATTTACAATTATACACATTTCAAATGCAAGAAACTCAATTTTTTCAAATGAAACACCCTGTATATTTTCGCCTTTTCTGAAGCACAAAAAAATTGTCTTTCGATCCACTATTACATTCCCTATACCTATCGCTTGAGGTTTTTGAGTTATTGGGGAGATCAGCCTGAAGGCCCGATATTTTGCCATTTATCACACACAATTTCAAGAATGCCTTGGAAGTAACAAAATGTTTAGTTGTCAAAATTTCGTTCGCTGTCAGTGTTATTAATTTGATGCTTGGATATTTTTTGTACTTTACTGAATGATTTGATTAGTGCATAATGGAAGGCTATAATAATAATTATCCAAATGAAAGTATCCTTAATTTATTTTACATACACGGAGAATGTAATCGCATAATAAGTAGAACTTGCCGTGTGTTCAATCAGAGATACCCTAATTTGCCTCCTATGAATCGATTCAAATTTGCAAAAATTGAAACACATTTTTTGCGACATTGGAATATGAACACAAAAAGAAATTGTACTAAGCCAGTAACAGGTGAAGAAAACAACGAAATTAATATTCTGGGATATTTCACAGCTCATCCCCATGCTTCGATACGTAAAGCAAAGGTGGATTTAGATATTAGTATGACGTCAATTCAACGCGTGCTAGCAAAGAACAAATGGCACCCATATGCACAAAGGAAAGTCCACGAACTGAGAAATGGAGACGCTCAGAGAAGAATTGATTTTTGTGAGTGGCTAACTATTCGTAAACAGGAAGATCCGGACATGTTACGAAAGATTTTATGGTCGGATGAATCCAAGTTTACCAGGCAAGGCGTTGTAAATAATAAAAATTGTCATTTTTGGGCAGATGAAAATCCCCACTTTTCATGAGTAAGCCATTTTCAATATCAATTTAGTTTTAATGTATTCGCCATAATAGGGTGGGGAAGGGTATTTTATCATATTTATGATGAAAGGCTAACGTCCGAAAGATATTTGCGAATCATTAGGGAAGTGGTGGCAAACATAGTCAATGACATGCCACACCAAAACTATTATTGGTTTCAACTGGATGGAGCTCCAGCTCACTCTACTCATGCTGTATATCAAGAGTTGACCCAGCTATTTGAGGATAGGTGGATTGGTCCAAATGGACCATGTCTTTGGCCTGCTAGATCTCCGGATTTAACTCCAGTTGACTTTTTTTTATGGAGTTACATAAAAAAAGAGGTCTATGCAACACCAGTTAACTCCAGGCAAGAACTAGAGGATAGGGTGCGAAGAGCATTTGACCAAATTGAAGTTCAAATGATTGAACGTGCAACGACTGACCAGCTCCAAACAAGGTTAAATAAATGCATTGAAGTAGGCGGTGGACATATTGAGCGCTTGCTGTGATTTGGTTTTAGATTTGTTTTTGTTTTCTTTGTTTGACTTATACCGTGAGATCAAAAATGTTTTCGCAATTAATAAATTTTTGGTTTTGAACTAGAAGACTTTTTTTCCATGCCCATAACATGCTTACAAATGACTATTAATCCACTCCTCCTATATCTATTATTTTTTCAGTTTTATTTGGCAAAATATCGGGCCTTCAGGCTGATCTCCCCAATAACTCAAAAACCTCTAGAGATAGGTATAGGGAATGTAATAGTGGATCGAAAGACAATTTTTTTCTTCTTCAGAAAAGGCGAAAATATACAGGGTGTTTCATTTGAAAAAATTGAGTTTCTTGCATTTGAAATGTGTATAATTGTAAATTAATTAGAGAACACCCTGTGTAATATTATTGCAAAACCTGGTGATATTCGAATAGGACAATACTTTGACTATCTCAGGAACAAATTTCAATTGTTTATCTTTTTTCATGTCTCAGATAAAGAACTTTTAAAATTTACGTTCAAGTGCCTTAAAAATGGAAAACAGTTGAATAACTCCGAAACGGTTGACTTTGACATAATCCAACCCGGTATCTCTGTTCTTCTATTTAAATAAGCAATTCAAATCTCGAATAAAATACAGGGTGTCACATTTAAAATAACAAAGATGGCGCCTACTTCCGGTGTAACCGGAAGTTGCACGAGTTTAAAAATATTTTAACTTGAAAGATTGCGGTCAATTATGTGAGAAGGCAAAACTTCTGGAAAAAATTCGCGTTGTAAGCACAAAAACTTCTAATGTGCTAGTTACATGAAACACGGTGTATAAACTGTTCGATTTAGATTGGTGTAGTCGATTCCCAAGAGACATAACCTACAATTCACCACCCTTTTCGTTATTAAACACCTACGCATCTTCAATTTGCGTCATCGACGACGATACAGCTAATGTGAAATGGAAAAAAGAAACGGGGGCAAAACGTGCCTGCGCGAGGAATACAGAGTACTACGGTAGTCGTCCGTCGTAGTAAACACGGCGGCATTATAGTGTAAAAGCGGCGCGTGGGTCTACAATGAGAATGATGTATGAATGGCCGCGGTGGGGTAACGGAGGAGTGGTGGCAGCGACGGGGTTGTTTTCGATGAAGGGAAATCGGGACACCAATACCGCCTACCCTTTTCTATCTCGATACATAAAATGATGAGGTCGCTTGGGTAACGCGCGCAAACTCCCACCATCCTTCGGAACGGCTTATTGATTACCGAAGGCACTTTTCGTTTGGGACGTATAAGGATCGAGGATACTGTTTTTGAAATAAATCTTTGTCGCGTATCTAATAATAAATCGCATGATTCATTCTAGATACGTATTATTAAGTAGGCGTATGGTCGGGAATTGTAACTTACACAGTGGCGACTCGTCACTTACCCAATAGGGGAGGGTGACCTATTTAAATCGTCCACCAAATATTTATGAAGATTATAGAAGTTAATGTTCAGTACACAGAGAAAAAGCATATTTACGTTAAAGAAATAATTTTCACTTGAAATATTCCACATAAAGAACTTTTTAATCAGGGAAAAATTTTTTTCTAGTAAAAGAAATTCTCAAAATTTTATTTATTGAAAAGTATTTCTCGATACAAATATTCTGTTTTACTTACTTAATGTGAACATTCTTGGTAAAGTTTTTTTGTTTTTTACTGTCTTAATACGTAGTACATACAGGGTGAGTTTTTTTTTATTATTTGTATGGGGATCTCGAAAACGATAAGAGATACGTATTAGGTTAGATGGAGAAAGATTTGCTTCTTTATAAGCCTCATCCAGATACGTTTTTGTCAATTTAAGAAAATGCATGGTTTACTAGATATTTGCAAAAAATAGAAATTCTCCAAAACCTTTTAAGTGCTATAACTCTTTTATTCTTAAAGTTAGAAAAAAATTTTTTGAATATTGTTTTTAAGAAATTCAATTTTAAACAACGACATCTTCTTAAATTTTTAATTTTGCTTAGCATTTTTGAGTTAGCAAGCAAAGTCTAATTTTTTTAAATGGAAACCATAGTTGGCTATGACATATTCTAATAGTGCATTTTTTTCTGCTTGCAATGATGTAAGGGTTATAGAACTTATTTTAATAAATAACAGCACAATACACTATTATTATGTTTAACGAAAATCATGTCTTGCCATGGAAAACGCGATATTAATAATTGAAGCATTATGTTTACTTCATCATTGACAGTTCGTTCATTAGGGTGACTATAGTTGGTTTTGTTAGTGATTTAGTTGCTTTACAAAGTTAGTTATGGTGTACACAAATCTTGAGAAACTTGATATGATTGAATGTTACATTATTTGTAACAAAAATAGTAAAGAAGCTGCCGAACGCTATTTTTTATTGTATTTTGATCGCCCTCAGCCATAGTTAGACACCTTCAAGAATTTATACAATAATTTAAAGGAGTATGGAAGTTTTGTTAAACCTAGAAATAAGGGTAATATTGGTGAAAACACGCAGATAAATGTTTTAGCTGCTGTTAATCAGAATCCATCAACATCAACGCGGCAAATTGCACAAGGCGCTGCTACCTCACAACGCGCAGTAGTGAGAATTTTATCAAAACATAAGTAACATCCTTAAAAAAAATTAGTTGGTCAAACTCTACACCCTGGAGACGATGAAAGACGATTACATTTTTGTGCTTGGTTCGTAAATATGTGCCATGAAAATAATAACTTTCCGATGCAGATCTTATGGACCGACGAAACACGTTTTACAAACTGCGACATGTTCAATCGCCATATTGAACACCTGTAGGCGTAAATAAATCCTCACCGTTTAGAAGAAAGGCAACCCCAGATTATGTTTGGCTTCAATTTATGGTGTGGTGTTATTGGTTCGCAACTTGTTGGGCCATTTATTTTTAATGAAACTTTAACCGGATATCGATAGTTGTAATTTCTTAGGGAAGATTTCGACAATATCCTAGATGAATTAAATTTACAGACCCGTACAAATTTACGGTGGTTTCAACAAGACGGTGCCCCGCCTCACTATCAGGCACAGGTCAAAAGATATTTAGATGAATTATTTCCAAACTCGTGGATCGGCAGAAATGGTCCTGTTTTATGGCCTGCACGTTCCCCAGATCTTTCACCGCTAGATTTCTTCGTCTTTGGAGCAATAAAATGTCTCGTATATGTGCGATCATATGCAACCCAAGAGGAGCTATTGGAAGCTGTTATTAATGTATTTGATAGCTTAGATGGGTGCAAAATTAGGAGAACTCAGTGTTCAAAAGCTGCCGTATGTGCGTCGATAATGATGGTGGGCATTTCGAATTTAGCGTGTTACGTGTTGTTAATAATTAATTCATTTAGCGTTTTTATTGTTTCTTGTATTACATTGTATATTATAAGTATCTTTTCTCTATCTTATTTATTAAAATAAGTGCTACAACCCTACATCATTGCAAGCAGAAAAAAATGCACTATTAGAATATGTCATAGCCAACTATAGTTTCCATTTAAAAAAATTAGACTTTGCTTGCTAACTCAAAAATTCTAAGCAAAATTAAAAATTTAAGAAGTTGTCGTTATTTGAAATTGAATTTCTTAAAAACAATATTCAAAATTTTTTTTTCTAACTTTAAGAATAGAAGTGTTATAGCACTGAAAAGGTTTTAGAGAATTTCTATTTTTTGCAAATATCTAGTAAACCATGCATTTTGTTAAATGGACAAAAACGTATCTGCATGAGTCTTATAAAGATGCAAATCTTTCTCCATTTAACCTAATGCGTATCTCTTATGGTTTTCGAGATCCCCATACAAATAATGAAAAAGAACTCACCCTGTATAAGGAAGTAAAGTGATTTCAATCGTGAAAATTTTGAAGATGTCCACGTTTTGAAGTCCTCTGATACTGAAAAAGAAGTTTTTGAAAAATGCCTCTCTCTCTCTCTCTCGTTTTATGACTACGATAGCGGCTAAACGATTAAAGCTATCAATATCAAACTTTTTACTAAAATTTATAAACCAGTAGTAGTAACATTATGTTCTATGTATACGCGTTGATATGCATGCACCTATTCAATATTTTTACATCAAAATTTATGTATTCAAATATTTTTAGTAAATTTTTGCAATCACTTTGAAATATTTGTATAAAAATATGTCAACAATATTTGCATTTTTGTCAAAGAAGTTAGTTATAATGTACATGGTATCTAAAAATAATATAAGAGATTTACTAAATATTTTAATAGTTTTTCATGTTTACAAAGAGAATTAAAGAATATATTGCTAAATAAAAACAAAAAGTAAAGTATATATTCTAATATTCAACAACTTTAAAAATATTTATACATTCCTTAATCAGTATTTTAACTAAGAAAACTTCAAAATATCATTATATGAATACACGTTTAATTATTGGAAAACTTCAAATTATGCACGTGTGTAATTTATTATTCGCTATTAATATCTGTATCACTATCACTTGTGGTTGATATGAAAAATGGCTCCATGATATTGTCAATTAGGCCGTCTAATATACTCATTTTTTCTTCCTCTTTAATTAGATTTTCTATACACTTTCCCCGTTTAACTCTAGTAAAATTAGCTAATGGAGTCAATAGTAATTGTTTGACTACCGCCATTTTAAAATTTTATTTCGGCCCATTTCAATGAGATTTAATTCACAGTGGTACGGTGGTAATCCAAACAAGTGTTTGTACTTTGCTGTTACCATTTCATCAACAACATAATGGTTGAAATTCTGGCGATGTTGTTTAATCAAATCCAGTAAAACTGGTCTAGTGATTTCTAGTTGAAATGGTATTTCTTTTGATTGTAGGCAATTATGCATGTCCATCTTTTTCAGCATTAAACCAATTTCCACACACAACAGAATCATATCTTCATGCTAGTCGTCAGTACTTTTGCTTTGGAAAACCACCTTCAACAAACCTATCTTTAGATCCTATGTGCAGAATAATAAGCCTTTTGCCTTTTCCTGTTGGATTTTTTAAGCCTCTCGAGACGTCATCTCTAAATGTTTGCCTGCGGTTATGTACATTAATATCAACCCAGACGTTTTATTGTGTGTGCCCTTCATTTAACCACGTTACATCTAAGTAAAATATCTTTTTTGTTGGCTCTATATAATCTAATAGCTGTTCATAATCTATATCTCCAAGTACTTATTTTACTACGCTATTCGATCATTTAAAACCCAACGGAAAAAGATATTTTACTTAGATAAAACGTGGTTAAATGAAGGCTACACACAGGGTCGGATTAACCTCCTGGGCGCCTTGAAGTCCATCTAAAATTGGCGCCCTTTGATATTTCATTAAAGGAATAAAAACCATAAGCCAATGTCAAAATAACCTCTATTATAATTTTTATTTTACAGATTTATTAAATAACATACTTACAAAATTGACAATAAATTAACAAACATTTTTGAACTTATCACTGTGACATAAAATTTAGAGGTATAACTGTATAACTTAATTTATGCTATCATTTTTTTACGTGATTTTAATTTTGCAAATTTATCTATACAATTTTGAAAATCTATAGAATCAGTTATTTCTGATTCAATGCACATAAGAGACAATGCATGTAATTTCTCTTGGTGAAGATAATTTTTTACCCCTGAAAATGAACGCTCTCCGGAGCAGTTTGTTGTAGCCATACATAAACATATTCTAAAAGCAATTTCAATGTTCGGAAATACTTCGTCACAAACATGGTCTTCTATAAGCTTTATTAAAATTTGTGCGGTATTTACTACATTCAAGTTGGAAATATATTCTTTTAGATAAACCCATTCTTCAATAAATGCTTCTTCCAGGTCATCTTTATATATTTCTTGTAACTTTTTTGCTTTAGTTCTTATGCCATAAGTTGTTAAATATTTTATATTTGACAGAAACTCAAATTTTTCGTTAATCGAAATATATGCGGATTTTCTTCTAGACAGTTCTGCACTTAATTTGCCAATTATTACAAAGAATGTGTTTATTTTAACATTTGTAGCTCCATTCATATCCATCATCCATACTTGAACCTTAATCAAATTTTGTATTCACTTTAGGTTTTCTTCGCAAGTCATATTCATTAATTTTTGTATTAAATTTTGCTGTTTCCTCATAATTATCATATTCTTCTCTTAAAGTCATTAACAAAGCTTCTAATGATTCGTAAAGTTGGATGACTGTTTGGAGATTTATGTCAACTTTTTGTAATGCCTTACTAACTTTATTAAAATGAAACATGATTTTATTCCAAACAGCAGTCATAATCCCGGTTTCCAGTGTTCCAGTTTTTTCCTTAAAATCGATGCTTCATGTCTAGTTGACGGCTTTTCAGTCTTATCAGTTTCCAGATCTGTTAATGCCAAGATAATTTCTGCATACGATCTGTTCAGAGAGTCACAAGCTTCGGTACGGCAAGACCAACGTGTTTGTGATAATTTTTTTACAACTTTAAAATTACCTTTTTCTCGCAAACGCTGCAACAACACATCCCACCGTTTTGCAGAAGAACTAAAAAAAATTGTATAAACTTTGAAGAAGACCAAAATAAGACGTTGCTTCAACACAACATTCAGCTGCAGAAGATCCTACTAAATTTAATGAATGTCCAGAACAAGGTATAAAATCTGCTAGTGGATTTATATCTTTTATCCTTTTCTGAAGACATGAATATTGTCCGGCCATATTGCTTGCATTGGTATAGCTTTGTCCACGGCAGTCCTGAATTTTAATGTCGTATTTTTCTAAGGTGGATAAAATAACATTTTCTAATATTTGGGCAGTATGACCAGTATTTTCAATAAATGTTAAAAATCGTTCTACTGGAACACCATCTTTTTGAACATACCTACAAATGTTCAATATCAATAAATACATTGCATATTATGTAATATATTTACCTAACAATAAATGTTAGCTGATCAACATGTGAAATATCAGGGGTGGAATCGACACTTATAGAATAATATTTGGCTTCATGCAATTCTTCTAGAATATATTTTTGAACATGATTTGAAAGTATATTAATGAATTCTTCATAGGTTGTAGATGATAAATATGATGTATTATCATATCTGCTGATATGATCTTTTAGAAAAGGATCAAATTTAGCTATTAATTCTAAACAGCCTAAGAAATTTCCATTATTGTGAGATCCAAATATTTCATTAGAGCCTTTAAACGGTAATCCACGAACAGCCAACATCTTAACAGTTTCAACAACTCTTCGCAACACATTACGCCAGTATTCAATTTCTTGTTGGATTTGAACACACAGGGCATTGTAAATTCGTTTTTTTGAATTTGATCTTGTATAAAACGTACTGCAAGCTGTCCGATGATCAAATGAATTCTCATGGACTTCAACATCGCCATTAATATTTCTCCAATCAGAATGACCGTCTCTGCTAAATGCATTACCAGTTGATCCAAATAATTTACAAGGATCACAAAACACGTGTCCGGTACTTTGAGAATATATCAACCACATTCGTATTTTATTCTCACCATTAGGCAGTTTTTTAATAAACACTGATTTGGTTAAGAATCAATTTTTTTTTACCATAAACTTTAATGTTTTTTCAAAATTTAAATCCTTATTGTCTCGACTGAATCTATGAAAGCAAAAATATTCTATAGAGTCTTCGTTTATTTCCCACTTTGCAGGATCACTATAATCACAAGCAACTGACGAAGCCTATGTTGAGGGTGATTTAGGCAAAGATAAACGTATGTATATCCTTATTCGTTAACGACTTTTCATTTTCAGAATTTGTGATCATATTTTTACCTAACAAAATCGTAACACTGTATTAATGTTTAAAATAAAACATTTTGTTAATTTACCATCACTAGTCGAAGTGTCGCTATTTGTAGTGGGTAGTAAAACATTGTTACTTAAATCTACGCTTCCTGAACCTGGACTTGCACTTGTGGGGTTAAAAAAGCTTTCAATTCTGGGATTTTTTTTTAAAACAGCGTCTTCACTTTGCTGCTTCTCATAAGCACGTTTTTTGTAAGCAGCGCCACTCGGTTTATTTTTAATTTTGTTCGCACTCATCATGAAATCAATTAATTTCAGTAATTTACAAAACACCAACACCGTTTCACAGCACAGGTAATTGTCTAAACCAGCCAACAGATCTGCAATAACTGACTGACAGGGTAACATTTAACACAATTGTTAGAAAATCATAAAAATAGGAATTTCAGGCAAAAAAATACGTTCAATTTAATTATTACTTCCGGTGGTGCAGTCCACCCGACCCCAGACCTTCTTGGAAAATTGCACACGGCACATCACTGTTCGGCCTAGACGACCGCTTATCTCCCTTTCCAGTCGAGTATTATTTCATATAGAATATTTTTTTAAATTATTATTAAATATTTATGATTTATGCGATTGGTGTCTCTTAAATTTTGGTGCCCCCAAAAATGTGACGCCTGAAGGCCGGGCTTCGTATGCTTCAGTGTAAATCCGGGCCTGGCCACACACAATCAAAAGTTTGGGTTGATGTTAATGTACATAACCGCAGGCAGGTTTGGAATATCCAACAGGAAAAGCCCAAAGACTTATTATTGTGAACATAGGATTTGAAGATGGATTTGTTGAAGGTGGATTATTAGTTTTCCAAAGCAAAAGAAGTGGCGACTACCATGGGGATATGAATTCTGTTGTATTTGAAAATTGGTTTAGTGCAGTTTTAGAAAAATTACCAGATGATGCCATTATTATTATTGATAGCGCGCCCTAACATTTTCGAGAAATTTAAAAGATTCCAAGTACATCATCTCAAAAGGACATGCAGAATTGGCTACAATCAAAAGAAATACCATTTCAACTAGAAATGAGTGAACCAATTTTACTGGCTTTGGTTAAACAACATCGCCACAGTTTCAACCATTATGGTGCTAAGAACAAACACGTGTTGTGATTATCACCGTACCACTGTAAAGTAAATCCCATTGAATTGGTATGGGTCGAAATAAAAATTATGTTGCCGCAAATAATAAAAATTTTAAAATGACAGAAGGCAAACAATTACTATTGACTGCATTAGCTAATTTTAATAATGCTGAACGGACAAAGTGTACAGAACACATAATTAATTGACAATATCATGGAGCCATTTATCATTTCAATTGCAAGTGATGCAAAGGCAAATATTGTTACCATATTTAAAATATAAATATTCCAAAGTAACTGCAAATATAGAGACATTTATGCCAGCTAACAACTAGTCAGTTTAATAGCTCAAAATTCTAAAAGATTTGATTGAAAGTAACGACAAAAAAGAAACTAAACTATAAGTTACTTTATTTAAAACCTAATGATTCTTGACGTTTGGCGTCTTGATAATCAACAGACGTATTAAGGAGATCTCATTAGTCGCACATAAAATTCAAACTACGTTTATAAATCACATTAAAACGTTTTTAAAACCGTTTAATCGATATAATTTTTATTACACAATATGATAATAATAATTTTCTAAAACCATTTCTAAACTACATCTCATATTCTTCCAAAATTTATTATATCATGTTGGATGTCATTGACACACTATTTTATATCTGGATAAAATTGCTCTATCAAATTAATATTTTAATATTAACATGAATATTATCGAGTTTCTTTATATTTAAAGCTTATTCATCAAATAACTACAACTATCGCTCGTCTTACAATAACCGAAGCAAATGTGAAACAGAAAATATTTAGAAAACACAAGAGTGGGATCCTTCTTTCCACATAACAGTAATTGATGTAATCCCAGTTAGTAGGCGAGGTTGGAGTCACGATTTGAACTGAACTCATTAAAATAAATAACCTGTAGCACGGCTATTACTTGACCGAACAATGTTACTGCAAAGTCGAAACGATCGAACTGGAGAAATAATGAAACCGTGACGACGGTGGTGTCTTAATGTGAACCAGCAACAACTTTCGATTGCGTGTATTTGAAATCTCCACCGTGCATTTGTCGCCGCCACACCAACACATAATATTTAAATTAGGCGACAAACACTATGATCATGGAAGTCAACCAACAAACTGGAATAAGGGGAAGCGTTCACAATAAAGCATATGCATAATATGCATAGGACTACGACTGGAATTTTACATATGTGAGCATACAGGTGTTCTGCACAATGCATATTGCTGTGCTTCTTAGGTAAAATATAATAATTTATTAAGTTGCATCGGTGATGCCAGATCAGGGAGTTTGTCTTTAGTTTTTTTTTGTCCAATTGGAAAAAAGGGATTTTTTTGCAATTATCTATGGAATGTTTGTGTAAATTCAAAAAATGCAAATGCATACAAAAGACAATAAACGAATTACCATTCTGAAATAATTTAGTAATTACTTTTCTTTTCTTCTATATTTTAAATTCTTCTTATTAAATTTAATGTTATTTAATATTTAGGGCCATCTACTGCTAGTTATGTAATATACCGGGTGTTTCGGAATTGCACGGCACTATTGTAGGTACTTGTTCTCCAGCATAAAATAAACAAAAAAGTCCATATAAACATATGTCTCAAATTAATTTATTACTAACATATTGGACCATAAAGATATTTATTTAACAATACAACATCTAAAAGAACTGTTTAAAGTGGCCACTGTTTTGTTGAATGCAGCATTCAGCACAACAAATTCATTCTTCTTTGGCACTTCGTATAGCATCAGGACGATTCTTGATAGTTGCTGAGGCTTTCACGATGCGATTACTAAACTACCGATCTAACGGCGTTAGGACCCTCTCGACCAATCCATCGTTCTTCATAATAGTTATTTAAAAAAAATTTTACACTTCTATGAAAATGTGGTGTAGCTCCATCATGCTGATACCACATTATTCTTCGTGTATGGAGATCGACATTTTTCAATAAATTAGGAAACTGAATTTTCGTATATGGCTCCTGTTACCGTTCCTTCAAAGAAATAAGGACCAACAACTTGTAAATTAATTATGCCACCCCATACATTAATTGACCATTGATGTTGGAAGTCAATTTGTCTGATCCAATGGGGATTTTCTGTTGCATAATAATGCATATTATGTCTATTAACTAAACCGGTACTCTTGAAAGTAGCTTCGTCACTAAATAAAATCGAAGATTGAAAATTCGGGTCCAAATTTATTTTGTTTAACATAATGTTGCAAAAACTTAAACGATTTACAAAATCATTTCCACGAAGGTCCTGATGTAATGACATATGGTAGGGATGGTACTTATTTCTCTTTATGATGCAATTGATAGTACTCCTGCTTGTTCCAGTCTGGATATTCAAATTTCGTGTTCTTACTTGAGAATTTTCTTCCAACGACAGCAAAATATTTAATTCATTTTCGTCATTAGTAACCCTTCGATTTTTAATCTCCTTTTTGGAATAACCAATATTTCCAGATGCTTCAAAACGTTCTTTTAATTTTTGAAATGCTTCGATTCTAGGAGGTCTTGCATTTGGATAACGTTGACAGTAAATCCTATTGGGTAATAAACAGTTTCTTTCGCTCACCTAATGCGTAAATCATATTTACCATTTCATATTTCGTGAAATTCATCGTAAAACTAAATACAATTATCAGCATTATTTTGTAAATACAACGTAGCAAATGACAGATATAAAATTCAGATATTATTTTAATTAAAAATTCACAGGTGACTACGACTTTTTTCGTTTAAATTTAGAATCTTTAATAATAAGAGTTAATAAGTTATAAAATACTAAGTGTGGATAGGGAAAACATGGTATCATTAAAAAGCTTACAAAAAATACTGTACTTTAGAAGAAAAATATACAGGCTGTTCTATTAAAAAAAAAAGCGTAAATGTTAATTTTGCGTTTGTTATTCCTGTAAATTCATTTATTTAAAAATAAATAAAGTGATTATAGATTATTAAACTTGACGAAAGTGGAAGACTTCTTGGCTATACAGATCTCAAAAATTCTTTCAGGTTTCGTCTCGGAGTCCCCACAAAGTTGGACATGCTGAGACACAAAATTGCGAATAAAGCTACAACGGTATAAGAGATACCCCTACACATGTTTATATCAATGTCCTTTTATTAAGAGTAGCAACTAAATATGCCAAAATACAAAATATACGAGGTGTTCCATTTAAAAAAAACACAAGTTTGTATCGTCACTCACTTACGCAACACTATGTATAGTTGAAAATAATTTTAGGATGTGTATTTTAGGAGTGGCTACAACTTTTGTCTAAAACACTTTTCTTTAACTTTAATATAAAGCAGTAATCTTTCGTCTTCGCATGGTCTGGACAGCCTGTATATAATATATTTAATTACGCGAAATTATTTTCTTAAACTATTTACTCTAAATCCACTATTGTACAACAAACTAACATATTTTAAATTATAATTATTCTATCATCTTGTGTAGTGAAATATTTAATTCACATAAAAACAACAAAATGTCCCGGACAGTAGTACATTCGTGCATCCAAAAATTTGGAAAAAGTTTTTATTTAATTTTACATTCATTGCTTCTTCAGTGTCAATTAACCTTACCTTTGGCGCCAAAATGTTGCGACCGTTACGAGTATATAAATAGGGTTCTCTTCAGTCAACCATAAAGGATCCCTTTTATCGACCAACTCCCCTCTGCAAACGAGACGAATAAAGACGGACATACATAGAAGATATACATATTATATAGTAAATATTTCCTTGTCTCTATTGTTGATTCATACTATGCACACACCACCACGGATTTCCTGTTACACCAATAACGTAATGAGTAATAGATTATGCGGTTATGCAAGTGGGATTCTAAAATTAAATCAGGCCTAAATTACAATTAACACACATAATACTGTTTGTTTAAAGTTTACACTGAAAGTATACATCTAATCGCTGCGTGCGATCTAAATGTAGTTGTAATTTTGTGTTTCTATATATCACCCTATGCCAGATAAGATGCCCTACGGGAGGGATCTGAGAGATGGTAGTGGCTACGAGATAGTTTAAATGAGGAAAAACATTTATCATGTAAATATAGTAACAACTTTTGATTTTCAGATTTCCCTGTGGTACGAGAATAATATACAAAAAATTTTGCCACTTTTACTTTCTTATACGTAGTATAAGGAAGTATTGTGAATTCAGTGATTGGAAACCCTACCGATTTTTCGGTAGATCTACCGAATTTAGGTATAATCTACCGATCTACCGAGGTGTTATGGAATTCTACCGAAATATTTCAATTCTTAATTGGCTAATCTGCACAACAAATAAATAAATTAGAATAACCAATCTGACGGATGTTAGCTACCTATAAACAGATAGGCAGTTACTTTGGGTGATACTATTTTTACTAATATTAGTATTTTTAACGAAAAACTGTTTCTCATTTTCCTTGTCTTACTCTAAGAAAAAAATTATTTACCTAAAACTGATAATAAAGAAAGAAAAGGAAATAAAAATAGATAGATAGCAATTGTCATTCATTAAATTCACTTCATTATAAGGGTATTCACCGATAGTTTTATAGGAAAACCATCAGCCAAAACTATAAATATACGTTTAACTTCCTATTCGATATTATTTATTGAATTCACTTTAAAATAAGGGTATTCACCTAAATACATTTATATAGGGAAATCACCAAGCAAACACTATACATACGTACAACTTCCCCCATTTTATTTTAGTATATTGAATGTAGAAATCTAGTCGTGCTTTCTTATTAACTAACAAAAGTGATAGTATCAATGAAGGTAGTAGCTCCGGCGTTATTAAAAAAAGGAAATACAACCAAACTTATAAAAAGAGTGGGAAACGATAGATGCTTTTAAAGGCTGGTTAAAAAAAAGTTAAAAGGGGTTTTAGTACGCAAAATGCAGTGCATGCGACAAAAATATAAATATAATTAGTGGAAAGGATGCTCTCATGAAGCATAATAATTCAGCTACTCATCAAACAAAACTAAAAGCGATTTCGAAACAACCCACATTAGAAACGTTTGCAACTTCTGTTCCTTCTATATTAGAGGAAGATGTTAAAAAGGGTAATTACTTTATTTAAACATATCTTTCGTTTTTATTTTTTTATGTACATGTTATAGGAGAAATACGTCTATCTGCTTTCATCGCCGAACATAATTTACCACTTACTACTATGGTTCACTTGACCAAGGTCGTTGCCGCAGTATGCCATGATTCAAAAATTGCCCAAAGACTAGCCTGTGCAAGAAGGAAAACCACTGTAATAGTTAAAAATGTACTGGGATACGAAAATATGCAAGTATTATGTGATCATCTCCGGACGAACAAATTTTCCCTTATTGTTGATGAGTCGACTGATACGACCAATATTAAACATCTTTGTATATGCGTAAGAATAAATAATAGTAACACCATTTGTGATAATTTTTTAACTTTAATTGAAATTAAAGCAGCCGACACGAATAGTATATTCATATTGTCACTTTTTTTGAAAAATACGAAATTCCGTATAAAAGAAATCTGGTCAGTTTTGCGTCTGATGGGGCAAATGTTATGGCAGGACAGCATCGCTCAGTAAGGATTTTATTGCAAAATGACATTCCAAAGCTTTTTGTAATGAACTGTATATGTCACTCCTTCAAGTTGTGCGCTTCATATGCATGTGAAAAGCTACCTCCGTATATAGAGAAGCTCACAAGATATATCTATAATTACTTTGCTCATAGTCCCAAACGAATTAGCGAATATACGGAGTTTCAAATATTTTGTAATACAAAAATCCATAAAATTTTACGCCCATGTCGAACACGATGGTTATCCGTACATAGCGTTGTTTCGCGGTTATTAGAACAGTATGGATCTCTACAGTTAGATATTTCACCAATGCGATGTCGCTAGTACCAATGATATCATGTCTGTAGATAACATATTGAAAACGTTAAATGATCCTGTTACAAAGTTATTTTTACAATTTTTAGAATTTCTTCTACCCTTTATTAATAACTTGAATAAGGAAATGCAATCTTAACACCCTAAAATACATTGTCTATATAAAAACATACTTACTATTATAAAAACTTTATTCGATTGTTTCATAAAAAGAAATTACTTTCAAGGTATGTCAGTGGCAGACGTAGATTTTAAAAATCCTAGACATTACCTGCAGATTGAGGATATGTATTTTGGCGCGAAAGTGATACAAACAATATCCAGCACGTCACTTACCCTTTTTTAGACTATGATGCTTGGATTTTTATGTAGAAGGATGTGATCAAATAATTAAACGGTTTCCTTTAAAAAATAATGCTTTGGAAAAATTTCAGTTTTTAGATCCAGTAGTTGTAAAATCAGGATCAATTCAATCTATTACCGACATAGCACTTATTTTCCCGGCTTTTTATACAATTCCGACCTTCAGATATTGGACAATGAATGGCGTATTCTAAGAAATACTAAGGAAATTAACTCTTTTTCTGAATGTAGATGAATTATTTTGGCAAGAAGTAGAAACGACGACATTCGGCGACGGAACACGTAAATTTAATTGTCTTACAAAATTTGTTTTTAATTTACTTCGTTTGCCGCATTCTCGGCCAATGTTGAAAGAATTTTTTCTGCAGTCAATAATTTAAAAACTAAACAGAGAAACAAGCTACGTACGAATACAATCAACGGGTTAATCCTTGCTAAGCAATACATTGGAAATAAAAGTTGCTTTGATTTTCCAATTGAAAAAAAAACTGACTTTGCAAATGGCTAAGCATACACTCATTTGTAAAATGAGATTTTTTTAAAAAATTTGTTTTCAAATTTTATATTCTATTTAATGTATGTTACTTATATATTGTTGTAAATAATAAATAAAAGAAGATATTCCTAAAACACCTGTAAATTCTTTAATCTACCGATATTTTCTATAATCTACCGAATATTGCCGACCTTTCTACCGATCTAGTAAGAGTCAGGGTTGCCATTACTGATTGTGATGACAAAAATTTTCGACCTCGACACTTTTGCAGATGTCCACGTTTTGAAGTCTCCTGATAGCAAAAATGTGGTTTTAAAAAGTGTGTATGTGTGTGTGTCCGGCAGACCGGAAGTAGTAGTTTACTTCGGTGAAAAAATCGAATTTTGCCAACTATTTAGCAACTACTAAGTTTAAACAAATTTACAAACAATTCATATGTACTCGAAATTAAATTTGAGAAGAATTTTATTAAAATTTTTTTTAAAATTCCTATCGGAAGTAGGACTCTTATCGAAAATCAGTTTTTTTGCAAGTCATGCTTTTCAGACAGGTTCGTTACGAGTATAAAAGTATTTAGAACTTAATTTCAATACCTTTTGTGGAAAAAACATTCAAAATTCGGGCCGGAAGTATCACTTTTACTCTTAGCGAGTAGCCCTTTCTTTCGAATATCGCGCAAAGTATAGAGATTTATTAAGAGAATAGAAGTACTTATAATATGTGGTTTATGAATAATTTTTATATAAAAACATTCTTAAAATTTGAACTTGAAGTTATACACTTACTCACAGGCTTATTTTTCTAAGAAGATAAAACTAGTTAAAACAATTTAGCAAAATTTGTATAATTTGAAACGCTCATACGTATAAGAAAGTCGTGTGGTGGCCACACCTCTTTATTTTATATAGGAAATATTTTAAGACAGCGGTCTTTCCCCTCTGCCTACTCGCCCTTTTCGTACTAACTTTTGGAATAGACATTAGAACCTCAGGTGAAACCTACGAGGAAAGAATAGAACAAGAGAGATAATAAACTGGTGGGGGAATAGGTATTATTTAGACGGAGTTACCACTTTAAGGCAGGTCGTTATGGCAATATTGACCAATCATAGTTTATAAAATGAGTATTTTGAATAACTTGTCATATATCTGACACTACATCTGACATGTAACATACATACTCTATGCATTGAGGCGGCCATATTGAGTTACCACATTTGGACAAATATTATTATTAAGGAGACTCTCTCCTCTTCTGTTCTTTACTTGTAGGGTGAAACATAAAATTAAGAGGCCCTGTTGTCAGTTGTCATCCAAGAGTACCCAGGAGTGACACAATTAACCTCATGCATCAGAATTTCTAAACGGGCGTGTCATCATTAGAGCTTACTTAAACCTCACTAACTCTATGTTCCAATCTGAAAGGTTCTTTTAGCTGATGTGCTAGGCGAAGGCATTTCCAATTGTTCAACTCCAGATATGATCACCTCTTCATTTGAAGGCCTACCAAGTTCGATGTCGTATCTGTCTGGTGGGAGAAAATCAGCGTCGGTGAATATGGATGGGTCAGTTGGCTATATTTCTGTAGTTTGGAAACTATTTCGAGAGATGTCTTTCATGTTTACCATACTAGGATATAGAGGGCGGCATTAAATAAATGTCAGTACTAAAAATTAACCTCTGTCTTTAGTTAAAATAAATTCAAAGTTTTAGTGCGATACTTCGAATGTGGTAGCTACAACGTACTGTCAAACTGTCAAAGTTAACAACTATGGTTGACAAGTTAGTCTAAAAATGGAATTAAACCGTGAAAATTTTTGCGCATACATTTTTTATAATTTTCAAAAACAATTATACAGGAATGCCTCGTCGCGGTGGTCTCTGTTTTCGGCAATGAAGCACCACATCAGTCAACAATTTCTCGTTGGTATGTAGACTCAAACGCAGACGGATTAGTCTTAGCGACGATTCAAGAGCAGGTGCACTAAAAAAGAAAGGTTTTCAGACTTCCACCATAAATGAAATGAATCCTATCAAGTCGGATATGTTGCTAGAAACAGTACGACATTTAAGGTATTAGATGTGAAGTACTTATTCCTACAGGCTATTGATAATACTTCACCCGTAGACTGGAAAAATGCAGTGAAGCAAGTCCTTGGAGTAGAAAAAAATGTGGGAACTGGATAATATAAACGACAACCATATGGAACCCACAATAATTGTGTTCCAATTTCTAATTATACTGATATTATTATTATTATTATTATTATATTTGTACTTATAAAATGTAAAAGTTCTCATCAATAATAAAAATATTTTTTTTATTTAACATACTTGAATTTATTTTATGGTAATAGCCACTTTCAGTGTTCATATGTTTTTATATCTTTTAAACAACAGAGAAAATTATTTAAAATATTACAGTAATACAGTTTTTTCATCTGTAAAATAGTTTATTCCTTCATATTGAGGATTGCTCATGCTATTTTATAGAGACAATACAATTTTAATACTTTTTGATAGAAAACATTTGAATATGCACAATTACTACGGCGATAACTATTTTACTGACATTGATCCTTGAATGGTTTTATGTGCCTGTGTGTATACGACTTTGTTGTGATCACGTGAACCCGAGGGGTAAACCACTGGGGAAAATGTGTACACTAGACATCCTCTTCTATAGGGACATCCCCATACATCCTCCGTACATCCCCATACATCCCCGGACATCCCCAGACATCCCCGGACATCCTCGGACATCCCCGGACATCCCCCGGACATCCCCCGGACATCCCCCGGACATCCTCAAACATCCCAGAACTACACTTAAAGTATACTAATACCGACTATATTAGTATACTTTTAGTGTATAGTCGAGTGTATTGTACTTCTCGAGATACTTCTACATGCTCAACTACAGTCATTATATGTATTCTTAAGATGTCTATAACTATTTTCCTGTAAAGTGTAAATAACAATATCCTTTTTAGAGGACGATGGTTGTTTGGTTAAAACTAAAGGCCCCATAATTAAAAATTCTTTATGGACATTTGCAACGTCGTTTTCTTTGGGCCAAGTAAATTTATTTATTTGTCTGATTTGCTTGAGAAACTTCATTTTAAACATACGATCGTTGATAGTTTCTTCCATTTTTCCTACATACCACCGTTCCTCATAAACCACCCCGTAATAATTCCCTGGTTTAATAAAAATCGCGTTGGCTTGATCTGGTTCAAAGGTGATTTCTTCTATTTCGGTGTTTGTAGACTGATCATAAACAAACTCCTTTTCATCGAAACTCGAGGAACAAGAAGATAAACTCGATGATGAAGATATCTTGTATGATATTTGATTCGATTTTGCCTTTCCATTATTGCCAAAAATATATTTCTTTTGTGGAAATGATGATTTTTGCTTAGGTCGTTTATGAGAATAGGAAGGTGAATTATTTATAAATCTTCTTAATCGATCTGGGCAAATTTTATTATGATTTTCCTCTAGTAGCCAACTGAGTGTGGATTTCTTTATCACAACAGACTTGTTGCCTATATTTACTCTAACAAATTCATTTCTTTCTAACTTCACATCATTATATGCATATACGTTTTACGTATAGATATATATGTAAGTCACAGTAATCATTATTATGTTTAGAAAAATCATTAACGTTTAAAGTACTGCTAATATTTAGTTGCGAAATATCTTTTAAATCACTTAGCGTTCGTAAGTCTTTGGTATCAATGTTATTTTTGGAGTACATTTCTAGGTTTTCTAGCATTCTAGTATCTTCATTTTCACAGTTTGATGCTATATATACTGTCGCTTCATCTTCACTGCTTTCATATACTTCGGAATGTTTTTGTTGTTTTGCTTTTATATTAAAGAACATAGGAATCGAGTAGCAGCAGCTTGAATTAACTTTCATTCCTAGATTGTCTGTGTCACCTAGTGCTTTTTCTAGAGCTTCTTTTAGAAATGCGGCAATGACTTCATCACTAAATTTTTTTAGCTCTTGATCTTCTACTTGTAGATTATACTGATTATCGGTTTTCTTGACTTCTCTAGGAAAAATTACAGTGTCCTTAAAGTCATTAACTACATTGTTTATGGCATGAATTCTATTTAATCGTTGAATAATATCTTTCATACCAAAGTTTACCTTTGTCGAAAAAGTCGAAGTCATAGACCGTGTGCTTCGAAATGTCTGTTCGCAGACTTGACTACTAAAGAGCCAAGGAAGAAACATATTTTGGGAGAGTGTATCATTCATTTGAAATGTCTTGATAAGATTGATTAAAGAATGAGCGTTCAGCTCAATACATAATTGTTTATAAAATTTTTACTTAGATTATACATACGTTGGGTGTTCAACCCACTGTCTCCAAATTCGCAAACAGACGACACTGTACCAAATGTTGAATAATCTGTCCCTAGTGGTCATATTTTTCTCTATAAACGACATAATTACAGCATGCATTACTCTGAAATAGAAAATATTTCCATTACTTTCAGGAACATTTTGCAGTAACGTGCATACAGCAGGTAAACACACTTTTCTAGCTGCCTCATAATTCATTTTGTCTTCTGCTTTCAAATCGGATTTTATCAAAAAGTGTTTGCCTTTAGGGAACATGTCTATTACTTGAAGTAAATGTTCTGGTGTAATGATGTAATTGACAATAGGCAACGTGATTCCAGGTTTAAGAATACGCGTTCTTAACTTGGTAGCTATGTGCACACTATCTTGAACAAATGAAGCGGAATTGGGATTATTTTTACCATATGCAGCATTAAACCATTCCCAGGAATAAGAGTCGTTACTCTTTTCCGCTAGAAGCATGGCATTTTCCCTCATAGCTATTAAAAGACGTGTAACGCCATCTGCTGAAAATCCTATAATAGATATACCATAACTGGCTGCCCTGTTTTGAATTTCCTTCCATCTGCTTTGAACGTCAACGTAATTAAATTTGTTGTCTGTCTCATAGATCGCAAGACAATATGGTGGAGCCAATTCTGATAGAGGTTGCGCCATTATAACATAAGCATAGCTAGATTTTGTAGAATCAAGAAAATATTGTTGCATTATTTTTGCAGAACTTGCGATGTATGTATTGGTTTAGGGAAGACCATTCACTATAGGAAGTGTAAGTCCAACGAGTTTATTTGTTTTTTTTATCGTACTCAATTTTACCTGTGATTCTTGTAGCATTTTCTCTTAACCACACTATTTTAGCTAGCTTTCTTTCTTCTAAAAATCTATTTAATCCTTCGTAGTCAAAAACTCCCTCCTCAATTTTGTTCGAGGTTTTTTGTACGTAGCGATTCAAACAAGTTATTATTGAAGGTATTGCGTTTTTCAAATTTGCATATAGAGTTTCATAAAGTATCCTACCTCCCACGTATAACAAGTATACGCTAAATTTATGAGAGTGTCATCATATTTGTTACGATGGGCAGAATTACCTGAGTTCTGAAGTGCTATATCCATTAACATTTTTAGTAATTGCTGATGTCTATTTCGGGGGTGATTGTCTTGTAAAGAGATTATCGTATCGGAATTTAAGTGAACCTACATGAGAGTTTTGTTACAATTTGAATTATCAGCAATAACTTTTGTAATTTTATCAATAACTGAAAAAAAGTTGGTGATTTGTGGTTGTTTTTCAGTTTGCTCTCGCGCTCGTTTTCTTCTTTCAGATTGTTGATATTTTTGACTCTCCCATTTGTGGCTAACGAGGTGGCTATGTATTTTATGTTGTAGGACTTGTGACGTAGTGGGACCATCATTGAGTGTAGCTGCTGATAATGGCATCTCTGAATGTGCGTTTCCAGTTGAATTCCTTGCAGTACCTGGCGAAAGGACTGTGTTTTGTAAAATTTTAAATTGCTTAGTGTCTGTCTCATTATCTGTGGTATTAGTTGGAGAGAAATAACTTAGTACTTAGCTCGTTTAATCTTGTAGAAGAATTAAAAGTTAGAGGATTCTCATATAAATGTTTTTTTAAGTGTTTATGTATGTTACCATAAACCCACCGTCTTGTGCAGTTTGCATTTTTTGCATATTTCGTTATTTTAATTTTCATGCCACACAGACACTTTACTATACAAAATAGTTCGCTTTTCGTGTCTACTTTTGTTTCAAACACAAAGTCATCGTACTTTTTTTTCATTAAGTTCCAATTTTCGTCACTATGACATTGGGACTGCAACCATACATTAATGGCCCGCAATTTTCGAAAGTAGTCTCCCATTATTAAACCCATTTATGTTTAAAATGGTTTTAATATACTTCGGAACACTTATTTTTAATTTCTCTTCGACTTCGGCAAAGCAATCTGCTGTATCCATTTTACACCAACTAGCTATCATTAAAAATGTTAAAAGCCCCGTTCTATATATAATAAAATATCTATATTGTAGACTTATCTAAATTACGTGTATCTAGTTTGAATCTGCAATTTATTTCTAAATTATTTAACCAAGCGTTCGCCACATATACACGATGTCAACACGAGGTTAGAATTCTCATGGTTTCTCGTGTCAGATGATATAAAGAAGACACTGCGCTTGTGCATGCGCATGCGTCGTGATATCAATTGAATGTGTACATCCGCGGACATCCTCGGACATCCCCGGACATCCCCGGACATCCCCGGACATCCCCGGACATCCTCGGACATCCCCCGGACATCCCTGGACATCCCCGGACATCCTCGGACATCCTTTCATGTGTACACTAAACATCCCCAGTGGTTTACCCCTCGCGTGAACCCTACGTGATCAGTGAATCTGTTCAGCGACCCAGATGGCCAGATTACCCTATGGTACACCTTGACTCAATCACGAAATATTGATATTTTTATTTCTCTTTAAATGTTTTACACTGACTACATATATATATTTCTGTCTTTTCCATATTTATACAAATCCACAAAACAGGCATATAACTTCAATTTAAAATAATACACTTGCTCCGAAATCAAAGTTTGGTAATGTCTAACTCTTGGTTGTCTCGCTTTTAAATACAACACTCGAAACTACTCGAATCTTCCAGACAAGCGATCACGCAGCAAAAAAGAGCGTCAACAGAGGGGAATCCACCGCCGCACCATAGACACCTCGCTCTTGCTATATAGTAATTCAAAACTACAATATACTACAGTTGGCTTTTGAGACTTAGGGCCGGTTGTACCATCTACAGTTAACTCTCTGTTCAAGTGATCTACTGATCAAAGATGACGCTGGTTCAATGCCTAATGCGTTGTACAAAAACGAATAACAGGACAGTCAATTGACTATCGCTCAGAGTCAGTTGGTAGTAATGAAAATAGTACATTTGCTAGATACTTCAACTAAAATACGGGTTTAGAGAGTAGAAAACAGAAAAAGAGGCAGAAAAATCCAAAACAGAAGGCCTTAAAATTCGTATTTACCTAAAAATCGGTTTTGCACATGTTTTATAATGGGGCTAATAAACATGTTAGATATATTTATCGTACTTTCTGTTCGTTCATTTCGTTTAAAGCAACAGAACAGTCTAAACATCATTTTAAATTTAATCTATTTTTTATATTTTACGGCAATTTTTCGAATTTTTTAGGTAAGTTTATTATATTATTTATTTTTATATGCAATAGCATACATTCCTTTTTTTAGTATGGATAAAAGAAGAGCTTCAAATTTCTCTGCTAAAGAAGAAGACATTTTAATTACTTTGGTAAGAAAATACAAAAATGTATTAGAGAATAAGAGGACAGATTCGGTATCGAATAAAAAGAAAATTGAAACCTGGAGTGAGTTAACTAAAGATTTTAATGGAATGTGTGGTCAGTGTGGTGGTGTTTTCCGTGATACAAGAATATTAAAAAATAAATATGACAATTTAAAGAAGAGGACAAAGGAAACGTTTGCCAGGGAGAAAGCCAATATTCACAAAACTGGCGGTGGGCCACCTGAAAACTCTACAATTTCAAATATTGAAATAGAAATATAAGATTTGATAGGAGTACAATTAACAGGTCGGGAATCTGAATTTGATGGTGATTGTGGTAAGGATTACATGAAATAAGCTAGTGTTTGTGACACATAATATGTATTACTTGTTATGCAGATTCAATGCAGATTGACCATAATTATGCTGATCTATCAGAAACAAGTTTCGTTGAGACTGAAGTGGAAATATTAGAACGTAAAATTTAATGCTTTCTGTGTGTATAAATCCATATTACATATTGTTTAATTTTATAGATGAAGAGCCAACATGCTCCAATTGGTCCACATGTAATCCCAAAATGTTGAGGACACCGAAGTCATCGGCCCTAAGAAGAAACACTCCTAACAAAGGTAAAAACAAAACTATAATTACCAAAGGAATTATATATATATGTTTAAAATAAACATGTTTCAGAGCAAGCACATTGCCAAAAAAATCAATTGTGCAACAAAATTACTAAGTGGGCCGACTCTAAAAAGGAACTGGCAGAACTGCAAAAAACATGTTTTATGGAAGAGCATCAACTTAAACTGAAGTTGCTCCAAGATGCTCATAATGTGGACATGGAAATAAAAAAAAGGGAAAGTGAGCAGAGGTTGAGCATAATGGCGGAGGAACATAAGCTCAAAATGGAGATTTTAAAAAAAATATCAAAATGTGATAAATGTACCTATATGTATATTATTTTTATACAATAAAATTGAAAAAATAATTTGTTTAATTATTTGTAGTAAATTTTTCATTAGGCATAATAGAATATAACTTAAAAATATAACAATACTGTCAAACAAAGAAACTAAAGCAACAGTCCCTAAATACAAAAAAAATGAGTACTTCAGTTGTTTAATACTTGCTTTTCAAATGTTGAACCCTTTTACATAAACTATGGTCATGTATGAAACTTACATATAACTGTGTACAGAAATAAATGTAACAATCTAATCAATATTCACATTATTGTTAATTAATTCTTGAAAATATTCTGCAATGAGGATGCGTCGTACATTTCCATTTCCACCACCTTCAACATGATTATTAATATTACCTGCTGCCTCAATTTCACTATTGATGTTTGGCTCAGCATCATTCATTGCCAATGCAATATTGTGTAGAACTGCTGTGGCTACTACAACTGCTTCAACTTTTTCAATGGATAGGCGTATACCGAGTGCTAATATTGGAAAACGTCTTTTCCAAATTCCAAAACATCTTTCAATCACATTTCTTGTGCGAATTTGTTCTTCATTATAAAGGTGCTCTGCTGGTGTTTCTGGATTTTCCAATGGTGTCATCATAAACGATTTCACACCATATCCACTATCCCCTACCAAGAAAGCATCTCCAAAGGCACCATTTTCAAATCTGCCTTTAATTCTTGAATTTCTAAATATATTTGCATCATGTGATGCACCGGGCCATCGACATACAATATCATTAATTATCATATTTGCGTTGCAAATAACTTGGGTGTTTATTGAGAAAAAACCTTTTCTATTCCGATAGTTTTCTGCTTCATCTCCTCCTGGAGACTGAATCTTAATATGAGTACAATCGACTGCTCCAATGCATCTTGGAAATCTACTAATGTTGTAAAACAGTTGCTTTTCGTCATTTATTTCCTGTATGTTTCTTGGCATTTTAATAAAAGTTGGTGCCAATCTCGCTATTGCTCTTGACACTTTATGCACAGCTCTACTTGCTGTTGATTTATCAACACCTATCACATCCCCACAAACATGAAGAAATGACCCACATGCAAAAAATCGCAGCGTCAGAAGTATCTACCATTTCTGATGGTGTTAATGCTTGGTTCCTGAAATTATTAAATATTTACCATAACTTCAATAACGTTAATTTCATGATTACCTTTCAGTTTCAGATCGAATATTTTCTCCAATTTCATTTATAAGATAGCCTACAACTGGTTTTGATAATCGAAATCTATCTTTGAATTCATTATCGCTCCATATTTCAAAGTTATTTGGACGATCTCTATATACTTTAGGTTGTCTTGGGTGCATAACAATATTAACTACATTTAAGAAATCCTCATCATCTGATAACATATTCATTTTAATAAATATAAATGCACAAGTTCAAAAAACAAAACAGATGAACTCTTTTCAAGGTTATCAACTATTATGGAATTTATGGATATGTTCGCACGTATTATTGTACACTGACCAGCCGTTGAACGGCGAAGAACGACCGTTCAGGATGACGAGTACTTTGAGCGCAGTTCTAGTCTGAACCATGTTGGTACAACGCTTTTTTTGTCGTGATCTGCTGTTCAGCTTGAACTACCGGTGAACTTTGATGGTACAACCGGCCCTTAGTAGAGGATTCATTGTGGCCTTTAGGCTAGAGTTTGGAGAATCATTCCCACCTTTGAAATTCTCGTGGTGTTTTTATAACGTGTTTTGAAAAATAAATATGTATTTGTTTTTACAGTAACGCCTTCTATGGTGTTATCATATTTGTGTTATTATTAAACCTTGTCTTAAGAACAAACCTTTGGCAAATATTTATAACACATACTACATTACTAACAGTTTAACAGCTATATTGGCTATTCATTTATTCGTAAGCAAACGTTTAATTTACTTCCACATATAAAAAGAAAAATCCCACAATATATTTATTCGCACTTATCTACGGTTATATTGTCTCGTATTATACCACATTATGATTACATTGTCATAGAAAAATTTAAATAACAATTAAGACGCCGATGTATTCCACTGTTTAAATTGAGTAAAAATAAACAAATTATTCCTTATACTTTAGTAAACGCTTATTTTGTGATATTAAAAATGTATTTATGAATGATCTAAAGATAAGGGCACATTGCGTAATAAATAGTTCTCTTGTACGTGCACTAAACGCGTGTCTTTAAAATCTGTCGATAGGTGGCGCCATCTGCCTGTATTAATGCCACAAGGTTAAACGCGAACGTCACACTATAAAATTAATTCATTTTCAGCAATATGAGTAATAAGTTCGCTGCTTATGAACTACACTAGCCTTGTTTAATTGTAATTTAATTTTCGATCGTTGACTTCATTTGGGAGTTTACAAGGATTGTCTGGTTTTAATTTGTTTTATGTTTTTTTGGAATTACATTAACTAAACAATTGTATTTTTGTGAGTCTGTCAAATATTTACATAATCGTACAACACACAACAGGGTGACGTAGTTCGATATTTTACGTAAGAAAGTTTTTTTTTTTTTTTTTGAGAAAATACTTGAAAATGGTGTATGTTACAATACACGCAATCAAATTTTCATGGCCAATTCGATTCTGTACAGAAATATTTCCTATTGATCGTCGTTTCCGGGTTATGACCAGAAATTGAAGAATAAGCCTTTATATAAATGTTCAATTATTTTTCTTATGATAAGGGATATAGAAAACTATAAAAAAAAAACTATGTTCTTTGTTTATACAGTACTAGTATCATCAAAGAAATATACAACGTGATCATTTTGAACTGTTCTGCGTTGGTCACACTGATTTTAATATGGGAACACAGTGTAATTGGCGAACATGTTTATTTATTTTGATGGTTAGGTTTACTATTTACATTTTTCTTGTGATAAATGTCAATGAAATAGGGTTAGTTGTAATAAATGAGTGTAATAAATAAGTTACAACTTATTATTGTAAAACATAATCCCATAATTATGTCACAAAATGAATACATTTTATAAAAATTGTTCGAAATGTTCACCATTACGTATTCTCAATGATTGACACGTCTTCTCATATTATTGAACACATTGTGGAGTGTTTCCTGTTTGATATTTTACATTTCTATTGTAATTGCCTCTTCAAGTTCATCAATCTCTTCTGAAACACTTTTTTAGACGGCCAAAAAAGAAAAACAGGAAAATTGGCTGGCAATCAATTTCGACTAATCAATCGGTCACCATAGTATCTTTACAAATAATTAATAGTTTGTTGCGCACTATGTGCAGTTGCCCCATCTTGTTGAAAGTACCCCAGGGTCCCCAGGGTTAATTCATCTTCGTGAAGGCTGTTAATGAATGGTTTAGTAATTTGTTCTCGGTATCGTATTGCGTTAATTGTATCATAGAAAAAAAAATTGTCCAATAATCCGTCTTTTCGGCATTGCAACCCAAACACCAACTTTGATAGGATGGAGAATATTTTTAACAAAAGTGGATTCTCTGTTGACCAGATACGGTCATTTTGATAGTTGATATATCCCGACAAATGCATACAAGCTTCATCCAAAAACAAAGTGCGATTTAAGTCTTCTTCATGTAATGTTGCATTAATTCAATCTCCGCTCAAAGTGATTGCCCGTAAATGTTGTAGTACAGAAATTTTATATGGGTGCATATGTGAGTTTGTTTTCAGTGCCTTATGAGCATTTTATACAATTTAAATACATAATGCTGCATGACAGATTACGTTTAAGTTAATTAGATCTTTTTACCAGTTTGAGCAGATAGCTTTTGTACAAATTTTGTGGAACTAGCTTATATTCGCTGCCTAATGTCTGCCTCAACATTTTCAGTTAAAACTGTTGGTGCTTTTTCAGGTTTATGTTAACAAGCACTCGTTGGATAAACCTTTCAATCACCCTATTGCGATGACAAGTGAATGTGTCCAAATTTATTTCCAGATTTGCATATACCGTTACAAATTGCTGACAGCACGATGATCCATTCTCTTGCAATGTTCCACTGCGAAAGTGCGACATTACGTATGTCTTGAACTAGACAGAAAAGCGATAATAAAACAATGAAAAATACGAAAGTATAAGACACTTCAATATATTATGGTTTTGACATTTAACAAGTAAATTTACTATGGACAATTCACTGAAGTATACATTTTATACTTTTTGATAATACTGGGACTTTTTTGTTGCCAACCCATGACAGTTCAAAATGATCTCGTTGTATTTAATCCATTAATTTCTTTGATAAACTTTTGTTGAATCAAAAAGATATTTACGAAACTTAATATAAGCAATTTCTTTAAAGGTAGTATACAATTTCTTTGATATATTTAGTTGAATATACAAATGTAATAAAATAAAATATCTTTTCAACTTTAAGAACTCACTCATTGTTGAACCAAAAAAAGGAAATCCAGCGGAATTTTTACGATTGCAGTAACGTGCGCACCGACAAACGCAGTGTTTTGTGCAGACACGGCGGAATGGGGGTATTTGTTTTGTCAATTTCCGCCGATCGGCAGCACGTTACTATGTCGCATGAAATTCCGCCGTACAATCAATATTTAGTAAGTTATAAGTAGTACTTATTGTTTGTGAAGTAATGAAACGAGTATTTCTTAATACAAAAGTAAGCAATACAAAAAGTGTATATCACATGTAATTCTATTGAAGGCAAACAACATCAGGTAGACCAAGAGCTACCACAGATGAAAAATTGGAAAATCTCTGAGGATTTATTAAAAAGAGAATCTCTGATAATGTATACAACAATTTAAATCATTGATGGAATCAAGTTGAAACTACCTGGAAAAATGTCCCGTGGACTATTGCCAGAATGTCACACACTATTAATTAATTTATATATTTTTTCTACTCCCATACTTTAATTGTATTATTAGATATGCTGAACCTGTACTTTAATGATATCCATTAAGATACAATTTATATCCAATAGGAATGCGACATTCCAATATTCATCAATATTCAATATGGCTACTTCATATCTCACAGATATAAAAATTAATTAAAATTGACAGTTCCCTGTAATTTGTGCCTTTTTGCATTCATTACGATACTCGCCTTTGGCTCGTATCGTAATTTTCATTCTCGTATCTTAATAGCCATCATTAAATGCTCATTGCACAATATACTAATAAACTTTATATTTATTATTTCTTTACATTCCTTTTCTTTGCTTTTTATTATCTTCCACATACTTGTACATAAATTGTTTACAAGTAATATGCCCATTGTAACTACTTACCAAAGCTAAAAATTGCTAAAATGTCGCCCAATAACTTCTGTTTGAATTCGTTCACCCATTAATAAATTTTTTTGTATGCATCCAGTCTGCGATGCAGATTCACGAGCACTTTAATAAATAAAACTAGGTTATGATCAAGACTTTTCCGACAATGCCGAAATTTTGATGTAGTATAGTAACATGCCGCCGTGCTAGCATAAGATACTGCCCCTGTAGGCGGACATGTTACTACTATCGTAAAATTTCGTCGGTCAGCGGATCTCTCAGTTTATACGGTGGACATTTAGCCACAGGGCTTACGATTTTCGGTGGCTTCAAATATAATATAACTACATATCTGCTGACAATACTAATTCTTAAAAATAAAAGTGGAAAGTTGGGATAAGTTTGTATATTCATATCTCCGAAGACGTCACCATTTTTTTTCATGGGGAATAATTTGTATTTGAAAACGGATTTAGAAAACAAAGCACACAATTATTGTTCGTACAATTCCTATACGTATGAGATAATAAAGTGCAAAGTTATCAATTAAATGTATGCTGCAGCTGAAACGAATTGTGTAAACGCAAATTTCCGACATTATATTTTTACGTGATGCTGTACTGCATCACGTAATTCTGTATATGAAATATTAGATCATCATGTGAAATTATATAGTGACGACAACAATTATGAACATTATTCGATGTATACTGGACTTGTACCGATGTTAATTCGTAAATAGACCTATTCTTATACCATTCAACATGAAATATTCCTATTTTGTTTTTCCATATCGACCAAATAATATTATAAAATGATGTTAGTCTTCCGATAACCAAGTGAAATTTTATAAAAGTGGTCACGTGTAAGTAAATGACCCTCCTTGCTAAACTTGTTTAACTTTTATAATTACTTGTATTATAGAACGCAAATAAATATGCAAGTATATATGCAAGTTTAAACTATTACCTACCGGGAGAAATCTTTATATTATTTGCCTAACAATAAAATATTATATTCTTGACAGTGGCGGTTCGTGTATTTTCCGCTAAGGGAACAGAAACTCTTCCTATATGTGATCCATGCTAAGCAATACATCTTCTGATGTATACTCGCGGCAAAGAGTTTTAAATATAATCAAGAATTTTGAATTAAATTATAATGAAAAACCCATAATTTTTTTTAAATAAATAGAATGTATATTACAGAAAAAAATTAAGAACAGATACATACTCGTAAATATCATCAATATAAATAATTACAAATTCTATAAAACCCAGATCTTAATAAAGCATTAATTCTCGCCCTTGAAAAGTAAAATAAATTCGGAAAGCCCCAAACATTTATAGAACAGCAAAAAGAATTCTTTGTAATGTTGACACATCAATGTTATCGTGCGATAAATCATAAATGAAGAATATTTGAAATATATTTACTTCTATATGCCATATGTATTTTTTTTTACGAAGCAGTTAAATATATTTACTCAAACTTAGGTATTAGTACGTAGTTTTAAGGACGACAGTGAGTGAACATTTTGACGGAAAAACTTCAGATTATTTTTACAAGGGTATCGAATTATTAATTAATCGTTGTAATAAATGTATAGAAGTTAGGGGAGATTACATTGAAAAATAAAAATTCTTATATTGTTCCAAGTTTCTTTTTTGTATATCAGACCGAGAATTTATGGCGCCTACCTCGTATGTTTACTTTCAGCAAGATGGTGCAATGGCACACACAGCACAAGAAAATATTACTTTTCTTCGTGAGTTTTTTAACGAACGAATTATAAAGGTGCAAATCCACAATGAGAATATCTCATGAGATTTTTGTCTCACGCAGTAAAAATCGCTTCAATTTCATTGTGGAAACCGTCGAAAGACCAATGAAATTGGAGTTATCCTGCGATTTTTATTGCATGAGACATAAATCTCATGAGATATTCTCATTGTGGATTTGCACCTTAAGTTTACATAGGGAAGTTGAATTTCCACCACGATTACCTGGTTTGACAATTATGGACTTTTTCGTGTGTCTTCTTGCTTTAATTTCGCGTTTTTACTTTCTTATACAGTGGAGCGTCGATTATACGAAAGCCGATTATCCGAAACGTCGGTTATCCGAGAGTGTTTAGTTGGCTACGGACAGTTTAACTTACGCGTGCGCAGTCAAGGTCGTCGAAGTTCGGCTAGTGCAACAGACCGCCACAGTGTAGACGCCATTTTGTGTCAGTGTGAGCTGAGCTACTGTCAGTGTCGTGTTGTTCTGTCAGTGTCACCTTCTAGCGATGTCGACCAAACGCAAGCGTGTTGTTTTTAGTCTCTCGGACAAACTTAAAATAATAGAACGGTTGAATAAAGGTGCAAGGTTAGCGCGGGAGTACGGTGTTGGTAATGCAACCATTACGGGCATTAAAAACAATAGTGATTCAATCACAAAGTTTGCTTGTGTGCTGGACAGTGAAGATGGTAGCGTACACAGGAAAACAATGAAGGTGGCGGAGAACCAGGATCTAGACTCTGCAGTGTATAGATGGTTTATGCAGGTGCGTAGTCAAGGCCAACCAATAAGCGGCCCATTGATTTGAGAAAAAGCGCTTTAAATGAACCAGAAACTAAACGGCAACAAAGACTTTAAAGCGTCTACTGGTTGGCTTAAGCGTTATAAATCCAGACACGGTATAAGAGAAATTGACATACAAGGAGAAAAACTGTCAGCTGACATTGAAGCTGCCGAAAATTTCAAAGTTTCATTTAAGAACTTGACTGAGGGTTACAATGAAAGCAATGTATACAATGCACACGAAACTGGATTGTATTGGAAGAAAATGCCCACTAAATCTCTTATCTCTAAAAAGGAAATGTCGGCACCTGGGTTTAAAGCAAGCAAATCTCGCATAACAGCTATGGTATGTGCTAACATTACGGGCGGCCATAGGCTGCCTTTGCTACTTATCGGCAAATCTAAGAATCCGCGGTGCTTTAAGGGAATTAAAAAAACTGCCGCTCACTTACAAACACCAAAAGAACTCTTGGATGGACACCAAAATTTTTGTCGATTGGTATGACACTGTATTTATCCCAGAGGTGAAAAAACGTCAAGAAGAAACTAACGAGAACGGAAAAGTTTTGTTGTGTATCGACAATGCGCCCAGCCATCCTTCAGACCTGACATTAGAAAGAGAGAATGGTAAATTTAAAGTTGTTTTTTTGCCACCAAACGTGACTTCGGTTATCCAACCAATGAACCAGGGGGTCATAGAAGCATTCAAACGCTATTATAGAAAGGCTTTGTTGAGAATGGTCTTGATAGGACAGGAAGACGAGGCCTACAGCATCTTAGACATCTACAAAAAGATCACCATGAAGGACGCTGTGTATATGGCAGCTGAAGCATGGGAAAATGTCAAAGAAATTACGTTACAAAAATCCTGGAACAAACTCTACCATGAGTCAACTGCACCCGAGGAACCTGCTGAGGAAGACGGCCAAAATGAAGAGTTTGTAACGGAATTGGTTCAGCTGGTTAAGGATACGCCAGAGTTCAAAGACTGTGATGAAGAGAACATTAACGAGTGGTTAGAGTGTGACATTGACGATCCCGGGTATGAAGTGCTTACAGATTACGACATCATAGCCCAAACAAACCCAAGCTCCTGACAACGGCATTATTGAAGAGGACGATGAAGACAGCGAAGAATATGCACGAGAAGAAAAATGCCCAACAAATGAAGAGGCGCTTAAATGCTTGGAGACAGCTATGAAGTGGCTTGAACATCAAGATGAGTGTGATGCTAATCAGTTGCTGTCTCTTAAACGTTTGCGGGACTTGGCAGCCAAAAAACGTGTATCAAAACTCAAGCAAAAGAAGATGATGGATTTTTTGTTTTAGATTACATTTAAGTTTTTTTTTGTTGAGATGTTACGACTTAAGTGTTTATATCTTTAAACCAACACATATTGGTTTTTGTTTTCTGAGATTTCTTGATTAAGACATTTTCTAGTCTTATGTATCATTAAATTTATCTAAGTCTTTAAGTTAAGTTTAAAAAGTTTAAATGAACAATTTATTTATGTTCTGTTAATTTGGTAAAAATAATGTTTAAATAACATCTTTGAATATTGTATTAAGGGGTTTGTTGTTTCTTTATTGATCCCACCACCTTTAACATTATATTACAGTCCTTTTTCATGAAATGTTCGATTATCCGAAAAAAATCTATTATCCGAACAGTACTCTGCAGCAATTGTTTCGGATAATCGACGCTCCACTGTACGTAGTATGTCTGTCTGTCTGTCTATCTGTCTGTGACCTCGATAGCGGTCAAGCCGCTGTAGATATCTATTCCAAATTTTGTATTTGCGTGTATAATCTCCCTCTTGAGATCTGATTAGTTTTTCAGTAAAATCGGTAGACCGGAAGTAGTAGTTTACTTCAGTGAAAAAATTGAATTTTGCAAATATTTCGTCAATTACTAAGTTTAAACAAATTTATAAAGAATTCAAATGTACTCAAAATTAAGTTTGAGACAAATTGTCTTAAAAAAGTTTTTCGAAATTCCAATCGGAAGTAGGTCTTTTACTCTTATCGAAAATCAGTTTTTTGCGAATATCTCGCAAGTGATGCTTTCTAGGCAGGTACATTACGAGCGATTTATTAAGAGAATGAAAGTACTTAGAATGGGATTTTGAATAATTTTTGTATAAAAAAAATCTTAAAATTGTATAGTTTGAAACGCTCATACGTATAAGAAAGTCGTGTGGTGGCCACACCTCATTTATACTTAAATACTTGCAAAACAAATTCATCGAACCTTGTATTAAAGGGTCTTTGGGATTTTGATTCATCTTAATATTCAGTCGCATCTTAATCTTTTGTTCAAACAAATTTATTTCGCTCATAAAGTCACTTAGGTTTAGAGCATATAAAACTACGTATATTAAAAGCTGGTTAGTTCAATAAACCTGCTATTTAATTTTAACCTATTACATGTTCGTAGCATCCATAAAGGAATCTAACGTCTTTGAATATTATTTTGGTATTGTTTACCAAGCCAAAACACGAAAAGGTACAAACGCAAACGTTTGTATGCATTTTCTATTAGAATTATTACGTCTCCAAAACGGGCTAATTTAAATTCAAGAGAAAATGTAAACGGCACTAATATGGGATGATATCATTTACTACAATACACCTACACGCATATATGTATACATACATAACGCGCAAATGCAAACAGTCACCAGTACAGAGCTGTGTAAAAGAGAGAAGAAACATTGCAAGTATGGAAAGACGAAGAAGTTGAACAGAGATCGTCTGAGCATCGGGTTAACGGATATTTGATGACCTAAGCACAGGTCGCCGGTCATGTAAATGAGTCTGAAGTATTTCCGGTAACAAAACAGATGGATACAATATTATCCCTTTAATTCAATTGAAAATGTGAAAATTCCAATGCTTGAACGTTTATCGTTCAGCTTTTACTGAAAAAGAACGGCTAAATAATGTCTTGATGGTAAATACAATGGGGGATTCAGAAATAAATTACTATACTATTTTAAAATAAACACGTTCGATTTATTAAATTCCGAATCGCCTAGGAAATACCATTTAATTGTTATTCCATTGGTTGAAAGTTTTTGGTATTTCTACCGTGATATCATAAAGTTTCTAGGGTGAAGATGGCATTAAAATAGAAAACATGTTGCTGTGGATGTAACTTTGCTAATGAATGATAAAAATATTATAATAGTTTATTTATTAACTTGTTCCTATCAGCATAACATTTTAAATTTTCTTATGAGTTCTTGCTGTGATCTACTTCTTATGTTCTGCTTCACCTCTTATTTAGTTTTGCTAGGGATAAGGTCAAGGAATTAAACAAGATGTTTAAATCTCATATAAAGATATATATTTATATTCAGAAATAACGGTTGTTAATAACACTGTCTTTTATAGATATTTGTTCTACAATTTAAAAAAATAATACTCTCTTTAGTCATAGTGTTTGTGAAATACTTATATATATATACCGTAGTCGACAGTTTTTAATTTCTGTTTTTACTTCTATACTAGCTATCTATCCCATGCATTGTAAATGCAGCGATGCCTGCTTTCCAACAGTGGTGGGAGAAGCACAAACAGTCGGGGGGTATTCACATTTCATAGGAAACGTTTGCCGGGTGTACTTGGCAGCCTAGCTATATGGTTATCTTTACTTTATTTCGCTGTGCTCTTTTCCTCTTTCACTTTCGCACCAGAAATTAAAATTTGTCGACTACGGTATAATGATAGCTAAGTGAATATTCACCTTGTTTTTTTAACTTTTAAAATATCATTGATTCTTGTTAATTTGTTTATTAATACGATGCCGCCGCTATTTTACCAAAACATACATTTTCACATAGTGCTTTAGTAATCTAGAATCTTGCAACGTGAATGCTTTGAAATTGGTTTATACTAATCGCTATAGCCGTAAACATTCTCACATTGTACCTCTAGCCGCGCCCATCAAAAACATCCCCGCATATTCTTATTAATTTTCGTTCGTTAGTTTCTTCCATCAGGGTATGATAGACATTGAGAATTATCTGTTTTGCATCTTCTGATATATGCTTTCTCTGTCGTGCTCCAACAGTACTATCACTATCCACATCATTATCACTAACACTTTCAGCAAATGGTCGCCACATGTTCGTGAAGTACAGAGAGAAAAATCAAATATGTATACAGCAGTAAAGATTAACAAGAAATGATAAATAGACTCAATATTAGATGCAATATATACTAACTCTCTAACTATGTTTACTTAAATTTTCTTTAATAAATATAAGCACTTATTCCATCTAAATTGTAATATAATGACTATTTAACTACCTATATATAATAATATATATTCAAATTAACAATTGTTGGTATTATATTATTATTAAATTTTATTTAATCTAAATTGCAGTAATTACAATTTACTTAAATTTTGTCATTACGCACCTCAGCAGTTTGTTTGCGTAAAAGATAATCGTATTGAGCGGCCAGGTAGTTTTTGCCGCAGGTGATGCAATAAAAGTATTAGAGCCGTTCAAAGTTATATTCTTATAATTTGAAATAAACTATACAAGTAGCTAATTTAGTAATCTACATGACAGTACTAATCAGAGTCATCTGGTGAGGTTTTCAGGTACCAAAAACTATAGCTACAAAGGTCTATTTTAGTTACGCACCCCTGCGGTAGATTTGATATAATCCAGTCATATTGCATAATTTTATTACGTAATTTTAAAAATGCTCAGCGGTTACCAAGTAGTTTATAGTGCTTTGGATAGATGGCGCCACTTCAGGATTGATATTTTTTTATTATCAGAATCAGAAAAATCTCGTTATCTGACGGCCTCATATACCCCAGTGATAGCGAGATAAGCGCCCTACACACACGCAGTTTTGCTCGAAGGTCGACCTGCGCAGGTTACCCTTCGAGCAAATGCGAAAAGACTACACATTATTCAGGTAAATCTACAAATTTGCTCAGTTCATCAGTTCAGAGTATTGTGGAATGTCGACGGGAATTAATAACGATTTGTTTCTGATGGCTGTTGTGAGCGCTATTTGTGCGAAGAAAAAAAAAAGGAGAGATGAAGCTCAAAAACAAAAAACTATTCGTTCCAAGTGGGTAAAATCCTGGCTAAATAAACGATCAAATTATTCACACATCAATTTAATGGAAGAATTAAGACTGGAACCCGACGATTTCCGAAATTATTTACGTATGGATGAAACCACTTACGTGGAATTACTAAGTATGGTAACGCCGTTGATTGAGAAGGAAGATACTCGCATGAGAAAAGTCATCAGCAGTCACGAAAGATTGTCTGCGACTTTACGATTTTTGGCCACTGGACGCAGTTTTGAAGATCTCAAGTATACAGCTCTTGTATCGCCTCAAGCGTTAGGAAAAATAATTCCGGAAACTTGTAAAGCTATTTGTAAAGTTCTGCATCAACAATATGTAACAGTAAGTATTTGTTTAAAACATACGTCAAAATATTCAATACCAATGACTATAATTTACAGTTTCCCACGTCTGAAAGGCAGTGGTGGACAATTACCAATGAGTTTTTTACCAAATGGAATTTTCCCTGTTGCCTGGGAGCAGTTGATGGCAAGCATGTTAGAATAGCTTGCCCACCAAAAAGCGGCTCTTTTTATTACAATTATAAAGGCTACTTTAGTATGGTGTTAATGGCAATTGTTAATGCCAACTATGAATTTATACTTGTTGACATTGGGAGAAATGGACGCGTGTCAGATGGTGGAGTCATTGAAAATACTGCGTTTTATGCAAAATTGAAAGCTAATACCCTGAAAATACCTTTACCGACAAAGGCCTACAATACCGCTGAAGAACTACCATTTGTATTCATTGCTGATGAAGCCTTTGCTCTTTTACCTAATTTTATGAAGCCATTCAATGTCAGTATTTTAAATAATCAAAGGAAAGTATTTAACTACCGGTTATCTAGGGCACGAAATGTTGTCGAGAACGCTTTTGGCATTTTGGCAAGCCGTTTTCGCATTTTTCACACTGAAATCAACCTACAATTACAAAACATTGAACTAGCTGTTCTTGCATGCTGTTCTGTTCATAATTTTTTGCGAAAAAAGCTAAACGATCAATATGTATGCCGAGACGTTAATAGTCTTGATGATGCGATACAAAATATAACACAGAGAATGAATGCATTTGGCAATCTACAGCGTGGTCCTAACAGAAATCCAGCTGAAGAAGCAAAAAGAATCCGAGAAAGGTTTTCTTCTTATTTTAACAATGAAGGACAATTAACATGGCAACAAAATCGTATAGATGCAAATAATGTTACTCCCTAATAAATATATACTCATATTAGTTAAGTTTTTTTATTATAAACCAAAAGTGTTGTTACATTCTATCAAAAGAAATTTGTGCATAATAATCACGAACATTTTTATTATGCTGCTGCATAGTGTCCAGATTACATACTTCATACTGAGAATTGGGGGGTTGCTGTCTACACGAGGTATTTACAAATGATTCTCTTGTTAGTGTACCCAATTGAGCTTCGAAAAGGACTTCATTAATAAGTCTTTCAGCATAAATTTTCATGGAGGGCTCAATCTTTCGTAGTTTTTCTGCAACATTTTTTCCAATTATGTCATATTGATCCTCGTCCCGTGAAGACTGTAGTTTTTGTCCTACTAGAGAAAGAATTTGGTCACTTTTATCCTCTTCCCTGTAGATTTTGCTTTTTAATCTTCGCCTTTTTTGTGTAGAAACACTGGAACTACCTTCAGAGCACGCCGGCGTCAAAGGCGAACTTGGCACATTTATTTCATCGTGACTATTACTTTCAGTTTTGTCAAGATCACTATTATTATCGTCTTCATTCTAAAAAATAAAACGCCAACATTTAAATAAAATATTTCATAATAATATTATTTGTGATCTTACCTCTTGCAAATAATTTGCTCTGTCATTTCCCACACTGGGTCTCGGTGTTTCTGAATCCTTCAAAAATAGGAGCAATGGATAATACCAGAGATTAGGCCTATAAATCTCATCGAGTCCTGTTCCAGAATGTGTCGAAGACACGACTTTCTTATATTCCTTCCGAAAACAGCTTCTTAGGGAATTAATTTTTTTTACAACATCGTCCTTACTAGTATCTGGATTTAACTGTTTCATATGATCTACTAAAACCTTGTAAGCCTCATCCTTTTTAAATTTATCTGCATACTCTTTTGATTTCACCTTCCACAAACAAGGATTGCTTCGGTATAACTAAATAAACTCTGTCAAAATGTCCTTTTCCGTTTTTCTGGTAGGAGGTTGTTCTTTTTCATGTTCCATTTTACGTTTGTATTATGCTTATGTTTTATGAAAACTCACTAAACAATAACACATTAAACAAAAACCACGAATATAACCTCAAAACTACCATGTAATGTTCTCTATAAGCATGGAGCGTTGGCACGAAATGACAACACATATGGAGACTGACCTGCGCGTTTGCACGAAATATCAGAATTTTCGGATATCTCGCGAGCCGCGCCAGGCACTGAACGCTCCTTCAGTTTTTGCCAACACACACTCACATTTACCTGCGCAAACCGAGGCTCGCAGGCCGACCTTCGAGCAAAACTGCGTGTGTGTAGGGCGCTATACAGTTGGCCTTTCTCAGACATGGGTCTGGCACTGTGTATTTCCTTTAGTTGAAGTAGTACGAGCAATCGAAGATCCACAAAGAATATTTACATCCTGAATGAAACAATTTTACTTGGAACCTGGCGATGATAACCCAATTTGCTCGTAGTTCACCGATAACATATGAACTATCTTCAGACAGAAACAATTATCGACGCATTCTTTGAATTGGATTTTATCTATTATGTATTTGCGATCATTATACCGGAATCACGATCAGGTCAGAGTTATTAAGCGCTTGCATGCTTTTGTAGGTATATGAGTATTTTTAATGGTGTGTAATAGTGGCAATAATTCCACATAATAATAATGAAGACGCTATTTCCTTAGGTATGGCAGTGACAATAACACTACATAGAGTTTAGGTCAACCAAACGACTAGGTCGAAGAAGACGAATCATGTTTCTAGGTTACGCACGGTTTCAAAAGTTTTATCTGATACATCGTCTTCACATCGAAATACAAAATATTACCGGAATAATTCTATGTGAATAGATTAACAACGACGACTAAGTGCTTTGCATATATCAAACAATTCGTTTTTAAAATATCAAGGAAAGTTTTCTATATATGAATAGTGTTTGTAAATATTGATTAAAAAAGCCAAATGCTTAGATAAATAAAGATATACAGGGTGAGTCATTTTCGCGGGGACGGCAGATTGTGACTTTATGAGAAAAGATATTTCGAAGCGGTTTCTTTCCTGTGATAGCCACTTATTAGGAGCACCATTTAAAATTATTTGTGTTATACAGAGTGTTCCGTAACTTGGTGGCTGACCATAGTTTAATACAAACATACTTTATGTACCTATGTATGTATATCGGTTCATTTATGAATTGCTTACTAAATTTCGAACCAAAAACATGCAAGACGTTATTAGTTTAAAAGTGATGTGAGCTGTTATCGTTTTTTGATATAATATTGTCAACTTTATGTTTTTTACTTTAATGCGGACTTTGTATAAGCTTCCAGCGGCATCTATGACGCATTTTACAAAGTTTGATATCGCTACCTGTAAAAATGTGGCTTTTCATACTTTTCAGGCAATAATTTATAAATCAAAGAATTGCTATTTAACATGTTTTATGACCCAGTCTCTCAAATATTAAGAACCTATTGTTGAATAATAAAAAAGAATAAACATGTATGGCGCGGGGGGGGGGGGGTGCTACGTATGAGCGTTTCAAATTATGGAATTTTAAGAATTTCTTTATACAAAAATTATTCAAAATCTTATTCTAAGTACTTCTATTCTCTTAATAAATCTCTATAGAATGCATACTTTGCAAGATATGTATTATCCAAAAAGTGCTACTCGCTAAGAGTAAAAGTGCTACTTCCAGTCCGAATTTTGAAATTTCATATATACAAAAAATATTGCAAATCTAGTTCCAAATACTTTTGTATTCTTGATAAATATATATAGAATGCATAACTTACGACATATTTGCAAAAAATCGCTATTCGATAAGAGTAAAAGTGGTACTTCCGGTCTGAATTTTGAAATTTTTTTTTATACAAAAGATATTGAAAATTATATTTTAAATACGTTTATACTCGTAACGTACTTGTCTAAAAAGCAACTGATTTTCGATAAGAGTAAAAGATCTACTTCCGGTAGGAATTTCGAAAAACTTAATGAAGAAAATTATTCTCAATTTTAATTTTAAGTACATATGAATTCTTTATAAATTCGTTTAAACTTAGTAGTTGACGAAATATTGGCAAAATTCGATTCTTTCACTGAAGTAAGCTGCTACTTCCGGTCTACCGATTTTACTGAAAAACTAATCAGATCTCAAGAGGAAGATTATACACGTAAATACAAAATTTGGAATTGATATCTCCAGCGGTTTGACCGCTATCGTGGTCACCGACAGACAGACAGACACACAGACACAGACATTTTTTAAAAACCACTTTTTCGGTATCAGGGGACCTCAAAACGTGGACATCTGCAAAAATCTCGAGGTCGAAAATTTTCATCATCACAATACTTCCTATACTACGTACTTATAAGAAAGTAATAGTAAGTTTGGCCAACTATATACTAGTCGACACGATTTGTATAATTAACTTAACAGTCGAAAATCTTAGTATTTTGCATTGTTTTAACTCTTTGAGGGGCAGACTTTAAAAAATAAAATAACCCCAAGTGGGCATAATATTTGTTATATATTTTTTGTCGGTTTTTTTTGGATTATGTTTAGACTGTTATGTAATTTATAAGAAACGAAAGCCAATTTTTTGAAGTTTTATAAAAATTTTTGAAAAAAAAGGTGGTTTACAAAATATACCACTGCACACTTAAGACAATTTATGAACTGTGAAACTTTTCAAAACAATTTTTAGTTTTACTTAAACAAAGTGGTACTTTACATAAGCAACACTCCCAATTTGAAAGAATGTCGTTTTTTTTTGTACTGCAAATTACGCAGCGTCTTCTACTAATTAGTTCGAATGGGCCTGTGTTCCGCATTTTGCAACCTTGTTGTTTTTGATACAAAAGGTTTATGTTTTTTATAAGGACAGTATGATTTATATTTGCACCTGATGATTTTCTTTTCATGATTGGTACAGTTATCAAGCTGCCACGATAGAGAGTCTAAAAATGTGCATGGTTACTTTAGGTAGATTTAATTGTTTACGTAAAACGAATGCATTTACAACGCACGCATCAATTAAATAAAAAAAATATTCAATGCCGCCACTTGGAACTTTTTCGATTTATTTCGTATGTACGTTTGTTTTGATCGAATTTATCGACATAATTCATGTTTACGTTGTAATCGACTAGCGTTCTAGGACAAGGAATCATTTCGGCAGTTCCTTCTTTTTTCCTCCTCTTTACCTCCAGGACCCCATCATGATGGTGATAATTAGATAATAAATGTACACTTCGTTTATCCTTCCATTTAACAGCTACCAATCCCTTATTACTAACGCTGAAGTCAAAATCCCTTCTTTTCAAGCCTTTGTCTGGAGTAAATGTGGGCATAAATTGTCTAGTAATATTTACAGTTCCACATGCATAGATATGTTTCTGCTGAAGCTCTTCCATTAACTTCGGTGAGGTAAAACACGTCAAAATAAACGTGACCCTTATTTTCTAAGCCCTCACATAATTCGAGTACGACACGACGTCCCAGACCTGCTTCAACAACATCTCCCTTTTTTCCCGTATAAATATCAAACTTTAAGCAATATCCGCTTTTATCTACTAACATCCATAACTTATAACCTCTTTTTATTGGTGTCTTCGGCATATATTGCTTTAACGACGATCTTCCTTTGAATCTTATAATAGATTCATCTATAGCAACATCTCGAGAAGGTAAGAAACATTCGAGAAATATGGTCTGCAATTGTGTTATCAAGGGTTGTATTTTGTACAATTTGTCATCATATATTGGGTCTGTACGAGGTAGCATATACAAATTGTTGTTCAAATGAATGTTGGATAAAAGCCAGCTGAAACGTTTGACAGGCATTAGAGAAGAAATAAAGTTATCATGTAAATGTTTATCCGTAGACCGAATCTCTATAACTAGGTAGTCTTTTGATTCCCATCAATAAATTTATCCCTATAAAAGTTTTTATTTCTTTCTTGTCAGTAGGCTGAAAATTTGCGCAATCATATCGTTGATTAGCATACAAATTCGTTTGAAATACAATTGAATCCCAAAAATCCTCTGTAAAATATTGATTAAATAATTCGCCAGGAGACGGATCATCCATATCAATTATAAATTGGACAACATCCGAGTCTCCTATGAAAGGAATGTGTACCTGTGAGGGAACGTTTGCCTTGCTCCAAGTGATATCTGGTACCGGCTTTTGTCGTTTGTTTTTGGCAATTTTACCTTTTTTTGTTTTTCCGAAAATGTCTTAGCGGTATATCCATTTCGGTGTCACTGTCCATTTGTTCTCCTATTTCTTCTTCGATATTTTGAACAACTTCTCCTTCATTATCTTCATTTTCTTGGCTTTCTTGCTCCTGCTCTGAGTGATCTGATTCTTCAACTTGTACTTCATCTGGTTCACATTCATTATCTGCCTCGTTTTCAGAATCATCACTTAGAATCGACCTTGCATCAGACGGAATGGTTTCATAGTCCACATCATCATTAGCATATAAAGCTTCATAAAGTTCTTCTTCAGTAATGTCTACTAATTTCAGCGAAATTTCTTCTACTTTCCGAGACATTTTCTCATATCTGTTAAAAAAAAAACACATACCAATTACGATTGTGCGCGATGGTACAATTTGAAAACAATTGTAAAATTGGCACTATCAATATTGATTGCCTTATTATATAATACTAACTAGAAGTTGGCTACAAAATAAACAATCAAAATCACTTACCGGTAACAGCCAGATTTGCGAAATAAAAACAAATACTGTTGGGCAATTCACTGCTTTCAAAAACTAACCTCAAAATTAGATCGCATGAATTCAAACTACAACTGACAACAAAGTATCCAAAACTAACAATGCGCCACGTCTCATAGGAAAGAGCGCAATCTCAACTTTGGGAGGGGATAGTGGTGCACGCTGAAAACCACTGCAAACCAACGCAAATAAATTTTAAAAAGCCGGTTTAATTTTTATACCACCACACACCTTGGCCAAAATTTTTAGTGGTATGTTTTTTACCCTTCGCCCCTCAAAGACATAAAGAAGTAACCAGGTTACAAATTTGTTTTTATTTTGACCACAGCAATTATCACAGTACATATAACACCAGAGGAAAACTTTTAGAACATTTATTTTTTAAAAATGAATATAAACATTAACTTATTTCATTAGATCCACGGTTAACCGTTTCCTTCGTGCCAAACACAGCAGAAACCATTCAATCTTCGCAAATAAAATATGGCAAAGCTATAAGTGCTTAGTTTAGATAGAAAACGTGTTAATATCAGCGCAAGAAGTTTGGAAAACCGCCTGTCATACTTTTCCTGTAAATTGGTCTTATTACTTGCGTTTTTATACTCTTCACATATGCCGCACAGGTCTTTCATAGGACGGAAAATATTAAAACTGTTTCAAAAATTCGCTAAAGTAATATCTCTATCACCAGTTTTTAAACAAACAGCTTGCTGCAAGTTGTAACATGTATTTTGAACGACCACTCATTTTAAAACACAAAGTGCAACTTAAAATTAACAAAAAATAAGTTTATAATCAACCGAATACGCGGCACTAAACTTTGAACAAACTATGATAACTAGGGCGCGGACAGGACCAGTTTAAACTACGACGAAGTTACAACGGAGCAAAGAAATAATGTAAACAACAGACGCTTACTGAATAGCACTAATTCATATGGTGAACTGCAACATCTGTTTACGCCCGAGATGTGCCCGAGAATGAGAGCAAAAAATGCCCATAAAATAAGGAATTTATGAGTAAAATCCTTTTTCCATCGGCGTAGATAGGAGCGTGAGGGGTTTTTAAAATTTATTATATTTACCTTATATTTCGCAAGAGAAATAAAATTTTCATTCATACCTAGTTAGTTTCGTTTTTTCATTGTTTTGACTGTTAATTACGTACTTCGTAATTCTTGTAAGAGTCTGTTAAATACCGGTTTATTGAATTGACTTCTCCCAATTATTTAGACGTAAGCGTGCACTGGACTTCGTTTAGTTTCAATAACATACGCGTACATTTTTAGTTATCATTTATTTAGATCTAGAACGTTGTTCATGTTACTTTTTCTGATATGAAAATGAATTGTCAGTGATTCCGAAATTTATTACAAAGTCTGTAAAATATCGTTACAGAATGCCAAAATATCGCACGTTCGTCACTTAGCTTTGCTAAAACATACACAGAAATGGTTTTTATGCAGAGAATTTCGATAGTTTACAAAATTTCGTTACATGTTTAAATGACGATGATCGAAGTATTTCTGAGTGCAAGGAACTAACACAAATCCCAAATTTAAAAAATCAGTTGTTATTCCTTCAGGAACACTTTGGAAATTTGCCTAAACTAATCACATAGTTTGAAAATCGAAATCTCAAATTAAAAGATGGATTAACCACATTAGATGTGGGCTATTAATAATTTCAAAAGTATTCCAAGTAACTTCGGATGTAGCCTTCGGTAAAAGTTAGACGCAGTTTTTAATATAAATCCAGATTTAATAACATTGCGTCAATTGTGTATGCTAAATACGCTGAAATAAAAAAATATTTCCAGTACGCACCTATAACCAGTTGCGATGTAGAAAGGACGTTTTCTATTTACAAGGATGTACTTAATTCGAAGAGAACAAGCCTTACAGAAGAGAAAATGAACAAATAATAAGGTATTTTATATTTTATAGATCACCAGCCACTTGTTAACAAATTATATAAATAAAATTAAAACCTCTTCAAAAATACAACATTTCAATAGTGCGCCCATGGGCGATGAGTCATCAACCGTACGTGTACGCGCCCTAATGATAACAGTCGTGGCTGTGTTGTCAAATACTACCATCCATGACCTACCATAACAATATTATTTTTCTTGGACACATTAAAAAAATATTTATTTCTACTGAAACACTGTCACAAGTTACTTATGACTTATGACGATGTTGCTGAACAGATCGATTACAAAAATGTAAAGGCCTGATAGACATAAATCGTCTTCTAGTAGCTAAATAATAAACTATCTTTAATACAATATTGTTATAAAACTTGTTAAAATATAAGGTGTCCAGATTTTAACATTTGTAAAGCAGGACACCATTTATTAAAAATTTGGTCTACATGAAGCAAAAAAAAAATTCATAGAAGCAAAAATAGTATTGTAATATATTTTTTAAATTTCAACATATTTCTCATTTGAGTGAATTTTTATTGTTGTTGAAAAGGTCATGAAATTTTTTACAAGAATTTTTCTGACTTATGACAGTGTTGCTGCCGATGTGCGATTTATTGATAAAAGTAAATAATCATTTACATTAAACACAACACCTTCTAAAATGACAGAATCTCTATTAGTTCGAACATTATTATGGGGGCGCTGCCATTTTAAAACGAATCGCTAACACCGATAATTTTTTGTTTACAAACAGGGCCAACTATGAATATATGAAAAATTTGAAAATAAGCCGGTTGCATTATTCCTTGTTATTTACTGCAGCCGAAGTCTCGTGAATGGGCAGCTGTTATTTCTGGCGCCGTGACGTCAGACGTCGGGACGTCCCGCAAGAATGCGAAGTCAAATATAGAAGATCGGAAAGTATTCCACTCATATGCGTCACTGCAATGCATGCCTATCACTTTGCTCATGGACATTTTTAATTCTCAGTGTCGTTGCAGTATGCAAAGAATTAGTTGTTACATAGTATGTAGGTATGTATATACATATATACACATATTTTCTGATATACATCTATTTATATGCGTAAGAAGGATATGGTTTAAAGGTCCTAATTTGTTTATTGATCAAGTGTATCGACGTCACTGGCCGAATTGTAATACTTCAACGTGATTCGGGATTTTACAACGGAGATTATTGTTCAGTAAACCGGTTGTAACCGATTATGGTTCATATTTTGTTGTATATTCCAAACATATGACACTGGCCGCGCAAGGATTCTGACGATTCCGTTGACGCGTTTGCGTTTTAGTAAGTATTAGGAAATCATAACGTTCGTAGTTTGTATCCGACACTGAAATTTTTACTCTGATATTGATTACTGATTACATAGAACATCAAGTTTTTAAGTTTTATTTCGCCTTCACATTTGCGTACTATTTATTTTTATTGAAAACCATAATCCAGACAATGAAGGTTAAAAATGTGTTTTACCTTCGGAAAAATTTGATTATTTTGAAACTTTACATACCAATTTGTAGACGCTAGTGATGAGTAAACGAAAAGTCCCGATGAATCAGAAACAAGCTCTAGCGGCAGTGATAGGAAGCATACGTTTACTTTCTTCACCAGGAAGTATTGTGATGTGACGAAAACTTTTGACCTCGAGATTTTTGGAGATGTCCACGTTTTAAAGTCCCCTAATACCGAAAAAGTGGTTTTTGCAAACATGCCTGTATGTATGTGTGTGTTGTGTGTGACAATGGTAGCGCTCAAACGGCTACACTTATCAATACCAAAATTTATACTTACAAGTGATATCTTTCCCTTGAGATCTTCAAATCAAATCGGGAGACCGGAAGTGTTTAATTTAAATTTAGTAACATCTCGTCAACTACTAAGTTTAGACAAATTTGTAAAGAATACAAAAGTACTAACAAGTGAATTCTAGAACGATTTTAAAAATTTTTTTTCGAAATTCCTACCGGAAGTAGGTTTTTGTCTTCGCAAAAACCAGTTTTTTGCAAATTTCTTGCAAATTACGCATTCTATACACGTAGTAGTAGTAGTAGTAGTGTTTATTGGTCATCAAAAAAATCTTTACGTGACATGTCATAAAATACTGCAAATAGCAAAAGATACAAAAGATAAACATTTAAAAAACATATTAATAAAACATACAGATGTAGATATAAAACAAATACACAGTTGTTATCTAGGAAACGCTTGTAAACATCCTAGATAAAAAAACAAACAAAACAATCAAACATGTCACTTGGACATGTTACTACGCATATGCTTCCAAGTATTCGTCTATGCTGTAAAAACTGGCAGTGACCAATATTGTTTTTACACTTCTTCTAAAATGATTTAGACTCATGTCCTTTATGCTTTGTGGCAGAGAATTATAAAGTTTTACACCCCAGTAGTCAACTCCACACTGCGTAGCACTCAGTCTGTGATGTGGAACAACCAAAGCGTCAGATTTCCGTGTATTGTACTCGTGAAAGTTTCCATTTTGAGCGAATTTTGATTTATTTTCGTGAACAAATTTCACACACGAATAAATATAAATACTGACCACTGTGAGTATATTCTCCCGCCTGAAATACTCTCGACACGAGTCACTATACCCAAGTCTACATAGTGTTCTTATTGCCTTTTTCTGTAGGACTAACACATCCTTTGCTCTTGTAGACATGCCCCATATGAGTATACCATATGCAGCAATGCTGTGGAAATTCGCGTAGTATGCACTTCTTGCAGCTTGGTGCGTGGATACATTTTTAATTCTTCTTATTGAAAATATAGCTGTGCTTAGTCTTCTTTTGAGGATCTCTATATGATTGTTCCAAGTCAGTTTATTGTCTATACTTAGACCTAAATACGTCACTACACCCTTCCCTTCTTCATTTTTAGAAAGTATGTCCATTGTCTGAGTCTTTTCCTGATTTAGCTTCAATTTATTTGCATTGAACCAAGTATCCGCATTCTCAATGGCTTTATCTTCAATGGATTGTTTTTCGTTGTGTTTCCCGCGGACCACGATCGAAGTGTCATCTGCATATATTATAGCCTTGCAGTTTAAGATATTAGCCGGTAGATCGTTTATGTACACAATAAACAGCAGAGGTCCGAGAATAGATCCCTGAGGCACACCAGTATTAACATTTCCCAATTTCGAATATCCATTCTGCCACCATACCATTTGAGTTCTGTCTTGTAGGTATGAGGCTAATAATTTATGGGTCAAACCTCTCATGCCATAATGCCATAGTTTTGTCAGCAGGATCTCATGTGACACACAATCGAAGGCTTTACTTAGGGCACATGTAACAACTGCAGTACGTTCTTTTTCATCCCTTGCTTCATGTATGGATTCAATCATATCAATCATAGCTGTTATAGTAGATTTTCCAGCTCTAAATCCATGTTGGGAATCTGTCAGTAAGGTATGTTTCTCCACAAATGAAATAATTCTGTTTTTTATTACTGTTTCAAAACCTTAGATAATACCGGTAGTATCGATATGGGTCTATAATTACTCGCAAGATATTTATCGTCATTTTTATAGACAGGTACCACTTTAGCTGACTTTAGTTCCGCAGGAAATTTACCCTCATTTATACATGCGTTTACTATAATTGTTAGTGGATCTACTATTATTTCAATTATATCCTTTAAAAGAGCTACAGTAAAACCATATATGTCTTTGGACCTCTTACCTTTTAGATTGTGCACAATACTAATTATCTCATTTTGGGATACATATGAGAGGAATCATGATGCTGAAGTATATTTCATTTTCCCATACAACATATCTTCCATGGTTCTTTCTCCATTTTCTCCTCTATCTATGCAGCTTTGTATACTGTCTCCAATTTTTATAAAAAAATTGTTTAATTCATCCGCAGTTAATTTTTCTTTTTCATATCCTGATTGTCCCTCTTATCTCTTCCTGTTTCTCTGTTGATGACATTCCATACTGCCTGCTGTTTATTTTCCGAACTCATTATATAATTTAGATTGTAATTTCGTTTAGCTTCCTTTATTAGGTCTACATATTTTACTTTGTATTCCTTGTATAATCGCAGGGCATTTGGTGATCCCGTGACTGTATATACTGTGTGCCAAGCATCTAATTTGTTTTTTACAGCTTGCATTTCCTCACTGGACCAATTTATTTTACCTGGTGCCGTAACCAATTTATGCTTCTCAGGAAAACATAGATCGTATGTTTTTAAAATTCCTTCATGAAACTGGGTGTACAGAACTTGAGAGTTTTTATTTTCGTCGTATTCAGGCCATGATTTTTTAGATAAATGCAATTTAAAATTTAAAATATTCTGTTCATTTATTTCACGTATTTTCATAATTTTTCCCTTACATATAGGTAGCTTTTCGCTCAACCATTATCATTTGTGCCTTGTGGTCCGACATATGTGTTTCCACCGTATTAACACTTACTATATTTTTTTCATTTGTAAATATATTGTCTATGCATGTGCCACACGTTTTATTCATCCTCGATATTTCTGTCATGTCAATTTCTAAGCCAAACGAGCTGCACAGGTTTTCAATCATATTGCTATATTTAGAATGTTGTTTAAAGTCGATATTAAAATCGCCCGCCAAATATATTATCCGATTTGGTGACGATTCGGTCGCAATAGTCAGCGCCATGTCCAGTACTCCAGCAAAAACTTCCACATCACCACTAGGAGGTCTATAAACGGAGATTGTTACAATATAATTAGTTTCAATTTTTATCGTTGCAGCAGCAAGTTCGATTTGTGTCTCCTGCGATAGCGCAACAATTTCTGGAATTTCTCCTGTTATAAATGTATCTCTAATTAGTACTAATGAACCACCACCTCTTTTACTCTGGAATACGAAAATATTTAGAGCCCGAATTCGAATAATTTTTGTTAATAAAAATTATTAAAATTCGAACTGGAAATAACACTTTTATTCTTATCGAATAGCAGTTTTTTGCGAATATTTCGCAAATTATACATTTGGGAATATCTTATATTATTGTTAAAATTCAAACAAATTGTGGATTAAGAATATAGTTTCATGAAAGGAAGAATATAGTATAAATATGTACTGTTTTCATATCCAATGGAACAATAACATCGATTTGTGCTTTGTTTAGTTAATCAAGACGTCTAAACTTAGTATCACTGAATAACCAACAAAATCACTTAATGACGAATTAACAGTAACATGTAAACTCTTACTCTAAAGAGCTAGTTCGTAATTGAGTTAACACATACACACTTTTATTTGCTTGCAAGAACTGCAAGAAATACTTTCCCACAATGATAAATTTGAACAGTCGTCAGCTGCTTGTTGTTTAGTCTGACGATGAAATTGAAAGTGTGGGCCTTATCAGCAGTTTATTTAGACTAAGTGAATTAACAAAATGAAGTTAGATTAAATTGTATTTATTAACGAATTGAATTAGGTATTTACATGAATGTGTATTGTATTTTATTTGTATCAGTAAAAACGCCTGTGATTTATCGTTATTCGTAAAAATAGTAAATATTACTTCGTTACACATCTAATAATAATAATAATAAGCTTTATTGCCCAACAGTTTACAACTAGTTACAAGACAATTTATTATAATCTTACAATAACCGAGTGTGTAATGCGAGCGCGACCGATACAAGCTCAAGTTATAGCAGTAACTGTTGGACCACTGATTTGGGTGTTTGTAATGCGTTCAGAAATAATATTTACGCGTTGCAAGGATTTGTTTTTCTTTTTCCTTTCAGTAAATGCAGAGAATTATTAAGCTGCGTTCAAGCTGCATGACACAAATAAAAGCGTAATTCTAATAAAATTAAAAATAAGGTAAATAAAAAAGGATTCTGAAAATAATAATAAACTACTAGATCCGGAGATCGCGGCGGCCATTTGATGTTTCCCGTTCCAGTAATAAGACGATTTTTATTGCAGACTAGATCGCAACGTGTTCGCAGCTAAAGATTGAATGTAAAATCTGGTGGGGAGATCGGAGAAAATCGTGGTAATGACGATTTTTGCCGGGATTGGTGACGGACGGTAGGGGTAACACACGGGATCCGATTTAGTGAACAGCGGTAACCCCGGTGGTAGAGTGAATTTCTTTCTTTGGTAGTTCGGTAATTACCCTAAATATGTATTATAGGAAGCGCATCACCACGAATGATCGTAAATTGGTTTAGTACATTCTTCTATTCGATTTGTATGAGCACTGTGTGTTTGAGCGCTCCATTAAAAAGAACTCAGGGCAGTGATATATGGTGCGTCGTGTTATGAGAAGTGTTATTATTATGTATATGTATGTAATAAGAGTTTAAAATAATGTCGAATAATAGGAAACATTTAAAACTGAGCGAGAAATTAGAGATATTGGAAAGCTTAAGTTAAAGTAGATGTGTAACAGATTTAGCTAAACAATTTGGAGTGGCTAAATCTACAATATGTGCTATAAAGAAGAGGCGAACATTAATTTTAAGAAAACCTAATCAACATGTTGATGGTATATGTAAATTTAAAACATTAAAAAAATCTACATATTCAAAAATGGAAAAGGCACTGTACAAGTGGTTTATTTCATTAAGACAGAGAAATATTCCCGTTAGTGGATTAATGTTAAAACAAAAAGCTATAAATTTGCAAAAATCAATCGATGAATCGTCAACATTTATTGCAAGTAATGGATGGCTTAATAGATTCAAAAGACGGTACAACGTAAGGTTTTTAAAGATTTCAGCAGAGAAATTATCATCACAACCAGAATTAGTTGATCCATTCAAGGAAACATTGAAGAATACAATTACAGATCTTGACCTGTTACCGGACCAAATTTATAATGCGGACAAATCAGGTCTTTATTGAAAACTACTACCCGATAAGACGTATGTATCTAACATGCAGAAAAATGCACCTGGTAGAAAAACTGAAAAACAAAGATTAACTTTTTTGGCCTGTACAAACGCGCCCGGAACACACAAATTAAAACCTTTAATAATAGGAAAATCAAAGAAACCCCGATCATTTCAAAATTTTAGCTGCCTAGTACATTACAAGCATTCTAAGGCAGCATGGATGACCACCACTGGATGGATGGTTTCATGAAACGTTTGTTCCAGAGGTAAACAAATTTACTTATTTATAATTAGATCATAACCCTTCATTTTACTTTTTAGGTTAGAAAATGTTTACGAAGCCAACAATTACCGATTAAGGCCTTATTATTATTAGATAACGCCCCTATAGCCATCCACCTGAGTCAGACTTAAGAAGTTCCAATGGATTGATCTTCATTATGTATATGCCACCAAATGTGACACCCTTAATCCAACCCATGGATCAAAATAACATCAGAATTACGAAATTATTTTTTCCAAAAATTTATTGACCGATTTGTTATCAGAAGACATAGAGTTTATTGAAACATTGAAAAACTATTCTCTGAGAGATGCTGTTTCAAATATAGCTATGGCTTGGAATAATGTAAATACTGCAGTTATAAAGAAGTGCTGGAATAATAATATTTTAGACATTGATGATGATGATCAGGAAAATATTCCACTAAGCGTTTTACGCTCTCGTTTAATTAACGACGAAACCTTTAAAGCAAATCAAGATATAGAACATATTTTACAAAATATCGCTCCAAATGTAAGTAAAAAGTTGCTAACTAAATTTTAATTATAAAATTGATATTTTTTTACTCATTTTAATGATGCTGACATTGATGAATGAAATAAGGACATATTAGAAGAAGCCACTGAGCTAGTTCGTAATTGAGTTAACACATACACAATTTTATTTGCTTGCAAGAACTGCAAGGAATACTTTCCCACAATGATAAATTCTAACAGTCGTCAGCTGCTTGTTGTTTAGTCTGACGATGAAATTAAAAGTGTGGGCCTTATCAATAGTTTATTTAGACTAAGTGAACGTAATTTTTGGTGGCGCTTCTTACAATATAAAAATATTCTCGAAGGTTTTGGGTTTCAAAATTTAGCCAAATTTGTGTTAAACTTCTTGTGTAAACCTCACTCTAATGCCCAGTGTGAAAGAATATTTAAAAGTTAACATGATTAAAACTGCAAAGATAAATAACAAATGTATATACCTAAATTGCAATCAATTAATGAACGTACATGTACAGAAAAATATGTTTGAAGATTCTGAAGTCTCTGACTCGGATACTGAAATAGAACTTAATTTCAACTAATGCTTCAATTTTATCGCTAACTTGGTCCGGCTTTTAAATTTACTTTTTTCTATTCCGGTGCTATAAAGTTCACTTTACGACACCCGTTTTGGTTGCATAAAGTATTACTTTATCGCACGCTAATTTTATTTTTTTGAAGTTGGTAACAAAAAAAATGGAACCAAATCGTATTTAAATGTCAAAATATAAGCCTTTAAAGTAACAAAAATGTGCAATAAAATTGTACAAAGAATAAAAAGCACACATGCTAACATTTCACTTACTAATTAGCAATATAAATTGTTAAGCAGAATTGGATGATAAGTTTTCGGATGCTACTATTGACATTTACTTACCATGTTGAATAGTACAACTGTTATAAAAGTTTGTTTTGATAAATATGTAGAGAGTTTGTGGACGAAAGATTTTGTAAATTGTCTTCTGCTATTTTGCGAATCTCTGGGGGCGTACAGTTATTTATTTCGTCCTTTTTGTTGATAATTTGAAATAATTTATTGTATAAATCAGTCTGAATTTTAAGCACAATTACATATAGCACCACCGATATTCAAATATTTAAAACGGTCTACTTAAAAATCAGAGTAACCAACTTCAAAAAAGCAAAATTTCTAAAATATTCGAACAAAACATGTCTCTTATTTTAAGCTTTTTTGAACTTTTAATAACCGAAATAGAAAAAATAGTATAAAATACACGTTTCATAAGACATTTTGCGCACTTGTTCTTTAGAAAACTCGCCTAGCGGCTCGTTTTCTAAACTTAAACGCGTGCGCAAAAATCGTGTCTTATGAAACTTGTATTTTAATATACTATTATTTTTTACACAGAAAATTTGAATTGTATTGCATTTTGTCTTGTTTAGTTCGTTACGTTCACTTGTAATAAAGATTAAACATATATTTGGTTTTTATTTCTTGCATATTCTATATTTTTTTGGAATGTACTATAATTATTTAGCACTCTGTACTATAATCGGTTCCAAGATAGTCGGCAACGCTGATCCGCTTCGGCTTTATTCACAGATTCTGTCGCAGTGTAGATCGGGACAAATACGCTCCGATCTGAAGGGAAAAAAATGAGGTGTCGCCACCACACTACTTTCTTATACGTATCAGCGTTTCAAATTATAGAATTTTCGGATTTTTTTTATACAAAAATTATTCAAAATCGAATTTTGAAATTTTATTTATACAAAAATATTCCAAATCCAGCTCTAAATAGTTTTGTACTCTTGATAAATATATATAAAATTCATAATGTACGACATATTTGCACAAAATCGTTATTCGATAAGAGTAAAAGTGTTACTTCCGGTCCGAATTTTGAAATTTTTTTATACAAAAAGTATTGAAAATTAAGTTCTAAATACTTTTATACTCGTAACGTGCCTGTCTAAAAGGCATTATTTGCGAAATATTCGCAAAAAACTGATTTTCGATAAGAGTAAAAGACCTAGACCTAGACCGGTAGGAATTTCGGAAAATTTTTTTAATAAAATTCTTCTCAAATTTAATTTTGAGTACATTTGAATTCTTTATAAATTTCTTTAAACTTGGTAATTGACGAAATATTGGCAAAATTTTATTTTTTCACTGAAGTAAACTACTACTTCCGGTCTACTGATTTTACTGAAAAACTAACCAGATCTCAAGAGGGAGATTATACATGTAAATACAAAATTTGGAGTTGATATCTACAACGGTTTGACTGCTATCATGGTCACACACACACAGAGAGAGATAGACAGACAAACAGGCAGACAGGCACACACACACACACACACAGAGAGAGAGAGAGAGAGAGAGAGAGAGAGAGAGAGAGATTTTTTAAAAACCACTTTTTCGGTATCAGGGGACTTCAAAACGTGAACATCTGCAAAAATTTCGAGGTCGAAAATTTTTGTCATCACTCATCACTAGGGAGCGGAATCGAGCGAGCTAAGCTACCACGGAGCCACAACCGTGAAAAGAAATAATGTAAACAACTGCGTGTTAGTTGTTTACATTATATCTGAGTAGCACTAATTCATAGGGCGAACTGCAACATCTGTTTACGCCCGAGAATCAGAGAAAAAACTGCCATAAAATAAGGAATATTATGAATAAAATTCTTTCTTCATCGGCGTACAAGGTACAAGGGTTACGAGTTTTTAAAATTTATTATATTTACCTTATATTTCGCAATATAATATGTATGTTTCACATACGCGTACATTTTTAGTTATCATTTATTTAGATCTAGAACGTTGTTTATGTTACTTTTTCTGAGATAAAAAATAATTGTCAGTGATTCCGAAATTTATTGCAAAGTCTGTAAAATATGGTCACTTAGCTTTGCTAAAACATACACAGAAATAGTTTTCATGCAGAGAATTTCGATAGTTTACAAAATTTCGTTACATGTTTAAATGACGATGCTCGAAGTATTTCTGAGAGGAACTAACACAAATCCCAAATTTAAAAAATAATTTGTTATTCCTTCAGGAACACTTTGGAAATTTGCCTAAACTAATGACATATTTTGAAAATGGAATCTCAAATTAAAAAATGAGGTGTGGCCACCACACGACTTTCTTATACGTATGAGCGTTTCACACTATACTATATTTTTTTACACAAAAATTATTCAAAATCCTATTCTAAGTACTTCTGTTCTCTTAATAAATCGCTATAGAATGCATACTAAGCAAGATATTCGAAAAAAGGACTACTCCCTAAGAGTAAAAGTGTTACTTCCGGTCCGAATTTTGAAATTTCATATATTCAAAAAATATTGCAAATCTAGCACTAAATACTTTTGTATTCTTGATAAATACATATAGAATGCATAATTTACGACATATTCGCAAAAAATCGCTATTCGATAAGAGTAAAAGTGGTAATTCCGGTCTGAATTTTGAAATTGTTTTTATGCAAAAGATATTGAAAATTACGTTTTAAATACTTTTATACCCGTAACGTACCTGTCTAAAAGCATGACATGCGAAATATTCGCAAAAAACTGATTTTCGATAGGAGTAAAAGACCTACTTCCGGTAGCAGCTTCAAAAAACTTTTTAAATAAAATTGTTCTCAATTTTAATTTCAAGTACATATGAATTCTTTATAAATTTGTTTAAATTTAGTAGTTGACGAAATATTGGCAAAATTTAATTTTTTCACTGAAGTAAACTGCTACTTCCGGTCTACCGATTTTACTCAAAAACTACTCAGATCTCAAGAGGGAGATTAGACACGTAAATACAAAATTTGGAATTGATATCTACAGCGATTATCGTGGTCACATAGAGACACACAGACATTTTTTATAAACATCTTTTTCGGTATCAGGGGACTTCAAAACGTGAACATCTGCAAAAATCTCGAAGTCGAAAATTTCACATTACTTCCTTATACTACGTATAAGAAAGTAAAAATGGATTAACCACATTAGATGTGGCTATTAATAATTCCAAGTGACTTAGAGGCAGTTTTTAATAGAAATCCAGGTTTAATAACATTGCGGCAATTGTGTATGCTAAATACGCTGAAATAAAAGAATATTTCCATTACGTAAATATAACCAGTTGCGATATAGAAAAGACGTTTTCTATCTACAAGGATGTACTTAATTCAAAGAGAACAAGTCTTACAGAAGAGGAAATGAACAAATAGTAGGGTATTTTGTATTTTATAATCACCAGCCAGTTGTTATTCAATTATATAAATAAAATTAAAACCTCTTTAAAAATACAACATTTCAATAGCGCGCCCATGGGCGATGAGTCATGACTCGCTCGATTCCGCTCCCTACTCATCACAATACTTCCTTATACTACGTATAAGAAAGTAAAATTAGCGCAGAACCAGTTCAAACCGATGTACGCATTTATATAATTCTCTACATGAAGTGGCTTCAGTATCGACCAAAAATGGTAGGTCGATACTGAACATTTTTATTGCAAAAAATTGACCAAAATTCTTTTCAAACGTTTTCAAAACAATTATTAAAAATTACGCGAAACAGCTACCGTTTTAGTATACACATAAAATGAATCGTCAAATATTTAAATTCTGAAATCTACTGGCGTATTGGTATTATGTACTTAGTTAAATTAAATCGAATTAACAAATATCAAAATAATGTAAATAAAATTCGAGACTAATTTTGATTGATTTTTCATACGATTTGCATGATTACTTCTTTGTTTTGTTGATTGTTTTATATTATCATACACTCGATATTATAGGTATATATGGCATTTCTTTTTAATTACATAACTGTCGTTCGGATTTAAGGCACGTAGAGGTTGTTTTTTTCTTTTGTGTACCAGCCTTAGTTAGTAGACATTAATCAAATGTATCTATGCATTTTTTGGTTATTTCTAAAACATATAACTTTTGTAAGAAAAAAATTAATATAAAAACTGGCCTTGATATTATAAATTTATGCCTTTTGCATCGCTAACCCATATTTGAGATTCTAAAATTACAAAATAAATTTAAAAAACGCAAAACGGCGATAGATAATAGATAATATTTTTTAAGAGATCATTCACATATGCAATCTACTCTTACAATTATATACCAGGACATTTTAAGGCTATGGGTATGACGGCTTTCAGGGGTGTTGTTTATTCGTATTTACTAGAAAATCAATGACGCTCATTTCAATTTATCTAGTTTATTATGTGTGCTTACAAGAATAATGAGTTTGTGATATATACGCAGAATTACTTTAGTCTTAGTTATGTTTGATTAGGACTATTTTAGGCATTTATTACTAATTATACGTTCAAATATTTTTAAGGGTTTGGTGGGAGAGCAGGGAGCGTAATTAGGTCGCCCGTCTGAACCACCCCTTAGAATTTCTCTTCTTCCTGTTTGTTTTTCCACTTTGAAACTATTTTTTTTCTTGTGATATCGTTTTGTACATGTCTATACATGCATACATACCTACTTGTGTATAAGTTTATGTAACAAGAAGGAAGATAAATTACATTATTATTTGCAATGCTAGTTGACATACATACTGGTATTCTGAGTTTTAATCTCTATGACAAAACATCGCACACTGACGAGGCCTACAGAAGCCGAAATATGTGTCCATATGTTTAATTGATTTTGTTAAATTTTTAGAACCGGTAAAGAAAAGCGCATTCGATATACGTATCAAATAATTTTATGTAAAAGTTAAAAAATCTTTGATGACCATGTAGCACTTTCAGAATAAAACATAAATTTACTTCTTCAAATAGAAGTGATGTATCTCTCAATTTCTACAAATTACCATGATATTAGAACTTATGTCGAACGAAATTTATAACTAACAAATCCGTCGTATAGAGTGTCTAAACGTAGATCGCCTGTATGGATAGTTCAAATTAAATTGCATTTTACAGCACATTATATGAACTGATGGCGAGTGTATTGTGTTACCTTCATATTCCATACGACAGGTCGACTCTGTGTTGGTGTGTTGTACTGACCATCGCCGTTTTGTTAAACAAACCACTCAAACCAGTGTTGTTCATTCGTCATACGGCAAGGCGGCATTGCTAGGCTTTCCCATGGTCGTCTGTCGAGGTTATTTCTCCCGCATGACCTGTTCTAGAGTGAACATGCTTCATAAGAATCATAATAAATGATATCACCCACAGATGTCATGTTAATCGGATAGATGTTTCAACAGTAAGGTTCGGTCCAGTTTTCCGCATGAATATTTTAAATATACAGGGTATATCACGACTAGATTTCGTTAGAACAATATAGAAAACTAATAAGAGTTGAGTTTTGAAATTTCGCAAATATTAGTTTCGCCTTAAGCTCTTTCGATTTAAAATAGTTTTGAAGTTTTTCTTCTTCCGGTTACACCGGAAATGGATATCAACTTCCTTATTTTAAATGGAATACCCCATTTTTTATGATTGATTCGTATTTCCAACTTAATTTTAAGGATAGTTTGTTTGATAAACTTTGCCTCTAAAGTTAGCCATTTTTGAAGTATTTCAATGTTTGTAAAAAAATTGACAGCTGTAGACTATTACTCATAACAACATTCCCAATAATTGAATACATGCACATATTTAAAATTTTAGGTAATCATTTTGGAAAGTATACTGCTTCAAATGTGGTATTATAAACTTTTCAAAATAATACAGGGTGATCAAAAAACCATGTTAAACATTTCATCCAGAAAATATCAATGTTTTGTTTTTTTAAAAAGCGACCTACAATTTTTCAACTTCATTGGATTGCACGTTCAAAATTAGGGGGAGTATGTATTTACTTTCCTATAACTAAACGTCTTAGTTTCAGAGTTATTTTGGAAAATGTATCAATTCCTTTAAAGTTTTATTTTGTATAATCAGTTAGGCTATGGAAATTCATGTGAATAAATAAAAACAAGTTGTAACCATATTACCTGTTATCAGTAAGGTATTTACTAGTGCTATTCAGCATTTTCTTTACTTGAATAATAATAATAATATCGCGATCTGGATTTAATAACGAAGATTTTTTAAATCTAATAATAACATATGGTGAATGTAATAGAGTAATCGACAGGACATGTCGTGTTTATGCAGAGAAATATCCAAATCGGTCAAGACCTACCAAGACTATCTTAAGCAATCTTTTAAAAAATTGCATTTCCTTTGAATCATTCTTGCCGAAAACAACCAAAAGAAAACCAGTTGTTGATAGTGTGAATGTGGAGGTAACAGCACTTGCTTACTTTACAGCAGGGGTCTCCAAACTTTCCAGCCATAGGGCCATACTCCAGTAAGTTCCGAGGGCCAAAACCATATTATCATTGTTGCCGGTGGTAAAAAGTGAAATAGTCCACTGATGAAAAAAAGTCCGAAAAAGTACGCAACGTTTAAAAAAGGCTGCAAAACGGCAACACTGCATATTATTAATGTTCCTGTCATTATCTGTAATTTCTAGATTAGTCGTAGAGTACGAGCCATGAGGAGTAACGTGACACGACATCTGGTGGACACAAGCGGAAATAGGTAGTACCTTCTATCGCTAACAGATGGCGCTAATAGCACGTACAGAATAATCTCGTTGGTTCGAGAAAGTTCTGGTGTCTTCCACGCACTTCTAGATGGCAGTAATTGGAATATATAAGAAGGCTAGTGGCGCAACCACAAGTCAGTTCCTATGACACTGTTGTGAAATAAAATAGTGCGTACCTCCTTAAAACGTGTTTGTGCGTGTTTAAGTTTAAGACATCTTTGTAACAGTATTTTGATTTGAATTGTTGCTTTTGTGTGTGATTTAGTAGTATGGAAAAGAAGCGAAAAATTGATAGTGAATGCAGAAAATTCAAAGATCAGTGGCACATTCAGTATTTCGTAATTGAGTCCAGTAAGAAGGCGCTATGTTTGATTTGCAATGAAAGCATAGCCGTTCTCAAAGAATATAACATTAAACGTCATTATGAAACAAAACATTTTCAAAATTACTCAAAATATACAGGAAGTTTGCGGACAGAAAAATTCGAAGCTATGAAGCGCGGATTGAAATCGCAGCAATCTTCATTTACAAAACTCAAAACTGAACAAGAGGCTGCAACGCGTGCCAGCTTTCGTGTGGCTCTTGAAATTGCAAAACGTGGAAAACCATTCACCGATGGAGAAATGATCAAAGAATGCATAATTGCAGTAGCCGAAGAAATGTGCCCTGAAAAGGTAAATTTATTAAAAAGTGTCAGTATGTCAGCAAACACTGTGGCTCGAAGGGTAGAAAACATCGCTGAAAATATATCCTCTCAACTTTTCGACAAAAATGGACATGTTGAGTGGTTTTCTTTGGCCTTGGATGAGTCAACGGATGTGTCAGATACTGCTCAGGTGTTGATTTATATTCGAGGAGTAGATAAAAGCTATGAAGTGCATGAAGAACTTCTTGATATGAATAGTATTCATGGCACAACTACTGGTACAGATATTTTTAAAGGAGTTGAAATGGCCATTAATCAAAAGAACCTTCGATGGAAAAACTTGAAATGTATTACAACTGATGGAGGCAAAAACATGAGTGGGAAAGATAAAGGAGTGGTCGCTCTTTTGTCAAAGGCTGTAGAAAATGACGGTGGTTTAAAACCATTAGTCTTACATTGTATCATTCATCAACAGTCTTTGTGCGGAAAATGTTTGGATATGTCTGAAGTTCTGAAACCAGTCATATCAACTGTTAATTTTATCAGATCTTTTGGGCTGAATCACCGACAATTCCGACAATTTATTGAAGAGATTGGAGAAAATGACTTACCTTATCATACTGCCGTACGTTGGCTTAGTTGTGGGAAAGTCCTTCAGCGCTTTTTTGAACTTCGAGCAGTGATCGAAATTTTTTTGAATGAAAAGCATCGCCCTCTTACTGAATTACAAAACAACGCATGGCTGTGGAAGTTAGCATTCTATGTTGATTTGACAAAACATGTGAACGAACTGAATTTGAGATTGCAAGGAGAAAACCAGCATCTTCCTGATTTATACACTAATATCAAATCATTCCGGAAGAAATTGATACTGTTTCAATCACAACTACGAAGTAAATGTTTTTCACATTTTAAAACATGTGAAATATTCAGCCACACTACTGAGACTGAGTTTCCTATCGATTTTGCAATCGAAACTTTGAGTGCTTTGAAAATAAATTTTGATACTCGTTTCTCGGACTTTGATGCCATTGCGAATCAAATTAAGATTTTTCAGAATCCTTTTGATACTGACATTGAAACCCTAGCCCCGGAACTTCAAATGGAAATAATTGATCTACAGTGCAGTGATATAATTAAGAACAAATATCAAAACTCATCTTTGTTGGAATTTTATAAGAGTCTTCCACTGACACAATTTGATAATTTGCATAAATTTGCTCGTGGGCTGTTTTCTGTTTTTGGTGCTACTTATTTGTGTGAGAAGACCTTCTCCAAAATGAAGTACACAAAAAATGTTTACAGATGTAAATTAACTGATGAGCATCTTAAATCTCTTTTAATAATTGGTACAAGTAAAATTAGTCCACAACTACAAACTATTGTCAGTGGAAAATCTCAATTACACAAATCTCATTAGTATTTCATATGTCATTATGCTTGTTATAAGTTATGTTTTTATTTAAAATGTATAAAATGTTAGTTGGATTCATTTCAATAATTTGTTAGTTATTATATACTGAAGTAAAATTTTCTGCATATTATACATGTCTTTACTCATTACAATTCTGTGTTTCTTTATCCAACTTATCACAAAAACAATAACAATAAGCCTACAACAATGTTATGAGTAGTTAGCCCATGACCATATCAATGTAGATGTCATATTAATAATTATTCAACATAAAATTAGAATACTTCAGTAAACTAAATTTAATTTGCTATAAAAAATATGTTCTCTAAAAGGAGTTTTCAAGTATGCTAGCTCTCCGCGGGCCGGACAAAATCTGTCCGCGGGCCGGATGTGGCCCTCGGGCCGTAGTTTGGAGACCCCTGCTTTACAGCATATCGTAGTAATTCTCTAAAAGATGCAGAAGCTAAAGTAGGTGCATCCAGAATCAGCATTCATCGAATTTTGAAAAAGAACTAGTCGCATGCTTACAAATTTCAACCTGTTCAACATATTAATGAAGCTGATTTTGTAACAAGAGCGCAGTATTGTGAGTGGTTTTTAATGAAATCACAAGAAGACGACGATTTCACAATAAATCTTATATGGACAGATGAAACAAAGTTTTGTAGAAATCGAATATCTAATCGACACAATAGCCATTTTTGGTCCGATGATAATCCTCGAGTTGTTAGGCAACGACGTTTCCAAGAGTCTTGGAGTTTTAATGTATTTTGTGCTATTAAACATGACAAAATGTTTGCTTTGCATTTTTATGAAGAAAATTTAAATAGTGAGCGATTAATAAGCATCTTAAGAAACGTCATAAATTTAAATTTAAATACACTGTCCGCAGAAGAAGCTCGTAGTGTATGGTTTCAGATGAATGGTGCACCAGCACATAGTACCAGAGCTGTTGGAGAAGTATTAGACAACATATTTTATGATAAGTGGATCGGAAATAAAGGACCTTGTAGGTTTCCACCACGATCACCTGATTTAACGCCCCTAGATTATTTTATTTGGGGCTATGTTAAAGATAAAGTATACAGTGTACCTGCTACCACCAAAAAAGATATGATGGCCAGAGTGCGAGAAGCTTTCAATAATCTAGACGGTACCATGATTCAGCGTGCTACGCGTACGAACATTTTAAAAAGAGTAAGAAAGTGTTTAGTAAGAGGTGATGGTTTTAAAACTTTATTTAAGATTATTAGAAACTATTATTAAGACTACTTCTTCTCGATATTGTGTAGTTTTCATTTAAATCTAACTAGAGTCGCTCTCGCAACCGACATGCGCCACTAAATTAAAATGGCGTCAAATTTGATATGTTGCAAAATTTTACCTGTCAAGTAATATAACCTACAAAAGCCATTTCAGGACTGTCATGAATAATAATATTCATACACCTTTTGACATTTGTCATAATCATCATTTGACGTTTGTTATAATTGTCATCTAAACATTTTAAATTTGTCAACAATGCCCCTGCCTCCTAAACAGTATAGCCAAATGTTATATAAAATATAGGTGTAGAAAAAATCATATTTAGTAGCTTTATTTATAATATTTAATTTGTAACTGGCTTTTTGTAATAGTATTTTACTATGGGAAGGTATACATCCTGAAATATTAAATAATTAGTTTAGTTTTATTGCTTTGAAATTGTTGCGGCCGATCGAAATTTGTAGTGGTATTGAATCGTCGTTTTTAGTTCGTACTTTCGCCATGTCTGTTACCAAAACGATTCTACCATACATATTGCCCCTAATTTTGAACGTGCAATCCAATGAAGTTGAAAAAAGTGTAGATTGCTATTTAAAAATAACAAGATATTGATATTTTCTGAATGAAATGTTGAACATGCTTTCCTGATCACCCTGTATTATTTTGAAAAGTTTATAATACCGCATTTGAAGCAGTATACTACTATACAAAATGATAACCTAAAATTTTAAATATGTGCATGCATTCAATTATTGGGGATGTTGTTATGAGTAATAGTCTGCAGCTGTCAATTTTTTTACAAAAATTGAAATACTTCAAAAATGGCTAACTTTAGAGGCAAAGTGTATCAGACAAACTATCCTTAAAATTAAGACGAACTACGAATAAATCATAAAACCGGAAGAAGCAAAAATTCAAAATTATTTTAAATCGAAAGAACTTAAGGCAAAACTAATATTTGCGAAATTTGAAAACTCAATTCTTATTAGTTTTCTATATTGTTCTAACGAAATCTCGTCGTGATATACCCTGTATATACAGTTGATCGCCAAAGTATTCGTACTGTCAAGTCATTTGTTAATATAGAGAGCTAGTATTTCGTCTTGTTCATAAGCGTGACACCCTTTTGGTAAAAATTTTATTCGCGATCCCATTTTTCAACCCAACCCAATTTTGTTAATAGAAAATAAAACAAAACAGCAAATAATTCAATTCAAAGTAGAAAATGTGTTTGAAACTTGCGGCATCTATTATCAGATAGCACAAGGTCTGGATTTTTTGGAAACATTCGTTTGCCTGTATGTAGTCAGTGAAATGACTGCAAGTTGTGTACTATGTTACATTAATTATTTAAGGTTAATTTGCGCGTGTTAATTCGTTCTTTGATATTTATTATTTTCGGAAATATTAATTGGTAAAAAGCAGTGGCGACTGGTGGGTTCGTTTAGGTGGGGCAATTACATAGACAAGACTGATGTTTATTATCTGTGATTTGCTCGGCATCTGGGTGAGTGTATCATCGATAATAAATGAATCAGTCTTGCCTATGTAATTGCCCCACCTAAACGAACTCACCAGCCGCGACTGGAGTAAAAGCTACAAAATTAAAAACAATGCTATCCAAAAAAGAATAAATAACAGCAGTAGCCAAAGATATTAAAGCAGTACTTGTTGAAAGTATCACAAAATGCACGGACTTTTCCTACAGATGGATGAACAGTAAGATACAACAAATTATATCACAGAAATTAATTTATGTTGTACGCCGCGCGCCGTTTGAGACCAATACCACCAGAGAGAAAGTATTTTTTACTTTTACGCGATATACCTATATACATTTAAATACGGTACTTACTGGGAGAAATGCGTTGCTATATGCACCTATATTGCCAAGGCAATGAAAGGTCATCGATTTGGTTTTATTGCCTGATTACAAGGAGTATAGCCAAATGCTAAATGGCTGTACTGTTTTTATACAGATAAATTGTTGCCTCAAAGTCCTTGTCGTCCGAAATGAGAAAAGCATTACAAACTCGTATTTTTAGAAAAATTTGTAGAGACATGGGTTCTTTATATGTAAATCTTCTTTATTACACAGAAGTAGTGTAGAACATAACATTTGAATAATAATGACAATAATACTTGTTTAATGAATTATACAAAAGAAATAAAGCACTGCCCTCGGTTTTACCAGTGTCCTCTACATCATTTGCACGTAGTGAATAACATTTACATTCCCAGTTCAAGACCACTGATCAATTAGTTGCCTACAACCTGTATTCCGTTTTGAATTCAGGGAGCACATGCTTAATTTATACAGTTACTTATCAATACTGATGTATCTACGCACAGCTATTAATGTGTATTGATCTCACGCTCGATCGATAAATGATATCCTTCATAAAGTCAAACATATTGATTGTCAAACTTCAACCTACATGTCATTCGTTTGATTTATTGTGGAAGTATTACCACAAATAATTTATTATTACATTAATACAATAGTTACATTAGACACTCGTATAGTGCATTAAACTTTTGCATATTCATATTCTATGCACACCTTAAAAATTATACACAATTTTATTAAAACAACTTAGATGTTATTGAAAATTTAAAAATAAAATTAAAATTTAAAGTGCTAGCAGCATGATTCAACAACTATTTGAGCTATCCCTGTGACTAATACATTTCTACATACCTTGCCGTCAGTTTTTAAAAGGTGGATTACTCCAAGACAACACTGACTGATATATTACAAAATTTGGGTTTCTGTAAATATTTTTGAAATGGAAAAATAATAAATAAGATCACTGCTGCCTGCACCGACTATTGCAAGTGCACGCCCTTCAACCACAGGCGCGATAATCAGGTTATACCTTACTATTACTAAAAACAAACTAATAACAATAATAAAAAATACATTGTATGTGCCGTGTTGCAAATACATAGTAACCAATATCTATCTATCGATCCACCTATTTAAATTACATAATACTAATCCTAATTCCGAGTATTTGAAACATCACTGACCACGCCAATGTATTGTCGTGATTGTGTATACATATTCAATATTAAATATAAAACGTGATACATGCAATACTTTCCATATATCTTATATATCCTATAGATAGACGGATATACCTATATTCCATATACCTATATCGACATATTTGACCTGGGTGAGTACCGCTATTCACTATTTTAAGGTTGATGTCATTAAATCCTTCGTCAGTTTGTTTGAATCACGCGGTTTTTCCTTTTGTACTTACATATATGAACAAATATTTAGGTATTTTACTTTAAATGGTAATTACACCTGCCACACGGTCATTTATAATTCTTTAATATGCATGAAACAGTGAACTTCATCGCATCGATACACGTATAAGTGTGCATTTGTATACTTTGCCTTGAATTATTTATAATATTAAATGTGAAAACGTATGTTTTCTATAGCCACCTGTTTATTTTTTTTTTTTATAAAAACGGTAATTAAAATTTTCGTATTAGTAATGTATGACAATAATCCGGTTTGATAGATTACAACATGATCGTTCCTACGAATACACTTTTACAAAACAAAACAGCTCTGTCAGGTTGGCACCCTCCAGTTACATGCATATAGTATAAAATGAGTATCAATTGTGCTCAATTGTGCCGTTATTAGCTTCACTAGTTGGATTTTTCAATCTCTTCGAGCTTGAATTCGCTTCAGTAATAATTGGTAATAACAATAGTACATATCTAACTGGTGTCACATTTCATCAATTCAAAACCACAGTTGAACTCGGCATTTCTTCATTTCTTTACCATTATATATTCACATCGTGTCTGCTCATAAGCGTCTATGTAACTGTTTGACAGAAGCTAATAAACTTTATAAATTTAGAGTCTACATTCGACAAAATTAAAAAAAAAAACAAGGGAAACATCGTTCCCGTTTTATGGTTTCGCTTACGTTCTCAGGCCATCAGCCAAATACGAATGCACTTTTCATTACTAACGTTATAAAGCTTGTGAATTAGTCGGCGATTCTTCCTCGATATTTTTTCGTATTCCCAGCACATCTCACGATCGTTACTTCTTTGGTGTTTTCAGTAGTTTGTCCTGTCAGTTCATAACATTTATGAGATGTCATAACACGTCGTATTGTACGACCAACACTATTATATCACTAAATTATGACGTTTTCCAGCAAGTGTCATCGCTTATTGATCGTCTTGACAGTTTCTAAGTGGAATTGAATTTTCAACGCAAATTAAAGGTCAGATGGAATTTTTGGCAGTTAATGTAAAGTTTCCTGTTACTTTAAAGGATATTCTTACACTTAAGCTTAATTACATACCGATATGTCAAATTAAGGATTGCATAGAGAAAAATTTAAAAGACGGATATTTTGTGTATCATTTCCTGGTTTTGAGTTTACCTTTCTTCCAATGAATGCTAAATTCGTGATCGTTGAAATTAATGCCATTTAGAATAGTCTTTAGTGCTTTCGTATTTGAGTCTCTCAGTCTATTTGGATATTTCCAGTATTTAACGAAAGAAACCTGCAAAAGTTGCGACATTGTGTCATCGCGAACTGAAATTGATTAATGGTTTCGATAGTTCATAACCTGCAACTGAATTTTTGTGCGCCTGCCTACGTTAATAAAACGTAAGATGGTCTTTAACCCTTCAATGTTGACGTTGACTGTAACATTTCACTCAACCTAACGTGGACTTCAAGGTGTCATGGTCAGCTGTGCTCGCCGACCTCCATATTGAATTTCGAAATTTCATGTAGGCTATAGAGGAATTTGACGATCTATACGTCCTCCTTACGGGGGAAAAATTGATGCAGCGTGATTTTTTACACGTTCGAAAATGTTCGAAAATTCTTTTCGGGGCTTCTCAAGAAGTATGTGCTCCATAAAATTATCACGTCTTTCTACTACTGTTATTGAATGACATTCACCCAAAAGAAACTAACAACAATTGAGTACAAATGGAGCACATTTGCTAAACATTTTATACTATACAAATTATAACAAAGGTGGGGCAGGATTTTCGTCAATTTCGGAATTTTTTTTTAGGTATAACTTCGAAAGTGAGTGTAGTTGGTGGAAAAATGCTATACAGCACTATTGAGCACAATTGGAGTGCTTTAAGAAGGAGCCGAGTTTTAAAAAGAATTTCAAATTTTTGGGGGCCAATCGTCAAGTTAGCGCCCCCCTTTCTGAAAACAGAAGAACACAAATGAAACTAATAACGGCACAATTGAGCACAAATGGAGCACAATTGACACCCATTTTATACTATATAAATTGTAACTCGGCAGGGGGGCGGGGGCAACTTGACAGAGCTGGGTTGAAGTGAAGCAATTTTGCTAGACGTTATTTGGTCACTAATATTAACAATAAGCCTGAAATATGTGAACTCTAAGGTATTTGAGGGCTGATTTAGTACAATTTAAAAAGGATACAAATGGTTTTATTATGTATATTTCAACATGGATAAATGAAGAAGCTATTATAGTAATATTTAAAATGCTCTGATTACTGCCAATAGTATAGTATAGTATACCGGGTGTCCAGTTTAAAATGCAGTACATGGGGATATTGGAAACCGTTGGAGATACAACGTCGGTTTGGGAGAAAAGTTGCGTATTCATTTGTCCATGAATAATCCGACATCAGATTTTGAAATTTTTGTTTCATTGGGCAGATACAGGGTGAAAAAGAAAAAAATGCATTTTTGAAAATCTTCCATATTTTGTTTCCTAGAAGAGATAAATTTACAAAAGTTGTAAGCTAGGGATAACAAGTCATGAGGATTTTAAAAATGATTAAAAAAAAATCTAGGTCAACTAGATTTTGCGTGACAATAATCAACTTTTGTTTTTCTTATGGCAGCCATATTGGATTTTGACATTTTTAATATCTTCAAAAAGAAATGCTATTCAATGATGTATAACATGTTTATGTTCAAGATAGTAAAAACATGAAAAATAGAGAAAGTAAGATTTTATCATAGTAGGCCATGGAACTGTGGATATCTTATCTTAAGTGTATACTGATAAAAAAACAAAAAATAACAAGTCTCCAAGTACTGTTAAAATATCTTTAACATTTTATTTATTAGTATTCATTAAATAAAGGTGGTTAGGTAGCTGAATCATTAATGTAACAACTGTTCAAATAAGCCACCGTTTATTCGTATGCACAATCTACATCGTGTTAGTACTGCCTCACAAGATTGTCTAACCATGTTCGGTGTCATGCCATTCACAGCTTCTTCAACTGCTTGACGTAATTCTTCCACATTTTCATAAGATCTCGAATACACCTTGTTTTTCAGATAGCCCCATACAAAAAAATCAAGAGGTGTGAGGTCCGGGGACCTAGCAGGCCACCCTATTGGTCCTCGGTTACCAATCCAGTTATTGTAATATTGATTATTTAAATAATTTGTAACCAACAAGGAATTATGTGGAGGCGCTCCGTCTTGCTGAAAATACATATTTTGCAACGTGGCAAGTGGAAGCCCTTCAATTCGTTCACCAACATGTGTGCGCAAAATTTCTAAATACCTTTCAGAATTTAAATTCTCATTGAAAAAGAATGGACCGATAACATGGGTATCAATAACGCCGATCCAGACATTAAATACCTATCTGACTTGCTGTCTAATGCCACGAACTAGGTGTGGATTTTCATCGGACCAAAAGATAGTATTTTTACGATTAAACATTCCAGAGTTAGTAAATCGACTCTCATCAGACCATAAAATTTTCGCAAAAAAGTTTGGATTTTCATTAAGTTTTTCGATGAACCAATGACAGAATTGTGCTCTCCGTATTTCGTCACCATTTTGAAGCCCTTGACTGGCTCTTTTACGATAAGGTTTGAATTTGGCACGCTTTAAAATGGTACCAGCTGTTGACCTAGCGACGCCAAGTGTATTTTCAATTACCCGTAAAGACGTACGGGGATTATCAACTACTGCTTGAAGAACAATATTTTCATTATTTTCATTGTTTTGCCTTTTTTTTTGGGTTTGACAAAACTTCCATGCATTATAAAATTATCACGCAATCGGCGAAAAATGCTTTCTTCTGGCTGCCGCCTTTCAAGGTATCTATCGAAATACATTTCTGCAGCCAATTCATCATTTATTCCACACAAAATAAAACACTCCAGCATTTGATATTTGTCACTATTTGTATAACGATCCATCTTAGTTTTGCACAGTACAGATAGTTATAACAATACAATGAGATTAACAATAAGATTACTGACAGTTCATAATAAACTTCACAGCTTTTAGAGTTGTTTAATACAAATGTCACATTTATTATCACGGCCTACTATGTTAAAAGCTTACTTTCTCTATTTTTCATGTCTTTACTATCTTGAACATAAACATGTTATACATCATTGAATAGCATTTTTTTGAAGATATTAAAAATGTCAAAATCCAATATGGCTGCCATAAGAAAAACAAAAGTTGATTATTGTCACGCAAAATCTAGTAGAGCTAGATTTTTTTTAATCATTTTTAAAATCCTCATGACTTGTTATCCCTAGCTTACAACTTTTGTAAATTTATCTCTTCTAGGAAACAAAATATGGAAGATTTTCAAAAATGCATTTTTTTCTTTTTCACCCTGTATCTGCCCAATGAACCAAAAATTTCAAAATCTGATGTCGGATTATTCATGGACAAATGAATACGCAACTTTTCTCCCATTTAACCGACGTTGTATCTCCAACGGTTTCCAATATCCCCATGTACTGCATTTTAAACTGGACAGGGTGTATAGTATATAGTATAGTATATTTTTTTTGTAATAAAATTTACAACAATCGTCAATATATAATAAAACATTGAAATAATAGGTCAAATAAATACATCAATTGTCAATGATTTGTTCAACATAATGAAATTCGAAAGAAAACACATCATAAAATAATTACATCAAATATGCTAAATTATATCCCATTTTACATTAAAATTTCTCTTGTTATTTATCAACGATAATTAAAGCTGAAACTTAAAAATTCTTCTGAGGTGTAAAAGGCCTCTCTCATAAGAATTTTCTTAACAGACTGGTAAAACTTCCTTTCGTTGAGGCTTCTTATGGATTCCGGCAGATCGTTATAGAATCTAATGCCGTAGCAATTTGTTCCTGTTTTGGCCCTCTCCAGGTTCTGCGTTGGTAGCATCATGTTGTTCTGGTTTCTTGTTGGGTAGGTATATGGATATCAGAGTGCCTCTGGAAGTTGTTTTGGGATCCATGGACGTAAAGAAGACAGGAGAGTATGTATATTGAGGGTAAGGTTAATATTTGGTGTTGTTTAAAAATATCTCTACAGCTGTCTCTCTATCCAGCCCCGGTCAGCGCTTTTACTGCCTCTTTCTGCTGTAAGAATATCTTCAAGGCCGCCGCACCTTGTTATCATCGTAAGGTGGAGAAGTGCCAACGAGAAACTGAGAAAAAAACCTTTTTTGAGTATACTGTCCAACAAAGATGTTTTGTTTTAACAAGATCATTTAGTTACGATTCTGTAGAAGAAATGTTTCCACATGTTATGCTTAAATGCTTAAAGGAGGTGCAAATGATACTACTGATGCCAAGACTGGTTGAATATTTTATGAGACAAATATTGCGATGTGGAATAGTAAAGCTTCAAAATATTCCAATACAGTTGAAAGCGTCGAATACGTTAGTACCGAAACATTTTTTAAAACCCAGTAAGTCATATATAAAATCCAAACAAACACTTTACAACGTAATTGGATCCCTTTTGAATTGTAATAAAAAATTAGAATTGTAAGTATAAAAAAAAGTATGAAACTCAATTGTATATCGTTCTATTTCATTATTTTAAAGTGTTATTTTAAAGTTTATTTTAAAAAAAATCAGAAATTATTTCTTTTGAGTACTACTAGATGGCGTTATATAAGGATCAATATTTTGAGGTTACCAGAATTAAATTCATCAATGTAAATCGAAGTTATGTGACGGCCTTATATCGCGCATCGATAAAGAGATACAGTTGGCCTTGGTTCCATAATGGAAAACTGCCATGGTGTAGATTTGAAGTATGACTTGACATTTTTTCGGATAGAAATATATACTTTTCTATGCCAACTACAATATAAAAGCAAAAAATTGCAATTTTTGACTTGTGTTACTTTTCTTGTGTATAAACGATTATTTACATGTATCAAACTGTTATTGGAATAAATTGTTATTTATTTATTGAAATATTCCCCGTATTTTTGATCATACCATGTAATAAATAAAGACAAACTATCAAAATTGTATAAGAATTTTTCCATTCTGACCATACCTAATCTAAATATTTAATATCGTGGTATTATATTAGTAAGCATTGTTTAGTTTACTATCCCACTACGTTCTAATTCCGTTTAAGAAACAACCATACCTTCTTTCATATATGTATACAAATTAATCACGCACGCTTGACTTTTTAAACTAAACACTTGTTTCAAAATATCATTGCGGTGAGGAATATAATTCATCAAACTAGCTGAATCAGTTTGTATTTTTAATACTTTGAATCATTTAAAAGCGTTGACCGCCCGTGTGCTATCGTGGACGCAAAGAAATTCATATAAATCTTTGTTCGTCTATATTTACGTTATATTTATAGGTACCACCCAAATAAAACAAAAATACTAAATGTTCGACGCAATTGAACACGCTGAGTAAGTCGTTGAAACGTGATTATGAATCAATAGCATAATGCAAAATAATCTTTTTACTGTCGATCTTTACACATAAGTAGTTTAATTATGTACGTATATAGTAATCAAATCGATACTTTGTTTAAATTAAAATTAAAATTAAATGTCAAAATCAACAAAGGCACAGAAAAATGGCGTCGACGTGAAACTAAAAATTACTCATCCTTCGATACAGATAGCAAAGTAATGGCCAAGCTAAAATAATTGTATCGTCGTTTATTAAATCACCAAAGTTTCGGAAAGTTTATGCTTACACCTTTAGGAATGTTTTACCTCTCACTACCCTTGCGTATGGTGAAGGGAACTGCCTCCAACTCAATCGACTTCTGTGGGTCGTTTACATAAAATTTCAGATGGATGAATTTACGGACGCCATCTCCTTGTGTGTAATATTCCCTACCCCAAAATGTTCTTTGATCCCGGAGAAAGATCAGTTTAAATACTCAGATACCAAAAGATGATATCAAACCCACAAATTCCCAAAAGTTATAAAATTTAATTATAAAATTTTAGAATTTAGAAAGTTGAATGAACAAAGCCAAAAAAAATTACATAAGGTTACCGAGAGATATTAACTCGTTCTATTCAAAAATAAAAATATGTGACAATGTAAAATTAAAGTGACGGAGGTCACTCCTGGACACTTGTATATCGCACTGTATTATAAATATTAGTTTCAATTCATTTACATTGAATTAAACTAGCAATGGCTAGGGATCTCTTGCTTTACAAAGGATTTAACAAATGTCTCAATACGTGGACACACGGTATATGAAACCATGACAAATGGTTGTATAAAAAAAAATAATGAAATTCCGGCTGAAGGCCTACAAAATTTAAACTGAAATAACAAGTAAATGACAAACTTATACGATAACCCTCGTAAACTGAAATTATTCTATGCCAGCACCGGTTAAGATCTGGCAATAGATTCATAAATGCTTAGATGAAAACTTTAATGAGAATTTCATCAACGTTCTTAAGCTCTGATCAACGCAAAACTTACAATGAATTAAAATACACCCCAGGCTTCCGAGCACAAATTGCCAACGGGATAATCTATTAAATTACAGAGCGAAGAACATTATGAAATTAAGAAATTAATTTTATAGATTATGATGGTCGTCCAATATTTAATTGATTTTATGAAGGACACATATAGAAAAAAGTTTGTATTGCCGCAAGTATAATAATAAGTGAACAAGAAGCTTTTGTTGAAAGCTTATCGACAGGATTAAAAACTTAACTGGTAAAGGCAGGCAATTAATAATAATTCTCAATTTTAAATTATGTACTTTAAAATAATATTTATAATAATTAATTATAATTTTCTATTTTTACCACTGATAATTATTTACATAATAATAATAATAATAATAATAAATTTATTGTATGACCAACAAGATTTACATCATATTTATCAGTTTGTTGCATGGATTCTAAGTTGAACATTTCGCAAGTCATCTATAAAATCAAAAGTTTCTTTGATTTCACGAAGTTTATTATTTATAAAGTATCTGGTTCCTCTTACTGATTTTTCCTATAATACTAACTATTTGACAGCAAATCATAAAAAAAATCTGATTATGTTATATGGAAAACTACATAAACCTTAGTCTTCTCAATGACCAACCTACAATATTCACAAGACCTGGAAACGACACATTTCTTTTTAAATATATTTCTACCAAAGTTAACATGACTCAAATTTAAAAAATTCAATAGTAAACATGTTATTTTTAGATATAATTTGTATCAATTATATAAATATAGAGGGAATATTTTATTTTAAGATTCTCATTTCCTATAAAACTAGTCGTGATTAAAGGCTTCGGAATGTAAACAATTCCGCAGCCAATATGAATTTTACATAAGATTCTTGAATGGATATTATAATTTGTTTATTATTCAATTCTAACGGAAAGAAAAGGAATGAATAATAATTAACTAAAAACGATCGAAGAAAGAAAACTGCAAAAATTCCGTCGATCGGCAGGAAACAAAGTGAAACGAATAAAACTATGTATATTGTTTATATTCTCTACGTGTTTTTCATAAATTTTAAACTACAAGAATAATGATTAGCACTCTTAAAGGATCACCGTTAACACGAAAATTCAGATTTGTGTTCATCTTGAGCAGTGACAGATTACTATTTTATCCATCAATCTTATGCGTTTTTGCATAATGATTCTGAAGTTTGTTTTAAAAGTTCTTCATCACGTCAGGATTTTGAGATCTGTGTTTAAATAATCTTTCTCTAAACATATTTTAAGTGTTGGTACAAACTGGCCAGAAGAAGCAGAAAATTCTTTCCATATTACCTTCTTATATGTAGTATAATTATTGTGATGAAGAAATGACTTATTGATTTGTGCGGATCTTCACGTTTTGAAGTCCCCTAATACTAAAAAGTTGTTTTTGGGAAAATCTCTCTCTCTCTCTCTCTCTCTCTCTCTCTCTCTCTCTCTCTCTCTCTCTCTCTCTCTCTCTCTCTCTCTCTCTCTCTCTCTCTCTCTCTCTCTCTCTCTCTCTCTCTCTCTCTCTCTCTCTCTCTCTCTCTCTCTCTCTCTGTGAGCACGATAGCAGCTAAACGGCAAAAGCTATCAATACCAAACTTTATATTTACGAATATAATCTTCCTCTTGAGACCTGATTAGATTTTCAGTAAAATCGGTAGACCGAAAGTAGTAGCTTACTTCAGTAAAAAATCAGAATATACTAATATCTCAAAAAAAGGCAATTAATTTTTCAGATTCCTATATGAAGGGGTCAATGCAATAAGTGCCGTAGTCACAAATTAACAAATGCGAGATATTTATGCATGAAAGTTTATATTTGAGTATGAAACATTACTCAAACTGTTTTACTCAAAATGTTTGTGGTGTTATATTCTATGTAAAAAGTGGCTTCTAGTTTCACGATTAAACATAAAATAAAGTTTTGTTATTACCTAAAAAAAAATATAATAATTTAGGACTTAGATGTAAAATACGTTGCTCTGGCTTTTGGTTTTGTGCGATATAATCTTGCAGGCAAGTTATTACTTCGTTGGGTCCCTTTTGAGCAAAGTGTTCTGCATACATGTACATACTGGCTTTTCCTGTTGTTAAGCAATGTATTCCCAAATTGTGAATCCACAACTGACGTAAATAATATTTGTCCGCAATATTTGTCACAGGAACAGGCAATTTTTTTTGGTAATCGAAGCAAAGTGATAAGATGGTGGGATCCTTAGCTTTTGTTTCTTCCGAAATTTTCCTTTAAAACCATTCAGCTTTTCTTAGGTGTAGCTTCTTTGCTGCCTTGACAGTTTGTGTAGATGCTTCATCATGTGTCACTTCAGCTTGTTGTAGACGCGTCAGAAATAAAGTACATTCTTTACAGATGTCTTTTCTTGGGAATCCAAACGATATGTTGTATTCTTCTGTAAAAATTTTTCTAAACATCTCATATGACACTGGTTTATCTGGATTCTTTTCTAAAAAATGGTGATGAAGCTTTTCGACTGATAAATGGGAATCCAGATACTTGTGAAGTTTATTAGCAGATCTGCTATAATGAGATTCTCGAGCGGGCAGTTCTTCTAAAAATCTTCTAACAGCGACCAAAGTATCTGTTTTTGTTCTATTTGGCCTGGAATGATGAAGACCTCTAGAATTCCTTAGGCTCTGCATTGTTTTTTTGAATCTTTTGACGTAGCCTAGAGCGTTTTATTCCATTGCTTTGTGTTGAGGATCCAGGGACGCCTATATTTTCCACACCATGTTCCATTGTGGCACAAGAACTCCCAGTTTTACCTCCCTTTAAAGTTTTATTGGTTTTCTTGCTGCTTACTATGGGAGCAGGGTTATCGGCATCAGAACTATCTTCATTTTCGCTATTCGGTTCACACTCACTGCACGAGGCCGAATAATCCGACGATTCAGTATCATCTAAAATAAACAGATCAGAATTAAAAAAAATTGAGGTTAATATGCAGTCAATGGCGTAGAAGTACAAAATAAATTCATACATCTATAGTAACACACAAGCTATTATTTCTACTTTCCTTACTTGCCACTGTAATGTTTTTAGTAACAATGAGTGTATGTAGATTGTAGAATAACTATTTCACACGTAACTTTGTTATTTGTTGAATTAACTTGGACTAAGGTACATGTTGCACTGCATCTGTCAAATTGGTGACTTAGGCACTTCTTGCATTGAAACAAAGGTAAACTTCGATCGGAGAGAATGTAAACTCAGGCGCTTAGGCACAAATTTCTGCCAAATTGAACATACCATCTGAAAGCTTATGGAAAACGCCACTAGGTGGCGGTACAAACACGATTTCCACAAAATGTGACTTAGATACTTCTTGCATTGAGCCCTTCATATATAATTGCTATATAAGTTCATAAAGTATTTGTGCTATAAATTAGATGGAACCTACCCTCCTCGTGGATTGGACTATAAGTTGTTCCTGGAACGAAATGGGTTTAAATCGCTTGAAACTAGGCGACACCTAATAAGTACTAACGTTGTAAAAAATGTTATTCTGTTTAAGATATACTCTCCTGATTTGCTAGAAGAAGTTAATTTTAAAGTACCTCGTCCAAGCTCAAGTGTGAATTCTGCCAAGAATTTTAATAACTTTGTTGTAGATGTTTTTCATTAGTTTTTCTTTTAATGCTTCTCATATTTTTTGGCTTATTTTTCTGAGTTGTTTATGTTAAGTTATCATTTGTTACTTTCTTATACGTAGTATAAGGAAGTATTGTGATGATGAAAATTTTCGACTTCGAGATTTTTGCAGATGTCCACGTTTCGAAGTCCCCTGATACCAAAAAAGTGGTTTTTAAAAAACGTCTGTGTGTCTGTCTGTGTGTGTCTGTGTGTGTGTCTGTGTGTGTCTGTGTGTGTGTGTGTGTGACCACGATAGCGGTCAAACCGCTGTAGATATCAATTCCAAATTTTGTATTTACGTGTATAATCTGCCTCTTGAGAACTGATTAGATTTTGAGCAAAATCGGCAGACCGGAAGTAGTAGTTTACTTCAGTGAAAAAATCGAAATTTGCAAATATTTCGTCAATTACTAAGTTTAAACAAATTTATAAAGAATTCATATGTACTTAGAATTAAGTTTGAAACAAATTGTATTAAAAAAGTTTTTTGAAATTCCAACCGGAAGTAGAGCTTTTACTCTTATCGAAAATCAGTTTTTTGCGAATATCTCGCAAGTCATGCTTTTAAGCCAAGTATCCGAGTATGAAAGTATTTAAAACATAATTCTCAATATCTTTTATATAAAAAAAATTTCAAAATTCAGACCGGAAGTACCACTTTTACTCTTATCGAATAGCGATTTTTTGCAAATATGTCGTAAGTTATGCATTCTATGTATATTTATGAAGAGTACAAAAGTATTTAGAGTTGGATTTGGAATATTTTTTGTATAAATGAAAATTCGGACCGGAAGTAACACTTTCATACGTATAAGAAAGTCGTGTGGTGGCCACACCTCATTTTTTATATTGTCTGTATTGGGGTGACCTGTTGAGCAAGTAATAAATATTATTATTATTACTATACAAACTTAAACAGATGAGTTACTTTTACTTTCTTATACGTAGTATAAGGATGTATTGTGATGATGAAAATTTTCGACCTCGAGATTTTTGCAGATGTCCACGTTTTGAGGTCCCCTGATACCAAAAAGGTGGTTTTAAAAAAATGTCTCTGTGTGTCTGTCTGTGACCACGATAGCGGTCAAACCGCTACAGATATCAATTCCAAATTTTGTATTTACGAATATAATCTCCCTCTTGAGAACTGATTAGATTTTGAGCAAAATCGGCAGACCGGAAGTAGTAGTTTACTTCAGTGAAAAAATGGAAATTTGCAAATATTTCGTCAATTACTAAGTTTAGACTAATTTATAAAGAATTCATAAGTATTTAGAACTTAATTTCCAATATCTTTTGTTTAAAAAAAAGTTCAAAATTCGAACCGGAAGTAACACTTTCATACGTATAAGAAAGTCGTGTGGTGGCCACACCTCGTTGTTTTTTATTTGAACCATTTAAATATATCCTCGAAGTACTTCTCTTTTCCTTCTGATACGCCCTGTATATTCTAGTAAGATCCGGGTAATATTACAACCACATTTTCCTGTGCATATTCTATCACAAATCAGATAAAACCGTCCACATATCTTTTTATAGTAATCGTAATAACAGAAAAAAGAAATTTACAAATTGCTAGCCCATTTGCAACGAACAATACGCTTACTTTCACCTGGAACAGGTAATCAGAATGTCGACGGAAAAAATCATACGAATTAGAAACGGATGGTTTGACCTACAGTCCTACTTATCTTAGTGCATGTGTAGATAGCAAATAGATAAACAAAACCACTCGAAAATTATAGATTTATTCACAATTTGTGGCGTCTAGCGTATTATTAAGAACAATAAATGCACTTGCAATATAAACATCATCACAATGGGTTGGACATTAATAACATGGCCACTTAACCTTAAGAACTAATGTATACATTGCAGTAACAAGATAAGATTTGTTGCACATATGCAATTTAGTTATAATTTATTATTTCCGAAAGTGTTACAATGAAAACATCCGAATATATGTATATACAGGGTGAGTCATCTCCCTGGCACAAACAGATTGTGACTTCATGAGCAAATATATTTCGAAGCGATTTTTTTCTTGTGATAGCCACTCATTAGGAGCAGCTTTTAACATTATTTTGTATTATATAGAGTGTTCCATAAATTTGTGGCTGACCATAGTTACAGTTTTTTTTTTTAAATGAAACACCTCTATATTATTACATTTATGTATTCCCCGTGTAATTCTTAAAAAGTAATGATAATATAGGCCCAAAACTTAAAGTTTATCACAATTTTTCTGAAAAATTCGAAATTTCTATAAAATTATATATCTCGAAAACGACGTATTAGATGCAGGTTAGCACACAATTTTTGGTTGCGTTGTTAATAATAAAAGGTCCTAATACAATTTCTTTTTCAATAAAATTACTAATTGCATGCGCAGAAAGCTGGATAAAAATTACGGGACACATTTTTGTCTAAAAGTCAATTTTTTCAAATTGAAGAGCCTACATATCATATTTTTGAATTGCTTACTAAATTTCGCATCAAAAACATGTAAAACGATATTAATTTAAAAGTGGCCATTACTGAGCTATTGTTGTTTTTCGAAATAATTTTACCAAGTTTATGTTTTTTTTTTTTTTGAATACTGTACAAATATCATGACTGACTAATATTTGTTACAAAATTGGCTAGCTATTAGATGCAACACTCTGGAATCGGAGTTCTGCACAAAGCCCTTCTGGCTTTCCTTTCTTAGAGAATTTTTTTAAAATCTATGAAAGTAGTGGTAATAGTAATTATTGAATTTGTGTCTTGATCGATGTAAGCAGCAACATTTGATCAAACCCTTCGATAGATTTAGAGAAGTTTAAATTTTGAGATATTTTTTCTCGTCATTTGTTAATTTCACCAGTCTTCGGTGTCAAGGCCGCGTAATAGGCTTACTTTGACAAAACTTTTGCGCAAATTTCAATTTTCAGTTGAGATATTATTAGAGACTCATGCAACAGGATTGCGTTGAATATTGGGAAATGCTCAGTTGTTACTTATGCTAAAGAGCTAAGTTCAGTCACATACAATTATTCGCTACACAATATCGTTTTAGAAATTACAAGGCGCACAACTTCCATACACAGTGATGTCATCAAGTCTTTGGTATCATAAGGTTATGCAAGCAGATTAAGAAATTCCACTCAAAGCCGTATATATAGCAAAATTGTATATGAGTCGTGTTTACTGTATAAGATGTTTCTTTCGCGATGATAGAGATAGTGTGTATTGGTAGGCTAAGGTACCCTTAAATATAGGAATTAACTTATAAAGTTCTGTAAGCTTTCCCTTCGTGCGTCTAATACGAATGCTGGTGTGGGTACAACATCGCGCGGCCAACACTGTCTACAATCGTATCCCTTCAGATTCTCGTATCTTAACACTCGATGCAGGTAACCTATAATTCCACTCTGGCACTTCGTGTCGCATGCATGTTGATCGAGTTAATGAATAGGAGATACTCTGTTCCGGGTAAGTCAACCGATTATTTAACTCTTTTCTTTGTCTTGCTTAAATGTTGGCGAAGTAACAACAGCAAAGGTTAACGACAACTAGTTTTATTTACAAATTGTTTCAAAAAAATGTAGAGTACAAAATTACAAATCAATCTTCTACTCTTCCGAGCGTTATGTCTAAAATTAAAACATAATAAATAAATCCTCTTGAATTATTAACTAGCATAGACACAGGGAAAATCTGGCATATCAAATGACAGTGAACGTGTCTGTCGGTGCTGATGTGAATTTTCGGCGTCTAACAAACAATATATAAGATATGGAGATTTTATTATATAGTTTAATTTTAATTGATATTGCATGCAGGCGTGTTTGATACAGGTAATGAAATCGGATGGATTCCAAATCAACAGGTAAATTAATGACGGCTGATTAAGCGGAAAAATGTAGATCTATATTATAACAGCATTTGTACGGACTAGGTTTCCTCTAAACAACAGATTAATTAGCGACAATTGATTAGACGGGAAGAATGAGCTGTATAGCAGGCCAGAAGGCAGCATTTACATGTCTAGGTGAACCATGAAGCAGGCCAGAAAGCAGCGTCTTCTTGCGCATACGAAGAAATCACGTGATTAACACGACTCTTAAGATAATTAATTTTACAAAATAAATATGTATATAAAACATTTTACATTTTTGAAAAATCACATAATTAACGGTAGTGTAATAGTATTGAAATGTTGACCTTATTAAAGCACATTTGTAAAAATTTTATAACACGAATTTCTACATTTCTATACATCTATACACGGACAAACAAAAGTTTGTTACAACTGTGGGAAAGACTCCAAATCTCTTCCTGAAAATTCTCTCCTAGAAGGAGGATAGTTTGTATCCACCAAGAGGCACATCAAAATTTACATCGATCTACACATGCAGATAAAGGTTTCAATGCGTTTGCATTTAAAGTTCAATATTAATACATGACGTATTAAAAATAAAAGGCGTTTATATACAGGGTGTTTTAAAAAGATGCGGCAATATTAAAGGGGTTGATTGTCCAGCTCATTTTACACAAAAAAGTTTATAATAAACAAGGTCCGCAAACGCTTCGTTACCGATCTACAGCGTGTTGAAGTTTAATTAAAAGAAACAGTAAAAATTAGATTTCTCCAAGACGGCATTAAAGATCATAATGAAATTTTAGGCGTGTTATTTTTCAAGAAAAAAATAGGACGCCGCTGATTTCTTTAAAAATAAAAATATGTTTCTATTCTTTGTTTAATTGTGAAGAAAAAAGCTCTCTTAACTTTCTGTCATACGACGTACCGTTTTTTAGTAAAAAAAAAACACATTTTAGTGCGTGTACATTTATTACAGAATTTTTTTTTAAAATAACAAGGGTTTTATTTAAGGGCAAAAACAAATATTTTACCATACCAACAATTTTAGCAAGCAAAAATTACAATAACTGTGCAAAGTGACCACCTCGAGCTCGGATGCAAGAATCCAATCTTCTCCTCATCGACTGGCGAACTCTCTCAAAAACAACAGGATCGGTTTCAATTGAGTTGCACCCAGCAATGATTCGATTTCTTAAGTCTTCTACGTTTTCCAATGGAGTAGCGTACACCAATGACTTCAAATGGCCCAACAGGAAAAAATCCAGGGGATTTAAATCCGGGGATCGTGCAGGCCATAAGTGTGGTCCACCTCGGCCAATCCAGCGATTTCCGTATGCTTGTGTTAAGAAATCACGAGTTACTTGACTAAAGTGGGCTGGTGCGCCATCGTGCATATACCACATTGCATCTCTAATTGCTAATAGTACGTCCTCCAGAAATCCACGGAGCGTGTTTTCCAAAAAGTTGCGATACACCTCTCCGGTTAGTCTCCTTGGTAAAAATACCGGTCCAATTAGGCAGTCACCCACAATCCCAAGCCAAACGTTCAAAGAAAACTGATGTTGAAAACGATTTTCAACAATTTCATGTGGATTTTCGTCACACCATACATGGTTATTATGGAAATTGCGTATTGCATTTCTTGAAAAATTCGCTTCATCGGTGAACAGAATCAACATCAGGAATTGAGGGATTTGAACCATTTTCTGCAAAAGCCATTGACAGAATGCAATGCGAGGAGGAAAATCAGCAGGAAGTAATGCTTGAACGCGTTGTATATGGAATGGGTACAACAAATTTTCCTTCAGAATGTGCTAAATAGTCCCATTACTTACATCCAAAGCGTCAGCAATTTTTCGAGTAGAAGTACCTCGATCTTCTTCAATCATGTCTAGCACATCCTCTTTCAGCTCTACCGTTCTTGCTTTCCTTGACCTTCCTGCTCCTCCATTTCGTCTTAATGTGCCGGTTTCATAAAGACGCCGATGAATACTTTCGAAAGTTTTTCTATCAGGAGCAATACGGCCAGGAAATCTTTCAGTATACAACCGCCTAGCTTCTAATGCATTTCCATCAGCAAGTCCATAAATGTAGTGCATGTCGGTCACCTCTGCATTTGTATAGCGATTCATGATAAGGAAATTCAACAAATTCGACATATACAAAATTATTAATCATATGTCATTCAATATGTCAGTGAATAAAACAGGACTGTTTAAAAATATTTTTGTAAGCATGATAAATGTACATGCACTAAAATGTGTTTTTTTTACTAAAAAACGCCACGTCGTACGATAAAAAGTTAAGAGAGCTTTTTTCTTCACAATTGAACAAAAAATAGAAACATATTTTTATTTTTAGAGAAATCAGCGGCGTCCTATTTTTTTCTTGAAAAATAACACGCCTAAAATTTCATTCTGATCTTTAATGCCGTCTTGGAGAAATATAATTTTTACTGTTTCTTTTAATTAAACTTCAACACGCTGTCGATCGGTAACGAAGCGTTTGCGGACCTTGTTTATTATAAACTTTTTTGTATAAAATGACCTGGACAATCAACCCCTTTAATATTGCCGCATCTTTTTTAAACACCCTGTATATTTCGGACGAAGGTTATTATTAAGAATTGTTCAATATACTCTCCAAAACATCATAAAATCGTAACCTTACAAAATGTATGAAATACTACGAAAGGAAAGGCCCACTATATAACAAATTTTAACGTTCAATACCGATGATTACATACTATTTGCACAAATACTTTCTGAACAACTGCAGTACATCATCCCACAATTTAATAATAATTAGAAATGTATACATTTGGCTTTAACAATTTAATTTAATAATACGAAAGATGATGAAATAGCATACAAACATGTCTGTACGTATATAGTGTTATAGCTACAATGTATGACAATGAGATAAACGTCTCTAACTGAACGTGTGTTTTTATTGTTTACATTTTATCATGGCTCTTATCACGGCATTGCTTACGTTCGAGGCTTACCCGAACAAGTTCACGTAGCGTGAAATACCGACTGATTCACGAATATATATGTAACTGTAGGAGAGCTTGCCAATGTTTTTTCATCATAAAATGTATGTATTTTATGTATTTACGTCGGTACAGGTCGAATGTGACGTTTTTGGCTTCTTTTTAATGCTAAAATATTTCGTATGACGTAGCGGACATATCGGAAGACGTATTTGCATAATAATTATTGTGTTACACGTGTTTTCAGTTGAATTTTTTCATCTAATCGATGATGATAACCTTCCTTGATAATTTAGTTCTATTGCAGGAATAAATGCGGCTCTATTCGTTTTCCATAAACTTATCTTGTGGCTGTTTTAGTGTGTAGACATATTCGTGAACTTGTACCAACCATATGACTGCTTTATTTATATCCGCTGGTCAGGTGTATAAGGAACTGTTTATTCCATAGTTGGAAAGTACATAAACATGTTTGTTTATTGACTGATTAGCGGTGGATACTTTGTTGTAAATTATGTGTGAACATGTAAACTTAATTCGTGATGATGATATAACAAATAAAAATATAACTTGAAATATATAGGTATTACAAGATTTCTGTTTTGATTTCAGTTTTAGAAATGTACTTATCACAACACATTAAGGCTTTTGATTCGAATTCTTTAATTAGCTTTTTATGCGTTTTGTGACATATAGATGAAGCCCATAAACACTATGTATTATTATAAGCCTTATAATGATAATAAATAAAATAATAAATCAATATATGGTTATAATAAGTAAATGTAAAGATTTAATTATTATTAAAATCACTGTATGTGAGATCTCAGAGTCGGTTTGATGAAAGAATTAATACGGAAAAAAACATGATTTTTGGATATAAATTAATACAGAGTTTGCTACCCCCTCGCTCTTAGCGGGGGCAAGTATGGAGCTTTGAAAATCGATCGTCTTTTATTCTAAATCTTTGTGTCACGATTTCTGTATTTTTATCTGAAATGAAAATCTTGATAGAAACACTCTTAGCGATCTTTTATACATGATGGCACACCGCCGCTGTGCGTGTTGCGGAGAAGAGAGTGTGTCTATCGTTAAAAATGCGACACCTTTCTTTTAAGTAATTGATCAGCTATCTGAAGGTGTTCTAACCTAGGAGAAGGGAAGGAAGGTTTAAAATGTTAAACCCCACTCAGCAAGAAAACACTAACAAGATTTATTATCAAATACATATCAGGTGAAATAAAATCAAACGAAAATATATGTAACCTACTTGAATAGAAAACAATTGCAAATTAAATTTTATTTTCTCCCTGTAAATCATTAATTTGAATAAAATAGTTTGAAAAATTCTGTTTTATACGAGCTTCAAAATTTTCGAATTACCCAATTATTTTAACTATATAATTTATTAATAAAATTCAATTTAAGTGTAATCTCTATCTATATAAATAAAAATGGAATGCTGTTCATTGGTAAGCGCATCACTTGATAGCGGCCGGACCGATTTGGCTATTTTTTTCTAAAAAATATTAGTAATAGTCTGAATAAGGTTTTTAGGAAAAGAAAAATTGAAAAAGTTGCCTGGAAAATTGGAAAATTCGGGAAAAACTAAAACTGCTTTTTTCTATAGGACGTTTGTATGAACTTTAGACCATAACTCAGGATTTGCGTAATTCTTTTTAGTTTTGTTTTGTTCGTTATGCTCCCAGGATGGAAATAACTCAATTGAATGTTTTCAATTGAAAAAAAATCTGGAAGATCTAGAGAAAAATCTGGTACAACAATTTATACTATCGTCTGTTAGTGATCGTGTAACCTCTGAAAGACTTAACCAATTGAAATCATATGAACACAATAGGTAGCACTGTAGTCAAGTCATTAACAAATTCTATAGTTACTAACTAAAATGAGTCATATTCGCAATACCAAACATTTAGTGTCGAAAGAGAAAATCACATAATCTGGACCCGATAGGTGCCACTGTAGTCGAGCTATTAATAAATTTATATTTATAAACCGAAATGATTTATATGTACACAATATATTCGCATGGTCAACAAAATTGTTTTGGTATATGCTGCCGCCCAGTAGATGGCGCTATTGTTTTGGTAGAATTTATATTTATCGCGCTAACTACGGAAAACGCAAAACAACGTCTGCAGGGCCAGCTAATTATTGATAAAGAAATTAAAAAAAGCACGAGCAGTGTGCTTGATAGAAACTGCACTTCAAAATGGAAAAGATACGAAAGCTTTCGTGTATAAGATAAGAGTAGTTTTTTTACACAATTTATCCTGAAAAATCGTGTTATATTTATTTTTTCATATTTATTATTTTGCTAAATACGAATATATTTACGAAACGATCGTTAGAACCTCGGTTAGAATCATCATCAAATTAAAAGATTTCTTGGGTTCTTTATATACCGCATGTGTACATATGCGATGTATAGGTACCGTGCTGCCACATATTACATACATACGTATATATCGTAAGTATACACTGATTCCCTATGCCTAATGATATTTGACACATGCGGTATAAATCTCCTTCAACGCACTGAAGTAAGATGGCTTTCGAAGAATAACGTTTTTAAAAGATGTGAAATCATAATATAAAAGTCTTCTTTCGAATCCTCTTTGGCTTCTTATACTGGCTTTTCTTGCTGATACTGTTAATATATTAACAGCCACGAACAAATTAAAAGATTTTTGGAAAAGTTTGACTAAAATCTTGAATCACGAAAAATAATTTTGATTCATTTTATTGCTTCAAGAACTCATGGAAAACAAGTACAATATGATGAATTCTTATGATAATTTTATGCTTTATAAAATTATTTAAAACACGTCGGACATCTATCCATCTGTTACTTGATATCATTCAGTATACGATTAAAGGACTAAAAGACTCTAACTCATACACCTGCGGTGGCGCAAAGCTCAGCTCACCTGACTAGAGATCGGGAGGTTTAGGGTTCGAATGTCACCAGTGATAAATAATTATCAATGCTAAATCAAAAAATTATATTAAAAGTTTTCAACACTGAGAAAAACTAATTTTAAAATTATTTAAAATTTAGTACAGTATGATAAAATTGTCAGCAAGGTTTTTTGACAAGGAAAGTTACTTTGTGCAATTTAAGACAACAGTTTTGTAAATATTTTTCAAAAATTCAAACCAATTATGACAGATTCTTTCTCTCAACATGGTAAAATTCGAACAAACAAGAAAGAAAAACTTATTAGAAGACATTCCAATTGGATATCGGATTATTATTGGAACATAGGACGGATCCAAAAGAATACTCCAAACTAGCAAATAAAGCTCTTAAATGTGTGGATCCATTTGCAACCCAAAACAAGCCATTGTGTATGACGTTGCAGAAGGTTGGGATATGTTGGGCTTAAAACGAACAGTCCGAACCCAAAGTCTAATAGTTTGACCTTCGACCCAGAGGGTATTAGCTTGAACCCAGAGTGTTTGACCATGAACCTTTAGCAACCATAGTTATGCAAAGTTAAGTTTTTCATCGATGGCTGCTATTAAAACAAAAGAGGCAACTTGAAAATGATGTATCAAATGCTCAAATGTAGAAATCAGAACACATTATAGTTTTTACGATGCAAAAGAAAAAAGTAAACTAAATAAATTGTTTTTTTATTTTTAAAATTATTTAAAATATAGTTAGATAAACACATTTGTATTTTTCAAAATTACTTTTATATGCAAAATACATTAATTTACTGCGTACCTCTGACTCACTCTATATACATATTATTGCGTATTTTTGTTATAATGAGCTGGCTTCGTGTATTTAGACCAAATGAATTGTAGTTGGTAATTCCTTCATTTTACACTAAATACTACATATATTTTTATTTAAGCAGTTCAGAACAAAGTAAGCAAACACTATATTTATGCCACTTCCTTTGCTTTAGATCAGTAGGCACAGACAGACAATAAAGAAAATAATTATATGTACATTATGTATAACTCTGGCTGATATAATCTTTTATTCAGAACTTTATGAAAATATTTTCTTGGCTGTGTTTTCGAGAGCTCACAGCAAATCTTTACACTTAATAATTATTCATTTTGTCTACAAAGCATTAATTATTGTTTGTTTCTTCAAACACTTATTACTATTACACAGAAATAAGAAAAATGTCCAGATTATTCATATATCTTTCATGGTTGGATGATGGCCCGTGAGATTAGTAAACGTTACGTTGTTTTTCTGAAATAAACAATTAGATTTGTACGCTTCGTGTTTTTGGAGTATCTAATGGGAAAACCGACACGAACCGGCTTGATAACAAATTAAAATGAATATTCATAACTATGAATTGAATAAAATCTTGAATTCTTGTAAATTTTATTCTATGTTTGAATTTTTCATTCTCAAATCTGCGAAGGCTTTAAATAACTCGTATTCTCGCTACCTCACTGAAGATATTATCAACACAATTGAACTCGAGAAGGAGGCGTGATGTTCTTACACCGGTGATAATAATATGGATTTATAGGCGGAATTCAGTAAACTCAGAGTGTTAGTTAGGAATATAATTGATGGTGCTCATAAGAGATACGTCTCACACATCGAGTTGGCCTTTCTTATGAATCTAAACGTTTCTGGATTTATGTGAATAAGAAGTGTAAAACCGCAACGCTGCTGCACTAGCTCGTCCATAATCAGAATTTCGTTTCTAATTCTCTCGATATTGCCGATACATTTGCCGACTACTTCTATTTGTCATAGTTCACAAATTCCTCAACAGTTTCAAAAGCAACACTCCTGCTAGCCCTGACGATGTTCCTTTCTTTTATGCAGTAATCTGATTACATACTTGTTCACAAATACCCAGAAACTAAAAAGCATTGTCAAAAAATCTCCCCGTCGAGGAACCCTTTAAAGTTGTCCGTACACCCACGCGATTATATTTCGCGGACTGTGTTGCGTTCGCTAATTGGTAACTTCGCGGACGGTTAACCAAAAAATTTGTTTTGTGTGTATGAGACATTATCTCTATAATAATATAATATAATATTTCGCGCTCAGGTTAGTTTTAGCATTTTTATTAAAATGATATGGATGACTCGGAAACTGATCAGTATATTCCGGGTGTTAAATAACGTCCACACGCATTTACTATAATTTTTATACCAATGCAAAACAGAAACGTTGAGAATAGAGCATTTCTTTAATTGCTCATTATATACGAATTGATAAGCATTTAATTCTTTTCTGTTACACAGGATGGATGAAGAAAATCAAATCGATGACAAATTAAAACGAAAAAGGGAATTGTCTAATGCGCGCGTGAAGAAATATCGTCAAAAGAAGCACACTAAATCTCAGCAACTGAATTCGTCGATGCAGGATGACCCTAATGTAATATAGAACGAAAAAAAAAAGTTTGAATTCGTATTTTTAACCTCGCCTTGATGAAGTTTTCACTTCTGCCGTGTGGTTTTAAGCACAACCATTTTCTTGTTTTAAATAACATTACATTTTAATTAAGAAGAAAAAAATTATATTATCTGTATTAATAATTTATTTATTTTTTCTAAGAATTATTACAATAAAACTTATCTAAAATTGAGTCTATTTTTGTAATTTGTCAACTCTAAAAATTCAAAATTTCATATATCCTGCCAAGAATGTAATCTTTTTTTATGAAAATATTAATATCTCCTAATTAGTAATAAATTTAATAAAAGTAATTAATCTGTTTTAATCTATTTGGTGTGTTTTCCTTGCAAAATCATCGAATAGTAATAAGGCTTTCATTAAATGTATTTTTTAAAAATAACATTACATTTTAATTAAGAAGAAAAAAAATATATTATCTGTATTAATAATTTATTTATTTTTGTAATTTGTCAACTCTAAAAATTCAACATATCATATATCCTGCCAAGAAGGTCGAATTAAAACTTGTCCAGACAAGTCAAAATGCAGTAATGTGATTAGAAACTTGTTCACAAATACCCAGAAACTAAAAAAACATTGTTAAACTATTTTTTCTATGAAAATATTAATATCTCCTAATTATTAATAAATTTAATTAAAGTAATTAATCTATTTGGTGTGTTTCCTTGCATAATCATCGAATAGTAATAAGGTTTTCATTAAATGTATTTTTTTTAATGATATTTCATTTTAATTAAGAGGAAAAAAATTATATTATCTGTATTAATAATTTATTTATTTTTTCTAAGAATTATTACAATAAAACTTATGTAAAATTGAGTCTATTTCGGTATTTTGTCAACACTAAAAATTCAACATTTCATATATCCTGCCAAGAAGGTCGAATTAAAACATGTCGAAACAAGTTAAAATGCAGTAATCTGATTAGATACTTCTTCACAAATATCCCGAAACTGAAAAACATTATTAAACTAGCTTTTTTATGAAAATATTAATATATAATATCTTCTAATGAGTAATAAATTTAATAATAGTAATTAATCTAATCTACGCCAAGTAATATTTTCTATGTAGATACAATAGATGGTAGTAAATATTCCACTTCGAATTCCAGCATGTAACAGTAGAAAATATTTAAACAGGTAGCGCTGGTAGCGACAAAATTAATAAAATCCGAACCCGCAATCGTATCAACCTAACAAAGCAACATAACCTGACTTGTATTGTGTGTTCGACTTGTTCGTGTATAGTATCTCTCAGCTATTGCTATTGGTATATCTGTTTTCGTATATTGATGTGTGTGAGCAGTCTGCATTGTTATGTAGTGAGTTCATCCAAGGTGAACCAGTATAAAACGCGAATCAAGTCAAGACATTAGAGCGAGTTTAAATTTCTTGTATTTAATATACTACCTACAGTACATTACCTACTGCATACAAATAAATATTTAAAACACATTTTCACGCGCGCATGACTCCCATCAAACACCATGTTCTGTTTGCGCAAAAGAGTAATCGATTAGATAAGGCGTACGGCCATAAAGATTAAATTTCTAGTCAAATTTTCCATATCACAATTAACACCATGATATTGCAATTGAAATAATAGGGAAAAAATACTAGTGAGTTATTCTTATTCTGTTACCGTTACGTAAGATAATGACATGGCACTTATAGAAACAAATACATAATAAAATTAAGTTAATTTATTTTTTTTACCTAAAAATCACGAACTATGAATGAATAAATTATTATATTTAGGACTTTTGTATACTTACACATCTAGTAATGTATGTTAACAAGTCCTGTTAGTTTATTGATTATGCAATAAAAAAATTGCACAGCATAATTGGTTACCTAATTATTTGCCACGCGCGAAATCTATTTTAAACAAACGTACCATATGTGGACATTAATCAAAGTAGGTACTTATAATTGTGTTTAGCAATGAGTATTAAAATTTAAAACTAGACTTGTAGAAACACGTCTAATGGGTTAATGACATGAAAAATGCAATGTAACATGTTGTTTAACCCTGCATCAAGCGCGTGGTCTATTCTGTCATTTGTAGGCGTCTGGTCTATGGTCGTAGACCACTTGTTTATAGATTGAATTTTCGTTTTTTGTTTGGATTTGGTACATTTATATATTAGTACAGGTTACAGAGAGCTATTTCGCAAGAATATATTTCAGTAATTCATCATTATATTAAGGCTGTGTTCCCAGATTGTAGAAACCTCGATTTCAAATAGGCGCGTCCTGTATTTCTCCGATTTGTACACCGACGTAATACGTTTTGGACAGTCGTGCTAATCGTAAGTGGTGCGAAAGAGATGGAATATTTATATTAAGTTGCAGCCGTTAGGCACTCTGATTTATGAGTGTACAGTGCGTTTTATTTGTTGAATCGACACTAGACATGTGTCACTCAAATCAACATGGGCTTGTAACCCTAAAAATGTTGGGACAGAATGACAGAATACAATACAGGCTATTTCAGATACGAGGTAAAATTATTATTCTTCACCCAAAATATTGCAAGAAGTATTTCTTGCCCTTAGTATGTAAATTATTATATAAAAAATTAACAAAAAAATATATATAAATTCACAAAATTACGTCTGTAATAGATATTTATTTAGGTAATATAACAAACATATAACTCAGCTTAGTTTCAAACAAAACACAAGTATTTCTTGTCTCTAGTATGTAAATTATTATATAAAAATTAGGTGTGGCCACCACACGACTTTCTTATACGTATAAGCGTTTCAAATTATAGAAATTTAAGAATTTTTTTCACACAAATTATTCAAAATCCTATTCTAAGTACTTCTATTCTCTTAATAAATCTCTATAGAATGCATACTTTGCAAGATATTATCAAAAAAGTGCTCCTCGCTAAGAGTAAAAGTGCTACTTCCGGTCCGAATTTTAAAATTTCATATATACAAAAAATATTGCAAATCCAGTTTTAAATACTTTTGTACTCTTGATAAATATATATAGAATGCATAACTTACGACATATTTGCAAAAAATCGCTATTCGATAAGAGTAAAAGTGGCACTTCCGGTCTGAATTTTGAAATTTTTTTTATACAAAAGATATTGAAAATTATGTTCTAAATACTTTTATACCCGTAACGTACTTGTCTAAAAAGCATGATTTGCGAAATATTCGCAAAAAACTGATTTTCGATAAGAGTAAAAGACCTACTTCCGGTAGGAATTTCGAAAAACTTTTTAAATAAAATTATTCTCAATTTTAATTCTAAGTATATATGAATTCTTTATAAATTTGTTTAAATTTAGTAGTTGACGAAATATTGGCAAAATTCGATTTTTTCGCTGAAGTAAACTGCTACTTCCGGTCTACCGATTTTACTGAAAAACTAATCAGATCTCAAGAGGGAGATTATACACGTAAATACAAAATTTGGAATTGATACCTATAGCGGTTTGACCGCTATCGTGGTCACACACACACACACAGACACACACACACACACACACACACACACACACACAGACACACAGACATTTTTTAAAAACCACTTTTTCGGTATCAGGGGACTTCAAAACGTGGACATCTGCAAAAATCTCGAGGTCGAAAATTTTCATCATCACAATACTTCCTTATACTACGTATAAGAAAGTAAAAAATTAACAAAAATAATGAGGTGTGGCTACCACACTAGTTATACGTATGAGTGTTTCAAATTATACAATTTTTTTATACAAAAATTATTCAAAATCCTATTCTTAGTACTTCTATACTTTGCAAGATATTCGAAAAAATGCTACTCGCTAAGAGTAAAAGTGTTACTTCTAGTCCGACTTTTGACATTTCAGCTATACAAGAAATATTGCACATCCAGCTATAAATACTTTTGTAGTCGTAATAAATATATATATATAGAATGCATAATTTAAAATATATTTGCAAGAAATCTCTATTGGATAAGAGTAAAAGTGTTACTTCCGGTCCGAATTTTGAATTTTTTTTATACAAAAGGTACTGAAAATTAAGTTAATTTATTTATTTATATATTTATTTATTTTAAATCCTTTTATATCCGTAACGTACCTGTCTAAAAAGGGAAATATTGGCAAAAAACTGATTTTCGAAAGAGTAAAACACCTACTTCCGGTAGGAATTTCGAAAAACTTTTTTAATCAAATTTTTCTCAAATTTAATTTTGAGTGTATTTAATTCTCGACATTACATATTCTTCTACCGGATAATTCCTTTTACTTTCTTATACGTAGTATAAGGAAGTATTGTGATAATTTGAATGTGAATGAATATGTGACGAAAATGAAAAGTGTGAACACATGGATGTTAAAACTAACATCAAGCAGTAAATAATTACTGTGACCTACATATATACCTTTATACGTAAAACGTATATGCATATATGCATGTGTTTGAGATACACACATACATTAAGTGCTATTGTCGACAATCGAACGCACAGACACCGGTGTTTCGACCTATGAGGTCTCATCAGTGTGCGTGGAGATTCTCGACAATAGCTTCAAGACTTAAATCGCTGCTTATGTCATTTTAGCGTGTTAAATGCAGTGAGAGTATCACAGCGACATCTAACACCCAAAAGATGACACAGAATCGCTTTGTTCTGTGTCATCTTTTGGGTGTTAGATGTCGCTGTGATACTCTCACTGCATTTAACACGCTAAAATGACATAAGCAGCGATTTAAGTCTTGAAGCTATTGTCGAGAATCTCCACGCACACTGATGAGACCTCATAGGTCGAAACACCGGTGTCTGTGCGTTCGATTGTCGACAATAGCACTTAATGTATGTGTGTATCTCAAACACATGCATATATGCATATACGTTTTACGTATAAAGGTGAATATGTGACATTTTTGACCTCGAAATTTTTGCCGTTGTCCACGTTTTGAAGTACCCTGATACCGAAAAAGTTTTTATTTTTAATTTAATTTTCATTTATTTTATTTTTCCTTTAATTTTGGTCTTCTTATTGCGCATCACGTTAGGTTACTTTAAGTTAGAATTAGGCAAAAATATTATTCTTTTTTATTGGTAGATTTTCTTTGTGTTTCAGTGTGACAGTGGAAGATCACGGGTTATTATCTAACCTTGAACTATCACCCTGTGATTTTTAGTTCTACAGATATATTTTATTTGTGATATTATTATGCATTCTAGCTAGAACTGAAATAAAGCATATTATTATTATTATACATTATGTCATATACTGCGTAAATTGCTTATTTGTCATTTTTAGATTTTATGCACACGGTCCATATGTGATCTTTACAAACATATTTGTCACAAACTGCACAATAATTTCTTATTGATTTATTAAGGGCTGGCGTACTTTATAGCAACGACCACCATAATTTCTGTTTCTAAGTGGGGCCATTTCGACATCTTGTCTTCCTAAAAAGATTATAGCACGGCGTTTAATTTCAGGAGGACCGTGCTGAATAGTTGACCGATGCGTTACTTGTGGCGGATCGTATAACGGACGATTTTTAAGCATTTTTTGGTAAAAAGTAGGTTGGAATGCGTAATTAAAAAACGGGGAAAAAGGCAAGGCATCCTTTTATTCAAAGTATCTAATAGCACTATAATAATAATGAAAAAAACACCATCATCTCTCTTTTTTGAAAGTTTGGCGTCCGATATAGGAAGAATGTGGGGTTATTTTGAACGACGTGGTCTCAATGGAAAATGGTACCTGCTCAATATAGGAATACACTACGGCCTTTATCGGAAGAAAAGCAAAAAAAAGTGGTTTCACGAGGAAGAACATGAAATGCAAGAATAGAGATTACAGAAAGTAATATAAAACCCTGTTTTATTCATCTGTAAACCAAAAAATAATCTTTTATTGCTTTATAATAGACAATGCAACATTTTGAAAAATACCTAAACATAGCTATAAAAATATAAGATTTTGATAATGTTTTGGGCTAGTATTAACATTGTTTTAGCGAACGTTTTGCGTAATCAACATCAAAACATTAAAGAAAAAATTAGGCTCTTAAGTGTTAATTATTAAAAAAATTCCGTCTGTAACGATACACTCTGTATGTTCCCATTATTACTAGAGTGATTCAACGATATCCTCTTCGTGATGGATATTAATCGAACTAAAACGTACTGACATTCTGTTGTCCAACCTGCTTGTTTACCGACAATTAAAAGCAAGCAAATCATATTAAAAACTGTAACATTCTACTATACTGACTGTGCTCCGTAATACCACATTAAATTAGATCCTGTTAGAAATATACAGTTTCACAGCTGCATTGATATATTTACAGTTAGCGCGAAACAATTAACTTAAGAGGTGTACAATACAAAAACGTTCGAAGTCGTTCCGAAAATGTTATTATATTGATCGAAATTCTCTAAAAATAGGACAGACGAAAACTGCTAGTACCGCAAAATATGCGAATGAAAGAACATTCTTCTGTCTCATATACGTACGACGAAAAAGAGAAGAACTAAAACATTTCGTGTAAAATTAAAGTAATGCACCTGCCTCAATATTATTAAGTAAATAATATATTATGTACCTTGGCCTAATTCTTTTTCATTGTAGCTGCGTAACGCATAAAAGAAATTTGCATAGGTATTTGTTTTCAAAAGTGGATTATTGCAAAATATTGATACAATTCTGTTTAACCGTTTTCTGATGCGTCGACAGAAAAAGCGGTGTCACGAAATTAAAGGCAAATAAAATTGTAGGAAGATATAACACACTGAAATGCAGAATAAATATAAGCAAATTATTTTTATCACGCTGGTTAACAGCAAATCAAATGACGTTTAAAGCTGAATATATAAAATTATATTACTGGCGTTAATAATTTACAGTAACTTGAATTGGTAAGTTCGTAGGGGAACGAACGTATATTTCAAAAATGAGGTAGGGGAACGAACGTATATTTCAAAAATGAGGTGTGGCCACCACACGACTTTCTTATACGTATGAGCGTTTCAAACTATACAATTTTAAGAATTTTTTTATACAAAAATTATTCAAAATACTATTCTAAGTACTTTCATTCTCTTAATAAATCACTATAGAATGCATACTTTGCAAGATATTCGGAAAAAAGTGCTACTCGCTAAGAGTAAAAGTGCTACTTCCGGTCCGAATTTTGAAATTTCATGTATACAAAAAATATTGCAAATCCAACTTTAAATACTTTTGTACTCTTAATAAATATATATAGAATGCATAACTTACGACATATTTGCAAAAAATCGCTATTGGGTAAGTGTAAAAGTGGTACTTCCGGTCCGAATTTTGAAATTTTTTTTATACAAAAGATATTTAGAATTATAATTTAAATACTTCTATACTCGTAATGTACCTACCTAGAAAGCATGACTTGCGAGATATTCGCAAAGAACTGATTTTCGATAAGAGTAAAAGACCTACTTCCGGTAGGAATTTCGAAAAACTTTTTAAATAAAATTCTTCTCAATTTTAATTTTAAGTATATATGAATTCTTTATAAATTTGTTTAAACTTAGTAGTTGACGAAATATTGGCAAGATTCGATTTTTTCGCTGAAGTAAACTGCTACTTCCGGTCTACCGATTATACTGAAAAACTAATCAGATCTCAAGAGGGAGATTATACACGTAAATACAAAATTTGGGATTGATATCTACAGCGGTTCGACCGCTATCGTGGAGACACACACACAGAGAGACACACAGACATTTTTTAAAAACCACTTTTTCGGTATCAGGGGACTTCAAAACGTGGACATCTGCAAAAATCTCGAGGTCGAAAATTTCCACCATCACAATACTTCCTTATACTACGTATAGGAAAGTAATACAAATACCATCCATTCCACACGGCTTGTACCTGCTACTCTTTCCTAAAGAAATATTAAATATTTATTTTTAATTCGAAATATCTACTAAACCCTCACTATTAGGAATAGGAAATGGTTAACAGAAATGAAAGAGTCGATAAATATCTATCGAAACACCGCAAAGGCTGTTCCATTTAAATTTAATGACAAAATTATATTATACAGTGCGTTCATGATGAAAGGAACAAATTCGTTTAAAATTCAAGTAATTATTTTGCAGAAAAACCCTCGGACAGGTCGATTAGTATTTTTAGTTGTGAATTTTTTGACATAAGAAAATTATATACAGGGTGTCTAAAGAGGAACATATGCAGCAATCATAGTTTTTTTTTTAATGGAACATACTGTATATTATGCCATATTTGAATTGTATGGTAAATTCTCAACACTTTTTGTGTAACATACCATATCCCCAAAATCAGCGGTTTTCGGAATAATGACGTTTGAAATGTGATAAATTAAAAAAAATACATGAAAATCGATTAATTTGAAGTAGAGGTTTTTGTTGAAGATAAAATTTACAATACCAGGTTGTTTTTGTTGTCTTTTAGAAAAATGTTCAAGGTGTCCTTGTTCAATTTAAACATTTTATTTCATTACCTATGTGTATTTTAATTTATCACATAACTCATTATTCCGAAAACCGCTGATTTTGGGGATATGGTATGTTACACAAAAATGTGTTTAATGTGTTTATAATTTACCCTACAATTCAAAAATGGCATAATATACAGTATGTTCCATTAAAAAAAAACAGTGATTGCTGCATACGTTCTTCTTTAGACACCCTGTATATAATTTTCTTATGTCAAAAAATTCACAACTAAAAATATTAATCGACCTGTCCGAACGTTTTTCTGCAAAATAATTACCTAAATTTTAAACGAATTTCTTCCTTTCATCATGAACGCACTGTATTATAAAAGTGGATGTATGTATGTATGTGTGTGTGTATGTTCTCTATAGACTCCAAAACCGCTGAACCGATTTTGATGAAATTTTCAGGAAAACCCTAGCATAGTCTGGATAGTGTTCCTGTGAGATTTAGTACCAATCGAACTAAAAATTAAAAAAAAAAATTACTTAACGTATCGATGTATTTAACATCTTTTTCAAAAGAACAACTTCAAATTCAGTTCGTGAAACATTAAATTTCTTTTATTCAAACTATGAAAACATTTTGTTTCCAACTACGTTTTAAACACCCCTACTGGTTTTCTTTTTACTGTGCGTCTATTGCATCTCTATTTTATTCATTATTAGTTTAAAGAATAATATAAATATATATTGTAAGAATTACTTTATTTTAACATATACGTTGACATGTACATATTCAAATACGGAGTTGATATGTATTTATATTATTCTTTAAGCTAATAAGGGATAAAATAAAGAAGCAAAAGACACATATTTTGTGAATAATATTCACATTATGTAACATAATATTGTAGTTACCTCGTATACATGTATTTGTACAAACATATACCTATACCTACTAGTAGGCTACTAATATTACCACTTTAGATACAACATATGTATTTTTTTCTGATTCAGAATTGATTGGATTAAAATAAACGTTAACTCATGAACGTTTGTCTCAATGAAGTACACCAAATACATAAATTTTAATATATACTCTTGGTAAATTTCCATTATTTATCATCGAACAGATAATAAAACACGTTTTACATAAACGATTACTAATGCATAAAGCGGGAATTACTTACAAGTAAATGTTTTCCCTTAATTATAACAAAAACCTTTCAACGTATATATAATGCATGGAAACATGTGCATGTACAAACATGTACAGTGCCCATATTATAAATCCGGATGGCTTAGTGTAAATTATATATATTTTTGTTACTTATACAGATTTCACTCTCTCTATTATATACCTACTTTCACAATCACTCTTCGTAATTTTAGTTTAGTGTTTAGCAAAAGGACCAAAGGTTCAAGAATTTGACACATCAGCAAACATTTTCAGAAATTTTAAATGTTCTCTGTATGTTATGAATCGGTGGTCAAATTTTCATTCCAGGATTGGAGTTAAATGAAAAATGTCATTCGAAAGTGGGCACAGTAATAGTGGTAATCCAATAATACGTAACAAGCTGTACATGTATGTCATTTCTTTACCCAAGCAACATTTTTAGTCGTAGGAACGTAACGGCGACCATCACAAGAACTTTAAAGTTTTCGCCACCAGTCGCCGGAACGTGGTAACAACGGTCCTATTACGTGTCTGGGACCAAAATGGGGAATAATTATTCGGTAGTAGCTACGTTCCAGCGACGTCCCTGGAACTGTTTCCGGGACGTTTCCCGGACGTTACGGCTACGTAACGGCGACGTAGCAGGGTGGTCGCAGCAACTGTAATGGAACTTCTTAGGTTTCTGACACTCTCAGTCGCTCTCTGTCGCACACCTTCAGCAAAGCTTCAACTATATTTTCATCTCATTCCGTTGTCGAAGCTGACTTGTAAACTGATGGTAGAATGTAATACTACACGTTGATGGTGTGAGTAGTAACACAATAATTAGAAATATTAAAACACGCGTTGATCATTTTAAAGGACTTCTTGGGTATTAAAGTTATATGCGAATACAAGTTTTCTGACAAATATGATGATGGTACTTAGAAAAATAACAACGCGCCCTTAAAATATACGTTTTGTAAAAAAAATTTTTTTTAAAAATATACTGTACAATTTCGAAATTGTCCATCTAGGCATGTGTATCTGTTTTTAAATTATTCCTGAACATTCTAAACCAATAAATATTCATTGATTTGGTACTTTTAGTACAGCTCTCAAGAAAAATTAATTTTTAATCAGTATTGTGACGTCATTCAACGTCCATGAACAGCAATGGCGTCGCAATTCTGCTCGATAAATATGGCGAATTTTGCGCAAGAGAACTTACAAGTAGTAATTACTGAAATATGCGTCTTTAAAGTAAATACTACTTGATAAAAGTAATCGTGTAGTAGCAGCCACTACAAATATTTCCTTTAAAGTTATAGTTGCTACAAAGTAGTACATGGGACTAATCGGTCCACGCCCCTGTAACTTTAAAGTTGTGCAGGTTCGTTAAGACTACCATGAAGTAGCACACTACTGTAAGGTTCCCGGTGCCACTTCAAAGTTCCACGTGGAACTTAACCTAAAATTAACACATATGATTGCCGTTAGTGGTAGTGAATTATTGTAAAAATAGCTTTTTTCAAAGTTCTGGCTACGAAAGAAAAGAATGGAGAAATGGGAGAACGACAAAGTATTGTACTGGCCGCACAACTCAAATCATTCACGTAGGGGGACTTTAAGATGCAATCCCGCCAATGCTTCAGAGGAGAGTTGGGTACATTATTCGTACATCTTAAAATTATGGAATATTAACAACTTTAAAGATGCCTTACAGACCGAAAAACAATTAATCGGCTTTAACATATGCAGTAGATCAATGATTGAACTGTCGATTACCTACTCTATGCAATAAAGACCATTCTCTAAGCTGTTGCGAGAATGAAATTTTTGACGAATATACTATTATTTCGTCTTTATAATCATCATCAACGTCATATTTAGGAACAAATAACTCATCATAGTTCTAATAATTGTAGATTTTATCTTTAAAATTTTCAACAAATTTCACATCCTCTTACTTCTGGTTCTGCTTGACAGGCTTGTCCACTGTTAGTCGTTTGACCTGATGACACTGATGCTTTTGCAATAGTTATATTTTTCCTGTGGCCATAATGTACGGAAATGTCGCCATTACAACAGACAACTAAGAGCCTTCAGCTGAAGGAAGCCTCAGTGTTCGATAAAATATCGACGAATGTCTATAGGCTTTCTGTTGCGACGCATTTTGTTTTCAGACGCCATGAATTCGAACGCAGTTTCATTTCACAGACACGAGCGATACTTCTTGGTGAGTGCCTTTGTTATTACAGTCGATGAAGTGAAACTTACCTTGTAGTAATTTTTTAAAAGTAACTGCAACTATGTAGTCGCTCTGAATTTATACGGAAAGTGAAAATAACCTGTAAGTAACATCTCGGAGTAGTAAGAACGTCGAAATTACTATAAATATTACTAAACAGTTCCGTAACTTTGAAGTAATTAATACATGTTCCGATAACGTAGCAAAAACTTTGAGCGTAACTTTCAAGGAATGCTAACTTTAAAGTCACACTTCAGTAATACAAGATGGTTATGGCCACTATCGTTTTCTACTTTAAAGTTCCAATAACTTTAAAGTAATCTTATTTAGTAGCCGTGTGGTTCCAAATACGTTAAGAGCTACTAAGAAGTTATGGGACCATAGAGGACCTACTAGTAGTAACAGTTACGTGACTGCTACTAATAAGATCTGAATTGGAGTAAATTTTACTGCTAAGTCAAATATTTAGTAGCAGTTACGTAACAGTCACCGAGTCCAAGTTCCAGTCTCAGTTCCCGTCACTTTGATGCTGCTTGGGTATTCTTCCACATTGCCTTCAATAACGATGTGTACAACTTACGATATGCATATATGAATGTAGTTACAATAATCGCGGCGAATGTAGGCGACGTTGTAGGGTGTACGGGCTTTTGCGCCGAAAGTATTTTAATTAAATCGTATACGCTGTATGTAGAGGGCCATTCTATTGGTTACCTTTATTAGCTACATCTGTTTTATTGCGTAAATATGTTCAGTCCACATCCGTCGCGAGATGCTGTTGAAAGATGAATAAGAGATGTGCCTGCGCTAGAATTCGACGGTATTCAATTCCGATGCAAAATTTGCAATGCATTACTATCGTAGCAAGTGATTTCCCTGTAGTAAAACATGTGTCGTCAAATACACATGAAGAACGTATTTCTGGCTCTGCAACTGTTTATGAACGGCAGAACGCATTTAATTCTGATCTACTTCAAGTGCTATTAGCATGTAATTTTACATGAAATACGAGAAGCATCCTGAGTTTACGAATGCAAATAATTTGATATCTTCTGTCAAAAAAGTTTTTGTGAAGGCAACTGCACGCAAACTTTTATTTCATGAAAAAGAGAAGACAGATTGCGACTTTATGAGAAAAGATATGTCGAAGCTGTTTTTTCCCTGCGATAGTCACTAATTAGAGGCCCCCTTTAAATTTTATTTGTATTATACAGATTGTTCTATAACATGGTGACTGTTTATAGTTTCTTAAATGAAACACCCTGCATATTATAACATTTTTGCATTCCCTATATTATTCTTGGTCAAAAAGTTATAAGTATAGGTCTAAAGTTTAAAGCTTTCGATTTATTAGCATTTTTCTGATGTTTTTATTAAATTATATTTCTCGCAAATTATGTTCATAATAAAAGGTCCTCATACAAGCATTTCTTTCCAATTACTAATTGCATGTCCAGAAAACTGGATTAAAGTTACAAGACACATTTTTGTTTAAAAGTCAATTTATTAAATGGAACATCCTGTATATCGGTTCATTTTTGAATTTCTTAATAAATTACAACATGTGAGATTATTACTTTAAAAGTGACCATTACTGAGCTGTTGTCATTTTTTGATATAATTTTGATAAAATTATGTTTTTTATTTGAATATAGTAAGCCGTGATATTTGCCGCGAAATCGACAATTGAATAGATGCCATTTATAAGTTGCTTCTCAGTTGACAAGCGATTTTATAACGATTTTTTCTAAACGTGTCCTTAGGTATATGATTTTTGTATGTACTGGGGAAATTACATAAAAATTGATTTATCTTGTTTACAATACACTCTATATCAGCAATATATTTCATAAAATATGTAAATTGTGGCACAATAAACACATTTTAAAACCAAGCAAATTTATAAGTTGATTTTAGTAGTTGTAAGAACAGGAACCATTCTCGTGTAAATGGATGAGTAATTAGGGGAACAGAAATTATAAATATAAAATAAACATAAATATGATTGAGTGTTAATTGGTTAAAATAGGTAAAAATTATTTCAACAAGTGTTTAAATGAATACTCATTCACTTTTAATCATTTTTGAACACGCTTCCGAAATGATAAATCGACATTAACAAGGAGTTGAGGAGTTGGAGTTGGAGTTGTTTCTAAATATTTGTCGAATATGTTCTCGCATAGGTTCTTTTGTGGTTACAGGTATACTGTATATTTGGTCTTTTACGTAATAAGTTAGTTCTTTCACATTCCAGCGGTACAAAATTACCGTATTGAGATAAAAAAACATGAAATTGTCAAAATTACATAAAAAAATTACAATAGCTCAGTAAAGGTTACTTTTAAAATAACAACGTCTTACACGTTTTTGGTGCGAAATTGAGTACCTAAGCATTTCAAAAAAGACCTGATATACAGGATGTTGCATTTGAAAAAATATTACTTTTAGACCAAACTGTGTCATGAAATTTTAATCCAGATTTCTGCACATGCAATTAGAAATTGAAAAAAATTAAATTAGCTTGTATTAGGTCCTTCTAATTGTACCCATCTAGTGCATAGTTTTCGAGAAATATAATTTTATAAAAACATTGAATTTTCAGAAAATTCCTAATAAGTCAAAAAGTTTAAATTTTAAGCCTATACTATCTTATTACTTTTTCACTAAGAATTATACGGAAAATACAAAAATATAATAATATGTAGGATGGAGTTTTGGAACATTCTGTATAATACAAAATAAATTTAGAAGGTATTCCTAATGAGTGGTTATCATAGGGAAAAAAGACATTCGAAATATCTTTTCTCTCAAATTTAACCCACAATCTGCTTTACCCAGATAAATGACTCACCCTGTATAGTAGATATATGAAATATTTACATCACACAATCGATTTTACATTTTTACAATCAATCTTCCTCCTATTTTAATATAATTTGCTATCGTCTTCTTGCAACACGCATAACCAACATAGGTATCGCTATTTAATACTGAATCGAATTCCTACAGACTACCAAAGTACATTACCCTCCTACCAAAACATAATAGGAAAGATTGCCAAGCGAAATTCCTTCAAAATACTCCCACATTATTGTATCCGTTCCAAAAACTTTATGGTCTGTAATTTTTTGCTGAATAATCACGCATTTTCTAACCTTAAATATAACCAGAATTGATCGGTTTATACCTATTTTATAATACACTTTTGATAGAATAATTATACCAGATACTATGAAAAATAAATTAATCTAAATTTAAACACAATATACATAATAAGCACTGAAGAAATGTGTAGGTTCGTGAATCATATTGGATGGAATGAACGTGATATTTCTACCAAGTATGTTGACAAGAATCAAACTTGGCTTTCTTTGAAAGCGTTCTAAATTTAAACGGCAAATGTGCGGTGTGGGATTATATTTATACATGGAAAGTTTTTCTTTTTGTTTTAAACGGCTGCATCTGTACTTAAACACTTTTAATATCGATCAAGCATTTACTCCTTCAAAGTTGTTATACTGGCTTCTAAAACTTTGTATAACTAATTAAACCTTTTTTAAAGTTTGTTTGCTTTTATACATTTTCAACTTCAAATTGAGAACAATCAACTTTAAAATGAGAAGAATCAACATCATACCTGTTGAGAATTAAAAAATTTGCAGCATGCGTTGATGCAATAAAAAAATACAAAACCTGAGTGTTACTGACTATCATTTAACGTTAGTGGTTAGACATTTACCATGCCCTACATTAAAAACGCGAAGTTGACAAAGTTAAGCAGCAAATTTGTGGTGTCTGTAACTGGGGGACAATATTTGTGGAAATCACGGAGGAGCATGGTCGATTTATTGTTCAATACATTGAAGAACATCCAAAATTAACATTAAAAGAACTAAAAATGGAAGTGCAAAATCAAATAACAGTATCTAAAGAAACTTTCTCGTTGTGCAAATACGTTTTTCATGATTTATTCTTAAGACGTTTTCAAATAATTTTGAATTTCACTATAGCATTAAGCAATAACAAACGTACCTATATATTGTGATTATATTTACTATTTCTACTTCCAGTGCATATTTTAAAATAAATTGTTTTGAATATATAAATCTCCAATTGTATACCGATGTACAACTTTTTACTTTCTTATACGTATAATAGTATAAGGAAGTATTGTGATGATGAAAATTTTCGACCTCGAGATTTTTGCAGATGTCCACGTTTTGAGGTCCCCTGATACCAAAAAAGTGGTTTTTAAAAAAATGTCTGTGTCTGTGTCTGTGTGTCTGTCTGTGTGTCTGTCTGTGACCACGATAGCGGCCAAACCGCTGTAGATATCAATTCCAAATTTTGTATTTACGTGTATAATCACCCTCTTGAGATCTGATTAGTTTTTCAGTAAAATCGGTAGACCGGAAGTAGCAGTTTACTTCAGCGAAAAAATCGAATTTTGCGAATATTTCGTCAACTACTAAGTTTAAACAAATTTATAAAGAATTCATATATACTTAAAATTAAAATTGAGAATAATTTTATTTAAAAAGTTTTTCGAAATTCCTACCGGAAGTAGGTCTTTTACTCTTATCGAAAATCAGTTTTTTGCGAATATTTCGCAAGTCATGCTTTTTAGACAAGTACGTTACGGGTATAAAAGTATTTAAAACATCATTTTCAATATCTTTTGTATAAAAAAAATTTCAAAATTCAGACCGGAAGTACCACTTTTACTCATCGAATAGCGATTTTTTGCAAATATGTCGTAAGTTATGCATTCTATATACATTTATCAAGAGTACAAAAGTATTTAAAACTGGATTTGCAATATTTTTTGTATATATGAAATTTCAAAATTCGGACCGGAAGTAGCACTTTTACTCTTAGCGAGGAGCGCTTTTTTGATAATATCTTGCAAAGTATGCATTCTATTGCGATTTATTAAGCGAATGAAAGTACTTAGAATAGGATTTTGAATAAGTTTTGTATAAAAAAATTCTTAAAATTGTATACTTTGAAACGCTCATACGTATAAGAAAGTCGTGTGGTGGCCACACCTCATTTTTTGAAAGATATACATTAAGAGGGACGTTTACCAACAAATAGAAACTAATGCAACTTATATTACTCGCGGGACGGGTAGACGCAAGGGGGTGTGAGTAGGTGGAGCTAGACGATATTCGATTTCGATCACAGCGCTTCGGTTTTATTCACAGATTCTGTCATAGATAAAGGAATACTATAGATGGGAAACATAATGTATAAAGAATGAGTATTATTATATACTCGAATATTATAGATATATATGACATTTCTTTTTAATTACAAACTGTCACTCGGATTTAAGTCTGGAATTGCCGACCGTAAAGTGGGGATAGACAACATAATAGCTTCGAAAAACACCCGTGTGAAATGTGTGTGACAATGTTTACTATTTAATGTTTTTTATCTTTAAATATAATTACATAAATTTGATTTTTTTTTATATCGTTCATCAAATGTGCAGCTGGCGCGCAGACGTTGTTTTTTTCTTTTGTGTACCAGCCTTAGTTAGTAGACATTAATCAAATTCATGCATTTTTGTGATTATTTCTAAAACACATAACTTTTTTAAGAAAATAAATTAGTACAAAAACTGGCCTTAACATTATAAATTTATGCCTTTTGCACCACTAACCCAAATTTGAGATTCTAAAATTACAAAATAAATTTAAAAAATGCAAAACAGCGATGCCTTAGTTTTCGATAGGTAAATGCTCCTCTTAACTGAATTTTTAGAATGAACTTATATCGTTATCATCATCATACTTTAAACTTTATCGCATACATTTTTAGTAAAATTTTCTTGCGTCATGTACATTCTAAACCTAGAAATAGAATATACTTAAACTTTAATTCATATAGTATAATTTCAGCTAACAACAATAATAATATATTTATTATATTGTAACGTTTTCGGGGTCGCAATAAACAACTCGTGCAATTTATTTATTTAAAACAGTCTGTATATTCACACACGTAAAATTAATTACAATATAAAAATGTAAAACTAATGTATCACACTTAAACTACTACGATTTAAATTAACACAGGTATTTATTTCTATTACTAATATTTTTGTCCGTATATTTATATCACTTCTATTTATAGAACACCGCACCACTATATTTATTTTGTACTACTTATATTTATGTTTACTCTTCGACTACCACTCAAGGAACTATTTATTTATTTCTTATATTTATTTTTACTTTGGTCTGTTCCGCGCGACGACTATTTAAGGACTTTCTTATTCCGGAATGACTCATCCATCGGTTCAACTGCTTTTATATCAGTAGATAAAACTTCTGGAAAGGTGCTAGCGAACTCTCGATACGCTCGGAGTATACTAGAAGAATCTGCAGACTTTCCGTCGCCGACACAGTACCATGCGATAGAAGGTTTATGACTTTATGAGCACGTTTTTTTTTGTCGTCGCCTAGACGTCTGCATTTTTTTTGTAGATTGATTTTGTTACAATATTATATCAGATTATAAGCAATAAATTAAGATATTCATTTCGCCTTATCATTTATTTCTTGGTTGAGCTTTTGTTGTTACTACTTGTTTGTCAATAGATAAACATTTATTGGATATTTTGGGGCTTTTTAAACAATTTTACATATCCAGTCGGACCTTTTTCAGTAATCTTGTATTTGTTAAAAAAGTGCAAAAAACGTTTTATTTTTGGATTCTATATTGCAGCTCATGACATTGTTTACTGCCGGATGATCAATATTGACGTTCCACTGTCTAACATATGAAAACTAAACTATGAGCTTGTAAATAGTAACTACATATTATGAATTGCTCAATTTCCTGTCATTGTATGTTGGCTGGTTTGTCTGATCATAGGTTGGTATGTTCCATAAGACTATCAGGGAAGAGAAAATTGAAGAATGCACTAGAGTTTCTAATTCTAAAATTGCAGAAGACAGACCTTCAGAATCCGTAAATTATATTTCATTTTCAGTTTTTCTCAGATCACCATCATTTTATCCAGGTGGAGAGATCAAAAAAATAATCCTCGGACATTAAATGGTACAAGCAAAGATAACAAAGGTATTCTAATTAAATAAGATCTGCCAATACAAATACAAACAACATGTGCAAAATAATATCAAATTCAGTTAAAATAAACACACTATGAAAATAACTTCAGAACTCATTCAATATTGACGGATTAGTTGCAACTATTTAACTATTGCCGTCTCTGCAAAAATAACATATACATTATTTTTTTTCAGTTGCATTTACGTACATATATAAATACAACTACATAAGCATAAATGAGAAAACATATTAGGCTCGAAATAAATATACAATGCTAATAATATCAGATTGAATTTACATATGATTTGTTTAAGCCTCTAAATTATGACGAATTTTAACGTTTTAGTTTATTTAGCACTCGTACTTATATTAATAAGTTTCAAGTAACTTTTTTATTGTCGTCTTCTTTATTTCTTCCTTTACTGGAATAGAAGATTTTCTCCATAGTCGATCCGCTTAATAAAAGATTTCCCACGACACTAGAAATACTGGTACCTTCATTAATCGCCGTAGGTCCACTTATAAACTCACCTATTTTTTTTCTATAGGTTAGCGGGCACTATTTCAGCTTTTAATAAGAATATATATTAATTTTTACTCCTTTATTATTTATCAACATTTTTCGGGAATCTTTCATTACTTTTCTCCGTGTAATTTATTTTTTTTATATAAATCGGAAACCTCCTGTATTATTATGCGGTTCAAGGCAGTCCAATATGCTGTCGACCGCTCTTCTTGAAGGTTCTTTTTTTTTCATCGATCTCTGGGTTGTACATACTGCCCCTCGTTTTCTGCATCTTTCCGTTCTCACATATTTGTACGTTTTAAACAGCGATATCAAGGTTCCACAAGTCCTACTCATAAGAAATTATACTGCGCACTTATTCTTAAATTCAATACAACTTAATGAAATTTATAGTCAATTTCTAAAACACATGTGAGCAAAAGTAATTTTTATTCATCTTAAAAAATGTAAAATGTTTGAATTTTCCTGTACCGTTACAACACTCTGTATACATGCAAAATATATGTATATAATGTCGTACAAGAATCTTTCGCTACATGCTTTACCGTGTATCCTTCCTTTCATAGATTTTAAATAATCATAATGTAGTAACACTTATCTGAATAGATATAATTATTATATGTTTCCTCATTGAAAAACCAATTTTTTTGGCAAAATACAAACTTCAAATTGTAAACACTAGTAGGTATCTATGTGAAAGAAATTTGATAAGAATAAAATTGAAACCACGACCAAATGAGCGAGATATGAGCAATTACGACAAGAGTTGAGCCAGAAATATTAAAAAAGAAACTACCTGTTTGTTTCATAAATAGCATATAATAAGTAAAGGGCTTACGTAACATAAGGTAACAACCTACTGATTGCACCTAACTCGTCGCATACTACTGACTACTGCAGCAAAGTATTATATATTATATTATACCTTGAAATTATGTAATTAAACAATATCTACACTCATTTTCTTATGTAATAGTAAAACAAAGTTTCAATGTAATATGCAGATGAATACAGAATTACTATTGTTTGGACTATAAAGAATAACTATCTTCCAACCCACACCCACATATATACATATTTACAGATTCAATAACGGTAAATTGCAAGTATGTAATAGTAAATGATTCAGACTATTTATAATTGCAAAAGATTTTGTTTGTTGCTGTTGTTTTTTCAAATAATTATAAACAATATTATAATTTCAAATCTTTGTAACAAACAAACAATTACAATTTCTTCAATATATTAATAGTGTTTTTTTACAAAATGCAATGATATCGCAATTATCAGTTTTATCATCCATTAAGTAGATAAATAAAAGCAAGGTCATACAATACAACTGGCATAATTGTTTATTTTACAAAAACATTTTCCTTTGTCAATAAACAAGAATTTTATGTTTTTGTGTATTGTCGATATTATGCTTTTACCTTTGATACGTTTTCTGAGTTAGTTTGCAGAAATATTTAATGACGCAAACTCAGTGTGTACTTCTAATTCTACAGAAGTTTCTAACACTTTTACAAAACTTTCAACTGAACGATTTCTAGGTACGTAATTACATGTTTTTGAGGTACAAACTTCAAAGTGGAAAAAATATTTTGAGAATTGATCAGAGAGCATTCGTACTCGTAAGTGTATAAATCTTGAAGGTAGTTCCAGAAACAAAAAAATATTCCTAGTTTCTCTTAAAAATTAAAAGTAATCATCGTATTTAGCCACGAACCAAGCACAGAAAATGACATGTGAATAATTGAACTAATGAAGATCGAACAGTTTAATGAAAAGAATATATCAATCTATAGCCGAAAGTATGTTATGTAATACAGAAGTACGGTGAAATCTCCCTTGAACTGATACCAACGGGCCAACTGAAGATGTCCGTTCAGGAGGAGTGTCCGCATAAAAGAAATATGTAGTAGATACAACAAAAATCGTGTTTTAACGAAAAATGAATATATTAAAGAAACTGGGACATTTAAATCGTATATTTATATAAATGTTTTTAAAATAGCTGTGCTCTAAAATTTATTCTTTTTACACCAAAAGCTCATAATTGGTTTTGTATTTAATTTATCTTGTGATAGCATGTACCTAATAACTATTGTGGGTTCTGGCAATGTATGTAGTTCCTTCTCCTTCACTGGTGGCCTTTCTCTTACTTATAATAGGGACGAGGTAATAGTTTTGTTTAAAGAAGAAAACGGAATGTTTATATAACATGATCATATACTTTTTATTTAATCATTTGAAAATTCAAATATCTTTATACACCTTAATGCTCTATACAAATACATAATTGAAAATATATATCATTTATACCAGATGCCGGTTGTAATGTATGTAAATCTTTTTATTATGCATTCATGATGCTAAACAAAAAAAATAAATATTTATCCTGTATTTAAATAAATGTAAACTTTTATTGTTCATTGATAATTTTATTTATCAACATAATTGTTTTGATATTGGCTTCAATTAATTGCTTTAGACAACCATTTGCACGCGTTGTTTCTAGCTTTTAATCTTTGCCGTGTAAAACGTTTAATTATGTATTACTATGACTTGAAAAAGATTAATAATGCCTGGATAAATTATTGAAGAAAGTACTCATTCGCACGCAGCATTTCTCCAACTACCCAACACCATTAGTCCTATATCTTTTTGTAATTTATTAATGAATTGAAAACCTTACAGGATAATATTTGCGTATCTATACTGTTCAACGTTATATTGAGTAATCATTTGCACGCAAAACCAATATTTGTTTAACAGTTTAGATAACTCTTTTCAAAAACAAAACTTACTTGCTATTTACAAACATTTCATCAAATTGTTTATTTTGAATGTCCATCTTGAACTCTTCAAAAATGAATTTAAATGTATTAATAAAAGAAAACTATTATAAATGAACGTGATAAAAAAAATAAAGAAATTACTATTCTACTATATAACAATTAACAAAATCTCAATCGCAATTATTTTGAAAGCGTCTTATTCTCCCGAAATCGTAATAAGAAGTTCCTCTTGTCGGATCTTGTTTCGAATTTTATACCGACAAAGAAATGTAACGTTGACTACTGCGCCCTCTAGTCCATCTTTTAGGTTGGCATTGGAGTATACGTTTCAGTGAAATCGCTGCCCACATGTTGCCGCCGTGATACACACACGCACACACGCACATATTGTTCTGACAGTTCTTATTCACCAAACGTCAACACATCGAAAATTGTTTTCCCATCTTAGAATCTTTTTCACTGCCTCGTACTGCCTTTCCGACGGTAGGTTTATTCTTGTTGTTAAGACCATCCTTCTTTGTATTTATTAATGAACCTATTGCCTTGTTCATTGTTCAATACATATTTTCTTTTCCATTTATTAATGTTATCTTCACTTTTCTTGTAGCTGGATTGTGACTCGGTAGGTTTGGAAATACGTTGAAAAGAACGCATATTTTTCTTCCAACACTGCCTGCACCTGGAAGATACGTTTGTTTCTCCATTGCATCTGTCCATCGGTAATATGTCTATCTGCAATAAACTTTACACAAGTTTTATATTTTGTTGTCTTTTGTAGGTCATGAAACTGTACACGTCTGTTTCCAGTCTCTGAAGCATTGTGTTACAAACAAATCATAAACACATACACTTTTTATTTATGCCATCAGCTACCTTTTTATACAAAATGTTATTGCTGATCGGGTTTACGTTTTATATATTTTTATATCCTTTTCTAGTCTCTAGTTATAAGCTAAGGTAATTTTTATCTTTGAATATAATTTAGTTTTTAAACTCTTTCATAAAGTTTTATTACTTTATGCATGTAAATCATAATAATTTATTCAGCCATATTTATCTTTTTTGCATATCGTATTTGATCTTTTTCATGATATGTAAACCATACATCTTGTGTATCCTTTTTACAAAAGAAATATATTGCTTATATTTATTTTGTCTTTTATTTCATACTTATTTAATATTTTTATTTTACATTCACTCACTATTCAATTGAATAATAATGACTTTTAAATTATTTGCTTGTATTTGACCATGTGTATGCAACTTTATATACATTCATGTAATTTGTTGCAAATTTAAACTCTTTCATATCCAAATACGATTTTTGTCATTTTTATTTCATTTCAAAACTTAAACTAATTCTTAAAACTATTCTTATTCTATAAACTTGCGAGATACCACGGCAATATGTACATAGATACATAGATGTAGTATGTAATACAAAATAGTGAATTGAATAGTCACTTTAAGGACGCAAAAATTCATATATTGTTGTTTGTCTTCTCTTTTTCTTTGAAATGGCGTCTTGAAATCGTATTTCTAATTTAGAAAGAAGCTCCAAAGACTCTGTATCTCCGTGATTTTCGACAAAACTTTTGAGCTGCTTGGTCAGGGTAATAGCTTTATCATAATTTTGGATAGCTTCTGTTGGCACTGACACCTCATCGACATCAGAATCTTCCGAAAGTTCTTGTATTTCAACTGGATTTGCAATTTCTTGTTCTGAATCTGGATCTTCAACATACAAATCTTCATCTACGTTCAAAAAATCATTAAGGTTTTCATTATCCGTCAATTTCAATAAATTCTTATTTTTGAGGATATCTGAAAGTACACTAAGAGGCAAATCATCTTCTAGGCCAGATGTATCAGCCTCAGTTAACTGGTCTTCACTTTGCATATTTGTGGTTGACAAGCTGATGTACAATTAGGGGGTAAAAATAATATTTTTATATTATTTAAGCGAACGTCTTTCGGATGAGATCCCGCATTGTCTAAAAATAACAAAATGTTTCTTTTTTCTTTAGCCATTTTCCAATCTAGGTCTTGCAACCACTCTGCCATAATTTGTCCTGTCATCCAAGCTTTCTTATTGTATTTCCAAGTTACAGGCAGGTTATTTATGTTAATGTTTTTAAAAGCTCTGGGTTTAGCTGCCTTACTAATTAATGATTAGGAGTTTTTCTTTTTCACCCGCCATATTTGCACAATGCAAAATTGTAAACCTCTCTTTGGGATACTTGTCCCCAACACATTTTTCCTTCTTTAATGTGAGCGTTTTGTCGGGTAAAGCCCTAAAATAAAGGCCTGTCTCATCGGCATTATAGATGTCTCTCGATGAATATCCCTTAATCAAAGAAGGACATTTTTTTAAAAACGATGAAACATCTTCAGCATTAATCGACGCTCCTTCTCCCGAAATCGCTTTAAAACTTATATTGTGACGGATTCTAAATTTATTGAGCCAACCAGAAGAAGCACTGAATGTAGAATGTCCCAAAGAAGCGGCTATTTCTCTTGCTTTACATCGTATTAGCGGACCTAAAAAAAAATAATTTTTTTGCGTTTTTGTCACGACAAACCTATTGGTAATCTCACTCTTTTTATGTACACATACTTATTTTAGAATTTAATATGAAAGAAAATCAACGCATCAATACAAGAAAACCTTATCTAAAAAAATCATATGCATACCTGTTAAAGTAATCCCCTTATGGCGAGCTGCTGTAAACCAGTCATAACACAATTTGTCAATTTTAGTACCATAACCCGTCAAAAAGCTTTTTTTTTCATTCAAATTACTGTTCGACATCCATTTGTTTAGAAGGATTTCTTTATGTTTAATTATATCTGCAGCTTGTGTTTTTCCAATATTTAAACGCTTGGATAAGTTCCTTACACTTAATTTCTCTTTATTGTAAACTTCAACAATCTCAATTTTTTGTTTAAGCGTGAGAATTTTTCTATTTGGAGCCATTTCTACAATGAATGTGTCGCCCACTGTGTCTTTTCCGTATAGACGTCAGACTAATATTGAATGCAGATTCAATCGAAAGCGTGCACCCAAAGAATAAGAACGGTAAATCCCCGACCAACTCGGGGAAGTCCCAGTGAAATTGGCGCGAGGCGCGATTGAGAAATGCAATAGCAATACTCTGGATACAAAAATAAGATAAGGCGTTTCTTTTTATTTTATTTTTTGTCCGGTTAAGAGAACATTTTCTCGTGTCCGCGTCCGTTCAAGAGAATGTCCGTCCAAGAAAGAGTTAATACAATGGAAATTATATAAGAGCCGGTCGGGACCATGAGAAACTGTCCGTTTAAGGGAGGTGTCCGTGTAAGAGGGGTGTCCGCGAAGGGGAATTTCACTGTATGTCAATATAAAAAATCATGAAAGAAATCAGAATATCTTGAAATGGAAACTATGAGGTGAAATTGTGTCAAAACTAGAACACATTCCAAATATCAATAAATGAATCTTCGGCTTTTTTTTAGAAAACTCCGTTTTGTGGAATTTCTACTATGAATTTTATGCTGATTATCACGTTGTAACGTCCAATAATAGTCTGCAATCATCGATACAGTCTATCGACCTTGGTAACGCTTTTCCTTTTTCCCTTGTTCCTCACAAACTGCCCCAAGATTTTTTGGAAATTGGTCAAACTCATGTTGCAGCCAAACACACGAAAATTTTCCAACATTTTGATAACTATGTTATCATAGTCTGGATCCTTGTTATTTCCTAAGAACTTCTCAATAACTCCTTTAAATAAACCTCAGGTTTTTTTTCAATAGGCGTAATAGAATTCTGAAAACCTTCATCTCTACATAAAGTCCGAATATCGGGACCTATAAAAACTCCCTCTTTTATTTTGGCATCAGATAACTTAGGAAATTGGTTGCAAATATATTTAAAACATTTACGTTTTTATCGAGAGGTTTCACGAACTGTTTCATAAAAATCCCAATTTAATGTGGTAGAGGTGGCAATAAAATTCTTATGAAATTTCAAATTTTACTAAGGTTTCGGTTTGTGAAGAATTGGTTGCTGACAGGTTTAAACTTAGGTCAATTGATGATTTAGATGGTTACTTAAAAACATATTGCTGTGACCTTCACATTGTTGAAAATAATACTCTTAAGAATTAATTTGGTTATTAAAAAGAGTACTAATTTTATTTAAAAAAAGCTTATTTAAAGTTTGGGTATAAGTTTAAAACAGATACATGTAAGTAGAATAGGTTGCCAATATTTAAGGATAAACTCCTTCATAATATAAAAATATTTTAGTTTATTGGATATCAAATGAATATTCTCTTGATTATTAATTGTGTTTAGTCATTCCGAATAATAAATAAATTTAATAGTGTTGAACATGCTAAAGGTACTATGTGAGAATATTTGCCTTTAGTGGATTATTGGGCATTATTAAATATTGAATAATCACTTAATTAAAGATCCTAATAAATTAATACGAATATGCGGGGACGTTTTTGATGGGCAAATGCTAAATGGCTAGAGGTACAATGTGTAGCAAGATTCTAGGTTACTAAAGCACTATGTGAGAATGTATGTTTTAGTAAAAAAGTGACGGCATCGTATTAATAAAATTAACAAGAATCAAAAATAGGGTTCATTAAATTATTATTATATATACATAAGTACTTCACACACATTATGACTCTAAAGAGAGTATAAATGTTTCTTTTTATTGTAAAACAAAAGTTTATGAAATAATGATACTATTAACGACCATTATTTTAAAATATAAATATTTTTTTAATATGAAATTTAGACATCTTATTTAATTTCTTCACCTTATCCCAAACAAAAACTAAGTAAGAGGAAAACCAGAGTTAAGAAGTAAATCACTGCGTGAACTCATGAGAAAAATTTAAATTTTATGCTGATACGAATAAATTAATAAAGAATATGTTACAATATTTTTATCATTTAGACAAATAGGTATCACAGCATATATTATACGGCCGTACCCAACGTGTGGGTATGGCCATATAATGTTCTTAAATAAAAATTTACCATTTATTAGTAATGTTGCATCCACAGCAATATGTTGGTTTAGAAACATCAATTTTGTTGTCGACCTGTATTGTTTATTGTTCTTTGATCGGCTTTCAAATTATGTCCTTCCGCTAAAGAATATAGCTTTGGTATTGGAATCAGCTGAGAGGAAAATTAATAGTGATCTTGAATCTGTGTCAAGGTTTGCATCGGAGAGAGGGCTTGTGATTAATCCCAGCAAGTCTCGGGTTCTGATGTTCGGTAGTCCTGCCACTTGTGATCGGATTAAGCAGTTCATTAATATTGAACTAAGCAATTCAACTCTGCCTGTGGTGGGTTCTGCGAGAAGCTTGGGCCTGATCTTAGATAATAGTTTTAGGTATAGACATCAGATTAGTAATTATATAAGAAATGCATATGCAAATTTACGAAAGTTATTTCCGCATAGGTCAATCTTAAGCATTAAAGCTAAAACAATTTTATGCGAAACGTTTGTCCTATCCCAGTTTACCTACTGTGCGCCTCATGTATCGATAAGTATACGGAATACAGGATTCAAAAAATTCAGAATTGTTGCTTGAGGTTTATTTTCGGTCTGAAAAAGTTTGATCGCGTTTCTCACGGACTTGGTCGCTTGGGATGGTTGAACATGTATAGTAGGAGGGAGTTGCAGACCCTACGTTTATTTCAGAAAATTATTCTTTTTAAAACGCCTCCTTACTTGCATAGAAAAATTAAATATCGATGTGATGTTCACAGCATCACAACCCGGTTCAGGGGCCTCATTTCGCCTCCGCCACATCGTACCTCACTATTCAAGAGGCCATTTTCGTATGTTATCTTTTCTAAATACAATGCATTTCCTATTGAACTCAAAGGGTTGTCCTTGGCTGGTTTCAAGCGTGGGCTTAGGAGGAGATTGACTGTGACTGTGTCTGTTTCTAGATAATACTTTTTTTTTTCTCTAAGCTAAGCATAAGTATCTCTAGGTTATTTGTGTATATTATGCATCTGTAACTAGATTTGTTGTATGTTAGGTTTACTGCAGTGACAAACTATCACTTTATTTTAGGCATAATCTCTTGTGAGGATTTATGCTGCAGCCAGGGTTTAGGTGGTAGAGCAGTCTTCGACTGAACCTCGCCCTGTGACTTGCGAAGGTTAAATTGAATTATATCTTATTTAGAATGTTACTTTTGTATTTTGTACTTTCGCAATAAAGATATTTTTATTATTATTATTATTATTATATGCGTACAGTATACAGCTAACTGTTTTTTGTCTGAAGAAACTCGTGTTTTATTATTGTGGCGTCTAGAGAGTGATTAATAACTAATATGTACTTCTTTTAATAGCTTCCGAACTATCCTATATGATAGAAATGCATCGTAAGCATTTCCTGTACAAAAATATAAATCTCAATTTCTTGTGTGGTGTTTACCGTTCAAGAATTGTATGTGTTTATTATACTCCTAAGAATGCAAGGTCTCTATTATGTATGAGCATATTCATCTTTATACATAGTACCCCCAATTTGCTTATAAAATACAACTGGGGAAATACGATATACATGTGCGATGTTATTTCTCTTTAGTTGGTTGTACAGATACGCTTATATTGAATACACACATAGGTATTCGAATAACTGTGACTTTTTAATACCTATTCCCTATACCAGTGGTTCCCAAACTTTTCCGAGTCGCGGCGCCCTTTTTCAATTAAAAATTTTCCATGGTGCCCTACCCTAAGTAAAAGTATGACGGGCCGTGAGTAAAAAATATATATAAATAAAAGTCGTGTATCTTCAATGTTTAACATTCTTTTTACTTTATTGGTATTAAACTAATAATTAATGTGATGGATGCACCATTTTCTCAAATCGTGGAATTAAACTGGACACTTTCTTTTTCCGGGTTATTTTTTGCTCTATACTTGCTTTTTATCACAGCGACCGCCGAAAACCCAGCTTCGAAAAAATAGGACGTGGAAAATGGAATCCTCAGAGCTTTATTATCTAGAAGGGTATATTCATCTTTTATTGAAATCCAACATTCTGTCAATTCCATACTGCCACATTTTGCTTTCAAACTGTTGTCGCAAGATAACTTGAGAAAATTCTCTTCTTCCGCAGAAGTAAATGGATCTTGAATCCATGCAAACCTACCGGAATTTTCATTTCGAAAGTATTTCTCAAACTACATAATTAGCTGTGATAAGTGCCCTTCAAATATGTTTTTTATATCTTGAGAAAGATCAAATTCATTTGACCTTAAAATATGCTGCGAAATTGAAAAACAATATTTGCCTGCATTTTCATTCAATTTTCTTCTCCATAGTTTGAGTTTTTTTTATAAAAGTTAATATTTTTTCCGTTGACTTCAAAAGGTGCATGTTTTTTCCTTGCAGAGAGAGATGAAGGGAATTCAGCTTTTCAAAAATGTCGCATAAATATGGCAGTTTTATTAAAAAATCGTCATCAGCAAAATCTTCTGCATCTATGTATCCTTCCTCTTTACGGAAAATAAAAATTTCTTGCCGCAATTTAAAGGTACGTAATAAAACATTACCACGAGAGTCATCGTGCACTGCGGTAGAACAACAAAGACGAGTGTTCGGCTCCCATATTCTCACACAGCTTTTTCAAAAACCGTGCTTTCAATAGACGAGATTTTATAAAATTTACCACATTCACCACACATTCTAACACCTAATTCAGTGCAGGACTCAGATGCTTTGACGCAAGCGCTTGTCTATGAATACAATGGACCCACAGTGCATTTGATGATTTGCTTTGAATATGTGCCTGTATCCTCCATAGCAGCCAGACATCGAGATCAGACACCAACGCACTTAGGCCAATTCAAATCATTTTCAGATATAAAAAAATAATGAGGTTTGCTAATCTAGATATTTCCAGTTTCTTATTTTGTTTAGTTAGATTGGTTCAATTAATTATGAAGCTTTTACAATATTTCGCGGCGCCCCTGTGAAGATGTCACGGCGCCCCGGGGCGCCGCGGCGCACAGTTTGGGAACCATTGCCCTATACTATAAATTATTATTATTATTATTTATAACCATATCACACGCATAGTTTTTACAATAAAACTTTTATTTACATTTTTTTAACTTCATGATCGGCCTGTTCTTATACGATATTTTAGAGCAATGTAATTTGGTCCTGCGAATAAAACGAAATATAGTCTAATGTTCATATAATTCATATGAGAATCACAGTAGTAAACGTTAACGGTGTACGTCGGGTAAGTTGAGTGGCAAAACGGAACTTTTCCCTGGTGGCAAAGTGCATATAACAGGCAGCCATATTCTGTGATATTAGGTTTGTTCGGGTTTAATTTTGAACGGTTCCAGAACAGTTCCCGTCAGGCGCGTTTGCAAAATTGTTTTAGATTTCGTAAATGCGCATGACGGGAACATAAACGCGCATGACTAGAACCGTTCTAGAACCGTTCAAAATTAAACCCGAACAAGCCTATTGTAAAGTAGCGATAGCGATCAAAGTGTATATTATATGCATAGTTGCTACACTGTCGGAGGCGATGTTGGTCAGTGACTGTGTCACGTGATCCGGGACGACCTTGCCGAGCTCTCTCTAACCTCATGTGATGACGGCGAACGTCATGCAAGCCATGATGCCACAGGCCCGTAAAACTCCTACTAATCTAATACTACAGACGGTATGTACTCAAAACCTCAGACCGATATGCTATTCGTTGCTAGATGCCCTCGTATGAACATGTGTGGTAATACAAGGAATGCGTCCCTATCCGACCCACGCATTTTCCTTCGGACGATGATGTTTGATACCGGCCCCGGCGCACTTTCTATTACACAAATCGAATATCTTTTGATTTGGCGGATCCGCGGCGCGAGCCGTCCGCCACGTCGATGTGCACAAAAAAATCCCGTGTCTGGTATTTTTGTGACGCGCGTCCCCAAACGTACGTTATTATTATTATTAATCTTTTAACACGCGCACACACAGAGAGAAAATTCGCGGTGTGATTTGCTGGGCGACCACCAAGCCGAAAAATTTTTCCGTGAATCACGCGATTTGAATCCTCTTTTTTCATTGTATATATTATGTAATGTTTCGAAACTAAAAGTTATCTGGTATTTGGAATTGTTAAGCAAAGGAAATAATTAAACAATATCGAATTAACAGAAAGTAATTGTCTAACAGCTAAACAAAGCAACCTTCGTATAATTCACATAGAAACACTTTGACTATGTGAATCAAAATTGCTACACAAATAATAATAATAATAATAATAATAATAATAATAATAATAATAATAATAATAATAATAATAATAATAATAAATGTCTTTATTGAAACAAAAAATGATAACTAGGGTGGTACGGACCAGTGGCGCCTGCTGCAGGGAGGGCAACGGGGCACTGCCCCCAGTGATAAACTTCTTTTAACAGATAAATTTAAATACCTAATTTGTATGTAATTTTTCTGATTTGTTTGATAACAAATAATATCCCTAGTAGCAAAACCAGTATATGCACACTTGTCCTACATTAGTAAATATATATTTTTATCCTTCTCTAAAATTGTGATTTTGCTGCTTGGGTATTTTTTCGGAAGTAACAGACCGTCTCTTCAGCGCGTTTAAAAATCACAGTCTGGACGTAGGCTCCGGGGCATCTCGCGCCACTGCTCCGTTTGTACTAGAAATCGTGCGTATAAAAAGTGGCGCGGGGCGAGAGCGGTATATGTCACGACCGGGCACTAGACTGTGATGCCGGCTGGCAATGTAGTATATAATATCACAGAATAACAGAAGTGACAAAAATCTCACTTACATAATTCCGATATTTGTGCGCAAAATCGAACAAGCGCACATTTCAAAATGGCGTTTTGTTGTTGTATAAATTAATATAACCTGTCTAAGTTTTATAACTTATAATTTACGAAATTATAATAAGTAAAGGTGCCAGTTAGATTGTTGTTGATATAAATAATGGAAACTGTACGAAAGAAATAATCTGGCGTATGTAGATGTTGTATTTTTACTTGTAAAAATGTTCAGCAACAAAATATATCCTAGTTTCTTTTCGTTTCTTAAAGAAGAATATCGGTAAGTTATAGCTATTCAGTAACAGTTAATTTGTAATAATTCATCTTTTTTGTAGTGTCTTACAGTGGATCACCAGCTGTAACCGGAATGACCTAAGTAAAGATTTGTCAAAATTATGGCAAACAACATTTGTGTGTGGTAAACACTTTGAATCACACATGTGTTTAAATCATATAAGGAATCCAATGCAATTCCCGCATTATTTCTCTCACTCTGCATGGAAACACCAGAAAGAAACAGCTTTTGATGCAAAATTTCACACGGGTAGGTTATTTTTCATAAAAGTGTTTTTAATATAAACTGTCATAAAATATATGATCTTATTTATCATTGTTAAATAATAATAATAATAATAATAATAATAATTTATTTGTCCTCTCGACTACATAGTAGTATGGGATATGTCAACAAAGCTATTACATATACAACATACATAAAAAGACAATATGGATACAAACTAATACAAAAACACCAATTCTAATTCAGATCTCATTTAAAAACTCTGACAATGAGTAGTAACACCCACGCAACAAAGACGCTTTTATTGTACGTTTAAAGATCTCTCTGCACCCGATATTTTTTACGTTATTTGGTAGCTTGTTATATGCTTTTATAGCTATTAAGTGTGGACTCTTTTCATAAAATGCAAGTTTATGCCTCGGTATCTCTAACTGTAATATATTCCGCGTGTTGTACGTATGATAACTAATCAAATGTGTCAAACTATTAAGATTGTCCTTCGCGTACAATAACAGTTCCATGATGTAGACACACGGTAGCGGCAACACCCTCATCGAGGCAAAATGTGATCTGCAGCTAACCCTACTACCCACCCCATTCGTAATACGTATTGCACGTTTCTGCATTTTAAATACTCTATCCAGGCCAGACGATGAGCCCCATGCCAAGATCGCATAGGACATCACCGAGTGGACCTGGCCAAAGTAATATGTTAGGAGAATATCCGGGCTCACCCCAGATTTAAGGACCCTGAGAACGTGGCAGAACGAAGATAATTTTTTGCAAATGCCATCAATGTGTTCATTCCACTTGCATGTATAATCAATGGTAACCCCTAGAAACCTAGTACTATCCACCTGTGCGATACTGTGACCGTTACATCTAATTAAACTCGAAGTGTCTCTGTCATACTATCTCGTTCTGAAGTCCATATAAGTGGTCTTTTCACTGTTTATAACTAAGTCATTCTGAGACAGGTATTCGCTTACCGCGATTAAACTATTATGTTTTGATAAGGTTTGCACTTATAATTAAAGTTTTTATTAAAGATGAAGCATGAAAATAAATACTTCTAATGTGGTTTTTATCTTTTTATATTAGTGAAGGAACCTCCTTCGAAAATAAGAATTTTAGAGAACATCGTTATCTCTCACAGCCATGACCATATTGAAAAAGAAATCAATTGAAACCTCACCGGTTAAGGAACTATCTACAGGTAAATATTTATTATAAAATATTATTTTATAAGAACTAAGTATTATTTGAAATTTTAAAAGCATGCTGATTTCAAAATGTATTTTATAATGTGGAAACTATGAATGTTCCTAGCACAAGTGATCTTGGATCCCAAACTTTAGCAGAAAGTGAACCACCTGTAGGTATGACAATTAATATTGTAACGAAACCAGCAGACGAAATGAGTTACATTAAATAAAAGAATCAGATCTCTCGGTGCGATAAAAACGAAATTGTCACACGCACAAAAAAAGAGATCATAAATCTCTCTCGCTGGTAAATATCGTAAAGCGGTGAGTCATACACTTACGCATGGTACTGTATCGAAAGCGGAGACAAATGTCTGGAATATTCTTCAACACATCGAGAGAAGTATGGAATTTAGAGGAATGCTCTAGTAATCTTCACATACGTATATAAGGCGGCATGATTCATTACGGAAGTAATCGCGGGGTAATTACGGGATTCATTCATTGCGGGCGGAGTAGTTCGGGAAAGTCCTTACGTAGTGGTAGCGTAGAAATAAATATAGTAGTGCCGTGTGATATAAATAGAACTATATAAATAAATACGGACATATTAGTAGTAGTAAATAAATACCTGTGATAATTAAATTGTAGTAGTTTAAGTGTGTTAAGTTAGTTTTATGTTTTTATATTGTTAAATAATTTTAAGTTACATAAATATACAGACTGTTTTAAATAAATAATTGCACGAGTTGTTTATTGGAACCCGAAAACGTTACAATATTTACAATACAAAATTATATTATGAGTAAAACATAAAATACGTTTAGTTGTTTAACTAAAGAATTCGAAGTCATTTTTGAACAAAAATTCAACACATATGTATTTAACCTACTTTTCAGTTACACACATACAATTAATTTGTATTTAATGAAGTGTATAATTTTTTAATTGTATTTTAGCAGTTATGGAAATTCCTGCTACATGTGATGTTGGGGTTCAAACAGGAAAAAATCTCTCTGCCCATACACCCAGAAAGGAAAGACTGAGAAAATCTCTAAGGCATGTATGAGACGATGCTAAATTGGTAAATTGGAATGGTCATAGTGTTTTTCAAGTTCTTATTGCATAAATTAAAAGATGTCCTGGTCACGTGTACAGGTGTCTGTGTTAATAGAGGAATATAAAAAATATCCTTGTTTATATGCAGTTAAAGATGCAAGGTATAAAAACAAACATGCTTGTGCCACAGCAATAGAGGCAATTAAAAATATAGTGACAAAAATAAAACCAGGAGTGTCTATATCAATTGCAATATTGTTTTTCAACTTTGAAGAGAATAAAAACATTTTCTAGAAATACCATGCAGGAAAGCAGACTATGTGCCTCAGCAATGTGTTCCATTGAAAAACAATTACTGACATCAACACCAAACTTCAATGAATTAGTTATTAATCATTTTGCTAATCGTAAGGAACGGCGAATGGATTTTATTTTCAAACAAGTTAATTAAATAACATATTGAGTTTATCTTTTTGTTTGTATTTAATGTTTGATATTAAACACTCGGACCCCCCCGGTGCCCTTCCGTCCCAAAAAACCACGGGCCGCCACTGGTACGGACTGAATAACATCATAATCAAAGTGTCGAATAAATTTTAATTTAGAGGGCCATATACCAACTGCATCTGGGCAAATAGAAACTTATGCAACTTGTATTACTAGCGGGACGGTAGACGCAAGGGAGTGTGAGTAGGTGGAGCTAGACGATATGTAGATCGGGAAAAGACGGTTCTAAACCGGTAACTTATTAGTAATAATAATTAAATACGGCTACCTTCAAGTAGGCTAACGGACAATTTTTATTTTTAAACGTACTTAATTAAACTAAATCGAATTAACAAATATCAAAATAATATAAAAAAATTGTAGACTAGAAATCACTTATGTGGTATTTTGATTTTTCATTCTACTTGCATATTTACTTTTTTGTTTTGTTGATTTTTTATAATAATTCGATTATATTAGTATATGAGTATATTATAGGTACTGCAATCTTTTTTGATTGCAAAAACTGTAGTTCGGATTCAAGTCTGCAATAGCCGACCGAGTCCGGTAGAGATAGCGAAAAGTGGGGATAGACGATGGGATCGCTTCCAAAAACACTTGTGTGAAATGTGTGTGACAATGTTTACTATTTTAAATTTTTTATCTTCAAATATAATTACATAAATTTGATTTTTTTTTATTCGTTCATCAAATGTTTAGCTGGCGCGTAGTGGTTATTTCTAAAACACATAACTTTTGTAAGAAAAAAAATTAATACAAAAACTGGCCTTGACATTATAAATTTATGACTTTTTGCATCGCTAACCCAAATTTGAGATTCTAAAATTACAAAATAAATTTAAAAAACGCAAAACGGCGATGCCCTTACGGGGCCATAGTTTTCGATAGGTAAACGCTCCTCTTGAGTCATCCTCTCTGATTTTAGGTGTTAAATACTGTGCTAGGCAAAACTTTTTTTTATATAAACATATCCTATTTTTTGTCTGTTCAATTTCGGGTCACAATTTATTTAAGAATAATTCCTCAAACTCACCAAACGAAGAAAACATTCCATCAATAGAAGAAAACCGCTCTAACATATGTCTTTCCATGGAAGTATTACATATTGCTGTGGTGGCTGCTACACTGTTAAAAATGGGGTACAGCCATATAAATTATGCTGTAGACTCAATAATTTGAATAAATGCTAGTAGATGACAAAATCATTATATTCTACCTATAAGCTTATTTCTTAACAGCATAGTATTTTGAAAGTTCTTATGAGTTCTTGCAGTGATTTTTGCTTCTTCTATTCTGGTATACCTCTTATTTAGTTCTTTGTTTGGGATAAGGTTAAAGAAAATAAACCAAAGATGTAAATCTCATGTAGAAATTATATTCATATTTTATGAGAAAGTCAATCATAAATAACATTATTATATTGTATCTATATCCATTTTTGTATTGCAAATAATGAGGAAAGAAATCATTTATACTCATTTTTGATTTATAATGTTTTTGTAAAGCTTATATTAAATTAATGCTGGTTAAATAAAAAAAAATTATGTCGTTCTTTTAGATAAAAGACAATTATTGATTCTTGATAATAAATTTATTAATACGAAGCTAATTTTATTTCACCAAAAACATACATTTTCACATAGTGCCTTCTAAAACTTTGCAACGCGAATGCCCTGAAACTGGCCCATACTAATCACTAGCTGTAAACATTCTCACGTAGTACATCTAGCGGCTTAGCACCTGTCCATCAAGAACATCCGCGTTTATTTGTACTTATTTTTGTTTGAAATATTAAATTAAAATAACTATATAATCATTAATGATGCCTAATGGTCTACTGAAAGCAAATATTCGCACATAGTACTCTCAGCACATCCAGCACCATTAACTATCCTTTTATCACTTAAAAAAAATCATTATTACTGAAGAAGATAATATTCATACAATTAATGATGCTTAATAACGTTTTACTAAAAGCAAATATTTTCACATAGTACTATCAGTACGTCTTGCACCATTAATTAATCCAAAATTGAATAATTTATTTCAAAACTTACTTTAATTCGCCATATATTTTATCAAATTCAGCTTTATTAACGTCCTCCATTTTAAACTTAGTAATAAAAAAAAATTATTGAATGTAAATTATTAAAATTAAAGAAAACTAAATTAAAATTGGATTCAAAAACTTAATACATTTAATCTGATTGTGAGTTAGAAGTATGTTACGCCGGAAACTACGTCGCACTAAGATAACAGCCTATATTAAGTTAAAGATAACGGAGAATCACAATAGGAGATGGCTGAATCAGGGAAACGCAGGGCCGAGCTAACTCTGTCGCAGACGGCGTGACGGTTCGGATAAACTAAAACACCTAAAAGAAGAGCGTCGGTCGGCTACGACGCTAGCGACGTTGTCCGGGCACCAGGACACTATGTTACCTTAACGATAACCTACCTGCGCCTCCTATGAGCTACCACTGGCTGTGTCCCTCCAGCGGGTTTCCTATTGATCAGCCTGTATAAACGTTTGCACCCATTCAACTGCTTGTCACAAATATAATCGACGAAGGTAAGGTATGTTGGGGTAATAATAATTAAAAGAAAAGAAATTATGATGTGAAGAAAGGTGCTATATTCAAAAAAATTGTTCTTCTTTTTTTTGAAAAATAAATAGAAACTTGACAGTATAAATTGGAAAAGTATGAAACAATATATATGTTTTTTTTTAAATATATATAAAATGTTGACAGATAAAAATAGAAAATTGTATGAATTAATAAAAATGTTTTTTTATTAAAACAAAATAAAGAAAATTTAGCAGATAATAATAAAACAATAGAACCTCTGCGCCTCGGCAGGAGGATGGTCGGCGTAGAAACGTTTCCTTGCCTTACAGGCCAATATACATTTGTTATTATAAAACGCCACCAACGGCGAAGTTCCAAATTAAATAGATACAAGTAAATATAATAGGTTTAAGTTAGCGCACAAGGCTTAAAATAATTTAATTAGTTCAGTGATAAGTAAATCGTGAAATTACTTAGACAAAATTTTGAATTAACTAAATAAGCTGTTTACAATTATTAACCAATTACAAGACGCTACTGAAAGTTACAATGGAAAACCAGTATTAGCACAAAAGAATCTACTGAGCTTCGGTATTTAAATTTTCTACTATGACTTAACTAAATTCCATAGCTCAGAAAATTAAAAACACATACGTGAAAGTCAAATTTCTAATTTACGGTAATAAACGTGCTAAAATTACTATCGAATTCAAGATTAAAATTCAACACATCAAAGAGAAATATTATTATTACGGTAATGAAAATACTAGAGTTACTACTAATTTAAAGATAGAACACTACAAGAGATATAGTGCTACGGTAATGAATTTATTAAAAATTATTATTTAATTAAATATACAACACAACAAAGGGTTATATTATTACGGTATTGACATTACTAGAATTATTATTGAACTAAAATATTCAACACAACAATAAGTGCCCTTATCATATCTTCTTAGGGTCACTCTGTATACAGCAATACCAGTTTGCATAAAGATAACAAAAAAAAAATAAGTCTAACGGTAATTTGATTAGGATTAATACGTGACCTTGCAGTTAATCTAAGTGGTGCACTAGTTATTTTAGCCACTCAAAAATTCTTAGGTCAAATATAGGTAAGATAAAGTCCTGTACTCTGGCATAAAGTCGTCGAAAATCAGTCGTAAATTATGATGAAAATTACAACATTAGTTGCACTTATCTGTCAAGATGGACGCAGGATGGCCGCTTCCGGAAACCAAGATGACGGAGGCCCCTCGATGAAAAATTCCACCCCAACAGACAGGATGGACGTATAGGTGCAACTACTGCAGCGACGATAGAAACCACCACGCTCTTCAATGATAATGCGGGGTGATAATACCAGAAATATGGCTACTGAGGGCTTTTGTGCCCGTCAAAAAGAATCCTATTAAATTAGAAGAGAAAAGAAACATAGATAAAATTCCCGAAAATTAACACAAAGTTTCAATCACTTACCCCAAAATGTTAATGGAGATTCCGCGATAAACGACTTCACAAGTCACTCAAAGGTGCAAAATTTAGATTCAAAAAAACAGCACGTGGCCATTCGTAAATTTCAGGTAACGATATTTCGATAAAAACCCACGATAAATAACCCAAACTAAGGTATCGATATATGCTGCTTACTCCATTTAGAGCCGCTTCCGCGAAAAAATCTACATAGATAATGTAACAAAGTTACTAAAGGAAGGTAAGCAGATTGCACACCATGTTCTCACACAAGAATCGACTATGTAAGTGCCGTCAAAAAGCGTGAACCCTCTTCCATCACTAATGCGCGTCAGCTACACGCATCCTTTCCGAAGTAACAAGCCCGGAAATATCTCAGAACGAAAGGCGGGAGAATTCAAATAAACATAGCAGGCACAAATCTAAATTTGACAATAAAGGGAGTCAGCACCATGACATATAATTAAACACAAACATGAACATAACTTCGATGAAGATAAAGTAACAGAAACAAACCCTTCGATGTACGTAGAATTTATAAAGTCGGAAGTACGAGAGGAACATACATGCTCAACAGTTGGTAATGCGTGAAACGATCGTTGCTCCTTAACAAAGTAACCAACGTTTGACAGAAGAAAACAAAACAAACCTCAAAAGTAGACACAATTTAATGCGGAAGAAAAAGGGATTCTGCAGGTAACTATTGAAATTTCCAAGCTTTTAAATCCGCTCCGAACAGACGGTTAAGAAAACCGATCAAAACATATATTTCAGAGTAACAACGACACTTAACCCCTACAGCGGTTCCGAGGAAGAATTAACAGAAGTTTCTAATACTTAGAATATCGATGATAGAGCAACAAGCGAACTGCAAAACAATTAATAGTATGCCCTATATTCCAAGCACTTCCCTATTTAATACTCCTTGCATTTTTAGTGACATAACTACGAAGGAAGAATTTTAATCAGACGTACAAGAGAGTCTATGTCTAGGGATACGCATAAACACGTGAGGCAGTAAATACGACGAGCCTGACTGACGTCTCGAAGAATTTAAAAACACAAATAAATGCACTCCGCAGAGTTCGGAAGTAATAAATAAGCAGATATTGATAAAACTGAAACAAGGCGTAAAAGTAACTGCAAATGCAGATAATTCGCATCTACAGGTAGGATAAAATAGGCTAGAGATAAGATAGTTAGAGTTAGTTACATAAGATACAGAGTTTTTTACACATATAGAGTGTATTTGCCCGATATTACACATTACGTATGTATTAATTTCACGGTTCGTGACTTAGGGCTCCGAGAGCACAATAGTAGGTTTAGCGCACGCCCAGATATACAACAAACGAACTTTTCCACACGGTGAACCAAACGATGTACAAGGTGCGCTCAAAAGTCTCGCGCTCCTACATATTCTACGTACTTAAACAAAGACACATAATCTTTCGAGAACTATATACAAAAGTGAATTTTACAGCATAACAAATTGTGTATTTTAACCCTACTCTCACTTTTGCTATCTCAAGAAATTTTATTCTTTTGGAAAATTAGCGTCTTTCTAACTCAAAGTACAGATTCAATCTCCAACAAGTCGATTCTTGTTTTTCGTTTATATATAAAAAAAACAATTGCTATCGGCAATTTAACGCCTCTCTTGTCAAACTAGATTTTAGGTTGGCATTGATTTTTTGAAACGTCTGTGATGAAATCTTTTTTGTTTGTTTTCTTCAAGTTGTTATATCTACACCAACACGCACACATTGTCTTTGACAGTTTATACACTAATGTCGACACCTTGAATTGTTTGTTATTAAAAGTTTTTCACAAACTTGCTATGTTTCGTCTACGGTAGGTATATTTTCCTTTCTTCTTTATATAGACCCTCGTTGTACTTGTATATAAACGTATTTCCTTTTTCGTCATTTGTTATATATTTTGTTTTTTCATTTACTAAAGTTATCCTTATTTTGCTTTTAGAAATACCTCGACAGGGTGATACTTGGAACACATTGTAGACAACTGGAATCTTTATTACGGATCCTGCACCATAAAGATCAGTCGCCCCCGTCACAACGTCTCCAAATTCTATCCAGGCTCTCTTTTCTGGTAGTACGTTGATTTTCAGAAAGCTGTAAACAGTATTGACACTGCATTTTTCTTTTGCAAGTTTTTAAACCACACATGACCATTTCTATAGTCTACTGAAGTCCTTCTGTTATACATATAGGAACTAATAAATGTATTTTTAATTTATACAGTTACTGTTTACATAAAACATTACAATCTGTCACTTCGTATAATGAATGTCTTCATTCATCCTTTTACTGTTCATAGATATAAGTCTGAGGTATTTACTATATCTTAAGTGTTACTGTTACAAAATATTTCCTAAGAATTGGCACCATTATGCATGTCTGAATTTACATTTATTCATTTAAAATTGTGTTCTCGTCTAGAGCATACCTAATTTTAGTACCTATTCAACTTAATATGTATATTTTAACCTATACATTTTTGTAATAGCATTGCCCCTTGAATGTTGGCAACCTATTTTACTTATTGTAACTTGTTTTGAGTAATACCTAAATCTGAAAATAAACGTTTTAAAGATAAAATTAATGTTCTTTTTCAACAACTCAACTAATTCTTAACATTATTATTTTTATTTAATGTGAAGGTGACAGCAATACGTTATGTGACAGATATTAGATTGATAAGATATTTTGAAATTGTTCATTAAAATCTGGGCAGTAATTATTTTAATTTGAAATTATTCACACTATCATTAAGATTTGTTAATTGTGAAACTAAACTAACTATTAGACAATTTAATTTCTGTGTTAGATAACCGTTCGTCTATACTCTTAACTTTATTGAATCGTTCATGTATACCACACTTTTTTGTTTGATCTCTAATGATTCCCACTAACTTTTCTATCGTAGCTCATGTTGTCTAGTACTTGTGATACTGGCATATCATTTGAATCAGTATTAATCACTTCTATATCACATAGATCTCCTTAATATAATTACCACCTACACTATGCAATATGGTGGCATTTATTTTTGACAAATTTTGGTCAAGGAAGTTAGTTATGTACATGACATCTAAAAATAATACAAGAGATTTACTTAATATTTTAATATTGTTTCATGTTTACAGAGAAAACTGAAGAATATATTGCTAAGTAATAACACAAAAAGTAAAGTATATTTCCTAATATACAGGGTGGCTGACAAAAACCGCCCCATGCCGTAGCTCCGTTATTTACTATCCGATTTTAAAAAATAAAATATCAAATAAAATGGTTAAGTAAATACTATCAATTGGCGTAATCGAAATATTATTAGGAACAAAAAGTTTGAACATGCGATAGTCAATTTTTTTTTTTAAATGGCAATGTATATTTTTAATTAATGTTTCGGATAAAGAATGTTTTCCTGATTTTGATGATGTATAACACGTCAATTTTCAACATAAGTTTCAAATGTGCCGTGGTTAATATCATTTTATTGGAATGGAAATTTTAAAAAAATTCAAATAAACACGAAACTCTACAAATATTGTTCAAATTGTCTGCCGCCTTGTTGAAGACATAGTTGACACCTTCTAATTACTCCATTAGTGGCGTTGAGTATAAAATTAGGAGGTATTTCGCGGCAAGAATTCAGAATTCTTTGCCGTAAAATGTCTATATTTTCCGGACTAGTAAAATAAACCTGATCTTGAAGATAGCCCCATAACCAAAAATCCAGCAGTATAAGGTCGGGCGAACGAGCGGGCCATTGAATTGGTCCATTGGTCCCTATCCACCTCTCAGCAAATGTCGCATTTAACCATTCAACATTTATTAAGGCATTATGAGGAGGGGCGCCGTCTTGCTGAAAGTACATTCTGTTTAGCTAGGCAATTGGCAAATCATCTAAAAAGTTTGTAATGTTTTCACGCAATAGTTGATGGTATTTTGCTTGATTTAAGATGCCATCTATGAAAAATGGGCCAATTAATCGATCACCCCAAAGACCGCACCATACATTTAAACTGAATCTTTGCTGAAAATTATTCTCAATTATAATTCTTGGGTTTTCTTGGCTCCAACATCGATTGTTCTTTCTGATAAAAATGCCATTATTACTGAAACTGCATTCGTCCGACCAAATAATTTTTCGATAAAAATTACGATCTCGTTGTGTAACATTTAAGAAAAAGTTGCAAAATTGCATTCTTCGACCATGATCATTTTCCAATAGTGCTTGTACTTTTTGAGAGATGTATGGTATGAACTTGTGCTTTTTGAGTATCGCTTGTGTTGTTTGGTGCGATACGCCGACCTCATTTGCAATTCTCCGAGTAGAAGTCCATGGACTTTCTTCCACGCATAAAAGAACATCCAATTCTGTATTTTCCTTAAACTGTCGACTCTTACTTTTTGGCATTTTGAAGGCTCCATATTTTCTTAAATTCTGTTCGTTTCTTCCGAATTTACGACGGTCTGGAACCTCTCTTGTCGGATAACGATAACTGGAGAGTCTCACAGCTTCAGCACTATTTCGATTACATTCAAAGTATAGTTGCAACATGTCGGTCAGTTGATTGCTATCCATGTTAATGATGAATTAAACTCACAGAAAGAATCAGAACGTTGAACTAATGTCACACCGATACACAAATGTCACAATGACAGTATTTACTAACATTTACATTCTAATTGACAGTATTTATTACTTGATGCATTTGATTGCTATTCACGGCACACTTGAAACTTATGTTGAAAAATTGACGTGTTATACATCATCAAAATCAGGAAAACATTCTTTATCCGAAACATTAATTAAAAATATACGTTGCCATTTAAAAAAAAAATAGACTATCGCATGTTCAAACTTTTTGTTCCTAATAATATTTCGATTACGCCAATTGATAGTATTTACTTAACCATTTTATTTGATATTTTGTTTTTTAAAATCGGATAGTAAATAACGGAGCTACGGCTTGGAGCGTTTTTTGTCAGCCACCCTGTATAACAAACTTAAAAAATATTTATACATTCCTTAAATTATGCATTATTCGCTGTTACTATCTGTATCACTATTACTTGCAGTTGAAATGATAAATGGCTCCACGATATTGTCAGTTAAGCCATCTAACAAACTCTTCCTTCTTTAATTAATTCTTCCTCTTTAATTACTTGTTCTATACACTTTTTTGATTTAGCACTATTAAAATGAGCTAATGCAGGCCATTGTTTGACTTCTGCCATTTTAAAATTTTTATTATTCGCGCAACATAATTTTTATTTCTGTCCATACCAATTCAATGGGGTTTAGTTCACAGTGGTAAGGTGGTAATCTCAACAGGTGTTTGTTCTTTGCTGTTACCATTTCATCAACAATATAATAGTTTAAATTATGACGATGTTGTTTAATCAAATCCAGTAAAACTGGTCTATTCATTTCTAGTTGAAATGGTATTTCTTTTGATTGTAGCCAATTTTGCATTTCCTTCTTTTTAGATGATGTAGGGGAAGTACGGCTATGATGGCATCGTGGCTATGCTGGCACATGACGATTTTCTATGATATTTCGATTGCTATAGTTACAAAGTAGGCAGTCATCAATACATTACTGTGGTAGCGTCTTATCTGTGTATTTACAGCTAAATTACTTGGGCATTTCTGGTACAATATCCCAAATTTAACTTAGCAGGTATGTAAAATTTTTATTATGATTTTACTAAAGTACGATTTTTTTTTTGATTCAATTAGTAGAAACATACAAATTGTATTGATTGAAATATAAATGTACATTATAACATCAAATTAAGGCCGGTAGTTAGTTCGTACGTTACAATACACGTGCCACACATTCCCACAAAGACGTGTTTTACACTTCGGGCATGATGGCATACCTTTACTATGTCTATGATGGCATCATACCAATGTGCAGATGTTGTTTATAAGTACATTAATGTTTTAATGTTGATAGAAATTATAATTTCCTATTTGTTATAGCATAAACAACATGTATAACAAGCAAGAAAAATCTTCCAAAAGCCAGTAATGGTCAGCTGATAATATGGGAGAAGCTATAGATGCTATAAATTCGAAACATATGAGATGGAAACTCGCTTCGAAGACATTCAATGTTCCAACAGGAACACTTCGGCGAAGGGTTTCGGATAGTAATATGGTACTAAAAGGTAATGATGTAGGATTTTTAGGAGGTAGATTACCTATCTTTAATAAAGAAAGAGAACAGTAAAAAGTTGACCATATAAAAATGTTAGAACTAAGGTTCTTTGGATTAACGTGTACTGATGTGAGCAAATTAGCTTTTCAACTTGCTGAAAAGCTAAGTCTAAAACATAACTTTAATAGCACAAAAGAATTAGCTGGGTTGGACTGGCTTCGTAGCTTTCTAAAGAGATATCCTTCGATGACTCTCTGAATTCCTGAAGCAACCTCTCATGCACGAGCTCAAGCATTCAATAGACCAAATATCAAAGCATATTTTGAAAATTTGACAAAAGTAATAATTGAAGAATACAAATTTACGCCTGAACAAATTTTTAACATGGACTAATCTGGATTGTCCACTGTCCAATCTCGTTCTGAAAAAATTTTTCCCTGCAAAGGAAAGAATCAAGTAGGCTCATTAACTGCTGCTGAAAGAGGTCAGCATTTTTTACTACCTATTAATAAATGATAATTGATTCAATTTTTCAATTTGCATGTTAAATACCAAATAATAAGAAAATTGCTAATTCAGTTAGATTAACCATCGTAAGCGTTATGTTTGTGAGAAGATAATTTTATTTATGTTATTTTTTATTATTCAAGAAGTATTTTAAAGGCGTTTTAAAATGACTAGTTACTAAAAATTGATATATAAAAATACCAAATCAAAATACTAATTGTTTGATTCCCAAAACCAACATTTACCAGCCGTCACTGGTAAAACCTAGTATATACTTTTTAATGGTAAAAGCCCGAAAAAATCCTCCCTTTTTTTTATAAATCCTTACATTTACCAACTCGTGTCGGTAAATCCTAAGATTTACTGGTAAAACCTAAGATTAACCAATATACGGGCTTTTACAGCAACATATATATTACATGTATATTACTTCTGCACAAGACGGAAAAGTTAGATCTCTTTCGAAAATGCAGTTCGAACGCACACGATAGGCGCGGTCAAAGGTTTACAAACAGGTGCATTAATTATAATATAAGAATGATAAATCCCGATGCCGATGTGCAACGACCAATCCAAATAGAGAAAGTATAGTCGTCGGCGCGATAGTTAGGCTGTTCGCGGCAGCACCTATTTCATTATTTTGTTTGCAGCGTAATGTTCCTAGATACTACACACGCAGGCGCACCAACTTCACAACAAACAGTGCATTTAACTGTACTTAATTTTTTCTCTTCGGAAACCTGAATCTTAGAAGTAAAATTTAAGTAACAATCTTTGAGATTAAGTAAGGTTTTTGTATTTTTGCGAAATTGCAAATTGAATACATATGTTTACATAAATAAATAATCATGTTATATAACCGTATCAACATATACAGGGTTACCGCTAAATAGGTACCAGGCTATGCGAATCTGAGGAATACGTATAAATGTCTAGCTGGAAATCAAAAATGAAATTTATTTGTAACTCATCACAAATTTCTAAATTTTTGGGGCCAAAATGTAGTTAAAGTCGGTCCATAACTTTGTTTATCCTATACGCATTTACGTAAATACCACTAGTAATTCCAGTTTAAAAGGTCCTTCCAAAAAATAGATAAAATGTAAATAGTTACAACCTTTATTAGAGAATGAATGGCAATTGAAAAGATTTTCTATGGCGATGTTTTTTTTTGTGAATAGCACACCTTTATGTGGAAAAGGTCGACAACCTCGGAGCATTACCATGTTTTTTTTCCCGTTAATTAAATAGAAGAAGTATATTATTTTGAAGCTTAAATTCCTCTACATGAAAATTATTATGTTTGTATATTAACTGCGACAGGCTCGGACTCGAAGAAAGATAAATTTTTCGTCACTGCGTGCACATTGGACCGCGATTTTTTTTGTACGGGCATTACTCATATTTTTCTTTCACCCCATTTTTTTAATAACGCTATTTAAAACTAACTCTGTATATTTAATATAAGGGTGACACAACTATAATATTTTTAACAAATTTTTGACGCCACAGATAACTTAGTCCACTTGTTGGGCCAAGGCCTTTGCGAAATAACATTATATAGCATGCAAGCAATTTGCCTTTAAAATGTGGGGTCACTGAACATATTATTCCACTAACAAACACAAGCGATGATATCATCTTTCGTACATAGATCGCATGATAATTGATTTAAAACGTGTATTATAATAAGTGCAATGGGAAAACAAAAGAGCGCTTTACTTCTGTATTGTTAAACATGATTTGCAATAATTTATTATGTATAATCATTTCATATATTAAAGCATTTAGCATAATTTATCCACCAAATGTTAATTGTTATGGAATTAACTTGACTTTCACAGAATACAGATTGAATCGCGATCATTTTATACATTTCCATATATGTATTTAGTACTAAGCATTAGGTACGGTACTGTGTAGTGAAAAGTAACCAGTTGATTAATTACAGTGTAAGTTGGGCTGTAAGAGAAAATTGTATTCTTTAATGCTCCTGCGCAAAGTCGTTTTATATAAAATAAATCGGACAGTTTTTATTTCCATATGTAAATATTTACATAACACGCAATAAATGGAGATGTTTATTTGAGCTGATATTTTGTTTGTATGAATGCTTGTTATACATGTCTGTGATGACTGATGAACATGTTTTTCAAAATATCGTATTTAATATTTTGTTTATATATTACAAATTAACAAATTAATTTAAACAAATTCGTTAACAAGTAGAATTTTCAAGCCAATTTTTTAAATTCTAATAAATATAATTAAACGATCAGACCAAAATCTAAAACTTTAATATTATGATTAACTACAATTTTTCACCAGTCGACATAATCTGTATTTTCTAATATTTGCTTATTATAAACTCTACAAAACTGTACTGAAAACAAAAATTAATATGAGATGAAGAGGGATTATTATTATTACTACCTGATAGCACTAGCCAACAATTTCATTTTTTTTAATAACTTTTGTAAAAATGGATGTACAGTTCTTACAGTTTTTAAGTGAAAGCATAACCAAAATCCAAATCTCTTCACTACGTCTAGTTTTAGAATTATAATCGTACTCCTCTAGTAGATAAACAGAATACTGCATTTAGAAAATTTGTTATACAGAAATTATAAAAAAAAATAAGCCCAACACTCTTGACATAACATATACTTGAATATTTAATTAGTATCAAGAATGCAAAAACATTTAACTGCACACAAAAAAAAATTGCTGATACATCAAAGTTTTGCATAAATAGAGTTATTTCTTTCTTTTACGTTGCCTGTTGCCTTCTCCAATGAGAAACCAGCAAAAATCTCCCATCATGACGGAATCCCACCTACCTCGATATCGCTTCTCCATTTCTGCAATCACTTGATGGAACCTTTCACCCTGTTTATCACTCGTTTTTTCTAAATTAGCAAGAAATAAATTCAAATGTGAATGCAAAAGATTAACTTTGAGCAACATGAGGCACCCTAAATTTTTATAGTTTCCTAGCAAATTAACCACGATATCTTTTAGTTTTCACTCTTTTGATTTCCCTGAAAATATTTGCAAGCATTTTTAAAAGAATTCCATGTTGCCAGCTCTAAATCATTTATGATACGTTCAAAATTTTCATCTTTGAACAGCTTGTGGACCATCAAATATACCTTCGCAAACTATCGCATCAGACAGCTTCGGAAACTTATCCCTTAAATATTTAAAACAGTTACCTACTTTTTCTAGTGCTTTCACAAACTGTTTAATGAATCCTAATTTAATGTGTATAGAGGGTAGAATTACCAAATTAGAATCCACTAGCGGCTGAAATTTTTATATTAAATTCTCCAGGTACATTGCTGGTCCGTGGCTGGTCCGCTGCCCTTCACGGCGCGATCTTGCTCGAGCTTCTAACAATACTTTTTAATTTTAAATTTTACGTTAATCTTAGTGAAAACATAAACATTTTATTTTGAAAATGTGACGTGATATGTTAAAATACAGTTTTTATGTTTAAAACAATGCAAAATACTAAAATTTTGGACTGTTAAGTCGGTTATAAAAATCGTGTCGGCTAGTTTATATATAATTAGTTAGTTTTTTCAATATCTCAACTATGCAGATGTTGACGCAAAGCACTTTTCCTGGAAATCTCATTTTAGTTTACTTTTAAATTATTTATCCTATACTCTTGTAGACATAGAAATCTAATTATTTCTAAAATTATCTCATGTTAAAATCTATGAGATGTGTGTAAAGAGTTAAATGGTAGTAATGACATTAAAGCATATTATTTACCGTAAATAATATTACAATTATAAAAAATGTTATGATTTAGGTTATCCTAAATTGTAATGATGTTTTGACTGTGTTACATCAAATCAATATATTGACCTTTTACCTTCTTATAGGTAGCATAAGTATTGTGATGATCAAAATGTACGACTTAAAGATTTTTGCAGATGTTCACATTTTGAAGTCCCCGGATATTAAAAAAGTGGTTTTTACAAATGTATCTCTTCTTCCCCTTCTTCCTCTCACCCTCATTGAGCTTTGAAAATTTAAAATCTGAAACAGTGAAGGTGATCTTTGCTTATGAAGGTATACATAGTTTGTCTTTTCTTTGTTCAAAATGAGTTAATTTGAAGTACACTAGTAATCGATTTGATTCAAAACTTGTAATATACAGAGTGAGTCATTACTAGCCGCTTCTTCGATTGCTCTTTTGTGTTTTAAATAAAAGAAAAAACAATTAGTGGATGATGCATGGTTGCCTGTGGTGCATATTGTAAACATACTTTAAGCTCTGACGTACTTCCGGTTTCACCGGAAATGCTCGAAACTTAAGTTTTTTAAACGACTCACCCTATATATTTTTGGATTTTCTTGTACTGCTTTAAATTGTGTGTTCATTTTTTTTTTTTTTTCAAAATTGAGCCGATTATTTTTTAAACTGTTATGTCAGCCAATCGTAATGAGAAAAAGTTTGAAATCGACCAATAACATCACAATTACACCGACTATTTGCTAGTAGCAAATTACAGCGATAATTTTTTGATTAAAAAGAAATCCAATCAAATTGGTCTATTTCTAATCATGTGTGTCAAATTAACCAATGAAACCATCATTTAACTAACGCTTATGTCATCATGAAATGTCATACATCATTGTCTATTCCGATGACAATGATGTATGACATTTTATGATGACATAAGCGATAAATATAATTTTACGAATTGTTCTATTATTTTTTCAAGTTGTTTAATTGGACCTGTGTTTAAATCATATATATAATACTACTATATTGCGTGTGTTGTATATTGATAATGTGTAATTTTTCGTCCCAACTAAGAGAGATTGAATTGGAGTATTGCCTGTTCTGCACATGCGTCGATTCAAAATGGAGTGTGTGAAGTTAGCCCCCCTTTTTTCGAATATCGGAAATCTGACGGTTGTTCCAGGTTGTTCTAGGTTTGTTCTAAATTGTTCCAAAGTATTTCAAAAAAAAAGTCAAAATTGGCCGAGATAATTGAAAAAAACGACTTTTTCACCCAGCCCCCCTTTTTTCGAAAATTGAAATTCTGAAGGTTGTTCCAGGTTGTTCTAGTTGTTCTAAACATTGTTCCAAAGAATCTCGAAAAAAAAATCAAAATTGGCCGAGATAATCGGAAAAAACGAGTTTTTGCCAGCCCCCCTTTTCTTGAAAATTGTAATTCTGATGATTGTTCTAGGTTGCTCTAGGTTTGTTCTAAATTGTTCCAAAGTATTTCATAGAAAAAATCAAAATCAGACGAGAAAATGGGAAAAAACCAAAGCCAAAAGTATGAAGTCGGACCCAGTTTTTGCAAAAATTAAAATTTTGACGGTTGTTCTAGGTTGTTCTAGGTTTGTTCTAAACATTGTTCGAATACGTCAAAACCGTATCTCTTATATATCAAAAGATATGGCAAAAAAACCAAATCCAAAAGTGTGAAGTTAGCCCCCCTTTTATCGAAAATCTAACTTCTGACGGTTGTTCCAGGTTGCTCTAAGGGTGTTCTCAATTGTTCCAAAGTATTTCAAAAAATAAATCATAATTGGCCGAAAAAACGGCAAAAAACTTTTTTTTTCTGGCGGCCCATTTTTCGAAAATCGAAATTCTGACGGTTGTTCTGGGTTGTTCTAAGTTTGTTTTAAATTGTTCCAAAGGATCTCAAAGAAAAAATCATAATTGGCCGAGATAATAGAAAAAAACGATTTTCCCACGGACCCCCTTTTTGCGAAAATTCAAATTCTGAGGGTTGTTCCAGGTTGTTCTAGATTTGTTCTAAACATTATTCTTATACATCAGAACCGTATCTCTTATATTTCAAAAGATATTGCAAAAAAACGTTTTTAAAAAAAGTGTGAAGTTAGCCCCCCTTTTTTCGAAAATCTAACTTCTGACGGTTGTTCCAGGTTGCTCTAGGTATGTTCTCAATTGTTCCAAAGTATTTCAAAAAATAAATCATAATTGGCCGAAAAAACGGCAAAAAACTTTTTTTTTCTGGCGGCCCATTTTTCGAAAATCGAAATTCTGACGGTTGTTCTGGGTTGTTCTAAGTTTGTTTTAAATTGTTCCAAAGGATCTCAAAGAAAAAATCATAATTGGCCGAGATAATAGAAAAAAACGATTTTCCCACGGACCCCCTTTTTGCGAAAATTGAAATTCTGAGGGTTGTTCCAGGTTGTTCTAGATTTGTTCTAAACATTATTCTTATACATCAGAACCGTATCTCTTATATTTCAAAAGATATTGCAAAAAACTTTTTTTCAAAAAGTGTGAAGTTATCCCCCCTTTTTTCGAAAATCTAACTTCTGACGGTTTTTCCAGGTTGCTCTAAGTGTGTTCTCAATTGTTCCAAAGTATTTCAAAAAATAAATCATAATTGGCGGAGATAATAGGAAAGTTTTGAAGGAAGTTTTTGTATGATGCAGTTCTATTTAAAGAAATAAACATCTAATATAGCAATAAATATATATTTTCGCAAGAAATATAATGTTCATTTATTACAAAACGATATTGTTACCAAATACTGATGAACTATTTCAAAGAAAAAATCAAAACCGGTTATGAAAAAACGATATTTTTCCCTAGTCCCTATTTCTTAAAAATCGAAATTCTTACAGTTTCAAAGTATTTCAAAAAAAAAAAAGCGCTGGATATGGGTACCCAACTAAAATCAAACAAAATGGGGAAGTCTATCAGGCTCCCTTTGTTATTTTATTTTGTCTAGTAATAATAAAAATAAAATACTGATTTTGAAGTTTGAAAATTTTAATTATAGTAAACCACTACAACGTTATTTTGTCTAGCCGTGGTCTGGCCACTTTTTTTCATGGTTTTTGCTCCGGGAATGCAAGCACGTGTAGACATTCCTATCAAGTATGCTTATTTTTTGTAGCCCCTCTTCGTAAACATGTTGAAATATGCTGTCTAATTTTCTTACTAAAACGATTCAAAGGCTACTATTACTTTATTTGGAAAAAATATTATATAGGTACCTATTTAGATAATATAAAATAGTATATCCGTCAAAGAGTAGCCAATTTGGGAAAGGCTGTTTTACAATACCAAATTGATAAAAAAATATATTATTTATGTCAATGTTATCAAATAATATAATATCAATAAATAAATTTTACAGAAAAAATATATATTTTAGATTTTAGGGATAAACTAAAGCATGAACTCTAATAAAAATAAACAAAGAAACATCAACCTAGCAGCTCATGAGAAAAACACTAATCTTTTTATGAGCAAGGTATAATCATTCTCAATATGTTTATGAGGTAGTTTTTAATCTACATTAATAATGTAACTAACGTCACTGTTCTAATATTATTTTATGTTAGGAGCATCAGCATTTAGTAACAATATTGTTTTCAAACAAATGAATTATATTACTTGGGAAAATATATGTATATTTACTGCTTCTGCTTTATTCTGAATCACAAATGAGTATTATTATTCATTTTAAAATATAGATAATAGGTAAAATCGATTTACCTATTATCTTGGGCAATTTCGATTTTTTCTTTGTAATCCTTTGGAACAATTTAGAACAACCTAGAACAACCGTCAAAATTTCGATTTTCGAAAAAAGGGGCGCCAGAAAAAAATTGTTTTTTGCCGTTTTTTCGGCCAATTATGATTTATTTTTTGAAATCCTTTGGAACACTTTAAAACAAACTTAGAACAACCCAGAACAACCGTCAGAATTTCGATTTTCGAAAAATGGGCCGCCAGAAAAAAAAAGTTTTTTGCCGTTTTTTCGGCCAATTATGATTTATTTTTTGAAATACTTTGGAACAATTGAGAACACACCTAGAGCAACCTGGAACAACCGTCAGAAGTTAGATTTTCGAAAAAAGGGGGGCTAACTTCACACTTTTTTTAAAAACGTTTTTTTGCAATATCTTTTGAAATATAAGAGATACGGTTCTGATGTATAAGAATAATGTTTAGAACAAATCTAGAACAACCTGGAACAACCCTCAGAATTTGAATTTTCGCAAAAAGGGGGTCCGTGGGAAAATCGTTTTTTTCTATTATCTCGGCCAATTATGATTTTTTCTTTGAGATCCTTTGGAACAATTTAAAACAAACTTAGAACAACCCAGAACAACCGTCAGAATTTCGATTTTCGAAAAATGGGCCGCCAGAAAAAAAAAGTTTTTTGCCGTTTTTTCGGCCAATTATGATTTATTTTTTGAAATACTTTGGAACAATTGAGAACACACCTAGAGCAACCTGGAACAACCGTCAGAAGTTAGATTTTCGAAAAAAGGGGGGCTAACTTCACACTTTTTTTAAAAACGTTTTTTTGCAATATCTTTTGAAATATAAGAGATACGGTTCTGATGTATAAGAATAATGTTTAGAACAAATCTAGAACAACCTGGAACAACCCTCAGAATTTGAATTTTCGCAAAAAGGGGGTCCGTGGGAAAATCGTTTTTTTCTATTATCTCGGCCAATTATGATTTTTTCTTTGAGATCCTTTGGAACAATTTAAAACAAACTTAGAACAACCCAGAACAACCGTCAGAATTTCGATTTTCGAAAAATGGGCCGCCAGAAAAAAAAAGTTTTTTGCCGTTTTTTCGGCCAATTATGATTTATTTTTTGAAATACTTTGGAACAATTGAGAACACACCTAGAGCAACCTGGAACAACCGTCAGAAGTTAGATTTTCGAAAAAAGGGGGGCTAACTTCACACTTTTTTTAAAAACGTTTTTTTGCAATATCTTTTGAAATATAAGAGATACGGTTCTGATGTATAAGAATAATGTTTAGAACAAATCTAGAACAACCTGGAACAACCCTCAGAATTTGAATTTTCGCAAAAAGGGGGTGCGTGGGAAAATCGTTTTTTTCTATTATCTCGGCCAATTATGATTTTTTCTTTGAGATCCTTTGGAACAATTTAAAACAAACTTAGAACAACCCAGAACAACCGTCAGAATTTCGATTTTCGAAAAATGGGCCGCCAGAAAAAAAAAGTTTTTTGCCGTTTTTTCGGCCAATTATGATTTATTTTTTGAAATACTTTGGAACAATTGAGAACACACCTAGAGCAACCTGGAACAACCGTCAGAAGTTAGATTTTCGAAAAAAGGGGGGCTAACTTCACACTTTTTTTAAAAACGTTTTTTTGCAATATCTTTTGAAATATAAGAGATACGGTTCTGATGTATAAGAATAATGTTTAGAACAAATCTAGAACAACCTGGAACAACCCTCAGAATTTGAATTTTCGCAAAAAGGGGGTCCGTGGGAAAATCGTTTTTTTCTATTATCTCGGCCAATTATGATTTTTTCTTTGAGATCCTTTGGAACAATTTAAAACAAACTTAGAACAACCCAGAACAACCGTCAGAATTTCGATTTTCGAAAAATGGGCCGCCAGAAAAAAAAAGTTTTTTGCCGTTTTTTCGGCCAATTATGATTTATTTTTTGAAATACTTTGGAACAATTGAGAACACACCTAGAGCAACCTGGAACAACCGTCAGAAGTTAGATTTTCGAAAAAAGGGGGGCTAACTTCACACTTTTTTTAAAAACGTTTTTTTGCAATATCTTTTGAAATATAAGAGATACGGTTCTGATGTATAAGAATAATGTTTAGAACAAATCTAGAACAACCTGGAACAACCCTCAGAATTTGAATTTTCGCAAAAAGGGGGTCCGTGGGAAAATCGTTTTTTTCTATTATCTCGGCCAATTATGATTTTTTCTTTGAGATCCTTTGGAACAATTTAAAACAAACTTAGAACAACCCAGAACAACCGTCAGAATTTCGATTTTCGAAAAATGGGCCGCCAGAAAAAAAAAGTTTTTTGCCGTTTTTTCGGCCAATTATGATTTATTTTTTGAAATACTTTGGAACAATTGAGAACACCCTTAGAGCAACCTGGAACAACCGTCAGAAGTTAGATTTTCGATAAAAGGGGGGCTAACTTCACACTTTTGGATTTGGTTTTTTTGCCATATCTTTTGATATATAAGAGATACGGTTTTGACGTATTCGAACAATGTTTAGAACAAACCTAGAACAACCTAGAACAACCGTCAAAATTTTAATTTTTGCAAAAACTGGGTCCGACTTCATACTTTTGGCTTTGGTTTTTTCCCATTTTCTCGTCTGATTTTGATTTTTTCTATGAAATACTTTAGAACAATTTAGAACAAACCTAGAGCAACCTAGAACAATCATCAGAATTACAATTTTCAAGAAAAGGGGGGCTGGCAAAAACTCGTTTTTTCCGATTATCTCGGCCAATTTTGATTTTTTTTTCGAGATTCTTTGGAACAATGTTTAGAACAACTAGAACAACCTGGAACAACCTTCAGAATTTCAATTTTCGAAAAAAGGGGGGCTGGGTGAAAAAGTCGTTTTTTTCACTTATCTCGGCCAATTTTGACTTTTTTTTTGAAATACTTTGGAACAATTTAGAACAAACCTAGAACAACCTGGAACAACCGTCAGATTTCCGATATTCGAAAAAAGGGGGGCTAACTTCACACACTCTTCAAAATGTCCATTTTGAAATTTACGAAATGACAGATAAACAGAAAACATAATTATAACCTCTGATTTAAATTGACATCTATAACTATGATATTACTGAAAGCATACGCAAAGTTGTTTTTTTATTGAATTCAGTTTTGTTCAAGTTTGAATTTGTAGAATTACTCAGAAAATACGAGGTAGAATAAATAAACGATATGAAGGCTGATTCCAGTGAATTATAAAAAGAAAAACTTGTGAAGTTATAACTTTTGCGTTGATTTTTACGTGCTTACTGGAATATGTGAAATTATATTATTAAATGTAAATACCGGTCCTTCCATTTCGACTAACAGAAAAGATTTTGAACAGAAAAACTTGTGAACTTATAACTAATACATTGATTTGTACATGTTTATTGGTATATGTGAAATTATATTATTAAATGTAAATACCGATCGTTTCATTTCGTCTTATTGAAAAGATTTTGAACAGAAAATCTTGTGTACATTATGAGTGTGTGCTTATTGATGTGTGTGCAATTATTGAATATAAATACTGCTTGTTTTGACTTACAGAAAACACATAAATTAATGTTTTATATACACAATCGAATATATTCAGGTATGTTTTAAATTTCAGATTGTATTATATTTCAACATATACTTTTGCTTGTATTTTTAAGTTTAAGAATGCAAATAAAATTACTAAAATTACTGTATTTAATATTTTGGCTATACGTAAGAATAAAACAACATCTATTTTATATTTGTCTATGTACGTTATTCAATATAATGTCGCATAATCAACAATGTACAAAACTAACTAAATTCCTGTATTTAATTCTGTGTCGAGACATACACTGAAACATGAATGTTTTAGCAAAAGTCGTGGAATTAATCACCATTACATTTTTGTGATTGAATATAATTTTTATTATTGTTAACTTTTTTTTTAAATCTAGAATGATTAAGCCATTCACGAAAATAAAAACGTGATAGTGTTATATACGCCCATATGGTAGCAAAGAATATAAACAAACATTTACCAACTCTGATACACTTGAAATTCTTTAGTGTCTGTAATAGCATATTCGTAATCAATACATTTTTCTTTATGTCTATGTCTCATAAACTGAGATGAATAGAAATGAGACTTGCAAATAATTTATATTATTGCTTGTAAAAAAAGTATGTTGATGTTGTATTTCATTCAAGAATTACATCAATGAGCAAAGTTCAATTTCTACTTATGAAGTAAAAAATTAAATTTTATTTTATTTATGTTCGGAAATCTATTTTGTATATACTTTCTTGGAATTAAAACAAAACAAAAATTATTATAAAATATAAATATTTGTATAAATTAATAGATACATACAAATTTATAAAATGATAAAAAAGATTTAGAGAATGTAACAATATAAAAACAGGAATACTGTTTGATGCCGTGCCTATCTTGCTGTTCATAACACTGCACTATTTTACTTCCACTATGTTGGGTAAAGTTCAGAACTCATCACACATTGTTTTGGCAAAATCCAAAATGAATATTATCTTTATACTGTACTATTTACAAGTTGTTTTAAACTAAAACATATTTTATTGGAAATTTAAATATAAAATACATTCCTTGTGCTTGATTACAATTTAGTGACAGATATTACGATACATATTTAGCAAAGTACAAATTAGAAAAAAACACTTCACTATCTTATAAATAAGACATCATCACAATCAGTGATGCATCATAGCATAAATTCCAATAACCAGCCCAATCTCTTCTCAAAATACCCAATCTCGGCATATTAATATCTCATATCACATGGGATCTGTGGATTCCGTGGTGGACATGTCAAAATTCTTCAACTTTCTATGAATACATGTATGTTCTATTAGATATATATCAAAAAAATTAGAAGGTTGTGGCAAAAAGATTGGTATGTGTCTCTTCTAAGAGGTTTAATAGAAGCCTTTTTATTATGAGCAATTCAAATATTTTAATATGTAACATAATAATATAATTACCTAATTCATGTAAAATTTACTGTGTTCTTTCTGTACATTGCTCCGATATAGTTGAGAGTAATTCTAGAATACAAGAATACCACAATATCTAATTCATTATTATTCTTGTATTTTAAGTTGAATAATTTAGGTGTTGTTATTATATCACAAATTTTTGTACATGACATGTTTTTCATTCTGTTCACGATATCCCATTATAATATATTCAAAGAAACACAGTTGCAATGCAATTGAACTGATTGCGGGTTTTACTTAATTAATTTACAATATTTACGATAACATAACCACAATTCGTACAACTTTTGACAAATATACTTCTTGAATATGATCGTTTGTTTGTCTGTGATTTGGACATGATGCCAGGACGATATTTCTTCATTCATTAAGGGAAATTAAATTATTTTTCCACTTCTGAAAAGGCACAATTATTAATTATAAAGAGGTTTGTCGATTTTTAAACTATTTATACTTGTTTGACGATGTACAAACAATAATTAAATATTTATAGTAATGAATCTATGCGATAAACAAACAGACCTAAATTTCAAAAATTATTTGTAACGCATGCGCTGTTTGGACAATACTCCAATAACACGGCATAGCACCATATGCTTTATTTCACAATGTTGGAGCGAAGTTTTCCTTGTCTACATGCGATATAGTAGTATTATATATATGGTTTAAATAAATACATAAAAAAGTTAGTATTGCCCTGGTTGTCAAGGTAGCGCATCCATTTGTCTCAAAATAAGCATTAAAATTCAGCACCGTCGCCATTTTGAAGCAACCTTCAGATTTCGCTTTTGAGATTTTCTCTAACATAAAGTGAGTGAATTGGTATAAATTCGAAGAAACAATTAGTTATCTTACAAAAACCAACATGAGCACGAGATTTGGTCAAAGCTCGGCTGATTCAATACAAACAGCTGTCGAACAAACAACACCAATCAACACCAAAAACAGTAAGAACACAATATGGAAACAGTTTTCAGAGTTTTGCCTTGAACGTAATTATGAGTTAACTGCATCAACCGAGTTGAAACAAATCGCAACAATTTTGGAGGACTGGGCATATAACATGCGCAAAAAAAATGGAGAAAACTACAAAGAATCTGTTGTCAAAACTTTGTGGAATGGAACCGCAAAACTTATCCAGGAAAAATATTTCAAGGATTATAATAGAAAAATGGATCCATTCACTGATATTGAATTTAAGACTGCGAGAGACGCGCGTAATTGTAAGCGTCGAGAACTTCAATTTATTCTCGAAAAAAGAAAATCATCTGCTGCAGCTCTCAAGAAAGAAGAAATAGAACAGATGATAGCAGCATGGGACGAAAATACTCCAAATGGATTACAAAGAAAGTTCTATCACACTGCTAGCTACGAACTGGCATGGAGAGGTGGAGAAGCGTCAAAAGCGTTAGTGCAATATTTTAGAGAAGAAATAGATCATTATGGAAATCAAACTGGAAGGATAGAATATAATCCGATAATTTCTAAAACTGCACAAGGTGGATCGCGCAGGTTAACTGATAGCAAATTTTTAACGCCAAATAAAAATAACACTGACAAATGTCCGGTACGTCTTTTTCATAAATTAATGTCAAAAGGAACTGAACATATTCAAATTGATCGTTTCTTTTTGTCACCTAATCCATATTGGCAGGAACCTTTATCTAAGGGGTGGTATAAAAATCTCCCGGTAGGCCAAAACGAAATATGAAAATGGACAAAACAAGCGGCCCAAAAGATTGGCTTGGATCCTAAAAAGATAAAAATTACAAACCATTCACATCGTTCTTCTGCTGTAACACAACTAGCTAAAAGTGGAGTAGGTGAGCAGCAGTTGTTAAAAATAACAGGACACTCTTCTGCAAACTCCATCAAACCCTATCTACAACTTGACGAAAAGCATCACGCAACCGTAACAAACAAATTAAGAGGAGACACTGTTTCTTCCTCTTCATCTCAAGGAAATAGCACTATTACCTACAATAATTGCACCATTAACTACAACAATTGTAAAGATTCTTAATTGTTTAATAAAGATACTTACATACTTATTTAACATTTTCCGACATAGTTTAAAAAATAATCACGCCGAATTACATTCGTGGTAATAATTTTTTGTTGATAATTTTAACTAGATTAGCACTCACCTTTATTGCTATTAAGAAATCCCACTCGTGGACTTCGTCCACTCGTGAGATTTCTATAGCAACAAAGGTTCGTGCATCTAGTTAAAATTATCAAAAAATTATCACCACTTATGTAATTACTGTTGATAGTTTTTGAGTTATTAATTTTTTTTGAAACTATTTGACCAAAACACGTGTTCAGAAAAAAATCATTTTCACATTCTTTTTAAAAGTAAAAACATTAACTTTGGTGGTGCTTGTAGCCAAGACAATTCTGCATCATTTGGTTTAAGTTGCACTCGACAATACCTCAAAAAACTTTGTTTTTTCATAGCCTACTTCCTGAAATTTTTACATACCAAAAACTTTTTTTTTTTTAATGTAACACCCAGTATTTTATTGAGGTATTTTGTTATGTTGTTTATTTTATTTCTTTTTTTGTTAGCAATGTTCTATACCTATCTTTTGTAATTTCTGAGATAAACACTATATGAGCAATTAGCGGTCAATTAAAGAACTACGAGCGCTGTTGTTCTATGCACCAAAATATTCGTTCAACCAATGGAATGCAGAAATGGTGCCCGACTTCCTTAGTAAACTGTCAAACAAAGTAAATGTTAAAACCAACTATCCCAAAAGTAATAATTTTACAGAATGAAGAGCATCGCATTTCAATATTTTAATTCCGGCAATGTACAGTTGCAGTATTTCATTTTTGACACTGTTGGTTAACATCGAAATAAAATAAAGGTTATGTTTACTGACATATTTGAAGATGTCTTCAAAAAGTTTTGAAAATCCGTCCGTATACATAGCAAAGATTCTCTCCTCCATTAACATTTTCATCGAAGAAATAAGGTCCAATTATGTAACTACCCACTATTCCTCCCAACAGTTTTAATGACCAACGATTTTGAAAGTTTACAGGTGTGATAAAGTGGGGGGTTTTGTGTGTTATAATAACGGAAATTTTGACAATGAACGTATTTACATTAATAGAAAGTGGCTTCGTTGGTAAACAACAAAAAATTGAGAAAGCCAGGATAATTTATCTGCTGCCAATTGACAAAAATGTAAGCGATTCTAAAAATGTATTTCATCTAACCCTGTGTATGAATATGATTCGGGTGAATTTCATATTTCCTAATTATTCTGGATTCTCAAGTTTGACTTACATCTAACTGACGACTAATTTTCATTGAACTACTATGGGGGTGTTCGACTACACTCGCAAGTACCATAAACGTCTTATCCTCACCAGTTATTGCTTTTTCCGCTCTTTCTTCCATATTGAATACTTTCTGTTCACTCAAACCGTCCACTTTATACTTTCGAAGGTTTCAGGCTTCGGTTGACTTCCACCAAGGATCGCTGTGCAGAAAGTTTGGATGCTAGCAAAGAGTTTTTTTCAGATTCACCCATAATGTCAATCATATCTATTAACTCTTCATAAGAATAATTCATTTGGATGATAACTAATAGCGATGCTTTTATAAATTTGACATAAATGTATACCGTATTTCTTTAACAGTTGACTCAGGCAGTCAGCCGCATTCCAGCCTTTATTGGACGAATATTTGGGTGCATAGAACAGCGCCCGTAGTTCTTTAATTGATCGCTAATTGCTCCTATAGTGATTATCTCAAAAATTACAAAAGATAGGTATAGGACATTGTTAACAAAAATGAAAGAGAAGAAAAAAGGAACAAAATGCCTCAATAAAATACTGGGTGTTCCATTTAAGAAGAATAAGTTTCTGGTATGTGAAAATTTCAGGAAGTAGGCTTTGAAAAAACAAAGTTGTTTGAGATATTGTCGAGTGCAACTTTACCAAATGATGCAGAATTTTCTTGGCTACAAGCACTACCAAAGTTAATGCTTTTACTTTTAAAAACAATATGAAAATGATTTTTTTCTGAACACCTGTTTTAGTCAAATATTTTCAAAAAAAATTAATAAATCAAAAACTATTGGCTCAATTTTGAAAAAGAAAAAACAATTGAACAGACAAGCAGTACAAGAAAATCCAAAAATATATAGGGTGAGTCATTTAAAAAAAATAAGTTTCGTGCATTTCCGGTGAAACCGGAAGTGCGTCAGAGCTTAAAGTATTTTTACAATATGCGCCACAATCAACCATGCATCTTCCACTAATTGTTTTTTCTTTTATTTAAAACACAAAAGAGCAATCGAAGAAGCGGCTACTAATGACTCATCCTGTATACTGCTTCAATTGCTCAGGACACTTGCCGACAACATCACAGAAACTAATCTGTAAATAAAACCGGAAACACCGTAGTAAACTACATGGAAAGATCGTCGATAGGCGAAAGAAATAGCAGAGGACCCAAAACACAGCGATGCGGAACTCCCAACGTAACACAGCGCTCACTTGATAGACTGTCGTCCATTCTTACAATTAATCGTCTGTCCGATTATGTTTTATCGTTATTTGTGCTATCTTCAACTTTATATCCTTTTTCTTTATATTACCCCCAAGCTGATTGAACAGATTTTCTTGTATTTACGGGAAATTTTTTTATTATATCCATATCTCTTTCCCCTTCACCCTTGTCGCCAAATCTTCTCAACTCATAGTCTATCGTAGTTTACAATAGGTTTTAACACAAACTCATCGAGAGAAATTCTTTGATTTATTAAATAATCTCCGAATACCATTCGCACTGTTATGCAGATCATTTTTGCTGTGTTGTATCACTCATTTCAACCTCGCTTTCAAATTCCCCTCAAATTCATATCTCAATGCAGTTGACATTTACTGCTCATGCCATTATAAATATCTATATTCTTTATAAACTCATAGACAAAATTAACGCACCACTCCATATATTTTGTGTTATTCTAAAATGTAGATTTTTAGTTATCTTACAAGTAGGCTATGGGCCTACCGGGACAGTTCAAGGAAATGCTGTCAAAAAGGGTTTTCTTTTAAAAGTACAATTGCAAATAAAAGCATTTTTGGCAGAACTTAAAGTTTTTGCTTATTAAGACAAGTTGTCTTTAGCCACAATTTTTTTTTTTGTTATTGATAGTGTCAGTGCGAGTGTAATATATTTTAGTAATGAATCGCAGAACAAATTTGTCAGTGGGGGAAGCAGTAAGAGCATCAACTTTGCTGGATATGGAATATTCGATGCGTCTTGTTGCTAATGTGAGAGGAAGAACCCATTCCAGCTTAAGTCACTGGTTAGACGATTTTACGACTGGTAGCATCCTTAAAAATGACCTTGTAGCTGCTCGCAATATTCTTGTATCTTCCCGAACGATTAGAAGGCGCTTAAATAAAGCTGGATTGGACAGCAGAAAACCGGCCAAGAAACCCCTACACACCAGAGAGCACAAAATTCAAAGAATGCGTTTTGCGAGAAATCATCAAGATTGTACTTTTAATAATTGGAAAATGTTTTAGTTTCAGACAAAACGAGGATTAGCCTTAAATCTCCTGATGGACGTAAGCGTGTTTGGCGAAGATCAGGAGAGAGATTTGCTAGTTACAATATCTCTCCAAGAGTCCCGTTTGGTGATGGCTCTGTAATGTTTTGGGAAGGCATATGTTTCGATGGCCGCACACAATTGGTCCCTATACGTGTTAGGTCAATGAATGCGGATTATTATCTTGAACACATCGTTGTTGCCCATGTAATGCAATTTGCCCTTTTGTGGGGCCGAATAACTTGTTTATGCAGGATAATGCTCGTCCTCATGTGGCTAGCCAAGTTATTCATTACTTATATGCTGTTGCTATTCCGTTCATGGAATGACCAACCAAAAGTCCTGAGATGAAACGAATAGAGCATTTATGGGACGATATTGAAGAAAGGGTTCGACATCGTACACCTCCACCTGCCAACCACAATCAACTGATAGACGCAGCAATTCAAGAATGGGAAAATACTCCTCAAAAAGTCGTTCAGAATTTAATCACCATTATGCCAAGACGCATGGAAGCAGTAATTAGAAGTAGAGAAGGACATACATGATATTAGAATAGCTCTGAGTCCATAAAATCAATTGTTTCCGTTTGTTTTTTGTTTACATGTTAGCGTTGTTTTCAAGAAGAAGAAAAGTTTCTTAATAAAAAAATTATTAGAAATAACGCCATATTTCCCTGATTTCATTTACAAGCTACATAAGCTTTCATGAAAATTTTGTTGCAATATTTAATTCAGTGTTGTAATTATAGAAGTTTAATTGAGTCCGTGAGTTTATATTATGGATTGTAATGTTTTATTGATTTTATTATACTTGTGGACTATGAGGTGGATAAATGTTATCATTATTTCATGGGCAACAGGTCGCACTAAATATGCAATGTACACTCTGTTCTCCTTTATAAGAACGAAGTAGACAGTTTTCGTTTTTCTGTGGGAAATTGTCAAACATAAGAGAAAATGTTGTAAAATACAGGTATGTGTTCGTATACATGTATATTATTATAAAGATCGGTCACGCTTTCGTATCTGACCGTACGAACAAAGCAAATGTCGTATGATTACTTTCACTACAAAAAAAAAATATATAGGGAACGAGTGCTGCTATCTAATACTTCTAATGTAATAGTTAGTATATGTCACAAAAAAAACGATTAAATGTCATGGAAAAACTGGATTTATAATAGCGGTATATTAATTTTCAAAAATATTCTTAATTTGGAGTGATAAGGAATTCGAGGTGTTGTTGCCCAGTGGTTGGAGTCCTATCTGCGTGATAGATTTCACTTGGTAAAGATAAGACATAAGGCTAATAGTTGTGTTAGAAATATAAAACCTTCTATCTTGCCGGTTGAGAAAGGAGTGCGTCAGGGCAGTGCTTTAGGCCCAGTCCTTTTTCTGATTTTTATTAATAATGATGCAGATTTTCTGGAAAATTTCAAAATAACTTTTTATGCTGACGATACTATCATAATAATTACAAGGCAAAATTTATGTTTTTTCATACAATACAATATAAGGCTCTGTTGGATTTACATTTACTTGCGCAATATAAAGAAATAGAACGTGTTAGTGAAATAGTATTTTTGCTTATAAATATTAACGAAACACACTATCTTGCGTTATTCATTGTAGGGGTATTATAAGTAAATTAAACTCAAGTTGTTATCAGGTACGTAATCCCACTATTCTGATAAGAAAGTACCTGTAGCCATTTCTGTAATAGCTGTTTGATTCCGAAAGGTAATTTTTCATACCAATTCGAAACAATCGGTCTATTACATTTGCTATGACGTTTCTGAAAAGTGAACTATTAGGACCGGAATCTTCAAAGATAAAGTCTTTCGTCATTGATCAGCTTCAGCAGATGTACTAGCACATTATGAAAGAATGACCATCTTCAATTACGGTGGGGGCAGGGGAGGTGCATTTTGATACTCTCTACCTAGCTCTGGCGGAAACAAGTGATGATTGAAAATTTTTGCTTTCAACTTAACTGACATTTCAATGTTTACTGAACAAATTTGCTGTTTTTTCGAAAATATTAGTGAAACGATGGTTTATCACTAGGTTGCAACAACAAAATGAGATCCATGCATTCTTTCTAAAAAGACGACAATATAAACTTTATCAGGAAAGTTTGTGGCGAAGGTATTTTGCGATATGGAAGAAATATTACTGATTACATACATGAAAAATGACTCTACAATAACTGCAGTCTATAAGGAAACATTTAGATACTTGAAAACTGCCATACAGGAAGAAAGTTCTCACAACTATAATCAAAGGTTATGCTGCTTCTTTGGCAATTACAGACATAATTAAGTCCGTGAAATAATCGATGAGAGCAACTTTGTGGAGGTGGAACAATCCACCCTACACTCACGTTTGGCACTTAGCGTATTGAGTATTAATACTTATAAAAACTTACAACATTCTGCAAGAGTAATTGTTGGAGAAATGTTAAAGTGCAACATGGTACGGTTTCGGCTAGCAGGCGTAGTTTCGCCAGACGAGATTTATCGGTTCTGGTACTCTAGCAGAGGCATAAAGATAAGGGTTTTACGATCCCCATTCATTGGGTGTTTGGACCAGGTTTAAAATTTCGAATTGTTTGGAGCTTTACTTGACGTAAATCCATGATATCCAATTAAATTATAATAAAACAATATGAAGTTTTGAGATTGACACTAATTTATTAAAAGACACTATAGCTGTTTGGCTACACAATAGCTTTTTCAAGGGATAACTATAAACTAATATTACATACAAACTTCTACCTTTATATCAAGTGTTACCCCTATGTTGGATTACTGACAAATATTTCCGTAATTGCTATTTGTGAACTTTACCTAATTACTTACTTAGGGAAAACCTTTATTTTTATTATCTAAACAGATTTAACAACGGTGACAAATTAGTCTAATTTTTCATTTAATAATAATTTTGAATGTTTTAGTTTCTTAATTTAATTTGTTAATAGTTCATAAAAAATTTTTTGTTATTTTTTACTTTCTAATACGTAGTATAAGGAAGTATTGTGATGACGAAAATTTTCAACTTCGAGATTTTTGCAGATGTCCACGTTTTGAAGTCCCCTAATACCAAAAAAGTGGTTTTTAAAAAATGTCTCTCTCTCTCTCTCTCTCTCTCCCTCTCTCGCTCTCTCCCTCTCTCCCTCTCTCTCTCTCTCCCTCTCTCTCTCTCTCCCTCCTTCTCTCTCTCTCTCTCTCCCTCTCTCGCTCTCTCCCTCTCTCTCTCTCTCCCTCTCTCTCTCTCTCCCTCCTTCTCTCTCTCTCTCTCTCTTCTCTCTGACCACGATAGTGGTCAAGCCGTTGTAGATATCAATTCCAAATTTTGTGTTTACGTGTATAATCTCCCTCTTGAGATCTGATTAGTTTTTCAGTAAAATCGGTACACCGGAAGTAGTAGTTTACTTCAGTGAAAAAATCGAATTTTGCGAATATTTCATCAATTACTAAGTTTAAACAAATTTATAAAGAATTCAAAAGTACTCAGAATTAAATTTGAGAAAAATTGTGTTAAAAAAGTTTTTCGAAATTCCTACCGGAAGTAGGTCTCTTACTCTTAGCGAAAATCAGTTTTTTGCGAATATCTCGCAAGTCATGCTTTCTAGGCAGGTGTATTACGAGTATAAAAGTATATATGTAAAACATAATTTAAAATATCTTTTGTATAAAAAAAAGTTTCGAAATTCGGACCGGAAGTAACACTTTTACTCTTACCGAATAACGCCTTTTTGCAAATATGTCGTAAATTATGCATTTTGCATATATTTATCAATAGTACAAAAATATTTAGAGTTAGATTTCCAATGTTTGTATAAATGAAATTTCAAAATTCGGACCGGAAGTAGCACTTTTACTCTTAGCGAGTAGCACTTTTTTTTTTATAATATCTTGTAAAGTATGCATTCTATAGAGATTTATTAAGCGAATAGAAGTAATTAAAATAGGATTTTGAATAACTTTTTTATAAAAAAATTCTTAAAATTCTATAAGTTGAAACGCTCGTGTGGTGGCCACACCTCATTTTTTATATAATAATTTACATACTAAGGACAAGAAATACTTGTGTTTTGTATTGAAACTAAGCTGTGTTATATTTTTGTTATATTATCTAAATAAATATATATTACAGATATAATTTTGTAAATTTATATACGTTTTTTTGTTATTTTTTTTAAATAATCATTTACTTACTAACGACAAAAAATATTTCTTGCAATATTTTGGGTGAAGAATAATAATTTTCCCTCTTGAGATCTGATTAGTTTTTCAGTAAAATCGGTACACCGGAAGTAGTAGTTTACTTCAGTGAAAAAATCGAATTTTGCGAATATTTCATCAATTACTAAGTTTAAACAAATTTATAAAGAATTCAAAAGTACTCAGAATTAAATTTGAGAAAAATTGTGTTAAAAAAGTTTTTCGAAATTCCTACCGGAAGTAGGTCTCTTACTCTTAGCGAAAATCAGTTTTTTGCGAATATCTCGCAAGTCATGCTTTCTAGGCAGGTGTATTACGAGTATAAAAGTATATATGTAAAACATAATTTAAAATATCTTTTGTATAAAAAAAAGTTTCGAAATTCGGACCGGAAGTAACACTTTTACTCTTACCGAATAGCGCCTTTTTGCAAATATGTCGTAAATTATGCATTTTGCATATATTTATCAATAGTACAAAAATATTTAGAGTTAGATTTCCAATGTTTGTATAAATGAAATTTCAAAATTCGGACCGGAAGTAGCACTTTTACTCTTAGCGAGTAGCACTTTCTTTTTTATAATATCTTGTAAAGTATGCATTCTATAGAGATTTATTAAGCGAATAGAAGTAATTAAAATAGGATTTTGAATAACTTTTTTATAAAAAAATTCTTAAAATTCTATAAGTTGAAACGCTCGTGTGGTGGCCACACCTCATTTTTTATATAATAATTTACATACTAAGGACAAGAAATACTTGTGTTTTGTATTGAAACTAAGCTGTGTTATATTTTTGTTATATTATCTAAATAAATATATATTACAGATATAATTTTGTAAATTTATATACGTTTTTTTGTTATTTTTTTTAAATAATCATTTACTTACCAACGACAAGAAATATTTCTTGCAATATTTTGGGTGAAGAATAATAATTTTATCTGGTACCTGAAATAGCCTGTATTGTATGCATGTCATTGTAACATTTTTATGGTTATACAACAGTCCACGGTGATTTGAGTGACACATGTCTAGTATCGATTCAACAAATCAAACGCACGGAACACTCATAAATCAGATTGCCTATGGGGCTGCAACTTAACATAAATATTTCATCTCTTTCGCACCACTTGCGATTAGCATGACGGTCCAAAACGTACGTACCGGTGTACAAAAATCGGAGAAATACAGGACGCGCCTCTTTGAAATCCGAGTTTCTACAATTTGGGAACACAGCCTTAAGTATTAGGTATTAGGTATATAATGAGGTGCCTAATTCATGTATCTGGTTCAGGTAGTTGGAGATTATAATAGTGCCGAATTCGTGCACGCCCCATAGTATAGGCCTAAAATTTAGAATTTTTGACGTTTTATTATTTTTCTGAAGAATTCAATGTTTCTATAAAATTATATTTCACGAAAACGGCATATTAGATGGGCACAATTCTTGGTAGTGACTGTCAAAATATAAAGTTTTAATACATGTTTTTTTAGTTTCCTTTTTCAATTAGTAATTGCGTGTGCAGAGACTGGATTAAAATTACAAGACACGTTTTTTGTTTAAAAGTCAATTTTTTCAAATGGAACAGCCTGTATATCGGTTAATTTTTGAATTGTTTACTAATTTCGCACAAACAACATGTAAGATGTTGTTACTCTTAAAAGTAACAATTACTGAGCTATTGTCCTTTTTTGATACACTTTTGCCAACTTTTTTTAATTTAATACAGTATCTATAGTAAGCCATGATATTTGCCGTGAAGTTGTAGATGACATTTAATAAGTTTTTTCTCACAAGCATGATTTGATAATGATTTTTTCTAAAAATGATCTTAGAAATTTTATTTTATCTATGCGTAAATGACAAAAAATACAATTTAAAATACTGGGGTGTACTTTTAAATCTATTTGACAATTTCTATTCCCTGCTCTAATACGAAAATATGGTTTATAAAGTTTGATCCAAATTTGAATTGTTGGGAATTGTTGGAATGCTGGATGCCTATATCATTTCGTAAATTGAAATAAATATAACCGATCATTTAAAATTAACTTTAAACCATATCAAGAATCAAGAGTCACCAACATTTATTAAAAAACTAAAGATTCTATCGTCTAAAAGTGTAACGAACATTTTAAGTGCTCCAACAAGCGAATTTGTTCAGCACACAATGTACACAGGTAAGAAAAAAAGTTGGGGGGTTGAGTTGACGTTTCTCTTCTCTTATTCGTTTTTTTTTGTTTGTCGCTAGTTACGTTTCCGGCCTGAACGGTTACATCCGGTGCGCACGAGCCAATAATAGAACGGACCGATTTTATATATCCGGATATCGGGCCTCTCAGCTGCCAGAGGAGCCAGGCGTACACATGTTCTCACATCCAGAATTTATTCTTTTTTCCAAGTATGCGTACCCGATTCTTAATATAGATATATTTACGCATGTCTATATGTATACATGTTCATATTAACGTACAAACGATGTACGATTACGTTCTCCTAGAATGTGAAAGTGATTCTGTTTTCTTGCCTAATTTAATAATAATTCTGCACAGTACAGTACCTGGAACTTTCTACGAATAAAACATTATCATTGTCTGTTACAATTACAAGAAAATTATGTTTGAATTTTATACAAAATGTCGCCATGTTGCTGTGCTGAAGTTTCAAGGGCATAAATTTAATTACATTTCTATTATGTAATAATACAATCACAATATGAAAATGTGTTCAAGGACGGCGCGCCGTGTTTTGGAAAACGGGGAGGCCAAAAATAGACAAACTGTTCGGAGGCTAAAACTTAGAAATAGGGGTGCCTTGCAGTTTAGTTGTAAAGTAAAGTAAAGTTTATTGTTGCATAATTTGTATAAACTTAAATTTATAATTAGCAAACGTCAAGAAAAATAAATATTAATATTATATACCAAATTAGAACTCGGATATATTCTCCAAGGATTCTGATACATATAAGGCTCCAGATTACATAGTAACTTAAATGTAGCATTTTTAAAAATTTAAGGTAGATAAAATTAAAAAACACTTGATTTCGTTTCACTTAATTTATTAGAATATCTCTAACAATATTGTTTCGGCATGTTCTACCATTCTCAAAGAACTAAATTTGTGTGTCTATTTTTTAAACTTATATTACTTGAGGGTGTGTTTACTACTTTGGCCATTTTATTACTGTGTCTATTATCGGTGTGTTTATGTATTCTGTCTGTGTGTTGGTTATGTGTAATTTTTTATGTATAGCTTTTTTAATTCCTAGTATTTCTAAATAATTAAGTTTTTTTTTTTGGTTTTGTTAGCATTATGTAGTAATTTACAACTATCTATATCGGGAAAGTGGAGTTTCTCAATGCAATGTTCTGAGAATCCTGTGTTTTTTGTTCCTTGAATTATTGCTTGTTTGTGTCCATTTAGTCTTGTTTTTATGTTTCTTCCACTTTGTCCTATATAAATAGCATCACAATTTTTACAATTAATTTTATATACACGCCAGATTTTTCTAAATTTGTAATGTTATCTTTGCTATTGCCTAACATGGTACCTAGATTGTATTTATTTACGTTGACTACTTTTAGTCCTTTCTTAGATAGTATTTTATTGATTTGTTTATTTAAATAAACAAATCAATAAAATTCGTCCTATTTCTTGTAGGGTAAGAATGGTTTGGTAGGTGATTACTAAAGAGATGTTTATTCTTAAATAAAAATATTGAGCATTCAAATATATAAATTGTCAAAATATCATTCTACTTAAATTTCCCTCTGCAAGACTGTGTACATCCTAATCCCTAATACCCTCTTGTCAAGTACAACCACTTATTGTAACTCACTACTGCCTCCCCATAAAACAATCGATGCAAAACGACTTGTCACCAAACACTCGATTGATTTCCTCAAAACATTCTTTACGGCTTAACCTACGCTTGAAATTGCAAAAAATCACCGTTCGATAATGTTCCTTGTTCAGTTCCATGATTTATTGTCGAAAGGAGTACCTCAAACCAGTGGCGGCTCGGGGTGGTTCACATAGGGAGTGCATAATTTCAAAATTAAAAAGTGTAATACAAGAACGCTTACCCAATCTTTATAAGTGTCACCGACATAATGTTCCAGGCAGATACTGTTCATTGTACAGTTTGTTTTGAGGGAATAATAAATATAACACTACAGTGATTACATCTGACGATAAACGAAGACCATTTTGCGTGTCTTTGACTTGCAGAACAGTTCTATCACTTTTTCATTAAAATTTGGGAAATCATTTATAAATTCAATTAAAAACCGGTGCTGCTTCGATGTGATCTCTGAGCGATTTATCTAATTCTGCCGTAAAATTTATCAATTCCCGAAAAATGCCCTTGGTATTCGACGTTTGCCGTTCATCATGACCCCGAAGTGCCAGTTCAAACGCGCCACAAAATCTAATGCAATTTATTATTAAATTTAACACATGCCTATTTTTGGTTACCTGTTCATTGTGTTGTTGAACTGCTTTTCTATATGATGATCTAAAACATTCTGAATGTTATTTTTTCCTAACATTCTTAGACTAAATATATTTTTCAAATGCCCTTCGGAATTTTCATGTTTCGTAATTTTAGCACTAAGATGAATTAAGTCTTTTATTCCGTTCTTTGACCAAGACGGTTCACCACCAAACAAAAGACACGGAAAACAAAACAAAGTATTTTTAATTTCACACCCACAAATCCAGTCATTTTTCTGATAAATATTCATTTTGAATTTTCTTATAACGTCTTTACCTTTAACAGATTGTTTATTTTCTAAACATAATTGAGGCATCGGCTGTTTAAAAATTTTTATTGCAATTTTTTCATCATACGTTAACCGCGAGAACGTGTTATTCTGTATCGCAGACACGAAATACATCTTACAACAGCGTTGAGCAGACGGGAATCTTGCTCACATGCTATGTATTATACGATATGGAACTAGAACAAAATACAGTTCTCCCCACCTTCAATGTAATGTTTAATGGCTTAACGCAGCAACAGTAGCGCTTTGCTCATGGGTATGTTTCTCTCGGTGGACGGGGTCTTTACATCCGTGCGCTGTTAGTCGTCATTATATCTGTGACGACGATCGGTGCATGTAGGTTGTTTCGCGTGCCGTACACGCCACGTTCCTGTTCAATAACTATGAATACGTAATAAATAAATACTTTCACAGTTAGTCGCCGCTTGGTTTGTTTTGTTTCAAAATTCCAGGGCGTGCAATTGCTCACTTGCTCTCATTAAAGAGCCGCCACTGCCTCAAACCAATGTAACATACAAACAATCAGGTATATTTGACAACTGTCACTATAACTAAACGTGAAAACAACTGATTGAAATTGTCATACAGAATTTGCCGCAAAGTATTATCGCCTATTAGATTGGCGATGGAAGGAGTCAGCGGAAAAAGGACATTCCTCGTATAAGTGTCTGTAATTGATTTACCCATTTTAGCGATTTTTGCGATTCAGAATTTTCTCCCCTGCATGACTTTAAATTAATTGTCAAATTTGGCATTCGAATCTCATAAGCGCAGTTTAAAGGTTTTTTAGCAGTGGTTTTTTATAATTATCGGTATAGACTATTCCTATTTCGCCTTCATCTGGTAGTTTTAATTCCTCCTGTCTTTGCAAATATTGTTAGACTACTTCATTGTCTAAATTTTCTGTTACATTTTCTGTATCTGATATTTTTGGTCTATTCAGCAGCTTTTCGAAGTAATTTGCCCAACATTCCAAATTCTGCTCCACATCCATAATAATATTCCCTTCTTTGTTTTTACAGCAGGCATTTTTGTGTTGGTGTCCTTTCTTTTCGTGTTTAATTCCTTGGTAGAAATTTCTTATTTGCTTTTGTTTCTAATTTTGCTCTATTTCATTTTTCTCTCAAGGTGTTGTCTCTTTTTTTCCCGATATATTCGTTTAACTTTCTTTCTTTGCTTTTTTAGTTAATTTCTACTGCTTTCTGTTTTTTGTTCTAAGAAAACCATCCTGGCGTTTTTTCCTCCATTCCACAGCCTCCTTGCTGTCTAAATCGTACCAATCTTTCCTCTTTTTGACTGTCTTTCTAAGCATGATCATATGATTATTACTTTATTTTGTAAGAAAAAATTAAGGAAGACTATGATGCCGATTTAATAAAATAAAAAATTCTAAATCGTAGGGCGTAAGTCAATTACAGATACCCATTGATATATACGATATTTTCATATTTATGGTTCCATCAAACCCAGCTAAACTTGTTTTATTGAGAGCGTCTCAAAACATATACTGTATGACAAGAAAAAACAAATCACCATGCAAACGTGATTATTTTTTAATTAAATTTTGTACAGACGTTTATGGTGTTAAAAGTAATAAATGATATAAAGAACAGATAAAAAACAATAACATTTATGACGTTTTTTGCCGATCTTCAACTTTAATTTGTTAATTGTTTTTTCTCATTTGTGACAGTCTATACCTGTCTTTTAGTGTATTGAAATGCCAAGAGTTCGACGACAACCGAATTATCGCCAGCTAAGCGATTTTGAAAGGAGTCGCATCATTGGACTACATGAGGCAGGTATTGCATTTCGTGAAATCGCCAGGCGGATGCGAAGAAATGTTGCAACTGTTATTCGTTGTTGGAGAAATTGGTCTGAAGAAGGGAGGCAACATCGTAGAAGAGGTTCTGGACGACCTAGAGGAACCACAGAACGAGAAGATAGGAGGCTAAGATTGCTTGCCGTTAGAGATCGGTGTAGTACCTCAAGATCTATAGGAAATGTTTTTTCGGCAGAGATAAACCACAGAATAACAATGCGTACAATACATCGACGTATTCGTTCGTTTGGATTGATTTCCTATAATCCAAGATTGATACTGGATTTCACTAATCAACTTCGTACCCTTCGATTAGAATTGTGTAATGTATGGGCACATTGGGATGAAGAATGTAACAGTATCGTCCTTTCTGACGAATCTCGCTTTTGTTTTTGGGCCCAAGATGGTCGTAGACGAGTTAAGCTTCGAAGAGGTGAAAGACAGTTTTTGAATTTTGCTGTAGAACGTGAGACAGCTTTTACTAGAGGATTGATGATATGGGCTGGAATTAGCATAGGAAGTAGGACTCCTTTAGTATTCCTTCGAGGTCACTTAAATGCTCAAATGTACATTAACGAAGTTCTGGAATCAATTGCTTTACCATATATCCGAGGGCTAAATAATGCCACATTTCAGCAAGACAATGCTTGTCCTCATATAGCAGTAGTTACGTTACGATTCCTACAAGACGCCAACATCAATAATCTTCATTGGCCTGCAGGATCGCCAGATCTGTCGTCCATAGATGATATGTCGCAGCATTGGTACGTTACCTAACCCTCCTATGAACATACAACAGCTACATGATGCAGTACAATTTGCTTGGAATGAGCTTCCACAGGAATCCATGGATCAACAAATTCGAAGCATGCCAAGGCGAATAGCAGAATGTATTCGGTTACGTGGAGCATCAACTCATTATTGAATTTTCATTATAACATATCCGATTTCTGCAATGAAACTTTAATCGTTTGTTACTCTCAACACCCTAAGTATCTGTATAAAATTTGGCTATGAAATAAAAACGTTTACAGGGTGATTCGTTTTTTTTGTCATACAGTATATAACGAATGGTTAACTTGACCTAAGTCCGGAACGTTGGATTAGTATTTGTTTGGGCGAAGGAAAGCACCTAGGAAAACACTGTATTAAGACAAAAATTAGCGGAACTAAGTAGATAAAACCGCCATATCCTATTTCTACAAAACCTTTATCTCATAATTCATAAAACTGATCACACATGAACGCCTTAAGAATGGGATTTACCAAATAAAAATGATCATTTGTAATTTATTATATATATTGATAAACGGATGCGGTTTTCAAGTCGACGTACAATTCACTACATTTGTGCGTATGTTACCTTGTCGTGAATTATTTTTAGATTATGTTATACGTCACGAAAACCGTCGGTATCCTGTGCGTCCCCTTTTTTCCTTTTAAAGATCTCAATGTGAATTCTGCTACCGTGCCTCTTTAATTGGATTCTGGTTAATTATGACCAAAACATCTACGCGACAATACTAAATTAAAATATTAATAATTGTGTTCACTATATGTAGTATCACTTGTAAGTATATATAAAGTAGAAAACCTTGGACTTTGATATGGAACATGATTGATAGGTACAGATTTAATTATTATAATTATACATATTCGCGTATAAATACGTTCATAAAAAGGTTATCAATAAGGTCTCTAGCTTATGAATAATATACAACGACAAGCACCGCAGAGACTGATTCTTCTAAAAAGCACGCTATTAAAGTGCACAGAACTATTATTAATTGAAGATATAATCTATTGAGTTTAAGAAGGAAGCGTTTGTGATCCATATAAAATAATCGCTTTTAACTAGTTTAATGAAAAATCTGTTTGGGTTTGTCGATTTGTGTATTTTATATAATTATTTATTGCTGTATATATTAATAATATCCATTAAAATATGGTTCATCTTAGACCACGAAAGAGAAATATTTATTTTAAGACGGTATATTGATACTTTTATTAACTTTCTTTTGCAGCAGCAGCAGCTTGACCAGGACCTTCAAAAATTCTAAAGGAATACATGTCAAATCTGAACAGTTTCATACATAGTTGATGAAATAGTAACAAACAGTGGTTGTTCAGTGTTATGATCACCATATCACTCCTTGAACTTGAGTTCAATCAAAGATCATGTTGTTGCCAATGCTAAATCATTTAAATTAGATGTGGCACAGACTACAGAAGGCTGCAAATGGTGGTCTGTCACCATGAAGGTCTTGCGTTTATTGCTTCTATTTCCAAAGATATCCAATAATATTCCTTGGCTACACCGCACTGATAATGACCAAGGAGTCTGAAACACTTGTCTAAATCTTTGAAGAGTTTAAACGTACTCAAAACTAAGTTTTTTCGAAATTCCTACCGAAAGTAGGTCATTTACCCTTATCGAAAATCAGTTTTTTGCGAATATCTCTCAAGTCATGCTTCCTAGGCAGGTACATTACGAGTATAAAAGAAATGAGGTGTGACCACCACACGACTTTCTTATACGTATGAACGCTTCAAACTATACAATTTTAAGAATTTTTTTATACAAAAATTATTCAAAATCCTATTCTAAGTACCTCCATACTCTTAATAAATCGCTATAGAATGCATACTTTTCAAGATATTCGAAAAAAGAAGTGCTACTCCTTAAGAGTAAAAGTGTTACTTCCGGTCTGAATTTTGAAATTTCATGTATACAAAAAATATTGCAAATCTAGTTCTAAATACTTTTGTACTCTTGATAAATATACAGCGTTAGTAAAAAGTCCCGGAACGGTCGAATAACTTATTTGAAAATTATGATTTCTGAAATTTGGTATGGGGGTATAGTTAATATAAATGCATTTTATGCAATACAGTTAATATTTTTTTCACTTCCGGTTTAATCGGCAATACGTCCAACTTTTCTTTTTTTAAATGGAACGCCCAGATTTTTTTTAACACTTTTGAATGCAAAATAAAAAACTACGTTCAGGAAGTATTAAGATGTTTATTTTTATTCACAAGAAAACAGTTAAAAAATTAAAGAAGTGTCCTAATACAGAAAAATCAAGGTACCTTTGAAAAAAGTTGTTGTTTAGTGTTTGCATTCTTTTTGCCGTCACATTTGACAATTTTAAAAGCGTTTTAACTTTTGCATCGCTATAAATTTACTTATTTTAGACATTGACACATTTGAAAATGGCAGTAAAACTTACTGAATCAGAACGAATTGAGATATTAATGATGCGTGGGTACGGTGATCGTCAACGTTCTTTTGAAGAGGTTCGTATTTTGTTTAATACTGTTTATCCGGATCGTCACATTAGTAAAAGAACGGTATGCCGAACAATTCAAAAGTTTGAAGTCTTTCGTCAGGTGAAGGACTTACCTAGAAGGGGACGTCCATTAACAGCAACAGATGAAGAAACTAGTTTGAATGTGTTACTTACAGTGGAAGAAAATCATCACGTGTTCACAACAGAATTAGGTCAAATTCATCAGATCTCTCAAAAATCTGCTCATAATATTCTTAAATCAGCAAGAATGAAAGCCTATAAAATGTATCCCGTCCATGAGTTAACTGAAGATGATCCAGATCGTAGACTACAATTTTGCGAAACAATGACGGAATTGATCGAGCAGCAGCCTAATGTTTTAGATCACATCATTTTTTCAGAAGAGGCAACGTTTTGTCTCAACGGCACTGTGAACAGACATAATTGTTGCTACTGGTCAATTGAAAATCCGCATTGGATTGAAGAAGTCCATACACAGCGTCCTCAAAAGGTGAATGTCTGGGCTGGTCTTGTTGGAAACAACATCATAGGACCATTTTTTATAAGAGGAAATTTAATTGGCAACGTCTACTTAAATTTATTGCGAAATGAGGTTGTTCCAGCACTTGCGGCCCTCTTTCCAAATGCAAACATAGGTGATCACCCTAATGCACATTTTTGGTTTCAACTAGATGGAACTCCTCCCCATTTTGCCCATAATGTCCGCGATTATTTGAATGAAATTTTTCCGGGACGTTGGATCGGACGTAGAGGAGCAATCGAATGGCCAACACGTTCGCCAGATCTCTCGCCATTAGATTTTACTTTCTTATACGTAGTATAAGGAAGTATTGTGATGATGAAAATTTTCGACCTCGAGATTTTTGCAGATGTCCACGTTTTGAAGTCCCCTGATACCAAAAAAGTGGTTTTAAAAAAATGTCTGTGTGTCTGTGTGTGTGTGTGTGTGTGTCTCTCTGTGTGTGTATGACCACGATAGCGGCCAAACCGCTGTAGATATCAATTCCAAATTTTGTATTTACGTGTATAATCTCCCTCTTGAGATCTGATTAGTTTTTCAGTAAAATCGGTAGACCGGAAGTAGCAGTTTACTTCAGCGAAAAAATCGAATTTTGACAATATTTCGTCAACTATTAAGTTTAAACAATTTTATAAAGAATTCATATATACTTAAAATTGAAATCGAAAATAATTTTATTTAAAAAGTTTTTCGAAATTCCTACCGGAAGTAGGTCTTTTACTCTTATCGAAAATCAGTTTTTTGTGAATATTTCGCAAGTCATGCTTTTTAGACAAGTACGTTACGGGTATAAAAGTATTTACAACATAATTTTCAAAATCTTTTGTATAAAAGAAATTTCAAAATTCAGACCGGAAGTACCACTTTTACTCTTATCGGATAACGATTTTTTGCAAATATGTCGTAAGTTATGCATTCTATATGTATTTATCAAGAGTACAAAAGTATTTAGAACTGAATTTACAAAATTTTTTGTATATATGAAATTTCAAAATTCGGACCGGAAGTAGCACTTTTACTCTTACCGAATAACGATTTTTTGCAAATATGTCGTAAATTATGCATTCTATGTATATTTATGAAGAGTACAAAAGTATTTATAGTTGGATTTGGAATATTTTTTGTATAAATGATATTTCAAAATTCGGACCGGAAGTAACACTTTCATACGTATAAGAAAGTCGTGTGGTGGCCACACCTCATTTTTTTCTTTTGGGGTCACTTGAAATGTCAAGTGTACAAAAATCGTCCCCATAATCTTGAACAATTGGAAGAGAGAATAGTTCAAGAAGCCAATCGCATCACTCCAGAACAAATACAAAATTCAATATTGTAAATGGAGAGCATTTTGAACAATTATTGTAATCGCAACCTGAATAGACAGGTATCTTGATTTTTCTGTATTAGGACACTTTTTTAATTTTTTAACTGTTTTCTTGTGAATAAAAATAAACATCTTAATACTTCCTGAACGTAGTTTTTTATTTTGCATTCAAAAGTGTTAAAAAAATCTGGCCGTTCCATTTAAAAAAAAAAGTTGGACGTATTGCCGATTAAACCGGAAGTGAAAAAAATATTAACTGTATTGCATAAAATGCATTTATATTAACTATACCCCCATACCAAATTTCAGAAATCATAATTTTCAAATAACAAAGTTATTCGACCGTTCCGGGACTTTTTACTAACCCTGTATATAGAATACATAATTTACGACATATTTGCAAAAAATCGCTATTCGATAAGAGTAAAAGTGGTACTTCCGGTCCGAATTTTGAAATTTTTTTTATAGGAAAGGTGTTGAAATTTAAGTTCTAAATACTTTTGTACCGTGATGTACCTGTGAAAAAAGCATGACTTGCGAAATATTCGCAAAAAACTGATTTTCGATAAAAGTAAAAGATCTACATCCTGTTGGAATTTCGAAAAACTTTTTAAATAAAGTTGTTCCCAATTTTAATTTGAAGTATATATGAATTCTTTAGAAACTTGTTTAAACTTAGTAATTGACGAAATATTGGCAAAATTCGATTTTTTCACTGAGGTAAACTACTACTTCCGGTCCACCATTTTTACTGAAAAACTAATCAGATCTCAAGAGGGAGATTGTACACGTAAATACTAAATACTATTGATATCTACAACGGTTTGACCGCTATCGTGGTCACACACACACACACACAGAGAGAGAGAGAGAGAGAGAGAGAGAGAGAGAGAGAGAGAGAGAGAGATTTTTTAAAAACCACTTTTTCGGTATCAAGGGACTTCAAAACGTGGACATCTGCAAAAATCTCGAGGTCGAAAATTTTCATCATCACAATACTTCCTTATACTACGTATACGAAAGTAAAAGAAGAAAAAAAAGTATTTAGAACTTAATTTTCAATACCTTTTGTATAAAAAAATTTCAAAATTCGGACCGGAAGTAACACTTTCACTCTTAGTAAATAGCATTTTTTTCGAATATCTTGCAAAGTATACGTGCTATAGAGATTTATTAAGAGAACAGAAGTACTTAGAATAGGATTTTTGTATACAATTTTTTTTATAATTTGGACTTGAAGTAACACTTTCTTACAGGTTTATTTTTCTAAGAACATAAAAGTATTTAAAGCAATTTAGAACAACTTTATAAATTAGTACAATCTAAAACGCTGATGTATAAGAAAGAGGTGTGGTTGCCACACCTCATTATATTGTTTTTCACAAATGTATCAGAATATTTTCAATTGTATTATACTGTTTTTAAACAAATAACTCTATTATACTTGGATATTAATCCTTTTTAATCTTAAGATATTAAAAGAAATTTATCTGTTTTATTTTTAAACATCAAAATTATTCCAGTAACTCTTTTTGTTTCCTTTTTCACAACATCCAACAACTCATACTATCTTTCAAGTTCACAAATTCCTTCCTCAAACTTATTGATTTACAATCCATTTAATTCCAAAATAATGCTTATTTTCTACCATTACATTCGAATAATTATCATTGAGAATTTATGAACTCAGAACCAAATATATTATTATTATTATTATTATTATTATCCCATAAGCGCAGTTTAAAAGGCTTTTTAACTGTGATTTTGAAAATTATAAAAATAGGCTGACAAGCTTTAACAGAGTATAACTTCGAAATTCAGGTAAGAAATTCTATTTCATCATATTGTCAATGTTTCGGCTAGGTACACAGTTTCAAGTAAGCATTATCATATAATCATAAAATTATATTCATTTTGTAAATCAAGTATTTAAGTACGACACCAGTGGTAAAACAAATTTTCTAAGTTTCCCATTTAATAACGATTTCTAAATCGCAATTCGTAGACGAATTACAGACACCGGTTGCGATATTCTGCGTTGACATGTTTTTACACACACAAAAAAGTAAACACCAATTATCAAGTAGTTTATAATAATATTAATAGTTGTAGTATGTGAGAGCAACGCCTTTTTATCTACATACAAGTTCTCATTCATTATTAAAGCGCATTCTGAATTAGTCAGTGAAACGAGTTCCTGTGATTGCGTCGATTAGATATTGTGTGTGTCCGTTATGACTAACTAGATTCCCAATAATGAATATTATATCGAAAACCTATTTTTAAAAGAACCACAACAGGACATTTAGTTATATCGTATATGTATACATTATAATTATCTATGAATGGAAAAACGAGTTCCGCAATAGATTTTTCTAATGAAGTTAGGCTATCTATATAATTTATAAAAATAAAAAGAAAACATTTAATTTGTTCTTTATAGACTCGCAAACTACATAATCGATTTTGATAAAATTTTGTGTGTGTGTTCCTTACCTACGTTGTGTGGAAGGTTATGATCATATTTTCCCCCGTATTTTATCTGAATATACACCGCTCAAGAAATTTAGGGGAACACTTTTTTCCAAAACCTGTACCTTTTTAAATAAGAAGTCAAGGAAAATCAAATTTGGTATACTTCAGCGGCATATATTTAACTAAAGAAAATTACAAAAACAATTTTACAACTCTTAGTTACTTCTAAGTTACGCCTAAAAATGTAGATTAATACAATTTATTTAACACATAAACATACAGTAACATACATTAAATAGAATATAAAATTTGATATAAGTAACATATTGTAACGTTTTCGGGTTCGCAATAAACAACTCGTGCAATTTATTTATTTAAAACAGTATGTATATTCACAAACGTAAAATTAATTACAATATAAAAATGTAAAACAAATGTATCACACTTAAACTACTAAGATTTAAATTAACACAGGTATTTATTTCTATTACTAATATTTATGTAACACTACCGTATTTATATCACTTCTATTTATATAACACCGTACCACGCAAGGAACTATTCATTTATTTCTTATATTTATTTTCACTTTAGTCTGTTCCGCGCGACGAGTACTTAAGGACTTTCTTATTCCGGAATTCCCCATCCATCGGTTCAACTCCCTTTATACCGGGTGGTGCAATAGTGTGTCGGCGGAGCTTAGTGTGAAAACTAATAACGCTGCAGCAATGAGACTTTACGTACGTATGTAGTATGCGACTGTGCATTTTCTAATTTTATTTACAAATATACAGGGTGTTCCAAATTTTCGCAACCACATTCAACTTTTTTATTTTAAATACATTGCTATACTTTCTAGATATTATAATAATAGCCATTCAAATTATCTTTGCAATGATATATGGATATGTGCACTTCAGACTGTTCGTTTTGATTTAATTGATAATATTGTTAAAATCTTGACAGTTGCAGCATCTAACATTTTAAGCTGTAGTCTGTAAATGGGTAGAATGCCTCACGTAACTCTTGTGTTACTAATTTATGGACTAACACGTTATTTGTTTTGAGGTTGAACAAAGTGAATAAATATACAGGGTGTTAAATATGTCGTGTCTAAGTTATCGATCTTTATTGGTTATTTTCTCGTTTTTTTTAAATCTAACCTATAATATTTTTATAAGTCAGCATATTCCTTGTAAAATCGCCTTTAAAATGGTACCAATAACATAGTACTTATTTCTAGTATTTTCAAAGTTATAACCCTTTAATGGGATATACTCAATAGTAATATCACAAGAGAGTGAGAATAAATTGAAAATAATTCGACAGATTTTCGAAAACTTGTTGCTAGGGAATAGACACGAGAGCCCGTAGGGCTCGAGTGGCTATTCCCGAATGGCAACAAGTTTGAGAAAGACTGGAGAATTATTTTCTAATTAATTCTCACCCTCGAGTGGTATTCGAAAGATTATTTTTTAATGTTTAAATAAGAAATACAGTATAAAAATTCAACTTTTTAATATTATTTCTGTACATTTAACAAAATTAATTAGTGTTAAAAGTTTGTATGTGAAATACACAATTATTGCAAATGTTTTGTCCGTGAGTGGTGGATTTTGCAACATTCTTCTGTTCTGTTGTGTTAAAAGTTATAACTTCTCCCTTGTCTCTTAGGTTATTAATGAAACTTGAATGATGTTCATTATTCAACTGCAGGTACGGTTTCAATGAACTAGATGAGCTGTGGCCCGTAATTTTTATTATTTCCTGCTCGTTAACACCTGCTTTCGCTAGATGAGACACTTCACTTGACCTTGAAGAATGGTTCGTAATATATTTTTTTAGTGTCCAGCCCAATCATGTCCGCCGATTCTTTCATCTACTTCGACATTATGTTCACCCCCAACGGCATATTTTTGTACTATCCTGAAGAAGACGGTTTATCCCAAGCAATGTTTACTGTTAAAAAAAGCCTGTCAGTTTTTATATGTTCGTTCCTCTTGCTTAGCAATTCCTTGAGCAATCGGACAGAACACGCATCAGGCTTTTCAGTATTTGGTATTAACCATTTACTATCAGTTAACTTTTGTGCCCCACGTTGCGCTGTTTTAGAGAAAACCGGATTATACTCTACTCTTCCAGTGGCCAAACCAGCATTGTCTGTTTCTTTTGAAAATAATGCACTAAACATTGACAACCTTCTCCCCCACGCCATGCTAGCTCATATGAAGCAATGTGATAAAAGCATTTTTGCAAACCGAAGGGTGTCTCCTCGTCGTACCGTTTTATTATTTCCATGATTTGTTCTTTAGTTAGAATTGCAGAGCTTTGCTTCCTTTTTTCTGGCACCTGTTGTAATACCTTACGTTTTGTATTTCTGGCTTCTCTCGCAGATTTAAATTCGATATCTTTAAAGTGGTCTTATTTTCTACTAAATTCGTTGTAGTACAACTCTTGCATTAATTTGGCGGTTTTATTCCACATTGTTTTAATAACGGCTTCTTTGTAATCTTCTCCATTGCACCTTTTCATATTAAATCCCCAGTCTTTCAAAATGTTTGCCAGTTTTGTGACTGGTGTATTTCCTTCTAATTTGTAACCCCGTTCGTCGCAAAATGATTGAAATTGTTTCCATATTGAATTATTACTAACCAAGGTATTTTTGCACAAATTTTCTTTAATCTGTGCGTTTATATCTTCCACTGATGATGAACTAAATCGCTTATGGTCCATTGCTTCCAATTTGCAATAATACTGGTGACAGGTGTCAAAACTAGAAAATACGTTGTCAACAAACAGAAACAAAATACTAGAAAATATTCTCGGGAGAATAATGTACCAAGATTATTCTCACTATAATAATGTTGTGATTGCACAGAATTAAACACGTGTCCGCAAATACTGCTAAACGATTGGTTAATAAAATTATTCAAAAATAATCATGTTTATAATATGCAATATGTGGGGCATCTAATAGTTGGTTGGCCTTGGTTTAAAAAAAAAATGGCTGTACAACCAAACGTCAAATCTCTACTTCAAAAGTCCATAAAAAGTCGTTTTCTGTATTTTCTCTTTTCTGTAATTGCGTTTTGTTGTTATAAATTAAGTTCGGCTAGTGAATTATTAATTTCCGTTTGTTTGTTAGTAGTTGTTACGTGTTGTATTTACCTTGTTATCAGTTATATCGCTTTATTGACATTATTTCTCATTTAGATACCATAATAGTGATTATTGTTGTTTTTGCTTTAAAATGAATTTTTCGAAAGAGGAGCTCATAGACATGGTATTTGCTCTTGGCGCTAGCAACAGAAATCCATTTTTAGCATCAAGAACATATGCGATGAAATATCCCGACCGAAGAGCACCGGATAGTAAAACGTTTGAAAATTTGTTAATAAGGTTTCTTCGAACGGGTTCAGTGAATTACGTCGAACATTACTTCTTTCATGAAGTAAGACTATGATTACAGAAGATAATGAAGTGATAGTCGTCCAGTCCATTGTGGAAAATCCGCACGTATCTACAAGGATAATTTCGAAACAACACGGGATAGAAGTCACTGCTGTAAAAAGGATTTTAAAAAAACATAAGTTTCACCCTCACAAAATTCAAAATCATCAAGGCTTATTACAAACGGACTTTGAAAGGAGACTAGTGTACTGTGAATGGCTACTTTTAGAATTACGACACGATATAACTTTTCTAGATCATGTGCTTTTCACAGATGAAGCAACATTTGCTAATTGTGGAACCACAAACAGAAAAAATACCCATTATTATGACACTACAAACCCACATTTTGTTCAGCCCATTTTATATCAACAAAAATGGAGTGTTAACACATGGGGAGGCATCATAGGAAACACTATTATTGGTCCATTCTTTTTTGATAATACTTTAAATTGTGCAATCTACACAAATTTCCTACAAAATAATTTACCATTGCTATTAGAAGGCCTCCCAGATAACGTCATCAGGAGATTGTGGTACCAACATGATGGTGCACCAGCACATTATGGTGCTGCTGCAAGAGCACATTTAGATAGGGTATTCACCAATAAGTGGATTGGGAGAGGAAGTTTGATAAGCTGGCCACCACGATCACCAGATCTCACACCTTGTGATTTCTTTCTGTGGCCAACTGTAAAAAACATTGTTTACGCAACACCTCCTACAACGGCAGAGAACATGCAGCAACGAATAAGAAACGCTTTTCTTCAATTAAGTGAGAATAACTTAGCTGAGAATGTAAGTCTGTCGATACCGAGACGGTTGAGAGCATGTGTAGAGCAGAATGGAAATATATTTGAACACATTTTAAATTAAGATTGTTTTATTATCGAAAATTTTCAAAATGTATTTCTAAAACTAATGATAAAGCATTTAAAAAACAGGTGTTTGTTAAAATTACTTTGTTTTATTTGCATGGCCAACCAACTATTAGATGCCCCGCCCCGCATTTTGCATGTTATAAACATGAGTATATCCCATTAAAGGGTTATAACTTTGAAAATACTAGAAATAAGTACTATGTTATTGGTACCATTTTAAAGGCGATTTTACAAGGAATATGCTGACTTATAAAAATATTATAGGTTAGATTTAAAAAAAAACGAGAAAATAACCAATAAAGATCGATAACTTAGACACGACATATTTAACACCCTGTATATTTATTCACTTTGTTCAACCTCAAAACAAATAACGTGTTAGTCCATAAATTAGAGACACAAGAGTTACGTGAGGCATTCTACCCATTTACAGACTACAGCTTAAAATGTTAGATGCTGCAACTGTCAAGATTTTAACAATATTATCAATAAAATCAAAACGAACAGTCTGAAGTGCACATATCCATATATCATTGCAAAGATAATTTGAATGGCTATCATTATAATATCTAGAAAGTATAGCAATGTATTTAAAATAAAAAAGTTGAATGTGGTTGCGAAAATTTGGAACACCCTGTATATTTGTAAATAAAATTAGAAAATGCACAGTCGCATACTACATACGTACGTAAAGTCTCATTGCTGCAGCGTTATTAGTTTTCACACTAAGCTCCGCCGACACACTATTGCACCACCCGGTATACACGTACGAAACATCTGGAACACACCAGATAAACGCTAGTGTTCTTCTCGATGACATTCTGTCTCTTCGCAGTGCATATATAAATGGATGATTTATTGCTTTACGACTGTTTACCAGTCGCGCCGAATATTTGCCTTTCTTTTGTCGTCGCCCGGATGTCTGCTTCTCTGTTGGCTTGTTTCATTACAATATACATTAAGTAGAATATAAAATTTGAAAACAGATTTTTTAAAAAAAATCTCATTTTACAAAAAATTACTCGTTTTCGCCATCTTCATAGAGTCTATGCTTAGCCATTCGCAAAGTTAGTTTTTTTTCAATTAGAAAATCAAAGCAACTTTTATTTCCAATGTATTGCTTAGCAAGAATTAACCCGTTGATTGTATTCGTACGTAGCTTGTTTCTCTGTTTAGCTTTTAAATTATTGACCGTAGAAAAAATTCTTTCAACATTGGCCGAAGAATGCGGCAAACAAAGTAAATTAAAAACAAATTTTGTAAGACAATTAAATTTACGTGTTCCGTCACCGAATGTCGTCGTTTCTACTTTTTGCCAAAATAATTCTACATTATCAGAAAAAGAGTTAATTTCCTTAGTATTTCTTAAAATACGCCAATCATTATCCAAAGTCTGAAGGTCGGAATTGTATAAAAATCCAGTAAAATAAGTGCTATGTCGATAATAGATTGAATTGATCCTGATTTTACAACTACTGGATCTAAAAACTGAAATTTTTCCAAAGAATAATGGTTTAAAGGAAACCGTTTAATTATTTGATCACGCATCCTTCTACATAAAAATCGAAGCGTCTTAGTCTAAAAAAGGATAATTGTTCTTTGGTAAGTGACGTGCTGGATATTGTTTGTATCACTTTCGCGCCAAAATACATATCCTCAATCTGCAGGTAATGTCTAGGATTTTTAAAATCTACGTCAGCCATTGAAATACCTTGAAGGAAATCCCTTTTTATGAAACAATCGGATAACGTTTTTATAATAGTAAGTATGTTTTTATATAGACAATGTATTTTAGGGTGTTCAGATTGCATTTCCCTAGTCAAGTTATTAAAAAAGGGTAGAAGAAATTCTAAAAATTGTAAAAATAACTTTGTAACAGGATCATTTAACGTTTTCAATATGTTATCTACAGACATGATATCATTGGTATTAGCGACATCGGTGAAATGTAACTGTAGAGGTCCATACTGTCCTAATAACCGCGAAACAACTCTATTATGGATAACCATCGGGTTCGACATGGGCGTAAAATTTTATGGATTTTTGTATTACAAAATACTTGAAACTCGGTATATTCGCTAATTTGTTTGGGACTATGAGCAAAGTAATTATAGATATCTCTTGTGAGCTTCTCTATATACGGAGGTAGCTCTTCACATGCATATGAAGCGCACAAATGGAAGGAGTGACATATACATTTCATTACAAAAAGCTTTGGAATGTCATTTTGCAATAAAGTCATTACTGAGCGATGCTGTCCTGCCATAACATTTGCCCCATCAGATGCAAAACCGACCAGATTTCTTTTATACGGAATTTCGTGTTTTTCAAATAAAGTGACAATATGGTTATATACTGTTCGCGTCGTCTGCTTTAATTTCAATTAAAGCTAAAAAATTATCACAAATGGTGTTACTGTTATTTATTCTTACGCATATACAAAGATGTTTAATATTGCTCGTATCAGTCGACTCATCAACAATCAGGGAAAATTTGTTCGTCCGGAGATGATCACATAATACTTGCATATTTTCGTATCCCAGTACATTTTTAACTATTGCAGTGCTTTTCCTTCTTGCACAGGCTAGTCTTTAGGCAATTTTTGAATCATGGCATACTGCGGCAACGACCTTGGTCAGGTGATCCATAGTAGTGAGTGGTAAATTATGTTCGGCGATGAAAGCAAATAGACATATTTCTCCTATAACTTGTACATAAAAAAATAAAAAATAAAGAGTTATTTAAATAAAGTAACCCTTTTTAACTTCTTCCTCTAATATAGAAGGAGCAGCAGTTGCAAACGCTTCTAATGTGGGTTGTTTCGAAATCGCTTTTAGTTTTATTTGATGATTAGCTGAATAATTATGCTTCATCAGAGCATCCTTTCCACTAATTATGTTTATGTTTTTGTCGTATGAACTGCATTGTACGTACTGAACCCCTTTTCACTTTTTTTTAACCAGCCTTTAAAAGCATCTATCGTTTCCCACTTTTTTTTTATAAGTTTGGTTGTATTTCCTTTTTTTAATAACGCCGGAGCTACTACCTTCATTGCTACTATCACTATCACTCATTTTTGTTAGTTAGAAAGCACGACTAGATTTCTACATTAAATCTACTAAAATTAAATAAGGGAATAGGAAGTTGTACGTATATATAAATAGAAATAAAAAACACAAACACTTGGTTCAGATTTACACTATATTTAATTAAAAAACACAACAGCTGTTTCGCTACACTGTAGCTTTTTCAAGTGGTAACAAATTCTAAATTACGTATAATTACGTATATATAGTTTTGGCTGGTGGTTTTCCTATAAAACCATCGGTGAATACCCTTATATCAAGTGAGTTTAATGAATGACAATTGCTATCTACCTATTTTTATTTCCTTTTCTTTCTTTATTATCAGATTTAGGTAAATAAATTCTTTCTTAGAGTAAGACAAGGAAAATGAGAAACAGTTTTTCGTTAAAAATACTAATATTAGTAAAAATAGTAACACCCAAAGTAACTGCCTATCTGTTTATAGGTAGCTAACATCCGTCAGATTGGTTATTCTAATTTATTTATTTGTTGTGCAGATTAGCCATTTAAGAATTGAAATATTTCGGTAAAATTTCATAGCACTTCGGTAGATCGGTAGATTATACCTAAATTCGGTAGATCTACCGAAAAATCAGTAGGGTTACCATCACTGTTTGCGATGCTGCGTAAAGGGTGATGCGCGGACAGGGCTTCTTGGTTTCATATTCGCTTCTTAGTAGGATAGATGGGCGGATTCTGGACCCACCACCACCACATTTTTATTGAACAGCTTCTGAAGAGCGTCGAACAGCTTCTGAAGAGCTTCGAACAGCTTCAGAAGCTGTCCAAAGCTCTTCAGAAGCTATTCAAAGCTCTTCAGAAGCTGTTCGAAGCTCTTCAGAAGCTGTTCAATAAAAATGTGGTGGTTGTGGGTCCAGAATCCGCCTATCTACCCTACTCTTCTTTTAATCTGTTTCTAACAATTTGATCAGAAATTTCTATGCCATGTGCTAGTCTTACGTCGTTTAGGAAGTACCTTGTTGTGGCAATACGCTTACGTAGAGAGGAAAGGATAAAAAATCGGTCTGGATTTGGAGTAGTATTTCGGTTTCGACCTTGTTCAGCTCTTCCGACAAATATGTCGGAAGAGCCAGTTCCCGAAACCGATTTCATAAACGATGAATAACGGAAGGGGAAACTCCAAGGTCCATGCTAACATGTCGAATAGCACGAGCACGAGCAACTTGCACATCACTAAGATGCCTCATTTTACTTCTAATCAACGAAGATTGACACAATTGAATTCATCTGTCATCTTTAGTAGGCTTTCATACGTCAATTCAAAACATACTTGAAATTTTTTTTTGCGTTATTAATTTACCTTTTTAAGTGTAAATTAGAAGTAGCTTAGAGTTGTAAAATTGTTTTAGTATTTGTTAAAGTTAAATACATATATGCCGTTAAAACATACCAAATTTGATTTGCCTAGAACAATTATTTAAAAAGCTACAGGTTTTGAAAAAAAGTGTTGCCTTATTTTTTTTTGATCAGTGTAGTATAAAAATAACTATATGTGAAATTACATCAATTTTCTTATTGAACGAAAGACACACAGTCGGCACGTCATACACACACACACTGCAGTCATCGCTATACAGATTACCAGCCGGTAGTGGTAGATTGATTTAATAATTAAATGATTAAATGAAGTGATGGAAATCTCTTGGTGAAACATATCGAAATATAAGCAAGTAATAACAAATAACACACTTGGTATTGTTTCACAAATATATATAATTAAATACTCGATGACATTTCGCCATGCGGCATCGTCAGGAGTTCTCCAGAAACTAAAGTAAAATTTAATATACAGTAACTACCTACTTCAAACAAAAATGTAAATAGAAAAAATATACACAAATAGAAAATTATGAAAAGGTCATGACTTATCTGGAAAGACCGTTTTTACAATGCTAGGGTTTATTAGCGGCGAATTTATGAGTTCGGTTTGTTCATTAAGAACATTGCCTGGTTGTAAAAGTAAACTTTCTTTTATAAAATAACCTTCTAGAACATTCATTTTTTTACTTTTATTTAAACTATACAGTACTTCTAAATTGTCTATTGAAAAATGATGTCCCGTGTCTAAAACATGGTTAGCTACACTTGAATTTTCATAATTTTTATTTAACTGCTCGCATATGTTTTGAGAATCTTAATTTGAAATTTCGCCCCGTTTATTTATATATATTTGTGAAACAATACCAAGTGTGTTATTTGTTATTACTTGCTTATATGTAGATTGATTATAATAGAAAATCATCGATTCGTTGTTTAGCTAGAGAATAAACAAAAATGTTATATCGGTCAATGGCAGTAAACACAAAGCAAGTTTTAATTTTTCTATAGAATGTGGCCAAGCAACGCCGGGCTACGGACAGCTAGTTTAATATAAAATCTCGATGCACAAGACCGCAGATCTCATTTTACAAGTTATTTGGAATGTTTCGACTAGGTAAACACTTGAAAATTTAAAGTATAGGGTGGTGACTTTAATTTTCTCTGAGTCTATAATTTTCGTGTTAATTTTGACAAAATTTTTAGACAATTTTACGATTATTCTTTACAATCCTAAGAAATAAATTCATTTTCATAATGTTATTCCTCCATTCGATTATAAAAATTGATCCTCCTCTACTTTGAAACAATTTAGAACAAACCTAAAGCAATCTGGAACAGCCGTCATAATTTTCGATTTTTAAAAAAACGGACTAACTTTTCACTTGTTTGTTTTTTGATCGAAGCTAGTATGACCTAGTGCAAAGATGAAGTAATTATATTAAAAACGAATAAACACTAGGTTATATTGTTGTTAGGACAGATTTATTTTTCTCTGACACGTATTTCGACTTTTCGGTCATTATCGAAGAGTTTACAGACTTAAACGAAACTATAAGAATCTTCTTCTTCTTCTTACTGGAATTTAATTAGTCAAGCTTATCGCTTTTTACTAAAAATCTAAATATGGATTATCTTGATTATGAGGGAGTTAACAAATGTTCTCTTTCAGAGGAATCTTCAAGTTGTAGCGAGCCTGGGTCTCTTAATAGGCAGATAGTGCTGCGGATCGTATGTTAGAGCTGCGGAGAGGGAGGAGTTTTCATGTTCTACATTCTTCTCGTAGAAATCTTTGGTGAGCTTTTTGGTTAAAGTGGGTATCTTCGAGGTTGGCTTCGTTGTGAAGTTGAGAGTTTCTTATATACCAGGGCGGACGGAAGACCATGCGTAGCGATGTGTTTTGGAAAATTTGAAGCTGATTGATTACTGATGGTGCTGCGTAAAGCCATATCTGACAAGCGTATGTGATCATGAGTCTTAGAATCTGGGTGCAAATTCGGAGTTTTAGTTTCGATGATAATGTGCTGGCTGCCCCCAGCATGGGCCATAGGGCACCTCTTGGTTTCTTTGCTTTTAAGTATGTTTGTTTGACGTGGAACGAATAGGTTAGTCTTCTGTCGAGATTTACTCCGAGGTATTTTACACATGGGAGCCATGGAATTTCGGTATGGTCTATGTATATGTTACCTACAATCGGTTTTGGTTTTCTTCTGAAAATTATAGCTTGGGATTTCTCTCCGTTTATGGCTATTCGCCAAGTGTGGCACCAGGTAATGACGTTGTTAACAGCTTCTTGGAGGTTTTGTATGGGTATGGTGGGGTTAATGGAAGAGGATAGGATAGCGGTGTCATCGGCGTAGGATGCTAGTAGGGTTTTGTTGGTTTGGGGGATATTAGCGGTGAAGATTGCGTAAAGATGAGGGGACAGAGCAGAGCCTTAGGGAACACCTGCTGTTAGGATTCTGGTGGAGGAGTGGGTGTTATTGATTTTGATGGAGAAGGATCTGCGTTGTATGTAGGAGTGAATGATTCTGATAAGGTAGGAGGGATAATCTTTTGCGTATAATTTGTATATTAGTGCTTGGTGCCACACACGGTCGAAAGCTTTGGATATGTCCAGGAATATGGCTGCTGTATTGTTGTGTTTGTAGAAGGAGTTATGTATGTTTTCAGTAACCCTGGCTAGCTGACTGGTAGTAGAGTGACAAACTATAAGAAAGTTACCAATACCCATTTATATGTATGTGCTAGTGCCTTAAGTAGGTACAGTGTCAATAATGGGGATGTTTATGAAATCTAGTTGTGTGTTTGTGACATGTTTATTAGCTGTTGTAGCTTTTTTAATTTCAATGATTTCTAATAAATCTAATTTTCTTCCTTTATAACTAATTTACATGTATTATTAGTATCGAATACATGTATAAGATAAGGTCTCTGCAATGTTCAGCAAAGCCTGTATTTTTGTTATTGTTTAAAATGGATTTTTTATGTTCATTAATACGATCCTATGTACAGGTCTGCCTGTTTGACCAATGTAGATTGCGTCACTATCACTGCAACTTACCTCATAAACACCTGATGTGTCACACAATTTTGTTTTTTCTTTATTATTGACTAAGATTTTTCCTAAATTTACTTTGTTTACTTGGATAATATTTAAACCTAGCATTTTTAATTCGTTAGAAACTTTGCTGCTAAGTCCTAGTATATAGTTAAGAGAATGATACCGCTTGTTATTTGGATGTTCAGTTTGTTCAATGTAAAAAAAAAATTATAAGGATCTGTTTTTGTTTCTTTTCAATCATTCTATCAATGAGTTGTGTGCTATAACCATTAGTTAATGGTATAATTTTTAAAATATCTCTTTCTTTTTTGTAGTTATCAGTGTTTAACGAAAAGTTGAGTAATCTATGGATTAAACTGTGAAAGGCTGCCATTTTGATATTCAAAAATATATCAAATTCTAATCTTTGTTCTATTCTAGTGATTTTTATGTCTAAAAAGTATAAAGGTTTTTCCACCTCTTTTTCTATTGTAAATTGTATATTATTGTTAACTGAATTTAAGTGACTGAAAAATTGATCTAATTGTCTGTCAGTGCCTGACCAAATACATAATATGTCATCTACATATCTAGCTCAAAAGGAAATGAATTTTAAAAACGGGTTGTTACTATTCTTTTTGTATCTATCTTCAAAATATTATATATACATATATATATCTCGGCAAGTAATGGGTTTAACGGACTACCCATGGGTAGACCACTAGTTTGTTTATAAAATTTATTGCAAAATTTGAAGTAATTTTGGTTGAAACAAGTGATAATAGATTTTTGTAAAATGTTTTGTTGATCTGGGATTAGCTGAGAATTCTGGATCTGTTTAAATAAAATTGCTTTTAATTCTTCGGTAGGTACTGAAGTAAAGAGACTGCATGTTAATATCGAAGGAAACTAATTTCATGTTACTGGTTAATAAAATATTTTTTAATTTATCTAATAGTTCAAAAGAATTTGTGATTGCGTTAGGGGCTGTGAAATTTATTATTTCTGGTAGATGTGTATTTAATGATTTACATTATTTATATGCAGGGGCGTTGACATAAGATACAACTGGACGCATAGGTTTTCTTTCCTTCTTTATGTAATTTAGGTAGTCCGTAAAGTATGGGCGGATTGATTTTAAATGAGTGTTAGGAAACATGCTTTTAAAATCTTTTTGTACTCACCGCCTGTAAAGTGACATTTGGCGTATGTGTAGCTCGACTGGGAAATACGTTTTCCTGGTTGAGGCGACTATAAAAATTGAAAAAAACACTGGCACTTTGGGACATTTAAAAAAAAATCTAACTTGGTAGTAATAAAAGTTAGTGTATAAAATACTACTTCCCTCCACTATTCTTCACTAAAAGTTCGGGAAATAGGAGTAATAATTTAAAATTCTTGCAAAAAATTGTGTCGCCATCTATTTGACGATATTTTAAGCGACATCTTAAGCAAGATTCAAGCGCCATCTATTTGAACCACATCGACATTCATATTGGCAGTTCGGAATTGTTTGTATTTAAACCAATTAACGCAATAAATGTACTATTAATTTATAAATGTATAAGAATAAATATCTCATGTTTGCCATGTGTAAGAATATAATAACTTAATTTTAGGGAAAGGTGAGTAATAGTTACGTACATGAAATGCTTAAATTAATTAGGTAATCTATTTTAGGTTAGGTATGATACTAATGACATTAATCAATAATAATATTTCTCTAATTTAATATTTGTACAAAAAATATTGTACAAACCACTTGCGTGAAGACATCTTCCACGCATTCGCGCAATTAAAAGCACTCGCTTCCTGCGGTCGCTCGTGCTTAGAATGTGCGCTCATGCGGGAAAACAGTCTTCCCTCACTTGGTTCGTAAATAACTATTTCGGTTTGAATGATTTGTTTTTGAAAGGGTCTTGTGGGATCGGCTTTGAGTTCTACGAAATCCTTGGTGTTAATTAGGTCATGCATTTTCTTGTTATAACTGTCCTTCGACAAAATCGTTAATATATCTGCTTTACATAGAATTAACTCAATAACTAAAATTTTATTTTTTATCTGTTTGACAAGTTTAATTTCTTTCCAGTTAGTTTTTTTTAATATGGATGTTCTTCTTTGGGAAGTAATTACATAGACAAGACTGATTCGTTTATTATCGGTGATATATTCCCAGCATATCACCGATAATAAACAAATCTGTCTTGTCTATGTAATTGCTTCACCAAAACGTATCGCCAGCCACCACTGCCTTACACACTGTATACAATTCAAGTAATTACTGACATCTCCATGTTATATGACCTGTCTACAAAACTTAAAATAAAAGTGCAAATCATATAACACTAACTAACAAACATAAAAAGGGAAGGACGTAATTGCATTTATTGTTCCGTTCTTGACTGAGCAGTTTGTAACACACAGGTTTACTACTATTATTATTTCAATCGCACAGTTTACAGTTTTGTTTAATGGAGTGTTGCAATGTAAACTGTTATTAAAACCTTGATATGTCTATGAAGGTTTTTTTAATGGCGGAACGATGTAGAATACTGCTCTCTCTCCAAATGTTACACCCACAAAAACACGAAACCTCAACTAATTCGCACTTACATAATGCCAGCGATTTGCAGGTGACATTGTAAGGATTTCTCCAGGTGTATGTATTACTATTATATATAATTTAATACGTGTGTATTGCTATAAATATTATTCTTGGAATTATATCGTGTTAGTGGCATTATGTATACGCGGTGTTTTCATTTTAGTATCCGGTTGGAAGATAAGAATAACTGCACCTACATTAAATACAATAAATTTTCATTTTTGTTTGAAATGTTTGAGTTTATATAGGTACCGTTTTATAAACGCCATAAGAAGCAATATCCCGTTTGATAGTCATTTAAAATTATGTAAAACATTAAAAATTCTTATACTTTAGAACATATATTTTGGAATATTTAGATGTTACTCTTAAAAAGGACTAAAGGACATGGATATAAACATGTGTGGGGTACCTTTTACCGTTGTAGCTTTATTCGCAATTTTGTGTCTCAACATGTCCAACTTTGTGGAGACTCCGAGACGAAACCTGAAAGAATTTTTGAGATCTATATAGGCAAGAAGTTTCTTTTAATCGTCAAGTTTAATAATCTATAATCAATTTATTTATTTTAAAGTAAATGAATTTGCAGGAATAACAAACGCAAAATTAACATTTACGCATTTTTTAAATAAAACACCCTGTATATTTTTCTTCTAAAGTATAGTATTTTTATACGCTTTTTAATGATACCATGTTTTCCCTATCCACACTTAGTATTTTATAATTTATTAACTCTTATTATTAATAGATTCTAAATTTAAACGAAAAAGAAGAATTTAAATTGCTGCCCAATATTTTCAAAAATGGCCATTATACGTTGTTTCATGTCATTAGGTGTGGCTGGAATGTTTCGATAAACCTGCTCTTTAACATGCCCCAAAGAAAAAAATCAATAGGAGTTAAATCAGGAGACCTTGAAAGCCAAGCTATAGGACCCTCCCGACCAATCCATCGTTCTTCACACCAGTTATTTAAAAAAAAAATTACACTTCTATGAAAATGTGGTGGAGCTCCATCATGCTGATACCGCATTATTCTTCGTGTATGGAGATCGACATTTTCCAATAAATTAGGTAACTGATATCTTAAAAAAATTTCGTATATGGCTCCTGTTACCGTTCCTTCAAATAAATAAGGACCAACAACTTGTAAATTAATTATGCCACCCCATACATTAATTGACCATTGATGTTGAAAGTCAATTTGTCTGACCCAATGGTCAAAATTCATTTTGTTTAACATAATGTTGCAAAAACTTAAACAATTTGCAAAATCATTTCCATGAAGGTCCTGATGTAATGTCCTGCTTATTCCAGTCTGGATACTCAAATTTCGTATACTTACTTGAGGATTTTCTTCCAACGATAGCAAAATATTTAATTCATTTTCCTCATTAGTAACCCTTCGATTTTTAACCTCCTTTTTGGAATAACCAATATTTCCAGATGCTTCAAAACGTTCTTTTAATTTTTGAAATGCTTCGATTCTAGGAGGTCTTGCATTTGGATGACGTTGACAGTAAATCCTGTTGGCTAATAAACAGTTTTTTTCGCTCTCACCCAATGCATAAATCATATTTACTATTTCATCTTTCGTGAAATTCATCGTTAAAGTAAATACAATTATCAGCGTTATTTTGTAAATACAACATAACTAATGATATATTTGCTGCTGTACTGCACTCTTATAAATAATTTGTCCTGTAAATGCTTGTTGTTGAGCAATAATAGTATATTATGCAATGAGCATTTAATGATGGCTATTAAGACAGGAGTAAGAAAATTGCGATACGAGCCGAAGGCGAGTATCGTAATGAATACGAGTGTCTTAATAGCCATTTAATGCTAGTTGCGTACACTATTTTTTCTACGTTATTTTTTGAACATTCCAATTCATAAATTGAGCGAAAAATTTTCCTTGCGTTTTTGCAAATTTAGCTGGTAATAAATTGTTCGTGGCTACTAAGGCTTGTTCTATAATTTCTGCTGGAGTCAAATTTTACATTTCACTGTCATTATCCGTCATTGTTACCGTTTATATTTTCAAAAAAGCACAAATTTAAACTACTTACTAGTAAATTGCAAAGAACTGTCACATTTAATTAATTTTTATATCTGTCAGATATGAAGTGGCCATATTGAATATTGATGAATATTGGAATGTCGCATTCCTATTGGATATAAACTTGTATCTTAATGTCAATCAATGTGTAATTTGTCCTGTAAATGCTTGTTATTGAGCAATAATAGTATATTATGCAATGAGCATTTAATGATTATATTTTCAAAAAAGCACAAATTTTAACTGCTTACTCCCTGTCTCAGAATAAGAAGGAGTGATTCAAATATCCCGCCAAAACATGGAACACATAGCTTAAAATTTAGTAGACAATTTGATATGACATCATGACAATTGAGGTTAGAAGAACTATATTAATTCTAACTAAGGATTTAGCTGTTTTGTGTTTCATTTACTACTTTCGTTAAAATAGATGGATGTGCCGCTTTTCCTTCTACCAATCGAAGCAGCTATACGAGTGCACGGCAATGGGAAACAGGAGAGTAAAGTTATAAACACAAGTATGTGCATACATCTATAATTTGATGAATACAAATCTCTTAACATTCAAATCTGTTCATTCTAGTTTTGAAAAAAAAATTAGAAGAATTTATGGATAAAGATATAGGCCCAATTTACAAATGAAAGCATAGACTTTGTTCTGAGCGTTTTGAGGAAGATTGCCGTTATAAATATATAATTACTGCACATTTCAGTGAATGTGCTATATCAACATGACAATTGTGAATCAAGTCTATTATTAAATATTTGTATCAGAGAGCAAGAATGAATCAAACCTTTTTTTATCTTTTATCAAAATGTCCTTAAGAACTTGCAGAAAAGGTTTTGTTTATTAGTTTCTATTTTAAATATCAATAAAGAACTTACAGATAAATCATTCGTATTACTGCGACAAACCTTGAAGAGGTAACTTCAAGCAACTAGTCTTGGAAATTTGAATCTTACATACAACAGTAATAAATAGAAAAATTTACATCGGCTGAAGTTGTTTACACGAACTGCAAAGATAATTACATATACCTACACATTACTAATTATTATTCCCTATTAAAATTTATTTATTATGAAAATATATAAAGTATAACAAATATTTATTTCTACTATATATTGGAAATTAACAATAATTTAGTGTTCTCATCATGTTAAAAAGATTAAAAATTTACATGGTCGGCACAATTTTTCCAAATACTTATTATAACATTTGTAATTGCTTCTGTCAAACGTTCTCATATAAGTGATATTCTGAAAGGTGATTTTTTTTAAGCAACTTCATCTTATGTATCAATTCAGATCCTATATGAAGTATGTATTCTTAATTGCCTATCTTTATCGGTATGGCTATTTAATCCTACAGATTTTCAACAAAGCTTGTCGTGCGCTCATTATACTTGTGTCAATCCAAACTTTTTCCCATATTCTCCACCAGATATTTTCACCTTTTTCTATTAGTACAGGATTCATTACGTTTGATAAATATTTCTGAAATATAACATGTATATGAACATGTGGTAATATAATTAGTATTTAATTAACACTTACTTGAAATTAATGAGTCAATTCTAGAATATGTGTGAGTTGTCCACTTCATTTATGGTATGAACTCATCTATAGTTATTTTTGCAATGATATTAATTGTTGAATGTTTGATTTTTCCACTGACGTACAGTATTTTTGACATATTCATCAAATTCAAAGTTTCAAATGCATGATCACTTGTTCCTTAGGTCTTAAATCGTCTGATCAAAGCATACTCATGTTGTACATAAAAGTATGGATTTTATTTAATAACACAATAAAGTATAATAAACCAAAGGAAAAATGTAAGATTCTAGGTTATGGCTTGGCTATAAACATAAAATGACGTTTTGTCAAACTTATTTTCCCATGTTAAACTTGCCTACGCAAGAACCAATGAAATACTTTAAAAACATACGCCATTTTGGCGCGATATTTGAATCACTCCTTCTTATTCTGAGACAAGGTATAGTAAATTGCAAAGAACTGTCACATTTAATTAATTTTTATATCTGTCAGATATGAAGTGGCCATATTGAATATTGATGAATATTGGAATGTCGCATTCCTATTGGATATAAACTTATATCTTAATGAAAAATCTGTATTCCTATTGGATGTAAACTTGTATCTTAATAACAAATCTGTGTCATAATAATACAATTAAAGTGTGGGAGTAGAAAAAATTTGTATTTTTAGTTGTAACTATAACATTATGTGCAACATTTGCCGGCAAAACATTATCGGAAATGACGAAAAAGTGAACCCAGTACTGAACCTTGGGGTACACCAATTTATAAAAAAATTAATTATTATAAGCAATACTATAAAAAGCGAACAATTGCAAAGGATTAAGGGGTACATGATGAGTTAAATACAGAACAAATCTAATTTGCAAAAACATAATTATACATAAATACTATTATTATAGATATACATATATCTTCTGAAGAAACAATAAACGGTTAAATATATGCGGCTGTATTTTAATATCTATAATATTTTCAAGATATTTTACGTTCTTAATATGAAACCGACCAAAATGTCTTTATATCCCGAATGTATAAAACCACAATTTTAGCCCCGGTACATCGGTACACTAAACGCTGTGTCAAATGACCGTTGGCGAGCACCCAATACACGGGGACAGGTGTACGATGCACCTGCATTTTTTAAAACAGGTGAATGCGTGCCGTCGCGTTCGCCTGTCTTGTCTGTACATGTTGTCGTCGCCTCCCGCGATCTCTTGTCTTCGCGCTATATGATCCAGGTTCCAGCGGGGTTGAGACGCGAGCGTCAAGACATCTTGCGTTACTTGAGTCGTACGCACGCGTGTACGAAATGTGACCGCGTGCTTCTGCACCGCCAACGGCAAGCAACTGGTCGCTGCTGCTTCTTCTTCTTCTCGTCTTCACCTTTAAAATGGAACGAAACTTTGCACATTAATGCCGCATACGTAATCGAGTGATTCTTTGTTTACAATCTGAGGACGATTTCGCAAAAAGCGCTGTTTTTTAGTTGTATTCGAGCGTCGTGTCGAGGCGATTTCGCAAACGATTATCACACAGTAAAGTTAGTGAAAGAGAAAAATTCATAAATCCAAGATTTCTGCGCCAGAATGAGATAACATCACTTTATAATGTATTCAATCTTATACAGAGTTGCAGTAATCCCACGCATTATATGTATATGTAATATTGTATACTTCTAATAATGGGTGTGGCCTTGCGATCTGTGTATTAGTGATTTTATAACTCTACATAAGGTTTCTCAAGTAACTCAGGTGGATTACTATTAGCGACAGGGCACAGTGTGTTAGGGATTGACGATCAAAACTCTGTAGAATTAAAAGTTTATCATGTAGTTCCGTAACGATCCATTTTTAGGACCTTTGATTTTACCCTTTATACATATTCTAAAAATACTTTAAGCTCTGACGCACTTCCGGTTTCACCATAAATGCATGGAACTTAATTTTTTTAAATGGCTCACTCTATATATTTTTGGATTTTCTAGTACCGATTTAAATTGTCTATCCAACTATTTTTCCTTTTTCAAAATTAAGCCAATAGTTTTTGAGTTATTCATTTTTTTTGGAAATTTTTGACCAAAACACGTGTTCAGAAAAAAACATTTTTTCATTGTTTTTAAAAGTAAAAACATTAACTTTGGTGGTGCTTGAAGCCCAGAAAATTCTGTATCATTTGATAAAGTTGCACTCTACAATCAGGTGATGTAAAATTACCGTAATTTATATTTTTGGTAAATTACCGTGGTAAATTACTGCAACGTCAGTCATAATTTCTGCTATATCAGACCCACTAACTATTATAGATACGTTGATAGTTTGTTAATATATGTCAGTGCTGTGATATATTCCTCGTTATTGAGATTTTCGCCTATAAATTTTGGATCTAGTAAATTGGCAGGCAAATGCATAGGTGTTATAGCCATTTCTCTCCGTGATTTTAAATGTGATAGGACAGCATTTAGTTCTGAAACTGGGCATGCAGCAATCAGTTGATCATTCAGGTCTTGAAATATTCAACAACATGAGATATGCAAGGTTGAGAGGTTTGTATGTTCTTTAAAATACGGAGACTGGGCGTAAAATTTTATGTAATGTATCAACTCTTTCCCAAAACAGATCATCTAAAATATTATTTTTTTTACTTTTGTTTAAAGTATTAGCTATAGTTTCTGTTATAGCCAATTCTTTTAAAAATTCTTTATTTATCCTTAAGCTTTCTAAACAGAAAATATAGATCCCTCTAGTTCATAGGTTCCCAAAGTGGGCGATAACGCCCCCTTGTGGGCGCTGCAGGTCTAAAGGGGGGCGGTAAGAGACCCAGAAAAAAAATGGGGGCGTTGTGTAAAGGCTTAGGGGGCGATTTGTAATTTCATCTAGAATCTAGGAGGACTCTTAGACACCGACTGAGCTCTCGACTCTCGACTCTCGACTACAGCTTGTGAACATCAACTAATATTAATTAAGAGATTGCTCAAACCAACTCGGTTCGATATTTCTCTCCGAGTAGTTCATATATCTGTCCTGTTTTATTGAATAAATAAAATAAAAAACATATCAATCGGTCGCTCCGTTTCGAAACGAAAAGAGACACAAACAAACAAATAAAAAGGCAACTGTATCAATCGGCTGGTTCATAGAATACTTGTTCTTACTTGTTGAGTACGATTGAGCGTCGAATGAGATAAACGAGTTTATGCATGTTTGTCTTATTCCTGTCGGTGCGTGCTGCTTATGCAATCCTATATAAACAACGTAATATTTATTTTATTTTCATTTGCGGTTTCGCGCGTAATAGATAAGCAGTACTTAAGTTCAACACTTATACTTACGTATTTCTCAAAACAAAACAATGTCGGAAGTAAAAAAGAAGAGACGGCAATACTGTGCGGAATATATTAAATTCGGATTCATTGAAAATCCTACAAACCCATCGTCGCCTTTGTGCCTTCTATGCCTAAAAACATTTTCGAATGAAGCAATGAAGCCTTCAAGACTTCAAGATCATTTGAATAAAATGCATCCAGATAAGAAAGACAAGAATGTAGCATATTTTCAAGACCTAGAGAAGAAGCATAATACTCGGCCAAGTGTAGCAAAACTCTTTTCGGCGGCTGCTAAGCAAGATGACGACGGACTTCGAGCTTCGTACAACATCTCTTTGTTAATTGCTCAAAAAGGCAAACCACACAACATCGGAGAAGTGTTAATTTTGCCAGCAATAAAGGAAGTAATAACTACTGTGCTTCATAAACCGGCCGCAGATATTATCGGAAAAATTCCTTTGAGTAATAATTCTGTGCAAAGACGAATTGATGAAATGGCCGGAAACATAGAAGAATCATTGTGCAATCATCTGAGGACTAGTCAATTCTCAATTCAGCTCGATGAGTCCACTTTACCAACTAATGAAGCATTGTTGCTGTCTTACGTGAGGTTTATTAAAGATGAGAAAATATGTGAAGAACTATTGTTTGCTAGAAATTTAGAGACCGATACAAAAGGCGAAACCATATTCAATACATTGGAAAAGTTTTGTGATGAGAAAGAGATTCCCTTGAAAAATATTATATCAGTTGCTACGGATGGCGCTCCGGCTATGACAGGGTGCCATAAAGGCTTCATAGCGTACGTAAAAAATAAAATTCCAGATGTCCTTGCTGTACATTGCGTTATTCATAGACAACATTTGGTTGCTAGAAATTTAAGTGAACGACTATTTCAATCACTGCAATATGTCATCAAAGCAGTCAATAAAATCCGTAACTGCTCTTTGAATGATAGATTATTTCATCAGCTTTGTGTTACTAATGACGAAGATTTCAACCGTTTGTTGTTTCATACCGAAGTTCGTTGGCTATCAAGAGGCAATTGTCTGACTCGATTTTACAACCTGTTTGACTCTGTGATAGAGTTTTTGGAAACTAAAGATACAGAATTGCGCAACAAGCTCATTACATCAAAAAATGATATAGCTTACATGACAGACCTGTATAAATTGTTCAACAACATGAATCTCCAACTGCAAGGCGATGAACTAAATTTAATTAAAACAAAAAATGTCGTTGCTGCTTTCGCAGCCAAACTGCTTCTACACAAAAAGAATATGGGCAGACGTGAGTTTCATAATTTTCCGAATTTATCAGTATCCTGCAGTAACGACGACTTGTTTGCCTACTGCCAACATTTGGAAAAGCTCCACATTGACTTCACCGAACGATACCAGGATATTTTGAACTTGGAAATACCAGACTGGGTGTTGGATCCGTTTTCAAATGTCAACACAGCAATATCACCACATCTGGAAGAAGAACTTATAGAATTGACAACGAACGAGGAAATAAAAATCAAGTTCAAAAATGGCTACCAAGAATTTTGGCTACAAAAACCGATCCCGCAATTGTACCCTGGATTGTGGTCAATCATTCAACGATTCTTGATAGCATTCCCATCGTCATATTTGTGTGAACGTGGATTTAGTGCTGTAGCAACGCTGCTTACTAAAAAGAGAAATCGTTTGCATGTTACCGAACGTGGTGACTTGCGGCTGTTCTTGAGTAAATTGGAACCTGATATCAACAAACTTATTAAACAGCATCAGATTCATCCTTCACATTAGTTTTTATATTAGAATCGATTATGTTTGTTTTATTTTGAATTTTGAATAAAAGATACTTTGTCTGAATACTATAAAGTTGCGTTTCAATAATCATTCTCATTGGCAGGTGTAGCCCGTAAAAGTTAACTTGAGACCTGAGCGCCGTTGTGTACTACCTACTACGCTCAGGTCTCAAGTTAACTCATTCATTCTAAACGAGACTTTTACTATAACCCATAGTAAAAGTCTCGTTTAGAATGAATGTTTAATCTCCGCTAATATAGCTCACAATAATTAATTTAATTTGAAGTTATAGTGGTTTTTGAGTAGGTGAAAAAATGGGGGCGCTAAAAAATAATTTATTCTCAAAGTGGGCAGTAGGCAAAATAAGTTTGGGAACCACTGCTCTAGTTGGACCAGGTAGTTTAACAAATTTTAGTGTGTTTGATTTTTGTAATGCTTGTTGTTCATCTTGTATATTTTTAAATGTAGCATTCAAAACATGCGATTTTTTAATAGATTTTACTATGACTTTACAATCAGTAATTAAACTTGCAAATACTTCTAATTTTAAAATATCTTGTGCGAATAAATTCAAAATATGAACAAAACATCCATAAGAAAAAAAATAATTGGACGGGTACATATCACTAATTAACTTCCTAGTTGATTTGATATTGCTAGCGTTATCAGTCACTATGCTTATAACTTTATTAATATCTAAGTTGTCACTAACAGAACTAAGCAAAGAACAAAGATATGCAGCATCGTGGCGATTTTCCCTGCAGTTAATTACTTTAAATAAAACTGGTTCTGGACATGTAATTATTATATTTATAATGGATTCGTTTCTAATATTACTCCACCACCCATCAATGAATTCCAATTGTTTTAGACTTTGCTATTTTTTCATTAACTAACTGATTTATTTGAGAGTGTTGTTTATCTAAAAGCGCACTGGATTACTGATATCTAGTCGGCAATCGTAAAGATGGTTAAATTTTTTTAAACAATTTTTGCCAATGAACATTTTCGAAGCCTACATCCCGAAACTTTCACATACCAAAAACTTTTTTTTTTAATGGAATTTTACTGTGGCCTTTAGTTCCTTTTTTATTTTCTTTCATTTTTGTTAACAATGTCGTATACCTAACTTTTGTAATTTCTGAGATAATCACTATAGGAGCAATTAGCGGTCAATTAAAGAATTACGAGCGCTGTTGTTCTAGGCACCCAAACATTCGTTCAACCAATGGAAGGCAGGAATGTGGTCCGACTTCCTTAGTAAACTGTCAAACAAAGTAAAGGTTAAGTCCAACTATCCCAAAATTAATAATTTTACAGAATGAAGAGCATCGCATTTCAATTTTTTAATTCCGACAATGTCTATAGTTGCAGTATTTCATTAGTGACACTGTTGGTTAACAACGAAATAAAGTAAAGGTTATGTTTACTAACATATTTGAAGATGCCGCTCCACTAGAAGGTGCATGAAACAATGCGGCTACCATCAATTTAATTTGCCTAATCGCTCTTATTCTTTCATTATTGAAGCTGTTCATAATAGTTGGTTGTAATTTTTCAAAATTATAAATTAATGTTCAAAAAATAATTCGCAACAAAATAACGCAATTTAAATAACCTAAAACTTTTGAGCAACAAGTAAGAAAAACAAATTTCATTGAAGAATATGTTCAACATAACCACAACGTTGTGCAATGTACGTGAGTATCCCGTTTACGCTTTTCTGATTTTAATGTTCAAGTCTTCAAAAAGTTTTGAAAATTCGTCCGTAGAAAACGAAGATAATCTTCTCCATTAACATTTTCATCAAAGAAAGTAACCACCCACTATTGCTCCTGACACATTTAATGCCCAACGATTTTGAAAGTTTGCAGGTGTGATAAAGTGAGGGTTTTTATGTGTTATAATAACGAAAATTGTGACAATGAACGTATCCTCTTTAATAGGTGGCTTCGTCGGTAAACAACAAAAAATTGTAAGAGCCAGGATAATTTACCTGCTGCCCATTGACAAGAATCTAAACGATTCTGAACATTTCTTTCATCTAACCCTGTATATGAGTATGCTACGGATGAATTACATATTTCCTAATTATTCTGGATTCTTAAATTTGACTTACATCTAACTGACGACACTCGCAAGTACCATGAACGTCTTATCCTCATCAGTTATTGTTTTTGTCCGCTTTTTTTCATATTCAATACTGTCTGTTCACTCGAACTGTTCTTTTATACCTTCGAAGGCTTCTGGCTTCGGTTGACTTCTACCAGGGATCGGTATGCATAGTCTGGATGTTAGCAATGACGTCAACGTCAATGTCAATCATATTTATTAACTCTTCATAAGAATAATTCATTTGGATGATAACTAATAGCTATGCTTTTATAAATTTGACATAAATGTTTACTGACTTTCTTTAACAGTTGGCTCAGGCAGTCGGCCGCATTCCAGCCTTTAATGGACGAATATTTGGGTGCATAGAACAGCGCTCGTAGTTCTTTATTTGACCGGTGATTATTATTAATTATTTCAGAAATTACAAAAGATAGGACCTTGTTAACAAAAACGAAAAGGAATAAAAAAGAGAACAAAATGCTACAATAAAATACCGAGTGTTCCATTTTAAAAAAATAAGTTTTTGGTAGTTGAAAATTTCAGGAAGTAGGCTTTGAAAAAACAAGTTTTTCGCGGTATTGTCGAGTGCAACTTATACCAAATGATGCAGAATTTTCTGGGCTACAAGCCCCACCAAAGTTTAACTTTTTTACTTTTAAATTTTTTTTTTGAGCACATGTTTTCGTCAGATTTCCAAAAAAAAATAATTCAAAAATTATTGGCTCAATTTCGAAAACAAAAAACAGTTAAATAGACAATTTAAAACAGTACTATAAAATCCAAAAATATATATATAGTGAGTCATTTAAAAAAATTAAGTTTCATGCATTACGTTGAAACCGGAAGTACGCTTTGCGGGTCGTTTTCTAAACTTGAACGCGTGAGGAAAAATCGTGTCTTATGAAATTTGTAGTTTAATATACTATTTACAGCATTTTCCGATGGAAGAGAGACAAAGTCAAACATTCCCTGCAGTCATGCATGTTACGCGAGGTCGTCTGGCACAGCTAATGAATATGTGATCACTAGGAATCGGTAGTCAAGAGTACACTGGCAGAATTTAAAAAGAGGACAACTTTCGTAAATTTTTCCCTACTTTTTCTCGTAGTATTTTTCAGTTATAGAAACGCCTTTGTCTTTGTAATCAATTAATAGGATTCCTTTTGAGTCTCAAAAAACAGACCGTGATACTTTAAACTTCTTGAGTTGTGGTGTGCCATTTTTAAGCCACTGCATAGAGTTTTGCTTGGACGCAAGTTCATAATGATGAACCCAAGTTTCACTTCTTCATCTTCCATTATTACGGTTTTTTTGAACAAGTTCTGAAATGGTTCATAATGATGAGCCCAAGTTTCACTTCTTCATCTTCCATTATTATGGTTTTTTTTTGAACAAGTTCTGAAATGGTATATTCGATTTTTTCCATATTTCACACTTTCTTCCCGCTTAAGTTGCCTGGTCGATGATAGCTTAAAAAATACTGATGAAATTATGTTAAAAGTATATATTTATACTATACACGAAAGAGCTCTCCAACTGCTATCCAACCCCTCCATTTCGCGAATTAAAAACGCTTTTCGTACTACGAATATTAAAATAAAATTGGGTAGTTAGTAGGTAATGACGTTCCTAAAAGAATTGTTGTGATACCAACGAACATATCGCATCACCATTGTATAGACAGATTGCGTGAGAAGTTTGCGGAGGAAACTGAAATAAAAAATAGATAATCCTAAAAATGATTTTATTCTTCAATATAGTCTCCATTAACTTCTATATACTTGGCCCCATAACTCTGCAATAATTTTATTCCGCAGCGGAATTATGTTCTGGAAGATCTGCAAAATACCGCTCTGCGGCTGCTATCGCTTCATCATTCGGCATAAAATGCTTTCCACAGAGGAATTGTTTCAGGTTTTGGAACAGATAGAAGTTGCCTGGAGTCAAATATGGCGAAAACGGTGGGTGATCAAGCAATTCGTACTTCAATTCATTGAATTTAGATTCTGAAAAAGCACTTTTATTTTTTTGTGCTGCAAATCAGGTCTTTTCTCACGAACTTTTGCGTCCAAATGGTCTAAAAGGTTACAATAATATTAATTTGTGTGTTAACTGTTTTATCTGTTTCATATAGTCAAAAAAGAAATTCCCTTTAACATCCCAAAAAACTGATGCCATAACCTTTTTGGCTTATCTTTCCGGTTTTCTTTGCTTTAGAGCTGAATATTCAACTCTGGTTCACTGTAAACGTTCCTGTTTCAATTTAGGATCATGGTGATAGATCCAAGTCTCATCCATAGTTATAAAACGACGCACAAAATCGATTCCTCTTAAAACGATTCAAATTTGCTGCTGAAAAATTTGCTTTCGAATGAGGTTTTATTGAATTGTTAACATGTGCGGCACCATTTTTCCAAACAGCTTCTTCATTTGTAATTTCTTATGCAAAGTATAACGTACCCGACCATCTGAGATGCCTATGGTAAGAGCAATTTCACGTGTAGTCACACATGGATCTTCAGAAACAATAACCTATATTTGCTCAATGATTTCTGGTGTTGATGCTCATTTTTGACGTCCATTGGGTGGGTTATCTTCAATGCTTTCACGACCACGTTGAAACTCAAGTGCACATTTACAAATCTCTCGGAATGAATTTCCACCGCCTTGAAACCTTCTTTTCAACAAGGAAGTCAATTACTGCACGATGTTTCAAATTTTCCATTGGAAACAAATATAATAACACGTCAACTTCAATTGGCTTGCTATCACTGACAGAATTAAAAGACGGAAATAAAACCTAACCTAGGTTGATATGCAGAGTTCTTCTATTTAACCGACTACAATTTATAATTCTACCGTTTACTTATAGATGTCGCTACGTAAACTTTTCAGGCAACCCATATATGTATATAACTTCTGAAGATATTTTTCAATTCGATGGAGTGTAATTGGAAATGGCAGCGTACTTATCCATCTTAATAATGAAAATGCTTAATTTTTTTTATCTTTCTAATAAACATAATCCATTTACACGTGCGCATTTCCTGTAACAAAAGGCAAATTCAAATTTACATTAGAGACTTATCAGACGGAAAAAGCTCGTAAATCACCAAGATTACATTCCGCAGAGCAAGTCGTCTAACACTTGTTACAGAACATTCTAAACTTCTCTACAATACGGACGAAAATGCGATGCAGCAGCGGCGGCTGGTCGAGTTATTTAGGTCGCTGTTACAAAGTGAAAGCAAAAGTGACTCGTTTCAAAAAGTTTTCGATTTACATTACATTGCAGGGCACCAGTGCTCTGTGATTCTAAAATGATACCGCTGTTATCGACAGATCTCTATTATCGATAAATTCGACATTCATATCATCATATCCGCACTAACTTCATCGACTATGCGGCGACGATTCGATCTTTAAAGTAATAATTTCATTATTGCTGATAATTTGAATGAAAGAAATAAGCGATTGATACTTGTACGAGGTTTGTTTAAAAAGTAAGTGAGTTAGAGGTAGCAAAAATCATTGAATCGGTATTTTCAAGTCCTGTATTTTTATAAGTTGTTAATATAGAGCGCGTGTATAAAGCCCCCCCCCCCCCCCCTCCGGCGCTATCTTTTAAACGAAATGGAATAAAACTTTGAAACAAGAATAAAACAAAACCACCATATAATGTTAGGGTTTAAACCCGTAGGGGTGCTAATTGGCTAAATTTTATAAATTGTTAAACCAATTGTTTCTTTTTAAGTTGGTATAAAATTATTTGACCACAGACTATGCTCGTCGCGGTATCACCAGTTAATTGGAGATCAATGAATTTAGGGTGCACGATAACTCCTAATATATAACTAATCGCCTAAGGTTAATTGCACCTATGATTCCCAGTTGTCCTCGAAGAAGGCCGCTGATGTTGAATTGTGATCGGGCCTGTATCTAGCTCAATTCCTAATTATTGAGAGCTTAAGATCACTCTAAGATGTTAAATAATTAATGCCCGCTTGCGCCACCCATTTTATAAAAATCAAGGCGGGATCACTGTTGTTAAAGTGTTGCACAATTAAAATGGGAAATTTACACTAATATAAAGGCCTACCTCAAATGAAACACAGGTAAACGAAACAATAACAATTTATTAAATAAAAAAGACATTAGTGGATTGTAATAAGTTACAGAATTTAGTGCATAGAAAATTTAGTACATAGATATCAACACTGATTATTAAAGTAATAAAAATGTAAGTATTGAATTATAAACAAGATATTTAAACACAAAATATAAAAATTAAAGATTTTACATAGAATTCATCAAATGTTTCCCTATATTAATGATTCCAAATTTATTACAATAAATTGTTAGAGAGAGCAAGTACACGAAAACCAAAAAAAAACTTAATAAGTAATTAAACAAGTTAATAAAACTAATTGATTTAATTCGGTGCACCTAATTACCTTAAAATTTCTATGAATTGATTATCCATAAATATAGTAGAGATTTCATATTAGTATTAACTTGGATACATTTACTAAAAATTATGATTATAATACAAAAGATTTAACGTAACATACTGCTGTGTGCTGTACTAGCAACATATTGTCTTTGACAGTTCATTCACTAAACGTCAACACTTTAAGCCGCTTTCTTATTTAAAAGTCTTTCCCTAAATTATTCGGTATCTCCAACGGTAGGTATATTTTTCTTAATACAATCCCTCCTTGTATTTGTTTATAAACTTTCTTCTCCCATTCGCTAACATAATCTTCAATTTTCTTTTAGAGATGTCTGGACCTGGTAAACTCGAAAACATTGCAGATGACAAGAATTCTTCTTCCCATATCACTTATATTACAACGATTAGTGAGTTCCACCACGTCAGTTCCATTTCTACCTAGGACTTTTCCTACAGTAATACATTTATCTGCAAGAAACTATAAACAAATTTTATATTATATTTCTCTTTGTAGGTCTCCAAACTATACAAGTCTTCCACAGTCTATGAAACTTCTGTGTTGCACATACAAGTTCATGAATGTACATTTTTATTCAGTCAACTATTGTTTATATAAAACATTATTTCTGACCATATCGTGTTAGAATATTTTAACTTATATCCTTTTTTTATTTATAGTCATAAGTTTGAGGTAACTTTTACAATTTTTAAGCATGATTTATAAAAATCCCTCTTATAAAATTTTATTACATTATGCATGTTTTAAATTCATTATTTATTCTGCAATATTTTCGTCTCGTGTAAGACGAATGTGAACTCATTCATACAGTTTTATAGTGTTTAAATGACTCACTCTCTTTTATTAGGTTTAAGTACCTTTTTATTTTTATTTTGTACTTATATAATACTTAATTTTTTATACTTATCTAACCTATAATGTAATAATAAAAACATTTTGCATTTGAATTCTTCATATTTAAATATATGCAACCCATCATACACTTGTGTTATTAGTATTGCATGATGTCTAAATTTTTAGTTTATTCTTTAAACTTAAACTAGTTCTTAATTCTATTCTTATTTTTAAATATGCAAGGGACCACGGCAATACGTATGGAGAAACACAAATAAGACTTCTGATGTACGTGGCCTGTAGGCAATAATACTTAATGATAATAATAATAAAATAACTAATGCTTAAATAATCAACAAAAATTCGGTAGTTGTATAGTTTATCGCGGCACTAGTTAAGGTAAATGGTGTCAAACATGAATAGCTTGCAATTTGAAGATGCTAGTGCACGCTCAGGGGCTGGTTTCCCAATCGTCATGTTGAACGTCCGACACCTACGTTAAGTCAACGCCTTGTCCGATTTTCTTGGTGGACTAGCCGTGAATGAAAGACAATAAATGCTAAACTAAACTACCACTGACTGATAATCTGACGAATAATCTAACGACTAATCTGACAAATAGTCTGACCATTAATGAATTCAATTTCGATGCACCCGGGTCACAGTATAAACATATCCAGTAGTTGCAGTCAGTGTCGGCACCTTTGATCTTTAGAAACCAAGTTGTATGTTCGCGCATTGTAATGCGCAATGTCGCATAGCGGAGAGATCGGAAAGTTATTTAATAAGCAGGTCCTGATCTAATCCTATTTTAAAATAATCGGGGCCGGATTAACTAAATTTGTTAATAAATGAAAGTATTTGAATTAGAAATATTTAAACAATAATTATGTACGTTATGCATATCATTGTCTTAGATTTGAAACCTGTGGCCAATTTAACAAATTTTACAAAATGTTGAAAACTATTTTGGAAAAGTCTACTAGATGGAATAAAATGATTTGGACGAAAATTATACATTTAATGCTAGTTTGAATATATGAGTTACATTTAAATATTACTATATTTGATATAATTTGTAAATGTTGCAAAATAACAAAATTAAAAACTATCTTGGAAAAAAAAGCCTAATAGATGGAATAAAATTATATATTTTAATGCTAGTTTTAATATATGAGTTACATTTAAATTTTACAATATTTGACATATTTTATAGATGTTGCAAAGTAACTTAAAATTAAAAACCATCTTGGAAAAAAGTCTCATAGATGGAATAAAATTACATATTTTAATGCTAGTTTGAATAAAATTATATATTTTTTGCTAGTTTTAATATATGAGTTACAATTAAATTTTACAATATTTGACATATTTTATAAATGTTGCAAAATAACTTAAAATTAAAAACCATCTCGGAAAAAAGTCTCATAGATGGAATAAAATTATATATTTTAATGCTAGTTTTAATATACGAGTTACATTTAAATTTTACAATATTTGACATATTTTATAAATGTTGCAAAATAACTTAAAATTAAAAACCATCTCGGAAAAAAGTCTCATAGATGGAATAAAATTATATATTTTAATGCTAGTTTTAATATACGAGTGACATTTAAATTTTACAATATCTGACATATTGTTTTCATTAAGTTCTGAATTACTTTTTGAAAAGGCAAAGCACTGCTCACACTGATGTCTAGAAAGACACTTCTTAAACAAATAACCAGCGATATACACAACAGCATTTTGTTCAGGTAAATCTAAATTTTGATAATCAGTGGTATCCACTGCTAATACATTAATAAAAACAGTTTCTTCAGGAAAAAGTACATCTAACTTTTGAAAAGATGCAGATTGCAAGTTTAGTAAAACTGAATCTAAATCATCAACACAATTGGATCCCACTGATAAATGAAAATAATTCAAAGTAAATAACTTTTTGAATGCTCGAGAAAACTGTATACATGTCGGATTAGTAGAGTTTCCTCCCTGTTGTCGAACAGTTCCAAAAAAATTTTCAAATTGCATCTTGATTGAGTCTTCTGGTACACAAATATTTTATACCCTTATATTTAATAATATCCCATATTGCCATAACAGAAGAAATTGAAATTATCCAACCATTAATAAAATTTAAGGTCTGTGTAACATCATCATTATTCACATTTAACACGATTAAATTCTTGAAAAGGTCCAACATGTCATTTAGAACTTTAAGCTGGCTTTCAGTTCCGGAAAAAGGTCTATTTAATACCTTGCTGCTCTTAAATTATTGTGAATTCAGTACATCAAATAAATCATCCATTTTGGATATAAAAGTTGCAGTTGCCATGGCTTGTTTCTCCAATTCGAGCAATCCACTCCTTACGCCTAGTACAGAAAAAATTATTAATCATATGCAACTATTATTATGTACAAGTATGCTTGAATGATGTAGCAATTTTAACCATTAATAATTTACGTCAATATTTTTTTATATTTTACAATAACTTTTTATAAATTCTATAATCCTATAATCGTACTTATGTGCATGTATATCTGAATATTTATTTGAATTTTACGATTACCTTATTTCCTCAGATGGAATATTAAAAAAACTAATGTCTTTTATGTCCTTTGAATGCACACTTTTACACTGCGGTACACAACACTTTATACTCATTGTACTCGATTAATTTAACACACTAAATCAAATAAATCTTTCGCAATTATCCACAAAAACCTAATTCACTTTAAAAACGGTTGGTTATTTTCAAAAGCACGTACTAAGATCTGTTGACATACAAACTATAAACAAGTCTAATTCTGTTTCTTACCGTCACTGCGACACTGCGCATTACAATGCGCAAGAAACAACTTGGTCTCAATAAATTTTGGGAGTGCAACTACTGGGAAGGTTTATACTGTGCCCGGGTGTTTTAAAGACTCTGATGGTGTGGGCATAGGCGGATCTTCCATTAGGCTGAGTAGGCTGAAGCCTAGGGCCCCAAAGAGAAAGGGGCCCCGCACCGAACCAATTTTTGAAAATGCTTTAACAATTTACAACAAACCTGGGATAACTAGGAACAGATTTTCAGTTTCGAAAATAACAGACACGATATACATATGTAACACGTAGTATATTCTATTTGCATTCAACGTTATTGTGGCATTTATATATTCATGTTTTATTGCATTTAATGTCCAAATATCCAAACATGTGTTTACCAGATGTGTACATATTACCCTGTAAAGCAAAAATAAAAATAGTAGGTAATTAGAAGAATTTTTTGCTTCATATTTGAGAACACAAAAACTGTCATAAATTTAAAATTTCTTTGCCTCTCTAATATACTCTTAAGGATATATTATTTACACTGTTTTTGTTGAGAATACTAAAACTGTCATAAATTTAAAAAAAGATACCCAAGCATATGTCGCAAAGACTGAATAGTTAGTAACTTTCGCTTTCTGTCTCTCTCCCCTGCGAACCTTTAGATGTACGACGATTATTCCAATTGTAATATAATATTTAATATTTTTACATAGCTTCGTTACATAAAATTATTCAGTTTTTAAAGGAGCATTCTATTCTACCAGCACGATCACTCAACAAAGGTGATAAAATTCTGATATCTTGATTTATGGATAACGTAAGTACTAATTTTTAAAACTGTTATTTATTTCAATTGTTAATCAATATTTTTTCGGATACTTGTTTTCATTATAAGCAGTGCCGGATTAGCTATATAGCAGAAGTAGCGAATGTTAGGGGCCCCGCGTTCCTGGTCACACTGTGTGATCTAGTGGATGTTATATTATTAAAGCATAACCATAACTAACTAAACACAAATACTTTGAAAATATATAAATATACTAAAAATATGTTGAAATTGATAACGGTTTTTTTTTCTTTGTAGGTTTTTAAAATGGTATTTTAGAAAATTATAAATATAACATAACTAAAGACAAGCGTAAAAATGTTCGGAAGGAAATATTTAAGTGGCAGTCAAAAACGAAAAATAAAAGAACATAGGGTCACAGAATTTTCAAAATGTCAAAAATTAACTAGCTTATTCCAATCCAAAGACGTCAGAGTCTGTGAATCATCCAAAGAAATGACAGGGTCAGAAGAGGTAAATGTAACCGATAGTGTAGGAGTATTTGAGGAGCATGCTGAGGACAGTGAAGCAGAATGTCTTGTCCAGAACAGAGACAAGAACTGCATGCAAGAAGAGACAGAAAAATTGTCTGAAATTGCGGATATTATTGATGTAAGAGTAAACTATAGTGATGTAGGATTTTGGCCAAAGTTTATTACTTCTGAATTAATCGATTTTTGCCTAAACCAGCCATCTACGTTTTTTCAAAATAGAAATGAAATTGATTCATATCCAGAATCTAAGCAGACGTATAAAGATCAAAGCAGATTTTTTTGTAACAGTTTCTTTAATAAACATACGAAAAACGGTCAAACGGTTGTAAGATCCTGGCTTTGTTATTCTTTATGCAAAGGAGCAGCATTTTGTTTACCATGCAAATTATTTCCCCATTCAGGAAACGTTGCAGCTTTGGCATCTGACGGTTGTAAGGATTGGAAAAATATAAGAAAAATTCTTGTATCACATGAAGAATCTGATGACCATAAGAAAGCCATGATGATCTACCTCACACGAAAATCGAAAGAGGGTACAATAGACATGGAGTTAAAAAAACAGGCAAATGAAACTGCAAAGTATTACTACAATATTTTAGAACGGGTAGTAGCGGTAATAACATTTTTATCTGAGAGAGGTTTGCCACTACGAGGTCATGACGAAAAGTGGGGCTCTCCACATAATGGAAATTTTATGGGTCTTATTGAACTTATTTCAGAGTTCGATCCTTTCTTAAAAGAACATCTTATAAAGTGTCAAACTGGGGCGATAAAAGCTACTACTTACTTATCCAAGACTGTATATGAAGATATATTGCAGCTCATGGGAAAAAATGTTTTAAAACGTATTATAGAGCAGATTAACGGTGACGATACAAAATATTATACCCTTATTGTAGATTCCACGCCAGACATTGCCCATACGGATCAGCTAGCAATAATATTAAGATATTGTTATAATGGAAAAATATTCGAACGATTTACAACCTTTTTACAGATCGAAAATCATACCAGTGAGACACTGTATACAAAAGTCTCTCAGTTTTTAAAAGATGCTGGCCTTCCTATTGAAAACATCCGTGGGCAATCATACGATAACGCATCTAATATGAGTGGAAAATACACAGGGTTACAAGCACGAATAAAAAAAAATGTACTAGCAGATTTTGCCCCTTGTGCGGCGCATTCTTTAAATTTAGTTGGAGTGGAGACAGTATCAGTTGTAATGGAAATAACAGAGTATTTCGGAACTATTCAACAGATTTATACCTTTTTCTCTGCATCCCCACATCGTTGGAAAATATTGAGTGAAAAAGCATCACTGACATTTTCACTAAAAAATTTAAGCACCACCAGATGGTCTTCTCATTACGAGTCAGTTCACGCGGTTATAGTTAGCTACCAAAAAATACTCGATACTCTTAAGTATATATTTGATGAAAGCTCTGAAAAGACAGAATGTAAATTAGAGGCAAAATGTTTATATAAGAGAATCACAAAGCGGGAGACAGCAGTTTTATCTATAATATGGGAAATGATCTTGGAGCGATTTAATAAAGCTAACAAAATATTACAAACTCCAGGTTTAGATATATGCCAAGGCTACACTTTACTCCATTCACTGGAATTATTTATTAAATCTTTACGAGAAGATTCCGAGCAAAAATTTAAGGATTTTGAGAACAAAGCAGCTGAAATGAGTACAGAAGTTGAAGAAAGTTTTAGTGATGCCCATAAAAGAGTGAGAACAAAAATATATTTGGATGGAGAAAAAGGAAGAGATATTTTTACTGGAAGGGATAAGTTTCGTATAGAGGTATTTAATGTGCTATTGGATAAACTGGGAGTCGAACTTGAAAAAAGGAGTATTGTATATAAGGATTTGGGAGATAAATTCAAATTTTTGATAAACTTGGGTAAAAAAGACTCAATTATTGAAACTGAATCCTTAACGTCGGTTATGTCATTGTATAAAAATGATATTGGCGAAGAACTAATTAGTGAATGTAGTCAATTCAAGCACTATTTACACATAGTATGTTTTGAACAAAACGATGCTATTACTGCTTCTGAAATGTTAAAACTAATTTTTGAAAACAGTCTCATTGACACATTTCCAAATCTGTACACAATTCTTAAAATTTATTTAACAATACCAATAACGAGTTGTGAGGCAGAACGATCTTTTTCAAAAATGGCCTATATCAAAAATAAGTACAGATAAGTAATGTCGGATGAAAGGTTAAATAACCTTTCAATTCTATCCATTGAACATGATATAACGAGATCCATTTCGTACGATGAAGCAATTCGCGAATATGTTTCAGTGAAGTGTAGAAGAGAAAAGTTTTATTAAATTTTTTATTGTATATAGCATTGTCAATAATTAATAAATGCAATTGCTCATTTTTATGTTTTGTGCAAAAATTTGTGGTAGATGCCAAGTATATAAAAATGAAATTGCAAGATATTAAACTTGCGAAACTGATAGGAGAGCAATGTAATAGAGGTTAAGATGAAAGTGTATGTTCATGTTAGATGGAGAGTATTAACGTAAACATTGAATTGTTTAGAACCAGTATCTTTTGGTTGGCAAAATTGTGCAAAATAAACTTTCCTATTTTAAATATGAACATTTCAAGGCGTATTCCTTGATCTGTGGTGCATGGGTAAGGTCCTACCCAGTCTTGTAATTGTGTTAAAGATATCATTTATTAAACATTTTCATTTAAATTTATACAAATTCATGCATGATCTTTTGTGTGTAATTCTTTTAACTCTATGCTCTGGACGAGGCAATGAGATCACTTGCTTGGGTTGAGTTTGGGCTTTTGTATTTATATTTGTTTTACGTTTTCTATAGGTTTGGTCCTAGATGTGCCAATTTTGACACAAATATACGATCACTTTAGATTTTGTCAATATTGTAATGGGTATAGATATAGGCTATTGTCATTACATGATAATTCGCGCAACACGACATTTGTCTGAATTTTGTTTTTTGTGTTTTAATAGAATTTTACTTCTACATCCGTCATTTTATTTGTTCTTTTAGTAATATTATAGTAATATCCAAAAAGTTAGGTTATTTTAGAAATTTAAAATATTTAGAAAGCATGGGTAAAGGGGCCCCAGAAATTCAGTTAGCCTAGGGCCCCCCAAAATCACGATCCGCCCCTGGGTGTGGGGGTAATATTCTAGAAAAATCTGGCGTCGGTAGACGGAATTTGTAACGGTTATTCCCAATTATATATCAGGCCACTAGGAAAACCCTAAATACGCATTTCCAAACTATTTAGATAAAGAAGTCTAGACGGAAACAAAAATGCATATGTTGCGAATCTAAAATTTGAACAAAGAGTTGTCCATAAACTAAATATTTAAAATGGAATATTATGAGTAGAATATATGCGACTCAGATTTTAATTTTGAAACGAATTTTAATTATTATTTTAAAACGTAATTTATTTAGAACTTGAAACACAATTTGAATTAATACTGGTTTAAAAATATTTAACGTGTAATATATAGGGTGAATGAATTAACTGTTGGCCGCGTCGATTTAAATCCAACAACTTTATGGCGATGTTTTAATTTTAAATTTGACAGATGCCGCTGTAGGCAATACCAACTCCTCATTTGAAAGGTATTTCATAGATCTATTAAAAGAATTTTTTTTCAAATTTATGCGATTCTTTTTTAAGCCGTGATTCAAATATGAGAATTTACAAATTTTGTTATTTAAACCTTTGAATCACTCTGTCATACACTAATATTCCAATGACAACGACTTTGCTAACTTCGTGATAAAAATTTTATCTTTCTTATTTCTTAGAACTCAGAAAGCTGGAAACAAAGTTTTTCCACACGTAGTCATCTTGTTATTAATAGGGATGATTGATGATTTACGCCTTCGAGTCAATAGTAAAAATGGTACGTAGTCTTAAAGATAGTGTGAAAGCTGTTTGTATCGTTGTCGAGTCTCAAAGAAATGTTCATGCTGCTGAACGAATCTTCGATGAGAGGAATCCTGATCGTCCTATATCACGAAAATTTCGAGAAAACTTTTACAAGAATTTCAAAGAATGGGGAGAATTATGGATGCTAAAAAATCTGGACGTCCACAACTTTCTGGGAACTAACAAATTGATATAATAATAAGAAGCATAACGTTTTACTCATACAAAATGCAAATGTCACACGAGCTTAACAAAGGTAATCCTGGCCGCAGGCATGAATTTTACGAAATGACTCGAATAGCTCGAAATCAAAATTATGCTAGAAACGTTTGCCTTAGTGATGAGTCTACCTTTTTTTTCTTAATGGTCGGTTACCCAAGCACAATATCGTACTGGAGCGATTTAAATCCTAATATTTTTCGTGAAAAACACAATCAATACCCGTAGAAGCTGAACGAGTGGACATGTATTTTGGGCAATCACATAGAGGCCTCTGTTCTTAGACGAAAATTTAACAGGCCAGTTGTACCTCGACATTCTCGAAAATAAAATCGAGCCTTCAATTGTAGAAATTGCCGAGAATAATTTGGACGAGTTTGGCGAAACGGAGACAATTTTTAACCAAGACTGTGCCGCCCGCAATATTATGGGACAGTAAGGCAGTTATTAAACAGGGAGCCAATTAGTGCATAAATTATTCACTATAATTCAATCTTTGTGCAGTGTGTAATACATTTATTAATTTAGTAACATTCACACACTTATAAATACTTCTATATACTTCTCCTTACTATCATAGTGAGATATATTTTTTTATCTTATCTAGGCTCTGATTTCATAACACGCAATGAAATTTCATAACAACATGTGTCAATAGAACATTTTATTATCACATATTTAAACATATTGTCATTGAGAAATAATACTAAACTAATATAACAATCACACATAGACATGGGTACAACATAGATATAATAATGTGTAGATAGTAGCACTAGATGTGCGCAAGCCTAATGTGAAATGAAATTTATAAAATCCAAACATTAAGGGTTCGTTTATCCAATTCATATTGAAATATCGGTTAGCGTAATCCTTGATTAAAACACCGTAAAGTACAAATTTGCGTTTTTCCAACACCGCTTAAAGCTATTCATTGATTAAAAATGTCGTTAATCGAAGAAATTTTAACCGGTGTTTCCAGTAGCTAACAAAATATTAAACAGTGATTAGGATTATTTACACATGCGCATAACCTAGGAGATTTGAATTTTTGTTATTACTGACAGCTGTTGTGTTGCCATATGCATTTGTTTGCTGTATGAAAGTATTTTTTTAAATTAATTAATAATTAATTATTTTCATCAGTGATTTAATTGTACTACTTCTTCTATACATTAAATGAATAGTATAATTGACTCTGCTAGCTTGACGTGACACAGATGGGGTAGGTCAGGGACGCGTTCCAAACAAAACAGTTTAACCCATTGTTGAACACGTAGCGAAATTTTAAAGAACTGTATTTCTTATATAATGCCGCCTATTCATACGATAAGTACTTTTACTTTTGAACACAGTTATGAACAACTTGTGGACAAAACAAAATTTTTACGCTGAAGCAGCATTATCTTTAAAAAGCAAAATGAAGGCTGTGTTCCCAGATTGTAGAAACTCCGATTTCAAAGAGGTGCGTCTTGTATTTCTCCGATTGTTGTATACATAGGCTTGCCAGATTTCTGAAATGTTCAACCGGGACACCGGAATGCCCCCCAGCGTCGTAGGTATTCCAGGGTACACACCCTTGGCGGTTTTTTAGAGGGTAGTTTATTCTAATGCTATGAGCAAATAATAAATAACAAGCATATACATTTAAATATTTTATTTTTTACATGTTAATATTTATTTACTTATTTACTTAATGTTTTGGTTTTAATCTTGTAAAAATATTCACAAGCTAATCCGATATTAATTTTACATGTCATCAAGCCTTTAACCGTAGATTCCTTCATCAAACCCCTATCATCAGTCCATGCGTTGTTCATCAAAGACAATACTCTCTCAACTGCATGGTACCGATGTCCCAGGTAAGCAGAAGGCATACGCAACCATCCTGATCAGATTGGGGGCTGCTATGTGATTCTCCTTGAAGTGACTAAAAAGCCTGAGCCATTTTTTGTCACTTGAAATAATCACATCTCTGGTAATCTCTTCTTGCTTCCACTGTTCCCAATTTGACTGCAATACTCCCTAACAAGCACAACTTCGTCAAACAGCTGAACATTGTTTATTTTTATATTGGGTACATCAAGAAGACTGCTATTAATAATTTCAGCAGAAATTTCGGCGTTTTCCCAATCAACAGCATTTGTTTTGGTCAGATTGACCCACGAAAACTGTTCAGCGTTTCCAAAACCATCCTCCCAGAAGTCCAAGCATGCAATGCATCTTTCATAAATGCCATCAAATTCTTCTTTCACACTGGTACGGACTTGCTCATCTAGATTCCTATAGAAGTTCTTTGCGCCCATAGCGATAAAGTTTGAAGCCTTTCTTTCTGTCAGGTTTCTTTTGAGAGCTTTATGAGGTTCACCAACCTCAAAAGCTGTAGTGTTATATTTTTCCATTACCAGGATGGTCTTGTCAAACAGTGCAAGCTATCCGTGAACAAACCACAAGTAGACCTCGCCCGTTAAATCAGTAAACAAGTTTTTTATTGTTGATGGGCACATCTTGGACTAAAAAAACGCTTTCAGACATTCAAAAATTTGTAAAATTCTAATAATCTTTTACAGTTAATTATTTTTATACTTTTATGGTCATCTATAAAATCGAATTTTAATTTTTACCGGGACGTGAAGTAAACCGGCCGGGACACCGGGATTTTGTCTGAAAACCGGGACTGTCCCGGTCAAACCGGGACGTCTGGCAAGCCTATGTATACACCGACGTATGTACGTTTTCGACTGTCAGAACTGACAGAATACAATACAGGCTATTTCTGGTAGGAGATAAAATTATTATTCTTCACCCAAAATATTGCAAGAAGTATTTCTTGTCCTTTTAGTATGTAAATTATTATATAAAAAATTAACAAAAATAATGAGGTGTGGCCACCTCACTACTTATACAAATGAGTTTTCAAATTATACAATTTAAGAATATTTATACAAAAATTATTCAAAATTCTATTCTTAGTACTTCTATTCTCTTAATAAATCTCTATAGAATGCATAATATATATTTGCAAAGAATCGCTATTGGATAAGAGTGTTACTTCCGGTACGAATTTTGAATTTTTTTTTATGCAAAAGGTATTGAAAATTAAGTTTATTTATTTATTTATTTTAAATCCTTTTATACCCGTAAGGTGCCACGCGATCATTTAAATTCTAAATTATAGCAGGCGGGATTTTTTTTATTAGGTTGTCCAGAATGTCAATTATTGATTAATTAACATTTTGAAACGTCACTTTGACAATTCAAATTGTAAATTAGTACTTATATACCAACTTAATTTAAATTTCACAGCCTGCTCTAGTTTAGAATTTAAATGATCGCGCGGTACCTGTCTAAAAAGCATGATTTGCGAAATATTGGAAAAAAACTGATTTTCGAAAGTGTAAAAGAATTTCAAAAAACTTTTTTAATCAAATTTAATTTTGAGTATATTTTAATTCTCGACATTACATATTTATCTGCCGGATAATTCCTTTTACTTTCTTATACGTAGTATAAGAAAGTGGCTCGGTGGAGATGAGCTCGTTCAGAGGATTCTTACGTGAAAGTGCCTAAGTGAGGGAGAGCCTAGGTCTTTTGTGCGGCAAGAAAATTTCTGGATCGTATGACATTTCTGCTGTGAGTTTTATGTTGTCGTTGTTATCGATGGAGTCATAGAATTTCTTAGAGAGATCCTCAATGAATTCTGGGATGGAGGGGGGTGTTTCTCTCGTGAATATGCGAGTTTCTTACATACCAGGGGGCTTTCAGGACCATTATGAGGGAGATATTTTGAAATCTTTGGATTGATTTTATGTGAGTCGGGGCTGTGATTCATAGGTTAACGTGGGTCTTAGGATTTGTTTGTAATTTCTTAATTTTAGTTTCGGATCGAGGGTGCTGGCGGAACCCAGGAGTGGCCAGAGGCTGCTCCTACCTATTTTCGTCTTCTTTAAGGTGGTTTTAAGGTGATATGAGCACGTTAGTCTTCTGTTCAGGTTGATCCCTAAGTATTTCACGCGCGGTAACCATGGTATTTCTGTATGGTCGATGTATATGTTTCCACGAAGCGGCTTTATTTTCCTTCGGAACATGATAGCTTGTGTCTTTTCTCCGTTTATTCCTATTCGTCAGGTATGGCACCAGGCTATGAGTTTATCGATGGCAGTTTGTAAGGTTGAGATAGCAGTGGTAGGATTTATTGAGGATGTCAAGATGGCGGTGTCGTCAGCATATGTTACTAGGGGAGTATTTAAGGTTTTGGGGATGTCTGAAGTAAATATTGCGAATAGGTGGGGAGAGAGAGCTGAGCCTTGAGGAACGCCGGCGTTGAGGAGTCTGGGGGTGGAAGATCTCTCTATCCTTGCGTCTAAAAATGATTACAATTACATGTATTGTATATGGGATTATGCCAAGTACCTAACTAGCTTCAGTCATTTCCTTAATTTATCTGGTAGACTTGGAAAAACAGAATTTGCAGGGCTTCTTCTCACTATAATGTTTACACAGATTGGAGCAAGGCATATCACCATAGTTCTAAAATAAGAGAAGAGTATTAAATTACTTAATCACACTCAAAAACCTATTTTCAAAATAGTATAATAATTATTATCTTCAGAAACAAATTTTTCCTATAATACACATAACCTCATTTTTCTTAAACATTGTTTTGAAGTATATAGTAAGTTGCAATTGGGAAGACTGTTTTTGTGGGCAATAGTACACATTTGTACGGAATGTTTAAATACACTTGCCTTCAAAAAACGCAATTATTTATATTAAAAGGAAATTTTAAACTTTCTTCAATGGCTAAAAGCACGTTTCACTTGGTTTGTTAATATGGCCGACTATGACGACATCACTTGCGGAGTCAATTAAAATTAAACATAATATTAAATAGGTGTAACTTTTAGTTTACTACAGGAAATATAATTAATTGATAACCAGTAACATTAACTGCTCTGATGGGGAAGATTCAGTTTTGGAAGTTTTTTAATTCTACTGCAATTCTGGAACTTCATCTCCACTCATAAAACTATTTTAATCGGACTTGGGGTGGTTGTTACAAGGTGTGAGTCATAAATCGATTATGTTTAGAGATTGGTAGGTATCAATTTCGTTTTCTTTTTTATTGTAATTCATTGTGTTAATTAATCTTGTACGAGTATTAGAATGTTCTAGAATAACTAGTTTAAAAAATAAGAATAGAACACAAACTATTCTTGTGCAGTAAAAACAAACAAAAAAAACAAACAAAAGCAAATATGTTTTCAAAAACAAATATGTTTTTACTACAAACCATTCTTGTTAAATCATGAAGTACATAAAACATAATCTTGACAAGATGAAAGGTCAAAAGAATTTATATAGGTACTTAATTAAAAAAAGTTTTATTCAAAATCATATTCGTTCTCTTTCCTCTCTGAAAAGCTATTGAAATATATTTTTGTCCAATGTGCATTATATTATACTGTATATAAAAAGCTGAAATAAAAATTACGTCGAATAATATGGAATTCCCATTATAGTAGGTACCCTATATACTCTTTTGTGGTTGATGACATGCAAACTGGTTTTAATACACCGTTTACTTTCTTCATATCAATTCCGTATAGTTAAGCGTATCTACAATTCCAATAGTAATTAAAACTCATATTTCCTTCATTAATAAGTAAAATACAATCAGTCGATTGTAGGATCTGTGCAATGTCTATATGCATTCGCGTCTAGTCAAGGTTACGTACTTTTCCACACTAGAACACGAATGTGTCATCGAGAAATATATAAACAGAAAACACCATAAAAAATTAGGTGTGGCCACCACACGACTTTCTTATACGTATGAGCATTTCAAATTATAGAATTTTAAGAATGTTTTTATACAAAAATTATTCAAAATCTTATTCTAAGTACTTCTATTCTCTTAATAAATCTCTATAGAATGCATACTTTGCAAGATATCAAAAAAGTGCTACTCGCTAAGAGTAAAAGTGCTACTTCCGGTACGAATTTTGAAATTTCATATTTACAAAAACTATTGCAAATCCAGTTCTAAATACTTTTGTACTCTTGATAAATATATATAGAATGCATAACTGACGACATATTTGCAAAAAATCGCTATTCGATAAGAGTAAAAGTGGTACTTCCGGTATGAATTTTGAAATTTTTTTTATACAAAAGATATTGAAAATTATGTTTTAAATACTTTTACACCCGTAACGTACTTGTCTAAAAAGCATGACTTGCGAAATATTCGCAAAAAAACTGATTTTCGATAAGAGTAAAAGACCTACTTAAAGTAGGAATTTCGAAAAACTTTTTAAATAAAATTATTCTCAATTTTAATTTCAAGTACGTATAAATTCTTTATACATTTGTTTAAACTTAGTAGTTGACGAAATATTGGCAAAATTCGATTTTTTCGCTGAAGTAAACTGCTACTTCAGGTCTACCGATTTTAGTGAAAAACTAATCAGATCTCAAGAAGGTGATTATACACGTAAATACAAAATTTGGAATTGATACCTACAGCGGTTTGACCGCTATCGTGGTCACAAACACACACACAGGCATATTCGTTTTCTCAAGTTTTTAATATATCAGAGACAGGTATCCGGAAGTTCATAGACTTGTATCCGTTTTTTAAAAAGTTTTCAGCAAAGCACCATCTAGAGTAGCTCTTTACAGGGAAAAACTTCCATCTTTGTCAGTGCCTCCCTCGCCGGTAATAACTAGATGGGGAACATGGTTGGAAGCTACTAGTTTTTATGCAGAGAATTTCGATAGTTTACAAAATTTCGTTATATGTTTAAAAGACGATGCTAGAAGTATTTCTGAGTGCAACGAACTAACACAAATCCCAAATTTAAAAAATCAGTCGTTATTCCTTCAGGAACACTTTGGAAATTTGCCTGAACTAATCACGCACATTTTGAAAATCGAAATCTCAAACTAAAAGGTGGATTAACCACATTAGATGTGGCTATTAATAATTTCAAAAGGATTCCAAGTGACTTCGGATGTGGCCTTCGGCAAAAGTTAGACGCAGTTTATAATAGAAATCCAGATTTAATAACATTGCGGCAATTGTGTATGGGGACAGTGACACAAAATCTAACTGCTAAATACGCTGAAATAAAAGAATATTTCATGTACGCACCTATAACCAGTTGCGATGTAGAAAGGACGTTTTCTATCTACAAGGATGTACTTCATTCAAAGAGAACCGTGAGTAGTAAATATTATACTGCTTTATTCGACTTAAACTACAAAATGAACAAAGGTATTTTGTATTTTATAGATCACCACCCACTTATTATCCAATTATATAAATAAAATTAAAACCTCTTTAAAAATACAACATTTCAATAGTGCACCCATGGGCGATGAGTCATGAACCTTTCGTGTCCGGTCTGTACTAATCAACTGGTTACTTTTTACTGCACATGACCATACATATATTTTGACAAGGGCGCCGGGACAAAATACTAAACCTGTAAGTGCTCCGCGAATTGATTAAGTTTGGGAACCACTACACTGGGCACTTGCAATTTCATCACATAATCTTATCTACTATTTCTGAAATACGCTGTGCAACTGCATAATTTCTGCACTATATTCTAAATTAACTACTTGGCATATACATCAAACACAGATTAATAGCGAGAGCTGCGTTTACGATAACCAATCATCACACGCCAATTCTTGCTGGAGCTACGGTATCGTTATGTAAGGAGTTAAACGCGATTTTATTATCGTGCCGATCAGTTATTGCTACAAGTCACACTATTATACAACAATGTTGTTACAGCCCTTATGTAATAGCTGTGTCATGCTGTTAGAGAGCACTGTTCTTGTTGTTTAACATCGACTAATAATTATTATGTAATCGTTATGTACGAGTTTAAATTAGCCAATAGCGCGTGGGTGCTGGATATAACGGGAAAAGCATTTACGTTGTACAATGTATATACAAGTCCCCGCGTTCACCAAAATTACTCTACGAAATCGTCGATGAAGGTCAAATGTTTTCCTTGAAATTTTAATTATGATACAACTATTGGGTCAATGTAGAATTAATGAGAATGTTAAAATTTTGTTAACAGATCACTAAGTTTCATGCAAAGGATATCATTTTATCATGAAAATCGGTGTATTGATGGATTATTATAAAGTGTGTGGAAAAGTGTATAAATTTTATAGAGAATGGTAATGAAAACCGCACAGAAACTAAAATGAACATTCTATTTTACGTATTGGATGGTTAGTGGGGCTATTAACAAACGTTGGGTTACTAGCAAAGGAAGTTCGATAACCTATACATTCCCATTTTGATGAAATTTTGTGAATTGTATCACAAATACTTGACATGTATGTCTATAGTGGTCTGTCAAATTGGTCCCCTCCTGTTTGTGCTCCATTTATACTCAACAGTGCCGTTTTTAGTTTCATGTGTGCTCTTCTGTTTTAAGAAATTTTTAAGGGAGACAACTTGACGATTGACCTCCCCAAAAAGTTGAAATTCTTTTTAAAACGCAGTGCCTTCGCAAAGCCCGCCAATTGTGCTCAATTGTGCCGTATAGCATATTTCGCCCAACCTCTCAGTTTCGAAATTTTAGGACTGTTAAGAGGACTAACTTCAAATAAAATAAGAAACTGAGAGCATTTGTTTTGAGAAAGATCAATAAAAGATTTGAATTTGTGAAAGCAACTAAACTATAAATGATATTGGCAATTAGAAATCTTATCTACATATAACAATACCTGTAGGACGTGGACTATTAATATTAGGTACTTTCTTCCCAGCCCAAAACAATAATTTATGAAGTTAAATATAATTCACCAAAATAAAATACAATTTTAGTGCTAAATTTGTCAAGATGTTGGTCTACCGAAACTAGTCACAAAGAGTAGCTCAGTCTAACTAGTCACAAACAGTGATGTAAGTCGGTAAATTACCCCGTATTTTACCGAATTAATTACCGTCATTTACGGTAAATTACCACATACAATTTTCGTAAATTACCAACAAAGTAAAACATCATCTATATACACGTTATGACATTGCACACTCGGTGATTTGGGAAGTCCCTTTCTAGCAGATGTTAAACCCCGTGAATCAGCCGTTTATATAACAAGTGAAGTAGTCTTTCAAAAGATTTCGGTGTATAAGTTAAACTATATAAAGTTTGTGAATATACTAACTACTCTTAGTACTGTGCGTTGGGATGGGGCGTAAAGATAAAATAAAAAAAGTTATTTTAACAGCATTTTCAAAATCCACAGAACATTCGAAATTATATTCGTGTAACTTCTGTTCGCAAAGTTATGTTTTAAATGTAACGAGAATGTCCAGTCAATTACAGAATAAGTGCATTCGTTATCGTCGTAAAATAAAGAATGAAATACAATCAAAATCAAGAGCATTAAGTGTTAAGAAAATTAAAGCAATAAATAAAGGTGAGTAATTTTGATTGATTTCTATTGGGTTTTATGAAAAAATATTAAACATTTTAGAGATTCCGGAAAGAGAAAGTTCTCCGCAAACAGATTTAGAAGACGACGATGGAGAGACGATTTCAAGCGATTCTCGCTCACAATCTGCTGCAAGCACCACAAAATCCGCTTACAGTGAAAATTTGGATTTTTTTGTGGATGTAATGAATAAATCAGAAGAAGAGGAAATTTGGGATCTCTTAGCAACAGCATGCTTCGGTAGTAATACTCCTTTAAATTTTACGGAAAATGTTCATTGGCAAAAATTGTTTAAAAAATTAAGCCTTCTTTACGATTGCCCACTAGACACCAGTTATCCAATGCGCTTTTAGATAAAAAAAAACACTCTCAAATAAATCAGTTAGTTAATGAAAAAATAGCAAAGTGTAAAACAATTGGAATTCAAGTTGATGGGTGGAGTAATATTAGAAACGAATCCATTATAAATATAATAGTTACGTGTCCAGAACCAGTTTTATTTAAAGTAATTGACTTGCAAGGAAAATCGCCACGATGCTGCATATCTTTGTTCTTTGCTTAGTTCTGTTATTGACGACTTAGGTATTAATAAACTTATAAGCATAGTGACTGATAACGCTAGCAATATGAAATCAACTTGGAAATTAATTAGTGATATGTACCCGTCCAATTATTTTTCTTGTTATGGATGTTGTGCTCATATTTTGAATTTATTCGCACAAGATATTTTAAAATTAGAAGTATTTGCATGTTTAATTACAGATTGTAAAGTCATAGTAAAAACTATTAAAAAATGGCATATTTTGAATGCTACGTTTAAAAATATACAAGATGAACAGCGATCATTACAAAAATCAAACACATTAACATCTCTTAAACTACCTGGCCAAACTAGATGGAACTCTAATATTTTCCGTTTAGAAAGCTGAAGAATAAATAAAAAAAAATTAAAAGAATTGGCTATAACAAAAACTATAGCTAATACTCTAAACAAAAATATAAAAAATAATATTTTAGATGATCTGTTTTGGGAAAGAGTTGATACATTACATAAAATTGTACACCCTGTCTCCGTAATTTTAAAGAACATACAAACCTCTCAACCTTGGATATCTCATGTTGAATATTTTCAAGACCTGAATGATCAGCTGATTGCTGCATGCCCAGTTTCAGAACTAAATGCTGTCTTATCATATTTAAAATCACGGAGAGAAATGGCTATAACACCTATGCATTTGGCTGCCAATTTACTAGATCCAAAATTTATAGGCAAACATCTCAATAACCAGGAATATATCACAGCACTGACATATATTAACAAACTATCAACGCATCTAGTTAGTGGATCTGATATAGCAAAAATTATGACTGAGGTTGCTTATTACAAATCGAAAGAAGAATTATTTTCAAAAGATTTTATATGGCAAGCATTGGAGACAGGCAAATTGAATTCTGTATTATCGTGGAAAACATTTTGTTGTACTACAGCTTTAAGTAAAGTCGCAATACAAATTTTGAACAGCCCACCAACAACATGTGCGACGGAGAGAAGTTTTTCAATGTTTAGTATTATACACAATAAAAAACGAAATAGATTAACTAATGAAAGAGCTGCTAAGTTGACATATGTGAATTTAAATTTGAAACTGAAAGAAAATCCGGCACTGAAAGATCTCCCAACAGAAGAGTTGGAATGTTCTGATTCGAATTGCAATACTGAGTCTGAGAGTGATCTGGAATAGTTATGTAATTAATAATGGTAATAATGATAAATCATTGTTTTGTTCTATTTTCAGAATATTGTTTAATTTTAAAATATGTTAATATAGTACTTTTTTTTTTCCTTTAATAAAATGTATAAAACTTTTTTTGTTGTAGGGGTTTTATTTAAACAATAAAAAAAAAGTGTGGTAAATTACCATGGTAATTTACTCAAAAAATGATAAATTACGCGAGAATAAATCTTGGTAAAAAGAACAGTAATTTACCACGGTAATTTACCAAAATCATAAATTACGGTAATTTTACATCTCTGGTCACAAATAGCAGAATAGTTATACAAATGTTGTTCTAACAAATATATGCGCTTCTGATTCTCTTGCGTATTTATGGTGCATTAGCTATTACGATAGCATTGAATTTACAAAGATGATTGATGCCAAAGAAAATACTGCCTAAGAACCACAGAATAAGAAACAATCAGAAGTTGCACTCACTGTTGGCACCTTTCATTTTTTCAAGCCATATTTTGTGACCTTGGCGCCATATTGTAAACGCAATAGACAGTACCAAGACAAATTAGTATCTATAATTGATATCAGTATCGTATTCAGTTAATATTAGGCGTTCCATGTGTTTTTTAAATACCGAGATAAGATTAAAGCAGAAAAAAATATTTAAATGTAACTTTAAACGTCAAAAGAACAAAAAGAAAAACATGTCCATTACTTGGATTTGGAAAAAATCGACACATCTCTTACAGATTGACCTTTTTCCCGTAATGGAAACCTAATATTAATGAACTGCATAATGAAATACGAATTAAAGTTTAAATATACAATAGATCAAATTTTATATTGGTTTTATAATAAAAAAAACAAATGATTATATTTGTATTAATGGGAGGAAGGTTTAAAAAACAACAATATTTAAAATGTATTTGTTTATTTATTATAAATTTATATTTATCTCCAAATTATTTTGTTTTTATAAATTTGTTTAAAGTTTCTATTAATAACTCTAAGAGTATGGACCAATTTAACCCTACAATTCAGCTTTATTAGGTATTCCATTGGAAAGTTTTTACATGGATGTACAAAATTAATTGTTTTACATAAATATGTATGGTTTTCTATAATTTTATTTTTTTATACACGCAAAAGTTCAAATAATATTTACATAATTAACTAAACGTAAAATAAACTCTACTAAGAATAATAACAATATAGAAACAATAAGAATAGTATTATATACAAATACTTCTTCACAAATCAATTTATTAAAAATTTGTAAACACTTGGGAACAACGTACATACATAATATGCGAGTCGCCAACTGCAGTGAAGTACAGTTTTCCCTTTAGAATATGGCGGATTATATTGCGCGTATCAAATGCGCGTCCTTTGCCGCCGACGCAAGAGAATATTCTGATTCAGTGGCGTAGATAAGGCGCCCGCAGAACCCGCAATGCGGGGGGCCCAAAAATTCAGGGCCCCGCACTAGTAATGAAATTTACAAAACTATTTCTGTTTTATCCTTCATGTATAAAAAATGTGTATGTTATTTTATATGTACTTGTTTTCTAGTATTAAAAATTATAACAGTACGTGTATTTGTATTTTTTACTCTGATAACGTTCGTCCAGTTTTATTTTTTTATTGTTCGTATTTCTCTTTCAGTTCCAAGAAAATATCACATCTGGTATTGACAATTTGCTCTTTCTTAAAAAGAAATGAAATATCTCTACTTATATAGAAACCCACAGTATGACTACATTTTCTGCCTTAATACAGGTCCATATAAAAAAAAGGTTCATGTTTTTACCTAACTTTTGACCTGCACAGTCTTACAGTTTTACAACAGATGTCACAAATGCTTTCTAACAAGTAGGTAATATATAGTCCGTATAAAATACCATGCTTTTATGAGCTAAAAAAAAATGCAAATTCATTAGAGACACACAACGATAATAATTTTGCATTTTACATGTACTATGAAGTTATATGACTATGTTATGCATATAGATTGTAGGTACATAAACTAATACATAAAACTTGAAATTACGAAATTATGAAAGGCACGTTTATTTCATAAAACTGCATTTGCACATTTGGTTTAATGACCTAGTTGTAAAAAAATATTTTACTGAATAAATACGAAAAATTATTTCCATTCCTTCAGTTTTATTTTAACAGCGAGTTTGTTCGAATTGTGAAAATAAATTCTATTTGTATTAGTGCATTAACTTTTGTGACGAATTAGTGATTAGCATATGTAGGTATACTAATTTAATTTTATCAAAATTTAACTAAGTAAATTAACGTTTACCAAAGTGTATAGTTCGAGGTATTCAAAATAAGATGAGCGAAAGAAAATATATGAGTGGTGCACAAAAACGAAAATTGAAACAAGAAAATGTTGTAAAATTACGTAAATTACCGAAGATTAGCAGTTTTTTTGAAAGTGCTTCAACAGCTAGTACATCTGCATCAGATGAAAATGTTGAACCATACGAAAATGTTATAATCGAAGAAAAATTAGAGATAGTTCTGGAAAAAAATGAAATCGATTGCAATCAGGAGGATTCAACATATTTTAACACCGACAGAGCCTTATTTTCGGAATCACTTTCCGACGAATTAAAAAGAAAAATTATTACTGCAGGGCCAAATAAGCCTATGGGACCGTTTCCAAGGAATAAAGACGATAATAGAGCGTTCAGTAGTGATTATTATACCATTAAAACTAAAACTGGTCAAAAAATCGATCGCTTTTGGTTATGTTATTCCCAAAAGGTGAATAGTGTTTACTGTCAACCGTGTTGGATGTTCTCTAGTAATGAAGCATCAGTAAATTGGTGTAAGGGCACAATTAATGACTGGAAGGGTTTAAGTAAAAAAATTAAAATCCACGAGGGAAGTGATGCTCATTTGCAAGCATGCATAGTTTATAGTACTTGGGAAAAAAACAAAACCATTGATAGTCAAATAAGTGGTCATGAAAAAATTAAAGAAGTTTTAATAAGAATATGTGATGTCATAAGAACATTATCAATTTGCAATATGCCATTACGAGGACATCGAGAAAATGTTAAAGAAATTGGAGCAACTAGTGGTAACTTTTTAAATATTATTGACTTGATAGCACGTTATGACCCTGTTCTAAAAGCTCATTTATAAAGCACTAATATTCGAAACAAATACTTAAGCCCCGATATTCAAAATGAAATAATTGTACATTTGGCTAAAACCGTTTTAAAAAAATTAACGAAAAATATTAATAAAGCTCCTTTTTTTTCCCTTATAATTGATACAACGCAAGACATATCCAAGAAGGACCAACTAAGTCTCGTTATAAGGTATACAAGTATGAAGAAAAATTCAAATAAACAAAACACTCTAGAAATAAAGGAATCACTTATTGGATTTATAGAGCTAACCGAACAAGATTCACAGAGTTTAGAAGCTGTTGTTCTAACTACTTTAGAACATTTTCAAATTAAAATAGAAAATTGTCGAAGGCAACGATACGACGGGGCTGCTAATATGTCTGGAAAATATAATGGTTTACAAGCCAGAATTAAGAATCGAGTTCCTACAGCTGATTATATTCATTGTTCAGCTCATAATTTGAACCTAGTCTTAAATGATTCTGTCAAAAACATCATTAAACTACAGAGTTTTTATGATCTTTTGCAAAGCATTTATGTGTTTTTTAGTGAAAGCTTGCCACGCTGGCATGTCCTTCATCAAGCTGCATCACATGGAAGTAAAATTAAGTACACACTGAAAAAGCTGTGCGTAACAAGATGGTCTTCTAGATTTGAATGCTAACTGTCAATAAAATATAATTATCAGTCTGTAAGGCAATGTTTGTCAAATTTTATCCTGGTTTGCAAAAAACAAAATGACAGAAATGAAGCAAAGTCTCTGCAGAATAAAATGGATAATTATGAGTTTATTCTATTGCTAGTTTTCCAGAGTAAAATCCTCGAAACTGTTAATTTAATTTCAAAGCAACTTCAGAGCCCTTCATGTGATTTAGAAGAGACGTGCAAATTGCTCAGTAATGGTCAAGAAAACTTGACAGAACTGCGACAAAGTTTTGATAAATTAGAAGAAGAAGCTAAAAATCTAGCAGAATCTTGGAATATTCAGCCTATGATAAAATATAAACGCCAGAAGATAATTAAAAAGTTTTTTGATGAATGTGAAAACGACTGTGTAATGCCTAACCCGATAAAAAAATTTCAAGTAGAAGTTTTTAATGCGTCACTTGATATTATTATCAACCAATTATCTAGAAGATTTTACTCCATAAATGAAGTTGTAAACCTTTTCTCGTTTCTTAATCCCTCAAAATTTGTTAAGTTAACGAATGAAGAAATAGTGGAATACGGAAGACATATTCTGAGCAAATATGGAATTGATTTTTCAGAAGATTTGCCGATTCAATTAATTAATCTTAAGACTGTTTTTTTTAATGAAATTAAACAAAAATCTTCTATTAAGGACTTAGGCAATTTATTAATAGTGGAAAATGCATGTTTAGCAACTAGTCTTCCAGATCTATGTACACTATTTCAGTTACATTTAACACTGCCGGTAACATCAGCAACAGCAGAAAGATCGTTTTCGAAATTAAAATTAAATTTCCTACTATTGAAAAAAAGACGTTTCGGCATTTTGTCTTCTAATTAGCTTTTTTTGTGTTTTCAAATGTATTATTATAAAATAAATAATTAAATATAATTTAGATTTTTTTATTATAAAATAAATTTATTATAATTACTCCGATATTCACATTCTATGCTTATCTCTAAACAAGTATTTTGGAAGGGCCCCCTAAAAATTTTGCGGGGGGGGGCTAAATTTTTTATCTACGCGACTGTTCTGATTGTTTGCTATTCTGTGCTAAGAACTAGTTAAACAGATTATTAAGGCCCAGTTGTTCAAATTTATTTCAGTTTCCGGGTTCTGTTGAACGCTAGTTCAAGTAAACTTTACTCTAATTTCTCTGTGTTGTACAAATACAACAGCGGTGAAATTTCATAATATCGTACGGTTGGTAATGGTCACGCATGCGTCTGCAACATATTTTTCGAAATTTTAATCTTAAAATATAACCTATAACCACAATATAAACATATACAAATATATGTATGTGCTATACTACAGTCATCAAGACTTACATATAGTAATAACAATGACAGACGAACAGAAGAGATCAACTAAGTTTACCCTCAACGAAGAAATTTATTAATATTATTGGTCAAAAAATATTCACAAGTATTGGAATGAAAATTGAGTAACACCGACTCTAATAAGAAAAAGAAATTGTTCTGGCTGGACATTTAAAAACAACAGTGAACGCGGAGAAGTATTTAGATGTCATACTGTTTTAAGAAAAAAGTATGAAAATATTAAAAAAGGACAAAAGAAATTTTCTGATGAAAAAATATATGTGCTAGGTAGAGGAGGTGGACCGGAAATTGGGTCATCTCTTACAACAATAGATTTTGAAATAAAAGATATGCTTGGATCCCGAATTCAAGGGGATGTCCTCAGAGTTTGATGGGGATGTACAGCAATGTATTTCTTCGAACGTTATTGAAATCGATAAGTCCAAAGACACAGGTAGAGTATAGTACAGTGACCTAAAATTTGTTATGACAATTGTTCTAATTTCAGAATACATATGTGACATTTTCGCGATCAGAAATTGGGCAATTTCTTAGAGAAGTTCCTCATAAAGGGTTTCTGGTGATGAAGGCAAATAAAATATCTACAAAATAATTTAAATAAATTATCTGATTTTTATTGAAGGTGAAGGTGACAGTATTCGTACTAGCAGGGGCTTGTTGGTACCATGAGCTAATAAAAAGTCTATTGATGACACTGACAACAAACGGGTCATTTTAGTTGTCAAAATTCCTTATTCTAAAACACACAGCCCTATATGGTAGTCGTCAAATTTTAATTTCGGTTTGTACTTATATCCCATGCAGAAGATGACCTTATAATATGCAGCGATGCCTGCTTGCTAACAGTGGTGGGAGAGCAACGCAGTGTCGGGGGACCCTCACGCCTTACATTTCATAGGAAACGTTTGTCGAGTGTATTGTCTTGGCAGCCTCTCTTATGTTTATCTTTAGTTTATTTCGTCGCGCTCTTTTCCTCTTTCTACTTTCGTATCAGAAATTAAAATATGTCGACTCCGGTATACAAACTATTTGGCGCTACGATCATCTCAAACCACACACCGTCGCTTATTTGTATAAGCTACAGGCACATTTTGATATTTCTTTCAAAAAATGACATAAAATGACGTTGCAGTAAAATCATACTAGTCTGGTTTTTACTGTCGTGGCTCAAGGAAATTATAATTTCCTGATCCACAAATGTTCAGTAAAGTGACGAAATATGGATGATTTCGGAAAATAATATTTTTCATTTACCTGAAATCTATTTCAGTAAATAAATCCTGAAAACGTAAAAAGTATGAATACAAATATGCTAGTACTGAATACAATGAAATTTTGAAAACTACTAACAAAATGTATTTTATACAAAATTGAAATTAGAAGACCAAAACAAAAAATAAATTAATGCACCGATACATAACAATAACAATTTAAAGTAGACAAACTGCTAAAATGCCAATTAATTGCAGTGCAACATTTCTGTCAAAATGGACGTAAAAATTCCACCCGTATTGTGTGTTGCAATTTCTAGGTCACTGGGCATACTTTTGTATGTAGGTGGATGCCTACATAACATAATAAATATATTATTAGACTACCTTGATGATTAGATAACCAACTAGCAACATAATATAGATTCGAATAAAAACTTGTTATATATTTCCAATAAATTCTGCGGGATATTCTATAACAGAGTACAAAAACAATTTTAAAAATAGAAGGACAATATTAAAAGCTGAGCTTTAAGAATAGCAAAATCAATAGGTAGCTTACATATAAAAATTATCTAACTTCCATCTAAATTTACAGGTTTATTTATGAAATGCTTATTTTTATTTCCCCTTTTTATAGGAATTTTACATAACATTTACTCCCGTCGCCGTCGTCCTGTTGACAATATGCTCTTTTATTTGAATCCTTCTTCGCGAAGAATACAATGAAAAATATTGTTGGGTTGTTTCATCCAAATTTGTTCAATAGTTTTAAAAGTCGGTAGTGCTAATAAATAAATGTACTTACTTTCTCTTTGTGACGTCACCTGCTATACAATTTCCGGAATTAAATGTGGGGAGCCTTCGGCGATAAATACGACCTTGCATCAATTCTCCATCAATTTTTGTATATAGGAAAGGAATATTCCTTTTCCAATACTATTGTATTATATTTATAAGGTGATAAACGAAATCTTTACGGTTACAGATACATTGACAAATTAAATCTTAAATTGTGAATAAGTCCTTGACATTTTAGATATATGTGTAAGAATAACTAATTCACTATACCTACTACATACTTATACTACACTATAGGTTTATAGGTATCTAATAGTAATTTCCTTGAATTTAGACTTAGTATATTACAGAACTAATGTTTATTATTAATTTTATCCAACGTTTAAATAAAATACGAAGCAATTTTTTTTAAGTTATCTACTTACCTATATTGGTACTCTATGTTTTCTAATTCCGCGGATCACCAAGTAGAGCTATATCAGCTAATTTATTTTTGATGATATAGGTTATGTACATTATGTTATGTTATGTGTATTATATACGCACTGATATGCATGCATCTGTTCAATATTTTTACATCAAGATAATAACAATAATAATAATAAATTTATTTAAACTATTCGATCACATAGTGATATCGGCTACGTCATAATGTACAAATATCTATCACATACTATAAAAGAAACACTAACTAGATAAACAAAATAAGACAAACATTACAGATGTTGACTATAGTCATAAAAACAACTTTCAATCAATAGATTCTTCACCTTTTATTTGAACAATACTAGTAGTTAAAAAAAAGTTGCCGGATGACATCCAGTATGTAATATCACAGAATAACAGAAGTGACAAAAGCCTCATTTGCATAATTCCGATATTTGTGCGCAAAATCAAACAAGGGCACATTTTAAAATGGCGTCTTTTGTTTTTGTTGTGTACTTGTATATTGTTGTATAAATATAACCTGTCTAAGTTTTATAACTTGTAATTTACGAAAGAATAATAAGTAAAGGTGCCAGTTAAATTGTTGTTGATATAAATAATGGAAACTGTACGAAAGAAGAAATCTGGCGTACGTAGATGTTGTATTTTTACTTTATAAAGAATTCTAAACATGATTTTTGGATTGACGTTTGGATTGCCTTAATTAACAAATTACATTCGTGTCCCAAATCTGTTTTATTCTACAAAATTTCTGGAATCTGTACAATTAACTTTTAAATTTTAAATCATGTATATGTCGCAGGCTAATAGTCATTTTCGGCAAATAGCTTTTGCCTAGGCAAATGGTATCTGCCAGTTGGGTTTTTAGGCAAATAGATTCACAACAAGACAAATGTCGTGGGCGAATAGTTATTTTAGGCAAATGGGTTTTTAATTTTTATTTGAGCCAACAAATTACTGAAAATTATTCTCGAGCAAGGTGAACCAGCGATCCTGCAGAGTGATAATGGACGGGAGTTTACAGCCGAAGTAATAAAAAAATTGGTTTTGTTATGGCCAGAATGGCCATAACAAAACATGTACATTGTACATGGACGTCCCAGGCACCCTCAAAGCCAAGGGTCCGTTGAAAGGGAAAACCAAGATGTTGAACAAATGTTAAGAATGTGGATGGAAGAAAATAAAACTTCTCGTTGGTCGATTGGGTGTTACTTTGTGCAATGATTAAATAATATATCACATCATCGTATCATTGGTAGATACTTTACAAAAGTCTATATGGTGCAGATCCGAAAATAGGTTTAAGCTCTACAAATCTGCCATCAGATCTTATTGATAAAATACAGATCGAAGAAGAGTTAGAAAGCGTAAACATAAACGAAGGTGAGAGTAGCAGAGAATGTCTATCACATGATGGCAGTGTTGCAGTAACGGCAGAAAGTCCTGACAATTCTAAAGTTGAGAACGCTCATCAAGAAGAAATTCAGGCGAAGCAAATATAGTACAGGTTGCCGATTCTGAAATTGAGACTTACGTAGGAGAAACCATTGAGAATATTCCTACGGTGACAGAGCACATTACGGCAGATGGTTTAGGCACTAGTGAAGACTGTAACACAAGTCTCGGTGGCATAATATATTGCTGTGTTTGCGACAACGAAAGTATAGGCGCTCACGCTTGTTCAAAGTGCAATAAAATAGTGCAAGTAATTTGTGGTGCTAATTCTGAAAACGATGAAGGGTTTGGAAGCCAAGTTATTTGCAGACTCTGCATCAACGAGGAAAATATTAGAATTAATCGGAAGAAATCCTATGAAGGAGAAGCCAAAGCCGCAGAAGTAATGAGAAAAAGGAGCAAAACCTGGTTTACTTGTGTTTATTTTATTGTTTATTTCATTTTAAGAGAAGATGTCTTCTTTTTTAAATTTCTACGTTTGTATTGCAACTTAATAGGGATAAAAATACAATTTCCCTGGTTTACTAGTGTTTATTTTATTGTTTATTTCGTTTTAAGAGACGAAGTCTATTCGCCTACGACATTTGTCTTATTGTGAATCTTTTTGCCTAAAAATCCAGCTGGCAGATACCATTTGCCTAGGAAAATAGCTTTTGAACAGAAATAAATGATATGGAGCTTTTTGCCAAGGCAAATATCATTTGCCTAGGCAAAAGCTATTTGCCGAAAATGACTATTAGCCTGCGACATATACACTTATTTGTGTTATAAATAGGTATGTATTTATTACATATCAGATGATTTGGGTTACAAAAGCCAAACTAGTTCTTCAATGTTACTAATTTTTATAAAATTAGCAATTGATAAGAAATTTAAATAACCTTTTTTAAATGTTTGTGTAACGTTCTTAATATTTATTTTACGTAATTATTCGCTTATACACATGTATGTAACATTGTGAAGTATGCGACCATAGCAGATAGGAAATTTTTAGAAAAACCACATTTGACATTTCACTTATTACATTTAATATTGTGTAATATTTTCGTTGCTTATAATGTTAGTTAAAAAGATCAAGGTATTGCTAAATTTAGAATTTCGTACCTGTTTCTTTTTTCCTCTGAATATTAAAGAACCACTTTCCGTATGTAAAAATAAATTGTTATCTCATAAATTTCTACGTTTAGTATAAGAAGCAGCACGTTGAGTATAAGTTTCAATATGAATATAAAATACTATTTTTGATTGATATGATGATAGGATAACTATATTTATGATGGATAATTCACGTCACTAATTAATAGTCATGATTTTAAACTTAAGATTACATCTGTAGGGTACTATATCCACTAGTACTATGTTTCTAATTTTAACCTATACTAGTCGGTATTAACTGGTATGGCAATCGTTAATAAATTGTGTTTTTACATATTATCAGGTATTATTCACTATATATCTTGCCCTGTGACTAACCAATAACTCCATATCACTGCCAGGTAAATATTTAAGTGTAGAAAATTGTAATATTCACTGAATTGAGTCATATTTGTATAAACATATTAGTAATGCTCCAAAATCATGATTTAACAATTTGGAACAATATAAGCACATAGGTACACATTTTATTCATACTATAAAATCTCTTCTTATTTTAATATTAAACAGCACTATTTTGAAAGGTACTAGATAACGTATAGTTTATCCTTTTGTTAGTGGAATTAAATGTTTATATTTTTAGGGAATTAAACAACTGACGCCTTACCAAATTCCGGATAAACAAAAAAAGGAAATACTGATGGACCTCTTTCCGCGCCCGAGGACTGAGACATGGGAATACAGAAGGAGAATAGTTGAAGCACCAGCTTTCACTATGAGTGAACTGGTCAAGGCCGCAGCAAAATTGAAAACGGGAAAAGCTCCGGGGTTAGATACAATTCCTCCAGAAGCGATTAAAGAAGCAGTAAAGTTAAATGGGAGCTGGATCCTAGGTGCTCAATGAGCTCCTTAAGACACAAGTATTTCCAAGGGAATGGAAAAACGCCAGGGTCATTTTAATACCAAAGGAAGGCAAAACAGGAAAAGCTAGTTCCTATAGACCAATCTGCCTCCTGAATGTAGTAAAGTTTATGAGTCGATGATTAGACAAAGGCTGGAGGAGGAAATAGAAAAGAAAGGGGGATTGGCTAAACACCAATATGGCTTCAGGAAAGGCAAGTCTACGATTCAGGCCATGCAACAGATTAAAGAAGTGCTTGAGAAATGGGGAAGGAGTTGGAATGCGCTAGTGACCTTGGATGTAAGAAATGCATTCAATACTGCTAATTGGAGTTTAATACTTCAAAAACTGGAAAGGAAATAAGTATCGGATTATCTAGTAAACGTCATTTCAGAGTATGTCAGAGAAAGAAGCGTTCAGGCAACGAGACGAGGAAAGATTGAGGTGAGAGCGGGAGTACCGCAGGGATCTGTTTTGGGACCCACTCTATGGAACGTCCTATACAATGATGTTCTGGAATTGAAATTATTTGGGGGGGCAAAACTCATTGGTTTGCCGATGATCTGGCAATGATTGTTACGGCAGACAGCAAGAACGACCTGATGAGCTTTACAAATGAGAACTTAAGACGAGTAGAGAAATGGATGACGCAAAACGAGCTTGATCTTGCACCAAATAAAACGGAGGCCCTTGTTATGACCCAAAGGAGGAAGATAGATGGCCTAGTGTTTAAGATAGGCAATGTGGATATCGTACCCAAGGAAGCAATCAGATATCTGGGAGTATTCTTCGATAAAAGGGGCAGCTTTAGGGAGCACCTGGTACGAGTGACGGGCAAAGCTGATGAAAAAATAGGGAGTTTGCAACGCATAATGCCCAACATAGGAGGACCCTATATTTATAAAAGGAAACTGCTCGTGGGTGTGGTACATTCTATACTACTCTACGGTGCACCAATATGGGGGGAGGCAATGGAGGTTAGAAGAAATTTTCTCCTGGTGGAAAAGGCGTAAAGAAGAATATTGATTAGGGCGGCAATGGTATATAGGACCGCCCCCACGATGGCCTTACAGGTCATTACGGGAGTCCCACCATCGGATTTGCTGGTCCGAGAGAGGAGCTATGGGCACGATGAGGGCCAAAACGAAACTCATAGGGAAGTCGAGGATCGCACGCTCAAGACGTGGCAGGAGAGATGGGATGGAAATAGAATTAAAGGACAATGGACCAAACGATTAATACCAAATATAGGGAAATGGATAAAATGTGAGCATAAAAAAGTGGACTTCTACCTCACACAAGCTCTAACGGGACATGGGGTTTTTAGGGAGTATCTGTGTAGGATGGGAAAAATACAAGACGATAAATGTGAAAAAAGAATAAAGCGGAAAACTTAGTCGATGAAATGCTTCACTCTAGGGAAAACTGGATAAACCTGCACGAAATGATTAAAGCAATTTTAAAAACTAAGGGGGAGGAGGAGAGAAAGACCAGAGACTAAAGCGTAAGAGAAATGAGGCTACTCGGTGTTTCTGTAATGTATAAATCTAAATGGTGGTTCCGCAGAAGCACATGGAGAGAGAATTGGGTGGTTTTTAGTGGGTATACCAGGCAGGAGTGAATCCTGATCTTGGGAGTCCCACACTACTGTACAACGATGCCCTTGTTTATATTTTAAATAATATTACAGTGTTTCTTGTGATGATACAAAGGACTACAGATATATATTATTAAAATCTAAACATCTTTTAATTATAGTTAAATATGTCTATCATGGATATGGACTGAAAAACTAACATAAAGAGGGACGGCACTCGCACCTTTGGCACTCCACTGCAAATATTCAGCCTTGTGACCTTCCCCTTCCCTCTCACTTCGTTAAAGCTAGAGAATAATAACAAAATAAAAACAAAAATCTTGGAATTTTTAAGTAATTTTTATTCTCAACAAACATGCATACACTAATAATATATAACATTTATAACGACTAAATTAAAATAAAATAGGTACATAATTTAACATATTTTTGAGCCTTTACTAAAAAAATAAAAATAAATATAAATGTTAAAATGTTACTTTTCTTACTTTGGCACTAGCAAATTGATTAATAATTTTTTTAGTGTTTATTTGATCGCAAATAAAATTTTCAAACGCTATTAATTGGTAGGCGAGTTAGCTGTTCTTGTAACAATTTTTATCGAAGTTATGTTTCTACAAGTTTTAATTTTGTTGCATGCCACATGTTTGCCTAAAAGTTATGTTTTTCAAATTGAACACTCTGTATATCAGTTTTTTTTTTGAATTACTTACTAAATTTCGCACCAATACATGTAAAACGTTATTACATTAAAAGTGAACTTAACTGAGCTATTGTCATTTTTTGATGTGATTTTTCCACTTTATGTTTTTTATTTGAATACGGTATTTTTGTACTGGAGTAGGGTTTGACGGTTTTTCAAACCCGGTTTTAAAAAACTGGTTTTTGAAATAAATTTGTCACATTTGAAAACCGGTTTTTAAATTTAAAAAAACCGGTTTCAAAGAATTCAAATTATTATGTAAAAATTAATTTTTTACTTATTAATTTGATTTGCTATTCATTCTATGCAACGGGCAGCAGACACATTTTTTCAATGTTGGGAGTTGCGTTGGTCAGTGCTTGTGCACTGCGCACGTGCACAAACACTGCGCACTTATTTTATGTTAGTACATATGTGCAATCAATCACGAGTCACAACAGGTTCGCTTAATCTGGTAAAGTGAAAACTGGAAACAAAAATATAAAGTTGTTATAATTGGTAAAAATAACGTAAGTATTAAGTATGTTTCTAATTTCTAAGTTTGTATTTTCTATTTTACACTTTAAAACTTTAATTTTATTATATAAATTTCTTCTCTCAAAAATTAATGTAAAATAAAAAGTTCTGGCTTCTGTCTATTGGGATTTTAAATAAAACAGGATGTTAAGTTAAATTCATATGTTCTTTCGCAACGTTTCAACATAAATTATGTCTTTATCAAGCTTTGGAATTAGATTAAGAAGATGCGTGGTTTTTCAAAATTCCTAAAAACTGTATAGATTTCTTTAAATTACATTAATATTAATAGTTAAAATAATAAAATTGTAAAATAAACTTCAAAAATATTAAAAAATAAAATAATGATAACTTTAATTTCATTTTTAGATAAAAATGAATAAGTCGGAAGTTTGGGATAGCTTCAAAAAGCTATGGATAGACAAGGCAATCTGCAATCATTGTTATAAAATGTTGAGCTGCAAAGGATCATCTACGACCAATCTACATAATCATTTGAAAGCAGTTCATAAAATAATTATCGGAAAGAAATCAGAAACGATTGGCGAAGAAGAAACGCCTGGATCTTCCACTTCTTCAAAAAAACAAACGAATATTTTGAATTTTATGAAAGTGAAAAGGAGTAGTTTAGAAAAAATCACATCAAAACTTGCAGCAATGGATGGATTTTCTATTAATAGCATTACATATAGCTCATTCATACGAGAGTCTCTTGAACAACAAGGATATTCATTACCAAGAAACAACTCTAGAGTAATGGATCTCATTCATGCGTTTTATGACATTGTCAAACGTGAAACTATTATTGAATTAGATTCAATAAAAAGGAATAGGAAAAAATTCTCTATAACTTTAGACGAGTGGACTAGCAAAATAAATCATAGATATTTAAACATTAATGTACACCACTTGGCAGAAGATTTCAATTTGGGATTAGTGCCAATAGCTGGTTCCTGTGATGCTCAGAGAACATTAGAATTGGTATCTGAAAGGCTACAAAATTTCATCTTGAATCTAGAAACTGACATAGTTGCATAATGAAAAATTTGGCAAATTATCATCTATAATTAATCAACTATGCTATTCACACGCCATCCACTTAGGAGTTACTGATGTGTTATATAAACAAATGGCTGAAACTGAAGCCGAAGTACATGTTTCAAGTGAGGAATCGGAAGATGAAGATGAAGACGAATATAACGATCATGAAGATTCTCTTTATTATGTTTGTAACCGAGAACATCCTATTCCTATTTTGTCTGACAATTACAAACAATCAGTTTCACATATTAGAAAAATTTGTAAGTTCTTTAGAAAATATCCAGTAAGAAACACCATTCTTCAAAATTATATCAAACAAGCAAAAGGGAAAGAATTAAATTTAATTCTTGACTGCAAAACAAGGTGGAAAAAATTTAAACGCTGAAATAAGTTTCAAATTATTATATGCTTTAGAAGAACAAATTCAAGAAAGAAGACAAGTAGAATTGGCAACTCTTTTGCTGTATTTGCAAAATCCACAAAACATTTCCAGTTCAGCAAAAAAATCTAGTGTACTTTCTTTAGCTTCAAAAACCAAAATTATTAAGTTATTTGGAAAGATATTGTCTAGAATATTTACAAATTTTTATGTTGAAACCAATTCTGATGGAGAGCAAATCCAAGAAACTACTCATCAGAGTAATGCGGATCTTGTTCCTTGCCATTCTACGAAAACCATGGCTGTTTGTTCGAGAGCAGATTAAATTTCTCGAAATAGTTTAGAAGCCTTTTAGGGATTATCTTAGTGCAAGCAATTCGAAATCGGCCTGAAATTACCACTAACGAAGACGCACACGTGCGCAAACGATCAAAACAATACTTGGAATGCGTTTACTTCAATTAACTGTACGTTTCATTAAAAAAATTAAAAAAATTATAGAAAATTTTTAGTTTATCCAGTTTAGAAAAATAAATTAAGCCAAGATGAAATTTTTTTGTCATTTAGAAATTGCGAAATCTATTAAAAACATCAGTAGAAATGCAAAATCACCATTTAAAAAATTGTTGTTGACATAACTTCACCAAAAAAAATCAATAGATAATACCATCTACAAGAAACTTTTCGAAAATACTAATTTTGCATTTTTATCCGAAAATCATCCGTTTCAATTTTATTTGTGTTCCCGGACTTTTTGGTCTGTATATATAATTTTATACAGGCGTTAGACATCTTCGATTGCAAGCTTTCAATTATTTGTCTAATTTTACCAAGGGATTATTCATCTTCTTTTCATATAATACTCTTCAGAACTATCTTAATTTCAAGGAAGCCATAAATTTATTATTACAAATTAAATAAACTCTCCTTTAAGTGTACCACATATCTATGATTCATGCCTTGATATCTTCTCCTTCTGAGTTAATATCTTTTGGCAAATAAAATACACTTAATGTTTATTAAATTAACGTCAGCTATATAACAATGTTATAATGCAATAATATAAATCAGAGTAAGTTGAATTAAATCACAACCATTATTATTATAACGTAATAGTACGCATTAGGTACGTTTAAACACAGGACGCTATAAGTAACTCATCTTCGGATGATGCCCTCAGCCGAGAGTTCCTGAAAAAGGGGGATTACTAATTGTTTTATTCTTGGCTCAATGACGGATGACTCATTATTCACACAGTTACCCCAATGATGTAGTACTGGATGTATGTATGTAACGTCATACGTTCATTTCTGTCGACTGGCAGTAGTCATACAAATAGAGGTTGTGAATAACAATGAAATTCAAAGAACGATCATCTAATTCACGTTTATTATGTGTACATGAAAGATAAAATGAGATTATAATGATTCATCTTTCAATCAGTATGAATACTGAAAGGCTGGATATTAGTAATAATATATAATACATTTGTGATCTTTAATACTATACAGTAAACCCTTTCTACGGCCACCTTTTAATAGTGGTCACATCTAATAAGTAATAACTATACACCGGACGTCCCAGATTTAAATTACGACGGAGCAAAGAAATAATGTAAACAACACGCAGTTACTGGATAGACTATTCATATGGTGAACTGCAACATCTGTTGTTGTCCCGAAAACGAGAGCAATAAAGCCGATCAGGAAAGGAATTTACGAGTAAAATCCTTTCTTCGTAGGCGTAGGTAGAAGCGTGAGGAGTTTTAAAAATGTATAATATTTACCATATATTTCCTTAGATAAATAATGTTATATATGTGTATACCTATTATATTCATACTTACGTTAGTTTCGTTTTGACTGCTAATCACATACTTCGCATATATGTTAAAGACAGGCAGACTATTAAAGAAAACATATCCTTATATGCTGCAACTTGTGTAGCACATGCTCTCCACAGAATCTGTGAATATATCAGAAACACCTATCCGGTAGTTGACAGACTTCTATCCGCTTTTAAAAAAGTTTTCAGAAAAGCACCATCGAGAGTAGCTCTTTACAGGGAAAAACTTCCATCTTTGTCGCTGCCTCCCTCGCCAGTAATAACTAGATGGGGAACATGGCTGGAAGCAATTAGTTTTTATGCAGAGAATTTCGATAGTTTACAAAATGTCGTTACATGTTTAAATGACGATGCTCGACGTATTTCTGAGTGCAAGGAGCTAACACAAGTCTCAAATTGAAAAAATCAGTTGTTATTCCTTCAGGAACACTTTGAAAATTTGCCTAAACTAATCATATATTTTGATAATCGAAATCTCAAATTAAAAGATGGATTAACCACATTAGATGTGGCTATTAATAATTTCAAAAGTATTCCAAGTGACTTCGGATGTGGCCTTCGGCAAAAGTTAGACGCAGTTTTTAATAAAAATATAGATTTAATAACATTGCGGCAATTGTGTATGTGGACATGACACAAAATCTAACTGCTAAATACGCTGAAATAAAAGAATATTTCCAATACGCATCTATAACCAGTTGCGATGTAGAAAGGACACTTCCTATCTACAAGGATGTACTTCATTCAAAGAGAGCAAATCTTACAGAAGAGAACATAGAGAAAGTATTGCTAGTAAATATTAATACTCCTTTACTTGACTTGAACTACAAAATGAACAAATAATAAGGTATTTTGTATTTTATATATCATCACCCACTTGTTATACAATTATATAAATAAAATTAAAACTCTTTAAAAATAGAAAATATCAATAGTGCGCCCATGGACGATGAGCCATCAACCTTTCGTGTCCGGTCTGTACTAATAACGGTCAATTTTCACCAAATTCTAAAAGTAGATATGGTAAAACACGTATCAATTATCCTCCCAATAGCAGCACCCCTCAAAAGTGGTCATAAATTGTTTTGTCAACAACCCGTTGCATTGCATACCGTTGCAGTCAAATCCAACAATCATTAAAAGCAAGTAATACTTTATAAATACATACTTGCAGTTCAATTCTAAATAATCGTAATTATTTTATTATTTTTACAGTATTATTATTACAGTATTACGGATATTACGGTTATTATGTTTCGCACATAAAGTGAGGTAAACTTCTTTCATTTTTGTTCTCAACACATAATCACAGTTTATTACTTATAAATATGTTATGAAGAAACATGCAGTACGTGTTAAGTATCGGGGAATTACCTTTCTTGACAGTGCACCAGTAGCTCACACACCGCACTCACTCTTTAGTAGGGTTTATAATACTAAGCGTACTAAGGTGATTCCCAATTCTCTTTGCACATGCTGCATTTGCTTCGGTAGTTGTGTATGTATATATTAACTTTAGCACATATTTTAGGTTAGTTTATGTTTATCTCTGGTATCGTTACAAATGAATAATTACCCTGTTGTTAAAAATTAAACGTTTGTCTCTTAAAAAAATGATATTATTGTAGAATGTAAACAGTTTAGTACCAATGCGAGAAAATTAGATAAAAAGTTCGGTGTTGGAAGGGTTCAAGTTAAGGAAATTATATGAAACAAATTCGACTAAAAAGGCTCTTTGAAGAAGGTTCAAATACAGGACAAAAGAAAGAAATTCTAAAAAAAAAGAATTTCAGCGATTGATAAAGTACTTTAAAATTGGCTTTGTAAGGACAGAAATAAAAACATACTCATATATGGACCTTTAATAAAAGAAGAAGGTTTGCAAACAGCCAAAAGTTTAAAAATGACGGATTTAAAAGCTTCAAATGAGTAACTTGAAAAATTTTGCCAAAGACATAATGTAAGCTTGAAAAAAAATTTGGGAGAGGCAGCTAATATTTCTGCGGAGCCTGTCGAAACTTGAAAGGCAAAGCTTTAAATATTATTGCAAAGATAGGTATTCACCCATAAATGTGTATAACGCTGACAAAACCGGGTTGTTTCACCGCGCAATACCATACAAAACATACGTTCTAAAAAGTGATAACTGTACTGGTAAAGCACTGCGAAACAAATATGTATTGACAATTCTATTTTGCGCAAATACGGAAGGTCACAAGGAAAATCTTTTAATCACTTGGAGAAGCAAAACCCCTCGTTGTATTGGACGGTACTGAGTTCGTTTTCAAAATTAGGAGAATTAACGAATAAGGAAGATAATAAGAATTTTATTTCCCCATTAGAAGAAATACAGGTATCCAGGGGAAATATTATATTTTGGAAATATTTACTGTTGTCAAAAAATAATCAAATTGTAACAAACATGTATATTCAAATATTATAGCACACGCATAAAACGTGCAATATCCTGATTATGGTCGTTATTGGCAGCTGCTTTAACTATTGATGTATATCGCAAATAACAAATGCTTTTCAAGAAATTGTTTTAGAAGCCTCTCATACCATACCGACCAACTCTTTTTGAAATGTAAATCCATACCAATCCAACACCAGCATTTTTTTCCTTTTTCACTTTTCAAACTGCACAACACTCAGGGCTTTTTAGAACTAGTACTTTAATTTGGAACATAAAATGTAAAAGTAATTATTGTTATTGCAACTACTCACTGCGGTCATTTCCAACATATTTGGGAACAAACTCAAATCCGTCAATTGTTTTAAAGCAGTGGTTCCCAAAGTGGTCCAGGTGGTTTTCTTCCATCAACGGCAGACTAACGATTGCCCATGTGTCTTTTATGCAACAAAGTTCTGAGCAATGACTCTATGAAACCATCGAAGCTCGAAGACCATCTAAAAAGGTGTCATCCTGAAAAAATAGGTAAAGATCTGAAATACTTTCAAACATTGAAGGAAAAATATGAAAAGAGACCTACCGTACATAGTATGTTTGCTTCAACGTCTCAAAGTAACGATGATGACTTGCGGGCATCTTACAATATTTCGTTGCTTATAGCACAGATAAATATCCAGATGGCCCATGATTAACAAATTTTTGTAGCCCTAAAATGGTTACGAACACCAGGCTACGCCACCGTCGCCGGGTTACTACCACCAGAGGCGCTGAATATTTGATAAATTTATATAATCTGCAGTTTAGTTGTAATTTAAGAGATTGAAGCCTGCAATTGGTATTCTAGTTAACGACAGATGCCGCTCCTAAAAAAAATATTATTTTAGGTAATTTATTTCGGTACTGAATAAGTTAGTTTACGTATATTTTTTTCTGTTATTTGAAAATATTATAATTATTTTTGTCTAATAATTGACAAAACCATTTTTACTAAATATAGGATTCAAAATTTCATTTAATTTCTATCCATATGATCATAAGACTTAAGGTCTATAGTTGCTTGCAATCATTTCTGCACAAAAAACTGTTACCTACATCAACTATTCACACAAAGTTACCTTGTGCGTACTTTTTTTTTCTATTTATATGATTTATTGACTATAAATTCCAAGAGCTCCTTCATTGAGTAAGATTAATGTTTGGGGGAATATTATTATAAAAATACAAGGTGGGAAGAGGATTGATTTTAGTGAACAAACTGGAAAATATCCTAATGTAAACACTTATATAGGTATAGCACAGATATACAGGGTGTAGATAAAGTCTGGAACAAAATTAATATTTCTGTTATCTTCGGTTTGATGGAAAAACCCTGAAACAGGTCGATTTTGTTTTTATCCCGTGCACTTTATAACATCGTGAATTTAATTCTGTCGTCATCTGGTTGCGCGCGGGCGTGACGTCATTAGTTTTTTCAAATGGTAACCCGCCACATTTATTACCCCTTGTCGTTAGGTATTCCATTGTGCCTGCAACGGTATAAAAAGTTTGGTACCTTACATAACAATTTTTGGGAGAAAAATGCTTTCGAATTTCAAAAAATTAAAATTTTATTTCTAATGAAAAACTAATCAAAAATTATTTTAAAAAATCAGATAAATTGTAATCCGAGGTTTATCTTGGATTGTCGTCAAACAAGACACCAAAAAAATGTCAACGGAAGTGTTCAAATTGTCCGCCATTGGCCATTTGACACTGGCCGAGACGGACGTACACGCTTTCTACGACACGTCGTATTGTCTCTGCACCAATATTTCGCATTTCCTCGCCGATACGATGTTTCAGATCATCCAAGTTATTTGGATTATTGGTGTACACCTTTGATTTCACATGACCCCATAGAAAAAAATCAAGTGGTGTGAGATCTGGCGAACGGGCAGGCCATTCAATTGTTCCCCTTCGTCCGATCTATCTCCCGGGGAAAATTTCGTCGAGGTAACTCCGAACACGCCAGCCAAAATGTGGAGGTGCTCCATCTTGTTGAAACCAGATTCTGGGGTGAGGCTTGTCGGGGGTGTTTTCATCCGGAAATAATTCTACCAATGTTGGCACTAGCGTAAATCTTAGGAAATGTAAGTATGTTTCAGCGTTTAAATTTCTGTCCAGAAAGAAAGGCCCCACAATGCGATCTCCCACTATTCCCGCCCATACATTAACTTTTTGCCGGTGTTGGGTGTGCTCCTCTCGAACCCATCGAGGATTTTCGCCCGACCAGTACCTACAATTGTGGCGATTCACTTCACCGTTCAAGGTAAAAGTTGCTTCGTCACTAAAAACCACATTGTCGACAAATCCGGGATTCTCATCGCACCGTAGCATGATTTGTTCACAGAACTCGAGTCGGCGGTCGAAGTCATCTTCATTCAGTTCCTGAACCCGATTGATTTTGTACGGATGAAGTTTTTCCTTCTTCAGCAATTTGGCTACTGTGGTAAAATCGACTGCATGATCCCTGGCAATGTTCCTTGTTGAAGTGTGGGGGTTGTCCTGAAGTTCCAAGAGAATATTGACCCTTCTATCTTCCTCAATTCTTGGTCGACCTTGACGAGCCCTGTCTTTTACACTACCAGTTTCAGCAAATTTTGCGACAATTTTGCTCACCGTTGACCGCGAAATCGGTGCGCGGTTTGGATTTTCTGCATTGAAAAACTGACAGGCTTCTTCATGGCTACGTATTTTATCACCACAACCAACAATAATGAGAATTTGAATCCGCTCTTTTTCGCTCAAATTCGCCATTTTCGCAATGCACGTTCAGCACTACCAATGGAGCAAGTATTGTGAATGGATAAGTTCAAACACCAAGTAATGAACTGTCAATATGACGTGTCGTAGAAAGCGTGTACGTCCGTCTCGGCCAGTGTCAAATGGCCAATGGCGGACAATTTGAACACTTCCGTTGACATTTTTTTGGTGTCTTGTTTGACGACAATCCAAGATAAACCTCGGATTATAATTTATCTGATTTTTTAAAATAATTTTTGATTAGTTTTTCATTAGAAATAAAATTTTAATTTTTTGAAATTCGAAAGCATTTTTCTCCCAAAAATTGTTATGTAAGGTACCAAACTTTTTATACCGTTGTATGCACAATGGAATACCTAACGACAAGGGGTAATAAATGTGGCGGGTTACCATTTGAAAAAACTAATGACGTCACGCCCGCGCACAACCAGATGACGACAGAATTAAATTCACGATGTTATAAAGTGCACGGGATAAAAACAAAATCGACCTGTTTCAGGGTTTTTCCATCAAACCGAAGATAACAGAAATATTAATTTTGTTCCAGACTTTATCTACACCCTGTATACAGGCTGGCGCACCACATTCCCATCGGTTTATATATACGAAAAGTGGCAAAATGTTTAACACCTTGCCACATTACGGGCACATTTTAAAATTATTTTGAAATATACAGAGTGATTCAATAAAATGTTGCGTACCAAAGTTATGAAAATTTAAATGGAACACTTGTATATTATGGCATATTTTGATACTATAGGCTAAATGAAGGCTACTATTACTGTTATACTCCCTATACATAACTTAACAGAGACATTTAACTATTTCTGTCTTACATATTTGAGTGAATTATTTTAAATTGTATTTATTGTTTACTCAAAGCATCAGACTTTAAGATAAGTTAAAGTTGAAATCTAAAAATTATACAGAGCGTTTAAAAACAATATTATTATTACTTCAAACAGATACATTACTTACTATTATTACTAAAAACTATATTAGTAATTTAGGATTTTCAATTTCAAACTTTAGTTTCTTGCAATTCATTTTTTAAATGGCTAATATTTATTAACCTAACGGTTTGATTGGTTTTGTTTCACAATAATTAAAAAGCATCATAACTAGGTAAACAACAAATACATACTTTAAACAAATAACAAACTTAAGTAGTAAAAGAAAACTAATGTTTTAACAAGTGCTCAAAATGATGTCCTTAGTTTTCAATACATAAGCGAATTTTCTCTTGAAAGGACTGTTTAACTCTTGTTAAAATACTTGGTGTTAAAGAACGAAACGCTATTCTTATTCTTCCTCTCATAATGTCTGGTGTGGTTGGTGGTGTATCATAGACAATATTTTTGAAATATTCCCATAAGAAAAATCAGAAGTCGTTAGATCTGGAGAATTTGCTGGCCAATTGAGTGGACCGCCGCGTCCTGTCCACCTATTGGGATATTGCCTATACAATTCATTTCTAACATTTACTTGAAAATGCGTTAGTTACCATTAAAGAAGAACGTATCACTAGCGTTCCAATTATTCCACCCTACACATTCACACAACATCTGTGTTGCCTTCGAGAGTTCTAAAAAAATGGGAATTTGCGTCACTGTAGTAGTGAAAATTATGTCTATTAACTAATCCGTTATTGTGGAATGATGACTCGTCCGTAATAAGTACAAAATCCAAAAAAACTTCATCTTTATTAAACTTCTCTAGAACCCATAAACAAAATACGAGTTGACGATCGTAATCTACTTCCAAAAGTGCTTGGTGTAATTGAATACAATACTGGAAAAAGCTGTGCCTTTTTCTAATTTTTCCGACGCTCCGCCTGCTTAATTATTCCATTGGCTTCACTTATTTTTCGCTGACTTGTATGTGGCTTTTCTACAACAGAGATGATAACAACAAAATCATTTTCTTCATTTCCCATAATTGGGTCTTTGCCTTTCTGATTTCTAATAACACTTGCAATAAATTTTCTAATGACCGCCTGTCAGGGCGATGACGCGTGTTAGGATATTTTTGAGCATAAACTCTTGATACTAGCAAGTAATTTTCGTCAAACTCTCTAATTACTAAAATCATATCCACCTTTTCGCTTTGAGAGTCGGTTCTCATTTTAAATAATTGAAATTATTGAAACGACGTTGAACGGCGATGACGTCTTAACTAATATGTACTGTAACTGTCAAATAATGTATCTGGCTGAAGTAATAATAATTCCGCCTACTTTTGAGAAATAAATTGCAAGGAATTAGTGTTTGAAATTGAAAATCCTAAATTACTAAAGAACTGAAAACTCTTATAGCTGCGACCATCATCTGACTAAAAACTTGAACAGAGAATTTTACACTCACTTTTTGAAAGGAACTGGGTGGTATATGCGCATTTGTTATTTTTGAAGTGTAAACTTCTTTAGACGCGTTGCGCTGATTGTAGGCAGTGAACAAGACTGTCCTGCAACGCTCGGATATGTGTAACGCTCGTTCGGGTAAAGTCGGCTAAGGGAACAAGATAAATATATCATATAATAGTAGTTTATACAACGAGTCAATAATGACAGTTATTATTCCCGAGAGCTGAATTTACTCCCGAGCCGCGTAAGCGGCGAGGGAGTAACTCAGCTCGAGGGAATAATAGTCATTATTGCGAGTTAGTATACACTACTTTATCGACGACTAACTGAAAATTACTAAAAAAAATCAAAATAAGTAAACGAAAATGTCAGATTACTATATCAATATGACGTTTGATGGTTAGGCAGTCAGTAAAATGGCCGGACTTGTCTATCGTTACTATGACAACGTTAGGAACGTTATGTTCTTATTGGCGGAATGCAGTGAATAATGGTAACGTTATGGCCCATTATATGTTCTTATTGGCGGAATGCAGTGAATAATGGTAACGTTATGGCCCATTATTCACTGGTCGCATTTCATTATTCCCTACGGGTATTATGAGTGTTATTATTAGCCAATATTGATTAATATAATACATACTTTATTGTTTAGTCGTCGATAAAGGTATTTAATTTCAATTAAATTGAAATTTAAATGAATAAATAAATTCATGTCCCCGAGCAGATTCGATCCCGAGATCTCACAGGTAAGACGTCGACACGTTACCATCAGACCAAGCGACGGACTTGTAAGGGAGTATTCATATCGTCTATTTATATATATACAGTTCGTCTAATGGATCATTAGACGCACGTCATTAATTTTTATGCGTACGAATCAAATAGGTACTTCCAGTTCAAGTTAAGCACTATATACATAATGCATTAATATAAACTTCACATTTTTTAATTTTTCAATTGATTAATGCAGTAGTCTAGATATGATTTGTATTGCAGACATACGTATTTTCCGCACTTGAATATTCGACACCGATATTAAATAAGGATAGATAGACTGACCGACAATCTTTGCTTATGTTATCAAATAATTACGTGCGTCTAAAGATCCATTAGACCATAGGTTCCCAAAGTGGGCGATAACGCCCCCTTGTGGGCGCTGCAGGTCTAAAGGGGGGCGGTAAGAGACCCAGAAAAAAAATGGGGGCGTTGTGTAAAGGCTTAGGGGGCGATTTGTAATTTCATCTAGAATCTAGGAGGACTCTTAGACACCGACTGAGCTCTCGACTCTCGACTAGGGATGGGCGATAAACATCGATGTTCATTGAACATCGATATTTTAGGATCGATGTTCGATGTTTTTGCATCGATGTTTGCAATTTAGATTTATCGATAAACTATCGATGTTAGAAGAAATATAGTGAACATCGAACTTTTAAGCTTGACAAAATGTATTTGCACTAATCACAAAATAAAACAGCGTCCTCTGTTGACAAATACAAAAATGTTTCCAAATTAACAGCTCACATACAGGCTACGAGGATGTAAAATTGTCTACGAATAAAAGAAGTATTTAAATTACACAGTGCTATATCATATAAATTCGAATATTTCATTTTAGGCTCTTTTAAATATTACTCAGTATAAATATTTAAATAATATATAATTAAATACATAAATTTATAGTACTTTTAATGTGCAGAATAAAAGTTAAATTATGTATGCATGCAGAATAAGTGAAGGAGGTAAACGTATTTTCATAGAAAAAGAAGGGAGATAGACATTACCGATGTATACTTCTTCGGGAAATTCCCTAGTGCGTACAATCATACACGACGATACACGTATTAAATGCAAGATGACACATCAGAAATATAAAACCATATCCATATGTATCTCGGTATTTGCCAGCGTAGTCAAAAAAAAATGCAAGACTATAAAATCCCAAATAAAAATCGTTCTCTTAAAAAGCTTTGATACACGTAAATGTATATATTTTTTAAGTATCAGACGATTTAAGTCATGTGGTTGTTTCATGCGTAATTGCATAATATTGTTTTTTTATATAGTTTTTTTTGAGTAGTTTCTAAAGTTAACTACATATTATAAATGTATATATTTCTTTTATTATTTTTTTTGAATAGTGATATCTTTTATATCATTTTGTTAAGGACGTAAATTAATTAAGTTATAATAAAGTTTTTGTTAAACTGCCAAAAAATAAATATAAATATAATTATCGATGTTTAAAAACATCGATGTTTGGTAGTCGATATTTTGCAACCATCGATGTTGATCAACGATGTTAACATCGATGTTTGATATCGATGTTTACCCACCGATGTCCCATCCCTACTCTCGACTACAGCTTGTGAACATCAACTAATATTAATTAAGAGATTGCTCAAACCAACTCGGTTCGATATTTCTCTCCGAGTAGTTCATATATCTGTCCTGTTTTATTGAATAAATAAAATAAAAAACATATCAATCGGTCGCTCCGTTTCGAAACGAAAAGAGACACAAACAAACAAATAAAAAGGCAACTGTATCAATCGGCTGGTTCATAGAATACTTGTTCTTACTTGTTGAGTACGATTGAGCGTCGAATGAGATAAACGAGTTTATGCATGTTTGTCTTATTCCTGTCGGTGCGTGCTGCTTATGCAATCCTATATAAACAACGTAATATTTATTTTATTTTCATTTGCGGTTTCGCGCGTAATAGATAAGCAGTACTTAAGTTCAACACTTATACTTACGTATTTCTCAAAACAAAACAATGTCGGAAGTAAAAAAGAAGAGACGGCAATACTGTGCGGAATATATTAAATTCGGATTCATTGAAAATCCTACAAACCCATCGTCGCCTTTGTGCCTTCTATGCCTAAAAACATTTTCGAATGAAGCAATGAAGCCTTCAAGACTTCAAGATCATTTGAATAAAATGCATCCAGATAAGAAAGACAAGAATGTAGCATATTTTCAAGACCTAGAGAAGAAGCATAATACTCGGCCAAGTGTAGCAAAACTCTTTTCGGCGGCTGCTAAGCAAGATGACGACGGACTTCGAGCTTCGTACAACATCTCTTTGTTAATTGCTCAAAAAGGCAAACCACACAACATCGGAGAAGTGTTAATTTTGCCAGCAATAAAGGAAGTAATAACTACTGTGCTTCATAAACCGGCCGCAGATATTATCGGAAAAATTCCTTTGAGTAATAATTCTGTGCAAAGACGAATTGATGAAATGGCCGGAAACATAGAAGAATCATTGTGCAATCATCTGAGGACTAGTCAATTCTCAATTCAGCTCGATGAGTCCACTTTACCAACTAATGAAGCATTGTTGCTGTCTTACGTGAGGTTTATTAAAGATGAGAAAATATGTGATGAACTATTGTTTGCTAGAAATTTAGAGACCGATACAAAAGGCGAAACCATATTCAATACATTGGAAAAGTTTTGTGATGAGAAAGAGATTCCCTTGAAAAATATTATATCAGTTGCTACGGATGGCGCTCCGGCTATGACAGGGTGCCATAAAGGCTTCATAGCGTACGTAAAAAATAAAATTCCAGATGTCCTTGCTGTACATTGCGTTATCCATAGACAACATTTGGTTGCTAGAAATTTAAGTGAACGACTATTTCAATCACTGCAATATGTCATCAAAGCAGTCAATAAAATCCGTAACTGCTCTTTGAATGATAGATTATTTCATCAGCTTTGTGTTACTAATGACGAAGATTTCAACCGTTTGTTGTTTCATACCGAAGTTCGTTGGCTATCAAGAGGCAATTGTCTGACTCGATTTTACAACCTGTTTGACTCTGTGATAGAGTTTTTGGAAACTAAAGATACAGAATTGCGCAACAAGCTCATTACATCAAAAAATGATATAGCTTACATGACAGACTTGTATAAATTGTTCAACAACATGAATCTCCAACTGCAAGGCGATGAACTAAATTTAATTAAAACAAAAAATGTCGTTGCTGCTTTCGCAGCCAAACTGCTTCTACACAAAAAGAATATGGGCAGACGTGAGTTTCATAATTTTCCGAATTTATCAGTATCCTGCAGTAACGACGACTTGTTTGCCTACTGCCAACATTTGGAAAAGCTCCACATTGACTTCACCGAACGATACCAGGATATTTTGAACTTGGAAATACCAGACTGGGTGTTGGATCCGTTTTCAAATGTCAACACAGCAATATCACCACATCTGGAAGAAGAACTTATAGAATTGACAACGAACGAGGAAATAAAAATCAAGTTCAAAAATGGCTACCAAGAATTTTGGCTACAAAAACCGATCCCGCAATTGTACCCTGGATTGTGGTCAATCATTCAACGATTCTTGATAGCATTCCCATCGTCATATTTGTGTGAACGTGGATTTAGTGCTGTAGCAACGCTGCTTACTAAAAAGAGAAATCGTTTGCATGTTACCGAACGTGGTGACTTGCGGCTGTTCTTGAGTAAATTGGAACCTGATATCAACAAACTTATTAAACAGCATCAGATTCATCCTTCACATTAGTTTTTATATTAGAATCGATTATGATTGTTTTATTTTGAATTTTGAATAAAAGATACTTTGTCTGAATACTATAAAGTTGCGTTTCAATAATCATTCTCATTGGCAGGTGTAGCCCGTAAAAGTTAACTTGAGACCTGAGCGCCGTTGTGTACTACCTACTACGCTCAGGTCTCAAGTTAACTCATTCATTCTAAACGAGACTTTTACTATAACCCATAGTAAAAGTCTCGTTTAGAATGAATGTTTAATCTCCGCTAATATAGCTCACAATAATTAATTTAATTTGAAGTTATAGTGGTTTTTGAGTAGGTGAAAAAATGGGGGCGCTAAAAAATAATTTATTCTCAAAGTGGGCAGTAGGCAAAATAAGTTTGGGAACCACTGCATTAGACGAACTGTAGGTACATACGTTCGGCGACGGGAGAGCATGATCAATCGTATAATACGTTAATAAATATTATACGCGTGTGTACATGTGTAAATGTAATAAATGTGCGAATACGTTTTATTTAATACGTTACTGAAATATTATACGCGTCTATTTCGTATTATTAACCTCGCCTTGATGAAGTTTACACTTCTGTTGTGTGGTTTTAAGCACACTCATTCTTCTTGTTGTTAGTGCTCTGCTCTTCTTGTTTTTCTGATCAATACTATAGGTCTCCTTTATGTCACTGAAAGAAATAATTTTATTATACATAACCGCCATTTAGTAAATTATTTCGAAAACTCTTAAATAAATGAGGTGCAAATCTTTCACCGGCACTTCGACACAGTCTTTGACGTCAGTCATTTGGACACTTGGTGTAAAACCTCGACTCGATCATCTGTAAAAGGGATATTGCCTCATTTTCATATAACAAAAATTCTGCGATATGAATGTCTAATAAAGCAACTAAGTTGATGTAAACATTCTTTGTTAAATAATCTGCTAAATAGGTAACCGAATAACATTATTATGTTTCAGTGAAAGGACAATAATTACAGATTCAGAATAATCTAAGAAATTATGATTATGATCGACGGACTTCAGTGAAATCATTCCGGGCTCTTTTTATTCATTCAAAGCGAGATTGTAGATGAATCACAATGTTTTGGCTTTTTTTCATGGCATACTCACCCTTTTTAGGCGAAATTTATTTAGAGAATGTTTTCGCATCGCGATTAGGAAATATGTATGAACTAAATATGAAATACTCATTTATACAGAAGTAAGTTTTATATAGAAAGTAGGTAATCAATAAATATCAAAGACTATTTTTTATCTAATATTCTTAATTTTGGATGTCGCTTTTCTGGCGAGGTTTGTTTTCTTAATGTTAATTTACAGTTCATAAATATCTGACAAATTATAAGTTTTTCATTTGCTATAATTTAGCCAAGGGATATTGCCTCATTTTCATATAACCCATATTCTATGATATGCATGCATATAAAGCTATTACATTGATGTAAACATTTTGTGTTAAATAAACTGTTAAATAGGTAACCAAATAACTTTATTATGTGTCAGTGAAAGGACAATAATTACAAATTCAGAATAATCTAAGAAATTATGATCGATGAACGAATCTGATTTCAGCAAAATCATTTCGGGCTCTTTTTATGTTTCATTCAAAACAGGATGTAGATGGTGATACCATTAAGCAATTTATAGGGCAGCCTATGAAAATGATTCTTAATATTCCAATACTGGGATTTATTTTATATTCAATTTTCTTATGTATGGCATGTAAATGTTTTATTGTAAACTGACTCAGCCTTAAAAGTAAAATGACGATCCTCATAACTAAGAAAAAACATACGCATACTGCTTTTTTGTACATAGGGCAAAATTGATTTAAAGAGTGCTAAATTAACAAGTCATTACTCCAATCGTATAGAGTGTAAATTAATTAAACAAATTTTAACAAAATCAATGATTTAATCCGTGCCTGAGGTGAACATAAAATTTTACAGCGTGCCAAAACAAATGTACCCATGCAATTAAAATTGTTATCGGATTTATGTCATTCTAAGCTTTTTTTATTGGGAAGTGTTTGTAACTACGATCATGATGATTGATGGGTACATAGATATACTCTATTTGATTTATTTTCTAATATAAAATCTCACTCGGAAAACCGAAAATAATGTTTGAATTTATATCATCTGAAATTCAAGAATTCCTAATTTATATTTCATAAGTATGGTATGTTTACATATATGTTTTTTTGTCGTTCACTAACAAAAGTGAATTGGTTTTTTGTCGTCAACTCAAGGCTAAATGTGTATGGGATGAGATGAATAAGGTGATTGTATTCTTGTTAAATATTAAAAATAGAAAATAGATCTTAATTCAAGTTCCCCAATATCGTCATCTGGTGTCGGTTAGTTAAACTTGAAAGATAACTTATAGTAAATCCTAATTTCATTTTTCCGGCAAACATGTGGTTCAAATATAAAATAATGGTAAATTCTAAATCGTAGTGTCCTCTATTTTCCTTAAATGAACTAAAACTGAAGGGCTACAATAAAGCCTATCTCATGGGCTCTCTGCTTCTTTCTCTGTGCTTATAGCAAAATCTGGAAAACCGCACACGATCGGAGAAGAGGTAATTTTAACCGCTATTGAAGAGGTTTTAAAAACTGTTCTGCACAAACCTCCATTTGACGTACTCAAAAGAATTCCTTTAAGTAACAACACTGTACAAAGACGTATTGATGAAATGAGCTCTGATATAGAAAGCTTCTTGTGTAATTATCTGCAAACCACTCATTTTTCTATTCAATTGGACGAGTCTACTTTGCCTGGTAATGAAGCATTATTATTGGCATATGTTCGATTTGTTATGGACGAAGAAATCCATGAAGAGCTGCTATTCGCAAAAACTTTGAAGTCTGACACTAAAGGCGAATCGATATTAAATGTCCTGAGTGATTTTTTTACAGAACAATCTATTCCATTTACAAACATTATTTCGGTGGCAGCAGATGGAGCTCCTGCCATGTTCGGGCGATATCGTGGGTTTATAAGCCATGTTAAACGAATAATACCAAGACTAATTGCAATTCACTGTGTCATCCACCGACAACACTTTGTAGCGAAAAATTTGAGTGATAGATTGCACCAATCGCTTCAATTTGTGATTAACGCAGTTAATAAAATAAGAAGCAATGCTTTGAATACCCGTTTATTTGCACTATTGTGCGATGAAAATGATGAAGATTTCCAACGACTGCTCTTACATACTGAAGTACGCTGGTTGTCGAAAGGTGCATGCTTATCGAGATTTTACTCACTTTTCGAATCAGTGATAGAGTGTCTGGAAACTAAAGCACCAGATTTAAAAGAAAATCTGATCAAATATAAAGCGGACATTGCGTACTTAACAGATTTGTTCATAAAATTCAATGACGTTAACTTGCAGTTACAAGGGGAGAGTCTTAATTTAATAAAAACAAAGGGTGTAATTTCGGCTTTTCTTGGTAAATTGAAATTAATGAAGCAAAATATTAGTCGGCGCGAATTCTCCCAGTTTCCGCACTTGTCACAGATAGAATGTCTTGATGAGGATATTCAGACATACGCTCAACATTTAAATACCCTGCATGATGACTTCAAAAATAGATTTGAAGATATTCTAACGAAGGAAATACCACCATGGATCATAACCCCATTTGATGAAACGAAAGAGGCGAATGTGGTATTACAAGAGGAGCTACTTGAGCTCAGCACCAACGAGGAACTGAAGGTGAAATTTAAAAAAGGCTATCAAACATTTTGGCTGCAGGCAGAAATCCCCGAAAAATATCCTGGGCTGTGGGAAATTGCGACAAAATTTTTGATAGCGTTTCCCTCGTCATATCTTGTAGAAAGAAGTTTTAGTGCCGTTACCAACCTGTTAACAAAAAAAAGGAGCAGATTGAACATCACAGAACGGGGAGATTTGATATTACTTCTTGCAAAACTGAAGCCAAATATTGATAATTTGCTGTCAATTCATCAAGTACATTCGTCTCATTAAAAGTATGACAATTTTTTATTGTTGATTTACATTTCAGAGTTCATTGTTGATTTTTTGTCAATTGTTGATTGTTTGTAATCATAAATGTTTATAATTTTGTATAACCACAAGTATTATTTTAATAAATAGGACACAACAAAATGTACTACTTTTCTTTTCTTCTTAACACCCCCAATTTAGGATGATATTTTTTAGGAGTTTTGGGAATACAGTATAAATGTAGCAGCAGGGGGTCTACCAAAAATAGTAAAACTTTGAAAGTGGTCCACGAGAAAAAAAGTTTGGGAACCTCTGTTTTAAAGGATCCCATATCGACAAACTACAGCTAGAATAGATGTCTAAAAACTATATTTGTAAATATAGGTATTGTAACATAAAATTGGCTTAAGGTAGCTAATGTAATAAGCTTTATATTTTGAATATCAAGATAAGAAAAACCTAACAAATTTAATAATAAAAAAAAAATTTAATAATAATAACCATACTATATCTTTATTGGAGAAGAAAAATTAACGCAAATGTCATTAAAATTGTTATATTTCCGTTGCAAAATAAAATACATTCTGAAAGGGAAAAGGATAACGAGAAAGCAAAATAGCAAGACATCATTTTTAACTATTAGAAATATTTAAAAATGATATATCATACCCCACTTTTATATTCACTCTGTATAGAAATTCGATGTGAAAACCAAGCGAAAAGTATCCCCAGTTAAGATATGAATAGTAATAAATCCTGGATAATTTTGTCTTCAAAATTTGTTTACACTAACTACCACAGCAATTTGTATAAACGTGATCATTCCTTAAATGTTTGTATATGATACATTCGTTCGACTGCAGCTCAATCGGTAGGTAGGTATACCTCCAATAGGCAACGGAAACATTTTCCACGCCGTCCATAATACAATGGACAATGGTTGTTGAATGAGTCAAAGACACGTGTTGTGACAGATGGACGTGACGTCATCTTAACAGAGGGTGTATAAAGGGGTCCGCCGGGGTGACAGGGGAACACTAGCTAGACATGATTTCGTTACCCCTTCGAACAAAATATGAATATCTCTATCTCATCGGCATCGCTTCGTTTAGATACGACTACGAGAACAAACGTGTCGATGCAGGCATGAGCCCGGTGTCGGTCAGCATCCCCGAAAGCCTTCCGAGAAATTTAAATCGCCGCCGATGACGTGTGTATTATGGTCGGTCGTCTTGGGTTTTATGATCTATCTACTTTAGAATGTCCGATGGTTTTAAATCAAAGTTTATTTACCTTTTTCATAAGTCACATTGTGTGATGTGAAATTAATTATTATTATTTGTTTGATACACTGTCGACTGATGTTTATTCATTTGAAGAATTTATTTCGTAATTACTATTTATAAAAATAATGACTTGATTTCAAAACACATGACACATAATTCTGTTTATCTTCCTATCGATGAAAGAAATAAAGACAGTACATACATGTTGTTAAAGGCAATAAGATGAAACGCTATGAATGAAACGTGATCACGATTATTTTGATGTAAGGTAATGCATCCTAAAGACTGGCACGTGACCCCTGTTGTTTTATTTTTAATAAATGTAAACACACATTATATAGAAATAAAATCAGAATAGTATTATATGAATCATGAGTAACATATTCATAATTGTTTTACAATGGTAATAACAATGTTTTTTTTCTAGGGTCACCTCTATAACTGACTATTAAAACCTCACCGTCAATGCGAAAAGTTAGCGATTCATACATTTTACTTTCTTATACGTAGTGTAAGGAAGTATTGTGATGATGAAAATGTAGTTTTTAAAAAATTTCTGTGTATCTCTCTGTGTGTGTGGCTGTCTGTCAGTCAGTTAGTCAGTCAGTGTGTGTGTGACCACGATAGCGGTCAAACGGCTATGGCTATCACTTCCATATTTTGTATTCACGAGTATAATCTAGCTCCCTCTTGAGATCTGATTAGATATTCAGTAAAATCGGTAGACCGGAAGTAGTAGTTTACTTCAGTGAAAAAATCGAATTTTGCAAATATTTCGTCAACTACTAAGTTTAAACAAATTAATAAAATATTCAAATGTACACAAAAATAAATTTTAAAAAAAATTATTATAAAAAAAAGTATTTCGAAATTACTACAGAAAGTCGGTATTTTACTCTCATCAAAAATCAGTTTTTTTGCAAATATCTCCCAAGTCATGCTTTCTAGGCAATTGCATTACTATAGTCCGTCTCAACCCTATTATGCAGTACAGGTTTAATAGGGATATTGCATCTCTTATTATCTTTAGTAGTCTCATAATAACGACATCTTTATATCCGGTTGCCTTGTTGCAAGTTCTATTATGCAAAGTATATGATGGGTATATGAGTAATCGTTGCTGTCAATTGTCAGTTTTTGCCGTAGTGTGTAAACTTTTATATTGTCTTTAATTTATCTATATATAATTTCTGTTAATTCGTTCTTTTTAGCAAGCATATTATCTTTTTCAAGCATTTAAAAGTAAGTATGCATACCTAGATCTATAATTCTGATTAACGTGATAACCTACATATATACATATACATATACTTTTTACAGATTGCTACATGATATGAGTTTTGAATTTTAAAAAGTGGGACGAAAGAGTATTCATATTGAAAGAGATGACATCATTAGGTGGAGACATAAATACTTACGAGACATCAGAAAATTCAGAGACGAAGGTATAGTTTATCATTTAATTTGTTATACTTTTATGTTCATTACGCAATTTATTATTTGCTTGTGTTTGATTGTGATTGTTTTATTTTTAGGTAGAACTATAATATATACTGATGAATCATGAGTGAATGCAGGATACTCGGTAAATAAAAAGTGGACTGACGTTACTGTTCAAAGCAGTCGACAAGCTTTTACGTAAGGAGTCAGCACTGGTTTAAAATTACCAAGTGGTCTTGGGCCTCGATTTCCATTAATTCATGCTGGAGGCGAGCAAGGTTTTGTTATTGGTGCTGAATGTACATTTCTTTGTAAGAAAAATACTGCTGATGTTCATAGCGAAATGGATGCAGATACATATGGAGATTGGTTCAAGAATAAATTGCTTCCAAATATACTAGAGAACTCGGTTGTTGGTCTCGATAATGCCTCATATCACACGAGAAAATTAGAAAAGTTTCCAGCAGTAGCACGGAGAAGACCAAATTATTGAATGGCTCACTGAGAAGAATATTCCACTTGATAATGACATGTTAAAAAGAGATTTACTGGCTTGTGTGTCAGAGGTTAGGTCTCAGTATGAGAGAAACAAAATTGATGAATTTGCAAAGAATAAAGGGCTTTTCTTCGGCTTTCACCTTATCATTGTGAATTAAACCCAATTGAAATGGTGTGGGCACAAGTTAAGCACTACGTTGAAATGCACAATACGACATTCAAACAAAGAGATATTGAACAATTAATTGTGAAGGGTTATCAGAATATAACAGTGAACAACTGGCGGAATTACATTGGCCACCTTGCCAACTTGCAAGACGATGTTGAAGAGTTTATAATTAACGTCACACATTCATCATCAGATCAAGATTCTTTAAGTAATGAAGAAAAATAAAACAATATGTGTACCTACTCCTTTGTATGGTCATGGTTAGTTTTTTCATAAATGTTATCATGTATTATTAACTTGTTCTTATAAATGGGAAAATATGTTTTTGCAAAATGAATTTGTGCGGAATTTGTGTCTTTAAATGTGTATAACGCAATGTAGGTTAACATATTAATATTCAATAAGACTATATAAGTCATGTAACATTAAAAAATAAAAGTACATGTTGTGTGTGGTTATTGTTATTCCTTTCATAAATATGTATTATTTAAGCTGTTTTTATAAATAGAAAAGTCTTCTTATGAAAAATAAATTTGTGATTAACTTTGTCTTGGTCTGAATTTATAGTGGATAGTTGATTAAGATGTCAATATTCAGTAACGAAGAAAATTGTATACCTTAAGTGTTTCTTTGAAATATTAATTCATTTACTCTGGCTTACTATATTCAGTTAGATTTTAAATAATTTTTTACAGAACAATCCCAAAGGATTATATTATTACAAATATTTTAACTAATCCATATTCCCATATATTCTCCCCTTTTAGTGTTTCAAATTACTATTAATTTTTTGTATGCAGTATGCATCAATTGAATGACAAACAGTCGTATAGGTTATGTTTTGATTACAAAAAATGTCAGATATTGAACCGGAACTGTAACGACATTATACAATGAGACGATTTGGCAACCATGAAATCAATTCCCATAAGACCTGTACTGCATAATAAGGTTGAGACGGGCTATAGTAAAAAAAATATTTAAAACATCACTTCTGTGGGTAAAAGGCAAAAGGGGATAAGTCAACTTATCCTAATATGTGTTTCTTTGTGTTAAATTGATCTTAGTGTCACTACACATATACTAGTAAAAGGGGATATTTCTACGTTTAGAAATAAATGTTTTATTGTATGTTAAAAGAATGTGATAAGTATACTTACCCCCAGGAAATAGTATTTTTTAAAAATATTAGCTTTATGAGTCAGGCATAAAGAGGCAAGTAGATATATCCGCATGTCAAAGTTTCGTCCTCTCATAGTAGCATCGAGCAAGACAGGATAAGTACACTTGTCCCCTTGGGACTGCTTGACATATTAGTGTAAATGAATGTGCACAAAAGAGTAAGTAGACATAACCTATATTAGTGCTGTCAAATTGTGAAAAGATTACTCTAAATTATTATTATCGTAATGGATAAAAATTTAGGCGGGTTTAAGTTGCTTCAAGAAGGGCTTATGCAAGGTAAATTTCAGGTTTATTTAATTTTTATGTTTTACGTATGGATGTGTGTACATACGTCCAGTGTGGATCAGCACTTAATTAATGTTGCTGTACTATAGATTTTTTTAATTCTAGGTGATTATGCAAATAAAGAGAAATTTACAGAATATGTAGATGTAGAGATGCCGAATGTTGAGGCAAATACAGAAACAGGTAAAACACAAAAAAATTATTTAGATATCCAATTTCTGTCATTTTTCTGCTTTTTAGTACCGACTTTTATAGTCCTAGCTGCTGCAGAACCTGGCTCATATGCTACCTGGGATGCAATTACACCACCATCTGTACAGAAAAATATTATTATTATAGAGGATTGTTTAATTACAAAAAATGCAAATGAGAATACCATGAACCATGAAAACAATGACAGTTCACTAATAAATCTATGGAACAGAAATAATAATGAGGGTGATGTTACTACGAATGATCACATAGTATTAAGGAATGAAAATGAAATGTATAAAGATGAAGAATTTGTGTATGAAAATATGGATCAATCTCTGGTAGACTCATTAAAGGATACTTCTAATTCTAATTATGACCCACCTGCCAAGGTAGATGGTGGTAAAAATGTTGGTAATAGAAATATGAGAAAATCTGCTAGGAATAGAGGTGTCAGCTATACAACGAAAAGCGGTAAGATTGTTAAAAGAAGAAAACTGTAACCATTAGAAGAAGGTTGGAAGAAAGAGATAGGCTCACTATTTTTGAAGACTATTGGAAATTGGGTACTCGTGACAAAAGAGCTATATTTGCAACCAGTCTTATTAATGTAAATACAAAAAATGTTGAAAGGAAAAAACAATCTGATAAGAATCACAAAAATAGAATGTGGGCGTATATTTACAAGTTCAATATAAGAGGGAGCCAGGTGGGAGTCTGGAAAAATTGTTTTCTGGAAACACTAGACGAAAACCCAAAATTCGTCGAAATTGTGATTAACAGTCAGGTCAAGTCGACTTCTGGTGCTGTAATTGCTGATGGGCGAGGGAGACATGAGCCTGCGAACAAGACGGATGAAAATAAACTCGAAGTTATGAGGCAAAATATAGCATCCTTCCCAGCTCATGTCTCGCATTATACCAGAAAACATACAAACAGGAAATATTTAGGTTCTGGTTTGAATTTGACTATCATGTACGATCTATATCGTCAACAAACTCAATCTCCCGTTTCTAAACCAATTTATGCCCGTGAATTCAAGAAGACTGGTTTGAAGTTCAAGAAGCCTCAGCTGGATACTTGCACCATTTGTGACACCTTGGGCACAAGAATCAAGAATAGTGGTACAGAAGAAAAACTCATTTATGAAAGGGAACTAAAAGGTCATCAAGACTCTGCATTTGATGCGAAGAAACTTGACATTGCAAAGAGCGCAGAAAATGATCAAATACTAGTCTGCACATTCGATCAGCAACAAGTCCTACCAACACCCAAATTGTCTAGTGGGTATATGTTTTATAAGCGGCAGTTGAGTACATATAATTTGACTATTCACAACTGCTCAAACGGAAATTCCTGGCATTTCATGTGGAATGAAACAATAGCCAAAAGAGGCGCCATTGAGATCTCCTCATGTTTATACAAGTTCTTGAATAACTTGCCTCCACATGTATCTCATATTATCTTATACTCAGATACATGTGGAGGACAAAACAAAAATTCAAAAAGAAAGCAAAATCAAGCGCTATGAAAATTCAACATCCCAGGGACTGGTATTAGTTAGTAAGAACGACAGGTAAAAAAAATAAATTTGAAGTAATTATCATGGAACAGAAAGATTTCTTGGATTTTGCATCTCTTACTTCTAGAAAGGCTCCATTGCAAAAGAAAAAGTATAACGGCGTGGAAAATAAATATGATTATAGAAAACTTAGGTGGCTGAAATTTGAAAAACAATTTGTGATTGTGTTCTACAAAACTTCCTTAAATGATGAAGAAGAGTTTAAATCCATAAATCTCAAGAAAACTAGTGAAACAGAATTTAATTTAACTTCTGTTTACATGGAAATGTTACCCATTAGTATGGCAAAGAAAGTTAATCTCCTAAGTATTCTGGATCAGCTAGACGATGATGTTCACTATTATTACAAGAATTTGCCTACACAAGTCTTGAGAGATGAAGATCCGGACTTGGATCGCCTCGATAGCGATACAGAAGAGTCTTAAGTAGAACTTGATACATTATTATGCTCATTTTTAATAAACTTATCTTATCCAATTTGATGTTTTATTACTGTGTAAGTAGGTACATACACTACTTTAAACTAAAGTTTCTAATAATCCACAGAGGCTGCTGAATATAACTTTGGGTTTAAGTATACTTAAATCTTTTGGCATAATTTGTAATGAAAGACCAAGAGAAAATCAGACCTTTTGGATATTGTATTTTTTAATATTCTGTCATCTGTTTTCACCATATACATTGCTACACTTTCTGAATTGATGCAAATATGTTTTAAATTTCTACTGAAAAATAGCTATTTATGACTTATCGCTTTTTACCTTTTACCTACAGAGTTTATACCATCGGTATAAAAAAAATTCAAAATTCGGACCGGAAGTAACACTTTACTCTTATCGAAAAGCGATTGTTTGCAAATATGTCGTAAATTATGCATTCTATATATATTTATCAAGAGTACAAAAATATTTAAAGCTGGATTTGCAATATTTTTTGTATACATAAAATGTCAAAATTCGGACAGAAAGTAACACTCAAATGAGCCTTCGATCATCTGGGAAATCAGATGCTGCGAAAATTGTCCGTGATGTGGGATTGGGGAGCCCATCTAAAGCCAATGCTGCTCTGTCGTTCATAGTGGAACTAAAATTATCGAAATCACAATGTCGGGGGCTTCGTAATAGAAGCAAAGAGAACAGCTGTGATTTATTTCCACCGTATAAATTGCCATATCAAGCCAAGCTCAAATGTTATCCGCTTAAGTCAGATATTTCTGTCAATGAATGTAGTGCTGAGGTAAAATTGCAGGCTTTGCTGAATCACACAGCTGACAGAATATTATTAACACAAACGGACGTTGTCAAAAGTTTGTCTCCTGAAAATGTTGAATTTAATTTGAAAGTGGGGCTGCGATGGCACTGGCCAAAGTACGTACAAGCAAAAGTTCATCGATGATGATGGAAGCAAGTACGATGCTAATATTTTTTTTACCTCAATCGTTCCACTGCAGCTTCTATCAGACGACCAAGAAACAAACGCTAGACTTGTATAGAAAAATCCGAGGCCGTCATCTCCTCGTTTTTGTAGACCAATTAGCATCTAATTTTTTCACGAGAGCCTTGAAGCTACTCGTGAGCAAATGGAGTATATTAAACAGCAAGAGAACAATCTTGTTCCTTTCGAAAAGGTCATACTTGGAAAAGAAATAAGAGTTTTTTCCGACTTGATTTCACCATGATAGACGGTAAAGTTTGTAATGCTACTCAACGATGCTATTTATGCAAAGCAACTTCAAAAGACTTTAACAAAATCGATGCGATTTTAGAAAAGGAAGTCTCTAAAGATCATTTACAGTTTGAATTATCAATTTTGCATGCATGGATACAGTTTTTCGAATGTAACATATAAGTTGGAAATTAAAAAGTGGCAAACGTGCAGTGATAAAGAAAAGGAACAAATAAGAATCTGAAAAACAAATATACAGAAGGGTTTCTGTATGGCGTTGGGTCTAATAGTCAATCAACCAAAGCCTAGTTTCAGTAGCTCGAATGATGGGAACACCGCTCGACGATTTTTCGAAAACTCAAGCATTTCTGCTGCTATTACAGGGGTTGATGAGGATTTGATTTCCATGTCATATTGCAGATAATTTTGAGTGGCCATGAGATCGATTTCATAAAATTTCAAGATTATGTCTGACATACAGCTCGCTAGTCTGTGCAGTTATATCCATGGTTCTACATGACAACTTCGGTACATATAAGATATTGATTCATGGCGCAGAAGTGATAAACTCATCGGTATTGCCGATAGGTCAGATGTCTGAAGACGCTCTAGAGTCTACTAATAAATACATTAAAAACTTTTGTGAAGATTTTGCAAGAAAGTGCTCCAAAGCCAAAACAACGGAAGACATTATTTCAGAAGCAGTTCTATTGTAAGTTGCGCCACGTATACCAGCAAGTACAGGAAGCTCCAGCGATTTAAAAGTTGAATCAACTGATTGTGAATCAAATTATTCTTCGGATGACGATGCATGAACTTTAAATCAACCAATTGTATATTATACAACATATGGATCTATTTTGTGCTTTCTCTATAAAAGTGATTCATGTCAAATTCGCCATTTAGTTTTTTTTTTTTAATTTTGACTTCGGATTCATAATCAGCGACCTCGAAAACCCCCGAGTACTGATTTTCAGCAAAATTTATAACGTTTTAGATTTTTGGCCAGCTTTTTGGGATTTGGCCTCATTGTGCATCGCTGCATTAAGATTTTAAAAAGTTCGTACCTATTATACTATTTTTATATTTTAAAAATTATTCATTAGCCTTTCTTATTAAATATAGACAGTCAAAAATCAATAAGCGGGCCTCCTGATTATACCCATATTAATTTAATAAATTGATCTTAATGTTTGTAGATACGTTACCAATCGATTTATTTATTTTATTAAACACTACTTGCCGTCGCACATCCATACCGCATCATTTTGTGTGAGTCTCTACATAATTGTGCTGATCTAGGTATAACCTGTGCCGCCTGTACGTTGGTGCCTGTGTGAGTATGCACGTTTGAATACGTATCGACAGCATTTTGTCGTATTGTGAATCCCGGTTCACCGTTCTGTCCGTGCTGGTCATCGACCTGACCAGACCTCTCCTCCTCCGGCTTTCTTCGTGCAACAGGTATACACTGTATACGTACAAATACTACATATACACAGACACAAAACGCCACACTAGACCTCACCAATAATATTGACCGAATAAATTCATGTGACTGTTTCGGCCACAATATACATACTCAAACTGCTGTTGTTAAATCGTTGTTGTGTTGGCACTTCAACGTATTTATTACGCTCCTAATATTACAATCAACATTTATATTAGCTTTATTTTTATGGAGTTGATTAAGCGATATACACCGAACACACTTCTAATGAATCACACTCTATTATACAGCGCCTTCAATAATTTCCTTACCGACATTGAAAAATATTGATTATACACATTTTCATTAGTAATATCACAAGAGAATGAGAATAAATTGATAATAATTCGACGGATTTTCAAAAACTTGCCTATTTCCGAATGGCAACAAGCCTGTGAAAGGAACGGGAAAATTATTTTCTAATTAATTCTCACTCTTGAGTGGCATTCGAAAGATTATTTTTGAATGTTTAAATAAAAAATATGGCATAAAAAAACAACTTTCTAATAATAAACGCCTGACATATAGGGCAAAACCGGGTAATATAGTTAAAGTGGACAAAATCACTGACAATGCTCACAAATAAGGACTGCTTCATCGTCTTCCTTTTCTACACCTGCGCACATGAATTATGAGCACATTTATGGCAGCCAGTACAACATATCCATCCCTCTGTGGAACTTGAATAAAAGTCTTTCATAATACAAACAGTCAGTGTCACTATCTTCACCTTTCGAATCCGATTCTGATTTTTTAGCATTGAACCTTGAACGTCTGTTTTCTTTTTTAAGTGATTTAGCCTTGGTTAATGTTCTTTTTTCTTGGGCCTGTTCTAGTTCAGTTTTATAAGGTGATGATGTTGTTATGTCAACTAAGTAACCCCCCCCCCCTCCCGAAAGCCCAAAACACCAGAAATAAGAACGAATGTCGTTAATCATACATTCACTTGCGAACCTAACATATTTTTTATAAATGTATAGTTTCTAGTTGAAAATAAAGTATATGCGACCATATACACTGTGCACGCGGTCTACCTGCGGATGAATATACTAGACAAGCTGGTCGACTATAAGTGGGAGAATAAGGGGGTAGCCTCTATTACTAACATTAGAGCCACGTTAAAGTCGACACCGCAGAAATCGTTACTGCGTTAATCCGTGAAAATTGCTACTGTTACTGTTAATAACAAATTCTTTAACCAAGAATAAAGTCATTTACTGTACTGCTTTGGAGAAGATGGAAATAATATTAATCAATAAAAAATCACTACCTGAATAATTTATAAGTAGACACTTCTTGAAGCATCAAATAATCGCAGTAAACAATTTTAGTAACAGATTTCATCACAGCTTCCCAAATTGTATGAGTAAATAAAAGAAATAATCATCAATTCTAAAAACTTAAAAATAATAATTTTTTTCTTAAAATATCAAAGATAAGAAATATAGCTGATATAAAAAACGAAAACGTAACAATAGCAAAACTCTTATTAAGATAAAATGTAAATACGTCCGTAGTATTGTAAAATAGAAAAGAAAACAAACTAATTTTCTGAAAGAAGACAATAAATTTGTATGAAACTAAACAAAATGTTTCAGTAAGATAAACTATAAACGCAGAAACAATGAATTTAATTGGAAGTTAGAGTGAAATTATTAAAGAAAAATTAATTTCTACAAGTACTTAATTATTTATTAAATGCTCAAATAAGCCTCCCTCTTGAGCTGAGCAGTAACCCAGCTGATTATAAGAATTTCGTCGGACATTTGTAACATGATTCGAAACTTCAATAATTTAGGAGCGTAATTGTTCTAAATTAGATGGACGAAACGCGATTTAAAAATGTGCTAAACACCGACCGTTAACAAAATTGAAATGAAATGCGCATGTACAGCTGCTATCCTAAACGCGAGTCAGTCTAGCATCACTACACTCGACCAATAGAACAGTTTGTATATTGCTTTCACGTACTAAATCAAACAAACTCTCGGTGTTGTTTATCAGATAGTGAATGCCATCCGCAGCTTGCCGGCAAGCACTTGGTATATATTTGCTTCAACCCTAATATGTCAAGACCTAGCTCTTCCCTCCCGAGACCTTGCCCCTCTCCCCTGCCCGAAAACCTGGCTACGCCCTTGCTGTGGATGACTAGGTTGGTGATGTGTTACTGTCTGCAAAGAAAATAAAGTCGTCGTCTTCCTTGGATTATCATGAAGATATGACAAGTTCCTTGTTTGAAGAGTGATTCGTGAATAAGCTATTACCGTCTTTACCTACAAGTTATTAAAGTACCTAATGGGTCAAGCACAAAATTTGAAATATCAAAATATTTGAAGCAGATTATGCGAAGATACAACTCCTGGAAGTCTTGCGTACGAAAATATTTCAAAAGCAATATTTTATTGATAATGCTGCAACTCACACAGTACTATGTCTACCTCCATAATACTGTATCTTGAATCCTATAGAGTTCATTTGGAGTTCACTAAGAACGCAACACATTCGTCGCAAAAATACCGCTCCCACATTTAGCGAAACAACAATACGATCAAAGAAACTATAACATCAGATAAATGGAAAAATTGTGTACAACATGTAATCGAGTATTTACATTAGTGATTCTGATGACTGAAATAGTATTTAAGTTATATATTGTATAACATACAGAGTGAGTCATTTCAGCGGGTATGGCCGATTGTGCCTTTACGAGTAAAAATATTTCGAAGCGGTTTTACTTTCTTATACGTAGTATAAGGAACTATTGTGTTGATGAAAATTTTCGACCTCGAGATTTTTGCAGATGTTGACGTTTTGAACTACAGAGATACCGAAAAAGTGGTTTTTGAAAACCCCCCCTCTCTCTCTCTCTCTCTCTCTCTCTCTCTATCTCTCTCTCTCTCTCTCTATCTCTCTCTCTCTGTGTGTGTTTACGGGTATAATCTCCCTCTTGAGATCCGATTAGATTTTTAGTAAAATCGACAGACCGGAAGTAGTACTTTACTTCAGTAAAAAAATCGAATTTTGCCGATATTTTGTCAACTACTAATTTTAAACAAATTTATAGAGAATTCGTATATACTCAAAATTAAATTTGAGAAGAAATTTCTTAGAAAAGTTTTTCGAAATTCCTACCGGAATAGATCTTTTACTCTTATCGAAAATCAGTTTTTGCGAATATTTCGCAAGTCATGCTTTTTAGACAGGTACGTTACGATTATAACAGTATTTAGAACTTACTTTTGTATAAAAAAAATTCAAAATTCGGACCGGAAGTAACCCTTTTATTCTTATCGAATTGTATTTGCAAATATGTTCTAAATTATGCATTCTATATATATTTGTCAAGAGTACAAAGTATTTAGAGCTGGATTTGGAATATTTTTTGTATAAATAATATTTCAAAAATCGGACCGGAAGTAACACTTCTACTCTTAGCGAGTAGCACTTTTTTTCAAATATCTGGCAAAATATGCATTCGATAGAGATTTATTAAGAGAATAGAAGTATTTAAAATAGGATTTTGAATAATTTTTGTATAAAAGAATTTTGAAAATTCAGACCTGATTACATTTACTCACAGGCGTATTTTTTTAAGAACATAAAAGTATTCAAAGCTTAATTTAGAATAACTTCACACCTAATTTTTTTTTCTTGTGATAACTGCTCATTAGCAGCACATTCTAAAAATATTTTGTATTATACAGAGTGTTCCATAACTTGGTGGCTGACCATAGTTATAGTTTTTTTTAAATGGAACATCCTATATATTATTACACTTTTGTATTCACAGTATAATATTTAGGCAAAAAGTAATAAGATGGTATAGGCCTAAAATCTAAAGTTTTTGAATTATTCCCATTTTTCTGAAAAGTTTTTACAAAATTATATTTCTCAAAAACGAAGTATTAGATTGGCACAATTTTTTGTAATATTGTTCATAGTAAGAGGTCTTAATAGAATTTTTTTTCAGTTACTAATTGCATCTGCAGAAAACTGGATTAAAATTGGATGACACGTTTTTTCAAATGGATCACCCTGTATATCAGTTCATTTTGAATTTTTTTATCAAATTTCACATCAAAAACATGTCAGACGTCAATACTTTATAAGTGACTATTACTGAGTTGTTGTCGTTTTTTGATATAATTTTGACAACTTTATGTTTTTTATTTGAATACGGTATAGTGAGCCATGATATTTGTTGCAACATTGATAATTGAATGGATGCCACTGAGTAAGTTGTTACTCAGTTGATAGCATGATTTTATAATGGATTTTTCTAAAAATTAGCCTAGAGATATGATTTTTGTACGTATTGGAAGAATGACAAAAAAAATTTTTACTAGCTTAAGAATTTGAGTTGTTTATAAAACTGTAATCCGAAAATATATAATATATCATTACTCATGTGTTTTCTTTTACTTCTATAATCTTGGTAAGTGTCTCATTTTTATATCTACATATTTATACAAAACTTAATATATTGTACTTACAAGACACTCTATGCCAGCAATATGTTTCATAAAATAATAATAATAATAATAATAATAATAATAATATATTTATTCAGTGTAACAAAATCATTACATGAAAAGTCAAAATATACAGTAACAAACAAACAAACAGATTAAAATTGTATATCATTAAAATTATCATTTAAATATTCATTGATTGAATAAAAACTTTTTGTCAGTAAAAATTTTAATATTTTACTTAAGAAAGTATTAGCATTCATTGTATGCAGGTGCTTCACTTTATTATAAATCTTTGGCCCCCAGTAGTCCACATATCTTTGGGTAGTCTGCACACGGTGATAAGGGGTTCGCAGTTTATCCCTGTTTCTTGTATTATACTGGTGGGAGTCCCCATTTGCGGCAAACTCATCCTCATTGAAAATGACATACTTAATGCAGTTGTATATATATATATATGGTAATGTAAGTATAGCCCCTTTTACAAAATATTTTCTGCAACTATCCCAATGTCCCAAACTATACAACGCCCGAACAGCCCTCTTCTGCATTTGAAATATTCTCTCTGCCGATGGTCAGCTGCCCCATACTAAGATTCCGTAGCTCATCTTAGAGTGGAAGTTGCAGTAGTAAGTCGTTGGTGCAGTTCGTGAGTTGCAACACTTTTCATACGTCTTATTGTGTATGTTGCCTTTGCAAGTTTATCAGCCAGACTGGAAACATGATCCTCCCAACTAAGCCTACTATCCAGCGTCAGACCCAGATAGCATACGTTGCCGTTCGAAGGTTGGTTTTTTGCACAGAAAGTAAGTTGTTGTGTTTTCCGTTCATTTAGTTGTAGACCATTGCAAAGGAACCATTCCCTGGCTTTCTCCATAATCTCCTTCGCCTGTTCATTCAGCTCTTCTTCATCTCTTACAGTCACCAAAAAGGCAGTGTCATCCGCATATAAACAACATTCCATCGGTGCTAAGCATTGCGGCAGGTCATTGATATATAGTATAAACAGAAGGGGACCCAAGATTGAGCCCTGTGGAACCCCATTCTTTGTTGATTTTAAAGATGATGTTTGTCCATTGAGTTCAACAACTTGCTCTCTATCCCTCAAATAGGACACTAAAAGATCATGTGGAGTGCCTCTAATACCATATTGTTGTAGTTTGTGTAACAGAACCTCATGATTGAGTCAACTGGATTTGCTTTTGCTCATCATATAAATCATATAAATATATAGAATATGGAACAACAAACAAATTTTAAAACAAAACAAATTAATACCTTAATTACAGTAAATACAGAAATAGGAATTAGGACGTATCAGCGGATCTGTAATTAGTGAAAAAGGAACCACAAGATAACATAAGCAACATTGCCAGTAGTAATGAAAGTGTACATTACTCTTCTAAGCGCATATGTTCTGAGACATCTTCTTCCAGGGTAACGCCGCCCGTAAACACTTTGAGCTAATAAATAATTTCTTTAACTTTACCCAAGTACGAAAATCATATATGTAAGTTCTTCTTTAGAAAAACACATTATAAAATCACTTTAATTATTTTAAAATTAATAGCATCAACGAATTACACCTGTCAACTAAAATGTAACTTATTAAACGCCACCCATCACCATGAAACTGATAAAATTATATCAAAAAGCGACAATAGCTCAATAATAGTCTCTTTTAAAGTATTAACGTCTTACATGTTTTTGATGCGAAATTTAATAAGAAATTCAAAAATGAACTGATATACAAGGTGTTCTATTTGAAAAAAATGACTTTTATACAAAAACTAACAATATCATATCAAAAAACGACAATAGCTCGGTAATAATCAGTTTTAAAGTATTAACGTCTGACATGTTTTAGTTGTGAAATATAATAAGCAATTAAATCAAAAATTATCTAATATATAGGGTGTTCCATTTGAAAAAAAAATAATTTTCTACAAAACCGTGTCATGTAATTTTATACAAACATTAAATTTTTCAGAAAAATGGGAATAAATCGAAAACTTTAGATATCTTGCCTAAAAATTATGCGGGGAAAACAAAAATGTAACAATATATAGTGTGTTCCATTTAAAAAACTATATCTATGGTCAGCCACCAAGTTATGAACACTCTATATATTACAAAGTATTTTTAAAATGTGCTCCTAATGAACAGCTATCAAAGGAAAAAACCGCTTTGACTCACCCTGAATATAAGGTGAGTACTTAGAGCCGATAAGGTAGAATTCCTTGCAGAAATTTAGTAATTATAGTATTTTATTTGATTTTTGTGTCAAACGTATATTTACACTAAAAATGCAAAAAATAAACAAAAATATACAATCGAATAATAACTCTTAATAATTTATCTTTTCTTATAATAGACTTTAGTAGTATAATAATCTTTCTGAATACGTCCCTGTGAACCGCCCGTGCTCGAAAGGGATTAAAAGAGTTGGATTAATTTCTTTTGTGAAGATCAAGTGCTATTTAAAAAATGAAATCGTTATATCTATGGACAGACTATAGTTCTATATTATTAAATCATTACTGTGGCTATTGTTTTTAAGAGATAATGAAATATTTGGTCACATTTCTAATTGTAAGAATATGAAATATCAAGCTGACTTGAGCATCTACCTCTTATTAAAATAAATGTTTGTATGTTTTCTATAAAAATTAGTATAACTACGCCATTTCATGGCAAAATCAAAATATGAAGTTTGTTTGAAATCGTCGGCGTCGGTGTTACTTAATGTTCGAAAATCGGTCAACATCAGCGTATATTTGAAATTTATTGAAATTAAAAATGACAACGCATAATTTTATAGCATGAACACGCAATTATAAAAATAAATCTTCACAATAAAAGGATTCAGTGACGTTCAGTGTTAATAAACCTAGCGTTAGATTCCAATTTCGAATGGTACATTTTAAATATTCACATTGTTGCGTCACTTTCTCTAGTGCTGATGCAATTTTGTGATGCAATAAGACGTAAAACATGTATTTTACTGAACTGTCCGCGAAGAGAGTAAATATCGAGAGAGCAGGTTATAATTAAGTATATATCACCTTCAATTTTGTTATCTATTTTTTAATGACGAAATATTAAAATTATTTGAGTTCATTTGCATTTACATTACATTTAATTGGCCCAACAATTCAGTCATCTAAATTTATCTATGAAGATTTTCTATTGCTTCAGCTTTCGAGTTCATTTTAATCTCTCAATGTGGTAAGTATTCTTTTTTTCTACATCAACATTTACAGAAAAATGACGTGTGCGATCCACACGACTATCTTATGTACATACAAAAATTGTTCTAAATGCAGCGCTAAATAATATTAACAATAACAATAAATTTATTTAAACCATTCGATCACATAGCGATATCGGCTACATCATAATGTACAAAAATTAATGACATACAATTAGTACATACTACAAAAAAAAAACTAAATGAACAAAATAAAACAAACATTACAAAAAAAAGACTACCTATAGTTCTATGAACAGTTGTCAATCAATAGACTTTTCACCTTTTTTTAAATATTTTTATATTACTACTCTCCCTTATTTGTTGTGAAAGACCATTGCAGACAGACAGACAATAATACCTGGGGGATCTCTGAAAAGCCGCCGATTTATGTACCGGTACACTAAACTTATCTTATCAACTTGCCAGGTTTAAATTATGCGACGGAGCAAAGAAATAACGTTAACAACACGCAGTTATTGAATAGCACTATTCATATGGTGAACTGCAACAGCTGTTTATGTCCCAAAATGACAGTTTTTCCTCATAAAATTCGTTTCTTCATCGGCGTAGGTAGAAGGGTGAGCAGTTTTTAAAATTTATTGTATTTACCTTATATTTCGCAAGAGAAATATGTATATATATGTATAAACCTTAATTAATGGTGCAAGACGTACTGAAAGTACTATGTGAAAATATTTGCTTTTAGCAAAACGTTAATCATCATTAATTGCATGAATATTATCTTGTTGAATAATAATGACTATTTTTTTTTTAATAAAAGAATAGTTAATGGTGTTGGATGTGCTGAGAGTACTATGTGCGAATATTTGCTTTCAGTAGATCATTAGGCATCATTAATGATTATATAGTTATTTTAATTTAATATTTCAAACAAAATAAGTACGAATAAACGGGGATGTTCTTTATGGGCAGGTGCTAAGCCGCTAGATGTACTACGTGAGAATGTTTACAGCTAGTGATTAGTATAGGCCAGTTTCAGGGCATTCGCGTTGCAAAGTTTTAGATCACCAAGGCACTATGTGAAAATGTATGTTTTTGGTGAAATAAAATTAGCTTCGTATTAATAAATTTATTATCAAGAATCAATAATTGTCTTTTATCTAAAAAGAACAACATAATATTTTTTTATTTAACCAGCATTAATTTAATATAAGCTTTACACAAATATTATAACTCAAAAATGAGCATAAATGTTTTCTTTCCTCATTATTTGTAATACAAAAATGGATAAACACAATATAATAATGTTATTTATGATTGACTTTCTCATAAAATATGGATATAATTTCAACGTGAGATTTACATCTTCGGTTTATTTTTTTTAACCTTATCCCAAACAAAAAAAAAACTAAATAAGAGGTATTCCAGAATAGAAGAAGCAAAAATCACTGCAAGAACTCATAAGAACTTTCAAAATACTATGGTGTTAAGGAATAAGCTTATAGGTAGAATATAATGATTTTGTCATTTACTAGCATTTATTCAAATTATTGAGTCTACAGCATAATTTATATGGCTGTACCCAACGTGTAGCAATGTTACATTTTTATTTCAAATAAGAAATTTACCATTTTTAATAGTGTAGCAGCCACCACAGCAGAATGTAAAGTCTCAGTACTACAACATTTTTAGTTTTCATGCTAAGCTTTACCGACACACTATTGCCGCACCCGGTATAAACATTGTAGACACATTTATTAACCTCACATGTCAGATATTCATGTATTAAGAAAATCAAATAGATAAACGAAATATTGCATATTATTAGCTGCACGCGTTAAATATTAAATTAAACATTACATAATGCTCTGAAATAATTGCTTTTATCGTTCAATTTATCGTAAATCAAGATTAAGCGGAAACGTGTCTCTAGAAAAATCTACTACTCTCCGAGTGCTCTCGCGTTGCGAATCCATTCCACCGATTTCAAAATAGCACATAGAAAGTGGATGGAATAAAATAGCGGGCAAGGTGTATTGATCCGGTGATAATAAATTTTCAGCAGACGCTTTGTGTACAGTTATTCTAAGGGATACATGGTAATGCGTCCTGATCCCCTATTGTATTTATGATTCACCCCGGAGGACTGGTTATGAGTAAGCTATACAGTCGCAAATACAAGTAAATACGCTCCCTATACTCCAATAATAATATACACGCAGATACACTTTTCAGGCGTGTAACTTAAAGTATTAACCGCTCCAAAACATTAATCTATACAGTTTATTAATTGACCTAATATTGTACATTGATTTTGTTTACATCTGAAACACTACTCATTTACGCCGTAATGATTTATTTACGATGATTATTGTTGAGATAATTTATCTTGTTTTGGATATTTGTTTATTATAGCATAGGTGCATTTTAACTGCGATGAGTAATAATGTTGTTGCAACTTATGCGCTTTTATTGTCGAAACTACTCGAAACATAAATATGAATGTGTACGGGAATTCACATCGATTTAAGATAATTTTTGTATCTGGAAACATGACTGCATTGTTTAAATACTTTTGCTTTTGGTACTTTCGCTTCAATTTTGAAAAATTTGTTCAAAATTATTGTCTAAATATTTTTATCATCGTAAAAAATATATCTAGAATGCATATCTAAAAAATGAGGTGTGGCCACCACACGACTTTCTTATACGTATGAGCGTTTCAAATTATAGAATTTTAAGAATTTTTTTTACAAAAATTATTCAAAATTCTATTCTAAGTACTTCTATTCTCTTAATAAATCTCTATAGAATGCATACTTTGAAAGATATTATCAAAAAAGTGCTACTCGCTAAGAGTAAAAGTGCTACTTCCGGTCCGAATTTTGAAATTTCATATATACAAAAAAAATAGCAAATCCAGTTTTAAATACTTTTATACTCTTGATAAATATATATAGAATGCATAACTTACGACATATTTGCAAAAAATCGCTATTCGATAAGAGTAAAAGTGGCACTTCCGGTCAGAATTTTGAAATTTTCTTTATACAAAAGATATTGAAAATTATGTTTTAAATACTTATATACCCGTAACATACCTGTCTAAAGAGCATGATTTGCGAAATATTCGCAAAAAACCGATTTTCGATAAGAGTAAAAGACCTACTTCCGGTAGGAATTTCGAAAAACTTTTTAAATAAAATTGTTCTCAATTTTAATTTTAAGTACATATGAATTCTTTATAAATTTGTATAAACTTAGTATTTGACGAAATATTGGCAAAATTCGATTTTTATACTGAAGGAAACTGCTACTTCCGGTCTACCGATTTTACTGAAAAACTAATCAGATCTCAAGAGGGAGATTATACACGTAAATACAAAATTTGGAATTGATATCTCCAGCGGTTTGAGCGCTATCGTGGTCACAGACAGACAGACAGACAGACAGACAGACAGACAGACAGACACACACACACACACACAGACATTTTTTAAAAACCACTTTTTTGGTATCAGGGGACCTCAAAACGTGGACATCTGCAAAAATCTCGAGGTCGAAAAGTTTCATCATCACAATACTTCCTTATACTACGTATAAGAAAGTAAAAGAAAAGGGATTACTCCAGGTAAAAATTTCGATTTTTTTATAAAATGCTTCTCAAATGCAGGTTTGAGTACTTTTGTATCTCTAGAAATGTGTCTAAACTTCGATTTATTATACTGAAGTAAACTGCTACTTCCGGTTTATCGATTTAAATGAAAATCTAATCAGATTTTGAGAGGAATGTTATACTCAAGTTTAATATTGGTTACGCTCAGCTGTAAACCAAAAATCGGATTATATCCAGTTCAACATCCAAGCTACACATGGGCCGACTTTGTTATGAGAGTAAGGAGAGAAATGTTATGCTTTTAACACAAAACGTCAGATGTTTTGTGTTCATAACGATTACCCATCGTGGTTACGGCCTGCTGTAAACCAAAAATCAGGTTATATGCAGTTCAACATCCAAGCTACACATGGGCCGATTTTGTCATGAGAGTAAGGAGAGAAATGTTATACTTTTAAATCTCAAGTTTTGTGTTGATAACGATTACCTATCGTGGTTACGGTCAGCTATAAACCAAAAATCAGGTTATATGCAGTTCAACATCCAAGCTACGCATGGGCCGATTTTGTCATCAGAGTAAGGAGAGAAATGTTATACTTTTAAATCTCAAGTTTTGTGTTGATAACGATTACCTATCGTGGTTACGGTCAGCTGTAAACCAAAAATCAGGTTATATGCAGTTCAACATCCAAGCTACACATGGGCCGATTTTGTTATGAGAGTAAGGAGAGAAATGTTATGCTTTTAAATCTCAAGTTTTGTGTTGATAACGATTACCTATCGTGGTTACGGTCAGCTATAAACTAAAAATCAGGTTATATGCAGTTCAACATCCAAGCTACGCATGGGCCGATTTTGTCATGAGAGTAAGGAGAGAAATGTTATACTTTTAAATCTCAAGTTTTGTGTTGATAACGATCACCTATCGTGGTTACGGTCAGCTGTAAACCAAAAATCAGGTTATATGCAGTTCAACATCCAAGCTACACACATGGGCCGATTTTGTCATGAGAGTAAGGAGAGAAATGTTATACTTTTAAATCTCAAGTTTTGTGTTGATAACGATTACCTATCGTGGTTACGGTCGCTATAAACCAAAAATCGGGTTATATGCAGTTCAACATCCAAGCAACACATGGCCGATTTTGTCATGAGAGTAAGGAGAGAAATGTTACACTTTTAAGTCTCAAGTTTTGTGTTGATAACGATTACCTATCGTGGTTACGGTCAGCTATAAACCAAAAATCAGGTTATATGCAGTTCAACATCCAAGCTACGCATGGGCCGATTTTGTCATGAGAGTAAGGAGAGAAATGTTATACTTTTAAATCTCAAGTTTTGTGTTGATAACGATTACCTATCGTGGTTACGGTCGCTTTAAACCAAAAATCGGGTTATATGCAGTTCAACATACAAGCAACACATGTCCGATTTTGTTATGAGAGTAAGGAAAGAAATGTTATACTCTTCAATCTCAAGTTTTGTGTTGATAACGATTACCTATCGTGGTTAGGGTCAGCTGTAAACCAAAAATCAGGTTATATGCAGTTCAACATCCAAGCTACACATGGGCCGATTTTGTCATGAGAGTAAGGAAAGAAATGTTCTCTTCAATCTCAAGTTTTCTGTTGATAATGATTACCTATTGTGGTTACGGTCAGCTGTAAACCAAAAATCAGGTTATATGCAGTTCAACATCCAAGCTACGCATGGGCCGATTTTGTCATGAGAGTAAGGAGACAAATGTTATGCTTTTAAATCTCACGTTTTGTGTTTATAACGATTACCTATCGTGGTTACTGCCAGCTGTAAACCAAAAATCAGGTTATATGCAGTTCAACATCCAAGCTACACATGGGCCGATTTTGTCATGAGAGTGACGAGAGAAATGTTATACTTTTATATCTCAAGTTTTGTGTTGATAACGATTACTCTACTACTTCTCATCTGCTGGTATGTGGAATGATATTGCACCACCAATCACTTGTAAAGCCTCCGCAGATTTTTTCCAGTATCCGTCTAAAACTCTTAACAATATACGCCCCTGTATTTCATCCAGCACCTTCCTGTGTCTGTCAGCAGCAAAAAATCTACTCCAAATAGGGGCTGCATATATTGCAATTGATTTGACTGCCCTTTATGCTGCTTTGGGCTTTGAGCTTCATGAGCTTTCTTTGTTAAGCCACACTTTTCGACACAACAGCAATTTACTTCTCCCCATTTCCTGCTATCTCTTCAAAATGTTTACCAAAAGTTACTAGCTCAACTAACATAATTCTGAGGTACTGAAAGCTATTTTTTAGCCAAACTGTTAAACCAGGCAGAGAAAGTTCATTTCTTTTCTGTACTTTCTAGGAACTTCAGGAACCTCTTTTTTCTCGAGTTAATTCCAACCTGTGATGACGCATCCATTCCTCTATCATCTCCATACAAATTTTGGTTCGCTCCATAAGCTGATAGTGAACTTTCGCTTCCATAATTAATGCCAAATCACTGGCAAAACCAATTACGGTAAGACTTTCTGCTAGATGCAATCTAAATACGCCAATTTCTTCATTTTTCTCGACTCTAATTCTTCTATTATCAAAACAACTTATCGCTGTTTACAAGGTATCGTGACATATCTGCATGAAATTTTTATGGGTAGAATCTTGTGAACGTTCTTTTGGTATAGGTACGAAAGGGCTCGTTGACAAGTCATAAACAGAATACAGTAAATTATTGCAATTCTCTAGAAGAGGAAATTGATTATAAGAAACAGTAGTAATCAATGCAATATCGCCAGCATATAGAATGTAATTTTATTAGAAAAAAATCATCCTTTGTGAGACGAGAATTATTTATCATTCTCTAAGCCAAGTAATATCAAATGCAAATTCTTTTTATAAGAAAAGTGTGTTATTTATGAATTGCAAGTACTAATTTCTTAATTTTAAATTCCAAACATATAGCGAAAAACAAAAATTGGTCGTGCAATAGATGTGATCTTTGATATCCCTACGCTCGAGTAGTTTTCAAGGTTTCTACAAACGCAAAACGTAATCTAAGTTTATGTAAGTATATTTTATCTTAAAAAAGCTTGCCAATTTCGAATTATATCATAAATGCGTTAATCGTTTTTTGTTGTTGTTACCTAAATAGTACATATATTAATCAGCAGATTGAGAAGTCTTAATACGCAATAATACGTATAATGTACCTTCCATTTAAAAAATTAATATCGTACGTTATTGCAAAATACTGAAACCATGAAAATGTATGAAAAAATGCCGAGATGTTCAAATAATAAATTATCGTTATTGATGTATTAACCAATACAATCATTGTCATAGTATAAAATAATAATAATATTCTTTATTGACGTACAACATAATGTAATTATAAGATAAGTAGACACAAAAATGAACAAAATTAACAAATACCTTATCTAAACCAAATCAAAACAGAAGTGTATATATACGGGGTTGCGATTATGTATGTTTGTAAATTTTAAATAGATGTAGTAAAACTAATTATCCTTTTCTTTTATTTTTTTTTTGTTGATCCATAAGTTTTTGAAATACAAAACCTACTTGTTTTTTTTTTAATGAGAACATGGGTTAAATGAAACATCGTTAAAAAGGTTATGTTTCCCGAATTAAATGGTATAATAGGTTTGGTGATTCGTTTGACAGAATTTGAGAAAAAAAATAAATCATTATTAAATAAAATAAAACAGGCAAATCATGCAAGCATTTGCAAATCCGTCAAACATAAAAGTCTTGCCAGTTAATTGTCAGTTGACGTTGTATTAGCAAAAAACTAATAATTATGAATCATTTAACTGAAAGAGAGATAATTGAAATTCTCATGATAATTGGGTATGGAGATAGAAAACGTCACCAAGCTTGTGTTTAACGACACCCATCCAGATATGAATCCAATAAGCAAGTAAAGAGTGGACAAAACTTTAAAAAGATTTAATCAAACTGGTGGTGTGAAAAACGAACCCAAATTAAGACGGCCAAGAACATGCACCAACGAAGAATAGTTATTTACGAACCAAATGAGGGAAGACTATTTTCCCGCATGAGCGCACATTGTAAGCACGAGCGACCGCAGGAAGCCAGTGCTTTTAATTGCGCGAATGCGTGGAAGATGTCTTCACGCAAGTGGTTTGTACAATATTTTTTGTACGAACATTAAATTAAAAGAATATTATTGATTAATGTCATTGGTATCATACCTAACCTAAGATAGATTACCTAATTAATTTAAGCATTTCATGTAGGTATGTAACTATTACTCACCTTTCCCTAAAATTAAGTTATTATATTCTTACACATGGCAAACATGAGGTATTTATTCTTATATTTATAAATTTATAGTACATTTATTGCGTTTTTTGGTTTAAATACAAACAATTCCGACTGCCAATATGAATGTCGATGTGGTTCCAATAGATGGCGCTTGAATATTGCTTAAGATGTCGCTTAAAATATCGTCAAATAGATGGCGCCACAATTTTTTTGGAAGAATTTTTAATTATTACTCCTATTTCCCCAACTTTTAGTGAAGAATAGTGGAGGGAAGTAGTATTTTATAGACTAAATTTTATTACTACCAAGTTAGATTTTTTTCTAAATGTCCCAAAGTGCCAGTGTTTTTTTCAATTTTTACAGTCGCTCAACCGGGAAAACGTATTTCTCAGTCGAGCTACACATGCGCCAAATGTCACTTTACAGGCGGTGAGTACAAAATAGTTATTTACGAACCAAGTGCGGGAAGACTATTTTCCCGCATGAGCGCACATTGTAAGCACGAGCGACCGCAGGAAGCGAGTGCTTTTAATTGCGCGAATGCGTGGAAGATGTCTTCACGCAAGTGGTTTGTACAATATTTTTTGTACGAACATTAAATTAAAAAAATATTATTGATTAATGTCATTGGTATCATACCTAACCTAAGATAGATTACCTAATTAATTTAAGCATTTCATGTGCGTAACTATTACTCACCTTTCCCTAAAATTAAGTTATTATATTCTTGCATATGGAAAACATGAGGTATTTATTCTTATATTTATAAATTTATAGTACATTTATTGCGTTTTTTTGGTTTAAATACAAACAATTCCGAACTGCCAATATGAATGTCGATGTGGTTCAAATAGATGGCGCTTGAATTTTGCTTAAGATGTCGGTTAAAATGTCGTCAAATAGATGGCGCCACAATTTTTTTGGAAGAATTTTTAATTATTGCTGCTTTTTTCCCAACTTTTAATGAAGAATAGTGGAGGGAAGTAGTATTTTATAGACTAAATTTTATTACTACCAAGTTAGATTTTTTTTAAAATGTCCCAAAGTGCAGTGCTTTTTTCAATTTTTACAGTCGCCTCAACCAGGAAAACGTATTTCCCAGTCGAGCTACACATGCGCCAAATGTCACTTTACAGGCGGTGAGTACAAAAAATTCTTTTAATATTTTATTAGATATCGCGGAGAACCCTAGAACATCGGTATTACAAGCGGCTTTAATTCATTGTATGTCTCGAAGATCTGTTCAAAATATTTCAAAACGAGCATAGTACCACCCATACAAAATTCATCTAGTACACGAATTCAACGCGGATGATTTTGACAGAAGATTAGAATTTTGTGAAAGTATGATGACGATGATCGGCGGCGATGAAGATTTTGTTAAAAGGATTGTCTTCTCAGACGAAGCAACATTCCAGTTAAATGGTATTGTAAGTAGACACAATTGTAGATAATGGTCTGATAGTAATCCTCATTGTATGGCGACAGTACATACCCAATATCCACAAAAAGTCAATGTATGGGTCGGAATTATCGGCCATAATATCATAGGCCCGTTTTTCATGGACGGAAATCTAATTGCTGAAAAGCATTTACAATTATTGTGAGAAAATATTGTTCCTCAAATTATACATCTTTTACCAAATTACAACATTTAAATTTGGTTTCAACAGGACGGCGTTCCACCACACTATGGACGTGAACTACGTTATTACTTAAATAATTAATACATTTCCTCAAAGGTGGATAGGGAGGCGAGGAACTATTGAATGGCCGGCGCAATCCCCTGATCTGAATCCTTTAGACTTCTTCATATAAGGATATTTAAAGTGCCGTGTGTACAACAACAAAACAGAATCTGTGGACGAATTAAAATTACGTATTCAGACAGATATAAGAAATATTCCTCAAAATTGGTTAAAAAATACAATAGACGGATTTAACCACATATTTCATTATTGTCAGGAAATAAATGGAGAACACTTTGAACATATTTTATAATCTAAACTCTGAAGTGCAGTCTGCCTGAAGTGAATTCTGTCAAACGATTCACCAAACCTATTATACTTATATTAATTCGGGAAAAAATAACCTTTTTAACGATGTTCCAATTAACCCATGTTCCCATTAAAAAAAAGAAACAAGTAGGCTTTGTATTTCAAAAACTTATAAATCAAAACAAAATAACAAAAATCAATAAGTAGTTTTAATTGAGTCCTATGTCTATTTAAAATTTCAGGATTGTAGTTCAAACCGTCTTAGCATAACGAACTCGGCTCCATTCATAATCGCAAGCCAGTGTAATTAAATCGTTTTTGTTTTTCGGTGGAATGGCATATTATAGACATAGACGCATCGTTTGGTACAGTCCATATCCTGTATGCTATAATTCCTTACCACGTTGTGAGCTTTTATGCAGAAAAACTCAAGTGAACCAGTTGGGTTGTTTCTGCAGTAAACATAACAAAACTTCCACATAACCTCAAAACTATTTCATGTCAGTGAACTGTTCAGTATATTTCTAAATAAGTTTTTCCTGTTATTTAAGTGAACAGAAAAAATGGAAGAATTACAAGAACCACCAAATAAACTAGGAAGAGGTGTTTCAAATTGATCAAAATATAAAGGAAATCGTATTAAATCTTTTAGAACTCAAGAAAAGAATACCTAAATTACAGAGGTAATCTTGTTCGTGCTAAAGCCATTGGGAATCCCTGCAGGTTGGGTTTTTGTGTACTTATCTATTGAGTTTTAGTTAAAACAAAGTCGATTTAATTTTAGTTGTCCAGTGAAGTGCTTCAATAAAGTTTGTGAAGATAACATAAATATGGTTTTCAGTGGCGTAAATATACCCCCGCATGCCCCCGCGGTGCGGGGGGGGGGGCGAGCCCAGATACACCTATTTGTAGGATACACCAAGGTAATAATTGGTTAGGTTGAGCTGGATGTTGCAGGGGGGTCCAAAATTTGTAGTTACGCCACTGATGGTTTTTAGAAGATTTTACGACATTGGAACTAAAACCAAACAAGACATTTATCTGCAGGGTCAGATAGAAATATGTAGTGTCAAAAGACGAAAGCCAAACGCACAGGAAGAACAAGCTAGAGCTCGCTCTTACAAGCATTTTATCAAGATAGATGGAAAAAATGTTAAGATATGTCAAAAAGCGTTTTTGAGCATTCACGGAATTTCAAAAGAACGCATGAAAAGAATCAAGCTATTGTCTTGTAATAATCAAACACCATAAAATATTTCTAATAGAATCTACTGTATGGATGGTAGGTATTATATAGAGATAATAAAAATCAAAAAAAAGTATTTCACGTCTTAAACATATTAAATCTTATTAAAAATAGGTTTTTGTTGTCGTTTACAATTATAAACCGGACGTACGAGGCCGAAATTACGACGAACAAAAGAAATAATGTATAACATCACGCAGTTACTGAATAGCACTAATCATATGGTGAACTGCAACATCTGTTGTTGTCGCGAAAACGGCCAGCAAAAAATTTAAACTCCTCTGTGACACTTTAATGGCGACTAATATCCCATTAAATAAACTTGACAATCGCACTTTGGAAATATTTCTCCAAAAATATACTGGTTGAAATGTTCCTGATGAATCCACTTTACCAAATATCATGTTTCTAAGTGCTTCACGACTGCATTAGAAAACATCTTTCAAATCAGTGGTAAATGTTGTAGCGACAGGTACAAGGAAAAAATACTTTTATGTGTTAGTGACAGTGCCGCATATATGTTAAAAACAGGCAGACTATTAAAGGAAACATATCCTTCCTTATATGCTGCATATTTCTTGTGTAGCACATACTCTCCACAGAAACTGTGAATATATCAGAGACACCTATCAAGAAGTTGATAGACTTGTGTCCGCTTTTAAAAAAGTTTTCAGAAAAGCACCATTGAGAATAGCTCTTTACAGTGAAAAACTTCCTTCTTTGTCACTGCCTCCCCCGTCAGTGATAACTAAATGGGGAACATGGTTGGAAGCTACTAGTTTTTATGCAGAGAATTTCGATAATTTACAAAATTTTGTTACATATTTAAATGAAAGTATTTTCTGAGTGCAAGGAATTAACACAAATCCAAAATTTAAAAAATCAGTTGTTATTCCTTTAGGAACACTTTGGAAATTTGCCTAAACTAATCACATACTTTGAAAATCGAAATCTCAAATCAAAAGATGGATTAACCACATTAGATGTGGCTATTAATAATTTCAAAACTATTCCAAGTGACTTCGGATGTGGCCTTCGGCAAAAATTAGACGCAGTGTGTAATAGAAATCCAGAGATAATAACGTTGCGGCAATTATGTATGGGGACAATGACACAAAATCTAACTGCTAAATACGCCGAAGTAAAAGAATACTCCAGTATGCCACCTATAACCAGTTGCATTATAGAAAGGACGTTATCTCTCTACATGGATGTACTTCATTCAAAAGAACAAAGTTTACAGAAGAGAACCTTCAGAAAGTATGCTAGTAAATATTAATACTCCCTTACTTGACTTGAACTACAAAATGAACAAATAATAAGGTAGTTTGTATTTTATAGATCACCAGCCACTTGTTATCCAATTATATAAATAAAATTAAAACCTCTTTAAAAATACAACATTTCAATAGAGGGCCCATGGGCGATCAGTCATCGGCCTCCCGTGTCCGGTCTATATTTATAATTTATTTTTCTCAGTGTAGATATCCATGATTGGCGTCAAAAAAGTATTTGTTCACCAAGCCAACGGACGTTCCACATATCGCTTGTCACAATAGCAAAATTATACGAATTTTTAATGATATCATCGCTGTTGCAAATGAGAAAAATCTGGACCATGTGTACATTGGCCTCAATTATGTTGAACCATATATTTTTTTAACTAAAAATATGTGTTTGATTTAGTTTTTTCTCACTCATATCAAACCACCCTCATTTAGTAATTAAAATAGTCAATGTTCATTGCTTACAACGGATTTTAAATCAACAGAAAAACATCTTAATGATTTATATTCTCAATTTAGTGTTTCACATGAATCGTCTATCTTTTTACACTTGACCTACAGGTCAATAACAAGTAATAATAATATTTAATAAATATAAATACATATGTAAGTTGCCTGATTTAAGAAAACCTACATAATTTCTATTATATCTCTCAAAAAATTGCTTTTAATTCTATTATTAAGAAATCTGTAAATATCGGGTGTTATGTGAGTAATTAAATATAAATAAATCAGCTGTTACTACTCTATTGTATGAGTAATTTACGTCATCAATTAAACTTTTATCTTTCATATGTTGACTTCAACAACAATTTAAAACGAATAAAAAAAACATAATCGAAGGTCATGGATGTGGGACGCAAATCACTTTTATACAGTATCGGGGTTCACGACCGCAAAATTGATCAGTTATTCAAACTAATAAAAATGTACATTAAAAATTCTATTGGGTTATTCCATTAATTGTTCTAGATTTTTCTTTTTAAGTTCTCGAATTTTCTAGATTTGTTTCTGTATTCTAAACTTTTAGTAGAATGTTCCAGAACTTTCTAGACTCTTTTAAAATATTCGGCACTTTTCTATTCCCTCAATTACTATAAATTTGTCTCTAAAATCTCCTAATTTTCTAGAATTTTCTATTTCATTTATTCTAGTGTTTTCCCGAAATTACTGTAATCTTCCGTATTTCTCTGTCCTAATTCATTATACATGCTAGGTTTTTCTCTATAATTCTGGAATTTTCCAAATTTTCTGTTGCATTTTTTCTAATCTTTTAGTAGAATTTTCAAGAAATGTCTTTCATAATTGCTTCAGTGTTTTTTCGAAACTTCTAGAATTTTCGGCGCAAGTATTTCTGTTCTATTTTAATAGAATTTTTTGTTTCGTTTTAATGTTTTCACACAACTTCTACAATCTTTAGTATTTTTCTGTGGCATTAATTACTAAACACTTATCTACAATTCTCGAATATCTCAGATTATTTTGAACTTATTGCTGATTTGTGCTAGTGTTATCCTGAAACATCTATGTTTACCTCCATTAATCTTAATTAATGGTGCGTCTGGTAGTGATCGTGTAACTTCTGAACGACTTGACCGATTGAGGTCATATTCAAACAATATGTTTGTTTTGTCGAGATGATGGCTTTTGTAGAATTTTCAAGAAATGCCTTTCGTAATTGCTTAAGTGTTTTTCGAAACTTCTAGAATTTTCTGCGCTATTAATTGTTTTCGATTTCACTCTTCAAGATACTTCTAAAAACTTTGTTCTAAACTTTTAATAAAATTTAGTTCTAGATGTTTTTCTAAAAGTCTGGAGTTCTCATATATTTCTGTTCTGTTTTAATAGAATTTTTTGTTTTGTTTGTTTTAATGTTTTCAGAAAACTTCTACAATCTTCAGTATTTTTCTGTGACATTAATTATTCAACACTTCTCTACAGTTCTCGAATCTCCCAGATTGTTTTGAACTTATTGCTGATTTGTGCTAGTGTTATCCTGAAACATCTAGAGTTTTCCTTATGTTTACCTCCATTAATCTTAATTAATGGTGCGTCTGTTGGTGATCGTGTAACTTCTGACCGACTTGACCGATTGAGGTCATATTCAAACAATATATTTATTTTGTCGAGATGATGGCTTTAGTAGAATTTTCATGAAATGTCTTTCGTAATTGCTTAAGTGTTTTTTCGAAACTTCTAGAATTTTCTGCGCTATTAATTGTTTTCAATTTCACTCTTCAAGATTCTTCTATAAACTTTTAGTAAAATTTTGTTAGTTCTAGATCTTTCTCTAAAAGTCTAGAGTTCTCAAATATTTCTGTTCTCTTTTAATAGAGTTTTTTGTTTCGTTTGTTTTCATGTTTTCACAAAACTTCTATAATCTTCAGTATTTTTCTGCGGCATTAATTATTCCACATTTTTCTCTACAATTTTCGAATTTCCCAGATTGTTTTAAACTTATTATTGATTTGTGCTAGTGTTATCCTGAGACATCTAGAGTTATCCATCTTTTCTGTTTCATCATTCATTATTCTAACTACTGCTCCAAAATCCTAGAATTTTTCTTTCTATTTGTTCCAATTTTCTTTCAAAATTTCTAGAATTTTCTTTGTTTTCACCTCCATTAATAATATTAATATTAATTAATGGTGCGTGTGATCGTGTACCTTCTGAACAACTTGACCGATTGAGGTCATATTTAAACAATATATTTGTTTTGCCGACATGATGACCTTAGTAGATTTTTCTACGCTATTAATTGTTTTCGATTTCACTCATTAAGATTCTTCTAAAAACTTCGTACTAAAAATTTAGTGAAATTTAGTTCTAGATCTTTTTCTAACAGTTTAGAGTTCTTAAATATTTCTGTTTGTTGTAATAGCATTTTTGGTTTCGTTTGTTTTCATGTTTTCACACAACTTCTACATTCTTCAGTATTTGTCTGCGGCATTAATTATTCCACATTTTTCTCTACAATTCTCGAATCTCCCAGATTGTTTTGAACTTATTGTTGATTTGAGGTAGTGTTATCCTGAAACATCTAGAATTTTCCATCTTTTGTGTTTCATCATTCATTATTCTAACAACTGCTCCAAAATCCTAGAATTTTCTAGAATTTTACTTTCTATTTGTTCCAATGTTCTTTCGAAATTTCTAGAATTGTCCTTATTTTCACTCCACTAATAATATTATTATTAATTAATGTTGCGTCTGTTAGGGATCGTGTTACTTCTGAACGACTACACCGATTGAGATCATATCCGAACAATATATTTGTTTTGTTGAGGTGATGGCTTTAGCAAAATTTTCAAGAAATGCCTTTCATAATTGCTTTAGTGTTTTTTCGAAACTTCTAGAATTCTCTTCGCTATTAATTGCTTTCGATTTCACTCTTCAAGATTCTTCTAAAAATTTTGTTCTAAACTTTTAGTAAAATTTATTTCTTGATGTTTCTCTAAAAGTCTAGAGTTCTCAAATATTTCGTTCTATTTTAATAGAGTTTTTTGTTTCGTTTGTTTTAATGTTTTCACACAACTTCTACCATCGTCAATATTTTTCTGCGGCATTAATTATTCCACATTTTTCTCTACAATTCTGGCATCTCCCAGATTGTTTTGAACTTGTTTGTGTTAGTGTTATTCTGAGACACTAGAAATTTCCATCATTTCTGTTTCATCATTCGTTATTCTAACGACTGCTCCAAAATTTCCTTATTTTGACCTCCATTAATCTTAATTAATGTTGCGTCTGTTAGTGATGTGTAACATGTGATCGATTTGACTGATTGAGATATTCAAACAATATATTTGTTTTGTCGATATGATGGTTTCACTAGAATGTTCAAGAAATGCCTTTCATAATGGCCTTAGTGTTTTTTTTTAAATTAGTAGAATTTCCTGCTCTTTTAAATGTTATAGATTTCACTCTTCAAGATTCATATATATACTTTGTTCTAATGTTTTCACAAAACTTGACCGATTGTCATAGTCAAACAACATATTTGTTTTGTCGAGATGATGGCTTTAGCAGAATTTTCAAGCATTCCTTTCATAATTGCTTTAGTGTTTTTTTTCGAAACTTTTAGAATTGTCTTCGCTATTAATTGTTTTCGATTTCACTCTTCAAGATTCTTCTAAATACTTTGTTCTAAACTTTTAGTAATATTTATTTCTATATGTTTCTCTAAAAGTCTAGAGTTCTCAAATATTTCGTTCTATTCTAGTAGAATTTTTTGTTTCGTTTGTTTTAATGTTTTCGACCGTATTTTTCTGCGACATTAATTAATTTCAGATTTTTCTCGAATCTTCCAGATAGTTTTGAACTCATTATAGTTTAGATTTGTTAGAATTATCTTGAAATATTTAACATTTTCCATCGTTTTTGCTTAATCAATCATTAGATTTCTTGTTTCAATGATTTTTCTCACGGCCAGTCTGAAAACTTATTTGTCGCACTATGTATGTATGTTTATTGAGAGTTAAAATTACTTAAAAATTCCAACGTATTATCTTTTATTTTGTTATGACTCTATAGCTTTAACTATACTTGGGCGAGATAGGGGAATACGGTTAAGTTTCACTCTGACTAGACCGACTCGTGTTTTGTCGGCTCTCGGGCACCGTTTTCCCGAGAGCCGACAAAACACGAGTCGGTCTAGTCAGAGTGAAACTGCACCGTATTCTCCTATCTCGACCATGTTATAACTTTAACTAAGGATGGGGAGAAAGGCGCAATGCTAAACATTTGCAGGGGGCTGCCAAAAGTGCTATCACCGCCCTTGATTGTCAATACCTAAAACATATTAAAAACAATATATTGGCGTATTTCACTTTAATTATTTCTTTATATCAGGTAGGTACTCTTGATTTTCTCTGATGTTACTCATTTTCGACCGCAAACATTTAATTAATCGCATGTTTCCAGTGGTATTTTCTCATAATTCACAGTCACAATTACATAGCACAAATTTAATCGATAACGTAACGGTGTGTGATTTGAACTTTTCAGTGAACTACAAAATATATGGGCGTAATCGGAGTATTGCATTTTGTACCTATGACTAATTAAGCAAACATTAACTTTAATAGACGATTATAGAGGCACTGACGAATCTGAGTCACTATTGATTCATTAACAATATATGAGTTTGATATCGCTTGCAAATGGTACACACTACACATATATAATATGTTGGTACAAGAAAACGCACAATTATTAAAAGACATATTTTTTAAGAAAAAAAAAAGTATCAGCTTAGAAATCTGCTGTATGTAGTTACATTGAAACTTGAATATTCATGAAACGCCGACACTATGAATTATAAAAGAGCCATTAGTTCAACGAACTTAACGCAATTACTGCTTCAATTTATCCGCAATCGCGGGGTGATTTACCGGTAGTTATAAATTATCAACGCCTGATTAAATCAACTTAAATTGTATTGTATAGATGATATATTTATAAGAAATATAATCGAATTAAATAATGAAAATAAATCACAGAGTATACTGGGTGTTTGTTTCACTGTGGAGGAAGACCTAGGAGTGTTGCGCTGTTGAGATCCCAGATAGAAATTTGATTGTTATTGGTTATTGGGAGATATTCATGTGCGTTTTTGAATTTTTTATTGGCCTACTTAACTTTGTTTCTGGAACAGGTAATTGTTGGGGGCGATTTCAATATTGATATCTTGCACAACAATGGCATCGTATCTCGTTCTAGAGATATTTTGTGTTTCTTCAATCTGGATGTCACGATTCGGTCTGCCACTAGGGTAACCTCTCTACATCTACATCCACAATTGACAACATTTTGGTATTAGGGCTGCCTGCTAATCGGTATTGCAGTAGAAGCAATTAGTGGTGATTCGGGTGGATCTCTGGATTATTATTCTGCTAGATCGTTTAATGATGATAATATTAGAAATTTCATTTTATATTTGACTAATGAGGAATGGAGAACAACACATTAACAAATATGACAAAATGCCAGAATATACGTTCACCTAATTAACTTTGCAAAAGATATACTCTATATACGTTCTTGGAAGATTTGAGAAAAGGTGGTATAAAGATAAATCGAGCTTATCGACATATAAGAATACTTTCAGGACAAAGAATTTATCCTTCATTGTGTATGACTTACAAAAAGGATACTATCAAACTATAACAACATGAGTTCTAAATATTTTATAAGCCATTCTGTCTGAAATTTGCTTAATATCTCTGCATTAATTCTTTGAGTAAAATCTTGTAAGTCTCTAGGTTAGTTAACACCTCACTTGACCTCATTAGAAGTCCAAAAGGAAAAGAAAATGCGAGTGCTGATAGAACAACACATTGAAAAATATGACAAAATATCAGAATATACGTTCACCTAATTAAATTTGCAAAAGATGTACTTTATATCCTAACCAATCGTATAGAAATTTCTACGAGTGTTTTGCAATTGTCGAACTGTAATGGAATTGCAAGCGTCTGTGATTCCTGGTTTCTCTGGAACATTATCGTAGACTTTACTTCATACATGGCCCCACAAAAAAAAATCGACTGGGGTAAGGTCTGGGCTTCTGGCAGGTCATCTTAATGGTCCATATTGCCCAATCCAACTATTGGGAAAACTTTGATTCAAGAATTCCGTGATTGTGGCAGCACTATGAGCTGGTGCTCCATTTTGCTGGAATATTATTTCCCCATTACCTCGCAACTCATCCAGACGGGGGCACCTACTTCCATCAGAAGTAGATTTAAATATTTCCATTGATTTATATTCCCGGCTATAAAAAACGGACCCATCATATTATTCCCCACTATTCCCACCCAACTTTCTGAGGTCACTGCGTTTTAGCCCCATCCAGAGCATATGTACATTCGTCAGAAAACAGTATTCTTGTTAAAACATTTGGATCATTATTTATTCTTTCCATCCAATATTGGCAAGTTTCATTCTTGGGAACAAATCTATTGGTAACAATTTGTGAACATTTTTAATCTTATAAGATTTATACTTTTCGGTTTATAACGCTTTATAGCAACTGCTTCTTGAAATTTGGAACTGGTCGGCAAGGATATTTAGGCTTGTGGAGCCCTCGTTTTCAACCATCAAATAAATGTTTATTTTGGTCTCTTCTGTACCTGCAGATGGATTTCTAATTCGTTTCCTGTGCTCTTGAATTCATTGTAAAATCGAGACACTGTTGAAATACTTAAAACTGGCCGATCAGGATATGCTGCAGCTAAGTTGTCAACAATATCCTGAAAGATATTCCTTGGATACATACCGTAACAATTTCCACTCGTTCTGCAACTGTGTACATAGACTCTTTTTTCGTAAATTTGCTTGTCACTAGCGAAGTGACAAGCGATGTCAACTAGCATAAAATTTTTAAATGTTTACGCTACGTTGATTTTGTTACTCACTTTTGTGCGAATTAATTACAACTGAAAAGGAAAAAATAATTAAAAAGAACAACTTCCCATATTTATATATGTTGTGGATGCTACACTGCTGAGGAATGATAAAATATTGTAATAGTTTATTTATTAACTTGATCCCATCAGCATAAAATTTTTAATATTCTTATGATTTCTTGCAGTGATTTACTTCTTATGCTCTGATTCACCTCTTATTTAGTTTTGCGTGGGATAAGGGCAAGAAATTAAACAAGATGTCTAAATCTCTTATAAAAAAATATATTTTTCTACTCCCATACTTTAATTGTATTATTAGATATGCTGAACCTGTACTTTAATGATGTCCATTACGATACAGATTTTCATTACGATACAAGTTTATATCCAATAGGAATGCGACATTCCAATATTCAAACAATATTCAATATGGCGACTGCATATCTGACAGATATAAAAATTAATTAAATGCGACAGTTCTCTGCAATTTACTCGTAAGTATTTAAAATGTGTGGTTTTTTGAAAATATAAACGGTAAAAATGAATGATAATGGCAGTGAAATGTAAAATTTGCCACCAACAATTTATTACGAGCTAAATTCGCAAAAACGTACGGAAAATTTTACGCTCAATTTATGAAATGGAATGTTCAAAAAATAATGTTTTATTATGTAGTCGTAGAAAAAATAGTGTATGCAACTCGCATTTAATGGCTATTAAGACACTCGAATTCATTACAATACTCGCCTTCAGCTCGTATTGTAATTTTCATTCTCGTGTCTTAATAGCTATCATTAAATGCTCATTGCATAATATACTATTACATTCAGAAATAACTATTGTTAATAACCTTGTGTTTTATAGAATTTTGTTCTATAATAAAAAAAAAACATTTATACTCACTTTAGAGTTATAATGTTTGTGAAATATTTATATATCTATGATGATAGCTGAATGAATATTCATCTTGTTCTTCTAAATGTTAAAATATTATTGATTCTGGATAATTTGTTTATTAATACGATGCCGTCACTATTTTACTAAAACATACATTCTCACATAGTGCTTCAGTAATCTAGAATCTTGCAACGTGAATGCTTTGAAATTGGTTCATACTAATCGCTAGCTGTAAACATTCTCACATTGTACCTCTAGCTGCTTAGCATCTGCCCATCAAAAACATCCCCGCTTATTCGTATTAATTTATTTGAATTAAAGAATTAATACGAATAAGCGGGGACAACTTACACATTTTGACAATAGATTTGTCCTTAAATGTTGGCAACCTATTGTACTTGCAAGTATCTGTTTTTAACTAACACCTCAATTTTTTTTAAATAAACGATTTAAAATAAAATAGGTATTCTTTTTTTTCTTAATTACTAAACGAATTCTCAAGATTATTATTTTCGATAACGTGAAGGTCACAGCAATATGTAGACTATAACTACTGGGAATTTCCGTATTTACAGAGGTACTTTGTAGGAAATAACAATGACAATGAATTCATAAGCCGCTGCCAATGAAATTCTTAATGTGATTTTTGTGCAGTTTCTCGTTTGTTGTAACGTAAAATAGGTAATAAAGCATGTTTCTTATCCGATTAATTATGCAAAAATTTGTTAAATTACAACTTTTGAAAATTCGCCTATCTCGTGAATAGCATCACTCGGTTATAACGTCTGCGTTCTACTATATTTCCACTAAAGTTTTTAGAACAAAAAAGCCATTGCTAAAATGAACATTTCGAATTTGCAAAGGTTCAGTTGAGAAACTGAGAAGTAGGTACATACCTACTTCTCAGTTTAGAAAAGCATAACTTTGGTACGTCACAATTCCTTGGAATACCACTGTATATTTAAAAGTGTCTTCGAACGATGGCTACTAATGACCATGTCTAAAATATAATTTCAATATCGTTGTTAACTTGACAGGTATTTACATATTTCCTCATTTTTACATATAACTCTATATAATAGTGGGAGGATTATTTTATTTTAAAAACTTGGAAATACCTACCTACAACAGCAGATAATAATAGCTGTATAACACTTGAGAGATTAGATTATTATTACTGCCGTTCAAGGCAATCCCTTAGCCTCAGTAATAGTTATTTAATGAGACAGTAATTAAGAAATTCCAACTTGGCACAACACATGTAGATAATCAATGCTTTTACATTTAGGTATTGCCAATATTATACTTTGCTACTAATGTCATTTATATAAGTTTCCCATATTATTTGGCTATTAGTTATTTAAAAAAAGGCCTAGAATTTTTAATATAAGATACAGAATGGATCACCTGTAAGATTACAATTCCAATGAATTTGATTTTATATTATTTTTCAATATCACTTATATCTCATATCTATACGGTTATTAAAATAAGGTAGACTTTTGCTTCCAATATATACAGGCTGGATCACTTCTCACCTACTTGCCTTCCCAACAAGTGCATTCAAGGTTGATCTAGGCAGTAAGTAATTTATTCCGTTCTTTTTCTAATCTTTTCTGTAAGCAACATTTTCAAAACTTTTTACTTTCTTATACGGAAGAATAAGGAAGTACTGTGATGACGAAAATTTTCAACCTCGAGATTTTTGCAGATGTCCACGTTTTGAAGTCCCCTGATAACTAAAAAAAGTGGTTTTTAAAAAATGGTAGTGTGTGTGTGTGTGACCACGATTTCGGTCAAACGGCTATAGATATCAATTCCAAATTTTGTATTTACATGTATATACTCCCTCTGGAGATCTGATTAGTTTTTCAGTAAAACCGGTAGATCGAAAGTAGTAGTTTACATCGGTGAAAAAATCGAATTTTGCCAATATTTCAACAATTACTAAGTTTAAACAAATTTATAAAAAATACAAATGTACTAAAAATTAAATTTCAGGAAAATTGTATTAAAAAAGTTTCTCGAAATTCCTACAGAAAGTAGGTCTTTTACTCTTATCAAAAATGAGTTTTTTGCGTCAACCGGTTCAATTGAAAACAAAAAAATCACTAGCCCTGCAAATGAAATTATAACAAGTATTGTTGAGAAAAATTCTTCAACATCATTTCGTCGTCGCAGCCAACAATTAGGCATTTCAAGGAGCTCTCTTCAATGAATTTTGACGACAGATTTGAATTTGTTAGTTTAGAATGTTCAATTAACACAGAAATTGAAGCCACAAGACAAGACCATGCAAGTCTTCGGGCGTTCACAAAAGACCACAAGTTGATGGTGAATTTTCGAAAAAAATCATCTTTAGTGATGAGGCGCATTTACATTTTACCGGCTATGTTAATAAACAAAATTGACGAATTTGAGTATCCGAAAATCCAAATCTGATTAAAGAATTCCCTATACATCCTCGACGGGTCATAGCTTGGTGCGCATTTTGGTCTGATGGAGTGATTGGATTTCATTTTTCAAAAATGAAAATCAAAATGCCATTACTCTCAATGAAATGCGATATCTTGAGATGATTTTAAACTTTTTATTGCCTAAAATTAATGGTATGAATGTTGAAGAAATATGGTTGCAACAAGACGGTGCAACATGTCTTACTGCCAATGAAACCGTGCAGTTATTGCAAGAAACATTTAATGGTCGTGTTATTTCTAAGCGAGATAATGTGAATTGGTCACATAGGTCATGTGACTTGACACCGTTAGACTTCTTTCTCTAAGGATAGAGTGTACAACAATAAACCACAAACAACTGAGGACCTCAAAAATAAAATTCGACAGAACATTGTGAATATTTCGCTGCAATTATGTCAAAAAATCACTATTCGATAAGAGTAAAAGTGTTATTCCGATCCAAATTCGATTCTTTTTATATAGGCTGTTCCAAAAATAACTGACATCTTAAATATTTAATAAAACACATTTTATATTTGATAACTGATAATATTTTTATTGATCTAGAAAGTAGAGACATGGAGGTTATGTGTGATACAAAACATCTGACAAATGACCGCCTCCGCTGTTTCACAACATTTTGTGAAACAGCGGAGGCGGTCTCTACTTTCTAGATCAATAAAAATATTATAGGTTATCAAATATAAAATGTGTTTTATTAAAATTTAAGATGTCAGTTATTTTTGGAACAGCCTATATAAAAAAATCGAAATTTGGACCGGAATAACACTTTTACTCTTATCGAATAGTGATTTTTTGCAAATATAATTATATATTATAATAATTATAGAGCTGGATTTGTAATATTTTTTGTATAAATAACATTTCAAAATTCGGACCGGAAGTAACACTTTTACTCTTGGCGAGTAGCACTTTCTTTCGAATAACTTTTCTATAGAGAAGTTTTATATAAACAAATTCTTAAAATTTGACTTGAAGTTATACACTTACACACAGACTTATTTTTCTAAAAAGATAAAACTATATTTAAAACAATTTTGTATAATTTAAAACGCTTCTGCATATAACAAAGTCGTGTGGTGGCCACACCTCATTATTTTTATTTGTTGCTATCCTTCGTTAACGTAAATAAATCGATAATGTGAACAACCATTGTTTTATTCGATTCACAATATGGAGTGTCTAATATAAAAAAATTGTTTGTAACTGAAATAGTCCTCATCAACAAATTAACAACTAATAATTAATTCTATTTCTTTCGCAACAGAATTATGTATCCTCCTCTTTCATTTATATACCACCAAAATTTTAATGTTATTTTTGAAATGGCAGCTGAATAAATAGGCCTTACATTCGTAAGCAATTAATCGTTTTACTAACATAAACATTGTTTTTTTGTATTAATTATTTTGATGCCTAATTACCTATCACCCTGTATATGAACAAGGTTTGTAGAACATTTAACTAAAATTGTGATTTGCAGTATTAGTTTCTGCTTTAAAATTTAGTGAATATTTGATTACTTTGTCTTATCTCGTTTTAAATACATACACAAGTTTATTTTATTTTAGCCAAACTGAAACACATTTATAATGTAATGAAATTACGCAAATACTAATCATACTCCAAGAAATTATGATTAATAAAGTGACAATAGGAAAATTACCCAACAAAACATTCTTGGAAGTATGAGCGTGAAGAGAATAAGGTTAAATAAAATGTTTGTTGTTATATTTCGTGAGTTAATTCTAAATATTTATATATACTTACTTTTCCCTGTACTCTCTTCAAATAAACGATGATTTTCAATGTAATTAAATTGCTTTCCTTGAAATTTTTTTATTTTTTCTCTATATTTATTATAATAATAATAAAACAAAAGAAATATATTTAAAAATTTATTTTCCAATACAGATTAAAATCATATATAATATTAAATCATATATACAATAATAAAATTACATACTCTTAAAACAGAGTAAATATATAATTCGTATATTATTTACAATTCTACAAAACTGCATATTTAAGTCTTTCTCAGGGCCAACATCGATTAATGAAAAAGTGATTTTAGGAAAATATGACGTTTGAACGAAACAAACGAAGAAGGAAAAAAGGAAGCAGCCCTTGTTGTGTGCGTATATATTCTCAGGACTACCTGGGATTTATAAACAATCGGGTTTTGGAATGTGTTAAGTTTAAACCGTCGTCAGTAGTAGGTCTCGTTTTAAATGCCGTGAGAAAGAAAGACGGAAAGAAGTGATATTATAAAGCGGCCTCAGTCGTCTGGGTTTATTCAAACAACAAAAAGAAACACTGAAATATGCAGCCACAACACAACGCGAGCGCGGTACAAATATAAAAATACAATTAGTTAACATTTTTCTCACTATCACAATATGGTTCAAGGTGGTACACGATTGATACCAAAAAAAGAAATTATACAATAATCATTTATAATATTTATCTATTTAGTTGTTCATCATCGCATCTGTGTACCGTTTTAAAACAGTGTCGTTATATATATTATATAAATCGATTATTACACCTAAGATATCACAATAATTGAATTTAATAAAGATAAAACAAAATGAACGACGTCATTAATGCCCGCAGATTAAATTCGAAATATTACCTACTAATGAATGCGAAATTAAACTATTATATCATTTACGGGATGATGATAAACGACACTGTTTTAAAAAATGCACAGAGCAAAAACTAAAAAGAAACATTTCGTTGTTGTCTTTCAAGAGATCACGAGACTATTCAACAACAAAAATTAATTAATTAAGAAGAAGTCGGAATAAGAACTAGCTGGCAATGATTGGTTTAAACAAAAAAATTAGGGGGATAGAAACAAAAACACTAAATTAACAGTTATACAGTCATGGCAATAAACGGTCTCTGTTGTAGCGCGTCACCTGTATCCTTGGCTTGTGCGGAGCATAAATCAGGAGTGGATACGGATCTGTTTAATTTTCCTTCGCTCATGCCGAAACTGAAGATCGACACTAAGGACGTTATACGATCAATTTCCATCGCCGATCCGGGGTTAACCTCCTGTGCCGTTGTTGTTTGTATGGCTGTTGCTGTAGTTGTTGTATTAGTATTAGACGATGATGACGTTCTCTCTGCTTCCACTTCTTTCGTGACGTTATCCGATAGAATAGTAGCGTCGTCGAGGAATACAGAATCGTCGCCTTCTTCCGTACATCTACTCCGTTTAGGTAGAATAGATTGTACCGCCTCTTCGGTTTCCCAATCGGTAACGGCCCGTCGTCTTTTCAAACAGGGCGAACTAATTCTTTCCCGCAGCACACTATTATTATTATTATTATTACTAGTACTAACATTAGGCGTCTTATCGAGGTCCAAGTAAGTTAATTCACCCGAAGAAGGCGGTTGATTCTCCTTATCTTGATTTTCCGAGCACTTTACGCAAGACGGCTGGAGAAATTCAAGATTCGAAGCTTCCTCGACGTCTTCGGATAGCGGCATGGAATCGATTCCCGCTTCTTCCGCGGTTAAACCCACCAGATCCTCCTGGGAAGTCGCCTTTGAGGGTAGCGACGTCGGTGCAGACTGATAATGAACCATATTATACGCCTCCTCCATGAATATGTAGCGCGCTTTCTGAAGAACAGTAGCTACTAAGAGATTTTTATGTAAACTAACACCACCGCGATTGGCTCTCGATTGAGCGATTTTCGTTAGAGAAATGCCGATTAATCTTTGAGCTTCACTGGCCATCGCACAACAATTAATAATTTATTAATTAATCCTTTTTTTAATGTGTAAAAAAATATGCGTCACTCCACAGGTGAGTCACTTTCGCACTGATAAAAACTTTTACTGTTTCGAACACACCGTACTAGTCGCAATGACACTTTCTACTGAAATGCACGAGAAGCCCGGGACACTCATATATATAGTTTCGCGCCGTGACGTCACAACCTACTTTCAACGTGTCTCCGACCAATGAGGCGACGTCCTTGCCGAATTAATCCGAACACCCTCGTCCGCGATACGAGATCCGTCAGTAAGGTTCATATTGTCAAATTTTCCGCCTTGCCACTGATCTCTAATAACAAAACGCTTATTAATAGCGGAAGTTGATGTCACAAAAAATACGTCTTGCGTACGCTAGGCATCGGAGATTTCTTTGTTTGATAGAACTGTTACGTTTTATAGATTATCTTAGAAAAATATGCGGGGAATTAGCGAACTGATTCACACTTTTTGACCGCACGGAGGTTGCAAGGTTGAAAAATTGAGTAGTGCCTTTTTCCAAACATGGTTGTCAATTTTATTAGGAATACGACGGCTACACAACGCATGATATACAGCGTGGTAATAATGTAAGGGATAAATTCGTTAATACAATATCTACATTTGTTCACGTATTATACGGCGTGTGTCAAAAATTAATGTCAACTGTCTTATTTTAAATAGAAACACATATATTTTTTACATACTAATTTACAAAAGAAAAATATACAATGTGTCTACTTAAGTTGGAATCATATGGAAAACTTTTTTTATTATTAATTTTAAAAAAAAAGTTACTCTTCGTAAAAAGTTCTGCATGGTCAAGAACTTAATCAAATATCAATTTTTGCAGTCGTATACAATGTGTGTCAAAAAAGATGAATTTTGCTCAAGATTAAAGTACCTTTATTTTTGACATTATGGAATATTGTTATAAAAAATAATAGATTAAATTTGAAAAATACATTCCAGTACGTAATTACATTTATCTACCATGAAAAATCAGGTTTCATTAATTTTTACAAATTATTCTACACATTGATTCTATTTAAAAACATTATAATTTACTTTTATTTTTGAAAATTTAAATACTGAATATTTATATCTTCCGTTTATTAAAACATGATAATCTTTACGTTTCTTAATGTTTGCAACAATTTTTCTACACATTGATTGCTCTAGTTACCTTGCACAGACAAATAATGTTTGACGTTTGAACGTCAAAACGAGTTGGCATTTATAAAATATGAAATGAATGTGTTATTAACTCGTCAAGAAAAAAATGATATTGTTTTGGTTGTTGGAGAAAACTATAAAACGCATAGAGAAGAAGCACTTATTTTTTAATATATTAGACATCCGAATAGAAGTATTAGTCAATCAACAGTTAGGAAAATAGTAAATAAATTCAAGACTGGATGTATATTTATAACAATTTTCATAAGAAACGCCGAAAATCGGTTGTGAATGCTGACACGGAATTAGAAGTATTGCTATCTGTAGTTGAATTTCCAAAAATTTCCAAGTTTTCTTAAAAAGAAATCGTGAATGGTTACAAGTTACAGCAGAAATTTCCGATAAGAAAAAAGAAAATGTCGGTCGCCCATGGAAGTCGTTTGAAGATTTAAGCGCTCATAGTAAAAGACGAAAAACTCAACATTTAAGAAAGGATAATACAGCTGAAGAACTTCTATATGCTGGCCAAATGAATGAAGAGCTAAATTATTTCGGTGATCAAATTGGACAACTACTAGAGACAAAGGTAGCGAGATCAACAGAAGACGTGTCTGTGAACATACAACGCTACTGACTCATGGTGGACGGTAAAGTTTGCAATGCGGTAACACAAACCACATCGACAATGAAGTGCTATAGTTGTAAGGCTAGCTCTAAAGATTTCAGTAAGTTAATACAGACAAAAGAGTAACCTAAAATTTGGCTTATCTATATTACACGCCCAAATACGATTTTTTGTAACATTACTCCATTTTTCTTAAATGTAAAATCCCAATACAAAAATGGGAAGTTAGATTGGTGGCAGAGAAAGAATTGTCACAGATGCAATAAAAGGTAGGATTGCCTTGCAATAAGACCATGGGCTCCGAGGCTGTGGACACTGTCTTTCGAGAGTAACACACATCATAAACTTAACCACTTTATCTGTGTACTATTAACAAGTGACTATACAAGTAACGTTATGACTATTACAATCATTTTACTAACTCTATTCTCTCACTTAATCTATCCTACTATTTATACACATCGATCTTAACCTACTTGTGTTATTTACTAAACATGTTATTGTATTCTACTCTACTTAATTATTAGTTTATAAAACACTGATAAGTAGGTGCACTAGGTATGAGGACATATGCGGCAATTTCGCGATGTATAACATAACGTAAAAATATTGCCCTCATTACTTATTACACCTCCCTTCGCTGGGGGAAAGGCACATAAAGAAGGTGGCTGTTGTTTATTTTCTTTCATATCTACATGCTAAAATATTGCTCTCATTACCTATTACACAGAATAGAAAGAGGGAAATCCAAGAAAATTTGAAAAGAGAACTTAGCCTCATTGTCGATGTTCGCAAATCCGGTTACGGTAACAGCAATGACGGCAACACTAGTCGAACATATTTCGCAAACGATAAAGTGTCTTCCGAAATAACAGGGGGTCGACCTACATATAATTTAGAGGTTCGGAGTTATTTTAGAAATAATATCCAGTGGACATTAAATAAATGCCGAACAACTTTTTGAATTCTGCAGTGATACCGCCAAACTGTATGTAGAGCTGTATTCGTGGAACCCATGTCTCCGGTCACAAGATATTAATTCATGGACCCCTTCTAGTGCAACATGTTTTGTTAGCAATTAGAAGAATGTTATAAGAAGCAGCACAAGTTTTATAGAGAGCATTCAAACATATTAAACAGATTTCTCTGATTCGTATATGAGCAGCATAAGTCCAAAAACGACGAAAAGAACAAAACCTTTTAGACAAGAACCTCTGACAATGCTACTTCCACCAGAAGTGGAAAATGTGAGTGAATACACTGAAGGGATAGATACTGCAGTGAAGAAGATAGTGACACCCCAGATGAAGAACGTTGGGAAAGGTTATCATATGAGATAATATATGAGTCATTTAAATATAGTGTATTATGCATTGGGCATTTGATGATAGCTATTAAGACACGAGAGTGAAAATTACAATACGAGCCGAAGGCGAGTATTGTAATAAATACGAGTGTCTTAATAGCCATTAAATGCGAGTTGCATACCCTATTTTTTCTACGACCACATAATAAAACATTACTTTTTGAACATTCCATTTCATAAATGGAGCGTAAAATTTTCCGTACGTTTTTGCGACTTTAGCTGGTAATAAATGGTTCGTGGCTACTAAGGCTTCTTCCATAATTTCTGCTGGAGTCGAATTTTACATTTCACCGTCGTTATCCCCCATTTTTACCGTTTATATTTTTAAAAAAGCACAAATTTTAAGTACTTGCTTGTAAATTGCAGAGAACTGTCACATTTATTTAATTTGTTTATCTGTCAGATATGCAGTCGCCATATTGAATATTGTTTGAATATTGGAATGTCGCATTCCTATTGGATATAAACTTGTATCGTAATGAAAGATCTGTATTCCTATTGGATATAAACTTGTATCATAATGAAAATCTGTATCGTAATGGACATCATTAAAGTACAGGTTCGGCATATCTAATAATACAATTAAAGTATGGGAGTAGAAAATAGTATATTAAAATACAAGTAACAGAAGGCCTTTCATTCCAGCATGATTTCCAAATTCGGACACGAGCGCGCAGCGCGAGTGGCTGGAGGAAAGAATGCTTTAATGGCCTTCTGTTACGAGTGTTTTACACTATTTTCTCTGTTTCGGATTGTATTTATATTATTTATTTATAGAAAAATTGTTACAAATATACATTAAGGGAAATTTTGATAACGTGACGTAGTCGCTTGGTAGCACTGTTTTATATTTGACAGTTGACTTTCAATTGACGTTTGCTTAAATTAGAAAAAAATACTCGTATTATCTGTGGGCGGAATGTCAGACGAAGAGCATCAATCTGAGCCACCAGATTGCGGGACTTGGCCTCCAATGCCATAAATAATTTACTACCAGGTAAATCGAAAAGCAATTATGAAAAGGAATATGAAAAATTTATGGCATCAACCTATTTCTACTAAAATAGAAAGTTACCAAAAATCGGTGTTAGAATGGTGTCCATTCTAACATCAAAATGGCTGCTAGAATAACGTTGTCCTAATACCGAAACAGAGAAAAAGTAATTTACAATTTTATTGCCTCTATTTCATGTTGTTACTATTTTTTTTTATTGTTACAAATACATTTTTAAGGTCAAATTTAGTTTTAATAATTGATTATTCTTTAATAGGAATTTATTAATTTCATTTGCTTATATTTCACTATTTAATTTTCCAGATTATACAATATATTAAAAATACAACATACAACAAATATACCTATTAATGTTAGACTTCACACATGTTAAAAAAACACTTGAACGATAACTGGATAACTAGATATTTATAAATAGCAGATAAGGGTATGATAAGGAGGAAGTTGTTCGTGATATATTGTTCGCGCTATTGATATAAAAGCAAAATATGCGGTCGTTTTATGTAAAGAAAACGCCATATTTTCTTTTCGATCTCTTCTTTCTTATCATCTGCGGTGTTTCTTAATGCAATGTGCATTTTAACCTGTTCCATTTAGGAATTACCATATAATGAAAGAGAGGTCATTAAGTTATGAAGAAAGAAAAAGAAAATCACGAAAAAATAATTTTCAAAACTAAATTAAAGAAAAGATAAATGTTTCTAACACAAAAAAATAAAATATCACCCTAATATTTAGGTTAGAATTAATTCGCTAAAAATCAGAAAAAATCTCTAGAAAAGCCCTTGATTATTGATTTTTCAGTGTACATTATTTTGGCTTAAAATAATATATACAGGGCTCCGTCATTAAATAAACACCTTTTTATTCAATATTTGAAATATACCTTGTACATGAAATATTAAATACCGTTTATACTGCAACTTGCCAAATATGAAATAATAATAATGTTGTTTCATGACATCTTGGTGACGTCAGCGGTATTGCTTCAATCCTTGTTTTATTTGCCTGCCCGCTCAGTTCGGAATCAGTTCACTTACATCACGACCAAGTGATCTGACTCCGAGCAAATAAAACGCTACTTAGACACACATCTCACATGAATCGAAAATAGTACGCACACACATCTCACATGAATCGAAAATAGTACGCAGGCGCCAAGTACAGCGCCAAATGAGATTTTAAATTTATTAATGTTAAATGGCGTAATATTGTAGAATATTCACTACACATATCACGCAGTTTAGAACTTACAGCCCTTACATTTAGCGTTTATTCTATATTCACTATAATATATGAATTTCTAAATACTTCTATACTCGTAACGTACCTGTCTAAAGTCTAAAGTGTAAATATTTGCCAAAAACTAATTTTCGATAAGAGTAAGATAGCTTTCGGTAGGAATTTCGAAAAACTTTTTAATAAAATTCTTCTCAAATTTAATTTTGGCTAGGTATGTATTCTTTATAAATTTGTTTAAACTTAGTAATTGACGAAATATTGGGAAAATTCAATTTTTTCACTGAAGTAAACTACTACTTCCGGTCTACCGCATTTACTGAAAATCTAGTCAGATCTCAAGCGGGCGATGATACTCGTAGATACAAATTTTGGAATTGATAACTATAGCGGTTTGACCGCTATTGTGTTCAGAGAGAGAGAGAGAGAGAGAGGGAGGGAGGGAGAGAGAGAGAGATATTTTAAAAACCACTTTTTTAGTGTCAGGGGACTTCAAAACGTGGACATCTGCAAAAATCTCGAGGTTGAAAATTTTCGTCATCACAATACTATGTATAAGAAAGTAAAAGGGTGTGATAATTGGAATGTAGAGTGAAATATGTATATACATTGTAAATTATTTTAAGCCAAAATTAGTAAAAATTCTATTTCTCAATTGCAATAAATAGATTTCGACAATGTTGCACAACATTTCGTATTGTGAATATTCTGGTAAAAAGAAACATAGATACTCCTACCAGCACCTGCTGAACTATCACGCAATCGAGGTCACACTGTCTGCCATGTTGATAAGTCCTTATCGCTTACCTATTGATGATAATGGGATAATTTATTTATGAAACGTCACATTCGTCTATTGCAAGAATTCTACTTAAAAACGTTAATTTACTATACAACTTCCAATCTTAATCCTATGGATACAATTGTTCAAGCAATTCAATAGCACAATAACTTGATCTGATTAACAATGATATTGGTATCTTTAATATAAGATACCTGTGCAATAAGGATAAATTTTGAAGTTAATGTATGGTTGAGTCCTTTTGGCACCCGATAAGCGCCAATAATTAAAAATGCGTCATATTTGAATTGTTTTAAAAATTGGATATGTCAAATAAATAACAAAAACATTTTAGAACTGTCATAAGTATCAATACTCATACACCTTTTGACATTTGTTATAATTGTCATTCAAATAATACAAATTTGTTGACAATGCTGGTGTACTAAACAGAATAGCCTTAAATAAAATATAGATACATAAAGTAATATTTAATTTAATAACTTTATTTATAATATTCAATTTGTAACTGGCTATCATGTAATAAGTACTATTATTTTACTATATATCCTGAAATATTAATTAATTAGTTTAATTTTATTGTTCTGAAATTGTTTCTGTCGATGGGAATTTGTAGTGGCATTGAAACGTCGTCTTTAGTTCATACTTTGGCCGTGTCAGTTTCCAAAACGATGATTCTGTCAAACTGAAATCAATGTTGAAATTGTTCCGGTCGATGGGAATCTCTAGTGGCATTGAATCGTCGTCTTTAGTTCATACTTTGGCCGTGTCAGTTTCCAAAACGATGATGCTGTCAAACTGAAATCAATGTGGCCGCCTATAGCCATTCGAATGTCGTAAATAAACGAGTTTTCTACTATTTCGTTTCTTTTACAAGTGTTTCTTAGGAAAAGATGCCTACAGCGTGTTGTATTATATATTGTAGATGTCCTGGTAATATCGATATTATCCAATTATTTAAAGTAGGGGAGATTCTGATAAAACGGTCCCGCCGGGTTAAATGAACACCCCATTATTATCTGTATACGTAAAAATGAAATGCTGTTGGTCCGAATATTATTTTTAGAGAAAGAAAAAATGGAAAATTGGAAAATTCGAGAAAAACTGAAAGTGATTTTTTTCTATAGAATTTTGTATGAACTCAATGCCATAATTCACGATTCGAACGATGGATATGCATAATTCTTCTTTGTTTTGTTTGTTATGGTCGTCGAACAGTTTCCAGACGAAAAAAATCCGGTCAATTAGATACAAAGAAATGTCGGGAAATTCGGACAAACTACAAAAATCATAATACTTGTATGCACTCTCGATCATAACTGACGATGGCATAATTGGTTGATTCTTTTTTTGTTTTCTTCCTTATGCTCGCGGGTTGGAAATAACTCAATTTAATGTTTTCAACTGAAAAAAATCTGGAAAAACGCATTCCAGCCAAAATTAAAATAGAATAACATTCGTTTTTACTTTTGTGTTTCGTGATCTTTCCAAGAAATATAGTTATATATAATAAAACACAATTGTTTAGTTTCAAAAAAAATTTCACGCACTACATATGTTTCGTCACTCTATGGCTTCATCAGGTGGATCAAAATACAATTATATTTCCATCCCCCTCATGAAGCCACGGTGTGGCGAAACATAGGTATGTATATAATTAATGGAGTTTCAACATGTATCTCCTTCGTTGATTATTAAATGTAGTACCTAATATTATTTCTTGATTTACAATTTGACAATCAGCTGTCTAGCGACATTTGCCCACGTAAAGGTAAGCACGTAGCGAAATAAATTGGAATAGAAATAAAATAACTAAATTTTTTATTTCTATTTCACTAAACCAACATATCTTTATTTTGTCGAGCTATTGTCGGTTCCGATAGCACTGTAATCAAGTTGTTAACAAATTCTATATTTATGGACTCATATTCACAAGATATGTTGGTTTAGCGCTAAAAAAGAAAATTACAAAATTTAGACCCGATAGGTGGTGCTGTGATCGATTCATAGCGCCATCTACCGGACATGGCAGAACAATGTCTGCCGGCTCAGCTAGTTTTAAATACATATTGCATACCTATTTAATTGGTTGGATGGCTTTGTTGTTGTCAGTTGTCAGACACATCTGTTGTTGCTAATAATGAGAACCACCAACAATACAATTTCCTAACGAAGCTTGTCAAACGAATATCTCGCACTGTTTAAGTTGTTTTTCACTAGCTTGAAAATAGCAGGTGTCTTTGTCAAAATATTAAAAACAGTTTTCTCAAAAATTCTTCGGAGGAGATTTGTTTGCTTGGGTTCACGTTATAAATTGAGTAAAAAGCTAGCCCGCTCTGCACTTATTTTTCATCAACTATTCTTTACTTTGTTTTAAATGAATATAAAATAAATCAAAATTAGGCAACCCACATTACAATGAATTTTTATTCTAATAAAAATCTTTCCCGCGGTTACAAATGTGTAAATATTTGGTCATAAATGAATTTTTATTCGCTTAGATATTGAGTTATGATTTCAAATATTTATTATATATTCCCTATGTGTAATAAGTACTCGGACATCCTTGGCTTATTAAATTATGTGCTATGCAACCAATATTACATTTCCGATCCACTATATAGGACCTTAAAGCGCAGTTTAAAGGTTTTTTTCTATTCCGGTGCTATAAAGTTCACTTTACGACACCCGTTTTGGTTGCATAAAGTATTACTTTATCGCACGCTAATTTTAGTTTTTTGAAGTTGGTAACAAAAAAAATGGAACCAAATCGTATTTAAATGTCAAAATATAAGCCTTTAAAGACTTTAAAGTAACAAAAATGTGCAATAAAATTGTACAAAGAATAAACAGCACACATGCTAACATTTCACTTACTAATTAGCAATATAAATTGTTAAGTTTTCGGATGCTACTATTGACATTTACTTACCATGTTGAATAGTACAACTGTTATGAAAGTTTATTTTGATAAATATGTAGAGAGTTTGTGGACGAAAGATTTTGTAAATTGTCTTCTGATATTTTGCGAATCTCTGGGGGTGTACAGTTATTTATTTCGTCCTTTTTGTTGATAATTTGAAATAATTTATTGTATAAATCAGTCTGAATTTTAAACACAATTACATATAGCACCACCGATATTCAAATATTTAAAACGTTCTACTTAAAAATCAGAGAAACCAACTTCAAAAAAGCAAAATTTCTAAAATATTCGAACAAAACATGTCTCTTATTTTAAGCTTTTTTGAACTTTTAATAACCGAAATAGAAAAAATAGTATAAAATACACGTTTCATAAGACATTTTGCGCACTTGTTCTTTAGAAAACTCGCCTAGCGGCTCGTTTTCTAAACTTGAACGCGTGCGCAAAAATCGTGTCTTATGAAACTTGTATTTTAATATACTATTTTCTATTCCCGTGCTATAAAGTTCACTTTACGACACCCGTTTTGGTTGCATAAGGTATTACTTTATCGCACGCTAATTTTATTTTTTTGAAGTTGGTAACAAAAAAAATGGAACCAAATCGTATTTAAATGTCAAAATATAAGCCTTTAAAGTAACAAAAATGTGCAATAAAATTGTACAAAGAATAAAAAGCACACATGCTAACATTTCACTTACTAATTAGCAATATAAATTGTTAAACAGAGTTGGATGATAAGTTTTCGGATGCTACTATTGACATTTACTTACCATGTTGAATAGTACAACTGTTATAAAAGTTTGTTTTGATAAATATGTTGAGAGTTTGTGGACGAAAGATTTTGTAAATTGTCTTCTGATATTTTGCGAATCTCTGGGGGCGTACAGTTATTTATTTCGTCCTTTTTGTTGATAATTTGAAATAATTTATTGTATAAATCAGTCTGAATTTTAAACACAATTACATATAGCACCACCGATATTCAAATATTTAAAACGTTCTACTTAAAAATCAGAGTAACCAACTTCAAAAGAGCAAAATTTCTAAAATATTCGAACAAAACATGTCTCTTATTTTAAGCTTTTTTGAACTTTTAATAACCGAAATAGAAAAAAATAGTATAAAATACACGTTTCATAAGACATTTTGCGCACTTGTTCTTTAGAAAACTCGCCTAGCGGCTCGTTTTCTAAACTTGAACGCGTGCGCAAAAATCGTGTCTTATGAAACTTATATTTTAATATACTAATTTTGGTCAACCGTCCGCTAAATTACAAATTCGCAAAAGCAACAGTCCGCGAAATACAATTTCGCGGCCGTTGTTATTAAATACTAAGTATTTGTAGTTTATTATATTCGTCTCATTTCCATGGTATGTACAAATAACTACATATTAAGCAATGATTCTGAGCATAATTGACTTAAACTATTCAAATTTAACAGAATATATTAGATTTATTTCAAATATGAATAAAAAGAACTCGATTTTGTTTTTGTCTTTATTAATAAACACATTACCATACAAAAGTAAATGTATCAAAAACATTATAAATAAAACTTATCACACTGTATTTATACCTAATTATGTACAGTTTACAAAAAAAAATCAATATCATCATTTCGAGCACAATATATATTTACTTTTCTTCCGAAAATATTAGATTGTGCTGGTATCATAAGTTTCTACCTGATAATGTCTTTAAATAAAGAATTCATTTACTGGGCATCCCCACCAGATATAACAACTATGAGCATTGGTCTGGAACATGATTTGGTTTATTTCCTTGTATATCTAAATAAAATAATTACCTAATGAGATTCTTGCCATAAATTTCTAAATAGTATTAATTACATACACATGCTAAAAGAATTAATCAAATATTAAATTAAAAAAACTACACTAAAAATATCTTTTGGTTCTATCACAAGAAAAAGCCATTTACTTGAACATACTAAATTTACTTTCTAAGCTAATTAAAAAGTAGCTATAATTCATCATGCAATGCAGTATTATAATTCTTCTCATTTGGAAAGGCCCAGAATGATGATGGGAAACCATTCACATCCCTCTCACGCTTAACAAATGCAGTAAACGAAGATATGCAATTACCAATGAAGTGATTGGATTTACCTAAAATGGCTAGATCAACATGTGGACTGTTGCCATTATATTTAAAAACTTCCACAGTCATTCTTCTCAAGCCATCTGTCAACTCATTAATCATATGATTGTTATCAGAAGAAACAAAAATTGATTTTATAGCTTTATTTTTATCTGCGGAATTGTTATAATTCTTGATTACACGTTTCAATTGACGTATTATAGTCTCTTTTGTAGGTAAACACATTTCCAATGTTGCCTTTCCCTTTTCATTTTGATATCCCAAACATTGTGGAGCGGAAAATAAACTAGGACTAGTCGGTATATGTTTACAGGCACGAACCCAATCTACTCCATTTCTTAAATGTATTCCAATATATGAACCTTTAGGCAGTACAGTTCTGATAAAATAATCAGCTTCTTTCTTAATACTGTCAGACCATTTTAAATATTTCTGCAATTCACGGTTTTCTTTTTGCACTGGGAAAGTAGCTGGTGCTCCTACAACAATAAAAACAAGTAATTTTTAAATAAAAAATAACTATCTTTGTACCTGTGAATGCTAAAACTGGCCATTTCTCTGAAGGATATTGTTTATTCCATTTTTCGGCCATATTATGATGATGAACATCATAATGTAATGGACCATAAAATTCAGATCCTTCAAAATCAACATTATATGTATCCCAAAAGGGTCCAAACGGATTACCCTCTTTTGCACTACAACTTTCTCCATCACCTATAAACTGAATGGTAAATGTATCTATAAAAATTTAATTTACATAGTACCTCTAACACTATAACAAAACGAAATACGTTTGTTAGGAGGCCACAAAGTAGGAGCAATTCTATCCATAAATGTCTCCATTGTCATGACTCTATGATATTTTTGTAAGTTATCAACTTTAAAATAAACGTCGAATGGTACTTGAAATGACTTCGGTTCTCCATAACGATATTCAACCCAAGCTGGTAAAACAAGAGTACGGTTTAAACCATGAGCAAAACCTAGGGCTCCCAGAAAATGATCAGCTTGATTCCCAAATCGGCCTTTAATAATTATTGGGATAACTTTGAAAATAAAGGTAATATTAATTAATATTCTTACCCATGCATGGACAGTATAGTATATAACCTAAGGAATCAACATCTACGCAACTCACTATCGAAATAAATGAAAATAGCATTACAGTAATCATAATTTTCTGTTTATTTGTTGGCAAATTAATTTAATCTTGTAACAAATAATTAATTAAACATAACCTAAATCAACAAAATGAAATTCTTTAGTCCCTGCAAATGGGCAACATGTAAAAATAAAGAAAACTCCAAATATTAATTTTACTAGAATTATATAAGCAAATCTGTCAAAACACAGTCAAAATGTTGAATACTCGCTTAATTTTAGGATTGCAAAAAAGCAAAATACTACGATCAGTTTGCGTCTACAAAAATGCACCTTCTACTAGATCTATGTCCGATTGGGTACCCAAAGAAAAAGTAACGCACACTGGACAGGTTATATATTTTTATTTAATTTTTTCCTGTGCTCTTTGACAAACATTTTCATATTTCAGCAATGGGAAGCAGATGATTACAGATTAGCAAGATTTATTGATAGACCTAAGCATGTTAATGAAAATGTTGCGATGAAACTAATTGATCAAGTACCACCTAAAGTATGCAAAGAACGTGTTGTGTGGTGTGATGGTGGAAGTGGTCCAACTGGTCACCCAAAAGTATATATAAATTTGGTAACATTTGATAAAGTACAAGTAATAAAAAATCACTTTTGATTATTGTATTTTTAGGATAAACCTGGAAATCACATCTGTGGATATTGTGGCTTGCGATTTGTTTTAGACCGTAGCCATCATTAGAAAATATTTATAAATTATATTTCCCTAAATTAAAGTGTCGTTAAACTATCTATTTGTTTAATTATTATCAATTCTTTTAACTAAATTGTTCAATATTATACACATGAGGTGTTTGATACATTTTTATATTAATGTAAAATAGCAGTTATTTTATAACAGTAAAATATTTGAAAATTATTTAGACAAACATTACATGGACTCCTATAGATTTTGCACTTTTTTGCGAACGTTTACAATTTAATCAATGATCTATGTAATAGAACTATATAGAATTAGATCATTGGATTTAAGTGTAAACATGTAAACACGAATGAAGTTTTAAAATTAGTCACTTCGCGCCCTAATTTGATGGAGGCAAATTTGAATAGAAGTCACACATTTTCTTATAGCAATAATAAGCAATTCAAATATTAATTTGGTAATTAGTACATATATATCTTAAATAGAAAATAAAGATTTGAAAAGATACACAACATATTGCATTATTTTTGGAAGTTCTTATAGTGTGGTATAAGCCAAGCCTTAGGGGATTTAATTTTTGTTTATTGGCTAATGAAACATTATTTGTCGTTGCGCATGCGTAAACAATATTGAGCCGCACACTTGGCTTGGCCACAGGCTTGGGTTTCCTTTATTTCATTTCCGTTTTATAACGTGGTAGTGGTGGTTATAGGCGGTAAGTGAATTTTATGTAATTTTTTTTTATCTTAGGACATCATACTTATTTATTGTGAATTTGTCATATTATATATATGATACTATTCAACGTAAAGTGTAAACATCAGTTTTGTAGTAGTAGTTTTCTCATATATTTATGTTTTACGGACTAGAAATTCAGTTAGTTTTTTTATTCATGTCTGTTGTTCTTTAAGTTTGAGAAACTATAAAAGATGGCTGACGCTGACGATCTTCTTGATTATGAAGAGGAAGACCAAACTGACCACACCGCAAATGAAGCAAACGGTACGGTAGACCAAAAGAAAAGTGTAAAAGGCACTTACGTGTCAATTCACAGTTCCGGTTTTCGAGATTTTCTGCTGAAACCTGAAATATTAAGAGCTATTGTCGATTGTGGCTTTGAGCATCCTTCGGAAGGTAACAATGTAATTACTTCAATATATGACTTTCTAACAAATATTTATATGTCTAGTGCAACATGAATGCATTCCGCAAGCAGTTTTGGGGATGGACATTTTATGTCAAGCGAAATCCGGTATGGGAAAAACTGCTGTATTTGTATTAGCAACCTTGCAACAGCTTGAACCAACTGAAAATGTTGTGTATGTGTTAGTAATGTGTCATACAAGAGAATTGGCATTTCAAATAAGCAAGGAATATGAAAGATTTAGTAAATATATGCCAAACATAAAAGTTGGTGTCTTTTTTGGTGGTTTACCTATACAAAAGGATGAAGAAGTTCTGAAAAATAATTGCCCTCATATTGTGGTGGGAACCCCTGGACGAATTTTAGCTCTTGTACGGTCTAAGAAACTTAATTTAAAACATCTTAAGCATTTTATATTAGACGAGTGTGACAAGATGTTGGAATTGTTAGGTAAGTTCTTTCAAACATATTTATTTCAAAATTTAGCATTGAAGTAAAAGAAAGGAAGTATCAAGTTTTTCAATTGCTTGTATATAAAAATGTCAATGCCACTTTACAAAATATTTTCTTTTTACATATATTTATACCAAGTACTTCCTTTATTTCATATTTTATTTTTGTGTATAAACAAACTCCTTTATATATTTTGTAATTTGAACAATAAATTTTTAAATTGTTTATGTTTCATAAATATAGTACTATCTCCTATTATTGAGTAGAAAAATGTTTGCGCTAAGAAAAATTGCAGACGTACCTATAGTCTTTTTATAATAATATTTTTTTTTTATTTTCATGCTGGATTAGTAGTTATTCTAATTCACATATACATAATATACAACAGCTTATCAATCACATATACTGCATACATTTCTATCTAGATTAATTATAGATAATAAATCAATGTCACCTGACCTGAAAGGATTTTTTATGGTGACTCATCTTTGTTATGCATCTGATAATTTCACAATGTTTTACAATTATTTTTATGGTGACAGCTTTATTATGCATCTGATAATTTCACAATGTTTTACAATTGTTATTGACCATTTATCAAATTATTCATAACATTTGTTCAAAACTGTGTTGTTGTTGTTTATGTGTTTCTAAAAATACACAGTCTAGACTGCTTGTGTTAACCAAATTAAATTTTTATATTTAATGCATTCTATGACTTTGGAATAGACGAAGTTCTATATTATAAATTCAAAATGATCACCAAAGAACCGTCGAATATGTTTTATTGTTACGTTCTATTCTATATTATTTTTCAGTAATGTGATTTCAATATCTATATTTTTTGAAATTTCAATTAAATTGTGTTAAAATACGTATTTCATATAACATATCTACTGCATTAACATCGAATTGTTTAATCTTGAATATTTATATTACGCTAGTTGTACTGTTTATAATATTGTCAAAATAGCACTGACAAAAGTGAAGTTACAGTCCAAATCAATTGATTTTCCGCTGTATTCATAAGTAATTCCGATATCGTCAATAGAAAGTTCGGTTGTCAACATGACATTTCTAATCTCCAAATGAAAGTTCTATTATTCAAAACAAAGTCCGCTATCATTAAAAGAAAGTTCGGTTTACCTAAATACATAAGAAAATGGATTTGTTGTGCAGTTTTCATCCACCCAGTCACATACATTAGTATTAGTTCCTTTTTTTCAATCGTTAATATTTGTGGACGATGTCCTTTTGGTTTTTTATTCATTCTGTCTTCATTTTTGTATACCTTACAATGTAACAATTTTTCGAACCGTATCGTATGTATTTATGTAACATCAAACGTTGTACCTAAATTTTTAAAAGTTTCGCCTCTTTAAACGCTTCTATTATTAAACGTCTTCTTTCGTTACTGATTTTATGGTAAACCATACTTTTTAAATGTACTAGTATCAGCAAAATGAAACGAGCTGAGAGCGACCGAACTTTCTTTTGATGATAGCGGACTTTGTTTTGAATAATAGAACTTTCATTTGGAGATTAGAAATGTCATGTTTACAACCGAACTTTCTATTGACGATATCGGAATTACTTATGAATACAGCGGAAAATCAATTGATTTGGACTGTAATAAAGTATGCACTTGTTTATCATTAATGAATAAGACTAAATTCTAATACAGGAAATAATGCTGTGTTTACATGGTGAAGTAAATTAATGAATTTATTGGAATGTGTAAATGCTAAAATTGCCATGAATTTGTTTTTGTTGCATACATTCAGAATAAGTTTTCAGATTAGAATCCGTACTAATTTTTCAACAATTTTCTAAGTCAATATGGTAACATTTTAGATTAATTTTTGTGCTTTGTATAGTTTGTATCCTGTGAAATATTTTTCTTTTATTATTATAAATGGTTGAAGTTCTGAAAATTATTTATATTTCTGAAGAAATATGCATTAAAGACATTATTGATAAATGGTGTGTAGTCACTTGTTTCTTGTAGCTATGTATTGATATTCTATATAGACGTCGATCATGGCCGACAAAAATTCTACTAACGTAATCGACGCTTACAATTGTATTTGAAGAATTTAAACTTTTACTGTTCCACACTGCGGTAGCTTCACAACATAATAAGCAGCTCTGGCATCTGTAGCATCATATGTACCTCCTTTAAGCTCGTTTTACACATGTCAATTAATTCATGAATTAATTGGTGAACAAATTCATGAATTAGAACATGCTCTAAAATATTGTCAATTTTCTAGTAAGTTTTAGTAATTCTTACATTTTTATGTTATTACCAACCAGTTAACCAATCCGCACTAATTATTTATTAAGGGACTTAAAATTAACTCTTACGGTTGGTCATCATGATATTCATGAACAAATTAATGAATTTAAGTTATGTAAAATGATTCAAAGATCATCAATTTATTTGTATATAAATTCATGGAGTAATTGACAAATGTAAAACAGGCTCTAAGCGTAACATGTGAAAACATTTTATGTACAACATCGGAACTAAAAGATCTTGTTGACATAAAAAAAAAAGAGGTGTGGCCATCACACGACTTTCTTATACGTAGGAGTGTTTCAAACTATACAATTTTAAGAATTTTTTTATAAAAAATTTATTCAAAATCCTATTCTAAGTACTTTCATTCTCTTAATAAATCGCTATAGAATGCATCCTTTGCAAGATATTCGAAAGAAAAGTACTACTCGCTAAGAGTAAAAGTGCTACTTCCGGTCCGAATTTTGAAATTTCATGTATACAAACAATTTTGCAAATTCAACTCTAAATACTTTTGTACTCTTAATAAATATATATAGAATGCATAATTTACGACATATTTGCAAAAAACCGCTATTCGGTGAGAGTAAAAGTGGTACTTCCGGTCCGAATTTTGAAATTTTTTTTATACAAAAGATATTTAAAATTTTCATTTAAATACTTTTATACTCCTAATGTACCTGCCTAGAAAGCATGACTTGCGAGATATTCGCAAAAAACTGATTTTCGAATAGAGTAAAAGACCTACTTCCGGTATGAATTTCAGAAAACTTTTAAGACAATTTGTCTCAAATTTAATTTTGAGTACATTTGAATTCTTTATAAATTTGTTTAAACTTAGTAATTGACGAAATATTTGCAAAATTCGATTTTGTCACTGAAGTAAACTACTACTTCCGGTCTACCGATTTTACTGAAAAACTAATCAGATCTCAAGAGGGAGATTATATACGTAAATACAAAATTTGGAATAGATATCTACAGTTTCGTGGTCACACACAGACATTTCTTAAAAACCACTTTTTTGGTATCAGAGGACTTCAAAACGTGGACATCACAATACTTCCTTTACTACGTATAAGAATGTAAAAACCTATCTTTATTGTACAGTATGCTCAAACATGACAATAAACTAATATAATAATACATACATTACATTTATTAAAAGGAATACAGAATATTCCAAATATTACTGATTAAAAATATAATACATATTCTCTAAATTAATTCTTTCTTCATATTTTTGTATGTATTTGATGTCCTTTTTTCCATTTTGGCACTATTACAATTTGCGAAGTTTGTTACTTACAGTGACACACTATTTGCTGCTCTCTATAGCAAATCTATTGAATTTGCACACATTTCAAGACTGCACAAACTTTGCTTCAACACTAATAACTTTTTTTTGTTCAACTTTACGATAATAACAAGGTATTGGTAATAATTACAGTATTTTAATAATAATTATAGCAACTACATTTATCCAACAGATGCAAGTCTGATTACTGAACAAAAATTGACAATGTTTAAATACTCATAATAAACCCACTTCTTTCCTGATACCTCCTATAAAATTGTATTAAATCAGCCCAGAGTTCACATATTCAGACTTATTAATATTAGTGACCAAATAACCTTCACCAGTGCTGCTTCACTTCAGCCTGACAATGTTTCCATTAGAATTTAAAATTGTTTTCTTTGCACATCTACAAACATTAGAATCTTATTAATTTTTAATCTAAAAACGCATAATTATTGCTATTTACCAAGACATTTTGGATAATCAGTTTTCATTTTCTGAATTGTCTGCCCTAGAGAATTACTTGTTCAATCAATTGATGTTCAAACCAGTATACGAAATTGTCTCTGCTCATGTCACCATGATAATCCAGGTACTGACTATTTGTCGGAAATATTAATTCTGCTCCATAGAAGTACTTGCATGTATAATATATATCTAAAACATGATCATACATAAAAATATGTTATTCTTCAAAATATATTTTACCTTTTATCATTCACTTTGATGTTTTTGTGGCTTTTATAGTCATTTTGTCATTTTTTCTGCGTCTAGTTCTATTGTACGCCTTTCTCTTGGTCGAGCAGCGTGAAACTGGTTCGGTTACTAAAAGATGCTACATTTAGTAACCGAACCAGTTTCTCGTAGACGTTGATCCAACCTTGGAAATACATTTCCACTAGAATGTCTCCGATTTGGGAAACGTACGCTATATTCGCTTTCTGCCATTTTCGTTACAGAAACCATACAGCATGTACATGGTTATTGACTATATTTGGACCAATAGATAACTTTGTTATTTGAAGGATTAGAAAAACGTTTAAATTAGGAAAGTTGTAGGATTTCACTCAAGGCGCTAGAATTTGATATCAGAAAAAACAAACGAACGTCGTAAAGCCGTCAAAAACGGCTAACTTAGTTTTTTTTAAATGGAATACCCTATATAATGTTACATAATCTGATTCTAAATAAAATTTCGAGTATATTCCATTTATATAACATATACCTACATTCAACTGTTTTCGCGCTATCGCTGATTGAAAATCGTACTACTAATATATTTTCTACACCCTTCGTATATGAATTTACGTAAGTCATTACGGGGTTTCTATGGAAACATCGGTAAATGTCAGTTGCCATCAGGGGGGGAAATGTTAAATTGAGATTGCGTAGACATCGTTTTACTTCTGCCTGCAGTTGGTAGGTGGCGCATGTGTTGACGAAATTTTAGGATCACATGTGATACTTCAGGACTTAGCTGCTTGTAGGCTGTTGACTGTGTTTGGTAACTATGGCAATTACATGTGGTATAGTTTTCAAATATTTTTGTTGACAGTTTTTAATTAATATTTATTATGCTAATTATTAATCAGAGTTATAAAATATTAACTTATTTCTTAAAATTGTATGTACGTAAGTATTTATTCTGCATAATTCGAGTAATTTATTTATTTATTAGCACTTTTTTCTAGACTTCCTAGTAATTATGCCGACAAGAAAATGTTATGTGTCAAATTGTGACCGAAATGTAAAAGTTTCCCGCATCCAAAGTCAATTCGTTTTCATGAGTGGTAGGAAGCTACATGAGATCCTAATTTATTCAATGTCATAAGAGACGATCGACGATTTCCATTTAAGGAATAAATAAGTTCAAATGTAAGAATAATTTAGAATGCTTTCCCCTTAATATTTTGAAATAGAAATAAATTTTCATATAAAATAAAGCGTTACTAAAAAGATATGTTTCTAATTTATTACTAAGTTATTATAGCAATAAGTGTAGTTTATTTTTCTTTAAAATACATCTACTATTTTACTTCCGAACATTTAAAGTGAAGAATAAAAACTACTATGGTAAATACAAAATGGAATAGAAATATATAATATTTAAATTTCCCGGTTCATCGGTTTGATCCATTTTAGTACTGCCTGCAGTTGGCAGGCGGCGCTAAACATTGTCTAAACTTTTTACTATTAAGTTATACTATCTTCTAGTATAGTGATCTGTGGTTGCCATTAATAATTAAGCCTCCAGAAAAAGGGAAAAAGTGGTTTATTTTCACTCATTATGGGATATACTCAACAAGAACAACTTAATATATTTATGGCATACGTTAAATGTAATAAAAATAAAAGGGAAGCCAGGACTTTATATGCAAGATTGTATCAGAACCTGCAAGTTCCAAGTTTGAACACCTTTGCGAGAGTCTACACGAAAATAATAAATTCTCAAGATTTTAAAAGAAAAAAAGGACAGCGCGACAACCTGACGATCATGTTCAGTTAAATGTTCTTCTTTATTTTAATGGTATATACAAAACTTGATTTTACTAACTTATTTGTAAACATTTAAATAACTTAGAAAATCCGACTCACTCTATACCTACAGCATGTGAAGCATTAAATACCACATTCTACAGAGCCCAAAGCACACTCAAGAAGTTCAGATACAAATCTTATAAGTTTTGGAAAGTTCAACAATTTCCGAAGCAAATAAACGCCAACGACTTGAATTTTGTAATGCTATGTTGGAACAACTATGTATGGACGACACTTTTTGACAGAATAATATGGACAGACGAAGCATGCTTCGCAACAAATAGTGCCTATAATAAACATAATACCCATTATTGGTGTCAAGAAAACCCTCGCCTTGTTAATGCCGTTAAAACATCAGGATGGAAAGCTTTCAGTGTTTGGTGTGGCGTTGTTGGCGATAGAATATTAGGACCTATCTTTTACGAAGGCGGTCTAACTGGTGATAGATATTACTAATTTCTCACTGAAGAATTAGAGAACTTTTTAGATGAATTACCGCTTAACATTCTCAACCGATCTATTTGGCAACAAGATGGTGCCCCTCCTCACAACACGGCGAACGTAACTCACTTCTTAAATGAAAGATATGAGACTTGGGTTGGAAAAAATGGTTCAATTCGATGGTGTCCCAATAGCCCTGATCTTACTTTGATGGACAGGTCTTTCTGGGGATGGCTTAAAGAGCGAGTGCATCATGAACACACATTCGACAATTTAGCAGATTTAAGACGGAAAATTTTGGAAGAAATAGAGTTTATTCGAATCCATCAGAAGCAGTCGTTAAGGGATGCCGTCCACAACTTAAAAACGTGTTATCGTCTTTGTGTCGAACAAAACGGAAGTCACTTTGAGCACTTGTTAAAGTGAATATTCAATATTAATTCCACATTTTTTGTAATTAATTCATTAGTTTTAGTTCAGTATAAACAATGCCATAAATATATTAAGTTGTTCTTGTTGAGTATATCCCATAATGAGTGAAAATAAACCACTTTTTCCCTTTTTCTGGAGGCTTAATTATTAATGGCAACTGACATTTACCGATGTTTCCATAGAAACCCCGTAATGACTTACGTAAATTCATATACGAAGGGTGTAGAAAACATATTAGTAGTACGATTTTCAATCAGCGATAGCGCGAAAACAGTTGAATGTAGGTATATGTTATATAAATGGAATATACTCGAAATTTTCTTTAGAATCAGATTATGTAACATTATATAGGGTATTCCATTAAAAAAAAAACTAAGTTAGCCGTTTTTGACGGCTTTACGACGTTCGTTTGTTTTTTCTGATATCAAATTCTAACGTCTTGAGTGAAATCCTACAACTTTCCTAATTTAAACGTTTTTCTAATCCATCAAATAACAAAGTTATCTATTGGTCCAAATATAGTCAATAATCCTGTACATATCGACATATTCATTAAATATAAAATGCATTATGAAGGAATGAAATCATAAGAAAAGATAAAACACAGAGACACAACTACTCACCAAAACAATACAAATAATCATGAAGAAGCAGCGTTTGCTCAAAATGAAACTCGATAGTTGAATTAAATACACAGGTAAATGTCAAAAAATTTGACAGTAATGACATTGATTGAAATTACTTTGAAATACAATCTCATTGTTCTACAACGTTGTCAGATGTGTTTTTCGTGAAAGTACGTTAATGAAGAAATGTTTAAAACAAACTTTTTAATAAAAACGAAAACGTTTACGAAATAATACAAGTAAAAATTATTCTTTAAGGCTGCGTTTGATAAGGTTTTGGCGGGAGAGAAATTTACCCAAAAAATACCATTTTTATTTCCATTTTTTCAGGCGTAAAAAATCAAAGCATGTAAATTTTATGCATTAAGCATGAAGATAAAGGTTAAAAGAAGTGAACGGTCGTATTCTTTTTCAAATTAAGTTAATATATAAGCCGTAAATAAAATGGGAAGACAGTGGTTTTGCAAGTACTACAAAAAGTGCCTACATTTAAAAATTACACAGTAAATTTATATGTAATATAGGAAGTACACTCGGTATTTATATTTGGAAGGTAAAATTGGTAACAGTAGCTAAATATATGTGTAATTTTTTAAGTGATCCATGAAATAAAATTTGTTTACATTTTTGGAGGGTCTTTACATACATTACAGATATCTGTTACATTTACGCCGCCTCATAGTGTAGCACATATAGTATAGATGGCGATATTATCTTGCAATTATTTAGAGGTTAGTTGTGTGTTATACGATACTTTAATTATTTATTATAATCTAAAATTATAATTAACAGCAATTTTTGCGGTTACTAATTATAAAATTTAGTATGTTACGAGTTATTTGAAAGTACGTAATACACAATGAGCAGTTGGCATCCCAGGTTGGCACCACAAATCATAAAAAGTAACTACATAATTTAATTTGTCAATTTAATCAAATTGTATCATTTTAAAATATGGAGTTTTCTGTTATCTTTAATTGAAAGATGCCTACGGATTTTTTTACGCCGATAAAAGCCTAGTAGCCGTTTTATATTTACGAAGTGGAGAAGAAATTGTTGACAAGAACCTTCTATATTTTTTTTCCAAATTTTTTTAAAGTTGTTGCTAATTACTTAAAATGTAAATATAGGTACATTTTATTTGATAGCAATTTTCAAAACTTTGAAATGCCGGAGGTCAGTTCGCCGGGTTTTTAGTTTTTAATAATAACAATAATATTATAATAGCCTCATTATTTATAATATATTAATATTAAAGTAATACCTTTACCTTACTTATTGTTTTCAAGATTTTACAACAATTGCTGTTCCCCTAGCACAATGCCCCTAGCAGCATTTTTCGATTTTCGCGGTTGTTTTAAGTTGGCTAGGAAGACAATCGAGTAGAATACAGGTAGGCTAATTCACTTTTTATTGCGAAATTACTAGACACACCGTGTACTCAAACAAAAGATTGGTCAAAAAATAGATGTAGAAACATTTAATGACAAAATTATATTTTTATTAACTAATTTTGTAGTGAAATATAACGAGTACCCCTCTATATGTTATTCAATTGCGCCCAGTGCAAACATAAAACACTGGTGAAATTCGAAAATGCTGCTAGGCTATTCAATTTTGGTTCTTGTTTTTGAGTTAAAATTTTGTACATATTTAAAACTGTTTTTATCGTTTTTATTGTGCTAATACTTGACGCTGTTTGGTTGGTGAATTTCACGGTGTGGTTGGAAGCGCCTTATAATGTTCGTGACGTACTTACACTTACAGATAGTGTTTAATAACACACTAAAATATAATAAATCAAAACAAAAATGCAAGAGAATGTTCACAGGTTACGGCTTGGTTATGTTATAAAATATAACAGACATCCCATATACTTATATCTCCTTGTTAAATTTGCTTACCCAGGAACCAATACAATCTGTTAAAAATAGTAGCGTTTCGGCGCGATATTTGAATTGAAAAGTTAAAATATGAACTAAATAAAAAGACTGAAAATTCAGACTATATAAATCAAACGAACGGGCAAATTGACATTTAGGATTTGCAAATACTAACTTTACCCGTATTTTTATCGGGTAAGACATATTTAATAGAATGTTGAACTAATGATAGTACGTGAAGACAATATGACTATATTTCTGTTTTGCATATTATTATTCTATATGATCAACAAAGATATGATAACCGCACAGATGCAGTAGCCTGTAATAATTACAAATGTATCAAGTAAAAGAAAATGTTGTATATTTATTTATTGTATAATTTTGTATGAAATAAGAAAGTCGAATGGATGAGTATCACGTACCTTCAGCGTTTAAGAATTTGTTAAAAATTAACTAAATCTATAAATAAAATAAATGTAACTAACTGTAAATGTATAAAAAGTAATTTAATTTAAATTATGTATTTAATAATGCAATCAACATTTTATTGAGGATATGGCAAACTATATTATATATATGTATTAAGTTTTTCAATTTACAAATAAATTCAAATGAATGCTTAAAGTTCGCGCGTCTGTCTCCCTAATTCTGCATGAAAGTTGACAAGTGTCGATTTGATTCATACGCATAAAATAAAATTGCAAAGAAAGTCGCACAGACCAAATTTACAAATCGTATGTAGAATTATAGAGGTAGAAATTTAACAGGTAAAATGACCTTGAAATGTTTGGAGGTAATTGCTATTTAATTTTAGATTGCATACCGTGGCGACATCCTAGTATTGCTAGTAGTACTTAAGATACAGGAAAATCTTAGTTCCGAACCGAAATGGATTTGGCATGATTGAAACGCACCCTTAAACTTAATTTGAGCGATATCTATTAGAGTAAGGCGTAGTTACGCACTAAATGATTGAACTTCAAGAACTCCGTGAAAACAAAACGAAGCATGATACGACATTTTAACATTAAGATTTTTTTATTCAGAACCGAACCAATGATGTCGCTGCGTGTAGCTTTTGCGGCACATACGTTATGTATTAATAATAGCAACTGTGTACAATATAAACAAAAATTTTATTTTAGAATGTCTTGGTGACATGGTTAACATAAGCTTATATGCAAATTGTACTGAATTTTACAGGTCTTTGAAAGTCGTCAAACGTTTTTTTAGTAATCTTGCCAAAACTGCTTCTGCCACGTAATATGAGTTTGTTCATTCACAAGAAGACTGCAGAAAACGTCAAATAATATGGAGAGCGGTAGGAATGCGCTGTAGTCGTTTTTAAAAACGCGTACGCTCTCTTAATGGGGACTATCCAATAATGTCAGACTATATTTGTCCCACTATTGCTAATGCTGTGCGAACTTCCACCGCTCGCCATCTTATTTGGTGTGTACTGTACACAAATAAACTACACATGATGACCCCAATAGGTAGGGACAGCTGAGTTATACATATATAGACTGAAGCATAAATCGGCCTATCCTGAAATAAATACAAACATTTTCAATTAAATAACATTGCGTATTTCCAAGCACTAATGCCCTTACTTATTTCGTTTGCAGATATGAGACGTGACGTTCAAGAAATATACCGAAACACACCACACGGAAAGCAAGTTATGATGTTTAGCGCGACACTCAGCAAAGATATCCGACCAGTTTGCAAGAAGTTTATGCAAGATGTAATTCAAACTTACTATACTAGAAACTCTACCCACGCCTGCATGTTTGATAAAGTCGCAGTCACTCGAAAAGTTAACTTGACAAAATAGCAATCGGTTCTTATTAAACAAAAAGCCTCAAAAATTACAACGTTCACTCCAACCGATAATATCAGTTCCTAAAATGTTCATCCTTTTGTGTCCGCATTATATCATTTTTGCCACAATTCCTGGACCCGCCACATGTTAATAAGTTGTAATTTAAACGCGACTTAGAGCTCTGTAGCCCTACGAGTAGGTTAAATGGGTGGGCCGGGGCTAAGAAGAACGGAGTCAAGAGGACAGAAAGAAGATAATTATAAATGATGACGACGTTCGTGGGGAACCGGATTTTTCATGAATTTTGTATGTCTTGGCTGTGCTACAGTGCTTCAAAATTTACTCTTCATAATCTAAGAAGTTATTTATTGTCAGTGAAAATAATTTTCGAAAAAAAAAAATTACTTTGTGCACCGTTCGATCGACTTGGGAATTTTAAAAATACTACTTTTATGGATATATTTGGTTGCTTAAAATGGATAATATTATTTGAGGAACTCTCAAGCGGCGTTGGGAAGAGCGAAATTAACTGCAACTACTGTATGTACGACGGATTACAACAATGGCCCTTCGTAACTACAGTTTTTCTTATAATTTTTATTGCATAAATGAAGCACGGTACAAAAAACGCAGTAAATTTTTTCTGTTTATTTAAATATCAAGACGATCACCAGCATCCTTTATGTAATAAATTTCAGTAGCGGACAAAATGCTAGTTTAACAGTAGATAATCTCAAAATGCACTTTTATTGTTATACAATTTAAAATTTCCTATCTGGAAATAAAAAGAAAATGTACATGACATTTAGCTTGTTATGAAAAAAAATGACGACACTTCCATCTAATGACAATTTTGCGAAACTCTTTTGGTCACAAAAAGCATCTTTGACAACTTGTCATAATTAGAAGAGAGCTACTCGTGCTTAGACAATATTTTGAAAACACCTAATTTCGCAAGCAGTCTCATTGAACCAGACAATTTTCAATTTAAATGTACTATTTATCAATTGTGTGACCGAAACCATGTAGTTAGACTGTTATCTATGCAACCAACAATACATACAATTTAATTCAGCAAAGATGATTCTTGTGTCATCATTTAATTATGTATGACTCAAATCAATACTAAACACTGTAAACTGAAAAATGAATATAATAGTTATAATGATAATGAAAATTTTCTATTTCAGATTAGATTGATAGTCAAGATCTAAGTATAGCTTTTTCATTATTTATTAAAAGAACGCACGAAACAATCCACTTTCGTCATAAACGAAAAAAATGTGTGTATTGCCAATCTTATAACAACGAAGATAATTAGGTTACATATTAGTAACTTTGTAATTTCATTAATAATATAATAATTTTTATTGGATATTGCTGTTAAAAATATACATATATATTTATATAGAATATACTTACAAACTAATTGTTCAACTATTTTATGTTCTATGTTCTTCACACTTAAAAAATTACAATTTAGTCATTACTAAGCGAATCAATCTTACTTACAACCTAATTGCTACATATATTAATTTCCGTTTTTTGTTTATCTACTATTCGCTTGTAATTTACACAGTCTATCAAACACTATGTGATTAGTGTTAATATCCACTTTAAATTTATCATTTGATCTTATACAATTTATACACTTGTATATATAATTAAGTTATCACATTTGTTTGTCAATTGACTACCAAAGCAATTACCACATGTTTCCGCATTTTTTACATTCTTTAGCAAAATGATTATACCCTGCACATTTATAACATCTAACTATTTGTAGGTGTTCATACACCTTACATTTTTTCCATCCCATATTTATTGTCTATGATGCTGGACAATATAATATTTCCATAGTTCTTTTTCTTGTCTAAGTATATTTCTTTTATTTTAATTTTAGCTGAGACGTCCTTCATTTTGCCTAATAATCGCGTCTAACACTTTTTCATTGTTTTCATAAATAACATCTCTTTCAACACCAGGTAATTATTATTTTCGGGTTTCTTAATTTCGGTTCAGAAACTACGTACTTATTTCCAATTTTATTTATGACTTTTACTCTTAAGTTTTCCTTAAAATTGCTATCACTACAGTTAATAGCGATACCACCTTTTCCAACAGTTTTTATTGTTTCAATTCCAAGTGCTAGTTTACTTGGATCTACTTTATTTTTAATGTCCTGTTTTGTTTCGTGTGATTTTTGATAATTCTTTTTAGGTTTAACGATTAACACATTATTTTTCTTTTTCAATAAATCGCTATATAATGTCTTCTTTTCTGCCTTATTTTCGGTATTCGAAATAAACACACTCAAGTTTTTGATCCATTTCCTTCATTGTTTGACACACTTTCATTTTACGACAAATATCGCATACATGTGTAATTAGATCCGTGTCACTCAACTTCTTAGCTGTTTCGTCACTGAATACAGTGCATTTACCATATCTCTCTTCCTCACATACAAAACACTTTACCGTTCTTTCTGTTCTCCGGAATTCCACTCGGCAAACAGCACTTATTTTATGACACATTTTTGTTGTTTTATAAATGTTGACCCACTGATAATTCATCATCCTGTTGATTCATCGATGCATTTCACTAATAGTTTTCATCATCACAATTTCATGTATGTCTCAATAATAAATAACAATATTTTTCTTTTCGACACTGTACTATATGCAGAACCGATAAACATACGTTCTTACTCTTTGAATATTAAATTAATGTAGAATATATTATATAATGACAATTACAGGATTAATATTAATTAAAAATAATAATGTTGGCGTTGTTTGAATCAGTTGTACTGGAAATATTAACATCGGATGTAGACGTACATGAAACATTGTTTGCACATCGCTAGTTGAGAGTAGATCACAATGCTCACATAGACGTACTAAACCTGAAGGTCATGGATTTTGGCAATGAAAGTGGACCGTTTTGTGCGTTTTAGTATGTAAATTAAATATTATTTGAATGTGCTATTTTAATATATACCAAAATACAAATGATAGAAATTTCTTCAAAAATAATGTGGCTACCATACAAACAAGAAATATAATTTATTTGCATCAAACACATATCAACATAACATTAAAGTTTTTACTTAAAAAAGTATTTATATATTGCATTTGTCACTGTCTGCATTATCATTGCTGCTTAAATCATTTTTAACATTCCTTTATTAATTAAAAAGTCGTCGAATTCACAATGACTTTTAACCAACATGTATTACAATATGTTACTTGCCATCATAAACCTTCAGGTTTACAAATACTCTGCACATCATCTTTCCAAGACAGGCTTGGATTTCCCTTAGAGAATGTCCAGGTCTCATCATTAAATATCATTTCACTCTGTAAAGAAGAATTTAAAATTTTCAAGTAATTGATAAGAAATATTAATATCATCTAAGATATATGTTGGATTGTTCCACAAATGCTGTGCTGTTATTCTTTTTTTTTTTTTTAATTAAATCTAACATTACAAGTTCTTGTGATGTAAACTTAATGTTCTACCACGTCCTCGCACATTGTTGTTTAATAAAGAGACTTCAGGAAATTGCAAAGTGAATATATTTATGGCAAATGCAAAATAAGAATTCGATCAAATACAAACTTCAAAGCGTAATGTCAAAACGCTAACCGAAAGTGTATAAATTATCTCGGCAAGATAGATAACAACACCTTCCGTTTTTGTCATGATCAAATGAATTCTATGAATCGTCGTATGTTCTTGCTAAGAGCACACTAAAAACGCAGGCGTTCGCGAATGCTATCCTTGTTATACAAGTAGATACTATTTCTTATTTGGATATAGATATAATTCTTTGATATAACTATATATTAGTGAGGCAAGAATCATCTTTACTGAGTTAAAGTGTAGGTCGCTGTAACGAAAAAAGAAACAAATGGATACAAGGGATACAAGATACAATAGAAATGACACGTTTTCGTAACGAAAACAAAGACATAACTAACTTTATTGGCAAACAATATAACAATTGTATATCTGTACACCAGCGCTCAACTATGTTAAATACAGTTGACGGTCATTGAGGATAGATAGATGGGGGAAACAATATAACAATCATATTTTTAATATATTTATATGTATCTGTGCATATGCTTAATTTGGATTTGTTACAGCTCCTAAAGTAAGAGCCTTCTTTGTCTTTTTCAATTTTATTGGCTTCAGGGATTTACAAAAAGGTTTGTTTGGAGCTGCGCTTGATCGCAGAAATCCTGTTCTAATATAGTTCGAAATTTCTCTTGGAGACTATTCACATTAGATATAAATTTATTGTAATTTTGATGAACATAACATGCTGCTACCAATATATTTCACTTCAGGTATTAAACAGACTGTTCTCTTCTTTATGGAACTGTATACTTATCCTCACTTGGGTTGGATTTGTTTCTAAATCATCAAAAATGATGTATCTTTTTGTAGGTAACAATTTTTTGAATTTTTACATACATTAATATACACTAAATTTACGACAATACAGTTATGAATGTCAGATATTTTAAAACAAATCAAAACGTTTATTATGATGCACAGTTTGGGTTATTCATATGACAATTGAAGAAATTTATTAACACCTCCTCCAAGAATTATTAGATGTTATACAATTAATGACGAGTTTTTGTACATATTTATGCTGATAAATATTTTTGTCTACCCTTTTCAATGCCAATAAATTCTCCAATTAAAATTACAAACTTAAACTTGTCAGCACTATTCAGTGTTTATCAAAACTGGACTGCAAGCCTCCTAATGATTTCTCCCTTCTGGTGTGTTAGGAGTTTCTATCTTCCAAGGTTGTCACTATTTAATATATTAGCATTATTTTTAGTTACCCAATTTGTTTGATTTATAATTCTATTTCTAGTTCCTATCTTTCAAGGTTGTCACTATTTAATGTTCATCTCCATGAGCTGTCAATCTCCTAATAATTTCTTGCTCTTATGGAATGTATTAGTATTATTTATTTTTATAGTTACCGAATTTTGTTTGATTTATAATTCACATAATTTGTATTTCCAGAATTGCATAGTCCGAACAGATTTTATTCAAAAAACACGAATAGTAGTTTTAGAACTGTTCAGTACTGCATGTCCTAACAAATCTATTGTATAAACATCAAAAATAATGCAAACACTTGCACATTAGAATGTAGTCATTCCATTTTCTGTAAGAAGTTCGTATAATGTATGTGGAATTTATACCACTGGTTATTCTATACCAAGATTAACTTATAACTTTCCCGTTTATACTTGGTATACTGTTACACTTATTGTAAAGTCGATCCTAAGCTATTCATTGATGATTGGTATGGCCAAAATAATAGCAGTATTTCTAATAAAACATACAATATAAAGGCAGTTCGTCTTTGTAATCAGGACTTCAATCTTTTTAATTCTGTTAGAATGATTTAACGAATCATTTTTCGTACAAGGTCAGTTTGGCGTCTGTCAAGTGTATGTAGGTTTTCGTGTATCAGTTTCTTTGTTACTGCTCTACAATTTGAATAAAACCATTTGCTAGAAATAAGATAATTGTAGTAATGCATGTAAAAGATCCTTCGATAACCTTCCAATTCAACAACGGCTGTTCAGCAATTTAAAAAGTAATGGCGAAATATTTGTAATTGTTTTTTCACTTTCTTAAACGTAGTATTATGACTACCCTAGCCGTTCCTGCAGAAGGTACGTCCGCACTTTGCACAACAAAAGAGGTATCATCAGCGTACAGGCACACTTTGCCACCACTCAAGTTTGCTGGTAGATCATTTACATAAATAATAAAGAGTACAGGCCAAAAGATCGATCCCTGAGGTACCCCATACTTAACAGTTTCTGTTTATCGCACTCGCTGTTAATTATTTTCCACACTGGCCTTTGCGGATTCTCAGAGGTGGTAATATAACTTTCATTTGGTTATAGTGCACCGTGCGTTCCCTGTAAACTTTCAATAATTTTGTGTTTCTGGTTACCTCAAACACCATGTACAGCGCATCTAGATTGTTTTTGGAATTCTTAATTTCTTCAGTTCCGTATTGGAGATTGAAACTTTTATAAATTTTTTTCTCGATTTCCGACAAGATATACCGCGGAGTAATAGTTTCAGTTATTACTATAGTCTATTTTTTAATTCGGAGGAGTAAAATAAAAAGGCGCGTTTACACAATGGAATTTTGGAAAATTACTTTTTGGCGGCAGGGTTAAAACTAGCGACGATTTTATATAAATTGTAGTCAAGTAATTAATTAGAAATTTATTTAAAAAATTAGATAATTTTAATTTCAAATAAAAAGGAATCATCATCGTAAGTGAAATGCTTAAATCAAAAGTTTTAAAGGTGATTTGTATATTTTCAAATTTAAAAAGAAAACAGATGGTTCTTATTCTTATATGATTATTTACAAGCGAACAAAAATTTAGACAAATATTAATTATAGCATATACATATAAAACATATAATTATTCACAATTTTTTATTATTATATACAAGTGAACAACAATTTAGACAAATGTTAATTATAGCATATACATATGAAACAGTAACAATTTATAATTATTCACTATCACTTTCCATTTCACTTGAACTATTTTCACCCACTGATATAATAAATGGCTCGATTATATCATCGACCAACCCAGCTAACTCACACATTCTTCTTTCTTCATTAATCACATGGCCTACACATTTCTTCCAATTGTCCGTAGTGATATTCTGGATTGCTTTTAGTAAAAGTATCTTCGACTTCTTATATTGCCATCTACCCAAACTCATTGTTTGGTATGACCTTCATTTAGCCATGTTTCATCTAAATAATAAATTGGCCGATTTTAACGATGATAATCTTTAATTGTCATCAAATATCTTCTTCTCCACCTAATTATATCATCACGTTCTATCAAAACACTCTTTCGATTCCTCTTCATATACCTACAATAATATATCATATTTATTCTAACATATCAAAGCATGTAAAATATAAATTTGAGTACTTATATACTCATTTTTTTTTGCATATTAGAACATTGGCGCTGACCTAAAGTTTATCATTTTCATCAATTTGTATAATGTTGAACAGCTCATCTGTGGCAAATCATCACGCTGTTTGATTTCATTCAGCACTTTATCAAGTGTAGGAAGCTCATTTTTATAAAAAAAAATTGTGAATTATTTGCCTTATAGAATTCTTGACGGTTTCACTATAATCAGTAATTAAAGAGTGTCTTCCAGAACTTTGCTTGGGTGGGATAACTTGTCCTTTCTGCTTATATTCTTTTATGGTACGATAGACAGTAGACCGTGCCACTTCAAAAAACAAGATAACATAATAATATATACCTAATGATGTTAATGTATTATAACACTAACCTATCATACTCGATATTCTTGCGACAATAGCAGTAATCCTCATTCTGGGGTTATCAGCATGTAATTTTTTGAATATATTTACTATATTCAGCTTCTCAACAACAGATAGATGTCCTAAGATCACAAATTTTCGCCTTCTCAACGGGGAAATTTGCGATCCAGAAGTGCTTGCTACTTCCTCCATATCCAAAAAAAAACGCTATGAAAATGATTTACACGGAGAGTATATCAGTCGATTCAGTTCTTAAAAGAACTATTTTACTATTATAACGCAAATTGAACGTAAAAAATTGAACAGAAACGCACTGACAAAATTAACGATGTATACAATAACAGCTGTTGTAACAGTATGGCGGCCGTAGACATGTAAAATTTCGATATTGTAATTCTTCCCGAAAACTGACAAATAGCAAGCCTCCTTTTTAGCGCTTCAATTTAAAAACACTCCTCCGAATTAAAAAATAGACTATAGAGACTACCTACAGCGGCCAAACTGTCTTAAGACTATTTTCACGTTTATATTTCTGGATAGAGAACAGAAACTAAAATTAATCATTGTGCATGGCTTTATTGTTTTTTAAAATATCTTCCATTAAGATCAATACACTTTTGCTTGTCTTCAAACCAATTTTGGAAGCACTTTTTCTACTCCGATTGAGGTACCTCCAAAACATGCATTTTGAAAGCATCAGTCGCTTCATCAGGCGTCGAAAAACGTTAACCTCGTAATTTATTTTTCATGTGCGGGAATAGAAAAGTCATGGGGTGCCAAATCAAGACTGTACGGCGGATGACCCATCAATTCCACTTTTTCAGTTATTGTCAATTAGTCTTGTTTGAGATGTGTTGAGAGCTCGCATTGTCCTGATGGAGACTGGCAATTTTCGGCGTTTGGTTTTTCTTATTAAATACTTCTGGCAAGCAAATGCTTGTGTACCATTGACAATTGCCCATCCAACGTTGCACTAATGGTGCAGTTGCCACATGTCTGGTTTTTTCGAAGAAACAAACGATCATTTGCTTTGAAGTGAACAACTTTTGTTGGATTAGCTTCATCTTGAAAGACCCATACAGTCTGCTGTTTATTTTCGGGTTCATACGTTCATGATTAGTCACCTGTTACGAGACGTGTTTTGAAGCACAGCGATCGTATTTTTGTTAACATTTTTTTCGACCAATCGACACAAGCCTTTTTTAAGCGATTGTCAAATTATGTGGGATCCAACGCGAACAATTTTTTTACAACCAAATGTTCATGCAAAATTGAATGTATGCTGGTCCCATTAATGTCCAATAATACAATACCTCTATCTCACGATAAGTTACATGACGATCCTGAAACATCTGATGACGTACAGGAGCAATGCTTTTCGGAACAACAACCTATTTTTAACCTTCGTCGAAATTCTCGATATACACTGGTTTTTGATAGTGATTCATCGCTAAATGTCTAATTAATTTCATAGATGCACTGTTGTTGTGTTAAAGCACGTCGAAAGTTGTAAATGTTCACCAGTTAATACCACTTTTAGGACTAGATGATTTTTTCAATTCACAGTAAACAACTCGAATAACACATGTACGTCAAAACGTTCTGAGTAAGTAATCTGTCAAAAATATTAAACTTTACGATACATATGGGGGTATAAAACGGCTTTCCCTCATATAATCTTTCTGTCAAGATCTGATAATATTTTCAGTCAAATCGGAAGTAGTGGTTTTTCTTGCAGTTCATTTTACCAATATGTCATTAACTAGGCGATCGATGCGTAGTGCTACTTTCATTACTCGCGTAGTCTATCGAAAGTGACAGAGGAAATGTACCTTCTAGAGTGTAATAATGGTGACTTATCATTTCGTTTAACATTTATATCTATCTGAGGACAATTTATACGTTATTATATGCTGCTATTATTTTGACTGTCATACTAACTTGAACCGTGAAATCAGGAGAATTACCATTTAACGAAAGTTCATGTAACACTGTTCACCATTTTATCCGCTACTGTATTTAAAATATATGCATATATTATGATAAACACTTTTTTTCTTTCACGAAAATATTGAAACCAGTGGAGGAAGTGAAAATTATCTTTTGCTCTGTCTGCAGCCCATGGAAGTTTATGTTGATGACGAAGCGAAATTGACCCTTCATGGTTTACAGCAGCATTACGTTAAGTTAAAGGAAAATGAGAAAAATAAAAAATTATTTGAGTTACTCGATGTATTAGAATTTAATCAGGTATGTTGTATTTGTACAGTTTTCTGTGTGTCCATGGTAAGTTTCATATTTATCCTAACTTGCAATTGTTAAAAAAAAACATGTTAAATTGATATTTCAAGCTATATTGTATTTATTTTAATGATCAAAATTTGATACAAACAATGCTAAATAAGTAAAGCGTAAATTATTACTATTGCTTTTTTGATAATGTGTGTCTCTACTTGAAAAAAGAATACACTAGAGCTGGTTTTACACTGAAAATGAAATTCATCAAAGAAATTCATGAAGTTATTTGATTTCAAAGTTGAAATTTTACATTTCTCAAATTTATTCGCGAAAGGGACTTTGTTTACAACATACAAAGTCCCTTTCGCGAATAAATTTGAGAAATGTAAAACTTCAACTTTGAAATCAAATAACTTCATGAATTTCTTTGATGATAACTTAAAACAAGTTAATATTCTTCGTGATTTTATGCTTAAATAAATAAAGCAAACTTAAATTTTAGGTTGTTTGTTACTTTGGATTTAAGTAAATATTTCTTATACGTGCTTTGTTTAAATTGTATATTCTCATTTCAGTTTAAAACAATGTAAATGAATGAATCACTAAGTTCTTTCTGAATATTTACATTAGCCCATTTTGTTCGTGTCGTATAATTAGGGACCTGTTTTATAGACAACCAATGTAGACTTACACATTGTGAGAATTCATCATTGATATAATAATATTCACAAATCAACCAACCTTAAAACTAGATGAAATCAACTAATTTCGTATCAAGTATAGAGCCATTTTTAATTCATTTATTCTAAAAAAAACTGAGAATGTAGTACAACTAATGTTTAAACTAGCAGTTTATTATGCACATAATTAGGTTTAAAGTTTACAGTTTTGATCCTTAAATCTATCGTAAGATTTGTAAATACTTATAAAACGTATTGCCACTGCTCTCCGCGACAATGATGCGTTTCGAACTTATTGGCAATTTATGTGTATAATTAAGGATTTTTCAAATTATACCAGATTTAATACGCATTTGCACTACTTCTCCCTAAAGTGAACACTTAATAAGCACTACTTAAATACATAGTAAACCTAATTAATTAGCTTATGTGAAACTGATCTGTGCACACATTTCCAAGACTGGAACAATATTTGTGTCAACACAAACCAGTTCTGCATTTTTTTATTGACACTTTCAACTTTATGATGATAACAAGGTACATTATTAAAACCTACTTCTTTCCTGGTAACCTCTCTAAAATTGTACTTAACCAACTGCAGACTTCGTCAAGACTAAACCAATGCTAAATTTAAAAGCTGTTTTCTTTGCATTTCATACAAATAATAAAAACCTTTCTTATTTTAACCTAAAAGTGCAAAATTGTGATTATGTAATTCAGACTCAATTTTAATTCCTTATAGCTTCATATTTAGGCAATCTTGCCAGTAGTTGTGTTTTTTTAACCTATTATGTCTTATATCCCCACAGGCTGATGGAGAGCCAATTAGTATTTTTGCTGGAGTGGTCAGCTTTCACATTAGATTAGATAGTTTAGATGATATGGCACCATTTTTAAAGCAACTTAATTATGATTTATCAGTATTTTTTAAATTTCAGAACACTAGCATGCTAAAAGTTGAAAACACCTTCGCTATCAAGCTTTTCTGATAAATTTTCCGTTTTTGCCTTTTATGGTGATGCAGAGTTGGGGATTGACTGCGTGGATCCTCTGATACAATACACTCACCTTTTATATTTTTCAGAAAAACTAAGTATTCTGCTGTCATGTACTGTACATGTGCAGGCGCAACATATAAGCAAAGTACTACTTTCTTTGATTTAGAATATATTGTAGCATTGGCCTCATCAATTTTTGAACCACAAATTCTTCGGAACGAAAACCAGAAAATCTACCACTTTTTTCAAACCAGAACCCAAAGTCGGAAGATTTTTTTTTATATATATAAAACTTCAGATGCCAAAAATCTAAAGGACTAAATTTTTTGTTTTTATTTAATTTCTTCACGGCTTCTACATCAGTCAGTTAGTTCCCTGGTCCTTCCATATTTATTTAGAAGAGTAATTCAAGTGTATGAGTTGTTCTGATTCTACGGAGGTATATTCAGTAACATTGCAGTGGGCGTTGTCTTCAGCGTTCTGCGGTCAGTGGCGGCTGGTGAGTACATTTTGGCAGTGCATGTACATAGACAAGACTTATTCGTTATTATCAGCGATATACTCCCCCCAGATACCTAGCATATGACCGATAATAAACGAATAAGTCTTGTATATGTACGTGCACTGCCAAAACGAAATCACCGCACTGCCTGCAATAAATATCATGGGGATTTGAATGCTTTCTTGTCAAGTGCAGTATGAAGACTAATTTAGTATCTAGAGTAAATCCCAAATATTTAAAGTCAGGAGAGCACTGGTTTTCCTAATATTTTCGGTACACTTAGATTCAGGTTTCTTCTACCGGAAAAGACAACCACAGGTTTTATTAGGGGTGTAGTATTAATCCCTATACCGTATGTGTTAATTTTCATTAGGTATATGGATTCAATGTTTACATGCGATTTATACGTATACAAATAATATGTGGCAACGTGTGTCACCCCTACTATCAGTCACCAATCCCGACAACAATCGACATCACAACGACTTTCGCCGATCTTCCCACTTCTACATTAAATGTTTAGCTGCGAAGACGTTGCGATCTAGTCTGCAATAAAAGCCGTCATCATCAAATGGCCGCCGCGATCTAGTAATTTATTATTATTTTCAGAATCCTTTTTTATTTACCTTATTTTTAATTTTATTAGAATTACGCTTTTGTTTGTGACATGCAGCGTGAACGTAGCTTAATAATTCTCTGCATTTACAGAAAAATCCTTGCAATGCGTAAATATTATTTCTGAGCGCAGTACAAATACCCTAGTCAATAGTCCAACAGCTACTGCTAACTTGAGCTTGTATCGGTCTCGCGCTCGCATTGAAGAGGAAAGGTGGGGTGCGATGTTGTCACGTATTGCATGAATTAATCGCCTATGGCTAATGAAAATTGACACGTGCTGTATATGACTTAATAATAAATATATTTTATAATAAAATCCAATTGGTGATATGAAACTTAACATGGACACTGAAAGTATTTATCAACTTTATTATGATGACAATTTTAACAGTTGTTGATTCTAATGATTTTGAACTCTCTCACTGAATATTTTTCTTACTATTTTTTGAACAATTTAATGACATTTCAACAAATATTTAACTGAATTTATTTTACACAGGTTGTCATATTTGTAAAATCGGTACAGCGGTGTGTCGCGTTGGCTCAACTACTCACGGAACAAAACTTTCCTGCTATTGGAATTCATCGAGGTATGAACCAAGAAGAAAGATTGTCAAGATATCAACAATTCAAAGATTTCCAGAAAGTACGAACTTTATTATTATTTCATAGTTTTTTATATATATAATCTCCAATTGTTTTTTTTATGTAGAGAATACTGGTCGCAACAAATTTGTTCGGCAGAGGAATGGATATCGAAAGGGTAAATATCGTGTTCAATTATGACATGCCAGAAGATTCCGACACGTACCTGCATAGAGTCGCAAGAGCGGGCAGATTCGGTACGAAAGGTCTTGCTATAACGTTCGTGTCTGAAGAAAGTGACGCAAAAATACTTAACGAAGTTCAAGACAGATTTGACGTGAATATTACAGAATTACCTGATGAAATTGATTTAAGTTCCTACAGTAAGTTAATTTTATATATAAGAATAATTTTTATACCAATGGACTTGTAATCATTTGAAATTATGACGTCTAATATCACAAGTATATATGTAGATAAACTTAGATTCAAAACTTTAAAAACATTAATTAAACAATATGCTAATATTAATGTCAGCGTAACTTTACTAGAATTTTTGTTTTGTCATGAATGACGAATATGTCCGTCCATTGATATAAAAATTATTCGTTTATTAAATCATTTTAATGTGCCAAGAGCTAATTGAACGTATTCATTTCAGTTGAAGGAAGATAAAGTTGTAAAAGAAGATGGCTTATTTTGTGACAGGTTTTTAATTAATTCCAATAAATGTTAATTTTGTGAAGTATTTGTTTAATATAGTGACCTACCTAAATGTAAGAATAGTATTAAGAATGTCAGAATTTTTTATAAACTGCATTATCTGAATACATTTGTATTTTTTATCGATCCTACTATGTAGGAATAAACCAGTTTCTACGCTAAATGTGTTTTATTTGTGTCTCCTCTTTTAGATAATGAAATATTTATTATATATCCGGCTATATTGCTAAATGTGTAATACATGCAACTGAACAAAATGATTAAATGTATTGTAGAATAGAAAAATCATTCAAAGTTCACAGTCTCTTTATTAAATTCCATTTATGATTAAAGATCCTAGAACTGATTTCCAATAAGAGTAAAGGACTTACTGGAATTTCAAAAAGCTGTAAAATTTTCAAACTTAATTTTGAGTGAATTTTTTATAAATTTGTTTAAACTTGGTAGTTGACGAAAAATTGACAAAATTCACTTCTTTCGCTGAAGTTGACTACTATATTCGGTTTTCTGATTTTGCCGAAAATTTAATCAGATAAGACAGACTTTTTTCGATCACTAAACTGTTGTGTCTGCTGAATGCAACCATTCTCTCCGCTTTCATATCGGATATTCAGAAGGAGTAGGTGTTCAAAAAATCGTATGTCATGTGTGTGTATAATTTATATTAAAGGTCAATAGTCTGCTAATAATTGTATCTCGGGCTCCAAATTTTCAAGGATTACTTTGATTTGGCAACCAAATAGACACTAGTATCCGAATTAACATATCCTTCATTTTTCTTGATATTTTACATCTTTCTTTCCTATATACAATTTTTTATTGCTATATGAAAATGTTGACGCTAAGGAAAGTCAAGAAAATAATAAAACACTTTTATTAATAAACATCACAGTTTTAAAAGTACAAGTTGGGTTTTAACATTAAAAATACACAAGGGAAATTAGAAACAAAAAAAAAGCAATGCAAGCATACATTGCAAAGAATATTTAGGATCGTCACAGATTTAAATTTCTTTTTATGGCAGATAAATATTACGGTCTTTATATTTTTAATTATACTGTTCATTTTGTTTACAAAAGAAGCAACAAATAAAATGTACTAAATCACTGATGAACTTGAAAGATCAGCTGCATCTGTTATGAGCATTATTCGCTTCGAAGTTCGGTATCACTTCCTTCCTACCCTTTATTTTATGGTGATTTTACCCAAACGAATGTGTAAAAAAGGATAATTACGGAGGGCGTTCAATGCACTCTGTGTCAGTAAGAATAGTTATATCTACTTCAAAATACATTTCAATATATAAACAGATCAAAAAGAATTATTAGGCACTATTTAAGATCTATTGTGTTACGTAATTGAATATGTTTCTATTCATCGTATTATTCACACGATTCAAACTTGAATTTTAACCGCTTTCTTTTACCGCCGCTAAGTCATCGAATCAAATTATTTTCGCTAGATAAAATGGCGACCGCTAGATCGAGCGCCGGCACTAAGGCAGTTGCGTTCACCTCCCTGAACGCACGGATTGTGTCAATCATTGAGATCGTCTTTCACCGAGGGTTGCTAAAGAATTAATGATCATATTATGTGAAATTTTGTATTTATACCCTCAGATAGTGTAATTATTTAATACAGTTATAATATTACACACTTATTACCCTGATACCGAGCATACTAAATTGAACGCCCCTAGTACTCGTAACATTTTATCAGGTACCTGAAGCACCGGTTAAAAGTTTAGTGCTTGAGGGATACATCATCGTTAGTTCAAATATTCCCACGGCTGCACCGTCATTTCAAAACGATTGGTCAGTATCTGGGTTTGACGGTTACTCCCATGATTGAATGGCGGTTAACTTGTTACGATGTTTTGTAACCATGTGGGCGTTTAAAGTACGTTTGTAATTTGTATTAAAACCACACTCTAAGCACTTAAAAAGTGCACTTCCAAGGTGTTTTGTAACCATATGAACTTTTAAATTGCCATGGTAATGTGTCAGGAAGTCGCACGCTGTGCATTTATGAATTGTTTTCTTAGGATGTTTCGCAACCACATGAACTATTAGATTGATTTTGTAATTCGTTTTAAAATCACATTCTAAACACTTGTAAACTGCCGCATTTAAATGTTTTGCATTGATATGGACTTTTAAGTGATGTTCGTATTTTGTTTTAAAATCACAATCTAAGCACTTGTAAGCCGTTTCTTCACTATGTTTAATTTGCACGTGAACCGCTAAAGATGATTTATAGTTTGCTGTGTAATCACATTCACTACACTTGTAAGTTCCTTCTTGTGGACGTTTGACGTCAACATGTTGCTTTGAATCTGAATTATTGTTCGTTTCAAGTGCAGGTTGCGTGCAGTTGTAATTAGCTGCATTATGCAGTTCATCAACGTGAACTTTTAAAATGTTTTTGTGATTTGTTCTAAAATCACATTTTGCGCGTTCATAATCAACATTTTCAAAATGTCTGTCCTTTGATTGGATCTCCATGTTAAGGCATGTTTGTCTTTTCAATTTTAAATGGCATCTCCCTCGCCTGTACAATTTCGCATTGTAATGATTGCTATTGTGTCTCCTGATATCAGCGTTGTACTTTGTTGTGTATCTGCATAGGGCACATTTATACATTCTACTTCGTACCTTTTTACGCTTCTTTGATGAAGATGGACATCCACTGGTTTGACTCGGTCTGAAAAATAAAGAAATATGTCAAAGGAGAATTTTGCAATAGTCATGCACTTCATAACCCGGTACATACATTGATTATACATAAAAATATTGTCCAAGTTCACAGAAGATCAAAATAATTACAAATGTCACCGGAAGATGTCGCCTAACTATCCAAAATATGGAAAATTGCAATTTCGCGCGTGACTGCATTAATGTTTAAAACCAAGGCACATTGACTAGTGACGATATCTATGAATGAATTGTTCGTGTGTCTGTCACATTCTAATAGTCCGATTTGTACACATGCGTAGTCAAGGAGGGATAAGCGGAAGACATCTGTTTCTTTATCTAATGTAAGTCGTTAAAATTGATTCGTATTTATTAAATTTTACCACGTCTAAAACATTTAATAACTTAATAATTACCTGGCAAATGTTAAAATTAGTACAAATTAATTTTTACACGTGTCAGGTAATTAATTTAGTCTAGCCCTAAATTGAGTTATGTTTTCAGATACCATAATTATTGAACGAGGTCCACTGAGTCGAAACATGTATTAAATAACAAATGCATACAAAACAATGTGTGTGATTTATTACAGACAAATGTTCTTTAGATTCAGATTTATCTAACTACCATTCCTAATATATAATCTTACCTGACATAATTCTTCTTAGAACAGTGGTTAATGTGATATTTCAGATATTCTTTCTCATCCAGATATATTTCGCAAAATACGCACTGAGTAAGCACTACAATCAGACAAAAATATTCGTTCTCATTGGAGCTAGTTATTACAGTTCCTCTAATGGATCATTAGACGCACGTCATTAATTTTTATGCGTACGAATCAAATAGGTACTTCCAGATTAAGTTAAGCACTATATACATAATGCATTAATATAAACTTCACATTTTTTAATTTTTCAATTGATTAATGCAGTAGTCTAGATATGATTTGTATTGCAGACATACGTATTTTCCGCACTTGAATATTCGACACCGATATTAAATAAGGATAGATAGACTGACCGACAATCTTTGCTTATGTTATCAAATAATTACGTGCGTCTAAAGATCCATTCGACGAACTGTACTAAAACAGGATATTATAGAGGAGACACGTCATATTCAATTGACGTCATTGATGACGTTTACATATTGTCGTAACTGTATTAGTAAATCTAAAAAAGTTAGTTTGTTATATTATATTTCAGGGCTTTTATTTCATTAGTTTAGATAGAAAATGTATACATTTATCGTAATATACACATTAATGGCAAATAAACGGATAATTTCCGTTTCAATATTAAATTTCTCTCTTACATATCTTTAATAGACTAATATAGTTCAATTCGGTGTTGTCAGATAAATCATATCTGTCAAAAATGCGTGTGTTGTGTATTTTTGCCTGTTAAATTTGCGTCTTTATTTTTGCTTTGATATAAATTGTATAAAAACAGTTCTTCTTAGAACTGTACATCCTGTTTATTATCTATTTGCGTCCTTTGAATATAATGCCGAAAGGCTTCTGTAAACAGTCGAAGCTTTTTACAAACTTTTCTATAATCATCTGATTATCGAGAACAGCGTAAGTATTGGTTATTTTAAATTTTATTATGAATATGTTATGAAACATTTACGATTTTTTGACAATCTAAATCAATATAATAAATAAGTTGAGAAAGACTGAAGTTTTAGAGCATTTCAATTACTAAATATATTACGTTATAGTTACTATATTGTGAATAAATTTTTTCTTTGGTTATATCAAATGTCAGTGACAGAAATAAAAATAGATCCGACAAGATAAACAAAACTAAACGTCACGGATCTAGTATGACGTACAATTGAATATAACGCGTTTCCTCTATATGAGTATTTAATATTGAAATGAGATGTTTCAGGTACAATTATACATAGTAGTCTTGTGATGACAAAAAAGTGGTTTTGCAAAAATATATGTCTCTATGTACATGTGTGACCACGATAACGGCCAAATTATTAAATCTATCAAAGCAAATTTAAATTTCTGAAGAATACAAGATTAAATTGGGAGCAATTTTATAGAACACCCTCGATTCTAAGCAGTTCTAGAACTAGTGCGCATGTCATTTAACAGGTTAGCTGCCAGCAAAATTCATAAAAATTACCTTTGGTGCCAAGTTGAAAAAAATTTGTGAACTGTAGCTTCCTAAATAGAGTGGATTTATGAATTACAATAAATTTTTAAATCATAAGCGTATTTTTCTCAAAATTGATTAAGCGGTCGTATACGACCGCCCCGGCATGGGCGACCTAAGGAGGGCGCCCGTGCCGAGCGGTCGGGAAAGCGGGCGTTTCGTTCGAGTACCGACTTGTAAGCGCTGGACGTCTTCTATGTTTGTATTGCGTCTTATATCTTATAACACTGTTGACGGGTTCAAAGATGAGTGAGCGAACAAAAAAAATTGTACAAATGGCATTAGACAATAAGGAATCATCAGGTAAGTGTATAAAATTATGTTTTTCTACAGCCATCACACTGTGTCACGGAATTTGGAATTATTTATTGAAAAACGAGTAAATATAAGTTACTTTTGCAATAACCCTTTTACAGATGTTCAAGACATATCTGATGATTGCAGTTCTTTTGATTCTGATCTTGACCCTTTGTTTTTACCTTCAAGTGACGAAGAAATTTTGTATAGTTCCGATGGTGCGGAAGAAACTGAAAAAAACCAAATTCGTGTGACATTTCGAAGCAATAAAAGAAAGCAACATTTTTCAAAAGTTCCAAGACAATACATATCGAAAAAAACTAAAAAAAACAAGAATTCTGATCTGGTGAACCAACCCTGTTGCTCAAAATCAAGTGAGGTCGTTATATTGGAGGGAACCGAAACACTTGAAGCTTGTGAAGATGAGCGAATTAATTCAGAACAAGTATTTGACGAGATTCTTGAAGATTAGGCGTTTGATAACGGAAACATCGAAAATTTCGAAAATGCAGTACCTGACCAAGCCGAAATTCGTAATGAAAATCCTGATCAAATATGGCAATTGCCTGTTGGAAATCATAATGTTTTTGATTATTCTGCAGAAGGTGGTTTACATGCCAATTACGCTGCAACTCTTGTAAACGATTTGTCAGCATACAATTGTTTTCGAAATTTTGTCGATGATCACGTAATAAATGAAATGGTCAATCAAACAAATCTATATGCAACTCAAGTCCTAGATGAGGCAGATGATATAAGTAAGGGATCAAGGCTACACGGATGGGTGCCAACTGATAAAAAAGAAATGCTCCAGTTTATTGGAATTGTGGCATATATGGGTTTGGTGACGATGCCTTCAATAGCAAAATATTGGAGTAACGACGATCTCTTCAAAAATAGTATTATTCCAAAAATTATGCCAAGGAACAGATTTCAGTTGCTCCTGCGAATATGGCACTTTTCTGATAATGCAAATTGTCCAGAAGGTGACCGTTTGCATAAAGTCCAGCCTCTCCTAGACAAATGGTTGAAAACTTTCAAGCAGTATACACTCCTGGTCGTACCTTCTGCATCGATGAGTCTATAATACCATTCCAGGGTCGTTTACTGTTCAAACAATATATACCACAGAAAACACATAAATACGGAGTTAAACTATTTAAATTGTGCAGTGATAATGGCTACACATGGAACATAAAAATTTACGCCGGGAAAGAAAGAAATGAAGGTGTTGCTTCCGTTTCAACAAACATTGTCATCAATTTGTCGCAAAACCTTTTAAATTCAGGTAGAACCATTATAGCTGATAATTATTACAGCAGCCTCGAACTGGCTAATCTATTGCTTGATCAGCAAACACATTACATTGGAACCCTACGAGCTAATCGACGTGGAAATCCCAAAGAAGTTCTCGAGAAGAAATTGAAAAAAGGGCAAGTTTTTGGATTAGAAAATGAACGAGGAATTTGTATACTAAAGTGGAAAGACAAAAGAGATGTGCTGCTTCTGTCTACCAAACACACCACCGAAACTGTACCAGTGCAGCGCAGAAATGGTGTCGTGGAAAAGCCGCGGGCCGTAATGGAATATAATGAGGCCAAATCATCTATTGACCAATCTGACCAGATGGCAAGCTACCATTCCCCGTTGAGAAAATCTATCAAATGGTATAGAAAACTAGCAATAGAATTGGTTTTGGGAACTTGTATGGTCAACGCCCATATCGTTTATAATCAACATGCCAACAAAAAAATTCAAATTACCAAATCTCGAGAAGAGGTTGTAAGAGCTCTTCTCAGTGGAAAGGACACAAATTTAGAAGACGATGCAGACGAAAAACCTCGAGTGGAAACACCTACGAGAAGAAATATTCAAACTCATACATTTCTCAAAAAGGGAGGTCTCTTTGATAAAGTGAGAAAATATTGTAAGGGCTGCTATGCCAAAAAAATTCGTGGAGAAATAAACAAAAACCATGTAAAAAAGGTTGTCACATATTGTAGCATGTGTGAGGGGCAACCTCATTTTTGTCTAGATTGTTTCAATCTAGCACATTCAAAGTAAATGAACATATTATTTTATACCAAATGAATTGTTTATTTGTTTAATTGTATTAGGTACGTTATATTTGATATAAAAACCTTTATTTTTAATAAAATTTTATCAAAAAAGTTGATGTCATTTTTACCGTGTACCGTCAGATATCCAAAAATTCGTACAATTTCGATAGCCCTCCATGCCACAGCGGTCGGATATAATGATCAGAGCGTTCCTACATACAACCGCTCGCGTGTGAGAAATTCATATACAATACGATGTTTCAGCGGTCGTATACGACCGCCGTGGCAAAAGAGAAATATATATGGGCGGTCGAATACGACCGCCATGGCAGCCAACCTGCTAAACAAAAATATCAGTTCAGAACATGACATTTTGAGCTCTGGCATGCAAAACTCTAAGCGAGTGCACCTTTACACTTCACGCTTGCGAGTAGATCGGTCACGCCTGAGATGTTGGGTAAAGTTAGAAGTAATTTCTATTTAATATTAGGATGTTGCCATGACCTTCGCGGCGAGCATACTGAACATCTACATTGACATTAATGGGTTTTTTTGTTGTTTTTTTTTACATTATCAAGAAATAAACAGATTACTTATTAGTTTTCGAATTTTCTGAAAAATACAAAACTGAATAATATTTATTTTGCATTTAAAATAAGGATCTTGGTATTGGCCACTGTTACATGACACATCATGTATAAAAAGTTCCTGTTGAAAAAAATGCACAACTCAAAATACCAATCGACGTGTCCGAGCGTTTTTTCGAACACGCCCCCATTTATTTATTTTCGAATTTATTCCATTTGGCTGATACACAGAGTAAATTTAAGTATTTGCTTTTAAAATCTCTACAATCTATACATTTCACAAGTCACAGATGTACATAAAGTTGATTGAAATTATTCCTTTAATGTGATGAGAATCACATAAAATATATTTCCAAATACGAAATTTTAATACATACCATCAGCTAAAATATTCTCCCCAGAACTCCTGGGGCAAATGGTTTTGTGTTGGAATAAGTACCGTTCAGAGCTGAATCCCAAGCAACAAATCGTGCAGGCAAACACACTTTTAAAATCGTTTTCAGTAGCTGGGACGAAATCTATTACATCTATATTCAGGTTGGCTTTGTATTTTTCACCAAAATACACCAATAGTTCTTCACCCTTCCAAATGGTACGATTGCTACGATAATATAAATGACCCTTATATTGAAAGGCAACTAAATTTTGTTCAGAAATACTCTTGGCAGAATCGACATAACTCATCCAATTTGAAGACGTTGATTTACCACCAGGAATCATTAGTGTTCCTCCTTTTACTTTCCAAGTGTGTTCTGAAGCACTATAACCCGTGAATGGCCCAAATATTACGTCGGCAGGGATAGTTTTTAAGGCAAACACTCCGTCGGAACAATTAAATCCCTTCCTAATTATCAAGGTATGCTTTGGTATTCTTTTTTTTGTTTTCGTGAATGAGTTACTGTTCAAAATATGAACAAGCATGTCACATTTGTTACAATAATCTAGATAATCTTCATGACAATTGTCACACACTGTGGATTGAAATTTATATTAGATGTTTGTGATTAAACTACTGTGAATAGTAAATAAAATGTTGACAGATACAATATGCCTTTGGTAATATACAGTGTGGAAACTACTTATGGAATAACTTCAGTAACTTACAAACTAATGACATTTGTTGAAAACGCTGAAACAGGTCAATATTTATTTATCATAATACTTATTGTGAGTTGTTACACTTGTTCATGGCGTCATCCAGTTTTGAACTATGACGTCACATCTTAACAAATCCTACGTGATATCTTAATATATTAAAATAAAAATATCAAAAAGAAAAAGTCAACACGAAAAAACTGTGTGATAAAGTTGATAGCACCTGACGATAGTAGAATACAAGAAAAATAGTAATTTTGCTTTGATCAAAAAAGAATAAGTAAACTTTGACGTTTTTATAATTGTTGTTGTTATTATGGTTGGAACGTAAGTTAGAATTTTCGATAGTAAATCTTATTTTTTAAAAACAAAACTAATTTTGAAGTTCTATTTCATTGTATACGTATACATCTATTCTCTTTTAGAGTCTATTACAGAATGCTTGTACAAGTTGAGAAGTAAAATAATATAATTACAGCATATACATATGTGTTTTATCTTAAAGAGATTCTTAAAACTATGCGATAAGCGGTCCTGGTCACGTAACTCCTCCGCCCTTAGAGCAAAACTTCTCCTTGGAATTATATTGACAAGGGATGTTTCATTTTTTGTTTAATTTGAACTTCTTTTGATTCTGTTTCCTTTTCTTCAGTTTCTTCCGATTTTCTTTCTTCGGATTTCCCTTCTTTCTTCAAAGCCATTCTTCTTTTTATGTATCTGGCGGATTTATAGCTTATGATAATTCCAATTAATAATGTAAGGATGATTGCCCATATACTTAATGAACTGTTGTGGAATTTGATTACGTCGATCTTTTCTATTTCTTCATGTGATTATTAATAGTATCAATGTTAGTTGTATGTATCTCTTGGATCTCTGTTTGATTATTTGCGGATTTTTCTTCGGTGATTATCTTCTTGTATTTACCAATTAAATGCGGTATTTTGGCAGTAGATAGGCTATGAGAGTTCTGGGCCAAAAAGCCATAAGGTTTACACAGGGGGTCTAAATTTTGTTTTTTCTCCCCACCACTCCAAGTTCTGACATCACGTGACCGAAAGCATGTTCCCATTGGTCACCCCAAACCACGAGCACTCCCAGTAGATACGCCACGTGATGTCAGAAGTTGGAGTGGTGGGGAGAAAAAACAAAATTTAGACCCCCTGTGTAAACCTTATGGCTTTTTGGCCCAGAACTCTCATAGCCTATCTACTTTTGGCATATGTTAATTCTTTTTGTGTTTCGAACGCCAGTAATGTAATATGTTCGATTTCGATTGTACAGTCATCGGTTAATATACCAATGTACGTTCCTTGGAGTTTTTCTTTCTCTTGGATATTTCCACACTTCTTACGGATTAATGTTGTCTTGGGTAGTACCTTCATCCATTGATTGCTGAGTATTTGTTTAACTTTAATTTGTTGGATGTCTTCGATATTGAAGATACAAGTCGTATAATTATTTGAATAGGCCAATAGTTGAACTTCACACGGTGATCTTGTCGTCAAAGTATGGGTTTCTTCCAGATCACAAATGTATTCTTCTGCTTTTAGTTTATTACATTTTGAATTTGAATGCATATAATTATTCTCATTTATTGCAATGTATTTTAAGGTAGGTTGTAAGGAATTAAAATGGGTGTCATTTATTTGGATAGGTAATGGTCTCAACTGATAAGAGGTATACGGTTCGTTTTCTACTAAAGGTACAAGTATCATAAATATAATGGATTGATCTTTGATATAAGCTTTGACCTTTATTTTAATCACTTCATACGGTCCGCAATATTTTGATTGTTTTATTTCTACTAGCCGTAGATCGTTTTACATATACTTCTTGTCGGGCTTGTAGTTTTTTCGTTTTTAATGTTAGATTTCGTTTCTGTATGGCTTTTTCTTTCTTTTGTTGCATTTTTTCACCTAAGTTTTCGTATAATATTTTCATCCTGTTTACATGTTTGCTGAGATAGTTATTGTAAAATGCTTAATTCTAGCGGTGTTAGTCCCGTTCTTGTATGTATAGTGCTATTGTATTCAATTATCGCCAATTTCATTAATTTTTCTGTTACAACTTTACTTTTTTCTCGTAATATTCGCATTTGTTCTAGCAAAGTTGAATGTAATCGTTCCACATTGCTATTAGAATTTGGATTATGTGGTGTGGTGATATGTATCTTTATCTTGTGCTTGTCTAAGAGTTCTTGCACTAGGTCGTTTGTAAATTCGATTCCTCCGTCCATAAGTAATTCTTCGGGGACACCATATAATGAAAAATATGTTATTAACGATTCTACATTCCACTGCGTTCTTGCTCTTTATTAATATTGCTTGCGCTAATTTGGTTAATGCATCTATACATGTTAGATAGATTTTTCCTTCTATTACAAATGTGTCTATGTGTACTTTTTGGAAAGATTGGTCTATTTTACTTTTTACTTATACGTAGTATAAGGAAGTATTGTGATGATGAAAATTTTCGACCTCGAGATTTTTGCAGATGTCCACGTTTTGAGGTCCCCTGATACCAAAAAAGTGGTTTTTAAAAAATGTCTCTCTCTCTCTCTCTCTCTGTGACCACGATAGCGGTCAAACCGCTGTAGATATCAATTCCAAATTTTGTATTTACGAATATAATCTCCCTCTTGAGAACTGATTAGATTTTGAGCAGAATCGGCAGACCGGAAGTAGTAGTTTACTTCAGTGAAAAAATCGAATTTTGCAAATATTTCGTCAATTGCTAAGTTTAAACAAATTTATAAAGAATTCAAATGTACTCAAAATTAAATTTGAGAAAAATTGTTTTAATAAAGTTTTTCGAAATTCCTACCGGAAGTAGGTCTTTTACTCTTATCGAAAATCAATTTTTTGCGAATATCTCGCAAGTCATGCTTTCTAGGCAGGTACATTACGAGTATTAAAGTATTTAGAACATACTTTTAAATATCTTTTGTATAAAAAAAATTTCAAAATTCAGACCGGAAGTACCACTTTTACTCTTATCGAATAGCGATTTTTTGCAAATATGTCGTAAATTATGCATTCTATATATATTTATGAAGAGTACAAAAGTATTTAGAGTTGGATTTGAAATATTTTTTGTATAAATGAAATTTCAAAATTCGGACCGGAAGTAACACTTTCATACGTATAAGAAAGTCGTGTGGTGGCCACACCTCATTTTTTATACGTAGTATAAGGAAGTATTGTGATGACGAAAATTTTCGACCTCGAGATTTTTGCAGATGTCCACGTTTTGAAGTCCCCTGATACCAAAAAAGTGGTTTTTAAAACATGTCTGTGTGTCTGTCTGTCTGTGACCACGATAGCGGTCAAACCGCTATAGATATCTATTCCAAATTTTGTATTTACGTGTATAACCTCCCTCTTGAGATCTGATTACTTTTTCAGTAAAATCGGTAGACCGGAAGTAGCAGTTTACTTCAGTGAAAAAATCGAATTTTGCCAATATTTCGTCAACTACTAAGTTTAAGCAAATTTATAAAGAATTCATATGTACTTAAAATTAAGTTTGAGACAAATTGTCTTAAAAAAGTTTTTCGAAATTCCAACCGGAAGTAGGTCTTTTACTCTTATCGAAAATCAGTCTTTTGCCAATATCTCGCAAGTCATGCTTTCTAGGCAGGTACATTACGAGCATAAAAGTATTTAACTTATAATTTTAAATATCTTTTGTGTAAAAAAAATTTCAAAATTCGGACCGGAACTACCACTTTTACTCTTACCGAATAGCGATTTTTTGCAAATATGTCGTAAATTATGCATTCTATATATATTTATTAAGAGTACAAAAATATTTAGAGTTAGATTTGCAATATTTTTTGTATACATGAAATTTCAAAATTCGGACCGCAAGTAGCACTTTTACTCTTAGCGAGTAGCACTTTTTTTCGAATATCTTGCAAAGTATGCATTCTATAGCGATTTATTAAGAGAATGAAAGTACTTAGAATAGAATTTTGAATAAGTTTTGTATAAAAAAATTCTTAAAATTGTATAGTTTGAAACGCTCAAACGTATAAGAAAGTCGTGTGGTGTCCGCACCTCATTTTTTTCCGTTAAATTCAACTCAGGATGTGGTGCATGTCGATCGTATTTATTTTTGTTACATTCTTCACATCTTTTTATATACATGGTTACAGAGTCTTTCATATTCAGCCAGTAGTATTTCCTCTGGAGTTAAAGAGATTCTTAAAATTATGCGATAAGCGGCTTCCGTGTACGGCTGCTGCAGGTGTCCTGGTCACGTAACTCGTAGAAATGTAAAAATCTCAAAAACTGTTGAAAAGAAAGTTAACTAGTGTAAGTTCATTGAAAAGGTATTTAATAGTAATATCTACAAATTTATAAAAAAATATAGCATTCCATCAAAAAAAATGATAATGACGTCACAACTCTAAAGATGATGATGTCACTAATAGGTGCAGTGCAATTCAAAACCAGCGCAATTTAAAATAAAAGTTGACCTGTGTGAATTTATTCCGTAAGTGGTCTCCACACTGTATTCATTCAACACTTAACAAGCATCTAGTTATTAACTACAGTCAGACAGGTAGATGAAATTTTTTTATGGTGCACAGGCATCATAGCACTTTTAATAGCAAATAATAGTGACTTTAGTGACATGATATGGTGGGGCACATTGGTACATCAGGTACTGCACATTCACTGTTAATCTAGGGTGTCCAAGAAGGCCTTGAAAGAAGAGCGTTGTAATATTTTACCGGTTGTTAAAGAAATATTGACTCTAAAGTAAGGAAACCTACGAGGAGAGAATAGAACAGGAGAAATAATAAACTGGTGGGGGAATAGGTATTATTTAGACGGAGTTACCACTTTAAGGCAAGTCGTTATGGCAATATTGATCAATCATAGTTTATAAAATGAGTATTTTGAATAACTTGTCATATATCTGACACTACATCTGACATGTAACATACATATTCTATGCATTGAGGCGGCCATATTGAGTTACCACATTTGGACAAATATTATTATTAAGGAGACTCTCTCCTGTTCTATTCTTTACTCGGAGAAGGAAACTTATGTTATATACCTAAAGTCGTAACTTGTACAATTACTGCAACTTGCTTTTTATGATTCTCTGTATAAATGTAGGATAGTTGAGCTCATGTTTACCAGGTGAATAGAAAAGACACGCACAAAACAAGAAAAAAACTGGCTTACTGTTTACCTCTCCTATTAATATTAACGATCGGAATTGCAAAAATATATCACTGAATAAATGCTTTGATTAAGTCAATATAATCAATGCTTTCAGCAAATGTGGTGTTTGGCCCATTAATTCACTTGTTTTTAATGACACAGATTTTACTGGTGCTTTACACCAAAAAGAAAAAAACTCCAATGATCATTCACAAACACTATTTAAGAAGTACAATGAGTGAGAGCAGGCTTTCAAGTTTAGCAATTATAAGCGTAGAACACCAAGAAACTAGCAGCCTTAATTTAGAATGCTTAATTGACGAATTTGCAACTAAGAAAGTGCGTCGCAGAATCGTTTTCTTCAAGTTTCAATGTTTATATGTTCTTTTTTTTGTTTTGTATATTTTATATTTATAGAAATAAGAAATAACAGTTAGCAATACCACCATAAAAAATAATTTTGAACATTTTCTAAAAGTAGTTTTTATTACGTGAAATATCCAAACAATAAAGTGACTTTAGTCACCAATTTTTTGAAATAGTGACCATTAGTGTCTAAAAGCTAAAATAGTGACAAGTAACCTCACTATGATCCCTGATCCTGTGCTTGTATGTAGCAATTTTGAAAATGATGATGCACAATTACTTACCTAACTGTTTAGTGTTAAATTCATCATTTGTATCCTCATCACCACCGATTTCATTTTTTACTTTAACATTTCCATATACAATATTGTTATGTACTTTAGATAATTCCCTTTTGACACTGTTCGCATTGAATTCCCTGCTATTTATATTAATGGTAGTTTTACAAGTAGATGCTTTGTCATCTATATAATCAGGATCTTGAATTTCTTTCTTTATATTGTCAATATCTTCAGGATTTAGTGTGTTATTGGTATGGTATCCTACAGCGTTTCCAGCCATTGCTAATTTTAAAACATGAATATTTAGAATACAAAATAAAACAAACTATACATATTTCTAAATCATAATTGAAATTTACCATCTCCACCATTTAAGAACAATTGCATAAACAGTAAAAAAGAAGCAAGTTAAATGGTTGATTTGGTGTGACATTACTTAAATTAACTACGTTTATGAGAACAAGGCAAACAGGTACATATATAGTTCTTTTTTTAACAAAAAGATTGACAACCAATCATATGCCATGTGGATGTAGACAGCCTTCAGCTTAAATATATACAGATGTTTATTTCAAAACTTCCACCCTAAATTTCTAGAAATCTGGAAATCTTTGAAAAATTCCCTGAAACACATAAAAAGTGTATTATGGTGGGGGCCATTTCGTGATGCAAAAATTGACTCACCCACTTTAACCCCCTGCCCCCAGGAGCTACCCCTTAAATATATTTAATGGGTAGGGGTATCGAGTAATACGTCATTTTAAAAGTCTTTTGAAACTGTAAATTTTGGAATTTACTGTTTTAAAATTGATCGATTTGTTTTCAACTATTATTCATATATCACAAAAATTAGGTTATGGAAAATATTGCTATTTATTTTAACACTGCCCTATTGTTCATTATTTCTTTAAAATAATTATTATGTATATATAAGTAGGCATATACGATTTATATATTATGGTATCCAACTTGACTATATGGAGAATTCATTTATAGTCATAATATTACTTGACCTACATATACTGTACAGAATTTGTACTGTAGATTGTCAATCTTTTTGTTGTTAGAAGTGTACATGTTAAAAATGATAAGGCTTAGTTGTAAAGTTGATTGGTTGACTTAACTGTACTTGAATACATCAGGTTCAAACTTTACTATTATCGATTAAAAAATATTGTTAATTATAAAATTAATAAAAAAGCAAATGAACAGAAAAAAATTAAATAAATAATGAGTAAATATTTCTGAATTATGTAAATATTATATTAGTTCTTAGCATAACTTTAACAAAATGTAACCATAATTTTTAGCCAATTTAAAGCAGCTGTTTACAATTACTTACATGGCTGTTCATTATTAAATTCGATTTTTATATCATCAACAGGAGTGACTTCATCTTTTACAGAAACATTATCATATACAATATTCGTTTGTGACAATTCCATTTTGATAATACACTCACTGAATGCACTACAGTCTTCACATTCTTTCTTTACCTTATCAAAATCTTCAGAAATCAGCTTATTATTATCCGCAACATTCCCAGCCATTTCCAATCCTAAAATGTGTAATTATTTCAAATGCATACTTTATAGGTAATATTTCTTATTAATAGAAACCAAGCAAATAAAAATTAAATACAATAAGTATAAGTAACTGTAAAACGAGAATATATTTGTAATAAGACATGTATGGCGAAAATATAGAGACAAACATAAACAAACCGCTCTGATAATACTGGCACTTGGTCAACCAGGGGGCAAAATGTTGGGCTGTGTTGTAGTTTAGTTAAATCAGGTTAAATGCACAGATTACATACTCTGGTTAAATGTCAATTAAATTGTTGTCTGTCAATAATTGTCAAAAGTAATACTCTACCCACTTGGCAAAATCACTATATGCTCATTTGTTCTACATTAGCAAATTCGTATTTTCATCCTTCTCTATAATTGTGATTTTGCCAAGTATCTATTTCCCGCTGTCCTTGTGTAATTGAATAATCCCTGTATAACAGTTTGATATGGATAACTAATTTAATGTATAGGACTTAGAATAATTTCTAACAAACAATTTTATAGAACCTAGAATATTTTTCTAATAAAAATACTTACATTTGAATTATGTTTAGGGAATATCATTAAGGGCCGGAAGATTTTTATTTTAAGGCGTGATGGCTGTGCGCTACATGTTATGGTAAATATTCCAGAGTTTATAATTAATTTAAAATAAGGACGTGTTGCATGCGTACAGAATTCGCTCTTTAAGTGAGCGTAGAATTTTTCCATTCACAAAAATGGCGGGCGCCCTGAACATGTTCAGAGTGAGCGGTCGTCTACTGGACATGATCAGTAATGATCACTGAACAGTTGCGCAACTGTTGTGTCTGCTGAATGCGAGCATTTTTGCGAAATATCAACCTTATTCTGTGACCTTATTATGCAGTACAGGTTTAATAGGGATATTGCATCTCTTATTATCTTTAGTAGTCTCTTAATAACGCCATCTTTATATCCGGCTGCCTTGTTGCAAGTTCTATTATACAAAGTATATGGCCATTATATGGCTATGAGTAATCGTTGCCATAGATCGTTGCTGTCAATTGTCAGTTTTTACCGTAGTGTGTATACTTTTATATTCTCTTTAATTCACCTAATTAATTTCTGTTAAATCGTTGTTTTCTTTCTTAATTCCTGTTAAATCGTTGTTTTCTTTCTTAATTCCTGTTAAATCGTTGTTTCCTTTCTTAGTTTCTGTTAAATCGTTCGTTTCTTTTTTAATTTCTCTAAAATCGTTCCTTTTAGAAAACATATTATCTTTTTCAAGCATTTAAAAGTAAGTATGCATACCTATATCTTTAATTTTGATAAACTTGATAACCATATTGTATTGCAGTATTCACTGTCATTATGGAGCTCCCAGGCAGAAAGCGACAGAAGGGAGAAAATTTTAGTCGTAAGGAAAAGCAGATGATTATTAATGTGTATAATTATTTTAATACATCCATGAACGTGACCTCTGCTGTTCAAGAAGCAAGTAAAGCTTTATGTTGTTCAGAGCAAATCATATATAATGTAAAGAGGGAACAACAAATGGGTCAAATATCAAGTCCGAAGAAAGTAAACACAAGAAAACATATACAAATAAATGATCGACTTCATTCATATGATGACAATACACACTCCGACATTAAATACTATTCTTGTTGCTGTTAATAATGATGACGATCTGCCTAACTTTGCACGAGCAACTCTTCACAGATTGCTACATGATATGGGTTTTGAATTTCAAAAAGTTGGACGAAAGAGTATTCTTATTGAAAGAGATGACATTATTAGGTGGAGACATAAATACTTGCGAGACATCAGGAAATTCAGAGACGAAGGTATAGTTTACCATTTATTTTTTTGTACTTCTATGTTCATTACGCAATTCATTAATTGCTTGTGTTTGATTGTGATTGTTTTATTTTCAGGTAGAACTATAATATATACAGATGAATCATGGGTGAATGCAGGACACACAGTAAATAAAAAATGGACTGACACTACTGTTCAAAGCAGTCGACAAGCCTTTACACAAGGAGTCAGCACTGGTTTAAGATCACCAAGTGGTCTTGGGCCTCGATTTGCATTACTTCATGCTGGAGGCGAGCAAGGTTTTGTTGTTGGTGCTTAATGTACATTTATTTGTAAGAAAAATACTGCTGATGTTCATAGCGAAATGGATGCAGATACATATGAAGATTGGTTCCAAATATACCAGACAACTCGGTTGTTGTTCTCGATAATGCTTCATATCATACGAGGAAATTAGAAAAGGTTCCAACAGTAGCATGGAGAAAAGACCAAATTATTGAATGGCTTACCGAGAAGAATATACCACTAGATAACGACATGTTAAAAAGAGATTTACTGGCTTGTGTGTCAGAGGTTAGGTCTCAATATGACAAAAACAAAATTGATGAATTTGCAAGGAATAAAGGGCATTATGTTCTTCGGCTTCTACCTTATCATTGTGAATTAAACCCAATTGAAATGGTGTGGGCACTAGTTAAGCACTATGTTAAAATGCACAATACGACATTCAAACAAAGAGATGTTTAACAATTAATTGTGGAGGGTTATCAGAATGTAACCATAAACAACTGGCAGAACTACATTGGCCATGTAAAAGACAGCGAAAGCAAAATGTGGATAGTAGATAACTTGCAAGACGATTTTGAAGAGTTCATAATTAATGTCACACATTCATCATCAGATCAGGATTCTTTAAGTGATTGAAGAAAAATAAAGCAATATGTGTATCTACTCCTTTGTATGGTCGTGGTTAGTGTTTTCATAAATGTTATCACGTATTTATTACAACACTCAAAACTAATTTTAAGTTATTTAAATTAAGTATACTATTATGTAGTATTAGCTTGTTCTTATAAATGGGAAAGTATATTTTTGAAAATGAATTTTTGAGGAATTTGGGTTTTTAAATGTATAATGGAATGTACAATAACATATTAATATTCAATAAGACTATATAAGTCATGTAACAAATTAAAAAATAAAAGTATATGTGTATGTGTGGTTATTGTTATTCTTTTTATAAATATGTATTATTGAAGTTGCTTTTATAAATGGAAAAGTCTTGTTATGAATAATATATTTGTAATTAACTTTGTCTTTGTCTAAATTTATTATTTATCTTAATCTACTATCCACTGATAGTAGATTAAGATGTCATTATTCAGTAACGAAGAAAATTGAATACCTTGGGTATTTATTTGAAATATTAGTTTATTTACTATGGCTTAATATATTCAGTTAGATTTTAAATAAATTTCTAGAAATACAAATATCATGCTGTAACTAATCCAACTTCCCATATATTCTTTCCTTTTAGTGTTTCATGTTTTTTGTATGAATCGCTTGAGGTTTGTTCGAACCTGCAGTTCTGAACGGTTCTAGAACTAGTGCGCATGTCATTTAAGAAAAAGACTGTTCGGACCATGCAGTTCTGGAACTGCAAATTCTGAGAACTGATAGTTCGGTGTTCGGTCTTTCAGAACTAGTAATTCAAGAACCGTTCGGAACGGTTCTAACAGTTCTCGATGATGGGCTAGTATTTGAAATTCTGATAAATTCGGAGCATGCGTAATTGTCATTCGTATCAGCTTTCGCATTTTTCTGGTTATGTTTATCGTATTTATGTTGAACTTCAGAGTTTGGAGTTGTTGTAGGTTAGTTTTTAAGTTGTCGTTCAACTACCTATTTGTTTTTTTATTTTATTTTGTGATATTATTAGAGTATTGGTGTGATTCGGTTCATCAAACCTATTTTTAATTTTTTTTACAGTTTTATTCACACCTATTATATCAATTTTGTAATAGCCAAAGTAAACAGCTATAAGTATGTGACTAAACATTAATTTCTTCAAATGGTGGTTTATTGTTTTAGAAATTACTTCATTGACTACCATGTTCTTGAGTCTAGCAAGTGATTCTTCCTCTAAGAATGAAGTGAATGTAATGGTACAATTATAGGAACTTGTGAACATGTGAAAAGTGAATTTATAATTATCATATATTCGTAGAGAAACTGACATATTTGTTAAACTTAGACAAAATAGTATTTAATAAACTAAACTTATAATTTTTGGTTCGATGTGTCCCCCTTGAGACTTCAGAGAAATAAAGGGAATTTGTGATATCAACATATTAGATATCCGAACAATCTATTATATGTATGTGTTTGTACCAGCCTGTTTCGTCATGAAAATTATAATAAATTGCAAGTTAATGTGACTCCCAGACTTGTGACACAAAACGTTCAGAGTCTGATTGATGTAAGCACCAAATCATGTAGGTATTGCAATTCAAATTACCAAAAACGCTTCAATTCTCCAAAATCGATTGAAAGAGTGTACTACTTCACAGATTAAAAAAAAGAAGAGGAGTTAGCTTTGAACATTGAAAATGTATTATAATATATTTGTTTAAATTCATCATGATTGTTGATTTTATAGTTATGTAATACATGTTTATTAATGTGTGTGTGCATTTGATGCACGTGCCAATTATTAATCCTTGTTTTATTTACCCGGTTTATCAGAAATATCCATTACAAAATTTTGAAAAATGTACTTCTGAACAACTTCATTATTTCTGAAATCCTGTCGTAATTTTGAGATGTAACATTTAAATGTTCATTACGATTGACATTTGTCCACCAGTTTGGAGTTTTTTTAAAAAAATGCAGAAATATCCATAACAAAATTTAGAAAAATGTATTTCTTATAAACAACTTTTTCATTACTTTTTAAATGCTGTCGCAATTTTGGTGGTTAGATGCAGATGATGTGCAGATGCAGTAACATTTAAATCTTCATTACGATTGATATTTGTCCACCAGTTTGGTGTTTTGTAATATATAAATATATTGCTTATATAAAAAATGCAGAATTATCCTCCATTACAAAATTTATAAAAACGTATTTCATATAAACAGCTTTTTCATTACTTTTTAAATCCTGTCCCAATTTTGGTAGTTAGGTGCATTAGATATTTAACGTTCATTACGATTGATACAATATTTCTTCCAATGATCTAATAATATAGAACTACTAGATGGACTGTAGAGAGAGAGGAATTGACCTCTACATACAAAGGAGACAGATATACAAAACCGTTAGTTGTGGGCAAAACATGGCGATATCGCATTGTTTTGTATATAAACTTTCTCAATTTTGTTGATTTATACATATTTATTTGTCTTTTTGGTAATTTGGATTATGTATTTTATTAATAGATTTCTTCTAGAATTGATTTTATTTCATACACCACTGACTTTATTTTTATTTAAAGAAATACGAGTATAAAGACAACTGTGGATCCATGATATTCAATCAACTATTTTTATTTATAAAATTGTGATTGTAATTAGACACATTTTAAGAATTTCATTTTTATTTGATATAGGTAATGTATATAAATTGAGAATCATCAAGAATATTGGCAAATGTTAACTTCAGCTTATAATTTAACAGTGTTGTTCTTATGGATTTAGTGTAATATATATTTGGTTAAAAGTGCTATTATCAGTAACAAAATTAGAAATAAATATTTTAAATTGTTGAATATTATATATACCAGCTTCGCAGTGCTTGGAGTCACTTAAGACATAATGGTAATGTCATGTGCAGCGTATGGTTGTACTAATAGGGCAGAAAAGGGAATGAACGTATCATTTCACAGGTTAAATATTCTTAATAAAATACATGATTTGTAGATTTGATATAAAAAATTTTAGTTTTCAATCTAATCACGTACTATGCAAGCAGTGGATAATTTGTACTAAACGAAAGGATTTTAAGCCATCAAAATATTCAAGATTGTGTTCAGAGCATTTTGTTCCTGAAGATTTTGTTATAAGTTATGGAAGAAAATATTTGCCCCAAAATGCAATCTCAATGATTAAAAATTACTGATGCACCAAGCAAAGAACTGTTAAAGTAAGATTTCTATTTGTAGTTATTATTCTACCTAGATATTTTTAATGTTCTATTTACCTTATAGCTCAGAATCCCCAAATGTAACTAATGTTGAAGTATTTGAATTAGTCACAGAAAAAACATCTCATGAAATAATACAAGTTGTTATTCTAGCTTTATGTATTTTTAATATTTCTTTCTCCATTTTTCTTCGATCACATATTTACCTACGTATTTGTTAATCCATATTAATAATTATATGTACATATATTTTAATAAAAAATTAAGCATTAATTGTCTTTTAGTTTGAATATATCAGAAGTTGTAAGGAACACCTAAGGAAAGCTGTCAGTTTCTATATTTATTTTTTCAGAACGTAATATTTTGAAAAATTCTAGTGGTCAATTCAAAATTTCCAACTGATATCTGTAGTGATTTTTAAAATATTTTTCTAATACTGCTGTTTTAAATAAAAACTGAATGATCATCAAACATGCTAAAATAGGTATTATTAGAAGAACAAAGTCATATAGTTATCTCATAGTCATTAAAAGTCATATTTATTTAATTTTCTTTCCTTAATGAAGAATGGCAACTAGCATAGATACCTTTAAAATGTTATTAAACAGAATATATTTAATACCATATATATAATATATATTTAATTATTTATCTTTTTGATTATTAAAGTTGCAATACCTTTACTTTCCTCTTAATATAGCATATTTTTAACAAAATAATACTTTTAAACTTTATAAGCCATTACAAGCTATAGCAACATATTTGAATTTTGCCCACATAAAACGGTCAATTTTGTTCATCCTTGTCAAACTTTCGACGCTCATATATTTTCCTTCTTTCTCCTATGGTGTGGGTCACTTCCTAATCAGCAAGACATAGCGTACACTCCATCTAGTAGTATAATAGTATTAGATCATTGATTTCTTCCAATAAGTTTGGGGTTTTTTTAATATTACTATTACTAATGTTGGTAGTATGTTTCCCTAAAATTCCAATTTTAAAACTGTTCGAACCTTCAGGATTTCGAACCGTTCTAGAACCAGTATTTGGCCGGACATGCGCATTAATTTCAGAACTACTAATTCTAGAACGGTTCCGGAACTGTTCAGAACTGGAGGTTCGAACAAACCTTTGAATGACAAACAATCGTATAGGCCTTGTTTATTATTACTATAGTTATACAACTGAAGGTTAGTTCGGGTAGGTAGCCAACAGAGGGGTTGGGCAGTAGGATGTGCCCATTCATAAGTTTTCCCGCTAAATTTGTTGTAGTAAAAGCAGTCTTCCCGTAGTAGTAAAGAGAAGCCAATGGGAGCTTAAAGGAAGTGACGCAATTATCCAATTACACCAATCGTGTTTGTTACAATTTTGTAGGCGTTTTGCTTTAGATTTAAATATCTTAAAATATTTTGAATTAAGGGATATGATGTCTACTGACACTAATTTTTCAAATTCCAAAAATAAGTGATGATGTGATTGTGGATGTTAAATGTTATTCTAAAATACATATTGCAAGACGATGTAACGAAGAAATGTCATTTTTCCTATATATTTTATCTTATAATTGACAATGGATATTGCAATTATACAAGCTGAAAAAGGTTCAAAGTACTAACCTTTAATAAAATCTTTGCTTGCTTATGAATTAGTTTGTTTGTATAACTTGTTGGGTATGTACTACCCTCAACAATAATTGATGATTATTCATTCAGACTTGTATCATGGCAATTGTTGTTACGATTCAGGCCTAGATAAAATAAAAATAACTAGAACCATAATAAAATAAGTAATGTCAAAGCCAAGTACATTTAAGTGTGTATCTAATTAACTTTTATGAAGTGATATACCTCACTTCAACCAGTATGAAGGCTAAAATTCTACATATATAACACAATAAAATCCATGAAGATTTCAAACAATTGCAATTAAACATGGGTGAAAGAAAAATTAAATAGTAGAAATATAAGTAAACTAGTTTGATAATGACGTGTAATGTCAAAACTGCAGTCACATAGTGATTAAAATAAAGTGAAGTTATTCAAATTTAATTGAGTGTTTTATTTTACTTATGTATAAGTAACAGCCGAAAGTGTTACATATTTTAAACTAGTTTTGTTTGATAACCCCTACGTAACTTCAATTATTAGGAATTACTATTATTGAAAGCAATTTTTAAAATCGCAGGTAAATACAATTGAAGAAACGTCCATATACAGACCATGTGTAGGCAGTACTTACTATAGTGATAATTACCAAGAATGTAAATGTATAATAAAAGTTGCTGCGACTTCCCTGACGAGCTGAGGTATTGTGGGTGTAAAAGCAGGATTAATTATAACACTTCTACAGTAAGAAGGATAGTGTTTCTATTATAATAATAAATTTATTATATCAATAATAAGATATACATACAGTTTACACAATAGCACATCAAGCAAAAATGTAATGATAACATCAACACAGGGCTAATTTATGTCATTGACATTGTAGAATGCTTCTTGAAGGAGAATGTCCTTTATTTTCTCTTTAGATACGAAAGTAGAAAGATGTCTACACATAACTTTGATTTTGTTAAATAATTACCAGTGACGTGTTGTACTGAAGTGGCTTTTGTCCTATGTAATGCGGGATGTGCAGCAAATGGTGATGAGGGGTGGAGACTTCTGTAATCTCACCCGTAGTCATGAGGTGTGACAGCTTTTTCAAAGGCCTCCTTAGTTGTTGCAGAATATGTGTCTAGGCTAATGGACTTATCATAAGTTCTCTGAAGAGAGGTTTGCAGCGAATAGTTTGTGAAACACAGACAATTGCTCGAACAGCCTTCTTCTGCAGGATGAACACCTTTTCTACATAGGCCTACTTACCCCATATTGATTAAACATTTTTGATATGTGATTTGATAGTCCATAGTATATCGTTATTCCAGTAGACTATCAGTTATAAATCTGATATGTCTAATTGCATAAGTAGCAGAAGATAAGTGTTTGACTAATTTAACTAATCTGCGGCTTCCATGTTAATCTTGTGTTTAGTCTAATATCAAGGAATTTTCAATTCGTAGAATATATGTTTGATCTATGTTTACTAGTAAAATAAATTGTCTGACATTTATCCTGGTTAAGTGATAAATGATTGGCTGTGAACCATTTAAATTTCTAAATTCTGAAGATACCAAAACCTTAAAATATTGTGGTGTTTATAATGCATTTTCTTTGTAAAACGTACTACATTACTGGTTTGAAAGCCTCACATAAACCAGTCAAGTTGATGAAACCATGCAAAGCAACTTAATAAATGTTGTGGTTCGGATAGCTTTTAATTACTTTTTCTTCTTTTACATAATACCTATATCTAGTCATACCAAATATATAGAAGACTGTTTTAGACATACCTGTTGATAGAAAAAAATTAGAATAACCCCAAACTCTGAATCCGAAACAGACTGACATTTCATGTAGGTGAGTATTTAATAAAAATGCTGACTTCTTAATACCGTTTTCTTGTTTAGATTTATTTCTTTAAAAAACATGAATACGTTTTTTAAAAAGCCTTTTGTATGTCTTTTTTTTTATTAGGTTATAAAAGGGTAATTGTGAGTATAATAAGAGAAAAAAATAGTAATCCTACGATTCTTCAATGAAACATTTACTTAAATCTACTTTATCACAGTTAAGCTATATAGGTTATGTTGATATGTAATTCAAGGGCAAACGATGTGAAAGGCAAATCAAACAAAATATACTCTTATGTAAAATTTAATAGAAAATATCAAAATATATTTACATTTTTTATAAACTTCCGGATTAAATTGTGGGAGTGGCGTTGAGAATATTTCATTGGCTGAGCACTTTCATTCAATTGGTATTGGCTGCGTTTGATAACGTTTTGGCGGGAGAGAAATGTACCGGAAAAATACCATTTTTATTTCCATTTTTTCAGGCGTATCATATCAAAACATGTAAATTTTATGCATTAAGCATGAAGATAAAGGTTATACGAAGTGAACGGTCGTATTTTTTTTTAAATTAAGTTAATATATAAGCCGTAAATAAAATGGGAAGTTAGTGGTTTTGCAAGTACTAGAAAAAATGGCTACATTTAAAAATTACACGGTAAATGTATATGTAATATAGGAAGTACACTCGGTATTTATATTTGGAAGGTAAAAATAGTAACAGTAGCTAAATATATGTGTAATTTTTTAAGTGATCCATGAAATAAAATTTGTTTACATTTTTGGTAGGTCTTTACATACATTACAGATATCTGTTACATTTACGTCGCCTAACAGTGTAGCACATATAATATAGATGGCGTTATTATCTTGCAATTATTGGCAATTATTTAGAGGTTAGTTGTGTGTTATGCGATACTTTAAATATTCATTATAATTTAAAATTATAATTAACAACAATTTTTGCGGTTACTAATTATAAAATTTAGTATGTTACGAGTTATTTGAAAGTACGTAATAGACAATCAACAGTTGGCATCACTGGTTGGCACCACAAAACCAAAAAGTAACTACATAGTTTAATTTGCGAGTTTAATGAAATTGCAAGATTTTAAAATATGGAGTTTTCTGTTATCCTTAATTGAAAGATGCCTATGCTTTTACTAATGAGATGAATTATGTAAATCAATTAAACTGGGACTGTTTACGCCGACAAAAGCCTAATAGCTGTTTTATATTTACGAAGTTCGCAAAGAAATTGTCGGCTAAGAACGTTTTACATTTTTCTTCAAAATTTATTAAGGTTGTTGCTAATTACTTAAAATGTAAATATAGGTACATTTTATTTGTTAGCAGTTTTCAGAACTTTGAAATCGTTTATTTTTTAAATAGAAACTGCACACCATGTCTATAGTATATTTGACATATTCATCATATTTTATAGTTCAAACTATATAGCAAATTAGCAAATAAAAAAAATTCCAATGCGCAACGTTTCAAAAATATCGATATTAGAATCGAATAATGTATCAAAAATTCAAAATCGATTTTAAACAAATATTGAATGAAGAATATCGATATACCTTGACATCGACATTTTTATCATGTTTATATTAAAAGTTCTTTGCTGTGGCTTTTCAAGCCATTTAGTAACAAATAATAAAAACTTTAACTCTAAATATATATTTACTCAAAAAATAAAAAAAATCCAATAAAAAGACAAACAAAATATAAATTTGTATCTATAACGTATAAGATAATCCAAAACTCAAATATATAATTCTAGTGGTATAAAACACATACATAAATACAAATAAAAAATAAACATCTTAAAACATATCTTCTTTACAATTTTGAGGAAATAGTAATTGTGATAAAGATAACACCCCATGAAGGCGATTCGGCGAACTATACGAGATGTCAAGTCTATGAAATGCAATATTCCGCAGCCGCTTCCCGATTATAATTTCTACGAAACAGCAAACATCCCAGTAGGCATTTTTCAAATTTCCAACTTTTTTCGTAAAAATATATTCTATTGAATTCTGTATAATATGAACAGTTTCTTTTGTATATTAATGTAAAATAAATGTGTAAAATGTCAAAGATTGTTTACAAGGATATAAGTAGAATGGCATTTTTGATTAAACGATATTATCGAATAAAAAAATCGATAACAGTCAATATTATTAAATAAAAATATATCGATTTCAATCACGATTATCGAAAAGAAAACATCGATACTTTTTTACAAAACAATATATCGTGCGCATCCCTAGTTCAAATCACATATGCCTGCCTACTCTTTCTTCCGGAGGTCAGTTCGCCGGTTTTCTAGTTTCGACTAATAACAATAATCTTTATAATAGCCTCATTATTTATAATATATTAACATTAAAATAATACCTTTACCTTACTTAGTTTTGAAGATTTTTATTACAATTACTGTTCTTTTTATTTTTGGTGTTTGTAGAGTTAAATCTTTGTACATATTTAAAACTGTTTTTATCATCTTTATTGTAAAAATACTTGACGCTGTTTGGGTGGCGATTTTCACGGTTTGGTTAGAAGTGCCTTATCTAATATGTTCGTGACGTACTTAAACGTACAGATCAGATAGTGTATAATAACACAGTAAAATATAATAAGAGAATGTTCATAGCTTCACAAATTATCGCTAGGTTATGTTATAAAATATACAGATATCGCATACTTATAATTCCTTGTTAAATTTACTTACATATTCTGTTAAAAATGGTACCGTTTTGGCGCGATATTTGAATTGAAAAGTTATAATATAAAGTAACAACGTACCTATGACCAAATTTGCCTTAAAATATGTATATAGAATTTCTCTTATTCGAACTTAGTAATCTCACAAAAAAAATCCATTCTGAAAACTGTCCAGGAGCCAAATTACAAAATAGAAATAAAATAAAAACATGATAAAAACTGATCAACTGTCAAACTGGCACTTGGGATTTGCAAATACTAACTTTACATGTATTTTTAGCAGGTGAAACATATTTATTAGAAATGTTGAACTAATAGGTACGTTATGAAGACAATAATATTACTATATTTCAGTTTTGCATATTATTATTATTATTATTATTAGACATGATCAACAAAGATGCAGGCTACGTACTAAATGTATCAAGTTACAGAAAATATTTTATTTTCATAACACAAACACACTGCTGTTTATTTATTGTGTAGTTTTATATAATAATAATATTAGTTTATTTCCAAAATAAGAGAACAACATTGTATTAATATAAATTACAAAATATAAATATATATGAAATAAGAAAATAAGAAAGTCGAATGGATGAGTATCACCTACCTTTAGCGAATATGTTTAAGAATAACTTAATTTATAAATAAAAGAAACGTAATTTAAAATTTTTACAAATAAATTCAAATGAATGCTTAACGTTCGCGCGTCTTTCTCCCTTCAACATGAAAGTTGACAAGTATCGATTAGATTCATACGTATAAAATCAAATTGCAAAGAAAGTCTGCCAGACCAAAACTACGTTTGTAGGTAGAAATTCAATAAGCAGGTAAAATGACCTTGAAATGCTTTAGATCTTTTCTTCAGAATTAGTTTTGTTTGTGGTTTAGAATTAACATCGTGGCGCCCTCCAATTATTACTAGTAGTACTTAAGAAACGCTAAAATCTTAGATACGAACCGAAATGGATTTGCTAAGATTGAAACGCACCCTTAATCCATTTGAAAGATATCAGAGGACGACACTTTACTACATAAGAAATATTTACAGTTTTCTCTAGGTTGTATAACTATAGTATTTATAAACAAGGGTATAGGTTATGTTTTGATTGCAAATAATGTCAGATAATGAACCGGAACTGTAACGACATTTACAATGAGATGATTTGGCAACCACGGAATCAATTGCCATAAGACCTGTACTGCATAATAAGGTTGAGACGGAGTACACTTTTACCAAAAAACCAAACGCTGGTTAAATAGAGCTATTAAAACTGCCATTCTTTTCCCATTTAAAAGGAAGTTGAAATTTTTTCCATTTTTAACTGCTAAAAAATGAATGACAGTGCATATATCAACTTTGACATTTTGGGTTAACTTCGGACAGCTCCACTTGAGCACACTGCTCAACATAGTCCTTGGTATAGCCGTAGAGGGAATATATTCTCTCTACGGTATAGCTATATAATAGAAACAGTAGTTTCTCGTTTCTCTCGAGGGAAATAATTGTCCACCGGCAAACCGACGCGTGCGTGACAATTTCTGAGTGCGCAGTAGTCAGTAGTCAGCCATCAGCTGTTGAGTTGGCGGGTTTATTTGATGCGACTGCTCGGCTTGCGGTTTGTGAATGGCCGTTAATGTAAGTTATGCTGGGTGTACACCAATTATACAAAATGTTTGACAAACAATTTATTATGAACACTAATTTTACAAATTAATGGGTAATTGTACACAAATTAAACAAGGCATATGTAAAACTAAATTATACATTCTTTTGGCATTTATAATTAACGTCAAATAAATTTATTAACACATTATTAATTTAGAATTTGTGTTTAAAATGTGTCAAAAATTTTTGTTTGATTATTGTGCATTTCCTTGAAACATTTCCATATAATTTAATGGATGCTGACATACTTCTAACATTTTTGACAAACAAATTGTTATTTATAATTAGTGTGCACGCAGCATAACGTTTTATCAATAATTGTAGTGTTTCGTTTCGCGAATACTTGGAACAAAAATGCCCCATTATTGTTGTGCACCTCTGTGCAAGAATAGTTCGAACAATTCTAAAAATGTCCTCAACTGTTAAAATGTGCATATTGTTTATTGTAGTTGTGAATAATTACTCAAACTTCATGACAAATCCACCACCACCAACGCAAAATTTAACTTTCGAAGATTGATTACTGACAATGGGAAAATATAACTGAACAAAATGCCTTCACTTATTTTGTAGGTTATTTGGGACACAAATGTTTTGAAAAGCGTAGTTTTCCAACAATTATACATTTAAAACACAAAAATGAATGAATTCAAATTTTACACTATTATTTTAAGGCATATCCTAACTTTGTGAAACAGCTTTACTAATTTGGCAACGCCTGACCATAATTTCAGTATATATATAAATATCGCATTAGGAAAAAGTCTTCTGTGAATTTTTTTCTTCATTTTCCTTCAAACGAAATGTTAGCTTTAAATTAAAACAGAAGTTGGAGGAAATATCATATAAACATCCCTGCGAAATTTTTCCTACTGAATTTTTGATAAAGCTATTTATTCGTGTAAGAATTTTTTATACTTTGAAATTTTTTATTAGAAATTTTAAAGTTAGTGGCAATTCAAACAAAATAACAATTGTACACCATTGATGAATTGTGTCAAGAAATTTAAGTAATCTTTAGGTTAAAGTAGCCTTTTTGTGTTGTACGTATAATGTATTACATTTTAAATGCGTGTGTAATATGTACTTAATAAAAAGCAGTGTTTTATCCTCATTTTTTGTATTATTGATATAGCTTTTTCATAAGTTTAAAAATAGATTAACATAATTATCTCATAAACGATTTGGTTCTGCACCACTGGTTTATTCCTGAATAGAAGAATTGACTACGCCTCTGGTTGTGCGTGCGTGAATGCGCAGTACCATTTTGGGACACAAACATCAAACATCAAAGGTGCCGACGGCGAGAGAAACTACTGTGTCTATACAGCTCTATACTGTGGTTTTACATACTGTAAAGTACACTCACTGGTAAAAATGTTGTACCATTGCAGTAGTAATGTAAAAGGCCATACCATTGAGTAAACAGTGCCTCCTGACAAAACAATACACATTCATAATCCATTTACTATTGCATTTGAAAAGAACGATTACTAATTAGATTTTACTGTAACATATTTATTTCACGTACAGCTTAAAAGTTAACTATACAATTAATTTTACAACTTAATATTAAAAATGTAAATTATTCAATTGCTTTCACGAGTGCCTCCCCAACCTCTACAGCAATTGCAGCTTCTGCTTTCGCCTGAAAATAAAAAAGGATGCTAAAATGCATATTACGAAAGATAATTTTCTATTTTTTATTGAAATGTTTATGATGCACATACTTGCTCTGTTGTTGCAGATGATAATTCACTTTGTGCTTTGCTCAAAACATCCCTAGCAGCAGCAGAATCTAATTGTTCTACTGGCACCGCTTCTTCAGCTATAACTTGTACTGAAGAATCGTCATTTATCGTAACTGTTCCACTGGATACAAATATTTTCTTGACTGCACCTTCGTTTTCAAATACAGACACAACACCGGGTTTCAGAACTGCTAATGTGGGAACATGTTTAGGTAGGATACCAAAACTACCAGAAAATGAAGGTACATCTACTTGTTTAATAGTTACAGAATCATAGAATACCTGAAATTTGTTTAACACAATAACACTTAATGTCAATAAAAGATTTGCTAGCAATTTATGCATAAGTTAGTAAAATTTTACTGTTTTATTTTTATTCAAACAAATTCTGTTAAATATTTACTTTTATTTTAATTATTTAATTTACGTAAATCAGGCAGACATCCAAGAAATCATAGAATGAAATAAACCAATTAAACAATCTATAGCATACCTAACAATACCTAATTAGGAAACAGAAATTTAAACAGCATTGAATATAATATGGCATTATGTGAAGATTAAAGAATTATACTTTTCTAAAAATATACTACTGTTTTAGTTTTGTCATTTCTTTTATACAATGTCTACACGTAATTTATATTTTAACCAATACAGAAATTAATCTAATAAGTAATACTTCCCAAATTATTAAATACGATATTATAAACGTACTTGATTTCCAGCTGCAAATGTCAGTTTCATTTCATCCGCATATCCTCTACTAATGATATTCTTAAGAGACCTACGTGTTAACAATTGGGAAAAACTGCGAATAGAAGCCATTCTGTATCTGAAAATGCAAAAATTGAATGACAATTTTAAGGGAGGGCGAGACAGAAAAGTGCAAAAGTATAACCTCAAATATTACATAATATGAATGTAAAAATTCAATTAATTTATCTAGTTTTATAAAAGCATAATAATAATGATTATCTGAACACTGTAACTTACAATTAGTTGTGTGAAGATATGAGGAATCAAAATGTGAATTAATTGTTATTTATCCAGTGTATTATAATAATACGAACTTCACTTGTTCACTTCACTAAATCCCTAACATAGATAATAAATACTTAGAGATTGGACACGACAATAGTATTATCAATGGCAATGTTTGTGCCGCCATCTAACGTCTTTAGTCATGTACCAAGCGCATTAAAAATATTTTAGGAAAAATTAAATTATTATTTAAGTTCATAATCTTATTGATAACATTAATATTATTAAATAAAACATGCGTTTTAATTAATAATGTTAACGTTAAAAATAAAATTATAAACTTCTTAGTGCTTGCAGTACAATTAGGAAATAAATTGAAATAAGAGATAGGATCTACTGCCCATAATTTTATTATGTAATATGAAGCATTAATTTAATAACATATGTACCTTATTAAAACAATACATGCAATACCTCATTTTTTATATTTCTCAGCGAATTTTTTGTGCTTGATAACATAATTTTTGACAAACAATTTTAATTCATCGCTACTATGACTAGGAACTATTTTACCTTTTAGTATTTTATTAATAGTTTTCGTGTAATTATAAATGTAAAAGGTAGTAATTTGACTAATAAATTTGTTATGCACATCATGTAATTCACACTTAAATAATGTAAGATCTATATTTAATTTTAAAATATTTTCTATAATTGTGCACACATTAGATTTATGACATATTTTAGAAAAACACTGTTGTAATATATATATACATTGACAAAATATTTTGGTGAAGTTAGTTGTTGGTCTGGTTAAATCATTTGCTCGATAAGCTCTACTTTCTATTACAAACCTCTGTGCCTGTGTGAGAGTTGCCAATTCTCCAATTAAATCACGTTTACAAGTGTTACATTCTTTAGCATATTTAATTAGCTTTTTTGCAATATATCCTGCTATATAGGTTAAAGTACCAGTATTTGTAAAGGTATAATTTAAATCGGCAGGTATATCAATAAAAATATTTATATCTTCTAATGGTATGCTATCATCTACTACCTCTGCATCTTGTAAAAGTTCTGTTAAATTACTTAACATAGATGTGTTGTCATTCTCACAATTAGATGAGGACGAGTTCCATAGTGAAACATTGGAAATTAAAATAGATTTTAAAGAATGTATAAATGATTGACAAGTTGGATGGATGTTCCTGACGCCATGGCTTCTAATCTGTCCAAAAAAGTTTTCAAGTGGATCCTGATTAAGGTGTCTTGTACAGAGAAACTTGAAACCTTGAACATGTAGTTTTTGCCATAAGTATCTAAATGCTTCTAATGTATGTATCCAATTCTTCACAGACGGAGGGACAAATGTCCTCTGCTTTTTATTGAAAAATTCCATACTCTTAAATACTTTGATGGCTTCGACCCAGAATGCATTGTGATTTGATGTTGATGAAACTGCACATTTCAATGTTTTCCCATGTTCAAAAGACACAGTAGCACTATTCACACTATCAAAAACCTTGTCCATAAAAAACAAAAATTCTGATGTTTCCAATCCACTTGATGGCATATGGTCAGGACCTGGAACAAATAACAATATTTTGAGATAATAGATAACTGCAAAGTCTCTAATATTGTTTTATTGAAACAATTATTACCTAATCTAGCCAAGCCACGCATTAATGCTGCCACACGTTGACTTAAGACTTGAGCAGCTATACTCACTTTCATTTTTTTGGTATTATTCACATGCACATCTGTAAGTTTATTGCACATTTTAAAATCCTGGTCTGCTTCCTCTAACTCATATAAAAGTCTTATATCTTGCCAAGACGCTGTTTCTGTTTTATTATTCCTCCATTTAAAAATACATTTGTTATCAAATAAATTGTTGCGAATCCCTTTGAGAAGATGTGGTGGATCATATATTGGCACTATTTCTGTATTATCTATTAGAAACCCAAAATATCGATTTTCTATTCCCTTGAGTTGACATTCTCTGTTTGTTTCTTGATACAACGTCTGAATAGCCCTTACATTTGGACTTGCTAGATCACATATTGTTCCAACCACAGTCAATCCAATGGATTTAGCTTCACACACAACATCTTTAAGACATTTCACTATTATGTCCGCTTTCATACCACCATAATTTAGGTAGTATGCCAGTGGTTGTTTCCACTTCTTATGGATACCCCTAGCCATAAAAACCATGGCTTTATCAGCTAAAGCTAGCGATCTATTACTCTGGCCATTATCTTGAAAGCCATCTATTAACTTACTTTTCACGTTATATAATAATGAAGCATCTAAAGCAATTTCATCAAATAAAATGATGCAATATGTGTCTAATAACTTCATTTCTTGAACATACGACTTTAAACTATGCATAATAGTTTTATTAATTCCTGTATGTAAAGGTATTTGACTAAGAACTCGTCTAAGGGACCTTTTTGCTGGTAAAGCAAAAATTCTGCTGAGGAAATTGTATCCTTTGGGACATTGCTTCATTAATGCCAGAGCTAGTAACTTATCATCCAAGCTAAATCGTCTAAGTTTTGGCGCTATCTTCTGCCATTTAATTTGCGAACTAATAAATTGAAATGCAATAGAATTTAACTGTAATCGCAAATAGTCAGATGATAAAGCGAAAGATTCAGCTTTTTTCAGACGCTCTTTGTAACCAGCCTGTGTTGTAAATAACCGTCTTACACTTTTCTTAAGGTCAACAGCAATATTATATAATTTTCGTGCTTTTGGTGTTAATTGAGCAGCTTGTTTAACTCCTACATGGCTAAGGATTTTGCTTCTTTGTCTGACTTCTGAAATTAATATATATTTTTCGATAAATTACATCTAAATAATACAATGATAAGGAATACCTTTTTGGCCTTTTTTACTTTTTACTGAGCTTTTTGGTATATTTGCTGGAGGTTGCGATAATGCATCAGTATCAGTAGAACTGGATGACTGTAATTCTAAAATTTTTCAAAAATGTAATTCAGTTAACAATTATGACGAACAGAAAATACCTATGACAATTGATGGTTTAACAGATGAAGTACTTGCAATATCTATAGCTTTAACACTGTCCCGAGGTATATCTGCTAAATCTATTAAAATTTAATACAATTTAGGTTAAAGATAATAAGAATACATTATTGATTATTCATAATAAATGTGACTTATTTTACTACATGCCTTTGAATTGTCCTGGCCTTGTTAGATCCAATGAAACATGCGAACCAGCTTCACATGTTGTTGATATCACATCTGAAATATTTGAAAATTCAATTTACTATCCTTGACTTTGGTAATTTTATGACCCAGTGTTATATTTTGATGTAAAAAATACCTTCAGCTAAATGTAGTGGTAGATATAATGTAGGTATACTATCAGCTTTTAAATTAGCTCCAGACCGACCGAACAATCTGCTTTCCGGCGAAAAATGGCTATCGCAAACTCTGAAGTTTTTCCTTATGACGTCCATTTCTTTGGTTATGAGTTTTGGGTTATTTACTTTATGTATCCAAGTTTTGAACAACTAAACAAACAAAGTAGATGAGTGTTCTGAATTCATTCCGAAAAATGTATTACTTACACTTGGATTCCTTGGAAATATATGCATTTTACAATTCTTGTTGGTATTGTGACATTGAGGTACACAAAAATAAAAAACCATTCTGATGTGATATTTTAAAATAACTTATTTATAAGAAACCAAATAAACTACCAAAACATTAAACACTTATATATACAATAATAAACGTAATTCTACCGAGAAAATATAGGTATAAATAAAAACCAAAAACAAAAAGATAAAATACAGATAAAAATCATAAAAAGGATAAATGAATGTAAACGAACAAAGATAAAGTATCAGTAAAATGGATAAGTATGGTAGCTACTTTATCGATAAATTTCCACAAAATTTAAAATTTAGACATCTAGCGTCTTTAGTATTTCCTGCTAAACTGATTATCCTAAACGTCTCATTTACGTGACCATCCCATGATCCCTAAAGAGATCGAACTCCCGGTTCTGCCATTAAAAATAGTTTAGCGCCTTTCGACATAAAAATATTTTATGTTTCATACTTGATATTTGTATGGGAAATTTAAACTTGAAAATGAAAGACTATAATTTTTAATTTTGAATTACACTCATCTATGTGAACAACGCACTTAAATAATAAAACCAAGAATAAATTTGTTTACAGCGTTTACAGTCTCTCAAGTGATTCTTTTACATTGAGATTCTTTTACAGAGAGATTGTTTATCTTGTTTGTTGTAGAGTTATGGTATTTGTAGTTACAGCTGATATAACATATAAACTAACTACATTTATTTAAATAGTAATATAATAATTTCTAGTGTTTCAGATATGGTTTCAGTTAGTGTTTTTAGTAAAGTACCTAATTTGTTTAAAGAACTTTGCGTCTGCATGCCAAATCTTCAGTTTTATGATGTTATATCAGGTAGGTTGTACCTAATTATTCTCAATTACTGCTTTCTGTTAATTAAAAATAAGTATTTTTTGTACATTGCGGTTGGTGGCAAAACGATAAAGTTATTAATATGTATAAAATGACTTTTATAAAATATATATACCGGGCTCTTTTTTTATCATTACACATAGCATTTTCCCTATGTGTAATGATAAAAAAAAAATTGTCAATGCATTAGCGATATAGTCACTGTATAGTAGACAACCAGTTATACACTCGTATTTTGACAAGCAGGAACAGTGAGTTGTCATAAGATTTTTATCAGTCAATTTTCGTTAAACTTTTTATTAAACTGTGATTAAACTTTTAAAATAAAAATTGAGTTTGTAGCAGAAACACTGTACGATACACGTGTTAAAATGTTATTTTATTTTGCTTATTTTAAATTGCTCCAGTTCCTAGTCACCCTCGTGTCGCAAATCTTACTCGCAAAATAAAATAGCACTTTTAACAATTATATCGTAAATAACTAATTTTGTACAATTTTAAAATTCGAAATATATCACGTCGTCAACATAATTACTACATTAAGGATTTCCCGCCATTTTCCACTGGCAGCATAACGTTGATACAAATAAAATAATATTCTGGAGATCCGTTTCTCTTACTTCTACCATAAATTATTTGTACGGAAAAATTAAACTTTGCAGCGTACATAAAACCTTTTACATTTATTACGAAACTGTTCAAACTTAGCGCGAAAGTATTTGATTCGGCAATAATACTTGTACTGGTAACACTGGACGATACAGAGCAAAATAAAGCTTAGAAGAATTAGGTTATGTTTTTAATAAAGAAAATGCAGAATATCACTTGGAACAAAATAATTAGTTTATTATAACAATTAAACGAACTTAAATGTGAAGTCTAATATCATAACAAGTTCTCGAAATGTCCACCTTGTCTTTCAAGGCAATAAGCAAGGCGATCTTGAAAGCAACGAAGTGTATTTCTAATAAATTCTGTCCTTATTCCATTACATGCAGTACGTATACGCTCTTTTAGTTCATTCAAGTTGCGTATTCATACATTGTTGTAAATTTTACTTTTTAGGTAACCCCAAAGAAAATAGTCATTTGGAGATAATAGTATGGGACCAAATCTACCAATCTACCGTCTTTGAAATAAGTTATTTAAAAAATTCCTGATAGCGTTAGTAGAATGTGGCGGGGCCCCATCCATTTGGAACCAGGGTTCATCAACATTCATCATCTCAATTGATGGAATGATATGGTCTCTCAACAAATTCAAATATTTCACTGCAGTGAGGTTACCGTCAATAAAAAATGGGCCAATAAGTCTATCGCTTATTATTCCAATCCAGACATTAACTTTTTGAGGATACTGTGTTCGGGTCAGGTTTTGAGCGTGAGGATTTGTACGGGACCAGTACCTAATGGATTAATGGATAGGAAATTTAATAATTTTTCATGGATAAATGTAGGGTACAAACCAAAAGTTCTGAGAGTTGACTTCAACGTTTATGATAAATGTAGCCTCATCAGTAAAAATTATTTTATTTAAAATTTCTTGGTTATCATTTAACATGTTAAACATTATTTCACAAAACTCAGTTCGTTTTATCTTATCCTCTTCGAAAAGCTCTTGATGATTTGATATTTTGTATGGCCTATATTTAAATTCTTTCAGAGTTTTGTATACTGAACTGTACGATACTCCAAAATGTTTAGCTACATCTAAAAGCGATCCTACAGACCGTTCCTCTACGTAACACAGGATATTTAATTTCATGTCTTCTGTTCGAACATGATTGGTTCTATTTCTTTTTTTGTGTGAATTTAGAACACAGCCATCTTCTTGAAATTTTTTAAAAAAGTTCAGAATTGTTTTTGCACAAGGTATAGGCCTGTCTGGATAATTAACGGAAAACATGTCTCTAACTTGCCTTAAACTATTATTTTTCTGGTACCACATTACTATTGCCACCTTTTCATTTCTGTTGTATTTATCCATGATTTATAAATAAATTATCTATTTTTTAATAAAATGTATTTAATTTATGACTTATGTTTGAATAAAAATTCAGAAATATTAGACATAAAAAATGTTTTTCCCGTCATGGCAACCTGATTTAAAAATTAAGATATGCTATACGTATATTCTTCATTGGTGTATAACTGGTTGTCTACTATACAGTGACTATATCGCTAATGCATTGACAATTTTTTTTTATCATTACACATAGGGAAAATGCTATGTGTAATGATAAAAAAAGAGCCCGGTATGTACAACATAATGGATTTCCAAATTTTTCGTTAACGTTCTAAACTGTTAGATATGCAACTAAATACACTCCCATATCACTGGAAAATTGCCAACCAGCGGCGGGACAAATAATAGGTAATATAAAAAATCTTTTCAAGAATTTACTAAATTCGGGATTATTGGAACGTAATACGCTTCACTGGAGCATACTTAAAGCTTCTATGAATGGTAAAAATACGTAAAGTACCAGTTTTACATGATTGCATCCCCTCTTAATATTGATAATACGTATTTTATCAGTCACTTCCCTGATTTGAATTTTATTTTAGAAAAAGACAAGAAATTAAGAGATTCTGAAATAATTATTGGCGACTTTGATTTACTGGCGCCAGTATTGCACGATTTATCGAAAACAAAATGGCTTCAAGGTACATGGGCGGGTATTGATTCAATACAGCCCTATCTTGACGAGACCAAACCGTTACCTTACACGATCACCAGATTTTCCGGGAAACACTTTGGTAGAATAATGGGGGAGTACGTACTGTGTAGTTTAGTTAATCATGAGAGAGACAACATTAAAATGTATGAAAGTCAGTTATCGAAAATTTGGATGCAAGAAGGAAAAGCCGTCAATTACAGGGTCATTTCTGATTTGAACATTGGCATAATGGGAATGGGTCAAATTGGATCTTGGGGTAAGGTTTATATTTTAAAATTTCTATTGTAGGTTTGGTTTCCTGGTTAGAATACCGTCTGGTTAGGCATGGATGCCAACATTTCGTCCACTCTCGTAAGGGGCATCTTCTGCACTAAATACTAAATTCACTTTGGAAATAAATAAAACTATTCATTTTCTTGAGATTCAAAATTCCTATACCATTATTGATTGTTGACCTTGGGGCTGTTTTACATTTATCAATTTTTTTGACTTACTTTTTTTAAGATATAATAATACCAACAGTATAAAAGTAGTGGTGGTTAAGTAAGTAAACAAAAAAAAACAACTACTTTCCAGATTGCATTTGTTGATTTAATCGCAGTCTACACAAAATAATACCTACAGTTGAGTCGCTCTCGCAACCGACATGCGCCACTAAATTAAAATGGCGCCAAATTCGAGATGTTGCAAAATTTTTCCTGCCAAGTAATATAACCCATAAACGCCATTTCAGGACTGTCATAAATAATAATATTCGTACACCTTTTGACAATTGTCATAATTATCTTTTAACGTTTGTTATAATTGTCATCTAAACATTTTAAATTTGTCAACAATGCTTGCCTCCTAAACAGTATACCAAATGTTATATACAATATAGGTGTAGAAAAAATAATATTCAATAGCTTTATTTATAATATTTAATTTGCAACTGGCTTTCATATCATAGTCTTTTACTTTGGGAAGATACATATCCTGAAATATTAATTAATTAGTTTAATTTTATTGTGACATTGTTCCAGCCGATCGAAATTTGTAGTGGTATTGAATCATCGTCTTTAGTTCGTACTTTGGCCGTGTCTGTTGCCAAAACGACTCGACTATAGTATAATGTTATATTTACGTATTTGTAATACTATACTATAATATAAAAAAGTATGCCTCTGTTTAAAAGAAAACAGGTTTAATTTGTATTGGATTCTTTAATGACTTTAAACACTTTGTCCTCTTTATTTTTCCTTTCCAAAATTTGCATTTACATAATATATGATCGTTGATTGAAGGAATACATATTGTATTCCTTCAATCAACGATATGATGTAAGTACAAATGTTCAAAATAATTTTTTTCATATGATTCCATACATTTTACAATAGTTATTTATGTAACAAGTCAGTAAAGTGATAATTTATCGAACGAGTCCGATTTACGAGCCAAGCGAGTGAAGCGAGCGCGGCGAGTAACAGACGAGTTCGGTAAAGGTACTTTACTGACGTGGTGCATACAAAATTTTATCGCCAACCGTGAAAATTGTTAATTTAAGAAATAAAGATATAATAACTTATGACAGTTTATGACAGTGACAAACGATTTATTTTTAAAGTCATCAGTCATGACTACGCTGACAGATATTAGCGGCAGGTAAAGTACGTTTTCTATTCCGGTGCTATAAAGTTCACTTTACGACACCCGTTTTGGTTGCATAAAGTATTACTTTATCGCACGCTAATTTTATTTTTTTGAAGGTGGTAACAAAAAAAATGGAACCATATCGTACTTAAATGTCAAAATATAAGCCTTTAAAGTAACAAAAATGTGCAATAAAATTGTACAAAGAATAAAAAGCACACATGCTAACATTTCACTTACTAATTAGCAATATAAATTGTTAAGCAGAATTGGATGATAAGTTTTCGGATGCTACTATTGACATTTACTTACCATGTTGAATAGTACAACTGTTATAAAAGTTTGTTTTGATAAATATGTAGAGAGTTTGTCGGCGAAAGATTTTGTAAAATTCTTCTGCTATTTTGCGAATCTCTGGGGGCGTACAGTTATTTATTTCGTCCTTTTTGTTGATAATTTGAAATAATTTATTGTATAAATCAGTCTGAATTTTAAACACAATTACATATAGCACCACCGATATTTATATATTTAAAACGTTCTACTTAAAAATCAGAGTAACCAACTTCAAAAAAGCAAAATTTCTAAAATATTCGAACAAAACATGTCTCTTATTTTAAGCTTTTTTGAACTTTTAATAACCGAAATAGAAAAAATAGTATAAAATACACGTTTTATAAGACATCTTGCGCACTTGTTCTTTAGAAAACTCGCCTAGCGGCTCGTTTTCTAAACTTGAACGCGTGCGCAAAAATCGTGTCTTATGAAACTTGTATTTTAATATACTATTTTTGTACAGTACGATAAAGCGTTTCTTTACCTCCGTAAAACGCTATGGTAACAAGGGCATCGCTTTACTGACGGTTGGCGATAATAGTTATTTATGTAACAAGTCAGTAAAGTGATACTTTACCGAACGAGTCTGGTTTACGAGCCAAGCGAGTGAAGCGAGCGCGGCGAGTAACAGACGAGTTCGGTAAAGGTACTTTACTGACGTGGTGCATACAAAATTTTATCGCCAACCGTTAAAATTGTTAATTTAAGAAATAAAGATATAATAACTTTTGACAGTTTATGACAGTGACAAACGATTTATTTTTAAAAGTCATCAGTCATGCTACGCTGACAGATATTAGCGGCAGGTAAAGTACTTTATTGTACAGTACGATAAAGTGTTTCTTTACCTCCGCAAAACGCTATGGTAACGCATCACTTTACTGACGGTTGGCGATAATAGTTATTTATGTAACAAGTCAGTAAAGTGATACTTTACCGAACGAGTCTGGTTTACGAGCCAAGCGAGTGAAGCGAGCGCGGCGAGTAACAGACGAGTTCGGTAAAGGTACTTTACTGACGTGGTGCATACAAAATTTTATCGCCAACCGTTAAAATTGTTAATTTAAGAAATAAAGATATAATAACTTTTGACAGTTTATGACAGTGACAAACGATTTATTTTTAAAAGTCATCAGTCATGCTACGCTGACAGATATTAGCGGCAGGTAAAGTACTTTATTGTACAGTACGATAAAGTGTTTCTTTACCTCCGCAAAACGCTATGGTAACGCATCACTTTACTGACGGTTGGCGATAAAAATATTTACTGTATATTTATTTACGCCATAATTAATACATATTATATATACGTTTTTCTAAAACGTGTGAATATATATAGAAATCAATTTTTAAAATGTTTACAATATTTGCTTGGGAAAAGGTAATTTTTATTATATACGAGTATTTAGAATTTAAAAGTATGTATACAGTTTTCTGTTTATAATGTGAACTATATCACATGGATGTCGCTGATTCCGTTGGTGTTGTATGAATATGGTTTTCTCCTGCCATTATTTACGTTACTCCGCCCTCTGTCGTTTAAAAAAATAGACTATACATGTTAGTCCTTGTAAATTTTGTATAGTAATTTTCATCATCTGTTGGACGTATCGTAGAGAGAAACAATTGCTTTTATTTATTTAAAAAAAAAATATTTTTTTCTGTGGTGTAACAATCACCGAAACTTTTTCAGTTTGCGATGTGTTACATAAATTTGGAGCGACCATGTATGGATTTGGTCGGAGGCTGACTCTAGAAGATGAAAACTTGAAAAAAATCATCGAGAGTTATTATGACACTCCGAAATTGGCTAAATTTTTGAAGAAATGTGATTACATAGTGAACGTTTTGCCAAGTACAAGTGAAACGAGAAGCTTGTTGGGCGGTAGTATTTTAGAAAATTGCAAAGGTAATAGCGCAAAAATATGCATTATACACTTGTTAAATGAAATTCTGATTAAATAAAAATAACAGAAAGAGCGGCGGTCTTCATTAATGTTGGAAGAGGAAGCATCATAAGTGAAGAGGATCTGATCGACGCATTGAACAAGAAATGGTTATCAGCAGCTATCTTAGATGTTTTTAATACAGAGCCTTTGCCGCCCAGTTGTCCATTATGGTCAATGCCGCAAGTGAGTTTACCTTAATTTAAAAAAAAAACTGTACTTTACAACATCTCAACCTTAGTATTCAGTATGTGTCTTATGCAGACAAAACTTAGGTTGGTAACTCGAGTCGCTCTCGCAACCGACGCATGCACCACTAAATAAAAATTGCATCAAATTTGAGATGTTTCAAAGCAATATAACCTACAAAAGCAATTTCAGGACTGTTATAAATAATAATCATACACCTTTTGAGATTTGACATAATTATCTTTTGACGTTTGTTATAATTGTCATCTAACGCCCGGTATATCAACGTATTTAAAATGACTTTTATGTTAAGTGGCTTTTAAATGTCATCCAAGTGTATTATGAACATATTTAAAAAGCCGTTTAAGGATAAACGCGCATTTAAGCTAAATGCTCGAATTTCACCGCTTAACTACTAAAAGGGGATTTAAGGCATGCGTATTTACATTGATTTGCATATCTACATAACATCGAACATCGCTTGCAAAATTATTCCAAAATAAATATACAAGTCTGTATATTTATTATTATTATTAAATGTACAGACCTAGTTGTTCAGATATTATTTTTCGTCTTTTGTATAAATAAATAATTTTTAAACGAAAATTCTTCGTCAAGTGATAACAACAATTAATGGAAATAATTCGTAGAAGACGACCAAAAATATCTAAAGCAAAATCACAAACATCTTAAATTTGTCAACAATACTTGCCTCCTAAACAGTATAACCTAATGATATATAAAATATAGGTGTAGAAAAAATAATATTTAATAGCTTTATTTATAATATTTAATTTGTGACTGGCTTGCATGTAATAGTTTTTTACCAGTGCGTTAGTAAATGCCTGAGATGAAATTCAAATTAACCGCCCAAAATTTAAAATTTAAGTTGGTAAAAAAATAAATTGCCCTATCTTTTGTATGTCTATTGCTGATTAGGAAGTGACCCACACCATAGGAGAAAGAAGGAAAATATATGAGCGTCGAAAGTTTGACAAGGATGAACAAAATTGACCGTTTTATGTGGGCAAAATTCAAATATGTTACTATAGCTTGTAATGGCTTATAATGTTTAAAAGTATTATTTTGTTAAAAATATGCTATATTAAGAGGAAAGTAAAGGTATTGCAACTTTAATAATCAAAAAGATAAATAATTAAATATATATTATTAATATGGTATTAAATATATTCTGTTTAATAACATTTTAAAGGTATCTATGCTAGTTGCCATTCTTCATTAAGGAAAGAAAATTAAATAAATGACTTTTAATGACTATGAGATAACTATATGATTTTGTTCTTCTAATAATACCTATTTTAGCATGTTTGATGATCATTCAGTTTTTATTTAAAACAGTAGTATTAGAAAAATATTTTAAAAATCACTACACATATCAGTTGGAAATTTTGAATTGACCACTAGAATTTTTCAAAATATTACCTGTGATATTACGTTCTGAAAAAATAAATATAGAAACTGACAGCTTTTCTTAGGTGTTCCTTACAACTTCTGATATATTCAAAATAAAAGACAATTAATGCTTAATTTTTTATTAAAATATATGTACATATAATTAATATGGATTAACAAATACGTAAATGGTAAATATGTGATCGAAGAAAAATGGAGAAAGAAATATTAAAAATACATAAAGCTAGAATAACAACTTGTATTATTTCGTGAGATGTTTTTTCTGTGACTAATTCAAATACTTCAACATTAGTTACATTTGGGGATTCTGAGCTATAAGGTAAATAGAACATTAAAAATATCTAGGTAGAATAATAACTACAAATAGAAATCTTACTTTAACAGTTCTTTGCTTGGTGCATCAGTAATTTTTAATCGTTGAGATCTGCTATTACAGGGAATTTTTCTCAAGTGAGCAGGAAAATTGAAAATACTTTGAATTGCATTTTGGGGCAAATATTTTCTTCCATAACTTATAACAAAATCTTCAGGAACAAAATGCTCTGAACACAATCTTGAATATTTTGATGGCTTAAAATCCTTTCGTTTAGTACAAATTATCCACTGCTTGCATAGTACTTTATTAGATTGAAAACTAAAATTTTTTATATCAAATCTACAAATCATGTATTTTATTAAGAATAGTTAACCTGTGAAATGATACGTTCATTCCCTTTTCTGCCCTATTAGTAGGTACAACCATACGCTGCACATGACATTACCATTGCGTCTTAAATATGTGACTCCAAGCACTGCGAAGCTGGTATATATAATATTCAACAATTTAAAATATTTATTTCTAATTTTGTTACTGATAATAGCACTTTTAACCAAATATATATTACACTAAATCCATGAGAACAACACTGTTAAATTATAAGCTGAAGTTAACATTTGCCAATATTCTTGATGATTCTCAATTTATATACATTACCTATATGTCTATATCAAATAAAAATGAAATTCTTAAAATGTATCTAATTACAATCACAATTTTATAAATAAAAATAGTTGATTCAATCATCATGAATCCACAGTTGTCTTTATACTCGTATTTCTTTAAATAAAAATAAAGTCAGTGGTATATGAAATAAAATCAATACTAGAAGAAATCTATTAATAAAATACATAATCCAAATTACCAAAAAGACAAATAAATATGTATAAATCAACAAAATTGAGAAAGTTTATATACAAAACAATGCGATATCGCCATGTTTTGCCCACAACTAACGGTTTTGTATATCTGTCTCCTTTGTATGTAGAGGTCAATTCCTCTCTCTCTACAGTCCATCTAGTAGTTCTATATTATTAGATCATTGATGTCTATTGTGTTCATTTTCTGATAAACTATATTTTGATTTTTATTCGCTGTTCCCGTTTCTTCTTGTTGTATTGTGTTATTTTGATATTTTATTCGTTGTTCCCGTTTCGTCTTTTTATATTGCGTACTTTGACAATCTATAGAGCTGTAATTTTATTGTAATTCGTTAAGGTAATATAATAAAGTAATAATGTATACATCATGATTCAATAACATTATACGTTTACTTTTCAGTTTAAAAATGGTGTTTACTTCTGAGGAAGATGCGTTCATTTTAATGGCCCACTATCGCAGTGGAACTCAAAATCCAGACGGATCTTGGGCATACAACTTGGAGTCTTGTATTGATCAATTTAGACAGCAGTTTCCGGATATATATTTTAATCGTCATAATTTTGTAAATCATAAAAACAATATTATTAAGCGATTTCAAGAAAAAAACATTTGTAAGGGGAAGACTTCTGGAAGACCAACAGAATTAACACAACCAGTAATGGATGATATTGAGCAACGTATGGCAATTAGTCCAAAAAAATCATTAAGAAAACTATCAGCTGAGACAGGTATTAAGCATTTACTATAATATGTTTATTTATTGTAATTGTAATAATTTTAGGACTGTCACTTGCCACTATCCATAAAGCTGTTAAGAAGGAACTTCACTTCCACCCTTATAATAGTATATTAAAATACAAGTTTCATAAGACACGATTTTTGCGCACGCGTTCAAGTTTAGAAAACGAGCCGCTAGGCGAGTTTTCTAAAGAACAAGTGCGCAAAATGTCTTATGAAACGTGTATTTTATACTATTTTTTCTATTTCGGTTATTAAAAGTTCAAAAAAGCTTAAAATAAGAGACAGGTTTTGTTCGAATATTTTAGAAATTTTGCTTTTTTGAAGTTGGTTACTCTGATTTTTAAGTAGAACGTTTTAAATATTTGAATATCGGTGGTGCTATATGTAATTGTGTTTAAAATTCAGACTGATTTATACAATTAATTATTTCAAATTATCAACAAAAAGGACTAAATAAATAACTGTACGCCCCCAGAGATTCGCAAAATAGCAGAAGACAATTTACAAAATCTTTCGTCCACAAACTCTCTACATATTTATCAAAACAAACTTTTATAACAGTTGTACTATTCAACATGGTAAGTAAATGTCAATAGTAGCATCCGAAAACTTATCATCCAACTCTGCTTAACAATTTATATTGCTAATTATTAAGTGAAATGTTTGCATGTGTGCTTTTTATTCTTTGTACAATTTTATTGCACATTTTTGTTACTTTAAAGGCTTATATTTTGACATTTAAATACGATTTGGTTCCATTTTTTTTTTGTTACAAACTTCAAAAAAATAAAATTAGCGTGCGATAAAGTAATACTTTATGCAACCAAAACGGGTGTCGTAAAGTGAACTTTATAGCACCGGAATAGAAAAAATAAGTGTTGTGCAACAATTATTGCCACCTGATTATGCGAATCGCATAAGATATTGTGAATGGTTTAATGAAAATTTGGCACACAATAACAACTTACTTGATTTAACATTTTACACCGATGAAGCATGGTTTCACTTATCGGGTTACATCAATTCACAGAACATGCGAATTTGGGCTGCTGAGAATCCTCATAATTTTATTGAAACCCCGTTACACCCACAGAAGGTAGGAGTGTGGGTTGCTATTTCTCGAAGACGTATAATAGGACCTGTATTTTTTCATGAAACTGTTGCAGCAGAAAGATACAGGCGCAATATTTTACAAGAATTTTTAACACAAGTTCATGATGATGAATTAAATAATGGTTACTTCCAACTAGATAATGCACCAGCACATACAGCAAGAGAAACAATAACATTTCTCCAGGAATTTTATAATAACAGACTCATTAGTCAAGGCCTATGGCCTCCAAGATCCCCTGATCTTACACCGCTTGATTTTTATTTGTTTGGTCGACTAAAAAATAATGTTTTTAAGAACAGGCTCCATAATTTGGAAGAACTTCAAGAAGCAATTAGACATGAAATCCAACAAATTACGGTAGAAGAACTACAAAGAGTGTAAGAGTGAAAATATGAAAAGAAGGACTAACATATGCATAGAAAAAGAGGGACATCACTTTCAACATTTAATGTGAATGTTCTATTTTTTATTGTGAATATTCTAATTAATATACTTGTGTTACTATCTCATTTTTTTTTAATAAACTTTCTATGTAGTTTACCCGCTTTTTAATTCGACAAATGTTTGACAGAGTATAATACGGTATAATCATGTTTAGGTTTTTTTTTTAATATTAGCAATCTGTATATTTGGTTGCCTATGGTTCGCATCTCAATCATTTACGAACATATCCCCAAATGTTAATAAAATAGTTTAATTTGTTCCAGCCGATCGAAATTTGTAGTGGTATTAAATCGTCGTCTTTAGTTCGTACTTTGGCCATGTCAGTTGCCGATTGTATTATTGTTTATTCGGTTTAATATGCATTAATATTGTAACGAAATGTGTTTACATTAAATAAAAGAATCAGATCTCTCGGCGCGATAAAAACGAAATTGTCACACGCAAAAAAGGAGCAGACCGGGCAACGTATAAAAACGCTCTTATTTACACACCGCCATAAATTATCTCTCTCTCAGCTGGTAAATATCGTAAATGCAGTGAGTCATCTCAAAGATGTGCGACGTAAGCAAGAAAAAGTCTAGATTTCCACTGGTATATTGCCGAATTTACTGGTACTGTTCGAGAACATTTCATGCATGTGTATATAAGGCGACTGGGTCACCGGGATTCATTCATTGCGGAAAAGTAATCACGGAGTAATTCGGTAGTCTCGAGTGGTCTCGTGGGAACAGTGGAAATAAATAGTGGTAGCCAAATAAATAAATATAGTAGTGCCGTCTTATATAAATAGAACTGTTATGTAAATAAATACGGACATATTAGTAGTAGTAAATAAATACCTGTGATAATTAAATTGTAGTAGTTTAAGTGTGTTACGTTAGTTTTTATATTTTTATATTGTTATATAATTTTAAGTATATAATTAATTATCAGGGTTATCGGTCCGTGTATTCTGGTTAAATAAAACTCAATTTGTTCATTCTTCTCTCTATATTTCGATAATGTTTATTATCTTCATCGGGAGAGTGCTATCAAAAATCGTAATGAATTTGTTAAAAAGGAAGCATAAGAAGTTAAAATGTTACTTACATCAATGAGTTAGCACTGGCAAAAACATCAATATATTTAAAATAATAGTGGAAACATTAAAATGGCAATGATGTTTTTTAAAAATTTAGAATTTTCTGTCAGAAATGACATTTAAAAAATATATTGATATCATCACAAAATTAGAATCAAGTGCCTTGTACTATGTAATATAATATACAAAATTATTTAAATCTCTTTAGATGATCTAAAGTACAAGAATTTTTATGAATTGAAGCAGAAAAATTTAAATATTTTAGGAACAATATAATTTATTCACAAATGCGTAATAGGTTGGAATATATCACACTTAAATTATTTGTATCAGTTTTATAATTTATTGTATTAGTCTCTTTGTTAATATAAATCATTTCAAGAACTATTCTGTTTTTATAATTACGTTCTTTACTTAATATTTTAACATTATCATAATCAAAGGTATGTTTGAAATCTAAAAAATGCCCAGCTAACGCACAAGAACGTTTACCCACCTTACAATCACTTTTATGTTGTGAAAGTCTTTGTTTTAATAATTGTGAAGTTTGACCTATATAAACTTTATTGCAATCTTTACAAGGAATTTTGTATACTACACTATCTTGGTTTAAAACTGGTGTTTTGTCCTTAGTTTTAGAGAATATATTGTTAAGTGTAAGTAAATTATATTTACATATTTTAATATTGGTGTATCTTGTAAAATTCTTTATTATTAGTTCAGTTAAATTTTTAATATATGGAATCTTCTTATAAATATAGTAGTGCCGTCTTATATAAATAGAACTGTTATGTAAATAAATACGGACATATTAGTAGTAGTAAATAAATACCTGTGATAATTAAATTGTAGTAGTCTCGTGGGAACAATACCATTTCTTGATACTAAGGTTATAAGAGATAACAATAATTGCATTATCTTAGACTGGTATCAAAAACCTACAGCCTCTGGCCGGTTTATTAATTTCCATTCCAATCATCCACTATCACAAAAATTTAACACGGTCATTGCAATGAAGAACAGAGTTACTTATATTAGTCATAACACCTTTTTAAGCAAAAATTTAAAAACATTGTGTACAATTTTCATGAATAATGGATATCCAAAATATATAGTTAACAAATTGATTTATAATTCGAATAGTTTCCATATTTCTAATGAACGTAATTTTACTGTTGATCCATTACATTATAAGAAGATTCCATATATTAAAAATTTAACTGAACTAATAATAAAGAATTTTACAAGATACACCAATATTAAAATATGTAAATATAATTTACTTACACTTAACAATATATTCTCTAAAACTAAGGACAAAACACCAGTTTTAAACCAAGATAGTGTAGTATACAAAATTCCTTGTAAAGATTGCAATAAAGTTTATATAGGTCAAACTTCACAATTATTAAAACAAAGACTTTCACAACATAAAAGTGATTGTAAGGTGGGTAAACGTTCTTGTGCGTTAGCTGGGCATTTTTTAGATTTCAAACATACCTTTGATTATGATAATGTTAAAATATTAAGTAAAGAACGTAATTATAAAAACAGAATAGTTCTTGAAATGATTTATATTAACAAAGAGACTAATACAATAAATTATAAAACTGATACAAATAATTTAAGTGTGATATATTCCAACCTATTACGCATTTGTGAATAAATTATATTGTTCCTAAAATATTTAAATTTTTCTGCTTCAATTCATAAAAATTCTTGTACTTTAGATCATCTAAAGAGATTTAAATAATTTTGTATATTATATTACATAGTACAAGGCACTTGATTCTAATTTTGTGATGATATCAATATATTTTTTAAATGTCATTTCTGACAGAAAATTCTAAATTTTTAAAAAACATCATTGCCATTTTAATGTTTCCACTATTATTTTAAATATATTGATGTTTTTGCCAGTGCTAACTCATTGATGTAAGTAACATTTTAACTTCTTATGCTTCCTTTTTAACAAATTCATTACGATTTTTGATAGCACTCTCCCGATGAAGATAATAAACATTATCGAAATATAGAGAGAAGAATGAACAAATTGAGTTTTATTTAACCAGAATACACGGACCGATAACCCTGATAATTAATTATTGTTATTAAGTACGGTCGATATTTTTATTATTACTACATTTAAGTATATAAATATACAGACTGTTTTAAATAAATAATTGCACGAGTTGTTTATTGGAACCCGAAAACGTTACAATATGTATAATTCTAACATATGGCAGCAGTTGTATTTGAATTTACTATTGTAATATTCAATTTGTAACAAGTAGCTTTCGTATATAATATTTTACTAGCGAATGTTGTATGTAGGTATATCCTTAAATATTACTAATTCATTTCTTTGTTTGAAGTTGAACTGGTCAATTTGTAGTGACGTTAAATCGTCGTTGTAGTTCGTACTTTGGTCGTATCGGTTGTTAGAGCGATTCTATTATAGTAGTATTTTGGTGTTTGTAAAGGCGAAGTTATCAATAATTTTTTTTTTTTTGAAAATGATTATAGTTCTACAGATTTCCGACAAATCTTGTAATTTGTAATGTAAAAGTATTGTAAAATTAATAGCATCGAAAATATGACGACAAAGTACATACTTTATTTTGTTTAATTTGATTCTAATATTACAAAAGAAAAGTTCTTGGAATTGATGCTCTTTCCCACCAAATGCAGTGTTAAAGTTGTTTGGAAAAGCGATTTTTTTTCCTTCCAAATCCTAATACGTCATTTCGTTTCAATTTTAGGTAAGAATTACGCCTCACGTGGCAGCTATGAGTCTCGCCAGACACATTGCAGAGCAGTTTAGGGACAATTACGAGCTGTACGTTAACAATAAACCAATTCCAACAGCATTGGACATATCCAGAGGATATTAGTTAGAGTCATACACAACCAAAGATATGGAAATTTAACAATATAGGCCACTCTTAATACTTTTCATGGAACTGTTGACAGCGCTATGTGGTTGTAATACAAACTATGACTCTTGCGTCATAAAACTCGGCGGAATACAAATCGAAAATTAAATATTGTATAATATAAAGGTTCATTGAACATTAAAAAAGTTATACAATGATTAACAATTCATACTCAAATTGCAGCATGAATGGACTTCGTAAATACTAATAAATCCATATACAAAATGAAATATATAGAGATAGGGAATGAAAAAATATAAATCCAAAAAATTAGTAATTAATACTCCATATATTACACAATACATAACATACATTAAAGAAAATAAAAATAAATATATTGTATACAAAATATTATACAGATGTACCTGCTTTTGTTAATAGTTTGATAAAGGAGTAAGAGTGAACATATTTTATTTCTTGACAGCACCATATCCTTATTTTTATAATTAAAGAATGCTTATCTGTTGCTTTTTAAATATATAATCATTATTTTACTTAAATATGTATATAAATTGCTTTTACTTAGTTATTTTATTGAGGACACAATCATACAATTGTCCAGCACAGATTTTGCTTATAAATTACATTCATACAATATTGACTGAATATAATGTACCTATTTCACAAATCCGATGGTTTTTTACACTTTAGCAGGATTGGTCCTTTTAAGGGACGGATCATTAGTTCTTTAAACTCACAGATTAATATCTGCATATTGTTGTTTTTGTAAATACATACAGATCAATAATTCTTATATTTGTATTCATCATATTCATTCAAATATGGAAAGAAACCTGTCTTTCGGTGCAGTGCTATCAGTACATGTGATCACAGAATACTTGATTAAGACCATAATTCCTCATAACTTACAAGTCTAACAGCCCTATTCATAATGAAAGTTAGTGGCTACTAAGATCCAACCAACACGCTACTAAAAAAAGTCATATTCATAATCGTATTTAACAGCGTACTAAGCGTAGTAGCCAACTAAATTGTTAGTAGCGTGTAGGGGTATGTTTAAAGTTACAGCTCACCGTTAAAGCTAACCTAAAAAAACAAATTGGTACGAATAAAAATAAACACATATTTGTCAGACTTCTTTTAGACCAAGGATTATAACTTTTTAATTAAATACATTGAAATGGAAACATTTAGAGTTGAAAAAGATCCGCGATATGAACATACAAAATGAAATTCAATATCATAGCTATGAAAATGAAATTGTTAAAAGAGAAAAAGGAAGGAATGAGTGTATAAAGATATTTTTATATTTAGACTTTATTTTAAATAAAACATACTTATGATAATAGGTGCTTTTAATTAAAATGTCTCATTATATGCTAATCTAATGCTTAAAAATATTGCCAACACTATCATTAATAATCATTTTAAATCATTATCCACATTATCAATCTAATTCCATACAGAGTTAATGAAAGTGAGAAGATATTTTTTTAATGTGAAGATTCCTCTGTTTGCAATTTTTCCTTTTATAATATTCATAATGGATATTGCTACTATCGATGCCCTTGTGTCCAGTTTAATGAAAAAAGCAACCAAATTTATTCTTCATAATTTCAAATGCTTTTTAAGCCATTTCTCGTTGATATATGGAGTCTTATATTTTAACACAGGACTTGTCGTTAGTGTTTGTGATAGAGTTAACAGATATCTTGAACATGCATATCCATTATCACTAATCAAAATACCTTCTATATCTTCATTCTGAAATCATACTAATATCACCTAATATTGTTTACATTTTTCTTAGCATTTAATTTTAATGAAGAATTACTTCAAATTTCCTGTTTAATGAACATTTGATCCAAATTCTCTAAGTCATCGGTACAGTCTTTTTACCTTGCAAGTGTATCACAAATCCTTGCCTTAGCATCGCATAGATTATTATTAATGCAAAATATAACAATAAACTATATATATGATTTAATGTGTAGTACCTATAACATCTTTCCACCTATATTGATTATCATGTTTGAAACTTATTTTATTTCATTCTACATATATTTTGTATAAAAATTCTATTATTATTGAATTATATATTTCCAGTGGATTAAGCCATTTCTAGAACATTTTTGGATTTAGAGCCCCATTAACTTGACCTTCCTCAACTTCTTGCTATTCTGCTCTAACATGTATTTGTTCATAATCCATGAAAACTTTTTCTGCTATACATACAATTTATATATAATTGTTATTTTACAGATTTTAGTTAATCTGAAATTGTAAATTCTAACCTTTTAATATTTGCTTTCTATCGTGATTACCGCAAATTTAGATTTGTACATCAGTGCGCACGATCGTTCTTCATATTACCCTGTTGCCATATGCATTTTTCTATTAACATCCTACTACTTACTAGCCACTAAATAAGCGTTTATGAATAAGGTAAGTTAAAAGCGTCTTAGTAGGATGTTAGTAGCTACTTACTAGTAGCGTACTAACACCCTATTAGGGTGATGATTATGAATAAGGCTGTAAATAATTAATGAAACACAACGAACAACTTGATTACCGCAATTAGGACGCCATATTGACTCCAATACCAACTGAAATGTAGTGAGTTGCGCGATTTTTAAATGTCCTGTTTTAGTTACTTTATGGAATTGACACATATTATGACGATTTTCAATATTATTTATTGTTTAAATTTGTTTTAGTAACTATACATGCATTTTTTTGTAAATAAAACGAAATATGTATTATGGCAAACATATTTATTTTTTGACAACGGATCTCATAGCAATGCTTCTACTATTTTTATCACAACTTGTTGATACCTTTTTATTTTCATCTCGTAATGAAAAATAAACTCTACTTTTTACAAACAATTTGATTAAATTTAACACTACATTGAGGCAATTAGGCACTGGTGGAAGATTTTCAGATTGTTGCAGTATGATAGTGATTTGCTTTTGACTTTGTTATGATCATCTTTATTCTCTCTAGAACTTCTTTAGCACAACAGGACTTTCCGGTAAATTCATATGCAATAGTTTGCTTCCATCTACTTGTAATACCTGCAAGCATGAACACTAACACATGTGTAGCTACATCGTCACAAGTTCCATCCGAATTGTTAAGTGTAGGTCGATCTATACTTGATGACAAAAAGTTGTCATACTGTATACCTGGCCTAATTGCGACTTCGTCCATTATTAAACCTGCATGCCTCTCTTCAGGTTTAAGTGTCGGCATCTATAAAAAAATAAACATTTGTAATTTATATTCATTTCATTTATATTCATCAACTAGTACTTAATGACTTTACTGCTTACTTTTAACCGCATTAAATTAAATATATCTTCGAGAATACCTGCTTCCATTTTTAAATTTTGTAGGCGATGTTGAATAGTACGTATGCTGGGATATGGAAGGTGTTGATTTCGCAATTCCTCGTAGCCTTTTTCACCACAGACCAAGTATAACTTTACAGCTTTTGTTAGTGTTTCTTCTGTCCATTTTGTCCCTCGATGCGAGCCTTTTTGCAAAAACCACAATTGATCTTCATTAAAAAGTTGCTTCAGCCTTTCATCTTGTTTCTCACACTGTCTCTTATACACACTACATTGTTTTATACTCTTCCTTAGTGCCTTCCTCAACTTTTCGATCAACAGTGTTTGAGTTTCTTGCATGTCACCATCAGAAAGCAGTATGATCATTTCTGGATCTGGATCACCTAATACCATCGCCTCATATTCATCTGCCCGATTTTTCTCATCTAACAATCCACAATGTAAAATGTAATAACTTAATAAACAGACCAATAAACATTAGTTTTATAATATGCAATATAACTACAACAGGTAAATAAAGTATTTCAAATTCATACCATTACATAAATCATCTAATGTAATATTGCTGGGGACATCTTCTGCAAGTTCTTCATTTATACGTTTCCTTTTCCGGCCTGAAGTTTCACCAAATGAACTTGCTTCCGTTATTATTGTCTCATCGGTGTTGTAATGTATGGAATTAGATAAACGTTCATTTTCGGTTAATAAATCTGGAACTGCATCTGGACGTAACAGTTTTCGATTATCCATCCGTTTTTGTTCGAATTGTTTTTCCGAAAAGTGAATCTAAATGTTTTCTAATCAAATTAAACGATATATTAGGTTACTGAGCATTTACCTCACAGACCATAGACATTGGGCTTAAGTCACTTTGTCCAATACATTTCATCCATAATTCTTTCCGTTGTGTGTTACGTTTGCCTTATTGTCAAAACAAATAAGATAATATAATAACAATTGGACAAAGTATGTACATCTATATTAAATACATTACATTTATAATTACATACCACTTGGCAATCGGAACAGACGATATCCATTTTCGCTTCTGCTTTTGCATCGTGCAACACAGCAGCCAGTCATTCTCACAACAAATACAAACTTTTCTAACTATGTATAACACCAATTATAACACATTACATGTAAATAAGCGACCAACGAGCGATTTCGTGTTTTGCAGTAATATGACAGCTCACAGCAGTCAAACGGCCATTTTGTCTCCAAAACATATCTTTCTCTCTCTTACTCATGGTCCTTAGTTCCTTACCAATTGCGGTACTTTGTTAGATATACGCCCGGTTTCATAATACATGTGTCAAAGTCCCTTTAACCAAAGTCTACTTTGAGTTAAAGCTGACTTCAAGGTGGAGTTAAAGTAAATGCGTTTCATAATGGTATTGGGATGTCACTTTAGCTAAAGTTAATTTCCATGTAATGTTTCCGTGTTGGTTGCAATGTATTATAGTTTCTTTTTCAATTTCACGAGTTTCTATTGGCTTTCCTGATAGTTTTACGCGCCTTTTCTGTTTGACAATATTATCTAACTATAGATTGAATTCCCTTTCGATATTGATAGTGACAGTTTATTATTAAATATATTGTGCAAAATGTGTGACCACAAAGAAAAGGGAAAAAAGAAAAATAGAACTAATTGTAGAAAGGAGGAATTGTTGCTCGTGCAGGAAGTGGAAAAAGAAAAACTTTATATAGAGTGCAAAACAATAAACAAGATTTCAAGTGCCGAAAGCTTTGAAAAATAATTAAGAGACTATAATTATTATATCCTATAAAATGTCGTTGACTTTGTAGGAAAAAGCATGGGAGAGGAGGATAACTGCAAAGTACAACAATAAAACTTTCCAATGCACGAAGCTGTGACCAGCTTAAGCCAAAGTATAGCACTTTGATATACCGGGTGTCCACACGAAAACTTTATATTGAATTATTTCTGGTGTTTTTGAAGACAAAAACTTGAAATTTTGGGTGGTTGTTCAGGATATAGGGGGACAATGAATAGTGTATTTCATACCGCCCCATCGGGTCACCCGCCGCCGCCGGCCACCCCCACTCCAATATTTTAAATGACACCCTGTATTTTTTTTTGGTGGTTTTGAAAGAACACAATTTTCTTGATATTCCTATGTGAAAAAACTAGTAACACACAGTATGACATTTATGAGATATTTAAATTTAAAAGTTTCAGATATCAGAAATTATTAACTCCGAAAAATCATAAGTTAGTCATGGAAATACTTAAAACAAGATTTATTCACAACATTTTAGTTAAATTAAATGCTCAAATTGTTCACCATTTACATTTAAACATAAATAAAGTCTATTTTCAAAAGCATTTCTAACATTTTCGAACACTTGTGGCGTTAAATTTCGACATTCCTCTGTTATTCTATTACGTAAATCAGCTATTGATTGTGGCGGTGTCTTATAAACAACAGACTTCAAATGTCCCCACAAAAAGAAATCTAGGGGAGTTAAATCGGGGGAGCGAGCTGGCCATTCAATAGAGCCCCTACGTCCAATCCAATGTCCTGGGAAAATATTATCCAAATAATTCCTAACTTCTAAACAGTAATGTGGCCCAGCTCCATCTTGTTGAAAATATAATTGCTCCCCCTCTATTTCATTCAAGTTTTCTTCTAGACACTGTAGGATGTATTAGCTCTTCCAAAAATTGTAAGTACTTAGGTCCATTTAAATTTTCCTGGAAGAATATCGGGCCAATTACTTGGTTATTAAGAATTCCAGCCCATACATTAATTTTTTGGGGATATTGTGTGTTGCCTTCTCGGAAAAAATGGGGTTTTACGTCGCTCCAATATCGACAGTTGTGTCTATTCACAAGACCATTTAAGTAAAAGCAACTTTCATCACTAAAGCAAATACTTCGCAAAACATTTCCATTTTGCCGAATCATATCTGTCATTATTTCACAAAATTCGACTCTTCTGTCGAAATCACCGTCACCCAACTCTTGGTGAAGTTGAATTTTATAAGGGTGCATTTTGTTTAATTTTAATATCTTATGGCAGGTTGATTTTGGCACTCCCGAAACTTCGGATAATTTTCTCAACGAAAGCTCTGGGTCTAAATTAATATGCCCAAGAACTGCTAGTTGCATAGCTTCATTTAGTACACCACAATTATTCGTATTCCGTTTTTTATTATTTACAGATCCAGTTTGCAAAAATTTTTCTATTAGCGTTCTGACATAAGCAACAGATACGTTTCTGTTTGGATGGTTTTCATTGAATAGCGTCGCCGCTTGGGAATAATTTTTGTTTGCAATCCCATACAAAATCACTGTTTCAGTTCTCTCTTCAAGAGTATAAACCATTTCAGCGAAAAAGCCGAAACTTTAAGAACAATTTTACAAGTATTAATATTAATGAAACACAAAAGTCACAATTTTGACAATTCTAATTTAAAGCAAACTATTTCCATGACTAACTTATGATTTTTCGGAGTTAATAATTTCTGATATCTGAAACTTTTAAATTTAAATATCTCATAAATGTCATAATGTGTGTTACTAGTTTTTTCACATAGGAATATCAAGAAAATTGTGTTCTTTCAAAACCACCAAAAAAAAATACAGGGTGTCATTTAAAATATTGGAGTGGGGGTGGCCGGCGGCGGCGGGTGACCCGATGGGGCGGTATGAAATACACTATTCATTGTCCCCCTATATCCTGTACAACCACCCAAAATTTCAAGTTTTTGTCTTCAAAAACACCAGAAATAATTCAATATAAAGTTTTCGTGTGGACACCCGGTATAACTTTGGTATATATGGAATAACTCCTTAAGAGAACAGTTAATTAATTGTGTTCAATTTTTTGTCAGTTGTTTAAGAAATTTGTTTTGTTTGATACAACTATCAGATATACAAAAATAAAGCAATGAAAACATTTAAATTTACTTTTATTAAATAAATATAAGACTAGAATGCAGAAATAAATAATTTACAATATTAATATATGTCTGTACTTGCACTCGTAAAAAATACAGTTATAGATGAAATAAATTTCATTTCAAAAAATTTAGTATGGCTTATCATTATATTACTTATACATACTTTCAATATAAAGTTTCATGCTATGGATTTAGCAAACAACCTTTTGAAGTATTCCGGTGAGACAGAAATTTCAATTTCATATAAGTTATGGGTAGTATGAAGAAGAAAATATATGTACATATTACAAGTTATTAAAATGTTTATGATTAACAAACACTCATTCCCAGCCTTCCGTTAAAATTATTAACAACTGCCTCTATGTTATCTGCTTCGTGCACATTTAAATCAGCCTCCCATTCATCTGGTATTTCCTTTTGCATCTTTTGCAATTTTGTGTAGTATGACTATATGCATTCTCCACTAAAATATATCATTTATTAGTAGTGATACAATAACTTCATGATAATACCTACCAATTGGTAGGAAGTGAAATTAAATGTTCGATTCTTAGTTAGTCTGAATCTATTGAAAAATTCATTGTCATTGAATTTATTCAAACCGTTCTGCCTATTTCTATAAACTTTACGTCGGTCGTCTTACGACTACATCAACCTCATCTTCTGATGAGGAATTAGAACTCGTTTCCAATATGTATTGGTTCATTTTATTAGATAATAGTATTCGAAATAAATACCAGTGTATATCTATTTCCAAATTTAACAAGGTATTCGTCAACAACACAAGTATATTATAATTATTATGTGAGGTTATACCGTACTTGTCGTTAAAGTAAATAGTTAAAGTTGGTTAAAGCGGGAAAATCGTGACTTTGGCTTAAAGTGACTTTGTCGTTCACTTTAAAGTTAAAGTGGAATTATGAAACCGAAATTGAGATCTAAAGTCAACTTTGAAATTTAAAGTTACTTTAACTTGATTATGAAACCGGCCGATAGTGACTTTAGTTAATTAATTAATGGTGCGCCATCTGGCGTTCAATAGCATAAGTATTTAAAGTTTAGTTTGAGGCATTTGAGGTGAATAGCTCGAAATGACTTCGAACTTTGAACCACATACTAACAAACCCAAACAAACCAAACCGGCAACTACTTTATAGAAAAATATCCAAGATCTTCATCCTTGTCACACATATGAATGAACGAATACGAAGATGGCGCGGAATTTGAAGTGAGCTTGTTTTTAAAATATGTGTATTTGATATGTTATTAATGTAATAGAAAAATACACACTATTGGAGTAATCACATACCTTCAACCTTAACATTTAAAAAATACGAATACTTAGATTTTATTACTGATAGAAATATCTGTTTATTAAACTTACACAATATAATACATGAAATCACTCTAACGCAATATATTCCTATGAGTTTATATTACACCACTGTTCACAATAAAATGTGAAATATTTTTTGGAATGACATATGACATTGATTGAAGGAATAATATGTATTCCTTCAATCAAAGGTGTAACTACAAGGACATAACAAAACAATTTAAATGACGCTAACGCCATCTCATCTCGCGTGCAGTTAATATGACAAAGATGGTATGAGGATTGATATTTTTATTTGCTAAACAAGAAGGCGTAATCTGAATAAAATTTGGGATTTAGTTACCAGCATTGAGGAAAAATACTATGGAGACGCTGTAAGCTGTAAAGCATCTTTGCTATACGCTCAAAACGGGAGCATTGGGCTAAGTGTGGGACTAATATGACTGCCTCGCCTAGTCCAGACTTAGTAGCTATCTACGAGTAAAGAATAGAACAGGCTCTCCATAACGTGGTGTGGAAATAGGTATTTTTTAGACGGAGTTACCCTTTTCGGTAGGTCAGTTATGTCCGGTTATGTCAAAAATGACATTTTATTTTAGTGTTTCTATAATGGTCAATTGTGTGGCTTGTGGTCGTTCTAAAACGGCAAGAACAAAGAATATTAATTTTTCTCTTCATCGGTAAGTTATTTCATTGGCATTCAACATAGGCAATAATAATTTAAAAAGAGGTATTTTAAATAAATTGTCATATATCTGACATGTCTGATAATGTGTTCAGTGTCGTAACATATATATCCGTCATTTAATATTTGTCATATTTTTGACGCAGATTTCATTTAAACCCGTTTATAATATATTAAAAAGAAGAAAAGAATTGAAAACATAATACACTCACGATATTTCTTTAATTATTTTTGGACTAACAACCCGTGCGTTCAGGGAGTTACGGCGCCGCTAGCGCTGAGCTGTGCTAGGTAGAGCGGTGTCCTGAACGCGACTGCTGAGCAGGGTTGCGATCGGATTTTTTTTTATTTCCCTAGATTTCTAGTCAAAATGTCCCTAGATTTCCCCGAAGTGTATAATATTGTTTTTTTGTTTCTACAAACACTATTAAAAACTCAATTTTTAACACATCATACTTCAATTAAAAATGAAATATCTTAACAAGTGTTAAAAGTAATTAACTTTTAACACTAGCGTTAAAAGTAAAGTGACAAGTCGTTTATCACAATGACGTTTTGATAAAGATATGACAGAGAACTCGAAATATTATTCAAACGATGTTGATTCAAGTGAATAGTGCCTACCTAATCGATGAAAGTTATCAGTTATATGAAACAAATACATCTTATTTGCTAAAAATGGAAAATACACGTAGGTATTTTGCTGAAGGATTATGAAACCGATAACGTGTATGAATTTGAAGTATCGTTGATTGAAAATAGTAGTACTTGTCTTATTTGAAGTGGATCATTGTCGTCGCCTTCCACAAATACAAAATTTTAGATAGGTATAATTATGTTTTTTAAATACCAGAATAATGTCTTCTACATCCAAGCTAGTAGCAATGGCTCTAACAGCACACTTAAGTGGCTTTATAACATTTAAACCAGAGAGGAAATATTTGTATAACTTATAAAAAAAAAACAATAAAGCTGTAATTTTGAAGTATATGGTGATATAGGGAAATACCCGTGTTATTTAACATGTGTATCAGTGGTTTAAGCACAGATAAGGGAGATTACAGATAGCCGATGTAATGGCTATTATTGGCAACACATTTTAGAGACGACCGCTAGGTTCTAGCGGTCGTCTCCAAAATGTGTTGCCAATAATAGCCATTACACCGGCTATCTGTAATCTCCCTTATCTGTGGTTTAAGTTTAAAACTTTTTAAAATGAATTGTGATACAATATAGGTAGCTTAAATACAGACGGTTGTATTAAATTTTCCCTAGATTTTGACCTATTTATATTAAAATTCCCTTTTTCCCTAAACGAACATAAAATTCCGTAGATCTAGGGAAATTTCCCTAAATATCGCAACCCTGCTGCTGAGTGCCGGCGTTGGAGCTAGCGGTCGCCATCTTGTCTAGCGAAAATAATTTCGCTCGATGACCTAGCGGCGCTAGAAACAAGTGGGGATTAGCGGTGAATATTCAAATATGAATTTAAAAATTCAAACACCCGAATTAATAAAAACATTAATTTATTAATTGTAGTAGTAAATATCATTTTTACGGTTGCTGTTGTACTTGTTGTTATATTTAAAGTTATGAGAAAGTTATAGCTAAATTTATCATATAAAATAGATATTGATAAGTACTATTATATTCGGTTTACATATAAAGTGAATATCTTTTTCTACTTGAAATAGATTATTTATTTCTAATAAATAAACAACTGTTAGTGAATACTAAGTAGTATATGAAAATAAATTTGGCTCGATGACTTAAGCAGCGGTAAAAGCGGTTAAAATTCAAATTTGAATCTTGTGAATAATACGATTAATAGAAACATATTCAATTATGTTGCACAATAGATCTTAAATAGTGCCTAATAGTGCTTTTTGATCTGTTTATATATTGAAATGTATTTTGAAATAGATATAACTATTAAGTAATGTCAAACAGCACAATTCCTTCTAATAAACAGCATAATTCCTTCTAATTTGGCACTAAATTTAATCAAAAATATTAACAGCTGCTACAGAAACCAATGAGCTATATACATAATGATGCTTGTTTTTGGGCCTTATCGTGTTATTATATTTTCGTGTCTAAAAAACATTAGTACTGCCTTTTGTAAACTTTTTTCCTATGTATAAGTATAGATAGAGTTACAGAGTCTATTAGATAATGTAAGTTGAGACTTTTACACAAAATCTGCTATCAGATTCCAATACGTTAAATGTATGAATAATATTGCTTTCTCAACTGCTACAATAAAACAAACACACAATGTTATCAGTTTATGTCATATTTATTTATCAATTGTATACTCTGCAATTATACACGTGTTACAAAGTAGCATTCATAAAATACATCAATTAATTAAAATTGAAATGAACAACTATTCACAGTGCCGATAAATATTTCTGCCAAACTGCTAATATAATAGTGTTAATCATTTTCAACAAAAACCTCAAAATAATCCAACAAATTTGGTCAGATTTACTGCAACATCATTCAGAAAATTCATCAACTAATTAAAATTGAAATGAATACTGTTCACAGTGCCGATAAATATTCCAACCAAAACTGCTAATATAGATAATAGATACATCTTCATCGAAAACTTCCACATAATTCATATAATAATCCACTGTAAAATGTAGTATTAAATATTTAGACACACTATATATTATAGTAAATAATTTACCATCACCTTGGTCTCAATTATAAAATAAGGATTTTATATTTGCTATCGTACACGGTACAACCACAGACTAAACAATCCAGACCGGCAACTTAATCCTAGATTTTATCCAGAGTACTCATCCTTGTTTAGCAAACGTAAATTTGAATACTCTACCATCTTTGTCAGATTCACTGAACTTGGAGATGAGATGGCGCTAGCGTCAATTGAAATGTTTATTAAGCTGTAGTTATATGTCATTCAAAACTACATTTCAAATTTGACACGTTTGACATATTTTTGCAATCCTTTGTCGTACATCGTATTAATTATAAGTTGATACAAATATGGTGCCCAAGTGTTTAGTGTGCGGGTTTGGACAGGATGAAGTTAACAAAATGCACAGGTTAAAGATAAGATTGGCATTTCCTTTGTTTAAGAAGCGCATTTTTGACATGCTCTTTGCCTTGCAGGTTTGATACCTTTTGATTTGTGTGTTAGTATTATTATTACTATTTTGTTGTTGATTTTATTTTTGGCAATCTGTATAATATCAATTTTATATACTATAGACTTGTAATATTAATTTTCTACATCTGCATATTTTTCTGTTATATATTTCATTTGCTGTTAGTTTAAGGGACAAATTTAAAATCAGCATTTTAGTAATGAAATTTGCTGAATTTGTTCCTTTTGGTACATATTACACAAGATTTGTATTATTATTATTGTCTTCTCATTATTGGTTGTGTAATTTAATTTTATTATGTTTTATTATATAAGTATATGTATCAATAAAAACGATTATTATTATAACCCTATGCTTTCCTTGACAGTTTTCACTTATTAGATTATTATATTTCTCTTAAAATTATATTAGAGTAGTAGTTTATTGTGTCTAATAGGTCACCGTAAGAGGAATGTTATAATACATGTAAGTAAAAGATTAATATTTAGGTATATTTCGTATCACATATTTAATATGTAACACCACAAAATTACACATAAGATGCTCAAACTATGGCTATAATTGTTACAGTAAGTAATATTTATTACCATAGTTTTAGTAACTTTTGTGTATGTTTTTGTTACATAAATAACGTATTTAATAAGCGTATTCTAAAAACAAGTTCATTTCAAATTTCGCGCCAATATGCTGCTAGCGCCATCTTCGTACTAAGTTCACTGATGTGTAACAAGGATAGAAGATCTTGGATATTTTTTTTTCAAGTAGTTGCCGGTCTGGGTTGTTTAGTCTGTGGTACAACCTATTTACACACCAAATACGTTGACTTTATTTCTAGTTTAGATTTTAAAAGTGCGTGTGTCACGTCTTCATACTTCAAACAATAATAATAATAATGGAATTAAATAAAAATAAACTTCAGAACGCCATATTGCTGCTGTCAGAAATTGTGATTCTTCGGAAGTAGTAAATGTACGCATGCGCAAGCTATAATTTTAAAATTTACTACTGTGACCCGTTCATGACTTCAGGCGCTAGCCACAAGCTCTAGCGGTATTCGCTTCCAGCGCCGTAACTCCCTGAACGCACGGAATAGGTTCCGTGCGTTCAGGGAGAATGATTATCGAGAACACAGGACGTGTACATATACCCTCTACAAAATATTTATGCACGCCTAGGCATTGCGGCGGCCATATTTAGTTATCAAATTTGGACAAATATTATTATTAAGGAGACTCTCTCCTGTTCTATTCTTTACTCGTAGGTAGCTATAGTCCAGACTACTCAAAATTATAATCTGTCATTCCACACCTGTCAGGCCTACACTAACCTATGAAATGTTATTCCAGACGAATTCTTCTTACCAACGCCGTCTCTGCTGTTGCAGCTACGTAGAGCACATGAAACCATCATGTCTTTTAATATTTAACTTATTATATAACTATAATACACGATGCACTTAACAAACACTTCACTTTTTACCAACACTACCTGTTTGACGTAAGTGTAGTATCAATATGGCGGGCCTGTACCCGGTTTGATCACGTGATGTCTTCTCCCTACCTATTCTTTCTCAATGGTTACCAGTCTGGTTTGCTAGTCTCTGCTTTGAACTATGAATTTTTAATTATTTCCGTTAATTATTATTTCGATTCATACAATAGCTTTTATTTTACAGTGTTATATGCATTTAATAAGGTCCTCCTAGAATGTACCGAATTTGTGTCTACATGACATCATTGCACCATCATTGTCAATCCAGTGATACGTATTTAGCTGTCTTTTCATGTAATATTATTTAATAATTTAATTAATCCTCAGCAATATGATATACGTATTTTAGGTAGGCATAAAAGATGTATGATTCATATGACTCTCCTTACTCTGTGCTCCCTTTGTTTAAAAGTGCACCACAATAGCATTATTTTTCTTGTCAATTGAATAAATTGCTCATGCACTAATTAGATTGTGTCGTCTATTTTTGTCTCTAAATTACTTTAGACGCCTTGAACTTGAACCATTTTTAATCATTATATTCTTGCGTTTGTAAATTGCCTGAATTAACCATTAAATTAACCTTGATTTATATTAAAGAATGTGATAAGACAACATATTTTATGTAATATAGGTATACGGACTAAATTAATGTACACATATTAAGAAAATAAGATAGTATTTACTTTTTATAATTCATGTTTGAAGAGAATTGTATGTATATTATTCTATATGTATAGTCAAATAGTTAGTATAAATTGTATCGTGGTATAATTCGTATAATTTATCGCTTTTGCGCAGTTATGTGACAGAAATATAAGTACATCAAATATGACGTTTGTGAACATTTGTGAATATAAAATGTAAACTGTAAAGGAGTGGGGTAGAGGATTAAAATCTGTAGAAACGTGATGCCTTAAAAGAAATTTATATGCGAATAAAATAAATTACTTAAATATAATGTTGTGTCCTGAAACTTGGAATTTTCAGGCACAGGCATGTGATTTCAAATTTGAAAAGAGTGACATATCACGAAATTCCTGCACAAATACAATAAATAATTTTTCCTTCAATCATTTGGTAAGAATAACAATAATATTGTGTCCATTTATTTTTATTTCTAGAAATTTTCAGGTATCCCTTACTGTACCTGATGCATTAAACATACCAAAGAACCTATCAGATATTCTACTTAATGACTGCGAATACTATAAAATATGTAATTTGAATATAAGCGAACTAATTAGCAGTATATTCATTAATTGTTTTGTTAAATCAGGTAAAATTTTTTATATGATTTTATGAAATATTAATTTCTTGCTTTACTTTAGGTGTCTTGACTTTATTAAGTATAAATACTAGAATTGATTGTGACGATTGTGTAGTTCTTACACCAGGCAAAAGGTTAATACTTTCTTTAACAAAGGAATCTTATCAAACTTTAGGACTAGACGGAACAGTCTCTCAGTTTTGTACCAATAATAAATACAAATATAGTAAGTATTAAATAACTTTTATTTATAAATAGTAAATAGTCTTATATTTCAAAAATAGTCTTGTAGTTCCAAACATTAGATAGAAATATATTAAAAATGTTGAGTATGTTACATTTCCATAAGCATATTTAAGTAAATTATTTGGATACTGATTGAAATGGTTGAATCTAACCCCAAACATAAAATAAATGTGATGTTTTCAAATTATTGCAAGTCTTGCATTTTACTCCAAAATTCCAATTCTCATATTAAGATGAAAAAAAAAATAATTTTTAGAACTATTTGAAAAAAAATAAAATGAGAATGATATTAAAGTACTAATATTTTTATGCTAAATTTACAAATGACTTTTTATCAAACGGTAAGATGATAAATAACTCAAATTATTTATTCCAATCAATGCCTGGCGAATTGAAGCAGTGAGTCAAAGCAAAAACTTCATCTCATTTGTTTTATTCAAATTTTTGTAGAATTATTTTTTTCTCATAAAACAATAATATTTTTAGTACTTTGCTTTGATTTGTTTAAGAAATTGTATTGTGTTTATTCTTATATGTTATGTGAAGCCAGGTTAGGGTTCCACTATATTTTCAAACTCAAGTTAACTTTTGTTGGTACATATAAGCAAAATGGTCGTTTATTTGAAATTGAATCTTTCATGCAATGGTTTTTTTTTATGCTGAAAGTACTGAGATTTAAATTTTCTATATCATTTCATGACTTCTCGTTGTTCGCCGTCTCTTTTCTGCTGCCAGTGTTTCTTCCCTATCCCACAGGAATCTTCAAGGCTATTGATTCTTCTACTGTTAAATGCCTAAAGAGCGGGCTATTTTTTGAAACAAACTGGTTAACCAGAAATAATGGTCACATTCAGCAGACGAATCGGGAACCGTTCCCGCTCCAATTGCTCACTTGATAACAGGTTAGTGTTGACTACACAGGCCCGTTCTCGTTTATGTGATCACTAGGGGGCGGACATGACCGGTTTAAACTACGACGAAGTTACAACGGAGCTAAGAAATAATGTAAACAACACCCACTTACTGAATAGCACTAATTCATATGGTGAACTGCAACATCTGTTTACGCCCGAGAATGAGAGCAATCAAATGCCAATAAAATAAGGAATTTATGAGTAAAATCCTTTCTACATCGGCGTAGATAGGAGCGTGAGGGGCTTTTAAAATGTATTATATTTACCTTATATTTCGCAAGAGAAATAATGTAAATATGTATATACTTACTGTTATTTAGTTTCAATAACATACGCGTACATTTTTAGTTATCATTTATTTAGATCTAGAACGTTGTTTATGTTACTTTTTCTTATACGAAAATTAATTGTCAGTGATTCCGAAATTTATTACAAAGTCTGTAAAATATTGTTACAGAATGCCAAAATATCACACGTTCGTCTCTTAGCTTTGCTAGAACATACACAGAAATAGTTTTTATGCAGAGAATTTCTATAGTTTACAAAATTTCGTTACATGTTTAAATGACGATGCTCGAAGTATTAGCCACATTAGATGTGGCTATTAATAATTTCAAAAGTATTCCAAGTGACTTCGGATGTGGCCTTCGGCACAAAGTTAGACGCAGTTTTTAATAGAAATCGAGATTTAATAACATTGCGGCAATTGTGTATGCTAAATATGCTGAAATAAAAGAATATTTCCATTACGCACCTATAACCAGTTGCGATGTAGAAAGGACGTTTTCTATCTACAAGGATGTACTTAATTCAAAGAGAACAAGTCTTACAGAAGAGAAAATGAACAAATAATAAGGTACTTTGTATTTTATAGATCACCAGCCACTTGTTATCCAATTATATAAATAAAATTAAAACCTCTTTAAAAATACAACATTTCAATAGTGCGCCCATGAGCGATGAGTCATCAATCGCTCGTGTCCGCCCCCTAGTGATCACCTTCCATTTAGTAGTTTACAATGTTGTTAGAATGTTAGAATTATGCAGATTAAACAGAATGAACGGTAATAATAAATTGTTTTTCTGCCTTAAGTTTCGGTGTAGTTTTTAGTGTAAGGGCCGGTTTTTCCAACCCCGATTAAAACACTCGGTTAACTCCAATATCATAATACATTTATTTCTGCACAATACCTTTGATTTGCTTATCTTACTTTTCTAGTAAGTTGTGTTACGTTGGTATTGGAATGCGTCAATGGCGCATGCGGACAGAATCCAAAAATGGCGACCGCTTCTCAATATGTACAGAGTGAGCGTACATTATCTGAATTCGATCGCTGAACAGTTGCGCAACTGTTGTGTCTGCTGAATGCGACCATTAAATAATCGATGGTGGTGTACTATGGTGGACTCCCCAAGGTGGACACCTAATGTACCCTGTGTAACAAGTACTTAGTACATTACATTGGTATAAGTCAAAGTGACCCAACTGACTGAAACGCCACTAATTGAAACCATATTTACAATACATAAAAATAAAAAAAATACTATAGCAACTAAAAGGTGTCCACTTTAAAAAGTCCACCGTTGTACATGCTAAGCTTTTGAAAACTTCAAATTCTGACAGTTGTCATACTGTATGACACGTTGTCCGGAAATGTGGCTTTTCGTCCAAAGTAAACATACTCTTTTTCCGCAAATCGTTAACACATCGACAAAAATTAATCTCGTTTAATTTTGGAAAAAATCACAAATAATAAATGCGGCCATGAAATTATAATGTAACATGGAAATGTGTCCAGTTGAATTGTCAAATTTAACGAGTAGAAATTAAAAATTTGGTATAAAAATATGAATTAAAGAACGGCTAAATTGCACTTTTGACATTAATTTTAAACTCCAATATATCTTGAAAAGTACTTGACTTAGGTCAAAAAATATATGGTATCTTAGTAACATGTAAAACAAAAATCATAAAAAACTGAAGTGATGGGTGACATTTGGTTCTTTTTCTGGGTGAGTTGACGTGGAATTACCCTCTTACGAACAACATCTCGTCTAGACAGCTTGTCTTCGAGATGTGCGCAGATAACCACGCTGGCCTGGCCCATCAGTGAAATAGAAACATATATTTCTCGCTTCTCATTGCTCGTTGTTCTCTGACTGCACCTTATTAAATTTGAGACAATGTTTGCATTTTTATTTCAAAATTCGGACCGTACAACATGCGTTTAAGACATTTATCTTTGTAATGTAAGCGTCGTTTGTTGCAGACGATGCCGCGTCACCGAGTGGTACCAACCTTGGAGACGCTGAGTCTCGAGGCGACCGGTTCCGTGGTAACGGCTCTTACTCCGTCAATCCTAGCCTCCATCAATATCTACTCTGAACCGCAAGTCACGCTCCAACGCAAACTAGATTGCCTCAGTAAAATACTCACCTCGCATGTTCCTTTCTATCTCTACGATTCGATGGCCGTTCAAGTGCTGACGGCCGTGAAATCCCTAATAGACAAGACGAAAAAGTCGTACTATCCCCGCGTGTCTATGAACATGTTCATGACAGAAATGAACGTGGTCGTTAGCTTAACCGAAGTTGTCCTGACCGGTCAACTGAGGCACATCGATTTCTCACAGTGGCCGAAGATAATGCGATATGTGCTTTACAAGAATCTCGTCAAGATGACCGGCCTGGAAGTGTTAAATTTGGGCTCGTGCACCGGTGGCTGGAGGACTAGCGAACACGACAAGCTGATCCACCAGGGGATAATGGGCATGAAGAATCTCCGCTCTTTATGTCTCTGTTTCGACTGTACCGACAATGTGATACAAATACTAGGTGACAATTGCTCTAATTTACAATCGCTGGACGTCACTTCCTCTGGTTCCGTCACCGATAGGAGTATTCCTTCCCTGCTCAAATGTACGAAATTACAAGAACTCCAATTGCACAGAACATCAGTTACCGTCGTGGGTTACGCCCAGTTATTGATGGGATTGGAGAAGTTGCAAGATATGGGACGTTGCGATGAAATCGGAAACGTCATACGATACATCCACTCAAATTATTCGAATTTCGCCAGTTTGGGCTTGAAGAAGTTTCAAACGCGAGATCTGACCACTGAAAATTTGAGGTTATTAGTCGTCATGTGTCCAGAAATTGAATCGATCAGTTTGTTTCACGACGAACAGTTTTCCGACCTGACCGTTCTAACATCGCTAGATTGTTTGAAGGAATTAAAACTGTTGTCCTGCAATTTCTACACGGATTTTCTCAAACAGCTCTTGGAAATTAAAGGTTGCAACCTGACCAGTTTACATTTAGAGCACGTGGAGGAGATGGACTTGAACGCGTTAGTGTCCCTAAGTAAATATTGTCCGCGTATAAAGAATCTAGTCTTGTACAATTGTGATTTTATGGATCAAGTTGTTCCGCCTAGGAATCGATACGGCGCTGTGAAACCGTTCGAATTCTTGGAAAGGATATTTTGGGTGGTGGATTGCGCCATTGCCCATTTAGAGTTCCTTATGATGCACGCAATCAACGTCCGCTTTATACATTTAGGATCGTCGACTGGAATCACGCACGCGTCCATCACTAGGATATTGGGCGTCAATCCTATGAAGAAATTGGAGGAACTACGGATCTTGTACAGCAGTGATATGAGTCTCAGCACTATCGAACTGTTGATGGCCAGTTGTCCGAATTTGAGAGTGTTGTCCGAGTTGGAGAGTTGGCAGGGTTTGTCAATTGAAGAATTGATAGTGTTCAGGGAATCAATGGTCTGTAACAATTTTGATTTGGACATCCGTCCAACCTTATCCTATTATTGAAATAATTACTTTTGTAAAATATATTATTTAAAAGACATTTTATTCCAGTGATACTTTGATATAGTAAATAAGTGGTGTATTATAGTGTGTGTGTGTGTGTGTGTGTGTGTGTGTGTGTAATCTTTACTATGTTAAATATGTACAGGCAGGGCTGAATTCGATGAAAATTTAGGTTTGCACCATATATATTATTATACTGTTCGAAAGCTACTGTAAAAGGGGATATTAGATAATCAAAATCTAAACTTATATTTAGATGAATTGACGGTGACGGTGAGACTCGGAATGAAAAAATGAGTTAGAACATTGTTTTACAATGTTGCTACATTGTTATTTTCCATAATTGGTTTGGCAGTTTCAGCCAACATGGTTATTAACAAACACTGTATTACCAATAAAACAAAAGAAATATTACTTATAATTATATCTAGGTGTACAACATAGCAACGGCGGTAATTATATATCAATTAGGGAAACCAGGATACGGAATACAAGAAAATGGGGTACACTAATATGAAATGCATTATTAATTCCAAGTATAGCAAGCGCAGGTGGCAATTATTTATCAAATAGTCAATAATGGAGACAGAAAACATAGTTATGAGTTCAGTAATATAAAACTAAGTACAGCAGGCAAACAGATGTGTATATATATCAAATTAGTCTGATCTTACTTACCTACTTACCTTTATCGGTGAAATATAAGGTATTTATAAAATCGTTGTGTGATTATTTTCTTTTATCTGGGCTACAAAAGCCGACTTAGTGCATTCGTTATCGAAATCCTTTATATGTACTTTAACGCGACTATTAAAACTTCTATCAGTTTGACAGATACATACTCCTCTGCAATCGAAACATTCAAGCTTATAGACTCCAGAATTGTTTATAGTTTCGATTCAACTACATAACAATTACATGACTTCATAAAAATGTTTATTTTTTTTCTGATTTCATAGATGTAAGGTTTGGTATGGAAAACTGTTTTAAATTGTTATTATAGCGAGAGTAATTCAATTACTGTTAGTTTTTGAGAAAATAATGTGCAAGTAAACTTTGAAAAACTATTTTAATATGCGAGTTGGCATTAAATTAGTGTTTCAAGGCTGACTTGCTCGTTATTTCCTCAAAAATTAACAATAATTGAATTACTCACTATAACAACAATTTTAAAAAGATTACCACACCAAACCTTACATCTATGAAATCAGAAAAAAACTAAGCACTTTTATGAAGTCATGGCCAACTACGATTACCATTTAAAAAAAAACATAAGTTTTTGTTATATCTCGATAATTAAGTGTGTCATGAATTTTTAACTAAGATTATTAAATTCTACGTAAAAATTACTGCCAAATCCTATTTTTATATTAGTTCTATCTTCAGTAGTTAGGAAGATATGTATAATTGGAAATTTTGGCAATATTCAATTTTTTTTTAAATATTTGTAAAAGTTGACAGTAAATGTTAAATATGAAAATCAGGGAGATAGAAAATAGACACTCTGTATAGTTGATATGCTTCAAATATGACCACGGATTAATAAAGCAATAAATAGCAGCGTTTATTTTCATCAAAATCAGTTTATTCTGTACATATGCATTTCCTTTTGAAATATTCATTATTTTAAATTTTTTTATTATTAGGTTGTATCAAAAGCTTTCGCCACTTTCAGGAAGAGCCAAGGGAGGCGTTCTCCTCCCTAGGGAGCAAAATGAATGTTTTCCCTCTAGAAAGGAAATGAAAGAAATTAAAATGAGCTTTTTTACTCTCTAGTAAAACAAACGACTATTTCATCAATGGATAGACTATATAAGAGTAACAAAAAACCCTTATTTTATGTTCGTAATATAATATATTAAAAATTAAATAAATATGAATAGTAACAAAATAGCACAAAAGAAACAAATACGTGATAATTTATATATTATAATAAAAAAAGGGATATTTTATATTACAAGACAGTATGCAGTTATTTCTTAATGCAAAAACAAATAAGCCATCTGGAACCATATCTAAATACACTAATCTACCAAAATTCTACGAAAAAAACTCAATAAAAAGTTGCGGGAACTTTTGATACAATATATTAAGTAAATCAATAAATAAACTAGAACTTTTACGGGGTTTTCATTACCGATAAACAAATAGAAGAAGTAAGTGCGCTACTTGTTTTCTTTTTAGCAAAATTGTTTGTATTTACAATTTTATAGCATTCGAAAAAATATTTTGTATTTATTTAAAACTGACATTATAATATCTATTAGTAACATAAACAAGATTGGTTAAAATTTACACCTTTTATTATTTAACATACCATTTTCTTCGCCACATTGTTCCTGTTTCAAATGTATAATGTGAACTTGATTATTACTAACGTACATTGTAAACTATTTCTGAAGAAAATTTTCTATTTAAAATGCGATTTAAATCTATTATCTGACTGCCTATAAATAAAAATATGGAACTTAGAGAAAATTGAATACTTGTTATCTGGTTTTTAAGCATTTTTCTGCCTGTCTTATTATTACTTAATTTTTAATGCCAGATCACAAACAAAATTTTAAATTGTGGAAAATATACTGTAGAATATAATAAAACTAAATTTTAACAATCTTATTTATGTTTTTCCATTATTAACTATTAACACAAAATTGACACCAAATAAAGGTCGAATCTGTTTAATTAATATCTAATAAGTATACAGAGTGATTTACTATATTTACTCATTTCGTAATATTTAATACACTCATTTAGTGCGCGTCATCAAATTCTGCATCCACTTCAACAGACCTATGTATTGTGACGTATTTACTAAATGAGCGTTATTTGCATCAACTTCACTGACTTATCTTATCACCGTGCTTAACAATTTGGCGTTGTGACGTATTTACTAAATGAGCGTATTGCTGTAAAGCTCTTCGGTTCATACTTTAGACCATATGTTTACCTAGATCTAACGATTCCTTGCTCGTAAATAGAATGCTGATGCCATAAAAAGTTTCATTTGTAAGTGACAAATGTTTTAGTTCGCATGTAGAACGTTGAGGCGCTGCTCGTTGTATAATCATTTCAAGTGCGCGAATATTTATTTAGTCCATTTTGCCTATTTTTAGATCACATCAATATTCACCGAATAAAGTCCTCCAAGTATACTTATAATTGAGGACTGGGACGTATCAGACCGAAACTACGACGGACAAAAGAAATAGTGTATAACATCACGCAGTTACTGAATAGCACTATTCATATGGTTGTTATTCAATTATATAAATAAAATTAAAAACTCTTCAAACACAAAAAGTAAAGTATATTTTCTAATGTACAAAAAATTTTAAAAATATTTATACATTCCTTAATCAGTATTTTCACTAAGAAAACTTCAAAATATCATTATATGGACACACGTCTAATTATAGGAAAACTTCAAATTAAGCACATGTTAAATTTATTATTCGCTGTTACTATCTGTATCACTATCGTTTGCAGTTGAAATGATAAATGCCCCACGATATTGTTAATTAAGCCAACTAATAGACTCATTTTTTCTTTCTCTTTAATTACATGTTTTATACACTCTCTCCATTTAGTAGTATTAAAACTAGCTAATGCAGTCAATAGTAATTGTTTGACTTCTGCCATTTTAAAATTCTTATTATTTGCGGCAACATAATTTTTTATTTCGGCCCATAATTCAATTGGGTTTAGTTCACAGTGGTACGGTGGTAATCTCAATACGTGTTTGTTCTTTGCTGTTGTCATTTCATCAACAACATAATGGTTTAAATTGTGGCGATAAACAAATCCAGTAAATCTGGTCTACTCATTTCTAGGTGAAATGGTATTTTTTTTAATTGTCCTTCTTTTGGATGATGTACTTGGAATCTTTTCAACTTTGCGAGAATGGTAGGGTGTTTTATCCCTAATAATAATGGCATCGTCTGGTAATTTTTCTAAAACAGCACTAAAGCAATTTTCATGTACAACAGGATTCATATCCTCATGGTAGTCGCCAGTTCTTTCGCTTTGGAAAACTAACAATCCACCTTCAACAAACCTATCTTCAGAGCCTATGTGCATAATAATAAGTCATTTGTCTTTTCCTGTTGGATTTTTTAAACCTGTCGAGGCACCATCTATAAATGGTTGCCTGCAGTTATGTACATTAACATCAACCCAAACTTTTAATTGTGTGTGGCCTTCATTTAACCACGTTTCATCTAAGTACTTGTCTCACTACGCTCAATAAACTCTTCCTGCTTCGCTTAATGTACCTATAATAATAATAATATATTTTATATACCTGGTCATCTTAAAAATAAATATATTTTACTCGAAATTAATCTTTTTCATTAGTAGGTGTAATGATGAAGGGCTCATTTGACGTATATTGGAACAGAAACCTAACACATAACCTAAGAAAATACAATATTACCTGTTGTGGACACTATATGCGATGCTATTTCCCTTGTTATTTTTTTTTTGTATTTTTAATTCTCAGCTTCTTTATACGTATTGAGAATTATTTGCTTTTCAATAAACGACAAGTGATCAAAACGGCCGCGTTTCCTCAGTGGAGAAATAGGTAGGTTTCTACTTGTACTCAGCATTGGATCCATGATACATTATGGTAGACACTAAATTAACGGTCTAAGAGTTCTAAATAGAACTATTTTTTGTTTTATAATACAAGAACAGAGGAAACGAAAGTAGAATGAAAGCGTGGAAAATATACAAAATGCAACTGTCAAATGAATAGAAATGACTGTCAGTTAAATTAAGTGAGTGTTATTTGGGCTCGAAAAGAACCAATCCAATTATTCGTTTTTAGCGCTAAAATTTAAAGGTGGTCCCCGGAATTAAAAAACAAAGTATAGTTGCACAAAAAAAATACATTCATTTAAAGAAATAAACTGTATAGATAGATCTTTGTTATTATTTGTGATGATATTAACGCCAAATTAATATTTTACTATGATGCAATTACGAATGTTTTCTGCATTCGATGTTTTTTCATAAGGTGCATGTTGTCGTCTTCTCAACTATTATAAGAAACTTCAACTAGTGACGTGAACAAAACATCGGCCATAATTACGAAATAACGAATCACAATCCGTACCTCGTATTTTGGTTACCAGCAAGGCATGCTGTCTCTAGTTAAACACGTGGTCTAAGATTCATACAATAAAAACAAATATCAAAACAACGACCATACACACTTAACTCCTAAAACATTGTCGCAATTTTTGAAATTCGTGCACTTTAAGGTTCCGTTTCTTTTCCGCATTTAATACATAAATAACATATTATATCAGGTAAATATCTTTTTCCAATCTTTAGCAGTAAACGATATGTGTATATATAGAAAATGCCAAATAGATGGCGAGCGGTGGAAATGTGCTGTAGTCGTTTTTAAAAACGCGTACGCCCACTTACTGAAGACTATCCAATAATGTCAGACTATATTTGTCCCACTGTTGCTAATGCTTCGCGGACTTACTGCCACCGTTCGCCATTTTATTTGGCCTTTAGTGTAACTGTGTAAAGGCGACCAATTTATTCCGCTCTGTGCTTTTTGAGATTTGGCAATTTAAGAAAAATCGTATCAGGCCTATATAGTCGAACATATGATATCCAGGATGTAGCGTTATACAGGGTGATATGTAAATAAACATGAACAACGTGTACATAATGCATGTTGCATCATATAAATCTATTTTTCAATGAAAATATATCTTTTTGATTATTTTAATTAGCATCGTTAATGTTTATTTACCTATCACGTAATTATATTTTCATGGATTACAGACTAATATTTTAGCAAGATTTTCAGAAACAGCTGCTGTGACCCTCTCGTCTCGATGTGTTTTTTTTTGCGGGGGAAAAACGTGTAGATATATTTTTGTAAACATTATATGTACATATAGTCCATTTCATATTATAAGGAAATAACTTTTAACACTTCCTTTGACGATTAAATAACAACCCAAATAGATGAACTTAATCAATTAATTTCTGTCAGTAAGAGATAATTTACTTAAGTATTTAAGATTTTAAAGTTATTTTATTACAATTTGAAGTAGAGACTATGCATACTATTTATCATATATATATATATACATATATGTATGTTAGTGCAATGATCATATTGAAAATTCGGATAAGGAGGAAAATAGATTTTACGTGAAAAATTCAGAGTTTGCTCGAAACTTTCTTATTTTCTTATCTCTACCTTGAAATGATATGTTTACGAGGATGTATCGTAATTTTTTTTATCCCATAAATAAAAACTTAACCTATTTTTTGTACATAAAATCCATTCTCTATGACTTTGTTGTCAAACTGTCCAACATAGGATAAGATTTCACAGTTGCATCAAAATGTTTTAGTGGAAATGAATGACTATAAGTTTTAAAATTTTGAGAATCAAATAATTTTGCTGCACTTAAGTGATCCCTAAAATCAAATCGGTCGCTAATTTGGCTTAAAATGGTGTCACATACTTCCTTTGCAATAACTGCTCTGTTATCTCCAGCTGTCGTTTTTTGTCTTTTCCTTGCATGTTCTTCATTATTGCGTTCTTGATTGTCGTTGTCAGTAGAAATTCTTAAATTTCTAATGTGAATAATTTGCTGTTGGAATTGTTCAATTGCCTTTTGCAGTTGAGCACTGTCAATCCTGAGCATTTGAGTCTAATTAAATAATATTTCAACATGTGGCATGATGAAATGAAATATTTTCAACCAGTAGAGGAATTTCGGGGAATTCAAATGTTTCATTAAACCACTTGCTTCACTAATAGTAGTTGAACCCATCCCATCTTCGTCAATAATTTTGTCTAAACATTCTTTGAAAGAATGCTGGTGTTCAAATAATGTGTTCACAGTTCGACTTTTAAAAATCCAGCGTGTAGGAGCAGCGCGAGGTAATCTACGTTTGACTATTTCATTAAGAATTACCGTTCGTTTTGGCGATCGAGAAACAAAGCTTGAAAATGACTGCAAATTTGCAATAAAAATTTTTACATTTTTATTGCTCGTTCAATAACTAAATTAAATCGATCCGCGTAACAGTGAATATAATGTGCATGTGAAAATGTTCTTTTGATATAATAGCTTGGACACCATTTGTCTTACCACTCATCACGGATATCCCCATCGTAACTTTGAGCGATTAATTTATTGTTATCAGACCCAGAAGGAGAATTTAAAATTATTTGCAATTCATTCAGCAATGTTTTTGTTAATACTTCAGCAATATGTTCACCCGGCTTAAAAAGACCAAAAGCGTTCAACAATTTGTCCATTAAACACGTATCGAATAATAACAACCATTTGCTGATTATTAGATGTGTCTGTAGTTTCATCGGCCTCCAAAGCAATAAAATTTGCAGATTTCATTTCTTTTAATATTTCCTGCTTGTAAATTTGCAACATTGCATCTAGCAATTCGTTCTGAATAATTTTTGAGGCGCCTTTAAACACTTGTGAACCTTTCATATGTATTGCAAGACGTTAACTGGAGTCTGGCAAATTTGTGCCCCAGACCGAAGTTATAAGCATATGGCGAAGATATGCGGAGCGAGCCGATTCATACTCGAAAGAGGCACATCTGAAATCGTGCCCCGGAACACAGTTTTGAGCGTTGGCATACGCTAGTGTGTGTGGTGCGGAAGGAAACTTTGATACCATCGTTATAAAAATACGTAAAAATAATGCACTGAATTACAACATGCGAATTTATTTCTGTATTTATCTTGGTAGTTGGGAGGCCACGTGCCCTAGTGCCTTTTAGTACCAGCCGCCACTGATATTTCGCCCGCCGTTCTTTCATAGGTATCACGGCGATGCGTTTTAATTGTTCGTGTTTTGGATGGTTATGCGACATCTTCCGGTGACATTTGTAATTATTTTTATCCTTTGTGGACTTTGAAAATCTTATGTATAAATATCGAATCAATCAACATTTTCACTTTGAGGTAAAAGAAAGGTAAATAAAATTTTGATAGTATAGGTTTGCATCCTTTCCTAACCTATCCGAATTTTTAATGAATAGGTCCAGTCTGTGCATTAAAAATGCTTCGTATTATTTCGTACTAGTATGTATTTAATATAATAAAATACAATGTAATAATATACACATTATATAACTATTTTTGTAACAAAAATAGGATTATTGTATCAATAATAATGTAATATTTTCGTTGTTTCGTATTACTTTTATAAATCGCATCAACGGATTGTTTGTAAAGATACAATTCATGATTACGTATCAATAAAATTATAGATTTCAATACAAAACGATTCGTTTCAGTTGTGAAAGTAGACCTGACAAAATTAGTGGCCGGAACAAAAATATTTGAACGAACGAAAAGCTGCCTGAAAAGGCTCAAGCCTTTCGATGTGATATTGACGTGGGAACCCCCGGACGAAAAAGTGTGCCCATCTTCGATTGCAAAGTACTTTGATACGCTAAAATATGCTGTTAAAGAGTGCTCGCCGAAGCACAGTGTTCAACTTAGGTATTCAGTTAAAGCACCGAAAATAGACTTTGTAAATTGCGATCGTCATGCTTGCGGAGACTACCTAGAGTGGCTGGGGATGTTATCGTTAAATGCCGATTTAGAAGTGGGATCTCCAGACGACTTTATTTCGACTTATCAAGTAGCAGAGCCATCCACAACATTCGGACAAGTTAGAACAGTACTTTGGATGGGATTTTTCTCAAGTCATAAGATACAATTATTATTTAATGAGCTAGTGTAAGTATATTGCAATAATCATTGACTAAAGTTTGGCATTCTGTGCCCAGGTGAATTTTTATAGATTTATAAAATCGCAAATAAAAAAGAATCACATGACCTCATTGCAGTCTTTGGAATCTATTCTGTTAATGATGGCTCGTCATGTGGTCTGTATAATTGTTTTTGTAAATATACAGGCTGATTCATATTAAGTGCGCACCATTGCTACCTCCGCTATTAATAATTCTAGAAAGTAGCTTAAATTAGCAAAGTAGTAATGTTTTTAATGTTGATTAATATGCAGTTCATGAATAAACAATTGAATAACGCATTTCCGAGAAACAATGAAATGTTTTTTTTTAAATAGAACACCCTAAATATTTTTAAAAATATTGATTAATAATTTAATTTGTGATATAAAAGTTCCTAGGCACTATTGTCTTAAAACGGATAATAAAGAAGTTCACAAATTATGTGCGCACCATTGCAATCTCCGTTATTATTAATTCAAGAGAGTAGGTTAAAGTAGAAGTCAATTTTTTTCATGCTAACTAATATGCAGTTCATGAATAAACATAATAAAGGAGTGTGTGGATTACGTACTGTTTGATGTTAGTGGTGATGTTCGTATCTGTCCTATAAAATGAATAGTAGACTTCTTTCACTTTAAACCCACAAAAGAAAAACAGTATGCTTTTTGACATTGTCAATAACGTACTGAGTGTCTTTCGCACGCATTTTTTTTTGCACAATAGTAGTTCTTCATTTTACTTTGCGTTGTGTACTTTTGTTCTGTTTTTCCACATTAGGTTGTTTAGTGTTAGATATCTGACTATGGTTTTTTCTCATTTGGAAAAATGCGATATGTTGGAAGCATAAATCGTGTCCAGTAAAAATTCAGAAAGGACTAAACGATATCCTTTACGATAGTAGATCGACGTTACTTTCGAGTCAGTTTAGACGACATGATTGCTTATTTAAAAAGAAAAGAACTAAGAAAAATATCATCCTCAATGAAGGAGTAGAAACTACGGTGTTAGCATATTTTGAAGCTCATCGTGAATTTTCTATTAGGGATGCTACGATAAAATTGGGTTAAGTTATTCGTCAATCTAAAGAATCTTGAAAAAGCATAAGTATATCCCATATAAGTTCCGAACCACGCAAACATTACTACCCAGAGACTTAGCCAGGAGATTAACCTTCTGTCAATGGTTCGTAAATTTTTACAATTTAAACGGAACAACACAATGTATTTTATGGAGTGATGAAACGAATTTTTCAAATAGAGACATGTTTAATAGGGAGAACAGTCACTACTGGTCCCAAGAAAATTTACTAATAGTGCGACGATATGCTGCACAAGTTCGGTTTGGTTTTAATATTTCGTGCGGATTGATAGGTTCAATAGTCGTCGGTCCAGTGTTGTACGAGTATAACGGTACGATGATAGGAGAAAGATATCTGGAATTTCTTAGTAACGTTCTGGAGGACTTCCTTGACAACGCCAATTATATGATGCGCCAAAATTTATACTTTCAACAGGACGGTGCTCCCGCATACAACTGTCACCTAATACAAAACTATCTCAACGCCACCTTTTGCCAATAAATGGATTGGTACAAATGATCCAGCACGGTCCCCGGACCTCTCGTCTTTATACTGTTTTCTTTGGGGATATTTAAAAAATAGGGTGTACAAAACGCGGTACAATACCGTACACGAATTGCAGAACAAGCTCAGAGATATTTTTAACGAATTGGATGAAAAAATAATATTAGGAGCTACCCAGAGTGTACTTAAGCAGGCACGGAAATGTATTGTGAAAGAAGGTGACACCTTCGAGCATTATTTATAAATTATACAGTTACTATCTTTTTAATTTAACTTCAGTGAGATTATTTTAAGCTACAGTATGTTAAAATAAACATCACTAAATATTTACACATGTATAACTTCTTTATTATCCGCTTTAAGATAATAGTGTATGAGAACTTTTATATCACAAATTAAATTATTAATCAATATTTTTAATGTTTCTCGAAAAAGCGTTATTCAATTGTTTATTCATGAACTGCATATTAGTCAACATTAAAAACACTACTTCTTTGCTAATTTAACCTACTTTCTAGAATTAATAATAACGGAGTTAACAATGGTGCGCACTTAAATTGAATCAGCCTGTATATATTCTACGCAGTTTTAGCGCTATATTTTATATTACAGGAAATACCAACAAGAGAACAATAAACCTTGGATATCGTTGTATGTTCAGGGTTTCTCAGATTCGGTTGTTAATTGGGGAGAACGTGAACATCATTATTATACAAATGGAGATAATTCATACACAATATTCATGAATTCTACAAATTGTATTATTTGTTGTAATATGTGTTCGTTTAAACGTTATAACAAGAAAGAAAAGAATAAAAGATAATGGTTTTGTAATAATTTTCTACTTTCCTTTTAGTTCCCACTTTTTGCATGGTAAAAATATGGTATTTACTATACTGGTGATTTCGTTTAAGGGTGCCAGAGCTCACTTTCCCTTTTAGAAATAATCTGAAAAATCCTGATAGGTCAGAGGCTTAACAGCAATGAAAACTACGGGCGTTGATTTAACAAAATAACAAGTTTATTAATGTCGTTAACAACATCCATGACTGGGTTCAAGATAACGTCCCGTAAAATACCACTGAATAAACAGTTGGCTTCGGGATAAAAGCTTATTTGTACATATATTTTCAAGTAGCCATTACAAATGTAATTATACGAGATTATGACAATATTTGAAACTTATTACAAAGAAAATCCAGTGCTGATATATTACATCAGTGTGAGAATAAATGCTGACAAGTCTAAGGCGTTTGTATCAAATAAAGAGAAAATACTAAATATTTAAGAGAAGTCAGTAGTTCAAAAGTATAAATGAAGGTTTAATAGCATTTTAAAAACCTTACAGTATTTTTTTTTAAAACTGTTTGGAATGCATAGATTCAAGTTAGGACTAATATGGGGCAAGAGCTTGTATATGTTCATTTCTGATGAGACATTCCAGGAGGTATAATGGTTAACATGTTACTTATATAGTAAAGTAGATAAAACCTTTTCTTTCATTTATTAAATATTACTTACATGTGAATGTACATTAACAAACTAATTCCTAAATAAATCATTTTCTTTTTGCACGAGCTTCATTCGGATTTTTTCTCATCCAGTGTTTAATTTCTTTTCCACTTCTTATACCCAATTGGGCCGATTTAGAATTAACATCGCGAGTGACAAACGGCGAAAAGCCGGCTATGTAATCATCATCCAGTGGATTATTCTTCATTCTTGCTAGTCGGGTAGGTCTCTGATGTGGCAATGGTTGATCGGCTGATAATATCGGATTGTTAGAGTGTTTACCTCCGTGAACAGTTGGTATACTGAATTTCTTTCCCCTTGTGGTCAATGGGTGCTTGGCATTAACATGTATTTTCTGTTTACCTTCTGAATCTACAGAGACTGACACACGTTTGAGAGTTGCGTTGCCACATTTCGGACAAAATTTTGTAGTCATAATGCTGGTCGTTTTAAAACAACTGTAACATCTTAGAATGTATGTTTTGAGATGTTTTATAATCCGTCCATCTAAAGCGCAAACATTCAGGTTCATCTGTTTCAAGACATTCTGCATTGCAAAATCTGTAGTTATACAAGCAACTTTTACAGATTTTTCTTCTAAATTTTCTGAATTAATTTGTTTCTTTGCTTCATGCACATTTGATGGCGTTATCCAACCTTCATCATCTTCTTCTTCATCATAATCTTCATCACTTTCACTATTTTCCGAAATTTCTATTTCAGTAGCCTTTGGCAATATCATTTGATCTAGTGATGATTCATCTACGTTATTATTGCCAAGAAGTTGTTCGTCTTTTTTTTTGTTTTCATCTTTAGATTCAGGAGGTTCACTTACATTATGTTTTAAATTTAAAGATTGAACATCAATAGCTAATTGTTCTGTTGCACTTGTACTACTTTCTGTTTCACTTCTGCTTCTTGAAATATTTTTTTTTAGTTTTGGCATGAAAAAACCTGAAGTGTCTACGTTTATATCTTGTGCTTTTGAAGCGATATTGACAGTACTCTTAACTGAAGGGGTATCCCTTAAATGTTCAATACCAACTTCTGCTTTTTCAAGCTGGTATGTTAACGCCATTACTTTAATATCGGTAGCTGAGAGGCTGGGATAATCACCAGTTTTTTGTGAAAATTCTGTAATTGTGTGTATATTCTCAGGGAAAACATCTTTTACAATTAAATCGTAAGGCAATACCACCAATCTTCTCAGTTGTCTTTTATTTGTAATTTCATTTACTACTTCCTGAACAGTTACAACATTGTGAGCTATATTCTAAAAATTGAATTTTAATAAAAGTTGTTATATTATATGAATTAGTACCTGCAGAGGAGTATTTTCTATAAATGCTGTAGTATCGACTACAAGATAGTCTATTTTTTTATCTGTAATTACCATGATTATTTATTAATAAATTTCTTTTTGAAAAGAATGTAGTTTATTTTTAACCTATTTTGCAACACGTGTATGTTTACTTGGTTTACTAATATGTATTTGACAGTTTGGCATAAATATAGATGTAATTGGTATACCAATATACTAGAAAGAAAAGTACACGTACCAAAACAAAAATGGAATGTTATCCTGATTCGTGTATAAGTATATTTATGAATTTACACAATTAAATACAAAAGTAAAATTATAAAATAATCTATTTTAATGAAAGTAGTGTATATTAATATGTGCAGCAGGAAATAAGGTATATAGACCTTTGGAATAGGAATTAAAGTGTTTTTATGTTGGTGTATTACTATACCATACCAATAATGGCTTTGAAGTCTGCTGTCAAGCTGCAAAGGAAATATTTTTGTGATACAATTAAAATATGATTTTTGCAGTTACTTTACGAATTTTTACATTATTCTTTAAAACCTAATCTATTTTTTTTTAAATCAGGTGAGAACACATTGTTTATTAATTACATTTTCTTTCTCTTGACGTCACTTTTAATTATTAGGTAGATATTACTTATGATAAAACGCGATAAAAATATTTACTCAGCAGTTACATAAAAATTAGTTGTGTCTTAGAGGATTACTATATTGTATGTAGTAGTGTACTAATCTAGATTAACGTTTTTGCTATTGAAAAATAACTAGTGTATGTGAACAATTTGTTTCAAACATAAATATGTATTTATACCTGTTTGCAAATAATGAACTTTATTTCACAGATTTTAAATGACTGGCAGTTGAAATTAGATTATAATGGCTGAGGCTACAGATCCACCAGGATATCATCAACTTAGAATTTCAAGTATGTTCAATATTCTACTACTTTTTTCTACCTGCAATTATTATTATCTTGATGTTTTTTTCAGTTGAATGTGCCCATTTGAGAGCAAGTGGTTTCTTAAGGCCCAGTCCCTACGTGGAAATTACAGTTGATGGACATAGTCCAAGAAGAACTGAGATTGTGAAAACTACAAATCAGCCAAAGTGGAACGAGAGTTTTACAATTTTAGTGACTCCACATTCAAAATTGCATTTCAGTGTGTTAGACCATAATAACTTCCGAAAAGACACAACAATCGGTGACAAGAAGCTGGATTTACACCAGTTACTAACATTATATGATGGTAAAATTTCAAATTTGGAACTAACCGTAGATTTGACCAATGAAAACAAACAGAATGACTCACCTTCGAAGGCAGGAGAACTGATTTGTGTTTTGAGTGGTTTACATATCGATCTTTCAAATCACAGTAGTCGAGGTGCAGCTGCTTTGCCTCTCGTGGAATATGACAGTGAGACTGCTCCACCTAGGAGTGTCTTGAATGGGATACGCGCTCGTGTTAGAGTTCAGGGTAGTGAAAATGTTGCGCCACAAGTGTCACGTCGTAGGTCACTCTTGAATGCGGAGAGACCTGCTCCTCCGCCTCCTCCAACTCTGTCGAATTCCCAAAGTTCAGTAAGCATACCATATGGTGAGTTTTTTTTTTTTATATATTTACACAAATTGTTTTTAATTACATTTTGCATAATTTTGTATATTTCTCTTATATGTAATACAGAAATTAAAAAAAGAAACTTTAAAAGTATGATACAGTTGCAAAATTAATAGTTTCCTAGGCTATTTTAATATTTTCTTCATGATGATAAGAATATAAGTCATATATAGAGCTCATATAAACCCATATTCTGTTTTAAATGCATCAATACTATTTTAAAATTAATTGTAATGATAGTATTTTTGCTAGTTATGTAAATTCTCTTCAAAATGAATTAGTAACATTCATATACACATATATTTTTTAATTGTTCTTTCTTTTTGCTATTTATTACTAAGTAAGTCTTATATGTATTATATTTTATTTTAAATTTTGCAATCATTGTTGCTAAAACGTTATTAATTTTGTGAGTGAATAATATAAAAAGTTAATCCATGAATGAGGAAATGACCATTCAAATGCTAATAGTCATGTCATGTGATATTCTCAAGATACCGATTTTATTTGTGTTTTTAGTAGTTATACAGGCTGGTTCAAAGTTACGCTTCGACGTTTTGGGAGATCAAACAGTTTTTCATAGTCGACGTATGCCGGAGAATGCTTTCATTTTGAGATATATATGACAGAAGCTATGTTGCCAAAAGTTAATACAATCAACACTCGATAGTGTGAACTGAATAAAACAAAAGGTTGTTCACATTATCGATTTATTCACGTTTACGTAGTTTGTTTACCGGGTGTCTGTTTAAGCTCGGTCACCGGCCATATATCGGCAACCGTTTATCGTAAAACCTAGCGCAAAAAATCTTGATAATGAAATGGACCTCGGGAATTTCAACAAAAATATTTTTAAGTTTCCAAAATGATCACAAGGGGGCGCAATTCTCAAGATCAATTAAAAATTCGATAATTTTTCATTAAATTCTAAATTAAGATAGATTGAAATTTTTACTAGCAACATTTTCAGACGTTTTTATACAATTTTCATTTTAAACTTTTTGATCTAAGTCTCATACGACGGGGAGAGTGGAGGGGGGTTTGCCTGCGTACAAAAGTACGTATAATTTCGGTTTGCCTCAACGGATTTTAATGTTTCTAGGCATATATGAAATGAAATCCGTAAAACATACGACAGGAGAAGTACCGAATAGATATGTATATCGGGGATTTGCACAATATTAATGACATTTTCGGGGGTAAATGTACAAGAGCTCACTTTATCAATAAACTTTTTACACGAAAATTTGATTATCACGGTAACAACTAGAGAAATAAAAACTAGGAAAATGCTTTTTTGTTACTACGCTCTTTCTACAACAGCAAATAATCAAAATAATACAAAATTATTTACGGATTATTTTGACAGATTGATGACAAGTGCCTCAAAGTCCTATTCTAAGTACTTCTATTTTCTTAATAAATCTCTGTAGAAATGCATGCTTTGCGAGATATTTGAAAAAAAGTGCTACTCGCCATGAGTAAAAGTGTTACTTCCGGTCCGAATTTTGAAATTTCATTTATACAAAAAATATTCCAAATCCAGCTGTAAATTAAATACTTTTGTACTCTTGATAAATATATGTATATAGAATGCGTAATTTACGACATATTTGCAAAAAATCGCTATTCGATAGGAGTAAAAGTGTTACTCCCGGTTCGAATTTTGAAATTTTTTTCTTACAAAAGGTATTAAAAATTAAGTTGTAAATACCTTTATACTCGCAATGTACAGTCGTGGCCAGATAAATGTAGTACAACCTTAAAATTCATATATGTCAAAAATCTGAAATTTTATTATTGTGAGTCGAACTTCAACTTAAGCTGCTTGTCATAATATGTAAAATCAAATGTGATCAAATGTCATTTCATACAAGACATATTCACTTTATTATTGTTTGACGATCGTTTGAACTGTGCAATATAATTTCAAAATTAAAATAAAACCGTAAATTTATTATATTAATAATCAGTTCTTTAACAAAAAGCTAATATTTTATTGGACCACCATCGGCGTCAATTACTGCCATTAACCTTCTCGGCATAGAAGCCACCAGATTTCTAAAGTAATTTGGTTTATATAGGAGAGATTGCCAAGTATTTAGAATGGCTTCCCACAATTGGTCCTGATTTTGAAATCTCATATGTAACATACTTTTGGTCATTTCAGCCCATACGTTTTCAATTGGGTTTATGTCTGCACTCTTGGCAACCCATTGCAAAACATCAATGTTGTACTCTCTCATCCATTCAGACACTATGTTTGCGCTATGAACTGGACAATTGTCATGTTGATATACAAAAGTGTTTTCAGGATACACATGTTGGACTGATGGTAACATAATATTTTCTAAAATATGAATATAATTATGCGAATTAAATCTGCCATTTATTCTATAACACATTCCAACGTTGTGGTAACTTATCCATCCCCAAATATTTATTGAGAATCGTCCTTGCCGATCTGAATTATTTATATATTGTTCCTCATATCTTCTGCCGCTAGGTCTGTAGACACGAACAGAGCTATTATTTGTAGATTGAAAAGTTTTCTCATCAGTGAAAACAACATTTTCCCAAAACTGAGGTTCATTGTTTATATAGTTTAATGCAAATAAAAGTCTGACTTGTTTCCCTTCTTCACTAATCTTAATTTTTTTGGCTGCAACAGGCGATTTTATGTCGCTATCGCGTATTCTCCTGCTCCCAGTTCTACGTGATCCAGGAAAAATGGTTTCCGCAACAGCCACTTTTACTGAATCAAAGGGATGTTCTCGGAGATGTTGAACTAAATTATGGTCCTGCTCTGCAGTTGAAATTCTTTTAAGCCCAGTACCCGGTTTTCTGTTTATACTCTCATCACTCTCCCATCTTTTCTTAACTCTCATCACTGTAGTTTTATTTAACTGCATTTGTTGTGCAATTTCTCTAATAGTGTACCCGTCTTGTATTTTAATTAATATGCGAACTTTAACAGCTGCTGTAAGTTTTCGCGCCATCGTACAAAGATATGAGCTATTTGTTTACGTTTAACAAAATTTAAAATGATTTGACATTTAAATGTCAAAATCCTAACATACACTATAACAATTTATTTAAAAAAGCTTGTACAACATTTATCTGGCCACGACTGTACCTGTCTAAAAAGCATGACTTGCCAGATATTCGCAAAATACTGATTTTTGATAAAAGACCTACTTCCCGCAGGAATTTTGAAAAACTATTTTAATAAAATTCTTCTTAAATTAATTTGGAGTACATTTGAATTTATTGCAAATCTGTTTAAACTTAGTAGCTGACGAAATATTGGCAAAATTCGGTCTTTTCACAGAAGTAAACTACTACTTCCGGCCTGCCGATTTTACTGAAAATCTAATCTGATCTCAAGAGGGAAATTATAATGGTAAATACCAAATTTGGAATTGATAGCTATAGCGGTTTGACCGCTATCGTGTTCACACACACACACACACACAGAGAGAGAGAGAGAGAGAGAGAGAGAGAGAGAGAGAGATTGTTTAAAAACCACTTTTTTGGTATCAGGGGACTTCAAAACGTAGACGTCTTCAAAAATCTCGACGAAGAATATTTTCGTCACAATACTTCCTTATATTACGTATAAGAAAATAAAAATGGAGGTGTGGCCACCGCACGACTTATACGTATGAGTGTTTCAAATTATACAAAATTGTTCTAAATTGTTTTAAATAGTTTTATCTTAGAAAATAAGCCTGTGAGTAAGTGTGTAATTTCAAGTCCAAATTTTAAGATTTTTTTGATGTAAAAATTATTCGATAAGAGTAAAAGTGTTACTTCCGGTCCAAATTTTGAATTTTTTTTTTATACAAAAGGTATTGAAAAGTATATTTTAAATACTTTTATACTCGTAACGTACCTGTCTAAAAAGCATGACTTGCGAAATATTGGCAAAAAACTTATTTTCGATAAGAGTAAAAGATCTACTTCCGGTAGGAATTTCAAAAAACTTTTTGAATAAAATTCTTCATAAATTTAATTTTGAGTATATATATATTCTTTATAAATTTGTTTAAAGTTAGTAATTGACGAAATATTAATGAAATATATCCGTAACTTTCTCTATTAACATGATAACGTGACGGTATTTGTAATTTTATGCTTGCGGTTGAAGTTTTCTGGTAATGATTTTACTTTTAATTTTACTATTAATGTATTACATGTCGTACTTGTTTACATTAGTCTTCTTTGTTATTCATTTTATGTAACTTCCAAGAATACATAATTTTTATTATTTACGTGATTCTTATAGATATTACTTAACGGTTGTTTTCACTATTTCTGTTACCAAGGCTATTGTAATATGTATGTATTCGTTGCTCTATATTTAATTTTTAGTTTTTATTCAGATGTTTAATTTTTTTTTTAATTATCGATTCTTTAATCATCAAACATATTATAGATAAGATATGTTTACATTAGTAGACATCTACAGCGACAAAGTATGAGCTGAAATACATATATTTTCAGCAGTCAGATTGTATGCGTTAAAATACACACTACCTATGCCATTATTCATACAATATTCGGTTATCATCTGGCGATTATTTTTCATTTAAACAAAATAACTGATAAATATCGGCGATTAATTATAATGTGCGGTGCATATGAATTTCGATTTTTGTAACAGCTTCAGATCGAGTTCTCTGTTCTCATATACAGCTTGAGCGCGCGGGGTATGATCACCCGTGCCAGTCGATATTCTTCGGACGTATATTCGGAAAATTGATTTCCGCCAGCTGTGTTCGCCAGATTTGATACATATACATCAGTTCCAGTTGCGTACTGGCTGCAAAGAGGAATGCATGTAGGTTTTTGTGTTATTTTATGGTATTTCTGTTATACTTATTTATAGTTTTTTTTACCATGAAATTTCTATTTATTTATTTATCTCTAGACATCTTAGTTTATTCTGCAGATGTTTCAGGCGGGTTGTTTTTATTTCATTCTAAAACCCAGTTGTACTGCTATAACTTTTTACACAACTACATTATTATTTAATTTCATACGGATAATCATAATTACGTTATAAGTATTACAATCTTCGCGTTATTATCGACTTAGTTATCTAAGCAATCGTCGTCACTTAAAGAGAAAATTTAATTTGTTCTTTTTGTCAATCTGCGAAAAAATAATCAGATCACTATGAGTTCGAATATGAGCAGGCAATGCTAGTATGTTGTGCCGTAACTCTAATATGTATTATCGGACCACGTTTAGATGCGAGTTTACGTATACCATCGGGTGATCATACCTCGCGCGCTCTTGCTGTATACTGAAATCGGAGAATCAGTTAATGCAGCTCATACCAAATGTATGACGTTATTTTTTGCAATGTCGTTAATTGTAGGCCGCCTTAATTTGAATTGTACTACAGGTTATGTTCGTGTATGTTTCAAATGTCAAACTGAAAGTTTAAATTTAAGGCTAGAAGAAACGTATATGTCTACAGTAATTATGTTGATCGTTATGAATTGCGGAAAAAGGAAAAGATGAGTTTGTATATTAATATATTGTTAAGGCAATTATACGTGTACTGTACATTCCTTTACATGTCGGATATTGGAAAGTGTTGTCAAATTGTGCGTTTTAATATATTTATGTTTATGTATGAATATATAACTTATAGAAACTACTGTTTTCGGTTAGTACTTAACTTTATCTACTTGCGTATTCAATGACCTCTTTCCGGAATCTAGAGTAAACATATTAGAATTTGTTGAGATAAATATCATAAATGATTCAGATTGATAAGATTATAGTTCAAATAAATAAATAGGTAATCAATAACACCTACTTGTTGAAAGTTCTGTATTTGTACTCTTCTCAGTCTATTTCTATACTACGCGGCATAGCCAATCTTATTATCAAACAGTCAAATCTCGTTAAATACACAAATCTTTAGTAGAAAATAAAACACGAAATACAGTTTTCCACGTTTTAACTTAATTGCAACAACGTTATTAAATCCATTGCAACACTTAGATCACAAGCATGCAAAGTTAGTAGTAAATGTATCACAAGAACGAAACATACATCAAAATAAACATGCTTATTATACTACAATAAAGAATGGAAAATTATATGATTAAACTCATTTTTTAGTATAGATGTTAGTGGGTCCATGTTAAATCAACACAATTTTGAATCACTTTAGGATGGACCCTCTCAGTTTTGATAAAACTTGGTGAATAATAGTCTTAACATAGCTATGAATGATAATATCAAAAAAAAGTCATGCATTTCATTGATGCATTATTAATTGTTTAATATTGAAATGTTCATTAAACAATAAAATGCGTGTGCATAAAACCACACTGCAGAAGTGTAAACTTGATCAAGGCGAGGTTAATAATACGAAATACACCTTTTTTTTCGTTCTATATTACATTTAAATAATCGTCCGCGAAGTTACCAATTCGCGAACGCAACACAGTTCGCGAAATACAATTTCGCGACCGTTGCTATGGCAGCGGCCGTTAAAGTAAATACACATTCTGACACATGTTTAATCACACATTCTACGACTTATTTTGACAACTATCAAGTATTTGTAGTTTATTATATTCGTCTCATTTCCATGGTAACGCATGTAAAGCAAGTAAACCACTTTAATTTAGCATCTTTAGAACTAAATTAAATTAAATTGTGTCTCAATTTAAATTAAATCGATTGAAAAATTTAATGGTTGCTCAAAAAATTGTGTGTATATCTTGTCCGCGAAAAACTTTATCGTACTCGAGAATGTCTTGCCTCGGCCGCAAGCATTATTAAGGAGATTATCGGACGCATGTATATATATAAATAGACGATATGAATACTGGCTTTCGACTTCCACCCTTGGTCTAATGGTTAAGTGCTGGCCTCTCACCCAGGCGGCTCCGGTTCACATCTGCTCTTGGACATGAATTTATTTATTCATTTCAATTTAATTGAAATTAAATACCTCTATATGATATATTTATTTATCTTGTTCTCTTAGCCGACTTTACCCGAAGAGCGTTACATATCCGAGCGTTGCAGGTCAGTCTTGTTCACTGCCTACAATCAGCGCAACGCGCCTAAAGAAGTTTACACTTCAAAAAAATGCTCTACTTTGAGACAGTTAAACGTCAATATCTCAAGAACGAAAAAATATATGAGCTTGAATTTGATCTTATATTAAAGCTCTTTTGATGAGCTTTAATTTAATGTATAACATGATACAAATTTGGAATTTGAATTGATTGTGAAGATGCCATTTGTTGAGCAAGTCGGGCATCTACCTCTTTCTCACTAATATAAAGTAAATGGAAAATTTCAATTTCTCAGTTACAAATTACCGCTTTATTTAAGTTCGAGTTTTGGCGCAATGATATCAAATAATCCTCATTTTAAGACGCGTCGATTGATATCAAAGTATTCACATTTGAGTGATCTTTGGAAACACATATCGGTGTACGTTGTCCTTTGGCGTTTTTCTTTTTGAAATGAAATGAATGAAAGAAATCCATATCGTAAGGTAATTCTAATAGTAATAGGGTAAAAATAAATCCTCTTTTAAGCCTTACATTAGTTTTATTATATGCTCTAGTAGTACATGTTTCGGCCCATGGCCATCTTCAGCTAGAATAGTCAAATCAACAGGAAAATACACGTCCAAATGTAGCAACGTACAAAGTAATAAAACAAAAACAAAACTCAAACATTACAACGGTTATAGATTAAAATTATTGTATAACATTAAACATCAACCACAAACAACATCATTGTAGATAGGTAAAATTTTTGAAAGTTTTAAAAATCTTTTATATTTGGAAAAAATTAAATGGACGGTATGAAGAAATACATGCTGTCGGGATGACGGTCGTGACAAACAGTTTTCTTTTTCCTTTCTTATACGTTGTATAAGGAAGTATTGTGATGATGAAAATTTTTGACCTCGAGATTTTTGCAGATGTCCACGTTGTGAAGTTCCCAGATATCAAAAAAGTGGTATGGTCGACAAGAAGGCACTAAGGGTACTCTCTAGAATAGAGAGAAAGTTGTAGACTGTTTTACTTTCATATACGAAGTATAAGGAAGTATTGTGATGAACATTTTTGACCTCGAGATTTTTGCAATGTCTTAAGTTTCTTGATACCGAAAAAGTGGTTTTAAAAAAATATATGTCCCTTTCTCTCTGTGTGTATGTGTGCCTGTCTGTTTGTCTGTGTCCACAATAGCGTCTAAACGGTTTAAGCTATCAGTACTAAACTTTATATTTACAAGTATGATCTCCCTCTTGAGATCTGATTAATTTTTCGTAAAATTGGCAGACCGAAAGTAGTAGTTCACTTCAGTGAAACATTGAAATTTTACCAATATTTTGTCAACTACTGAATTAAATAAATTTATAAGGAATTCAGATGTACTCAAAAGTTAATTTGAGAAAATTTTATTAAAAAAGTTCTTGAAATTCCTGCCGGACCTACTTCTCTTATCGAAAATCGTTTTTTTAGACTGTGCCTGTTTTCAACCTTCCTTTTCCTTTTTGGATGTAGATGTCAGAACTTTTTCTAGCGTTTTGATGGCTTTCCCTGATGCCTTTTTCGGACAGGGTTATTTAGCTGAGCCCTTTTCGCAAGCCTGTTGTCGTCTATTCTTTTTATGTGTTTATTCCAATATTTTTTTTCGGAGTCTTGGTTTTTGTATAAACAAAATCTTAAAATTCCGACCAGAAGTAAGACTTTTACTTTTATCGAATAACGATTTTTTGCAAATATCTCGTAAATTATGCATTTATATAAAAGAAATTTCAAAATTCGCACCGGAAGCAACACTTTTACTCTTATCGAGTAGCTATAGAGATTTATTAAGAAAATTGAAGCACTTAGAATAGAATTTTGAATAATTTTTTTATAGAAAGAAATTCAAAATTCAAGTCTGAACACACCACTTACAGGTTTACTTTTTTTAAAAAAAAAATAAACGTTAATTTGGAACAACTTTTGTATAATTTAAAACGCACATGTGTGTAAGAAAGTCGTGTGGTGGCCACACCTCATTTTTTTCTGTAACTCCTGATACATGAGAGAATATAATTTTTTAACTTTAAAAACTCCTAATAACTTTCCTAGTACTCGTGAATAATTCACTTAATTTTATCTTTTATAATAAACGAAGTCCCCTTTTTGTTGGAAATACTACCCGACGCATACGATTAAGGTATTCATTATTATCTCGAAATTATTGAAGCATTAGTAACTGCACTTGTTTCTCGTATCTTAAATATTGTTTTATAAATCAACATAAATGAGTGGATAGATCCAATACAGCGGAGTTCTAATCTACATACAGATAACATTCTATTGTTAGCTTATGCACACATACATATAATATTACAACGAAGATTGTATTAAAAATGTGTATGACTCTGTGATGTGCATACAAGGGCTGGTCATAAATCTTATTTATAATCAAATTTTAAAATTCCTTTTAGGCCCACATTTATAAATCATGCTCAAGTAAGTAAATACGACACATTTGCGTTTTTATAAACACCCTCAAGCACCGACCTGCTCAAGGCGTTGAAAACCGAACCTCGGCCATAAGGTTGTGTTTGAGTATGCGATTGACAGATTCATTTGAAAACATAACATTTCTATAAATATATGTTTGAAGTATTTGCATATTCTGTGGAGTATTAAATAATCACATCGATTATCAAATTGTAATTATATTTGAAACGAAATATTTCATCCATATGAATTCCCAATTTTTTATCGTTTCCATCCACATTGCAACTTATAATTAGGGAGCGGAATCGAGCGAGTCATGACTCATCGCCCATGGGCGCGCTATTGAAATGTTGTATTTTTAAAGAGGTTTTAATTTTATTTATATAATTGAATAACAAGTGGCTGGTGATTATAAAATACAAAATACCCTACTATTTGTTCATTTTCTCTTCTGTAAGACTTGTTCTCTTTGAATTAAGTACATCCTTGTAGATAGAAAACGTCCCTTCTACATTAGCATACACAATTGCCGCAATGTTATTAAACCTGGATTTCTATTAAAAACTGCGTCTAAGTCACTTGGAATTATTAATAGCCACATCTAATGTGGTTAATCCATTTTTACTTTCTTATACGTAGTATAAGGAAGTAATGTGAAATTTTCGACTTCGAGATTTTTGCAGATGTCCACGTTTTGAAGTCCCCTGATACCGAAAAAGATGTTTTTAAAAAATGTCTGTGTGTCTCTATGTGACCACGATAACCACTGTAGATATCAATTCCAAATTTTGTATTTACGTGTCTAATCTCCCTCTTGAGATCTGAGTAGATTTTCAGTAAAATCGGTAGACCGGAAGTAGCAGTTTCCTTCAGTGAAAAAATTAAATTTTGCCAATATTTCGTCAACTACTAAATTTAAACAAATTTATAAAGAATTCATATGCACTTGAAATTAAAATTGAGAACAATTTTATTTAAAAAGTTTTTCGAAGCTGCTACCGGAAGTAGGTCTTTTACTTCTATCGAAAATCAGTTTTTTGCGATTATTTCGCATGTCATGCTTTTTAGACAGGTACGTTACGGGTATAAAAGTATTTAAAACGTAATTTTCAATATCTTTTGCATAAAAACAATTTCAAAATTCAGACCGGAATTACCACTTTTACTCTTATCGATAGCGATTTTTTGCGAATATGTCGTAAATTATGCATTCTATATGTATTTATCAAGAATACAAAGGTATTTAGTGCTAGATTTGCAATATTTTTTGAATATATGAAATTTCAAAATTCGGACCGGAAGTAACACTTTTACTCTTAGGGAGTAGTCCTTTTTTCGAATATCTTGCTAAGTATGCATTCTATAGCGATTTATTAAGAGAACAGAAGTACTTAGAATATGATTTTGAATAATTTTTGTGTAAAAAAAATATAGTATAGTTTGAAACGCTCATACGTATAAGAAAGTCGTGTGGTGGCCACACCTCATTTTTAATTTGAGATTCGATTTTCAAAATATGTCATTAGTTTAGGCAAATTTCCAAAGTGTTCCTGAAGGAATAACAACTGATTTTTTAAATTTGGGATTTGTGTTAGTTCCTTGCACTCAGAAATACTTCGAGCATCGTCATTTAAACATGTAACGAAATTTTGTAAACTATCGAAATTCTCTGCATGAAAACTATTTCTGTGTATGTTTTAGCAAAGCTAAGTGACGATATTTTACAAACTTTGCAATAAATTTCGGAATCACTGACAATAAATTTTTATCTCAGAAAAAATAACATAAACAACGTTCTAGATCTAAATAAATGATAACTAAAAATGTACGCCTATGTTATTGAAACATACATATTATATTGCGAAATATAAGGTAAATATAATAAATTTTAAAAACTCGTCACCCTTGTACCTACGCCGATGAAGAAAGGATTTTATTCATAAAATTCCTTATTTTATGGAGTAAACAGATGTTACAGTTCGCCCTATGAATTACTGCTATTCAGATATAATGTAAACAACACGCAGTTGTTTATTTCTTTTCACGGTTGTGGCTCCGTGGTAGTTTAGCTCGCTCGATTCCGCTCTCTACTTATAATTGACCAAACATGTTTGAGTTACAGTATAAACAAGAAATATGATTTAAAGTGAGACATATAAGAACAACCAATGTTGTTAAAATATTATTTGTAACCACGAAGAGAGAATAATGTTTATTAACATCACCGGAAACTATACCTATGATGCTGAAGGAGTCATTTATGAAAGCATTTAAATGATATTTTGCATATTAGACCACAGTCCAGCGACCTTTTTTTTTTTAATTAGTAACAGGCTGAATTTTCGTGAGTTGCTTCGTTTTGACGAGACGCCCAACTTTTCCCTCTGCGAAAATTCGCGGTAGTGGTAGCTAATAAACTACGCATGGGTCATATATGTCGATTGGGTGATTGTTCAAATTTTATTACTAACCGTTAGTGTTTTGTTAAATCTGGAGATAATTTGATAAGAAACACAAAAAAACATTTGTCCTACAAAATCGTTGGTTAGAACGAAGCGTCCCCCACCCGCAACATGTACAAATAACTTGGTCACAAAAAATGATTACTAACCAGCTGATTTTTTTACTATTGCATAATAAATGTTTCTAAAACGAAATGTCCACATTGTCCTACAAATTGAATGGTATGTTTCTCCAGTCCTACGCTCTGAAATTGTCAACTCCACGGTAACACTTTTCGCATTACTAACAACCTAATTCTATTTTTTTTCTCTTGGGAATAAACTGTAGAACACGACTTTACTAATGTCCTACAAAAAAAGTGGTAGATATTGATAAAAAAAAATATTCTGATATACCTGTGATAATGTTAGCGAATTTTAAATACCTGAAAAACAAAATTGAAGTAATTATTAATTTAAGTACAGGTAAAAAGAAATTGTACCTTAATATCAATGAAATTTATGCCAAGCTTGGAGAAAAATTATCTTGTTCTCGCGCTATATGCCATATTTTTACGGGGAACGATTATAACCCTGCTTTCTATCGGAAAGGAAAAAAGAGGCCATTTAATATAAAAAAAAAAACACAACATTTCAAGAAGCTTTTATGCAACTCCTACAAAGTGGACGTACTGAATTAACAAAATCGAGCGAGGTATTCCAAATCATTGAAGAGTATGTGTGTAGGATATATGCATTAAACACGAAAAATGACATTAATAAAGGACGCTACGAATTGTTTCAAAAAGGCTATAAATGCCGTAACGAAAATGAAGAAATTTTAAAAAAGAATATCGTAGGATATGATGCCTCTAGTTTACCACCAACGAAACAAGAATTGTTGCAGCAAATCAAGAGTACGCAATACATCTGCAGTGTATGGTGTAATGCATACATGCGCAACCCCACCGAAAAAACACCAGAAAATTATGGATGGACAATAATTGATGGCAAATAGGAATATTATTGGTTTGATGGTCCTCAAAGTTCATCTTTTGAAGAATTATCTTCGGACTGCCAAGGTACCCTTTCAATCCCTTTTTCACTTATTGATTATTCTGAATTTTTTTTTAATTTTAATACAGAGTCAGATAACATAAAGGATGAAAATGATAGTTGCCACGATGATATAGAGCAGGAGAATGATGTTTCAAGTGACGAAGATGAAGGGTCGACGGATGATTCTGATCAAGATTGATTTTTTTATACGCAAAAATAACAATTTTGTTTTTATTTTTTAGACAATAAAAAAGATTTGGTCAACTATGAAAAGTATGCGTATTTTTTTTCTATTAAAAGAAGATATTTTCATGATCATTTTTTTATAGTTTTCCCACTTTTTTCAGAAACTTTTCAAATAAATTATGTTACTTTTTAAATTAAACAAACAATTAAACATTAAAATTAATATTACATTAGAACTATAAAGAACATTTTTCGGTTTTATAGTCGAAGTTTTAAGAAAACATAAAAGTGCGTGAAAAATTCAAAAATTCGCAATGAATGTAAATTTATATATTAGGGTTTAAAATCACGGGAAAAACTTCTTGATAATCTGAATCTATGTGCAAAATTTAGTAGATATCAGAATTCTGCTTAAGTAATAAAAGTATATTAATTTCTCAAAACCGCAATTATAAAATAATTCGTTATTTAAAATAATTTTTGTCGGACTAGTTTTACATACCATTTTTTTTGTAGGACACTATTTTATTTGGCCAGAGAATAGAACAACCTATCATGTGTTATCTTTGTCCTCCTGTTAGTAATGAGAAAAGGGTTACCGTGGGACTGACAATTTCGAAGCGTAGGACTGGAAAAACATACCATTCAATTTGTAGGACAATGTGGACATTTCATTTTAGAAACATTTATTAAGCAATAGTAAAAACATCAGCTGGTTAGTAATCATTTTTTATGACCTCGTTATTTGCACATGTTGCGGGTGGGGGACATTTCGTTCTAACCAACGATTTTGTAGGACAAATGTTTTTTTGTGTTTCTTATCAAATTATCTCCAGATTTAACTAAAATACTAACGGTTAGTAATAAAATTTGAACAATCACCCAATCGACATATATGACCCATGCGCAGTTTATTAGCTACCACTACCGAGAATTTTCGCAGAGGAAAAAGTTGGGCGTCTCGTCAAAACGAAGCAACTCACGAAAATTCAGCCTGTTAGTAATCAAAAAAAAAAAGGTCGCTGGACTGTGGTCTATATGTAACGGTTATTCAGAAACTATTAGCTCTCCGCCCCCTAGTCAAAAATTACATTTACTGGTATAGGTATGTAGATGATATATGTATGTTTTAAAGGTACCGATAGACAATTAAATATGTTTTTTGATTATATTAATAATGTACATCCTAATATAAAATTCACACTAGAAACAGAGACTAACGGTTCTATTAATTTCCTAGACCTTACTATTTCACAGAATATAAATAAAAAACATGAATTTGCAATTTATCACAAACCTACACATACTGATACAACTATACATAGTCTAGTGAATACGCCACTTAATACAACTAACTTTAATACAGAATTAGATAGAATATACACTATTGCTACAAATATGTAATGGCTATACTAAAGATATGATCAATAATATCCTTCGAAACAAACAAATAGCACATACCCGTTCTTTAATTTACCCTCAAATTTCTAGTAAAAATTCAGTACATTATTCTACTCTTACGTATATTGGTAAACCTTCAGACAAAATTATCAAATAAATTAAAAAAGCCACTAAAGGTAAAATAGCTGCTAAAACTAATAATACTTTAGAATGTTTTTTAAAAAACAATAAGGACAAAACAAACAAAAAAATCAAACTCGGGGGTATATAAGTTAACTTGTGATTGTAATATGTCTTATATTTGCCAAACTGGAAGATCCTTTGCCCAGAGAGTGTCCGAACATAATAGAAGTTACCGGGATAAAAAAGCTGATTCTACATTTGCGAACTATTGTTTATGTAGAATATAAACATACTTTTAATAATAATTTTAAATTACTTCATATCCAAGACAAAAGTAAAAAACTTGATCGCCTAGAATCATTTGAAATTTCTAGAATTACAAAATTAGGGTTAGCGTTAAATGATGAAACCAACCTATGTCACTCCCCACTTTTGTCCTTAAATTTGTAATGTTTGTCTATATAATTTCTCGCACTAATGTAAATTCGTCGTTATTCATCCTGATGAAGTTGCTGTGCTACGAAACAACGTTATAGTGATTTACTAAATTAAAATTTTGGAACTTTAAAATCAGTGTGTTATTTTTATTGTTAGAATGTTTTTACTAATCATGACTACACCTTTTCCAACAGTATTTGCGAAATTATCATTTTAATTTTTGAAAGCGTCAATTGTATTTTAGTCTTAGCAAATGAATATCATTTGTATTTTGTAACAGGGAATTAGATTTGCGAACCAGTCGAATGTATTTTAGCCTAATCAAATGGATTGTGGAAAGCATCAGATGTATTTTATCCTTATCATATGGATTTTGGATAACGTCAAATGTATTTTCGAACTATCAATTGAATTTTATAAAGCATCAAATGAATTTTCGAAAGCATCATTTGTATTTTCGATGGCATTATGTTATTTCGATATTCTATGTACTTATATTCTTTTGAATGTCTTAGTTTTTTTTTGCTCAGGAATTAATTGCCGGATAAGCGTCGGGCGCGCACCAGGTATACAATATGTATGTCTGGTAGGACGCCCGACGTTCATCCGACAATTAATGTGAACCCGCTCCAGGCTGTAGCTATCTTAGGCAATGTAATATATATTATAATTTTCTGTACAGGGTTATTGTGCTAATACCAGTTAGTATAGTGTTTTCTGACAAATAAATAAATAAAATACATATCACCTTTTCGAAACTACATATGATTAAGCTGAAATACATATGATTATTTCTAAAATTAAATTTACTAATCGAAACTACTTTTGACGAAGTCTCATAATCATTTGACTATTCTCATTTACAATTGACGATATCGATAATTAAATTAATAGCTCTAAACTACATATGATATTATCTAAAATACTTTTTTTATTTCTAAAATTCAATTGATACATTCCCAAATACTAATAACATTTCGAAACTACATTTGACGCTTTCGAATATACTGTTGGAAAAGGTGTAGTATTCAATTTTATTTGACTCATCCTTTAGAGCAGTTTGTTGATCAATTATAGATAACTATAGGTTACTTTTTAATGAAAAATATATTAATTTGTTATGATCAATATAACGATTAGCACATTGGGCATAATCTTATATATTTCTCTTAAAAGCAGGAAGCTTACAAATCTTTTAGTACAATAATTATACACACATTAAAAGAAAATCGTATTCTTCTTTTACAATTACAAATTAAAATAAAGTAGTTCAGATATTGGTAAATAATTAAAGTACATATGTGAATAATATTTTTAGTCCATCATTAGTAATTTAACGAAGAAAACCAGCAAACATTGTTGCTGACATTTTCTTTGAATACATTCTTTAAAACAATAAATAAACATTTCGTTATATATAAATTAATATTTCTCTTTATGAAAATTAAGAAAACTGTGGATCTAGTTGAAAACAGAGCAAGTATTTCATGAAAATATTTATACCGGGTGTCCACACGAAAACTTTATATTGAATTATTTCTGGTGTTTTTGAAGACAAAAACTTGAAATTTTGGGTGCTTGTTCAGGATATAGGGGGACAATGAATAGTGTATTTCATACCGCCCCATCGGGTCCCCGCCGCCGGCCACCCCCACTCCAATATTTTAAATGACACCCTGTATTTTTTTTTGGTGGTTTTGAAAGAACACAATTTTCTTGATATTCCTATGTGAAAAAACTAGTAACACACATTATGACATTTATGAGATATTTAAATTTAAAAGTTTCAGATATCAGAAATTATTAACTCCGAAAAATCATAAGTTAGTCATGGAAATACTTAAAACAAGATTTATTCACAACATTTTAGTTAAATTAAATGCTCAAATTGTTCACCGTTTACATTTAAACATAAATAAAGTCTATTTTCAAAAGCATTTCTAACATTTTCGAACACTTGTGGCGTTAAATTTCGACATTCCTCTGTTATTCTATCACGTAAATCAGCTATTGATTGTGGCGGTGTCTTATAAACAACAGACTTCAAATGTCCCCACAAAAAGAAATCTAGGGGAGTTAAATCGGGGGAGCGAGCTGGCCATTCAATAGAGCCCCTACGTCCAATCCAATGTCCTGGGAAAATATTATCCAAATAATTCCTAACGTCTAAACAGTAAATGTGGCCCAGCTCCATCTTGTTGAAAATATAATTGCTCCTCCTCTATTTCATTCAAGTTTTCTTCTAGACCATAGGTTCCCAAAGTGGGCGATAACGCCCCCTTGTGGGCGCTGCAGGTCTAAAGGGGGGCGGTAAGAGACCCAGAAAAAAAATGGGGGCGTTGTGTAAAGGCTTAGGGGGCGATTTGTAATTTCATCTAGAATCTAGGAGGACTCTTAGACACCGACTGAGCTCTCGACTCTCGACTAGGGATGGGCGATAAACATCGATGTTCATTGAACATCGATATTTTAGGATCGATGTTCGATGTTTTTGCATCGATGTTTGCAATTTAGATTTATCGATAAACTATCGATGTTAGAAGAAATATAGTGAACATCGAACTTTTAAGCTTGACAAAATGTATTTGCACTAATCACAAAATAAAACAGCGTCCTCTGTTGACAAATACAAAAATGTTTCCAAATTAACAGCTCACATACAGGCTACGAGGATGTAAAATTGTCTACGAATAAAAGAAGTATTTAAATTACACAGTGCTATATCATATAAATTCGAATATTTCATTTTAGGCTCTTTTAAATATTACTCAGTATAAATATTTAAATAATATATAATTAAATACATAAATTTATAGTACTTTTAATGTGCAGAATAAAAGTTAAATTATGTATGCATGCAGAATAAGTGAAGGAGGTAAACGTATTTTCATAGAAAAAGAAGGGAGATAGACATTACCGATGTATACTTCTTCGGGAAATTCCCTAGTGCGTACAATCATACACGACGATACACGTATTAAATGCAAGATGACACATCAGAAATATAAAACCATATCCATATGTATCTCGGTATTTGCCAGCGTAGTCAAAAAAAAATGCAAGACTATAAAATCCCAAATAAAAATCGTTCTCTTAAAAAGCTTTGATACACGTAAATGTATATATTTTTTAAGTATCAGACGATTTAAGTCATGTGGTTGTTTCATGCGTAATTGCATAATATTGTTTTTTTATATAGTTTTTTTTGAGTAGTTTCTAAAGTTAACTACATATTATAAATGTATATATTTCTTTTATTATTTTTTTTGAATAGTGATATCTTTTATATCATTTTGTTAAGGACGTAAATTAATTAAGTTATAATAAAGTTTTTGTTAAACTGCCAAAAAATAAATCTATAAATATAATTATCGATGTTTAAAAACATCGATGTTTGGTAGTCGATATTTTGCAACCATCGATGTTGATCAACGATGTTAACATCGATGTTTGATATCGATGTTTACCCACCGATGTCCCATCCCTACTCTCGACTACAGCTTGTGAACATCAACTAATATTAATTAAGAGATTGCTCAAACCAACTCGGTTCGATATTTCTCTCCGAGTAGTTCATATATCTGTCCTGTTTTATTGAATAAATAAAATAAAAAACATATCAATCGGTCGCTCCGTTTCGAAACGAAAAGAGACACAAACAAACAAATAAAAAGGCAACTGTATCAATCGGCTGGTTCATAGAATACTTGTTCTTACTTGTTGAGTACGATTGAGCGTCGAATGAGATAAACGAGTTTATGCATGTTTGTCTTATTCCTGTCGGTGCGTGCTGCTTATGCAATCCTATATAAACAACGTAATATTTATTTTATTTTCATTTGCGGTTTCGCGCGTAATAGATAAGCAGTACTTAAGTTCAACACTTATACTTACGTATTTCTCAAAACAAAACAATGTCGGAAGTAAAAAAGAAGAGACGGCAATACTGTGCGGAATATATTAAATTCGGATTCATTGAAAATCCTACAAACCCATCGTCGCCTTTGTGCCTTCTATGCCTAAAAACATTTTCGAATGAAGCAATGAAGCCTTCAAGACTTCAAGATCATTTGAATAAAATGCATCCAGATAAGAAAGACAAGAATGTAGCATATTTTCAAGACCTAGAGAAGAAGCATAATACTCGGCCAAGTGTAGCAAAACTCTTTTCGGCGGCTGCTAAGCAAGATGACGACGGACTTCGAGCTTCGTACAACATCTCTTTGTTAATTGCTCAAAAAGGCAAACCACACAACATCGGAGAAGTGTTAATTTTGCCAGCAATAAAGGAAGTAATAACTACTGTGCTTCATAAACCGGCCGCAGATATTATCGGAAAAATTCCTTTGAGTAATAATTCTGTGCAAAGACGAATTGATGAAATGGCCGGAAACATAGAAGAATCATTGTGCAATCATCTGAGGACTAGTCAATTCTCAATTCAGCTCGATGAGTCCACTTTACCAACTAATGAAGCATTGTTGCTGTCTTACGTGAGGTTTATTAAAGATGAGAAAATATGTGAAGAACTATTGTTTGCTAGAAATTTAGAGACCGATACAAAAGGCGAAACCATATTCAATACATTGGAAAAGTTTTGTGATGAGAAAGAGATTCCCTTGAAAAATATTATATCAGTTGCTACGGATGGCGCTCCGGCTATGACAGGGTGCCATAAAGGCTTCATAGCGTACGTAAAAAATAAAATTCCAGATGTCCTTGCTGTACATTGCGTTATTCATAGACAACATTTGGTTGCTAGAAATTTAAGTGAACGACTATTTCAATCACTGCAATATGTCATCAAAGCAGTCAATAAAATCCGTAACTGCTCTTTGAATGATAGATTATTTCATCAGCTTTGTGTTACTAATGACGAAGATTTCAACCGTTTGTTGTTTCATACCGAAGTTCGTTGGCTATCAAGAGGCAATTGTCTGACTCGATTTTACAACCTGTTTGACTCTGTGATAGAGTTTTTGGAAACTAAAGATACAGAATTGCGCAACAAGCTCATTACATCAAAAAATGATATAGCTTACATGACAGACCTGTATAAATTGTTCAACAACATGAATCTCCAACTGCAAGGCGATGAACTAAATTTAATTAAAACAAAAAATGTCGTTGCTGCTTTCGCAGCCAAACTGCTTCTACACAAAAAGAATATGGGCAGACGTGAGTTTCATAATTTTCCGAATTTATCAGTATCCTGCAGTAACGACGACTTGTTTGCCTACTGCCAACATTTGGAAAAGCTCCACATTGACTTCACCGAACGATACCAGGATATTTTGAACTTGGAAATACCAGACTGGGTGTTGGATCCGTTTTCAAATGTCAACACAGCAATATCACCACATCTGGAAGAAGAACTTATAGAATTGACAACGAACGAGGAAATAAAAATCAAGTTCAAAAATAGCTACCAAGAATTTTGGCTACAAAAACCGATCCCGCAATTGTACCCTGGATTGTGGTCAATCATTCAACGATTCTTGATAGCATTCCCATCGTCATATTTGTGTGAACGTGGATTTAGTGCTGTAGCAACGCTGCTTACTAAAAAGAGAAATCGTTTGCATGTTACCGAACGTGGTGACTTGCGGCTGTTCTTGAGAAAATTGGAACCTGATATCAACAAACTTATTAAACAGCATCAGATTCATCCTTCACATTAGTTTTTATATTAGAATCGATTATGTTTGTTTTATTTTGAATTTTGAATAAAAGATACTTTGTCTGAATACTATAAAGTTGCGTTTCAATAATCATTCTCATTGGCAGGTGTAGCCCGTAAAAGTTAACTTGAGACCTGAGCGCTGTTGTGTACTACCTACTACGCTCAGGTCTCAAGTTAACTCATTCATTCTAAACGAGACTTTTACTATAACCCATAGTAAAAGTCTCGTTTAGAATGAATGTTTAATCTCCGCTAATATAGCTCACAATAATTAATTTAATTTGAAGTTATAGTGGTTTTTGAGTAGGTGAAAAAATGGGGGCGCTAAAAAATAATTTATTCTCAAAGTGGGCAGTAGGCAAAATAAGTTTGGGAACCACTGTTTCTAGACACTGTATGATAAGAGGATGTATTAGCTCTTCCAAAAATTGTAAGTACTTAGGTCCATTTAAATTTTCCTGGAAGAATATCGGGCCAATTACTTGGTTATTAAGAATTCCAGCCCATACATTAATTTTTTGGGGATATTGTGTGTTGCCTTCTCGGAAAAAATGGGGTTTTACGTCGCTCCAATATCGACAGTTTACACAAGACCATTTAAGTAAAAGCAACTTTCATCACTAAAGCAAATACTTCGCAAAACATTTCCATTTTGCCGAATCATATCTGTCATTATTTCACAAAATTCGACTCTTCTGTCGAAATCACCGTCACCCAACTCTTGGTGAAGTTGAATTTTATAAGGGTGCATTTTGTTTAATTTTAATATGTTATGGCAGGTTGATTTTGGCACTCCCGAAACTTCGGATAATTTTCTCAACGAAAGCTCTGGGTCTAAATTAATATGCCCAAGAACTGCTAGTTGCATAGCTTCATTTAGTACACCACAATTATTCGTATTCCGTTTTTTATTATTTACAGATCCAGTTTGCAAAAATTTTTCTATTAGCGTTCTGACATAAGCAACAGATACGTTTCTGTTTGGATGGTTTTCATTGAATAACGTCGCCGCTTGGGAATAATTTTTGTTTGCAATCCCATACAAAATCACTATTTCAGTTCGCTCTTCAAGAGTATAAACCATTTCAGCGAAAAAGCCAAAACTTTAAGAACAATTTTAATATTAATGAAACACAAAAGTCACAATTTTGACAATTCTAATTTAAAGCAAACTATTTCCATGACTAACTTATGATTTTTCGGAGTTAATAATTTCTGATATCTGAAACTTTTAAATTTAAATATCTCATAAATGTCATAATGTGTGTTACTAGTTTTTTCACATAGGAATATCAAGAAAATTGTGTTCTTTCAAAACCACCAAAAAAAATACAGGGTGTCATTTAAAATATTGGAGTGGGGGTGGCCGGCGGCGGCGGGTGACCCGATGGGGCGGTATGAAATACACTATTCATTGTCCCCCTATATCCTGAACAACCACCCAAAATTTCAAGTTTTTGTCTTCAAAAACACCAGAAATAATTCAATATAAAGTTTTCGTGTGGACACCCGGTATATTTGTAATATATGGTTGAATCACCTCGTTAATTTTTGATAATTTTGCTTCGAAAATGTAAAAAAAATATTAGGACTCTTAAACAAAAGATTCACGATTTTTTTATTCCCTTGTTGCACCCATTTCTACCAATTCTTTGTTTATATATTATATAACTAGCCAGTAGATGGCACTAAATATTAAATATAAAAGGAAAATATTTAAAATATAAAAACAATAAAAAGTAATTACTAAATTACTTCAAGATAGTAATTCTTTATTGTCTTTTGTAATGCATTTGGATTTTTTGAAGTCTCAAAAATTCCCTAGATAATTCCAAAAATTCCCTTCTTCCCGATTTGATTAAAAAATCCCTAAAACTAGGGAAAAATTCCCTGATGTGATATCACTGTTGCACAGTGTATAAAAATGAATCAAGGGACATCCAATATGGCGAGTAATTAATTGGTCGTTCTCCCACCACCTGACGCTCCACCGCTGACCTGCATATAATATTCATATGTCACGGTTTACTTTTACCTACATATTTCTCTAGCGATTTTATGTATTTATTTTGGTAGCCATTAAATACGCAACAAAGGATATGCATGGAGTAGAAATGAATAACAGAAATGAATGTAATAACTGCAGAATTCTTTAGATAGCACCTGGCGATAGTATATTGTTCATGTAAACAAATATAATCTGTAAGGTTACTATACTGCACGGGCATTGTTTTTCTCATTGCTAAATATGTTACCGTGATAAAACATTGAAATAGTGATGCCTCACCACGCATTAATTTCGTGTCATTTTTTTTAATGGTTTGTAAACAGTTAGTCTTACTTGTGTATGTAATTGACTGATATATTAGTTGAAAATGTGATATACCGTAGTCGTCAAATTTTAATTTCGGTTTACACTTCTATCGCATGCAGTAGATGACCTTATAATATGCAGCGATGCCTGCTTGCTAACAGTGGTGGGAGAGCAACGCAGTGTCGATGCCGGGGGACCCTCACGCGAGTGTACTGTCATGGCAGCCTCGCTTATGTTTATCTTTAGTTTATTTCGTCGCGCTCTTTTCCTCTTTCTACTTCCGTATCAGAAATTAAAATATGTCGACTACGGTATACTATTCGTAAAGTGAAGCACGTTATTGGTTATTGATAATTTTTGTGAACATTACAAATAAGGATGATCCTCGTTTTTAAGACAACGCTTTATGAATTGTGTTTATTTTAACACCGGTTTTTTCAACTCCGATTAAAATACTTGGTTAAGTAATCATTGATTAAGCCTAAGCCTAATCATTGATTATCTCTAACCGGCATTTTTCAATAGAAAGAAATACACCGGTTATCTAAACAGTGTTTAAGGATAGTAGAATTAATAAACTTCTAAAACCGAATCGTGAAATTTTCCTTTTGACACTAAACCAACATATATTGCGCATATAAGTCATTTTGGTCAATAAATATAGAATTTGTTAATAATTTGACTACAATGTCACGTATTGGTTCCTAGTATAGCTATGAACCATCGTCTCGACCAAACGAATATATTTTTTGAATAAGACTTCAATCGGTCAAGTCGTTCAAAAGTTACAGGACCACTACCAGATACACCAACGATTATACCGCATGTGTAAAATATCATTAGGCATAGGGAATCAATGTATACGTATGTATCTACATACGAGGTGTGGCAGAAAAGTAATGACACTGGCAACACTGCAAGCTATCTGGCAACGCTGCGCTGTTGTACTTGATAGAGCACGTATATCAGTACCCTCCCATAGCTCAGTGCGAGTTTCAACTCTGTCCGTGAAGCACGTGATTTTTGTGACTGCTATTAGCGAAGTTGTGTTGTGGTTGTTCGTCACGGAAAATGGAACAGCGGAAATTGGAGCAACGTTGTGCCATTAAATTTTGTGTTTAGCTTGGAGAATCGGCAAGTGTGACGTTTGAAAAGCTAAAACAGGCCTACTGGGAACATTCTTTATCCCGAGCTCAAGTTTTTCGCTGGCACAAATCATTTTTGGAAGGCAGAAAACACGTTGAAGATGAACACCGTTCAGGAAGGCCTTCAACTTCGAAAACCAATGAAAACATCGAACGTGTGAACACTCTTGTGATATCAGACCGTCGTTTAACAATAAGAATGTTGAGTGAACAATTAAAAAGAGTCATTCGCGTGAGACCAGACATTGCAAATAAATGGATGCTCCATCATGACAACGCCCCATGTCACACTGCCCTCTCCATACAGAATTTTTGACCTCAAAAGGCATTCATGTGGTTCCCCAGCCCCCTTAATGACCTCAGTCCGTGTGACTTTTTCCTTTTTCCTAAACTGAAAAATGTCCTCAAAGGACGTCATTTCGGAACTTTAGAAAATATCCAAAAGAGTGTAACGGACATGCTGAAGACCATACCGATTGAAGACTTCCAGCGCTGCTACCAACAGTGGGAACAACGTCTCCATCGGTGTGTAGCTGCCCAAGAGAACTACTTTGAAGGGGATAACATTGATGTTTGAAAAAAATAAAAACTTTGGCAAATAAAAAATCAGTCTCATTACTTTTCTGCCACACCTCGTACATACATACGATATATAGGTACTGCGCTGCCACGTATTACATACATACCTACGCATCGTACGTATACATTGATTCCTTATGCCTAATGATATTTGACACATGCGGTATACATTAAGATTAAGTAGATCTCGTTTCAGTTATCTTTACGAAATTTAAATATTAATTTCAGGCACTATTGGGCCGCCAATAACTCCAGTACCAAATGGAAACGCAGTTCAGGTAAACGCGGATGTCTCGCAAACTAATGGTACTGATGAACCGATGCCACCCGGTTGGGAAATGAGAGTCGATTCATACGGCCGTAGATATTACGTTGACCACAATACCAGGTATGTCATTGCAAAAGATATTTGCTTACTTATCCGGATCCTCCCATATCGCTAAGGGTCTATACTCCATTCAGTCTAAGACTGGAGTAGATGGCGTTACAATCTGAACACAATTTACAGACAACAAATTTTGTATTTAATTTATAAAATCAGTAAGTTTATAAACGCAGTCACTGCAAAAGTTTGGAAAGGTTAACTTGATGAAAGTGACTGTGATTATAATTATCGTTACTACCACAATACATTTTTATATCATTTTAATGTGACCACCTTTCATTTGACAAAAAAACAGGGTAAACATCTAAGATTCTACAAGTTTCTGATAATTTAAACTTTCTAAATAGATTAATGAGGACGGTTTATGTACGAATAGTGAGTATAATGTAATTAATGACTATTTTTGCGGTCATGTTGTTCCCTCAAGTTGTAATGATCAATTGGTCTTCAAAATAAGTAGTAATAAATACATCTTTTTCCTGCTACTCAAGTTGAGATATATGATATTGTTCTGGAAATGTCAAAGAATAAGTTAGCAGGTTTGAATCAAGTAGTAACTAATGCTTTGGGTTATGTTCAACTTCATCACTTTCACACAAGGAACATTTTCATCAATGTTTAAGGCTGCTAAAGTAATTCCAGCATATAAAAAAGCATATAGAGAATTAGTATCTAATTATCGTCCTATACCAAATTTTAGCATGTTTTTCAAAAGTTCTGTACAGTCGATTATATGATTTTCTTGAAGGATCGTATTTTTTTTGCAGAATGTCAGTTTGGCTATGTGAGGAATAGGTCAAAAAGTGAACCTTTATTTAGAGTTGTTTAATATATTCATGTCTTACTTGAGGGTGATAAACGGTAGGGTTTCCAATGTTTGATTTTTCGAAGGTCCTTGATCTTGTAAGTCATAATTTGTTAATGAACAAATTATTTTACTGCGGTTTACTCTTAATTGGCTAGCTTCCTATTTGGGCCATTGTAACCAGACTGCTATGATTAAACAAAACGGAGACGCAGGATATTCACAGCCTAATTCTTTAAATATTGGTGTTCCTCGAGGTTCTGTGTTGGGCCTGTTGATATTTGTAATATTTGTAAATATCTTCAAAATGACTTTAGTGATCTGAAGACATAATATGTTAGTTTGCCGACGGTATATCTAATATTTTGACTTGGGTAGAAGCAAATCTCTTAGTTAATTCTAACTTAATCGTTTTTGATCCCCATAAACGGACAGGTAATTCTATAACTGATGTAAAACGTACTGGGCTTATAAAGTACTTAATTCCTTGTCAGCGGTACTTTCCGGATTGTACAATATTGACTCCGCCATCACTTATAACAATAATTATCTCCCTTTAGATCGACTTCCTGGGAAAAACCGCAACCATTGCCAGCTGGATGGGAAATGAGACGAGATTCTAGAGGTAGGATTTATTACGTCGATCACAACACTAGGACGACGACTTGGCAGCGACCAAACTCAGAACGTTTGCAACATTATCAACAATGGCAAGGTCAAAGGCAGCATATTGTACAGCAAGGTATAGTAGCAACTTTTATGGTGTTTTAGTGAGTAAAACGTTAAGCATTAAGCAAGAATATTAACCGACTCTACTATTTAAATAAAACTATTCTCATATGTAATACCTATACACTGGTTGCAGTAGTGTGTAACATCGAGATGTGTCTGAGAGAAATTAAATAAGTGACAGTTGTTCAGTATGATACACTGAAACATATTTAAAATGTTTGTCATGCCATTAATATGCATTTATAGTAATGAATTTGTATTTCTCTATTATTTCAGGCAATCAGAGATTTCTATATCCTCAACAGTCAATACCAGTTGCTGGGCCCAGCACTACAACATCAGCCGAGGATGAAGATTTACCAGCAGGTTGGGAACGTAGGGTCCTGCCAGAAGGTTAGCATTGATTTTTTAAAGCAACTCAAGAAGCGAACTTGTCTTTAAGTTAACAAAAACATATAATAATTACAGGCCGAATTTACTACGTCAATCACAAAAACAGAACTACGCAGTGGGAGGACCCCAGAACTCAGGGTCAAGAAGTGTCTGGTGAGATGGATAATGTTCCTTTACCTCCCGGCTGGGAGATTCGCTATACAGAAGACAATAAACCGTATTTCGTGGACCATAATACAAAGACCACAACGTTCGACGACCCGCGACCGGGGGCTCCCAAAGGCCCTAAAGGTGTTTATGGGGTTCCCAGGAACTACGAGAGATCGTTTAGATGGAAAATTGGTCAATTTAGGTAAGCACTTTAGTATTACTTATATAGTAATACTTTAGCATTACTTATATAGTAATACCTTTTAATATTGATTGAATCGGCCGTTACTTGCTGGAACTCCATAATAATTAGGGTTGAAGTAAAAATAATTTACAACTAATTTCCAGTATATTATGCTGGAAATTAGTTGTAAATTATTTTTACTTCAACCCTAATTAATACCTTTTAGTACAGATTTTCAGAAACGTATAATTGATAATCAGACAAATTCGTGAAAGAATGACTATTTGACCCGATTTATTAAATTTTGGATTAAATTAGTACATATTTTCTGTCTACTCAGACTGCGTTTACTGTTTTCAATTTGAAATTTCTATGAAGGAAGTTTAATCAAAAATGCTAACAGGTTATTGAAACTTAAACCAATCTGTCAAACATTGACCCATTGATTAAAACCATATACACTGCGTTTTTTTTAACTGTTGCCATAGGGAATTGCATGGTAAAAATTCAACCCCGTGTTAACTTTTGTTCTGATGAAAATATTTAAACCATTTTTGGAACAAAGCTGGAAGATTCTTTAAACTATCGGATAGATTACAATTCAATATTCTAAACTGTCAAAAAAGTTTTGAAAAAAATATTTTTTGGGAAAGCGTTTTCTTGACACTATCATTTATAGCAGGCTTTGTTTTAAAAAATGAATAGCGAAAGCTCCTCGAAGCTATGACTAAATTACCTTTTGGAAGACAGAACATGTAAACATTTATTTATAAAAAAAACAACGCGTAGAAACCATTAAAGCACAAATAACTCAACAAATTAACAAAAATTATCAGTAATTATCAAAGGAATTGTTCAAAGTGTTTTCCTTCTACTGCTAGACAATGTCCCAAGCGATCTTGTAAATTTCTTTCACTGTAATGGAATTACAAGCTTCAGTTATTCTTGCCCTTAGTTCCTCCACAGTTTCTGGTTGACCTCTTATGAGGTCTTAAACTTGTGTTCCTAAATGCCACCATAAGAAAAAATCGAGTGGTGTTAGCTCAGGACTTCGAGCAGGCCAATGGACTGGTCCATATATTGGCCAATCCAACTATCAGGAAATGGCAGCAGAATGGGCTGGTGCTCCATCCTGTTGAAATATTATTGCTCCGTTGCATCTCAAAGCATCCACCTGCGGGCCTATCTCCATTTGAAGTAGATCTAAGTATTTATGCTGGTTCAAATTTCCGTCAATAAAAAATGGCCCTACTAAGTGATTCCCTAAAATTCCAACCCACATGTTAACTTTATCACGATATGCCGCTAATCTTCTGTAGCAACATACGAGTTTATTTTCCGTTTTTTGTGCTCATGATTTAACCCGTGGCACAAAAAGCATTGTAATATTTGAGTATTATACTTTTACTCGGAGTGATCGGGATATGCAGCAGCAAAATTCTGGCTGATTTCTCTACTGGACATACCTTTAATGAATGCTGTTGCAAGTTCAACTCGTTCTTTATTTGTGAAAACAGACATTTTTAAACAATTGTTCACAATAACCGGGTATTTGGCAGAACTTGTGAATAAAATGACATTTGTAAATTTTTGTTCTGATCTTGCCTAGTAAGTTTTTTGTGACTTGGTCTAAACTGCGCATGCGTTACAAATTATTTTTCTATTATACCTTGTCTCAGAATAAGGAGTGATTCAAATATGGCGCCAAAATGGTGTGAGCAGTGTATTCATACTTTACATACGTAGTACGTCCACATAGACCTGCTTCTTGCTATTTCACAAGGAAACAATAAAGCCTAGGTATCACGTCTGCAATCGTTGCACTTTATCATCTTTAAAGGCAACAATTACGTTTGATTGATTCGTGATCAAGCCGGTGCAAAAATCCCGAGACTCACAAGTAAGGAAAATTAAAGTGTGTATCAGCAGGTTGATTTATTTAAGTGCCGGAACAATGTGAAGTATGTAACGTTGGTACTTAAATACTTACCTACATTATTACATACACAAACTCACACATACATGCACGCAGCAGATCTTGTGAAATCCATCGAGTCATTATTTCGTGAGATATTGTTAAATCGATGCAATTAATATGTAATTTACACATAGAGGTATACCAATACATTCCTCTGTAGGAAAAATATCGTTGGTTCTATCAAAAAGTTAGGTTATTTTTTATTTTTAACTGTGCATAATAATGGGTGTTATTTAATTGACTTACCGATTGCCATTTAGAAATATACATGCTTGTATATTGGCAATATGTTTTACCTCATTAGTTGTCATCAGCGTGCAACAAAAAATTTATTAACCCACACACAAACATAACCTTAAAGTTGTACGTGACATACAATAAAAACTACTTCAGTTGGACATGTGATTATTACTTCTAAAGCAGAAGGATGTCTTTTTGTGACATGATCCGCAACAAATAATATAATTACGTGCTTGAAAACAAGCTTTGGCGACTAGCCCGGCACGTGTTGAATAGTAAAGTGTATGATTATGACGATTACTGGTTGTGCAGGTACGATAGCCGTATGATAATTTAATAAATGAGAGTTTGCTGTCAATCATGAACTGAACCCTCAGTCGCATCCTATCAGTGGCGGCTTTCGTGATAAATCAAGTGAAGCACTGATTCACTTTAAATTTCTCTTTAATTAGTGAATGTTTTATTCCATGTTTCTCAAATTTTTCGCTCGCAAAATAAGTTAAAACTAATTTCTTTCGTATAAGAAAAATATTACATCAAGATTTATGTATTCAAATATTTTTAGTAAATTTCTGCAGTTACTTTGGAATATTTATATTAAAATTTGGCAACAATATTTGCATTTTGACCAAGGAAGTTAGTTAGTTATGTACATGGTATCTAAAAATAATACAAGAGATTTACTTAATATTTTAATAGTTTTTCATGTTTACAGAGAGAACTGAAGAATGTATTGCTAAATAATAACACAAAAAGTAAAGTATATTTTTTAATGTACAACAAACTTTAAAAATATTTATACATTCCTTAATCAGTATTTTAACTGAGAAAACTTCAAAATATCATTACATGGATAATTAATTATAGGAAAACTTCAAATTATGCACATGTTTAATTTATTATTCGCTGTTACTATCTGTATCACTATCTCTTGTAGTTGAAATGAGAAATGTCTCCACGATATTGTCAATTAAGCCATCTATTAGACTCGTTTTTTACTTTCTTATACGTAGTATAAGGAAGTATTGTGATAATGAAAATTTTCGACCTCGAGATTTTTGCAGATATCCACGTTTTGAAGTCTCCTGATACCAAAAAAGTGGTTTTTAAAAAATGTCTCTCTCTGTGTGTGTCTGTCTGTCTGTTTGACCACGATAGCGGTCAAACCGCTATAGCTATCTATTCCAAATTTTGTATTTAGTAGTATAATCTCCCTCTTGAGAATCGATTAGATTTTCAGTAAAATCGGCAGACCGGAAGTAGTAGTTTACTTCAGTGGAAAAATCGAATTTTGCCAATATTTCGTCAGCTACTAAGTTTAGACAAATTTATAAAGAATTCATATGTACTTAAAATTGTACAATTTTATTAAAAAAGTTTTTCGAAATTCCTACCGGAAGTAGGTCTTTTACTCTTATCGAAAATCAGTTTTTTGCACATATTTTGCAAGTCATGCGTTTTAGACAGGTACGTTACGAGTATAAAAGTATTTAGAACTTAATTTTCAATACCTTTTGTATAAAAAAAAAATCAAAATTCGGACCGGAACTAACACTTTTACTCTTACCGAATAACGATTTTTTTGCAAATATGTCGTAAATTATGCATTCTATATATGAAGAGTACAAAAGTATTTAGTGTTGAATTTGTAATATTTTTTGTATAAATGAAATTTCAAAATTCGGACCGGAAGTAACACTTTTACTCTTAGCGAGTAGTGCTTTCTTTCGAATATCTCGCAAAGTACGCATTCTGTAGAGATTTATTAAGAGAATAGAAGTACAGTACAAGCTCGTTAACATGAACACACGTTAGTTTGAACAGCTGGATAACATGAACAGATTTTTCGCCCCAACATTTTGTACTGACAGCCGTATAGTGTGAACAACGTTTGCCTCTCGATAGTATGAATACGTGTTTGTTGACTTTTAACTTGTTTGAACTTGTTTACTATACATATAAGCAGCATTATTATTCACTGTAGTTAGATCTACCCCATCGAGCAGTCAACTTGTTATCAATTTGGTTTTATATTCATTATAAACATGGTTAAGCCAAAGAGTAAGTGTTTAACATTGAAAGAAAAGTCAAAAATATTAGAAGAAATTGAGAAAGGTATGACAGTATCGCTATTGGCCAAAAAATATGGTATAGCAAAATCAACTGTTTGTTTAACGAAAAAGAAAAAAGATGTCATTTTAGAAGCTGTAGACAATATGTTAAATCCTTCTAAAAAACGTACCTTGAAGGTATCTGTATACAAATTAATGGAAAAAGAACTTTACAAATGGTTTCTTAAACAAAGAGAGCGTAATTTACCTGTAAGTGGCGACATAATTCGAGAAAAAGCATTAAGCTTATGTGGAAACGAAACATTTACAGCTAGTGAGGTTGGCTGCAGAGATTTAAGACCCGTTATGGCATTCGATTTCTAAAAATAACGGGAGAAAAATTATCTTCTCAGCCGGAATTGGTCGACCCGTTTAAACAGGAATTATGCAGAATTATACAAGAACTAAATTTAAGTCACCAACAAATATATAATGCAGATGAGACGGGATTATTTTGGAAGCTCCTCCCCGAAAAGACTTACGTTTCTTTATCAGAAAAAACAGCCCCAGGGTTAAAAATTGCAAAGCAAAGATTGACTTTCTTAGGCTGCACAAATGCTACAGGCCAACATAAATTGACACCTCTTATTATTGGAAAATCTAGGAAACCGAGAGCATTAAGTAAATTCCATAATCCTGTGATTTACAAACATTCAAAAAATGCATGGATGACTTGTGAAATCTTTAAGGAGTGGTTTTTTGAGAATTTTGTCCCTGAGGTAAGCTTATGTTATATAATGTAAAAACGTAAATAAATAAAATAATACATTCCCTTACGCATTTGTAGGTAAAGAAGTTTTTAAAATCCCATGGGTTGCCTCCAAGAGCCATTCTTCTACTAGATAATGCTCCTAGTCACCCACCAAAAGAGAAGCTAAGAACAGCCGATGGAATGATATTCGTAATATTCATGCCACCCAACGTCACACCATTAATACAACCGCTAGATCAGAACGTTTTAAAATTAACAAAACTTTACCTTAGGAAAAGCCTTTTAATTTCAATTGTAGGAAAAAGTGGTCAATTAACAGAGAGTCTGAAACTTTTAACAATACGGGATACTATAATGCATCTGACGATTGCGTGGAATAAACTTAATCCTGATATAATTCGTAAATGTTGGAATAACATTTTAAAGTGTAACGAACCGGACGAAGATGATATTCCCCTATCGGCAATTGTGAAGCAAATTAATGCCGCTAAAGAGATTGACTACAATGAAGGGACACAGTTACACTACTTAATGAAATAAATTATGGTAACACATCTGAAGACATAGAAATATGGAATGAAGATCGTCAAGATGGATCTGATATCGAAATCTTCGACGATGAAATTCCTGAGGATGAGGAAGCAGAATTAGATCCTCAGCGTGTTTCACATGCTGCTGCTGCAAAACTTTGGGTTTAGCAGTGCAATGGGCTCAAGAAAATAATCTTGACATGAGTAAAAATTTATTGCTCCAAAATATATTAGAAGAGGCTGTCTTTTTGAATATTCAATCTAAAAAGATTCAGAAAAAAATTACACTTTTTTTTCAGACCTAAAATAAATATGTAATACGGTTTACATACATATGTACATGTGCAACTTTTTTCTTTCTTAAGGAGATACATAGATATTTACTTTTTGTTACATAGGATCGTACATACATATTTTTATTTACTATCACAAATATACATATATACATTTGTACGTAAACGTATATGAATATATGTACGTGTTGAGATACACAGCATACACTTAGGTGTCATTACCAACAGCGAACGCACAGACACCGGTGTTTCGGCCTTTGAGGCCTCTTCAGTGTACGTGGTGCTGCTGGCAATGATCCACAACTAAGACACGGTCTTAGTTGTGGATCATTGCCAGCAGCACCACGTACACTGAAGAGGCCTCAAAGGCCGAAACACCGGTGTCTGTGCGTTCGCTGTTGGTAATGACACCTAAGTGAATGCTGTGTATCTCAACACGTACATATATTCATATACGTTTACGTACAAATGTATATATGTATATTTGTGATAGTTATTATCCGTTAATGTACGTTACACATTCAAGTATTTCATATCCTATTTATATTTTTATTTGTTATTTTTTTAATAAATGTTTATTTCGTTATACATATGCATGTTAACTTTCTTTGTGAAATCAAGAGCTTTTGATAATGTATTTTTATGTACCTTCAATTGTATGAACACCCTCATAACATGAATGGTCCTTGGTATTTTTGCGTTCACACTATCGAGGTTGTACTGTATTTATAATAGAATTTTGAATAATTTTTATATAATAAATTTTTTAAAATTCTGTCATTTGAAACTTTCATACGTATAAGAAAGTCGTGTGGTGGCCACACCTAATTTTTTCCCTCTTTAATTACATGTTCTGTACACTTTCTCATATTCTCACTATTAAAATTAGCTAATGCAGTCAATAGTAATTGTTTGACTTCTGCCATTTTGAAATTTTTATTATTCGCGGCAATATAAATTTTTATTTCGGCCCATACTAATTCAATGGAGTTTAGTTCACAGTGATACGGTGGTAATCTCAACACGCGTTTATTCTTTGCTGTTTGCTGTTTCATCAACAACATAATATTTGAAATTGTGGCGATGTTGTTCCGGATTTTTCTTATTATTTTGCCTTTTTTTCCAGATACTTATGTCAGAGCAACGCATTGCCCAGTCACATCAAGATATCCGTGACAAGACAAACGCTATTCGAAGACTCCTACCATTCGATCATGAGATTACCCGCGTACGAATTGAGACGTCGCTTGTACATTATATTCAAAGGCGAGGAAGGTTTAGATTATGGCGGCGTAAGTCGAGAATGGTTCTTCCTGTTGTCGCACGAAGTCTTAAATCCCATGTACTGCCTGTTCGAGTACGCGAATAAGAATAACTACAGTCTGCAAATAAATCCCGCCTCGTACGTCAATCCGGATCATCTGCAATACTTCAAATTCATCGGCAGATTTATCGCGATGGCGCTGTATCACGGTCGATTCATTTATTCCGGTTTCACGATGCCCTTCTACAAGAGAATGCTGAACAAAAAGTTAATGATGAAGGACATAGAGAGCATCGATCCGGAATTCTATAATTCACTCGTGTGGATAAAAGACAACAACATCGACGAGTGCGGTCTGGAGCTGTTCTACAGCGTGGACTTTGAGGTGTTGGGTCAGGTGGTGCATCACGAATTGAAAAAGGGCGGGGATAAGGAGAAAGTCTCCGAAGAGAACAAGGAGGAGTATATCACGATGATGACCGAATGGAGGATGACCAGGGGCATCGAGCAGCAGACCAAAGCATTTTTGGATGGGTTCAACGAGGTGGTGCCGCTAGAATGGTTGAAGTATTTCGACGAACGCGAACTGGAATTGTTGCTTTGCGGCATGCAGGAAATAGACGTAGAAGACTGGCAAAGGCATACTATATATAGACATTATACTAGAAATAGCAAGCAAGTTGTTTGGTTCTGGCAGGTATGTATTGTAAATTTGGCAAAGTTTTTATTTACCTAATTTTTTGTCGTTATTGCTTAATTTGATGATGCTGAATATGTATATACAGGGTGATATAAATTAAGTCGGCATTATTGCTAACTTTGTTATTAATGAAGCTACAGTATCGGTTAAATTAGCAAAGTAGTAGTATTTTTATCGTGAACAATGATGGCAGAACCGAAGAGACAAAACTTCTAATTTTCGCGCTATTTACAAAAGTTACTTTTTTTTAAATGGAACACCCAGTATATTTTTGCATATATTGAAAGAAGGAATTATTTTAAATAAGAAAGCTTACATACATTATTGACAAAAAAATGAAAGTTTCTGCAGTTATTTACTATTTTGTACAGCAATTCATATCAATAAAATCAAGATGGCTATGATAAAAAAAACAACTAATGTTAAACAAGCATTGCGCATATGTTTATTATAATAGATGTTCGAAGACATGACCGTTTTGTCCAATACAATACATCCAATACAAAAAACAGCAATCCAATACAAAAAAACAGTAAATATTAAACAAGCATTGTGTATTATGAGTAGTTATTATAATAGATGTTTGAAGACATCACCGTTTTGTCCAACGAGGAGAGAATAGAACAGGAGAAAGTCTCCTTAGTAATAATATTTGTCCAAAGTGGTAACTCAATATGGCCGCCGCAATATTGACATAAATATTTTGTATAGGGTATATGTACACTTCGTATGTTCTCGAAAATCGTTTAAAATAGGTTCTTAGTCCAATAATAATTAAAGTAATACCGTGAGTGCATTATTTTTTCAATCCTTTTATTCTTTTTAATATAGTAACATTCATTCTAACTGTATTAAAGAAAACATAAAAAAATATGCCTAGAATATGTATGTTACGCCACTGAACACATAATCAAACATACCGGATATATGACAAGTTATTCAAAATACTCATTTTATAAATTGTGATTGGTCAATATTGCCATAACTGACCTGCCTTAAAGTGGTAACTTCCGTCTAAATAATACCTATTCCCACACCAGTTTATTATCTCTCCTGTTCTATCCTTTCCTCGTAGGTTTTGTTCAATACACTTTCGAATTCGTTTGTGTACATTGTGAGTTACTTTTAAAATCGATCTTGCGTCTATGTTATTAGCAATAGTAATTATTTTATTTTGCAGCCCTACAACGTTTACATATCTCCCTTTGTAAATTTCATTTTTTAAATATCCCCAAAAATAAAAGTCTATAGGGTTTCGATCCGGGGACCGTGGTGGCCACTGAATTGGTCCATTCGTACCTATCCACTTATTCCAAAACATTTCGCTCAAAAAATTTTGTACTTCGCGATGATTATGCGCTGGTGCTTCATCTTGTTGAAGATGTATGTTGCCGAGTAGCCAAGTCCAGGTTATCCAAAAATATTCGTAAATGTCTTCGAACATCTATTATAATAAACATATGCACAATTCTTATTTAAATATTTGCTGTTTTTTGTATTGGATGTATTGTATTGGACAAAACGGTGATATCTTCGAACATGTATTATAATAAATATAGATAATACACAATGCTTGTTTAATATTTGCTGTTTTTTTTTATCATAGCCATCTTGATTTTATTGATATGAATTGCTGTACAAAATAGTGGATAACTGCCGCAACTTTCATTTTTTGTCAATAATGTATGAGTTTTCTTTTTTAAAATAATTCCTTCTTTCATTATATGCAAAAATATACTGGGTGTTCCATTTAAAAAAAAAGTAACTTTTGTAAATAGCGCGAAAATTAGTAGTTCAACTGTGTTTTCGGTTCTGCCATCATTGTTCACGATAAAAATACTACTACTTTACTAATTTAACCGATACTGCAGCTTCATTAATAACAAAGTTAGCAATAGTGCCGGCTTAATTTATAACACCCTGTAGAAGTGTAGTTTTTGTCCAGTGCCTATTTTGGATGTTATAATGAATTTCTCAGATTTTTTTAAAACTGATATATTCTATTTTTAAACTAGGAGTAGTAAACGAAAATGCCGGATTTACACTGTAAAAGTTACTATACTCTGTTTTTTTTAGTTCCGCGGACGACCAATAGAGTTATATGTACACAATATATGATGACATTTATTTTTGACAAATTTCTGATATAGGTTATGTACATTATGTTATGTGTGGCGCAGTGATATGCAAGCACCTACACTACATGCACCTGTTCAATATTTTTACATCAAGATTTATGTATTCAAATATTTCTAGTAAATTTCTGCGGTTACTTTGGAATATTTATATTAAAATATGGCAACAATATTTGTATTTTTTTATAATAATATCAATATAGTCGAGTCGTTTTGGCAACCGACACGGTCAAAGTACGAATTAAAGACAACAATTCAATACCACTTCCCGGCCGGAACAATTTCAAACAATAAAATTGAACTAATTAATTAATATATCAGGATATATACCGTCCCATAGTAAAATATCATTGCCTGAAAGCCAGTTACAAATTAAATATTATAAATAAAGCTATTAAATATTATTTTTTGTACACCTATATTTTATATAACATTTGGCTATAGTGTTTAGGAGGCAAGCGTTGTTGACAAATTTAAAATGTTTAGATGACAGTTATACTATACTAAATGTCAAAAGGTGTATAAATATTATTATTTATGACAGTCCTGAAATGGCTTTTGTAGGTTATATTACTTGACAGGTGAAATTTTGCAACATCTCAAATTTTAATTTAGTGTCGCATGTCGGTTGTGAGAGCGACTCAACTATATCTTAATGGACATTATTAAAGTACAGGTCCATTATATCTAATAATACAATTAAAGTATGGGAGTAGAAAATAGTATATTATGTATGAAGTTTTATAAACGCCATTTTACTCACGAGGTTCATTAATTACGAGCGTAGCGTAGCGAGTGACTAACAAGCTTATAAAACGAGTTTCATACTGTACTTTTTCTACGACCACAAATAATCAACATAATACAAAAAAATTACTTGTGTGTTGTGGCATCATGTCAGATTATTGTGACATGTTGATGACAAGTGTCAACCATCTTGATTAAATTTCACAAGATTTTCGCATTTAAATATCCTAGAGCTAACTTCAGCCCGTGACTAAAGTGCCCGTTGCTAAGTTCAGCCCGTGATTAAAGTGCACGAAGACACAGTTTGTCGCGGTGTGTTTGAAAGGTCACTTAGCGCCATGGAAACATATGCGATAAATGGCATTTGAAACACGGGAGTAGAAAGAGATACTCCACAATGAGAATATCTCATGAGATTTTTGTCTCATGCAATAAAAATCGCAGAATAACTCCAATTTCATTGGTCTTTCGACCGTTTTCACAATGAAATTGAAGCGACTCACATACGCGTCACTATACTTTCGCACAAAACTGTACGATGTTAGGTTTTAACGGTTTTGACATAATGATTTCACACTGTCAGAGTAAAGGCAAAATATAACCTTATTTTTCTTTCATGCATGTTGTCACCACTATCACTCTGTTTACACTCCATCCATTAAAGAAGTATTTATAAGATCAACGATATATATATAATCACTGTTGTAATCATATTAACGTATTATTATTATTATTATCCATTTCAGTTCGTGAGACAAGCAGACAATGAAAAACGCACGAGACTATTACAATTCGTAACCGGTACTTGTCGTGTTCCGGTCGGTGGTTTCGGTGAGTTAATGGGTTCGAACGGTCCTCAGCGTTTCTGCATAGAGAAAGTGGGAAAAGACACGTGGCTGCCGCGTTCTCACACGTGCTTCAATCGACTGGACTTGCCCCCGTACAAGAGCTACGATCAACTCGTCGAGAAATTAAACTACGCTATAGAAGAAACAGACGGATTCGGGCAGGAGTAATAGGCTAGAACTAGAAAGTGGGACTGTACCTGACCTAAACTAGTTTAGAGATTTAAAAAAAGAAAGGAAACTAAATGGGCCTACATTGTTTCAAACACACACACACACAGACACACACAAATACATGAAAACACATATTGTACTTACATGTTTACGATTGTATAGTGCAATTATATTTATATTAATTGATTTGCTTTTTTGTGATATTCTATAATGTATTATATTAATTGTTTTTCTGGCCTATATAATATATATATATATATATTAGTCATTGAATTTATGGATAAACTAATTTTTCTGTATATATAAAATAAATATTGTAATTTTTTCCTGTATATTTAGTATAATTAATTAATTAATTAATTATATACACTTTTATTCAAGTAATAATTATTATTAATATTATTATTATTATAAATGGTGATATACATTCCATTTACTGAACTGATGCTAAATAATAAGAAATAAATAAAATATGTTTTTAATGATCCTTTATTGTAAAGATTGCTTGTTTTCGAAAAGATTTGTCTGAATCGAGTATTATAGTATTGTTATTTTTATAATGATCTAGAAAAAGAAAAAAAACACATCTAAATAATTGTAAATAGCTAGTACTGTTTTAAATAAATTGATTTACACAATTATTCAACTATTTGTAAAGTCAGATTCTAGTGATAAGATATTTATGCTTTTACTCCTATTTTTATAGAAATAATTTTTGAAAAAGGAACTCGTCGTTTGTGTCTAATTTGACATATTATGTATATGTCCAGTAGACGATGAATTTCTTTGGATTAGAAAAAATATTTATACAAATAATTTGTGATGGTGCTGATAGACAATGGTTTCGTCATCTTATTTTCTATGATATTAAATAAATGTGTAAAAATATTTTATTACTGTTGTTTCAAATTAACGATTCATTTATATATATATATATATAAAAAAATAATTTTAACATTGTGTTGTAAGGGGTAGTATTATCAAAAAAAAAAATATGAGGGTAAGGTGAAAAATTCTCGGCCTGACACAGAGATGGCGTTCCAATCAGCGAAAATTCATGATCCCTGCCTGCGTGCAACTGTCATTAGTTCATATGACAAGTTTCAAATTGTTCTGTCAAATAGTTTGGTTACACGAATTTTCGCAGTAGACGTCTTCTGTGTTTTTCATTAAAATGGATAAACTTGAATATCGTGTGGTCATAAAACTCTTCATTTTGGATGGATTAACCATTAAAAAAAAAGATTATGGGGACTCTGCTCCTTCAATGTCAACCGTTAAAAAGTGGGCAGCTGATTTAATGTCACGTGTTTCAAATATGACACTTTTTTTTTTTGATACGATATTGCATTATATCGTATTTTGATTTTATAGAGTGGCGCAATTGTTTTTAAAAGGTGCTGAAAACCCTCGTTTTCTACAATAGAAATAGGTTGGCAATCTTTGCAAATCATGAATACGATACAGTTCGTAATTTTTGAGGATATCGCACCTTTTTCTGAATATGCTTGTATTTCCGAAAATGATTCAGAAATTAATCTTTGTTTGATAAACTCGCGCACCTTTGTTTCCAGCTGAGCTGTTTCGGGCAATCCACTTTTGACAAAGGTAGTACTTTCTACACCTGGACTACATACTTCGATGTTGATTGTGTTGAAGCACTAACTTTTACAGCATGTGGATGAAGATTATTCACGAGACCAGTTAAGTTGCTGGTATTTCCCGAAGTTTTAAGTTTTTTTGTTCCACAATCTACAAGTCGCTGTACCATCTGAATGTTTTTCGAAAAACTTCCACACACGACTTTTTCGTATTGAAGACAAAATAAAAAAAGACTACGCCTATACTTAAACTGAACAGTATCGTAATATGTATCAACAAGAAAATGGTTGTGCTTAAAACCATACGGCAGAAATGAAAACTTCATCAAGGCGAGGTTAATAATACGAAATCCAACTTTTTTTTCGTTCTATATTACATTAGGGTCTTCCTGCATCGACGAATTCAGTTGCTGAGATTTAGTGTGCTTCTTTTGACGATATTTCTTCACGCGCGCATTAGACAATTCCCTTTTTCGCTTTAATTTGTCATCGATTTGATTTGCTTCATCCATCCTGTGTAACAGAAAAGAATTAAATGCTTATAAATTCGTATATAATGAGCAATTAAAGCAATGCTTTATTCTCAACGTTTCTGTTTGGCATTGGTATACAAATTATAGTAAATGCGTGTGGACGTTATTTAACACCAGGAATATACTGATCAGTTTCCGAGTCATCCATATCATTTTAATAAAAATGATAAAACTTACCTGAGCGCGAAATATTATATTATATTATTATAGAGATAATGTCTCATACACACACAACAAATTTTTTGGTTAACTGTCCGCGAAATATAATCGCGTGGGTGTACGAATAACTTTAAAGGGTTCCTCGACGGAGAGATTTTCCGATACGCTTCTGGGTCGGTTCGGACGCATCTATATATATATATTTAAATAGACGATATGAATACTCGCTTACGAGTCCCGCGCTGGTCTGATGCTAACGTGCGGCGCGGGATCGAATCTGCTCGGGGACATGAATTTATACTTCAAAAATAAAAATTATCCTGGTTCTGTATGGTGGCCCTATTTATACTTTTACGCTGTAAATCCCATCCAAAAGTGTTAACTGGTGAACTACCGTTTTCAGTCATTTCGTCTTAGCCAATGATGTGTTGTTTTGGGGTCCACAAATCCTTAATTCTAAAGTTGGGCGATCAAAAAAATAGTAAATTTCTCGAACTCCCCACAGTGATAATTTTTAAGTCGCCAATGAGTTTCAGAAGAAGAATTATAATAACAGAATAGATATTTGTCATTTCATAAAACTAGTTAGGATCCGAATTTAAATATTGATTTCAGTGGGCCAAAATGGCACTTTCAAATTTTCTGTGTAAAATATGTAGTAGAGTCGCTCTCACAACCGACATACGTCACCAAACTAAAATGGCGTCAAATTTGAGACGTTGCAAAATTTTACCTATTAAGTAATATAAGCTACAAAAGCCATTTCAGGACTGTCATAAATAATAATATTCATACACCTTTTGACATTTGCCATAATTATCTTTTGACGTTTGTTATAATTGTAATCTGAACATTTTAAATTTGTCAACAATGTTTACTTCCGAAACAGTATAGCCAAATGTTATATAAAATATAGGTATAAAAAAAATATTTTATAGCTTTATTCATAATATTTAACTTGTAACTGGCTTTCATGCAATATTATTTTACTATGGGAAGATATACAGGGTTAGTTAAAAGTATGGAGACGGCGATTTATTGTCGTTAATATTCATTTTAGAGAATTATGTTCAATGTAAAAGTTTGTTAGGATATTTTGATCTACATTTGAGAATATTTGATTTTTTTTTTCTTCAATTGTTTTTTAGTTACGCCTGTCCGCGCAGTTTTTTTAAATGGGAACTAGTTAATTTTACTCTATCATTCGATAGAGAATTTTTTTCTCTTTACAATAATATTTTTGTTTTTTTAAAATTCATTTTAATAACTATTTTATAAGAAAAGGCCGGTTCAAGTGTTTCACAGATGTTCGGTACATCGCAGATAGACAGAAGCGATGCGACAAACAAACTTGAGCGACATAATTTTATCAGTGGTTATTGTGTACGTCAAATCTTTGACAGAAATAATTCATTTGTGCAATTTGTTGCTGTTAATATTAACAATGGCGAGTTTAAGTGAACATGAACGAATTGAAATACTTATGATGTTGGGTTATGGAGATAGACGCAGAAGTTTACAAGACGTTTGTAATTTATTTAATGATACGCATCCAAATAGAAATCCAATTTCTAAATCCGTTGTTGGTAAAACTTTAAGACGCTTTGAACAAACTGGTAGCGTTAAAGATTTGCCAAGGGGTGGTAGACCTAGAACAGCAAAAAGCGATGATAACAAACTGGATATTTTATTGGCTGTATCTGAAGATCCTCATTTATCAACCAATCAATTAGCGGCCAATTTCAATATTTCGCAGTCATCGATCGTGTCATTTTTAAAAAGTTAAAAGTATAAACCTTATAAGGTACACCTTGTACACGAGTTAACGGAAGATGATTTTGATAGGAGATTACAATTTTCTGAAGAAATGTTAAATATTTGCAATAATAATGAAAATTTTGTCAACAATATTCTTTTCTCTGACGAAGCTACTTTTTGCCTTACCGGTGAAGTAAACAGACATAACTGCAGATATTGGTCATCGGAAAATCCCTCTTGGTTTTTGGAGCACCATACGCAGTCCCCCAAAAGGTTAATGTTTGGGTTGGCATTCTTGGCGGTCATATTATCGGTCCCTTTTTCATCAATGGCAATTTAACTTCGGGTCTGTATTTGCAGTTATTGCAAAATGAAATAATACCTGCTTGTGCTACGCTCTATCCACATGAAAACAATGAACACCTGCCCAATAACAGTATCTGGTTCCAGCAAGATGGCGCCCTACCACATTATGGTGTAAATGTTCGTCAATATCTGGACAACGTTTTTCCCCACAGATGGATTGGAAGACGAGGAACCATTGAATGGCCAGCCCGTTCGCCAGATTTAAGTCCTTTAGATTTTTTTCTTAGGGGATACGTAAAAAACAAAGTTTACGAAGATAAGCCCGATAACGTCAAAGATTTACAAATCCGAATTACCAGAACGATACAAGAAATTCCCTGAGATTTTTTACAGAACTCTGTTCGGGGTTTTGTAAATCGATTGGGTCATTGTCAAATTACTAATGGACGACAATTTGAACACTTACTTTAATTTACTTTGTTATTAATTTGTTTAATTTTTCTTGTAAAAGTTATTAAAATGAATTTAAAAAAGACAAAAATATTATTGTAAAGAGAAAAAAATTCTCTATCGAATGGTAGAGTAAAATTCACTAGTTCCCATTTAAAAAAACTGCGCGGACAGGCGTAACTAAAAAACAATTGAAGAAAAAAAAATTTCAAATATTCTCAAATGTAGATCAAAATATCCTAACAAACCTGTATATCCTGAAATATTAATTAATTAGTTTAATCTTATTGTTTTGAAATTGTTCCGGCCGATCGAAATTTGTAGTGGTATTGAATCATCGTCTTTAGTTCGTACTTTGGTCGCGTCGGTTGCCAAAACGAATCGATTATAAACACTTGTATAATCTTCAATTCATTTTCTATATAGAATTGTAACCAATATTATTTTTTAAAAAAACATAGGTACCTATATAGAAATACGTTGAAATTATAACCTTAAACAATATTCAGTAAACCAATTGTGCAAATTCTTCAGTTTTTACTTTTTTAATAAAATAAATAACAAATTTCATTATTGCACAAAACACGTGTTTATGCATTACAACTATAGTAAGAGTGCAGTTGGACTGAAATATGTAATTTGGTAAACTATAAAAAAAATTAGTAAGTATATCAAAAAGGCATTTGCAATTGAAAAATTAATACTACTTAGAGCCGTATGACGAATTCTTGTTCCTTGGATCTCCTTGGTGGCTGAAATAGAAACTATTAAACAGCCCTCTGGGCACCCTTGGTTTTACTAATTGTTTGAGATAAATTTAAATACATGAGAATCATGATACTATCTGTTTCTTTGCTATACTACGTTTCCTTGTTTCAAATTTGATAATTTAGATCCCACCGGAAATATAGGTTTCTATACATCATTCAACGTCCATGTTTTTGGACGAACATCGATTTATATGGAACTACTAACATCGATGTTTCGAATACATCGGTGTTCGATGCGCATCCCTAATATAGAGTGCCTTTATGATCAGAGTGGTGACACGGATGAGACACATAATGGCGTCTTTTGCAAAAATGTATTTTACAGTAACATTCTGTAGATCTTAATCACGTTTTTTTAAATACTCATCAATTTAATACAAATTATAAGATTATTATACCAATTCATATTTAATAATACTGAATTATTTGTTTTTTACCTTTTGACAGATACCCACATAATGGCCGATTTGGTATCTATTGATTTCCTGTCTCGTGTTATCACTCTCATTATAAAGGCACTCTACATATGAGCAAGTTAGTTTTTTATAGTGAGAGATATTTTACGAAACAAAACCTGTTTAAAAACTGGGCAAATCATTTTGTTCTGTGCAGTTCTTTAACAGTTCTAGAGAATAATCTGTGGTTTTACCCAAAAGTTTACACCTAAGATTATCATTATACATTAATAAAATCTTCAAAGCTGGTATATCCAAAAATTTATTTAATATTAAGATTGAAAATATACCCAAGAAACATTTTTATTGGCACCTAGACTTTTATAAACAATAAATATGACTTCGTATTGTAAGGAAGTGATACATACATACTTGTAAATACATGTCTATAATTATTATACGTACATATATAGATTGTAAAGTAACATAAAATTTTATCCAAAAAACAATATTACTTATTTATCTTTTTGTGTAGACTTAATAGATTTCTCGAAGGTGAAAGAAAACCATCCTTTAAATTTAAAAATTCATGATTTTGTGATGTTGTTAACACATTCATACGTACTGTACATATGTTTTGACGATTGATATAGATTCTTGAAATATAAATATAGTGAAAATTATTTTATTTATACTGTGGATTTCATTATCCAATTGACGTTCTTTTTCTTCCGAAAAGCATAAAGAGGTTCACAACGAGGGTGAAGCAAATTTAAACCGGAATTATTATTTTAGACGCCTTGTACTGAATAGATCAGAACACGGAATTTAAGTATAGTATATAAGGATTCATGGAGGCTATAATCTCAGCGCTAGCCACGCACCGGTAAAACCCAAAAATCGCTAAAATGCAAATGGCGGCGGAGTAAATCAATGGTCGCATTAAGCAAACGTATACGGAACCGTTGCCGCTCCAATGTTCACTTGACAACAGTTGAGATGTTGGCTGGGATCACTGTTTTCGCGTATGTGATTATCTGGTTTGATTAGGTACTTTTCACTGCTGCCATATGTTAGAATTTTACAGAAAACCGAATAAACAATTATAATATTTTTTTTGCATTAAGTATCGGCGTAGTTTTTTAGTGTAAGGGCCGGTTTTTCCAACCCCGATTAAAGTACTCTGTTAACTCCAATGTTATAATACATTTATTTATGCACAATACCTTTAATTTGCTTATCTTACTTCAATGTGTTACGTTGGTGTTGGAATGCGTTAATAGCGCATGCGGATGGAGTACGGTCACTAAGAGCGTAGAATTTTTCAACTCGCAAAAATGGCGACCGCTCCATAACCAGAGTGAGCGTACATCATCTGAATCCGATCACTGAACAATTGCGCCATTGTCGTGTTTACTGAATGCGACCATTTTAACCCATAAGCGCTTAGCGTTACCATATGGTAACGGTATTAGACTCTGTTTAAATATGTTCTCATTTTATAAACTTTAAAAATATAGAGTAGATGGCGCTTATTACTCATTTTCAGTAAACTACTTTACCATTTGCAATCATCCGTTATACGGTTTGAAGTGGAAGTTGGAGTATTTATATTTTTTAAGTATTCGTTTTTATTTGTAGAAGAGAATGGCCGACCTTATACACTTTGAGTAAGTGTTGTTCCTTTCTATAGTTAGTTAGAATTTATTATACCTCTTCATTGCGTAAACAAATATATGTATTACAGTTGGAAATGATTAGAATAACTCTTAGTTACATACACCCCGTGTAATACATGTATTTTAACTGTGTTACCATATGGTAACGCTAGGCGTTTCGAACTCCAGACTTTGCATATTTTACAGAGGCGGTCTTACACTGCACGAGGCATAGGAAATTGCGTATGCAGATGAAGTTGACGCCATTTATATAGAACCACCTGATGCAGGTGTCCTAACTGACCAAGATTCGGGAGATGAGGATGGTGGAGGCACTATTGGTAATTTACCAGGTGCACAGCTTCGTGCTAATGCAGAAGTTGTTCTAAGAGGTAGTGATCGTGACGAAATTTTAGTATCACCTCAAAATGTTACCGATATCAAGTGGATATCAGGAGATTTGGAACACACACACAATAACTTTATTTCGCCGAATTACGAAATGTATAAACACTTATCCTGTGTAGAAATCTTTGAATTATTTTTCGATGAAGATATAATGAAGTTTCTTGTAGAACAAAGCAGTCGATACGCATTATTTACTAATTGTCAGGATCCCAAAATATCAATCGAAGAAATGAAATGTTTTTTGGCAATACTAATTATTAGTGGATATAATGAATTACCTGGGAAGAGATATTATTGGGATTCGGAAAGCGACATGAGAAACAATATTATCTACAATTCAATGAGACGAGATCGATTTTTGCAAATATCCCGCTTTCTACATTGTGCAGACAACTCCAAACCAGATCTGACTGACAAAACATGGAAAATGCGACCTCTTATGGATAAAATCAAGGAAAAATTCTTGGAGCATTTTCAACCTGATGAGGATTTATGCTACGACGAAAGTATGGTAAAGTATTACGGACGTCATGGTTGCAAGCAATTTATAAGAGGTAAGCCAATAAGATTTGGTTACAAGATGTGGTCCCTGAACACAAAATCGGGCTATTTACTAAATTTCGAAATGTATCAAGGAAACAATCCAAGACGTAACGTGCAATATGAGAAGGAGTTTGGTAAAGCCGCTACACCATTAGTAACCATGTTGGACGAACTACCTGTAGAAAAAAGGAACTTGTGCTACAAAATCTACTTTGATAATTTATTTACCGGTTCTAATTTACTCACTCATTTGAAGGAAAGGGGATATTTTGCGACAGGCACAATACGAGAGAACAGAATACCCAAGAGTTGTCCTCTTACAGAGAAAAGAGTGTTTAGCAAGAAAGTAAGAGGAACATACGAATCTGTGATTGATGGTGACCGTGGTATTTTATTTGCTCGTTGGGTTGATAATGGTATCGTAAGTATAGCATCTACGTGTTATGGAATAAATCCTATCGCAAATGTAAAGCGCTACTGTCAGTCACAAAAAAAAGTCATAAACGTCCCAAGACCACATATAATTTCTCAATATAACGCATGTATGGGCGGTACAGATCTGATGGACGAAAACGTAGCGCGACACAGGATAAGTATACGAGGTAAAATATGGTGGTGGTGTCTATTTTCTTGGATAGTAGATACATCAATCCACAATGCTTGGCAGCTTCACAAAAAATCTGGAGGTGATATAACACAGCTCGTATTTCGAAGGGAAATTGCTACAACTTATCTACGTACTTTTGGTACAGCGCCAAGAGGTCCTGGAAGAATGGCAGTTTCTAAATCAAGTGTATCGTGTAACAGGGTTGCTGACGGGTTACGGTATGATGGATTGGACCATTTAGTAACTCCAACGCCGGAAAAGAAGCGTCGAAGGTGTGCTGGAGAAGGTTGTAGTTCAAGCCATGAATCCACAACTATTTCATCAATACGAGGCATAAAATTCCACCGATCGTAAAATCTATCAATACTGGGCCATCCATTACTATTCATTTGATATTTATTTTCATACGTACCAGTTGGATTTCGATTACTGTTTGATAATAGTACTAAATACATATTGATATGACGTGGTATGCCTAAATTCATTCCTAATAAACCATCAGTGAAACTTGTTGATCCATAATATTTCAATAGAAAATCATCAGTAGACACATCATTAACACCTGTCGGCGTCATTGGTGATTTGGCATCACTTGCATATAAACCATGTCGACTATAAACTAAATTATTTATGCCAATTCCAGAACAACCAATAGAGACATGTTCTGAAGTAGCGGTACCAGTTAATGTCGTTCCAAAATCAAAAGCTGTCCGTAAGCCTTGCGGAACAACAGTGACACTTACATTTAGTACTTTAGCATGTCCCGCAAAGGCCTAATTTTTTGGGTGGCATTGGATACACTTGACCGAATTTCTTTTCAAATAAATATTTTCCACTTAAACCGAGAAAACCAAATAATGCATGTAAATTTCCATGCTGTATATATTCGTTTAAAAAATCAGTTGCGTAATGTTTATCACTTTCTTGAATGTTACCTTTAGAATATTCAATGTCATGTAATAATGCTAAAAAATCGTCGAAGTCGACAGGTTCACCTTCAGTTAATTTATTACCCGGACCGAGGTATTTATGAAATGGGTATACAAACATTGACGCACGATTACATAACTAAAATTTCCTATTGCGTCGTAACCTTTATACGAGGTAAAAATTACAAAACCGACTGGTTTTATACCCACGACGGCAACGCCGGCGGGGGGAGGGGGGAAGCGGGGTGAGGGGGGACAATCGAATCGAATCAAATCGACGGCGTCATGATCTATGATTCATGAATCCCCCGCTTCCCCCCCGCCGGCGTTGCCGTCGTGGGTATAAAACCAGTCGGTTTTGTAATTTTTACCAATTTAAAAGTTTCCAACCAACAAGATCGATACATCATGTCGTTGCTGCATAGTGCCAGTGGTAGTAGTGTGTGTGCAGACGATTTAGATAAAATTGAAACACAAGTATATAATTCAAAATTTAAAAATAATTCACCTGAATTATTCCACTTAGACCCAGATGGCTTTCTGGAAACTGATACAGAATGTTTATTAAACGTGAATAATTTTACTGAAGTTAAACATAATTTATTAGTTGTAAAGGAAAGTCATGCTTACGGGAAACATTCATGTTCCTTCAAGTTTGATGGGTCTATCAAGGAAAAATTCCCAACTTGGTTACACGAAAAGATTTATAATGTTTCGACTCATTTTTCTCCAGATTTGTATTGTGACCAATATATTTTCATTTGCAGCATGGTTGAAGCACGTGCCGCAATATCATGTGGCTATTGCGTTTATAAATTTAAAAATCCAGTTAATGGTGTTATTTGGTTTAAAAATCACTACATGCCCTACAATGCATCGGATTCCGACACAGCTTGGAATCCAACGGCTTATTTCGTGGGAAGTAAATTAAAAGTTACTAATCAATATATCACGGAATCGAAGAAAGTAGAATCAGCCGTAGCACCTGCGGTAGATACACGATCGTATATCAATACGAATTATTATAAAGATCCATATAAACTAAATATTTTAACAGGTTCGATAGATCCAGCGAAACAATATAATGTGCATAATAGACAAGGAAGAAATACGACTATTCCATTGCCGTACTTTGGTATTCTGCCTGTACCGCAATTAAATCCGGCAACGGATAACACTCAATTTCAAAACACATGTGCATATTGGTCGGTGAAAGCAGATTTAATATTAGAAGTAAATGCGGAATCATTATTTTCATTAGGTCCTTCAATTCACGGTGGGCCACAAGAATTCCATTTAAGAGTAAATGCTACTGCAGAAGCAAATGATTATAAAGATTTTACTCCTGCTAATTTAGTAACGTTTGGTAATTAAGTATTATATTGTATGTATTAATAAAACACAAATAAATAAGTCAAACAAATATTTATTGGTTTCCTTCACCTTTAGATTATTACATCATACGCTTTATAAAAGTTCACAACAACAACACATTACGTGTATTACAAATTTAATACACTAGGTAAAATATCATATTCTAACAGTAAATGATTAACCACATTAGATGTGGCTATTAATAATTTCAAAAGTATTCCAAGTGACTTCGGATGTGGCCTTCGGCAAAAGTTAGACGCAGTTTTTAATAGAAATCCAGATTTAATAATATTGCGGCAATTGTGTATGCTAAATACTCTGAAATAAAAGAATATTTCTAGTACGCACCTATAACCAGTTGCGATGTAGAAAGGACGTTTTCTATCTACAAGGATGTACAGCCACTTGTTATCCAATTATATAAATAAAATTAAAACCTCTTTAAAAATACAACATCTTAACAGTGCGCCCATGGGCGATGAGTCATGAATCGCTCGTGTCCGTGCCCTAGTTATGACACTCGTAACAAAAAGAATTGTGATCTCTTATCACCGAGTAGGTTGTGCGCAGATGGGGTCCAATTACACTGGAGAACAGACGTACTGTTAATTCAGAATGGTACACTACAGTTTGTTTGCATCAGGTTCTCCAACATTTTCGCGAAAAACGTCCAAGAGAAAGGATCATCTTGCATCAAGATAACGCTCAGGCCCCACACTGCCGCTCGAACAACTGAGTATTTGAATGTCGAAAACATAGAAATAATGGGTCATTCACAGTATATAGTCCAGACCTAGCACCTCATTTCCGCAGGTAAAGGATAAATTACGGGATTTACGTTTTACATCGACCGAAGAAGCGGTTGATACCTTTAAAACCGAAATAAACAAACAACGGCCGGAAAATTGGAGAAAATGTTTTCAAGATTGGTTTACATTGATGCAAAAATGCTTTGACAGTGGAGAAGAATACTTTGAAATATTATAAATAAAATGTTTTTTGGAAATAGTGTTTTAATTTACCAAGCTCATCGGAAAGAGAACAGCCCTCATAGCCTTGTCTTAATTTACTGTTTTTCATCATTATTGAGAGTGATGTTGTGTCTGTTGCTGATTATCCTGGCCTAAATCCAGATAATTGTTATTCGTTGACTTGTTACATGAAGAAATGACATATAGGTTCACCTTTTGATTCTCTTGAAATTTAAAGTATTATATATAGTAAATTTATTTTCCTATTATAAATATAATTTTACTCATATAAAACATCTTAATATAAATATCACTATCTACATTTTATTTATTACTACACATATTATATACATCAGGAAAAAAAACAACAAATATGACGACTAATCATTTTACTAGCGGCCATCTCATAATTCATTAAAAATACTTATCAAACGGGAACCAATTAGGATGTGTCTTCTTCGTAGTCTCAGGTTCGTCCGTAATCATATTTTTACCACCCATAAACTTTTGCAAATCATCCGGCGTCATATTAAGAAAATTTTCTTTAATCTCTTGTCGTCCATCCTTATCGATTTTCGTAATTTTCGTGTATTCTTGATCACCACGTTTATGCGTCACACGCGTTTCCTCGGTTCCATCACTATTTCTAACTGTTTCATGGCTTTCGGTTATCTGTAATGAGCAAATTATATTTGAACAGATCATACAATGGGTATACAGTCCTGTCCAATAAAATAACGGGATGTCCATTATCCAATAAAATAATGGGATGATGATAATGGATTAAGTACGTGAGCTCTAAATGAAGGGGGAGGGGTATGCTAAAATCTCAATTAATGGGGGGAGGGGAGTCAATGAAAATCTCATGTCAACTTTTTCATTTAGAGAATATACATTATTACATTTTGTATTACAAAATCAAACCCGGGCATAGTTAGTATTTAATACAGATCACAATAACATCGGCTAATGCGTTGCATTTACATAATTTCCTAATCTTTGGAACTAGTCCTATGTGAATGAACACAACTTTAAACAAATAATATATGTACTTACGCCATTGTTATAAGTAAAAGTTTTTGTTATGCTTTTTCCGAAAGACCTCATTTTAGGTTTCTCTACATATGGTTCTAGTTCCTTGTTTTTGGTACTGAAAATATCCTCCAAATCAGTCGTCTTAATTCTGCAGTAATAATAAACAGAAATAATTATAAAGCTGAACTACATAGCAAATTAAAAGTGCTAAATTAAATAAATAAAAATTTTAGTTCTATTTTCAAGCAAATTTGCAAGAATGGCAGCAACATTATAGATACTATTTCTAAAGGATATCAACTTATACATATTTAAAGAAAAGCCTGAAGTGTAAATATCTTTCATCCCACCAATGATATTATAAATCGCTCTTTGAATGTAATTTTTGACTTTAAAGTGAGTCATCTCCATAAGCAGCACTACATAGTCTAATGGAAATCAGAAAATTTATATTTATAACAATCTATATAAATTAAATCCAGCTTAAATCCATGTGATGTGACTAAAAGATCAATTGGCTTGTTTATATTACATACAATCACACAATATTGCACAAGATTTTTGGTTAGGACTGTGGTTAAAAGCAAGAAAAGAAAATATTAAACATCAAGCTAACAAAATGTTTCACAAACACATACTTATTACACAATTACTAACAATATTTAGCATAATTATTTTATAAACGTAAGATACATACTTGCCATCCAAATCACTATCAGACTTATTTTCATGTTTAGGATGTGGTTGTTGAAATCCAGGTTTTAAATATTGATCTCTTAAGCCTCTACTACTAGAAGGCTCTTCTTGTGGTCCTTCTAAGAAGTTTGAAAAAGCATCAGGGGTATTTTCATTGAAACCTAAAATTTTAAATCAATCCATGGTGAAGAGATCACAAACGGTGCTATTTAAATATAAATTACTTTTAAATTGCAATTTACATACCAAAAAACATTCCATCATTAGGAAATCCAAAACCTTTAAGTATAGTATTTAGTTGTGATTCAAAATAACGATGCATTTCCAATGGATTTGTGAATACATTGAAACCCCTCTGGTCATCATGGTCTTCGGAAAAACCTCTTCATGAGAAAAGATAATGTGTTAGATAGTTACGTTAACTTAACATACGAGGACTTACCTTGAAAAGTCATCATCCTCGTCCAAGAACTGTCTCCTACTGCAAATTTACGAAAATCATAATATTTTGGTTATCATTTAATGTAAACTTACTTGTTAAAATCTCTATGAGAGTTATCCGAGCTTGAGGACCCGAAAAAGTCCTTAAAGAAATTAAACATTGTAACTAACTCCAAAGACGGTCCAAATCACATACTAAAATTTGACATTGATGTTTCTAGAAAACTTTTGACAGGTCAGGTTAATGCCAACTGCTAGGAAACTACGTTATTGCTTCAAATATATTTGGTTGCCTATGACGTTTTAAAAATTTAAAAAGTCTGCACTCGTAAGATTGGTAAACATTACGGACAAAATTCAGAGATATAGAGAGGGGAGAATGCTCTTGAACCACTGCCGACTGCGCATCTAATTTTTACGCGACGTAACGATCGCCGCCATTTTGACCCAGGTATGTCATGAGCGGTTTTGTTTTTGTTCATCTATGTTATGTTTGTGTTTGTGGTGTATTACCGTTGATTGAAGGAATACATACAATAAATTATTGTGTTTTTGTTTTTGACTTTTAAATGTAGTTCTCAGACATACTTGTTTCTGGTGAATCGTGTGGAAAAAGTAGTTGTGGAAGCAATATTTGTTTCATGTGCTCAAGTGTGTAGTTTCATTATTGTATAAATCTTTTAGATATTAAATACATAAATATCCATATAAACATGTCATGCAGTGCTAAAAGCTGTCCCAATATTAAGAGGTTTTAACCTGAAGGATAAAGTTTTCACAGGTTTGATGGCAAGATCATTTTAAATTTGTTGAAATATCAAAATTATTTCAGATTTTCAGAAGGTGCCTTGTTACCGATGTGCTTGAAAGCTTTGAATACAGCAACTGATTGGCTATGGTCAGGGAATAAATATATTTGTTTAGAACATTTCAGAGATGAAGATTATGTGCCAATGGAACACCAGCGATTTTGATTGTGTAACAATGTTGTAGCATCTTTGAAAATAATACTGGAAACATCTGCTGTAGATGAAGTTTCAAGTATTAGTTTTGCTGGTGTTAGTGGACAAAATCTCACTGATGAATCGTTAGCAGGAACACATGAAGTGCCTTCCTTAAGTTCTGAAAAGGAAAGAGCTTGATTGGATGATCCCATTAGACCAAGATTAGATAGAAAATTGAGAGCACTAAAATGTAATACATTAATTAAAATGATTATCAGATTAGGTATATAATAGCACACTTTTTTCAGAATGTTTTCTGGTTATGAGACTTGTTCTGACACGAGCTGCAGGAAAAAAAGGCAAAGTTGACAAAGACTTTTCATAATTTTGCACGTTTTTATATTGTATTTAAGAAATATTATGTAAAACAAAATCAATTTATTTTCATGGTATCTCCTGGAAAATATAAAAGAAAATATGAAGCTTGGAAAAGAAGTCACGCAAAATCAAGAAAGAAGCTTTATGGCACAGCACGAACTATAAAGAATCTAAACTCTTACCTGTGTTGCAATTAATATTTTGTAGTTTCTTATTTTATTGTTGTAGACTGTTGCAGCTATTGTATATGGATATATGCAGGAAATATGTAATTGCAGTGTAAAGATAAAGTGCTTAATACCTTGAAATAAATATAATATCTATAACAAAAGCAATAAGCATTGTTTCATATTGTTATTAATAAAAACTTGTAAACATGAACAAGTATTTTTATTTCACAAAACATTACACTGAATAACAGAAAGCATGAAGAGAATAAAAAGTACATTTCTAATTGTTATTACAATAAGTTAAAAAACACAAAAATTAACTTTTGCAATTTTACACTACTGTTATTTGCACCAACTTAATGTCAAAACATGAATGTTGATCATTAAAATTACATGTTTTCGAGATCGGAGGAGGGAACGGTTCCCGATCCGTCTGCTGAATGCGACCATTGATCAGCATTTTATCTTGCGCGCGCAAATTGTGGCGATTTCTAAAAGTTTAAGATACTTCGCGGGATGTTTCTATTATCTTAGAGAAACTTGTTCCGTATAGAGTTCTGCTAAAAATATTCCATTCCTTGGTGGAATCCATTTTTTTACACCAGAAGTAGTTTTTATATTCCCGGGCTAGGCATGAAAAAAAAGTTTCGCACAGCAATAAAAAAATTATAGCAATTTATAATGTCAAGGCCAGTTTTTGTACTAATTTATTTTCTTAAAAAAATTATATGTTTTAGAAATAACCACAAAAACGCAGAAATTTGATTAATGTCCATTAACTAAGGCTGGTACACAAAAGAAAACAACAACCTCTACGCTAAAGCTGCACATTTGATGAACGATATAAAAAAAAACTATGTAATTATTTTTGAAGATAAAAAACATTAAATAGTAAACATTGCCACACATATTTCACAGGGTGTTTTTCAAAGCTATTGCGTCGTCTATCCCCACTTTACGGGATCTCTACCGGTCCTAGCGGAGACGCAAATCTATCGGAATCGGTCGGCTATTCCACACTTAAATCCGAGTGACAGTTTGTCATTAAAAAGAAATGTTATATATACCTATAATATTAGAGTGTATAATAATATAGCAGTTATGGGCAAGCGAAAATTGGCTTATTATAAAACATCAAGAGCTCCGTAAGTACTCATTCTTTATACATTATGTTTCCGATCTATAGTATTCCTTTATCTATGACAGAATCTGTGAATAAAACCGAAGCGCTGTGACGAAACCGAATATCGTCTAGCTCCACCTACTCGCACCCCCTTGCGTCACCCGTCCCGCGAGTAATATAAGTTGCATAAGTTTCTATTTGTTAGTAAACGCCCCTCTTATTTAACATCTCTAATCCATTATAAACAAAATCCTTTGGTTTATCTGCAAAATACCGTTCAACAGGCGCTATAAGTTCGTCATCGTCCATAAATTTTCCCCTTACAGTTCTTTTGAGATTACGAAACAAAAAATAGTTGCACGGAGCGAGATCTGGAGCAAAAGGTGGATGGTCTATTGCTCTGCAGTCACATTCGGCAACGGCAGCTTTTGCAAGTCTTGATTTGTGGACTTGCGTCAGTTTTCCGCACCTCTTCGCTTTAATAGAATCTCTTAGGCGATGTATTAATCTTGCGTAATACTCTACTGTTACCGTACTACCCTTACGTAGATAATCAATCATTAGTATTCCTTGACAATCCCAAAAAATCGTTGCCATTATTTTTCCTGCAGAAGGGGCGACTTTAAACTTCTGGGGGGGGGGGGCTAGAACCCTTAACATGCCACTGCAGTGATTCTTGTTTTGACTTAGAGTCAAAATGATGGACCCAGTTCTCATCTGCGGTGACAAGTCGATTGATAATTAAACCTGGTTCGTTTCCACAAAGCGCCAAAACTTGTTCACGCACACGCATTTGGAATGGCGAAAGCATTCGCGATACCCATCTGGCACTAACTTTTGCCATTCCAAGGTATTCGTGCAGAATTCTGAGAACCGTGCTTTCTGAAACTCCTAATGAAGCTGCTAATTGTCGCTTCTTTAATCTTGCATCCTCCAGCACCAAACACTTAGTTTTTTCGATAACATCGAAGGTGATCAAGTCAACAGGCCGACCTGGAAGAGGATCATCATCCGGTGATTCTCGGCCATGTTTAAAAAAATTTGACCTTTCGCAAATAGTCGAAGAACAGTTTTGATGTCATTTAGCAACTTAAAATTATTTCTTTGTATGTATGTACCGTGCTTTCAAATACTTTCCTCATTAGAGTAGGCTGTTTTTCCTTAAGTAATCAATGTTGGTGTACATGCTAAACTTTCTGAAAACTTCTGACAGCTGTCATACTTAAATTCTTATTACAGACGCATACAAAGAGATTGTAATATAATAGAGGAAGCATGAGTGCAGTTTGTAGGCGAGGTAAGTGGTCGCAACAACTGCAGGTGGGGTAAGGGGAATTGATACATTGCCAAGCGATTATAGTCCTTAAGGTGGTGGGACCTCGTGCTGCCATTGGTCGAAATGTCGTGCTCGTACTTGGTTCGTGTGATTTCGTTAAATTCTACACGCATTTGTTTTAAAAGTGTTTGTGCTTTGTGATATGTAATAAGGCGAATTAAGCACTTTTAATGCGAAATACGTAGTAAAAATGGTGAAATTGTGTTATTTGTGTAAGAAGCATGAGTGCAGTTTGTAGGCGAGGTAAGTGGTCGCAAACTATATCTTACCGACGGCGACGGTGTAATTTTTATATTTACTTTTGCTAATTAACACTGTCGATTGTGATGAAAATAATTTTAAAACATGCGTTAATTAGAGAACATACATATTTTTAGATTTTATAAAAAAAATTAGTTGTCCATCAATCTCTTTCGAGATTGAATCGCCTTTTTCGCGTCCGCTTACAGCTGTCCGTCAATCTCTCTAAGCTTGAACCGTTTTTTTCGCGTCCGCTTACAGTTTCTTCACATTTTCCTGTAAAAAGCAATCATTGTCATGGCTTTTTAGAATGTCCGATCTTATTAACTTTTGAAGCACCCCTGTATATACATATATCTTGTGAAGCAAATAGTATGTTTTATTTAAAATGCTTCTCGAACTGTTTTTTTACACAAACCTGTACACACTCGAGCGAGAAAGGTAATTTAATGTTAAACATAATTCATGTTCAGTATTCAAAGAAACAATGAGCTGAAAGAGCACAACATTTTCATCGAGACAGTTTACAATACTATTTTGATGTGATAGTGGAAAACCATGTCAACCTTTTCGAAATCTACTCTCGTTATGAAAAGCACAAAATAATAATAAAAGTAAGAAGCCCAAGTTTTAAATTTAAGCCCTATTGAAGCGCCTTTCCTGTAAAAAGCGCTTTTTAGAATGTCCACTTTTATAAACTTTTTAAGCACCCCTGTATATACATATATTTTGTTAAGCCAATAGGATATTTTATTTAAAATTGTTCTCGAACTGTTTTTAACACAAACCGGTACACAGTCAAGAGCGAGAAACGTAATTTAATTTTAAACATGTCATGATAAGGCATCCAAAGACGCAATGAGATCAAAAAGCGTAACATTTTTATTAAGACAGTGTACAATACTATTTTGATGTGAAAGTGTAAAAGCCTGTCAATCTTTTTGAAATCCACTATCGTTAATAAAGGAGCACAAAATAATAATAAAAGCAAAAAGCCCAAGTTTTAAATTGAAGCGCTTTTCCTGTAAAAAGCGATCACTGGCATGGCGCTTTTTACAGGAAAGAGAATGTCCACTTTTATAAACTTTTGAAGCACCCCTACATATATTTAGTTAAGCCAATAGTATATTTTATTTAAAATTCTTCTCGAACTGTTTTTTACACAAACCGGTACACACTCAAGAGCGAGAAAGGTAATTTAATGTTAAAATATCCAAACACACAATAAGATCAAAAAGGTCAACATGTTCATTAAGACAGTTTACAATACTATTTTGATGTGAAAGTGTAAAAGGCTGTCAACCTTTTCAAAATCCACTATCGTTAATAAAGGAACACAATATAACAATAAAAGTAAAAAGCCCAAGTTTGAAATTGAAGCCCTATTGAAGCGCCTTGCCTGTAAAAGGCGATCACTGGCATGACGCTTTTTAGAATGTCCACTTTTATAAACTTTTGAAACACCCCTGTACATACATAAATTTTGTGAAGCCAATAGTATATTAAAATTCTTCTCGAACTGTTTTTGACACAAACCGGTACACACTCAAGAGCGAGAAAGGTAATTTAATGTTAAAGTATTCAAAGACACAATAAGTTCAAAAAGGTCAACATTTTTATCAAGACAGTTTACAATACTATTTTGATGTGAAAGTGTAAAAGTGTCAACCTTTTCGAAATCCACTATCGTTAATAAAAAAGCACAAAACAATAATAAAAGTAGAAAGCCCAAGTTTTAAATGTAAGCCAAAGCGCCTTTCCTGTAAAAGGCGATCATTGGCATGACGCTTTTCAGAAAGTCTACTTTTATAAACTTTTCAAACACCACTGTATATACAATTATTTTGTTAAGCCAATAGGATATTTTATTTAAAATTCTTCTCGAACTGTTTTTGGCACAAACCGGTACACACTCAAGAGCGAGAAAGGTAATTTAATGTTAAAATATCCAAAGGTCAACATGTTCATTAAGACAGTTTACAATACTATTTTGATGTGAAAGTGTAAAAGCCTGTCAACCTTTTCAAAATCCACTATCGTTAATAAAGGAGCACAAAATAATAATAAAAGTAAAAAGCCCAAGTTTTAAATTGAAGCGCGTTTCCTGTAAAAGGCGATCACTGGCATGACGCTTTTTAGAATGTCCACTTTTATAAACTTTTGGAACACCCCTGTACATACATAAATTTTGTGAAGCCAATAGTATATTGAAATTCTACTCGAACTGTTTTTGACACAAACCGGTACACACTCATGAGCGGGAAAGGTAACTTAATGTTAAAGTATTGAAAGACACAATAAGATCAAAAAGGTCAACATTTGTATCAAGACAGTTTACAATACTATTTTGATGTGAAAGTGTCAACCTTTTCGAAATCCACTATCGTTAATAAAAAAGCACAAAACAATAATAAAAGTAGAAAGCCCAAGTTTTAAATGTAAGCCAAAGCGCCTTTCCTGTAAAAGGCGATCACTGGCATGACGCTTTTCAGAAAGTCTACTTTTATAAACTTTTGAAACATCCCTACATATATTTTGTTAAGCCAATAGTATATTTTATTTAAAATTCTTCTCGAACTGTTTTATACACAAACTGGTACACACTCAAGAGCGAGAAAGGTAATTTAATACTAAACATAAGTCATGTTAAAGTATCGAAAGAAACAATGAGCTCAATGAGCGCAACATTTTCATTGAGACAGTGTACAATACTATTCTGATGTTTTGAATCTACTATCGTTAAGAAAAAATGAAGTATTAAATTTAAGCCCTGTTCAATCACGTTTCGAAGAATCATCAAGTTGAAGACGTAATAAGCGACCACAGACACTCCGGTATACAAAATTTCACAAACATTCATCAATTTTCAAAAAATTCTTTTGCCATTTTGTTTTTTTTTGACATTTTGACTATGGATTCGTGATCGGCGACCTAAGACATCTCCGTATCTAAAATTTCACATTCATACGTCAATTTTCAAAAAATTCTTCCGCCATTTTGCTTTTTTTGACATTTTGACTATGGATTCGTGATCGGCGACTTAAGACACGCCCGTATCTAAAATTTCACATTTATACCTCAATTTTCAAAAAATTCTTCCGCCATTTTGTTTTTTTGACATTTTGACTATGGATTCGTGATCGGCGACCTAAGACACCGCCGTATCTAAAATTTCAGATTCATACGTCAATGTTCAAAGAATTCTTCCGCCATTTTGTTGTTTTTGACATTTTGACTTTGGATTTGTGATCGGCGACCGCAAACACCCCCGTATCTAAAATTTCAGTCATACGTCAATTTTCAAAAAATTCTTCCGCCATTGTTTTTTTTTGACGTTTCGACTATGGATTTGTGATCGGCGACCGCAAACACCCCCGTATCTAAAATTTCACATTCATACGTCAATTTTCAAAAAACTCTTCCGCCGTTTTTTTTTTTGACATTTTGACTATGGATTCGTGATCGGTGACCTAAGACACTACCGTATCTAAAATTTCACATTAATACGTCAATTTTGAAAAAACTCGTCCGCCATTTTGTTTTATTGACATTTTGATTTTGGATTCGTGATCGGCGACCTAAGACACCCGCGTATCTAAAATTTCACATTCATACGTCAATTTTCAAAAAATTCTTCCGCCATTTTGTTTCTTTTGACATTTTGACTTTGGATTTGTGATCGGCGTCCGCACACACCCCCATATCTAAAATTTCACATTCATACGTCAATTTTCAAAAAATTCTTCCGCCATTTTGTTTTTTTTGACATTTTGACTTTGGATTTGTGATCGGCTACCTAAGACCCCCGTATCTAAAATTTGACATTCATACGTCAGTTTTCAAGAAATTCTTGCGCCGTTTTGTTTTTGACATTTTGACTATGGATTGGTGATCGGCGTCCGCAGAAACCCCGTATCTAAAATTTCACATTCATACGTCAATTTTCAAAAAACTTTTCGGCCATTTTATTTTTTTTGACATTTTGACTTTGGATTAGTAATCGGCGACATAAGACACCCCCGTATCTAAAATTTCACATTCGTACGTCAATTTTCAAGAAATCCTTCGGCCATTTTGTTTTTTTCGACATTTGAATTAGTGACGGGCGACCGTAAAAACTCCCGAGTGCCTAATTTTACTTTTAATCAGAAAAGAGATAAATTGATTTCAGCCAGCTCCGCCCACCGTGCACGTTTGCGTAATCGTTTAAATAAAATTATTTCGTAGGGGCACATAAATATCGAAAGCAATTCTCTCTTTTTCCCCTTTGAGGAAATACGTGTTCTGAAATTATCGTATTTTTAATTCAAATCATTATTAAAATATTACTCGACAACACCTGTATAGATGAAAATATTAAATGAAGCGGGACCGTTATGTATTGTGTGGACATGCCGAACATTCGCCGGACCGTAATATATTGACCGGCAGTCCACATGAGAATCTGATTACATTTTTCGCCCATCCGGAATGCATTGATATCAGTGCACATTGAATCGGCCATTTTTCTGACCAAATCCCTCTGCAAACGGACTTGGGATTACTCATACACCTTTGTCTAGGTACCTCTATAAACTGGGAATTCGGAAATAAACGTTTCCGACATGTCACGTCTTTACGATTGTGAATCTTGTTGTGCCCTCGAAACTTTCAAAATTTGGAATTTCAAGCTTAAAAGTTAAACTGTGAATACATACATATGAGACCGCCTGTCACTTTGACGTTTGCCGGGATTGTTCATCCATTTGTCTAAACCGTATCCGTCTGCAAACGCACTTTAAATCGCCCGTACCTTTGTCCCTGTACCACTATAAACTGAAAATAGGCACGTAAAAGGTCCCGAAAGGACAGTACTTTACGATTCTGAATCTTGTTGTGTCCTCGAAACCTTGAAAATTTGGAATTTCACGCTTAAAAGTGAAACTTTGCATACGTATTTGAGTGCCTGTCACTTTGACGTTTGTCGGGATTTCTATTTCGGTATAAAATAATCCACACGTACTCCTTATGGGAAAATGTCGTGATGCACAGGTTTTTTTCTACAAGTGCCAGATTTTTCAAAAAGTTTTTTTCGCCGCCTTAACGACCGTTCGAAGCGATAAAAATACGCCATTTTGTCAATTTCTCGTCCTCCGAACACGGTCAAATCGAAAAATCTACCCCGAAATGCATCCGTTTCTCAATCGCTCGCGCCCAAATTTGCCATTTTCACCCCGATCTTCCCTCCTCTACTAAATCCCTGAGAGCCGTCAAGGGTCCTGTGCGCTTTTAGTATATATAAATAAAATAGGCACTGTTACTGTTATAACACAGAAGTGTTTTGTCAGATTTTATTTTTCTGTAAAGCATTGCTCATATTATTAAAAAAGGGTCTACATGAAAAGTAAATACAAATCTTGGTGACAAATAATAACGCAGAAATCGTACAACTTCTAATTAATAATAATAATATATACTTATTCCAGAAGTAAACTTAATATTTAATTAATTCTGGCAAATATATTAAAATAATTACAAATTTCATATAGGCGGTTAAACCATGTTAAACACGTAAAGTTGAATTCTTGAACAAATTACCTATGATATGATCGAGTGGATGCCTTTTCGTATCAACGTTTACACAAATAACACAATTTCACCATTTTTACTATGTATTTCGCATTAAAAGTGCTTAATTCGCGTTATTAAATATCACAAAGCACAAACACTTTTAAAACAAATGCGTGTAGAATTTAACGAAATCACACGAACCAAGTACGAGCACGACATTTCGACCAATGCCAACACGAGGTCCCACCACCTTAAGGACTATAATCGCTTGGCAATGTATCAATTCCCCTTACCCCACCTGCAGTTGTTGCGCCTACAAACTGCACTCATGCTTCCTCTATTGTATTACAATTTACAATCTCTTTGGAAGCATGCATGACCGACACCACCGAGAAACAAGGCCTGACGACGAGAAACGTGGCAGTATGTGACGTCAGCACGAGTAGTCATAACAAAGCCACGCCGGTCATGCACAAAGCTGGTAAAGCGACTAAGCGACAGTGAAGCGGTGATTCTTGTGTCATTGTGTGTGTGTTCTAACCTCAGTCGGTGTTTTAATTTAACTGTGGATTTAATTTATCTTGATTATCATGCCGTTTCGGTGTTGTGCGCCCAACTGTAGAGGAAATTACCCAAGTGGTCCTAAAGTGAGCCTTTTTAATTTCCCAAAGGACAAAGATCTATATGCTCGATGGGTGCAAGCTATTAAAAGGCAAGAGAAAAATGGTGAAATGTTTGTTCCAACAGCTTCTTCTAAGGTAATAAGCAATAATTTTTTTCTTGTATAACAATTGCGGGAATTATATTTGCACTTGCAGGTGTGTGAATTGCATTTTCACGAGCAAGACATTCTTCGTTTCACAACCACACATGACGAAAAAACGGGAAAGATTTTGAAGGCTTCCCTTAAATATCCTAGACTTGCACCTGGTAATTGTTTAGTTATGTTATTGATTATTTAATTTGATTACAAACATGTTTAGGTTCTGTGCCTTTTCGCGTCCTCAATATCCCATCACCTGTGCAGAAAGAACTGCCTCGAAGAGAGGCTCCCAGTGAGAAAAAGGCTCGTCTAGACTCTGAAAGACTCAGTAATGCCATTTCTGCAAGCTTGGAAACACATGAAAATTATGCCAAAGCTAAATATTTCCAGAGTTTTGATGAATTGATAATTAAAATTAAAAATCATCAAGTCAAAACTGCTTGGACATTATTTGTAAAAGATTCGAGCATTGCTTTAGTTTTACTTAAACATAATCCCAATCCTGCAATAGTTTGCTCTATAAAAATAACGAGAGATTTGAATGTTTTTGTTTACGATAATAATGTGCATGTTAAGTTTGTTTGTGGGAAAAAAAATCCAGAGAAAGTAAACAATTTGAAAGAAATTGATAATTTAGTTGAAAGTTGCTCTGAACAATTTTTCAACGAGCTGAACTAATCTTAATTATTGTGACTTACCTAGATTTATTGAGGGAACATTTACCAAATTATGAAAACACTATTACGTTGTTTAAGCAACAAATTTCGTTTTTAAACATGTGTAAAACTCAGACGCGTTATTCAGCAGATTTTCTAGTTTTTTGTAGTTTATTTCATTCCATTTCACCTCATGCTTATAATTTTTTTAGAAAATCTGATTACTTACGACTTCCTTGTTGTTCTGTTATAAAATCATACACAAATAACTTGCAAACTAATCCTGTTAGAGAACAAAACACTTTGTTGCGATATATTTCCTCCAAATTTAATCTTTTGAATTCAGAAGATAAAAGTGTCATTTTACTTATGGATGAAGTGCATTTAAAACCTGACTTAGACTATAAAGGGGGTGACATTGTTGGAGCTGCTTTTGATGGTACGGAAAATGCTTCAAGTGCATTTGTGTTTATGATTAATAGCTTAAAGTCTGTATATAAAGACGTTGTACACATTTTGCCTGTTAAAAAAAGTAATGCGATAACTTTGCATTCATTTATGAAACAAATTATTATGGGTTTAGAAAACCTCGGCTTTGAAGTAATGGGAGTTGTAACAGATAATCACTCTATAAACAGGAAATGTATGTCTTTGTTTTCTGATCCTCCTGAACTTAAAAATGTATATTCTCATCCAAAGGACAGCACCCGATCAATGTTTTTTTGGTTTGATAGCGTTCATATTCTTAAATGCATCAGAAATAACTGGATCAATGAAGAAAATCAAGAAATGACTTTTTCTGATTTTTCAGATCACACCTTACAGTTAATTGCAGCTTTTAGTACCTTGAAGGAGATGCATTCACTTGAAAAAAACAGTCTAATAAAGTATGGATTCGGTTTAAGTCTTAAAGCATTATATCCAACACCCATCGAGCGGCAAAATGTCAAATTAGCACTGAAAGTTTTTAATTCGAACAATGTGGCAGCACTATCAGAATTAGGGCCAACAAAAAATTTTACGTCTTGGAAGGACACTAGTACTTTTATTGAAATTATATGTAAATAGTGGGACATTGTAAATGTTAAAACACCATTTAAAGGTGTAAGGTTCAGAAATCCTTTTCAAGAACCTATTACTGCCAACTCTTACAATATTTTAGATTTTTTAAATTCTTTTTAAGTTGGTTACAGAGTTGGAATATTTTATTATCGTCGGGTAAAAGTTCTAGTGGTAAGTTAACCTCAGAAACCTACTGCGCTCTAAAATTAACCACAGAGGGTCTAATAAAATTTTCCGATTATTGGATTAAAGAAAGGGGAAACGCATATTTTCTTCCTGGCAAAATTCAGACTGACAATTTGGAGGACCGCTTTGGGAAATACAGGCAGTTAGCTGGGGCTCAGTACCATGTATCTCTGAGACAAATTTATGAATCGGAAGCCAAACTCAGAATGCAGAGTGTATTACCCTTAATTTTAAAATCTTCTATTTACGGTTCTATATCATTGCATCCAAAAAAATTAACACAAATAATTGCTGATGTGTTAAACATTCCTGACTGTGATGTTTTCGACTACGATATTGATTTTGATTTGCCGCCAAAAATTGCTCAATTAACAGTCGACGATGATGATATTGAATCTATACATATGTGGCCTATAATTACATTCATAGCAGGTTATTGTTCATTTGCCTGCATAAAAAAACTAAAATGTCATTACTGTGAAACATTCTTGATTTCAAAGAAAGGTGATCTTGTTTTTGAAGATAGTAATGAAATACCAACTACTTTTATTACGGCCAAAAATAGAGGCGGTTTGCAATACCCCAGTTACGATGTGGTACGCTGTTTTTCTGTGATTTATATTCTTGTGACAAAATTAGTATCATGTGAATATGAAAAAGATTTTTTGGCTTTAAATCAGCATAGAAAAGTAATCGCAAAACTAGGTTTCGCAATTTTTGAAAATCTGGATATTTTTATTGGGCATGAATGTACTAAACATAATAAATCTGTAATATTTAAGGGCCTATTAAGTTGCAGCATAAATACTTTGTTAAATAATTATGTCGGAAACAAAAATGATGTAGTTGTTAGGAGAAATATGCCCCAGTGTAAAAGATTCAAATCTAATTAATGTAATGTGTATTGTTATGTATTGATAATGTAGTATATTATGTATTAATAAATTTTTGATATAAAAAGCTTGAGCAATTGCTTTTCAATGTTGGTGTTTATTCAGTCATTTAAATGAACCCGCGCTAATGTATGTTCTACGTTCTACCCGCTTCAAATTGAACGCTGTAACTGTAGGTATGACTACTATTGATGACTCATACTTCACGTCGTCAGGCCTTGTTTCTCGGTGGTGTCGGCATGACATAACCAAACTATCAAAATTATGCACTGCCACCAACCATTAAAAAAAAAAGCATGGCCGTCTCTAACGCGGAAAGTATTTGAAGGCGCGGTACCTCTTAAACCTATATAAATTACGCCGTCAATTTAAATTCCTTTTATTTATTATAATAAAGAAGGCTATACTAATAGTATCAGGAAAATCAGAAGCATATACAAAATTCATTGATATTTCTGTCAAAATTCACAGCCTAATAACATTTGTTGAGAATAAATCAACAAGAAAACTAATTGAGTACATTATAATTTAATATTAAGAAACTAAAACTGTTTAATACATTTGCAGCAATATAAACAGAAATATTATTTAAAAATGCTAAGGGAATAGTTACTTATGATACTTCATGTGGTTAGTCAGTTGCTGACTGTATTTAAACCGTGATGGACATACTTTACAAGCATATCGAGCTTCCCCTGTATGAGTTCGCATGTGGTAACGAAGGGCAAGTAACCTGCCCTTAATTCTAAAAGCCTTCCCACACACTGTACAAAGGTAATTCTTAATGTCTGAATAACTTTTCAGGTGAGAACTTAATTCACCTCTTGCAATAAATGTTTTACCGCCAGTTTCACATATTTGGTCCTTTTGATTTTCATGTCGCCTTTTATGCAGTTCCAAAATAGACTCCCGTTTAAAACTGGATTTACATAAGTCACATTTATAAGGTCGATCATTCCAATGGACTCTTTTATGTGCCTGAAGAGCAGAAACCGTCTTGAAAGTTTTTTCACAGAGATCACAAGTGAAGGGTCTAGTTTCCAAATGCATAAGTGCATGTGCCTTGACAAGTGATGGTCTTACAAAACATTTGTCGCAAACATTACATTTATAAGGTAAGTCACCCTTGTGACTACAAAGATGTACGTGATAATAATAACGGTATCCAAAAACTTTATTGCATAATTTACAACGAACAGATACTTTTGCGAGCTCCTCACTTGTAAGTTTTCTATATTCTCCTAAGACGAGTAATTTTTTTGGTTTACTGTTTAGTTTATCATTGTTTATATTATCTTTTATTGATACAATTTCAGGTTTTGTGCTTTCTTGTTGTACATCATCTTTAATTCCTTGAAAAACAAAGTAACTATTGCTAGATTTATTTTTCTCATCAAGATGATAAGAGATATCCATTGATTCTAATGGAAGAGTTGCCTCATCAATATTTGTTGTCAGAGATAGCTTCTCATTCTCACTGTACTTAGATGTTTCTTGATTACATTCATCGTTTTTCTTTAATTGTTCTTCAATAGGAAATACTCTTTGAATATTATTTCCAGAAATAGCAAGACCTGATAAATTATCAGCCTTTTCCGTGTTATTAATCTTTAAACTTTTATTCAATTTTTGACCAATGACTGAAGTGCTTATATAACAATTTGAAGCATAGCTATGATCAATTACGATGTTTTTTATTACATACTGTAATTGTTCTATAGTAGAAGTTTCTTTTGTATGTTGTAATTGCTGTACATTACAACTTTCTATACACTGATTGGAACATGTTGCTGGTAGAAAATTTTCTTGTTCATTGCAAGCAGAAATCGCTATCTCTGATGAATTAGAATAATTAGTTTCCATAAATGATATTGCATTTTCTTGATTTATTTGAACAGAATCTGTATCAGTAATATTTACACAGTTATTTACTATGGTTAAAGGATTAGTCACTTCACTTTTAACGATAGTTTCTTCCTTAACTATTGTCATATCATTACTTTCCTTGTTCTGGATATTATTGTCTGGTTTTCGTTTCCAAAAAATTTTACGTAATTTTCCATCTGATTCAATTGTCATTCATCTAAAATGCCATGCTGAAATTAATGTTTCCCAGCATTCAATACAAATATGCAAAGGAAGGCCGTCACCTTCTTGAATCTGAAAAATGAAATGTTAGTTTTGTGTAGTGCTTAAGATATATGTTTAACCTGTACAGATGTACATTCATTTAATATTTCGGATGCTGCACAATTGTCGTTGTAATGACTGAACAAGTTTACTAACTTTAGTTTCACCTCTGAGCATGTTCTACATAGCAAACTCATTTTACTTCGTATATCTTTCTATAATACAATTTATGTAGATTAATTAATTATTTATGTTTTTGAAGTATTATAAACATTTGTGTTTGGCAGTCAAATATCAGTATTATCTATTATACATTTTATTTTTTTTTTGTTAGGTTATGTTTGTTCATTTGTAAATAAACATTGATACCACGTGTGGCAACCATGCATAGACCTCTTATATGGGGCAACACAGTGACTGCAATTTTGATATCCACCTGTGATATGACTATCTCTAGCTGCCTATATTTAAATTTGCATGGACGTGACTGTGACTAATGAAGGGGGGTGTTCTGTGGCTGTGATTAATATTTGTAAATAACTGCGACTGTCCATGTTATATTAATATTATATGCTGTGCATTTAATTCCCAAGCAGCAAAATCACAATTTTAGATAAGGATGAAAATATATATTTGCTAATGTAGAACAAGTGTGCATATAGTGATTTTGCTACTAGGGAAGAGGCTACATCAGTCCCACTTTCTGGTCTCTTCTTGCTGAACAATTTCTTACAGTTATTATTAATTTAAATTAAAAAAGGGTTTATATAAAAAGAATGGAAAATAAATAAAGAATATGGGAGTTATTTTCGAAAATTTTAATTAAAAAAAAACATTTTTTACTTTTAAATGAAAATAGTTGCGGTAATGTAACTTACATTCCCAAAAAGTGCTTTTTTTTCTAGGATTCTTCCCATGTTCTATTTTTTTTTATTGTGACATTCTTTCATAATATGCTTCCTATGTTTTTATTAAACAAGAAAATTTGCGTGCTTAAAACCACACGACAGAAGTGAAAACTTCATCAAGGCGAGGTTAATAATCGAAATTCAACTTTTTTTTTCGTCTATATTTCATTAGGGCTTAGGGTCATCCTGCATCGACGAATTCAGTTGCTGAGATGTAGTGTGCTTCTTTTGACGATATTTGTTCACGCGCGCAATAGACAATTCCCTTTTTCGTTTTAATTTGTCATCGATTTGATTTTCTTCATCCATCCTGCGTAACAGAAAAGAATTAACACTTATGTGTACATATATATATATATATATATATATATATATATATATATATATATATATAAATAGACAATATGAATTCGAAAGATTTCGAGTTATGTCCCGCGCTGGTCTGATGCTAACGTGCCGGCTTCTCACCCGTGCGGCTCGGGGACAAGAATTTATTTATTCATTTAAATTTCAATTTAATTGAAATTAAATACCTCTATATGATATATTTCTCTCGTTCCCTTAGTCGACTCGAGCCGACTTTACCCGAACGAGCGTTACATAGCCGAGCGTGACGGCTCAGTCTTGTTCAGTGCCCACAATGAACGCAACGCGCCCAAAGAAGTTTACACTTCAAAAATACACCGTCCGCTGGCGCCCGATGCGGTGAGGCGATGCACTAGAATTATTTAAGTTCTCAGTTGTAGAAAACTAATGTGAGATTTTACTTGAGAATAGTTATCGAGCGCTGTATGTCGGATTGCCTGAAATATATTGAATATATTTGCCGAGTTTGAAATGCATGTGTCGTTTATAGGGTGCACGTACTTGTCTCCTGCATTTAAATTTATTGCGTGAATTTTTCCCCCCGCTTACTAAAGATTCCTCTGGCTGGTATTTATTCAGTTTTATTAATTTTTAATTGTTTTAATATTTGTTGGAATTAATTAGATATTAAGTTTTATTCTGGAATAAATACATAGTTTTATTATTATTACGATTATTATTTAAGTTGCACTTCTTATTATTTCGCACCATGATTTGTATTTACTTTACATGTTGAGGCTTTTTAATAATATGAACGATGTTTTAGAGAAAAGTAAAATCTGACAAAAACAATTTTGTATTGTAAGAACAGTGCTAGTGTTCCTTACAAAATGTAAAAATATTTATATTCTCTAAGGAGCGCGCATGTTTTAGTTTATTGAAAATTATATTCTTCACTATCGACACTGATATTGTAATTAGCAGAATTAAATTATAAAAATTTCACCTTCGGTAAGTGGAAATCCGAAATCTCGTATATGCGATGAGTTTATTTTATTTAAATAACTTCTTTGTATGTATGTACCTCTTAAACCTATATAAATTACGCGGTTTATTTAAATTCCTTTTATTTATTATAATAAAGAAGAAAATATCACTATACTAATAACATCAGGAAATTCGGAAGCATATACAAAAATCATTAATATTTCTGTAAAAATGCACAGCTTAATAAAATATGTTGAGAATAAATCAACAAAAAAACTAATTTAGTAAATTATAATTTCATATTAACAACTAAAACTGCTTAATACATTTGCAGCAATATAAACAGAAATATTATTTAAAAATGTTATGGGAATGGTTACTTATGATACTTCATGTGGTTAGTAAGTTGCTGACTGTATTTAAACCGTGATGGACATACTTTACAAGCAAATGGAGCTTCCCCTGTATGAGTTCGCATGTGAGTACGAAGGGCAACTAACTGCCTAAAAGTTTTATTACACAGATGGCATATATGTGGTCGTTCACCTGTATGTATTAAAGAATGATTTTTCATTACAGTTTTTGCTTTAAAGCGTCTGCCACAATGTTCACAAATGTATGGCCTTTCATTTGTGTGGTTAAATTTGAAATGAGCGCGTAACCTGCTCTTAGTTCTAAAAGCCTTCCCACACTCTGTACAAAGGTAATTCTTAATGTCTGAATGACTTTTCATGTGAGCACTTAAATCACCTCTTGTAATAAATGTTTTCCCACAAGTTTCACATATATGGTCCCTTCGATTTTCGTGTCGCCTTTTATGCAGTTCCAGGCCAGACTCCTGTTTAAAACTGGTTTCACATAAGTCACATTTATAGGGTCGATCATTCGAATGGACTCTTTTATGAGTCTGAAGAGCAGAAACCCTCTTGAAAGTTTTTTCACAGCGATCACAAGCAAAAGGTCTTGTTTCTGAATGCGTAAGTGCATGTGCCTTGACAAGTGACGGTTTTACAAAACGTTTGTCGCAAACATCACATTTATAAGGTAAGTCTCCCTTGTGACTACGACGATGTATATGATAATAATAACTGTATCCAAACACTTTATTGCAGAATCTACAACGAACAGATACTTTTGCCAACTCCTCATGTGTAAGTTTTCTATATTCTCCTAAGACGAGTAATTTTTTTGGTTTACTGTTAAGTGTATCATTGTTTATATTATCTTTCGTTAATACAATTTCAGGTTTTGTGCTTTCTTGTTGTACATCATCTTTAATTCCTTGAAAAACAAAGTAACTATTGCGAGATTTTTTTTTCTCATCAAGATGATTAGAGATATCCATTGATTCTGACAGAAGAGTTGTCTTATCAATATTAGTTGTCAGAGATACCTTATTATTCTCATAATACATAGATGTTTCTTGATTACATTCATCATTTTTCTTTAATTGTTCTTCAATACGAAACACTCTTTGAGTAATATTATTTTCAGAAATAGCAAGACCTGATAAATCATCAACCTTTTCCGTGTTATTAATCATAAAACTTGTATTCAATTTTTGACCATCAATGATTGAAGTGCTTATATTACAATTTAAAGAGATATCCATTGATTCTGACAGAAGAGTTGTCTTATCAATATTAGTTGTCAGAGATACCTTGTCATTCTCATTATACACAGATGTTTCTTGATTACATTCATCATTTTTCTTTAATTGTTCTTCAATACGAATCATTCTTTGAATAATATTATTTCCAGAAATAGGAAGACCTGATAAATCATCAACCTTTTCCATGTTATTAATCATAAAACTTGTATTCAATTTTTGACTATCAATGATTGAAGTGCTTATATTACAATTTAAAGCATAACTGTGGTCCATTATGATGTTTTTTACTACATACTGTAATTGTTCTACATTATAAGTTTCTTTTGTATGTTGTAATTGCTGTACATTACAACTTTCTATACACTGATTGGAACATGTTGCTGGTAGAAAATTTTCTTGTTCATTACAAGCGGAAATTACTATCTTTGATAAACTAGATTCATTAGTTTCTATAAATGAGATTGCATTTTCTTGATTTATTTGAATAGAATTTGTATCAGTAATATTTACACATTTATTTACTATGGTTAAAGGATTATACACTTCACTTTCAACAATAGTTTCTTCCTTAACTATTGTCTTATCATTACTTTCTTTGTTCTGGACTTTATTGCCTGGTATTCGTTTCCAACAAATTTTACGTAATTTTCCATCTGATTCAATTGTCATTCTTCTAAAATGCCATGCTGATATTAATGTTTCCCAGCATTCAATACAAATATGCAAAGGAAGGCCGTCACCTTCTTGAATCTGAAAAATGGAATGTTAGTTTTGTGTAGTGCTTAAGATATATGTTTCACCTGTACAGATGTACATTCATTTAATATTTCCGATGCTGCACAGTTGTCGTTGTAATGACTGAACAAGTTTACTAACTTTAGTTTCACCTGTGAGCATGTTCTACATAGCAAACTCATTTTACTTCGTATATCTTCCAATAATACAATTTATGTAGATTAATTAATTATTTATGTTTTTGAAGTATTATAAATATTTGTGTTTGACAGCCAAATACATTTTTTTTGTTAGGTTATGTTTGTTCATTATGTAAATAAATATTGAGACGTGGGGAACGCAGTGACTGACTGTGACCATAATTTTGATATCCACCTGTGATATGGACCATCTGTCTCCATTTGAATTAGCATTGACGTGACTGTGACTAATGAAGGGGGATAATATGTTGTGTGGCTGTGATTAATATTTGTAAATAAACTGCGACTGTCCGTGTTATATCCCACGAGGCAAAATCACTATATGCTCACTTGCTCTACATTAGCAAATACGTATTTTCATCCTTCTCTAAAATTGTGATTTTGCCAAGTGGGAATTAATATTCTATGGCTACATGCTACATCACTCCCATTATGTGGTCCGTTCGGGCCCGGGGGGGGGGGGGTTACTTGGGAAAAGTATCGAACGCAGTATGTCGGATTGCCTCAAATATATTGAATATATTTGCCAGTTTTAAAATGCATGTGCCTTTTATAGGGACTCCAAATAAATTTGGGATATTTGTCTCCTGCATTTAAATTTATTGCGTGATTTTTTTTACTCTTTCTAAATATTCCTCTGGCTGGTATTTATTTATAAATAACTATTATGTAGCATACAAAACGTCGCAGTCCTTTCCGCACTACCTTAGAAGTAGAATGCAATGCGCGTTTTTGTTCTCATGGTATCCGTAGTAGGCGGAAAAACACAAAAAGCCCCCAGCAAACTACTCGAATCAAGGCCGTTATTTATGTCGTGCCTTTTGTAGGTGCAATAAAAAGAGTGACTAATTTCTTGACATCCGCGTTTATGTCTAAACGTGTGACAATAAGTACTAATTGTCCAATTTAACGCCCTTACCTAATTTGTCGATTTCTCAAAAACCAAGTATCAATAATTTCAGGTAGTAAAGCAAGAAAATAACATTACTTTAAATTACTTAGCCGAGTATTGTCTCATGCCAAACACCCTTCGGAGTCCAGACTACGAAATAACATAAATCTTTCTTAGAGTTATGTTCAACTATCCCTGTATTTTGTCCATGTAATGATGGCTAGGTTTTAAACGTAATTTAGCATTTCAAGCTTCTAAAAATGCAATTAACTTTTTTCCGTAGCTTCAAATGGAGTCACTTCGCGAGCCTTGAATGGACTATTTACTTCAATAACCGCGTTTTAATGAGCAATTATTCCGTCCTGAGATGTCGCTAAAGATCTATATATAGGATGAATAAAAAGACCACCAGACTCATTTTTTAGGTTTGCCGAAATTACAAACGGTTTTACAGCCTGCTCTTCTTGTTCATTACCGTACCGTGTCGCAAAGGTTCCTGTAAATTCCTGGTATAATAAAGCCTTCACAGTGTTGGTCGTAGATGTGGTTTTCTTTTTAATTACCATGCCAAAATTTGATGCCGTTAATCTTTTTACTCTCATTTCTTTCCACAGTTTATTATCTTTTTGCCCTTTCGTTAAATTTTGAATTTCAGGCACTCTTAAGTTCGTAACTCTCTTACCGAAGGTGAAATGTTCATAATTCAGTTTTGCTAATTGACAATATCAGTAAACGTATGAGAATTGATACTGTAGCGGTATCCTAGTAGAATTTCATAAAACGACAATCTTAGACGTTCACAAAAAGGACGTGCTAATATTGAAAGTAACAACATAATATAATTGACGATGTTTAAAATGATTCGTACTTATGTCTCCGCTGTGAACCAGTTTTTAATTGTTTTATTTTAATTTTGCTAATTGACAGCATCTGTATCGATTGTGAAGAATATAATTTTCAATCATATAAAATATGCGCTAATTAGATAATAGCCGCTGTTATATTGTTTTTGTCCGATTTTACTTCACTACAACATTTTCTTACGTTACGATCGCCCCCCCATCACACAAACGTTTGGGTATCTGGCAGAAGCAAGCATTTACACTTTTTACCTCCCCCTTCACACCGCGAAAACCTTAGATGGTGCCTGACCTGCTGCTTATCAAAGCATGTTAGGTAGTTCAATATTTGTTGATACTTTATTGATTTACTTGATACACTCAAGTTGTTAAAATAAAATATAAAGATTTAACGAGAGCGAAAAATTTCTACACTAGTTTTGGACTCAGGATTTAAAAATGAAAGAATGTATAATACTTGTCTTAATGTACAAGAAAAATACCTGTGTTGAACAAAGTAATAAGGTTGTACTGTTTTTTGATAACCAAAGCATTGTTCTCAAAAGAGTAAATAGTTTTAAAATACAAGACTTCTGTCTTGTCAAATTAATATATATTATTATTTATGGCAGTTCAGAAATGGTTTTTGTAAATTATATTACTGCATAGGTAAAATTTTGCACCATTTCAAATTTGAATTTTATATTATTGGCGCATGTCGGTTGCCAAAGCGACTGAACCATTCTGGTAAAGTGGCCAAGATACTGCGGAAGTGTAACTTCATAGCATCTTTTATCTCTTCAAAATGTCCTTTTAGTAAAAATATTACTGTAACTGGTTTAAAGCACACACTTCATGAAAAGCACAATCAGATAAAGATAACACGGAATCGTGGTTACATTAGATCCGTTTCACTCATATAACCTGATATACGACTCTATAGGGCTGTACTAGGCTAATGCGTACTACAGATTATCTGATAAAATACCAACTATATTGTTACGGCAGCAACAAAAATCCATTTTAAAATGTATTTATCACTATGTATATAATTTCGAAATAATTTAGATTTTGCTTATCACTTACAGCACAAACCCAGGTGATTAAAACCCTAGTCAAAAGTGTTTTATTTGTATCATCAGTTAATAAAATTCAATTGATTGATAAGAACGAATGTACAAGTGTTTTATAACTTTATTAAATATGTACTTATTTGTAATAATATATTGGACAATATACTCTTATGTAGAGATCAATATACTGTAGAAGACTAGAAAATGTAAATGCATCGTATATAAATACTGAACAATAATAAATTAGAGCTTAAAATATATTTCATTTTTAACGCAGATAATGTGCTTTTTAATTCCCTTCTATTTGTAATCAATTACATGGACTCCATTTCAAAATCTTGCAGAATACTGGAACAAAACGTACGATGTCATCTAGGTTATACATGGCAAACTCACTTGTCCTTACTTGATATCGGATCTATCGAAATAATCGTATTCTAATTCCTTTCCAGATATTATATCTGAGTCTTGAGCAGTCGTTAGTTCTGAAAAATAGCACATATATATTGTTTGATGTTTTTTAAGTAATTAAGGGTGCGATTGTGGGCGGCTCTCGTAAGCTACGGTTATCGGAAGCTTACGGCAACTAGCAACGAGATAACGATTTTGGGAACTTTTACGTTAAATGACGTATAAGTGTCATACATATTTGCGTCGTTTCATGAAATTAACGATTTTTCTGAGTGAAAGAATTATTTAAAATTAAAGTTTTCTTTTCAACTTCACACTTAATCATTTCAAATTAGTAAAATTATAAAAATGTAGATGTTGACATGACTTGAACATCTACCCTATGATTGCCGGTCGTTTGATCGACCAATTGAGCTATTGTTAAACTTTACAAAATTACAAAAAATACTTTAGGAAACAGATATTAAGACTAATTTTTAAAATTGAAAGGGTAAAAATTTGGCAGTTAGCTAGTTAAATATTAAAATACTTCATTTGATCATAGTTTAGTTTTATGTTCACATATGTAACTTAAAAACCGGTCAACAAACAACTATACCGTGCCTCAAATACTTTGCTACTTAGAGTAAGCTGTTTTCTAAGTTGTCTAAGTAATCAATGTTGGTGTACATGCTAGGCTTTTGAAAACTTCAAATTCTGACAGTTGTCACACTTAAGTTCAACTTATAGACGCATACATGACATAACCAAACTATCATAATTATCCAGTCACCAACCATTAAAAAAAAAGGCATGGACGTCTCTAATATTTGAAGGCACGGTACAACAAAGTGAAAAATAAGGGAAATTAGACTTTATAAATATGTTAGTGAAGAAATAAACTTAAACTGCAAAGACATGAGATGTAGCACTACTCCTTTTAAGGAATCTCAGTGTCAGTTGGTCTATGACAAACAGTTTTCTCACCTTCTAATGGTGGTACAACTGCAGTACTAAGGTATTCGGTATTTAAATATGGCGGAAGTTCGTTATCGTCATCTTCTTCCTCGGGATCGAGCTGATGCGAATCGACCATCTGCAACCATTGTGCGTTGTGATTTCTAAACCTTTCGATGCGAATTCTATCGCCCCATGTACTATCATTTTCGGCGATCATGTTCAAACAAGTATTACAAATCTTACGGATGGCTTTATTATTGTCTTGTAATAAGTCGATCAGGTAGGCTGGTGCTTCTGAAAGTCAAATTAACATGAACACATTAAAAGGTTTTCTAAAAAGTAGTTTATAAATTTACGTATTTGACATTATGTATTTCTATGCATAAAAAAGAAATCGGAGAAGTTTGCGAAAAATAAAGGAATAAGCGTTACTTGTCCTTCAGATCGTGTGTTATATCGAAGAATCTTAGCGTGTGTGGGACATTTTTTGAACCTGCGCAGGCGACCGGTGAAAGAATCGAAAATCAATTCTTTCACCGGTCGCCTGTGCAGGTTCAAAAAATGTCCCACACACGCTCAGGTTCATCTCAGGTCTACCTGCGCAGGCGTACCTGCACAGGTAGACCTCTCCGGTGGACCGTAACGTGTATGGCAGCCATAAGGAGTAATGCAAGATGAAGGATGTTTCGTGGACTTCGTGCTGGCAGATAAGTACAAAGGAAATTCTAAAATAAATAACGCAACCATAGGGAAATCTTTCACTACAACTGTAGCAGGAAAATGGTACTTCGAAGTAACACCTATAAGAATAATCAATCATTTTTGTGTAACTTTTATTTTACAGTATACATTTTAAACACGTCTGTGTTGAACACTTGTCAAGACAGAAATTACAAGCCCAAATAGTGTTTTACTGTATCAAATTACTTTGCTATTTCTTTACACAGCTGCCTTCGCTTCACAAATTTCATAAAAACATGTCTACGTCGGACACTTGTGGAAAAATAGCAGATGCGGCCCGACGTTACTCGTGGATGGAATGAATTCCGGGTCACGTCATCAGTACGTGTTTGGACAACTATACTGGGAATTGCAAGAGTGCAGGCAGCAAGAGTGAGTTGAAATAAGACGATCGTTGATGTTAAATCAATCTAGAAAGACAAATGTAGTGTGTAGTACTAAGTTCTGTGACGTTATAACCCCAAGTTAAATTCGATATCTTAATTAATATTCCAAGAAACATAGATGCAAGCTATTATAGAAAAAAAAAAAACACGAAATATCTTCATAAAGGCAAAATCTTCCTGTATTTAAAAATATTGGTATATTCCACTTACTTACCGGTGCTGTGTATTATGTAATCAATTGTGTTACTATGATGTAGCATTATCATAAAAATATATACAATTTGTAACACTATTTCGTCATCTTCCTGATGCGCTTTAAGTAAATCTATTAAAGTTACAGGAAGATCGGATTTACATAGGAGCGCTGAACATCCTTCATCATGCACAGCTGTACCTAACAATATAATCACCTGAAAAAAGAAAAAATATCAGAATTAACATTATAACAGGATAAATTTATAAACTAAGTACATATTTTAAAAACCAAAGAAAGAGATGTTATTTCATTTGTGTTTGGATTTTTCTCAGCAGATGGCATTAGTTGTAATTATCGACAAGGCCAACTGTATCTCGCTAACGCTGCGTGATATAATGCCGTCATATAACGAGATTTTTCTGATTCTGGTAACCTTAAACCTTAAGTACCGCCATCTATCCAAAGCATTATCAACTACTTGAAGTATTTTTAAAATCACGTGCTAAAAATATGCAATATGATTGGATTATATCGAGCCTACTGTTATTGACATTTGACTAATTTGACGTTATTTTGTAAATTCTTTTCTGGTTAAATTCTTCTAATCCTATAAACATTCAGCCGTTTCATTTAATGTGTGCTACATATTTACTATAATAACGGGTCCTTATCTCTACTTTAATCTTAAAGTCATCGATTTGGCCTTTCAAAGTTAGCTTCAATTGAGAGATGTATTAAAATGTTTACCACCAATTTGACATCACCAAAGACGACTTTAAGGTATAACGGGTCATTAATCCTTAACCTTAAAACCTCCAATTCGACATTTTAAATTACCTTCAATTTAAAAGATTCCTTTAATTTGATTATGAAACTGGCCGTTATAAAATACAAATATAAATTTATGAAGTTGATAATGTATATAATTTGCATTAAATGCATTTATTAAATGACGTACATACATTAACAACAATTCATTACTGAAGATGACCAATTAGGCAAAACATATCTATTATACATTCAAAGAATAATGGATTTATATTTAATTATTATTATCAAATTGCTAACCTTGACACTTTGAAAAACAATCAATACTTTTGATAAATATAAATATTCAAAAAGTGTATCTGTCTTTGTTCTAAATGGCATTATTTACCTGTAGTATAAGGTCGGCTTCCATATTATTAGAATTTAAAATGTTACGAATCCAATTGACCATGTCAAAATGTTTAAAAATTTCTGCCCAATCCAAATCGGGCAAGTGAAGGTTCGACAAAACACCAACGCACTCAAGGACGAAATCTTCTTTTTTAGATTCTGTAGCCGCTTTTGCCAAGTCTCCAACAAATTCCTAAAAAATATTTGCAAGGGCTTACTGTAATAGACCAAAATAGAAGACAAACAACTTACAATAAAACTCGCGCGAATTGAGTTGTGTTCGGATATATTATGAATCATTTTCATGAGCAACGAGTCTTGATAATTGAAGGCTCTCGTCATGAGTGCTTGTAAACGACTGCTGTCGGCCATCTGCTGGGCGTTGCTGCCATTCTTCGCCAAATTGATGCACAAAGCCACCATTACCTGGTCGACCTCATCCGCTGCACTTAAAAGTAACATATCTGCAATCTGAATATAAAAATCGTTTAGTAATAAATTGGAAATAAAAAAATTAGCGAACAACCGTGCTTTTTAAAACATCACCTCATTAAAGTAGGCCGTTTTTTAAGTAATTAAGGGTGCGATTGTGGGCGGCTCTCGTAAGCTACGGTTATCGGAAGCTTACGGCACCTAGCAAAGAGATGACGATTTTGGGAACTTTTACGGTAAATGACGTATAAGTGTCAATAAGAGCGTAAATAGAGATTTTGTAGGTTATATTTTATATTTATTATTGTTCTTTTTGGCAAATATGGATACGACTTTATAACATTATAGCATTATTGTTTGATGTAGAACACAACAGGTAGGGATTCGTCTATGTAAAATATATGTATGGAGTGTAATATGTTCTCTTTATTCCAGAAATTATATGCGCATTTTAAGCAAAAGTTTAGGCGTTCAGGGCCTTATCCAGCTCCTGGATAAATGTATTCATCAAAATAATATACATGTAGTTACATTTGAAGGTTACAATAATATCGAATGATTTGGTGTACTCAATATCAAATATGTTATTGTGTAAGTCTTCTCCTATTCAAACAATACATTTCTACAGCTAGTAAAATAAAAATGATTGTGACGAACAAATATATTGAAACCACGTGAAAGCTTGTATCACAGGATTGGTTGATTTTATAAATACAAAGTAATCTAGATACTTCAACCATTCATAAAATCTGCCTAATGCTATTAGAACATTACGTTACGTTTTGGGACCTAAAACATTTAAAATCTTTGCGGTTTGACTTACACATAAAGAAAGTCACTGACTAAACAGAATTATTAATATAAAGTTTAACATCCTTTTAATCTGATGTAGTCTTATCAATAGAAAATCTGATAAAAAAGTCAACTTTAAATTGTGAACACGATACCATGACAGACTTTTTCGAACATTTAGTTTGTGTAAATTTCACATGCTTTATGTTGTATGGATATTGTCTGCTGGGTCTATGTATTTTTTTGTGTTTAGGTACTCTTGTAAGAAAAACAATGTCCACTTTATTGGAATAACTCTCCTTGTTGGCGTACTAGTAAAATCACATTTCATTTCATCACCCATAGATGTACCTAAGAGGACATTTATTTGCAAATTCACTATACACTACTGTGATACTACATAGTTTTAAACTCTCTTAATGGTAGCAATCGCTAAAATATATTTCAAACAATTTTCTAATTTAAATTAAAATATTTTGGTATATATTTAAGAGATGATATGTCTGTTTCCATATTAAACAAGAAACATAAAGGTTATGTACAAAAATCGCAAATTGTCATTTTAGTTGCTAGGTTGCATTGCTGACGTATTCCGATAACTGTTCAGAATCGCACCCTAACTTCAAGACTTTTGATTGTTTGCTTAAGGAACAAAAACCATTTTGTTTTGGATAGTTTTAAATTTCAACATTTAAGGAGAAAAAGAAAAAATATAAACGTAATGTTCTTTTGTGCTCATCTAAAATATTCCGTACAATAATAAATGAAAAAAAAAATTACAGGCTTTCAAAGTAGTGTTCCGCCAATTTTGTTGAGTAGTGTATAACAAGGCAGAATAGACATCTTTTTGTATCTCCTGGTGTATTGATTTGAGTTTTATGCAAAATTCAGTGATTAAAGATCAAATAACGTTTCCTTTTTACATTACTAAACATTCTATTCTACTCACCAACGATACACAATCCGTATATGCAAATTGGGCTTTAACATCTTCATCATAGCTCAGGTGATATAAAAGCTTAATAACAATATTTTGGTGTCGATCATCCGCTGCAAAAAAAGATTAAAATATTAATTTTATAAATAAAATATAAATGATTTTGTTGCTTGACCTTATAGAGGAAGACAAACTTGAACTTAAGGAGTAGGAGTATGACGACGAAAGCAAAATGTATAGTGTTGACGCAAGTGAAGACTCGGATGATTATTATAGTCTTGTCTTGGTTATGTGTATGTCAGAAATAGTTTCTACAGGTGTCCAGGAAAATGTGGAATATCTCTTAGATGCAGATAGAACATGAACAAATAAGATGACAAGTTCCTATAAAAATTTTTCCTGCAGGCCCCTCCTAAGGAGATAAGCGTTCCTGAAGGACGCCGCTGGAAATCGGTTTTTATTGAATTTCTTTTAAAGTAAATAATATCATTTAATAAAAATTTAATGTGATGGACACTAGTAAGGACCTCTTAAAATAGTGCCTTTGTAACATATTTAGCTTTTGTAGTTTACCAGGGGCGGGCTAATCTTTACAACTTAATGCCTAAATTTTTAACACCCTGTGTGATAAAGACTTTAAAAATATTATAAACTGGAGAGCATGAACTATAGATTTTAGAAAAACGTACTCTTGCTTATTGTCGTTAAAATGAACCGTTTACGAGAAAAACTTTGCAAAAAATGTGCGTTTTAGTTTTTATCAGCACCAAAAAAACCTATTGCTGTTGCAAACGTTACTAAGGTACGAAATAAATAAAATATCCGGCATTTTAGAACTTGTCATCACATCGTTGACACATTGAATTTATTCGAAGTATGGAATACACGTTTATTGAGTATGCAGATATGCATCTGATGTATGGTCTTGCATCTTGCAGGTCTTTAGAAGCCAGAAGATTATATCACGAAAGATTTCCTAATCGTACTCTACCAAACCATAAGACATTTGAACGTGTTGACCAACGTCTAAGGGAGAATGATGGGCGATTCCAGTTAATAAGGCAATACATATTATTGACTATCTTCATAATTTTACGAAAGTTTGGAAAAAGTACTACTGATGCTGGTGTGAGAAGAACCGTACGTATGCCGCGATTAGAGTAACGTATTTTAAATGCTGTAGGTGACAATCCATCAACGAGCACTTGACAATTATCAGCACAGTTTAATACATCGAAAACAATAGTACATGAAGTTCTTCATGAACAGCTGTTATATCATTTGCAAAAAATACATGAACTGATAGAATCAGGGGGGGGGGCACATTTATGGGGCAATTGGGTTTCGAGTTCGAGCGCCATCCGACGAGGAAGCAGGGAAATATTCGTGATTAATTGTAAGCTAACATTGTAGATGACTCTGTGTAGGAATTATTTGTTCAGAAGTGGTTGTTTGAAGTTTTTTTTTAGTTTGTTTTCTAATTTGTTTTAAATAGTGTATTATTTAAAGACTTATTATCTTGTGTTAGTTTATAAGTTTTCTTTGTTGATTTATTAGTTCAGAAGTAGTTTTTATTGTCAGTTTGTGTTAAATAGTGTATTAGTATAAAAAGACTATTTAATCTTGTGTTAGGTTCGAAGTTTTCATAAATTATTTTCACCATAAACGTAAGTAAGCCTATATCTAATGAATATTAGCTTACAAGCAGTTATTCCATACAATGAATTTATTTTCTAAACTTTGGAACGTTAACATGGACAGCAGTCGATATATATGGAAGTGTATTACAAATAATTGTGTTATATTTTGAGGTGTTACATGCTCAAAAAGAGTATACCTCCATACATTACGGATTACCTTCTTAAGTAATCTTTTTTAAGAACACCTATGCTGAATCTAGAAATATTTATGTATTTTTTTTATAATTAAATATATGTATATAATTATGTACATGTTTCTTTTAAATTTAATAGGTATGTAATCAAAAAAGTAAAACAATGCATAATACTACAAAAGGAATAATTTAAATAAGTCAGTTTACGTATCAACCTTCGAATGCAGATTTTACTGAAGTTCAAACCATAGTTTGTCCAATACTACTATGCTTCCACGATAGATGTCGCACACAATACATATCTAATAATTTAACATTAAGTGTCCTTTCTCTTTGGGGTATTCCCTGATAGAATGCAGTTTGCAAATTGGGTAGTGGATCAGCAACGTAATAATGTTAACTTCATGAGCATTATTCTTTTCACGGATGAAGCAAGGTTCACCACCCCCTCCTTCTTACAACAGCACCTCTAGCTCTTTATAACTAAATATTAGTAGTTATTTATTATAAACAAATACTTGTGTGCTTAATATCACAGGAAGTAACGATCGTTAAGATCATGACATCTTTAAGTACTTATTTCATTCCCAAAGGGGTTGAAAGCGAATGAGTCGTTATCCATTGTTTATACATATTTTGATGACATAAAATATTTCAACAAGACTCAAATTTTAACCTACTTTTACAGCGTTATTAATTTCGATCAGGAATTCGTTCATTTTGAACACGCGACGTTGCTGGAATAGCACCAACGCTAGGGTCCGGCTACAATAGTGCCTTGAGAGAGACGGGTGTCATTTAGAAGATACTGTCTTCAAAAAATAAAATCGGCATTATTAAACTCTACAACAACAAAAAAAAACTTCATCCTGTTTTAAATTCAATTTTGAACATGAAAATTTCCTGCTGGACACATTTACAGTACACCTAAACAAGTTACTGAATATCTCATTAAACTGATATGCATTTATTAAATGAAATACAGGTAAAAATTAAATATTCTTGTAATATACTCACTTAACAGGCTGACCAGTTTCGGTAGTAATCCGATCTTTATCATTTTCGATCTCAGATCACCGTCAAAACTCAAATTAAAAAATATCTTCAACGTTAAATGAACTAAGTCCGCGTTATTTGTTTGAAGTAAGCGCGGTAACTTCTCGATGACATTAAGTTCAGCCATATTATCTTTGTTGCACTGCATTATAGACAATTTCTTCAGAAAAGAGACAACTATAATCAACAGTTCCTCGTGCTCTCTCTCGAGGGCTTTCACTAATAAACCGACTATATTCTTCTTGGCCATTTTCTCTTCAACATTTTCATCTTCCGCTATATTCAATAGTAAATAAAATGCTACCCTTAACAGCTGCTCTTGTTTCTTGATCAGTGTGCGGTACTTTTTTATTTTTTCCGTTTCCGAAAGCTGCTTTTTTTCAGTTATACTTTCCGTAGAATTAGATAGATCGTCGTATACGCTGCCATCCATAACGGATTTCATATTTACTTCTGTATAGTTTCCGGATTTCGGTCGTACTGGTTCCGGTATACGACTTCTGGGAATTTCCGACATACTTGCACTATTTGGACATGGTCTACGGATAATAGGCGGTTCCGTTTGCACCTTTTGACCTTCTAATTCGGCTTTCCACTCGTCATAACGCCTCAATTCGAAATCTATTATGTCCATGCATAATGAACCAATCTAGAAATTAACGCACAAATTGGAAAAACATTTTATGGTTGATGTTAAATGGGGTAAACTGGAACTGAAGAGTCTAGTTGAGTTTTTCTAAACACACTATACTAGAATCGCTGAAGGGATTCAGTAATACAAGTGCGTGATCACAACGTGATCAAAACATCCTATGCATAAAAACGTTCGGCGGCGAAGAATCTGTTCAGCGATTTGAGTATAGTGTACCTTATACATATAATTTAAGTATAAAATAAACTTAAATCAAGTTCATGTATTATTTAGTGTCATTTTAAATATGCAATTGTTGTATTAAGACCGGCGTTTACCAATAAATAGAAACTTATGCAACTTATATTACTCGCGGAACGGGTAGACGCAAAGAGGTGTGAGTAGGTAGAGGTAGACGATATTCGGTTCTGTCACAGCGCTTCGGTTTTATTCACACATTCTATCATAGATAAAGGAATACTATAGATGTTAAACATAATGTATAAAGAATGAGTACTTACGGAACTGTTGATGTTGTCGATGTTTTATAATATGCCAATTTTCTCTTGCCCATAACTGTTATATTATTATACACTCGAATATTATAGGTGTATATGACATTTAAATGCGAGTGTCAGTTTCTAATCAAACTGTCACTCGCATTTAAGTCTGCAATAGCCGACCGATTCCGATAGATTTACGTCTTCGCTAGGACCGGTAGAGATACCGTAAAGTGGGGATAGACGACGCGATTAGCTTGGAAAAAGCTCGTGTAAAATGTGTGTGACAATGTTTACTGTTTAATGTTTTTTATCTTTAAAAATAATTACATAAATTTGATTTTTTCTTTATATCGTACATCAAATGTGCAGCTAGCGCGTAGAGGTTGTTTTTTTTCTTTTGTGTGCCAGCCTTAGTTAGTAGACATTACTCAAATTCATGCACTTTTGGGGTTATTTCTAAAACGCATAGCTTTCTTAAGAAAATAAATTAGTACAAAAACTGACCTTGACATAAATTGATGCCTTTTGCATCACTACCCCAAATTTGAGATTCTAAAATTACAAAATGAGTTTAAAAACGCGAAACGGCGATGCCTTAATTTTCGATAGGTAAACGCCCCTCTTAAGCATTTTTTGCAAAAGTGTTAAGGGGGCGTTTGAATCATAGAAAACATAAGTAATTTCGTTACTGTTAAAGAATAGCAACATTTTAGTCCTAAAGATGTCGCATGCTGTATCAAAACTCATCATCTCAAATATACAAATTGAATTGGCAGAATTTGTTTGAAATAACAAATAGGTATACAATCACTATTAAATCATTTTAAATAACTTAGATAGTTATGATTATCTCTTAATTTCCTTAGATAATCAGTCACACTACAGTATTTTCGGATCTCGCGACCTCTCTTAGAGAATCCTGCAAGGTGTCTATGTGTGTGTACAAATATAGCCGTTCTTTACCAATTATTTAAAATATGCAAATAAACCAAACTAATACATCATTGTCAAAATTTTTCTTATATTTCTCTTCTAGGAAACACACGTCATAGGTTAAGGGGTTCTTTTGATAAAATTGAAATACAAATTTTATAAAAAGAATTTGTGTAAATTAAACCCCTATGCCCTAACCATACGTAGGTGGATATTATGACTTATTACATGCAATAAAATAATCAATTAATGATTTTATAACCGACATTTGAATAATTATAAAATTATGTTTTATATGATTCAAACGTCCTTATATAATATATAGTTAATACATTTTTTAAATTTTCTTACCTTATAATGTAAAATAACATGATGAAAACAGGAATAAGTAGAAAAACAAAAAAATATAAATACTAGATTTGTGCTTAGAACTATACTCTTCTTCCAATCTTCCCGTAAAACCCTAGCAAGAGCACTTAAGAATGTTTCTGAAATATTAACAAAACATTATTTATGTTGAAATAGGTTACTGCATGAAAAACCTAACCATTTTTTGAAAGAGATTCTAAATTTTCAGGATCCCTAGCGAGTATTAATATCAAATGAGAAGCTTTCACTTTGTCAGCAATTCCCTCATACAATAGCTCAACGTATTCATTTAAACAATTTATATTTGCATTTTCATCAGTAGTTGTTATTGTTTTAACTGTGTCAATATCTATAAATAAAGATCTGTAAAACTAAATGCCCTAGTAGTGCATTTAAATATTTATTGTACCTTTTGTATTATGAGATATTTTACGTTTCTTTAAATAATAAATTGTTTGTTCAACTTCTACTAATCTAGACGGATGCAGTAAATCACATTGTGCTAAAACTTCCCTCGCTAACACATTACAGTCTGTCCGAGTGTTCAACATTGGTAATTCAATAATCTTTTTCATGTTCTAGAAGTGTATAAAACTAATAGAGATTAACATGATATTAATATGCTCACTAACAGTCTTTTCACCAAACAGAACATTTTCATTGTCACCGAGTATTTGAACTTCCAACTCATAATTTAAAACTAAAGCATTTAAACTTGGATGAACATCTAATGTACCTGGTCTTCGATCTCTAAAAAATATATAAGAAGATTTTTACACAAGTTCATAAGTTTCTGTAGTTAAGTATATTACGTTCTCATAAATTTTGCGTCCTCAGGGTCCATACTCTGTAATAACTTATAAGTAATATAAATTAAATAGCCTATCACTAAAATAATACTTAAGAGCACCGATAATACATTAACAATTGTTATTAACATGCAATAATTAAACTAAATAAAATCATTTTGTTTTGACGTTTATGACATACAATGACATTTGTAAAATTAGTTCTGCCAATATTAAAAGAAGAAATAATCAATAAAGTTACTAAATACATGGACTGTAAATTACTATACTGTGTGTATCGAAGTTGAGTATGTGTTACAATTTTTCCATTTTGATTTTAATGCAGCCGCAATGTATTAACATTTAGCTAACATCAAAATACAATATAAGCAATGTATATTACGAGAAATTCATTATTGATATGATACATTTTAGGAATCTGTCGAATTTTTAGAATATTGTTCTAAAGTTATTGATACCTACCCTCTATTCTCCATGTATATATTCCTTTTTCAGAAATGTAATAAGTAATAATAATTAAAAAATACCTATTTAGAAATTTTAATCTAAATCAAATAAGGAAAGCTATAGATGTATGTATAAATTTATAAATAATATATTTATTAGAATTTTATAAAACAGCTTCTTCCTACACGTATATGCCTTTTTATAATTTAGGAAAATTAGGGTGGGTTTGTTTTCTAAACAAGCATTTCATTTATATATTACTTAACTAAAAATTAATATCTGATGTTTCAAAACAAAACACAATAATTCTATAAGTCTATATTAATTAATTTAGTAATTTTCGTTATCTGAGAGCACCCTTAGGAATAAATTTAATAAAAATGCATTTTTCTGTACCTATTTGATTTATTGCAAACAAATACACAATATAATGAGCCTATTCGTGTATCATTATAAAAAGATTTCATTAATTTTCCTATAAAATTTTACCGATTTAGTGTATTACTTTAAACGTATTTTATGCTAATATTTAAATCATTTCGTATTTACATTTATAACGTCGAACTTGATAAGATTTCTCGCTCAGCTTGGGCTATATATTTTAATGTGTTGTTTAGAATTTCTTGTAGTTCTTCTTTGTTGTGAACGAAGCTTTCCCTAGATGTAAGTGTTACTTGTAGCCGGCCGTCGTATGAAAATATATTAAATATAAAACCTGAAATGACAATAAACATATTTAGTTTCGAATAGTTACAATTATTTTGAGCAACAGTCATCACTTGAAATATTTCTGAAGGAATCTTAAAAATATTAGATAAAAAAACTGCATTTTTCAATGACGACCTGAAGAAATAACTGTAGCCTTTTTTATTTTACGGTTAACAGAAACTTTAGAATCTAATTACTACAAGTTTTCATTCATTAAAGTGATACTAATTTGTTTTAAGTTTATTTTGAATATTCCTTTTGTATACCGGCTGTCCCAAACAATAGATAATCATAAGTTCTACTATTCAACATTATTTTCTTTTATACAGAGTGTTCAACAACGACAAAGCAACACAAACATATGTTTTTTTTAATGAAATACTATGCATTTTTACATTAGCTATGATAGAGCTGATTAAACTAGTATCAATTTGTATTAGTCAATTTTCAACTGTTTCCGAGATATGGCGATTTTTCGTCAAAAAATTTCCAACTTTTTAAAATTGCTATGAAAAAAAACCGATTAATGATCAAAGATGGACTCAGTTAGTGATGATATTATTTCAGTAGATGAATTTAATATTTATTTCGACATTTGAACGTACGTTCTTTAGAGTTACATACCATTCGCAAGAGTTAAAACTTCTAAAAAGTATTAAATGGAATGTATATTTACACGCCACTGAAAAGTACTAAAAATATACTATTTAAAAATAGTCACTTAATGTAGTTCCATTAAAATGCATTAAGCGACAAGCTTAAAAAATCATGAATTAGCATAGCTATTGTAACTTTTACCGCCTTCGGCATACGATTTCGAAATAGGTTTGAATATATTTTAAAATATAGGCTTAATATGATTCTGCAAACAAAAATATTGGCTGTTTCTTTTATATTTACAAATAAGACATTAACTCCGCCTGCAGCATCGGGGGGGGGGGGTTGAGTAGCTTCCCGGTGCTGTTGTCGGTTCTAAGCCCGGACAAGGGAGGAACGTTTCTGGGTAAAGCTAGCAACCTGCCCGTAGTAAAAAAAGTATTTAAAGGCTCACAGAACTGATGGTCCAGCCTCGGAACTAGGATAGAATTAGCGACGACGAACCATGCACAAGAACGGAAACGAATGTGGAAGAAAAAACAATATATAACAAGAGTGCCACCTAGAATGGAAAGGGCTAAGAAATTATTCTAGAGATGACCAAATATAACTTCGATGTATGTGTTTTATCTGTGATAAAGGTAAAGGGTCAGGACATCCTGAAATATACAAAGTATATGCTACTGTACGGCGGCAAACTGAAAAAAAGGATAGAGCACACTCTGACGTAGGGATACTGCTACATGGAAAATATGAGGACAACATTGAAGAGATAAATTATATCAATGACAGAATTGTCATCGTTGTCCTAAATTACAACACTGACAAATTACACATAATATGCACCTACTCTCCCGACACGTCAAGACTAAAAGGAGAAGCCTATAAATCATATATAGAACTTCAAAATACGATAAACAAAATAGATAAAAACCAAAAAATTCTACTCAGAATTGCTCATAGATCTGTGTGCCAGAAACGAATTACACATAAACAGTACATCCCACTTTACACCGACTTCAGGTGTTCCGCAAGGATCAAACCTTGGTCCCCTACTATTTAATATATTTATTAATGATCTCTTAAATTCTCTGAACTCCTCTGTCCTGGATTATGCGGTTGACCTAAAGATCTTCATGGAAATTAGATGTGTTGAAAACTGTCGTTTATTTCAAGACAATTTGCAGATAGTTTATGATTGGTGTATACAAAATAAAATATTCTTAAATGTAGAAAAATGCGCAATAGTCACGTAAAGTTTCCAACCCAGTCTTCTCTGATTACCACGTGAATTAAATAGTAATACCCAGGCATACGCATTTCAAGGATTTGGGAGTCCTCTTCGATTCTGCTCTCTGATTTACGGACCAAATTTTTTCAGTTTGCAGTGCGGCTACTAAATCATTGGGTTTCCTTATCCGTTCATGCAGGAATTTCAATGGTTAACTGGCTGTGAGGTCGATCTATTTATTACGCTTTCGTTCGAAGTATACTGGAGTACTGTGCTATCATTTGGTAACCGCACTATTTATACCAGGAAATAATCGTGGAGCTCGTACAAACAGGGCCGCCGCGTGGGTGTGTCAAAATTGTTCACCGCACAAGGGCGCCTGGGCAAAAGGGGCGCCAAAATTTATGGTACCGGCACGACTATTCTTTATGTGCTGAGAAGCTGTTGCGGCTCAACGTCGTTGTTTAGTTTGCCCTTTTTTTGCAATGATAATACATACATTTTTTAAATGTGGCAACCAAAAGTCGCCATTATGGAGTGTTCAATTTTTAAAAAATTATATCTTTCTTTTGTGCCAGTAAATTATGGATCAGCCGGTATGAGTGTATATATACCGTAGTCGACATATTTTAATTTCTGATACGAAAGAAGAAAGAGGAAAAGAGCGCGACGAAATAAACTAAAGATAAACATAAGCGGGGCTGCCAAGACAGTACACTCGACAAACGTTTCCTATGAAATGTAAGGCGCGAGGGCCCCCCGACACTGCGTTGCTCTCCCACCACTGTTAGCAAGCAGGCATTGCTGCATATTATAAGGCCATCTTCTGCATGGTATAGAAGTATAAACCGAAATTAAAATTTGACGCCTACGGTATATAATTTTGATATTATATGAATTATTAAAGAGTAAATTTACTTTGGCAGATCGTTAAATCATGTATTAAATCCTAAGTCCACTTAAGATACTTCTCAAGTACAGAAATAGAATAATGACTAATTATTAGTGAGACCCATAGATGGCTGATATTTCGGTAGATGAAACTGTGAAGTTTTATTTTAAAATCAACTTACCTGTATTGAGAAAACCTGGCACGAAGAAAAATATATCATCGGCTTGGTATCCTTTAAGTGTACACTTTTCGAATCCTATCAAATTCGTCACACCAATGGTCATGTTACTCATGAATGGTTCACAACAATATTTCGTGAATTTGATTGGTAAATAGGTGCAGATGTAGCGAAGACATAAATATGCAACCTGAAATATAATTAGTATTTTGTTATACAAGGTGTGTATAAATTGTATAAAGATTACTCAAATCACAAATATGTAAGTATGTAAGTTTAAGATAATTTGGTAAATCCTCCGAAAATTGACTAATGTACCGTGCCTTCAAATACTTTCCGCATTAGAGTAGGCTGTTTTTGAAGTTTTTAAGTAATCAATGTTGGTGTACATGCTAATTTTTTGAAAACTTCAAATTCTGACAGTTGTCATACTTAAATTCAAGTTATAGACGCCTATTATTATTTACATGACATAACCAAACTATTAAAATTATTTACTGTCACCAACCATTAAAAAAAAGCATGGCCGTCTCTAATGCGGAAAGTACCACGCGATCATTTAAATTCTAAATTATAGCAGGCGGGATTTTTTTTATTAGGTTGTCCAGAATGTCAATTATTGATTAATTAACATTTTGAAACGTCACTTTGACAATTCAAATTGTAAATTAGTACTTATATACCAACTTAATTTAAATTTCACAGCCTGCTCTAATTTAGAATTTAAATGATCGCGTGGTATTTGAAGGTACGGTACTTCGGAAGTGTAATCTTATGGTATCATTCAAAGCGCCTTTGAAATTAGCACGTATTTGTTAGAACGTACATAAAGAACAACTCACAAAGCCCCTGATTTGAATAATATAAGAAAAATTACAGTCGTGCCATAAAGATGGAAAAATTAAATATCTTAGTATCACTGGAAATACAATCTCAAAAAGAAGACTTTTCTAATATATTTAGGGGCTGGTTTTTCCAACTCCGATTAAAACACCGGTTAGGGTAATCATTGATTAACACGGGTTAGTACAAATTTGCGTTTTTTCAATATCGGTTAGAGCTAATCATTGATTAAGAACGTCGTTAATTTAACTAGTGTTTGGTGTACCTGATAAAATATTAAACAGTGATACACATGCGCATAACCTAAGAAATTTGATTTTCTATTATTATTGACAGCTCTTATGCATTTGTTTCCGGTATGAAAGCACTTTTTGGAATTAGTTAATAATTATTTTCATCAGCGATTTAGTAATTGTATTATTTCTTTTATAAACGAAATGAGCAGTATAATTAAATTTTTGTATTTCTCAATAGCAGCACGTAATCAATAAATTTGTTAAAATTTGGGGTGCCGAATGTCACTCAAAGTTCATTTTTTACATTCACATTTGAATTTCTTTCCTGCTAATTTAGGAAAAACAATATCAAGATAGTGGGGATCCCGTCATGATGGGATGTTTTTGCTGGTTTCTCATTAGAGAAGGCAACAGGCAACAAAAAATGAGGTGTGGCCACCATCGGATTATCTTATACGTATGAGCGTTTCAAACTATACAATTTTAAGAATTTTTTTACACAAAAATTATTCAAAATCCTATTCTAAGAACTTCTATTCTCTTAATAAGTCGCTCTAGAATGCATACTTTGCAAGATATTCGAAAAAAAGTGCTACTATACATATGTATATATAGAATGCATAATTTACGGCATATTTGCAAAAAATCGCTATGCGATAAGAGTAAAAGTGGTACTTCCGGGCTGAATTTTGAAATTTTTTTTATACAAAAGATATTGAAAATTATGTTTTAAATACTTTTATACCCGTAACGTACTTGTCTAAAAAGCATGACTTGCGAATTATTCGGTCTGAATTTTGAAATTTTTTTTATACAAAAGATATTGAAAATTATGTTTTAAATGCTTTCATACCCGTAACGTACCTGTCTAAGAAGCATGACTTGCGAAATATTCGCAAAAAACTGATTTTCCATAGGAGTAAAATACCTACTTCCGGTAGGAATTTCGAAAAACTTTTTAAATAAAACTATTCCCAATTTTAATTTTAAGTACATATGAATTCTTTATAAATTTGTTTAAACTTAGTAGTTGACGAATTATTGGCAAAATTCGATTTTTTCACCGAAGTAAACAGCTACTTCCGGTCTACCGATTTTACTAAAAAACTAATCATATCTCAAGAGAGAGATTGTACACGTAAATACAAAATTTGGAATTGATATTTATAGCGGTTTGACCGCTATCGTGATCACACACAGACACACAGATATTTTTTAAAAACCACTTTTTCGGTATCAGGGAACTTCAAAACGTGGACATCTGCTAAAATCTCGAGGTCGAAAATTTTCGTCATCACTAGGGCGCGGACACATACGGTTGATGACTCATTACACATGGGCGCACTATTGAAATGTTGTATTTTTAAAGAGGTTTTAATTTTATTTATATAATTGGATAACAAATGGCTGGCGATCTATAAAATACAAAATACCTTATTATTTGTTCATTTTCTCTTCTGTAAGAGTTGTTATCTTTGAATTAAGTACATCCTTGTAGATAGAAAACGTCCTTTCTACATCGCAACTGGTTATAGGTGCGTACTGGAAATATTTTTTTATTTCAGCGTATTTAGTATACACAATTGCCGCAATTTTATTAAATCTGGATTTCTATTAAAAACTGCGTCTAACTGTTGCCGAAGGCCACATCCGAAGTCACTTGGAATACTTTTTAAATTATTAATAGCCACATCTAATGTGGTTAATCCATCTTTTAATTTGAGATTTCGATTTCCAAAATATGTGATTAGTTTAGACAAATTTCAAAAGTTTCCTAAGGGAATAACAACTGATTATTTTTAAATTTGGGATTTGTGTTAGTTCCTTGCACTCAGAAATACTTCGAGCATCGTCATTTAAACATGTAACGAAATTTTATAAACTATCGAAATTCTCTGCATAAAAACTATTTCTGTGTATGTTTCAGCAAAGCTAAGTGACGAACGTGCGATATTTTGGCATTCTGTAACGATATTTTACAGACTTTGTAATAAATTTCGGAATCACTGACAATTCATTTTCAAATCAGAAAAAGTAACATAAACAACGTTCTAGACCATAGGTTCCCAAAGTGGGCGATAACGCCCCCTTGTGGGCGCTGCAGGTCTAAAGGGGGGCGGTAAGAGACCCAGAAAAAAAATGGGGGCGTTGTGTAAAGGCTTAGGGGGCGATTTGTAATTTCATCTAGAATCTAGGAGGACTCTTAGACACCGACTGAGCTCTCGACTCTCGACTAGGGATGGGCGATAAACATCGATGTTCATTGAACATCGATATTTTAGGATCGATGTTCGATGTTTTTGCATCGATGTTTGCAATTTAGATTTATCGATAAACTATCGATGTTAGAAGAAATATAGTGAACATCGAACTTTTAAGCTTGACAAAATGTATTTGCACTAATCACAAAATAAAACAGCGTCCTCTGTTGACAAATACAAAAATGTTTCCAAATTAACAGCTCACATACAGGCTACGAGGATGTAAAATTGTCTACGAATAAAAGAAGTATTTAAATTACACAGTGCTATATCATATAAATTCGAATATTTCATTTTAGGCTCTTTTAAATATTACTCAGTATAAATATTTAAATAATATATAATTAAATACATAAATTTATAGTACTTTTAATGTGCAGAATAAAAGTTAAATTATGTATGCATGCAGAATAAGTGAAGGAGGTAAACGTATTTTCATAGAAAAAGAAGGGAGATAGACATTACCGATGTATACTTCTTCGGGAAATTCCCTAGTGCGTACAATCATACACGACGATACACGTATTAAATGCAAGATGACACATCAGAAATATAAAACCATATCCATATGTATCTCGGTATTTGCCAGCGTAGTCAAAAAAAATGCAAGACTATAAAATTCCAAATAAAAATCGTTCTCTTAAAAAGCTTTGATACACGTAAATGTATATATTTTTTAAGTATCAGACGATTTAAGTCATGTGGTTGTTTCATGCGTAATTGCATAATATTGTTTTTTTATATAGTTTTTTTTGAGTAGTTTCTAAAGTTAACTACATATTATAAATGTATATATTTCTTTTATTATTTTTTTTGAATAGTGATATCTTTTATATCATTTTGTTAAGGACGTAAATTAATTAAGTTATAATAAAGTTTTTGTTAAACTGCCAAAAAATAAATCTATAAATATAATTATCGATGTTTAAAAACATCGATGTTTGGTAGTCGATATTTTGCAACCATCGATGTTGATCAACGATGTTAACATCGATGTTTGATATCGATGTTTACCCACCGATGTCCCATCCCTACTCTCGACTACAGCTTGTGAACATCAACTAATATTAATTAAGAGATTGCTCAAACCAACTCGGTTCGATATTTCTCTCCGAGTAGTTCATATATCTGTCCTGTTTTATTGAATAAATAAAATAAAAAACATATCAATCGGTCGCTCCGTTTCGAAACGAAAAGAGACACAAACAAACAAATAAAAAGGCAACTGTATCAATCGGCTGGTTCATAGAATACTTGTTCTTACTTGTTGAGTACGATTGAGCGTCGAATGAGATAAACGAGTTTATGCATGTTTGTCTTATTCCTGTCGGTGCGTGCTGCTTATGCAATCCTATATAAACAACGTAATATTTATTTTATTTTCATTTGCGGTTTCGCGCGTAATAGATAAGCAGTACTTAAGTTCAACACTTATACTTACGTATTTCTCAAAACAAAACAATGTCGGAAGTAAAAAAGAAGAGACGGCAATACTGTGCGGAATATATTAAATTCGGATTCATTGAAAATCCTACAAACCCATCGTCGCCTTTGTGCCTTCTATGCCTAAAAACATTTTCGAATGAAGCAATGAAGCCTTCAAGACTTCAAGATCATTTGAATAAAATGCATCCAGATAAGAAAGACAAGAATGTAGCATATTTTCAAGACCTAGAGAAGAAGCATAATACTCGGCCAAGTGTAGCAAAACTCTTTTCGGCGGCTGCTAAGCAAGATGACGACGGACTTCGAGCTTCGTACAACATCTCTTTGTTAATTGCTCAAAAAGGCAAACCACACAACATCGGAGAAGTGTTAATTTTGCCAGCAATAAAGGAAGTAATAACTACTGTGCTTCATAAACCGGCCGCAGATATTATCGGAAAAATTCCTTTGAGTAATAATTCTGTGCAAAGACGAATTGATGAAATGGCCGGAAACATAGAAGAATCATTGTGCAATCATCTGAGGACTAGTCAATTCTCAATTCAGCTCGATGAGTCCACTTTACCAACTAATGAAGCATTGTTGCTCTCTTACGTGAGGTTTATTAAAGATGAGAAAATATGTGAAGAACTATTGTTTGCTAGAAATTTAGAGACCGATACAAAAGGCGAAACCATATTCAATACATTGGAAAAGTTTTGTGATGAGAAAGAGATTCCCTTGAAAAATATTATATCAGTTGCTACGGATGGCGCTCCGGCTATGACAGAGTGCCATAAAGGCTTCATAGCGTACGTAAAAAATAAAATTCCAGATGTCCTTGCTGTACATTGCGTTATTCATAGACAACATTTGGTTGCTAGAAATTTAAGTGAACGACTATTTCAATCACTGCAATATGTCATCAAAGCAGTCAATAAAATCCGTAACTGCTCTTTGAATGATAGATTATTTCATCAGCTTTGTGTTACTAATGACGAAGATTTCAACCGTTTGTTGTTTCATACCGAAGTTCGTTGGCTATCAAGAGGCAATTGTCTGACTCGATTTTACAACCTGTTTGACTCTGTGATAGAGTTTTTGGAAACTAAAGATACAGAATTGCGCAACAAGCTCATTACATCAAAAAATGATATAGCTTACATGACAGACCTGTATAAATTGTTCAACAACATGAATCTCCAACTGCAAGGCGATGAACTAAATTTAATTAAAACAAAAAATGTCGTTGCTGCTTTCGCAGCCAAACTGCTTCTACACAAAAAGAATATGGGCAGACGTGAGTTTCATAATTTTCCGAATTTATCAGTATCCTGCAGTAACGACGACTTGTTTGCCTACTGCCAACATTTGGAAAAGCTCCACATTGACTTCACCGAACGATACCAGGATATTTTGAACTTGGAAATACCAGACTGGGTGTTGGATCCGTTTTCAAATGTCAACACAGCAATATCACCACATCTGGAAGAAGAACTTATCGAATTGACAACGAACGAGGAAATAAAAATCAAGTTCAAAAATGGCTACCAAGAATTTTGGCTACAAAAACCGATCCCGCAATTGTACCCTGGATTGTGGTCAATCATTCAACGATTCTTGATAGCATTCCCATCGTCATATTTGTGTGAACGTGGATTTAGTGCTGTAGCAACGCTGCTTACTAAAAAGAGAAATCGTTTGCATGTTACCGAACGTGGTGACTTGCGGCTGTTCTTGAGTAAATTGGAACCTGATATCAACAAACTTATTAAACAGCATCAGATTCATCCTTCACATTAGTTTTTATATTAGAATCGATTATGTTTGTTTTATTTTGAATTTTGAATAAAAGATACTTTGTCTGAATACTATAAAGTTGCGTTTCAATAATCATTCTCATTGGCAGGTGTAGCCCGTAAAAGTTAACTTGAGACCTGAGCGCCGTTGTGTACTACCTACTACGCTCAGGTCTCAAGTTAACTCATTCATTCTAAACGAGACTTTTACTATAACCCATAGTAAAAGTCTCGTTTAGAATGAATGTTTAATCTCCGCTAATATAGCTCACAATAATTAATTTAATTTGAAGTTATAGTGGTTTTTGAGTAGGTGAAAAAATGGGGGCGCTAAAAAATAATTTATTCTCAAAGTGGGCAGTAGGCAAAATAAGTTTGGGAACCACTGTTCTAGACCTAAATAAATGATAACTAAAAATGTACGCGTATGTCATTGAAACTAAACGAAATCCAGTGCACACTTACGTCTAGATAATTAGGAGAAGGCGATTCAATAAACCGGTATTAAACAGACTATCACAAAAATTACGAGGTACGTAATTAACAGTCAAAACAATGAAAAAACGAAACTAACGTAAGTATGAATGAAAATGTTATTTCTCTTGCGAAATATAAGGTAAATATAATAAATTTTAAAAACTCCTATCTACGCCGATGAAAAAAGGATTTTACTCAAAAATTCCTTATTTTATAGGCATTTTTTGCACTGATTCTCGGGCACTTCTCGGGCGTAAACAGATGTTGCAGTTCACCATATGAATTAGTGCTATTCAGTAAGCGTGTGTTATTTACATTATTTCTTTGCTCCGTTGTAACTTCGTCGTAGTTTAAACCGGTCATGTCCGCGCCCTAGTTATCACAATACTTCCTTATACTATGTATAAGAAAGTAAAAGAAGAAATAACTCTGTTTATGCAACACGTTAATATATCAGCAATTTTCCTTTGTGTGTACTTAAGTGTTTTTGTATTCTCGATACCAATTAAACATTCACGTATTTGTTATGTTAAAATATTTATACTTATCTATTTCTTTTTATAACTCCTGTATAACAAGTTCCTAAATACAATATTATTGTTTATCTACTAGCGGAGTATGATTATAACTCTAAAACTAGACGTGGTGGAAAGATTTGGCTTTTGGCTATGCCTACAGTTAAACACTGTAAGAACAGTACACCCATTTTTACAAGTTATTAAAAAAAAAAAATGGGCTTGTGTTTTTAGATCAATGGATGGTTTTCGGGATTAGTACTTTTCTTCGTATAAATTTGTTAAGAAATGTATATTTGGTGAAAATAAAATGTTATTAGATAGGTACAGTAATTTTTGTGTTGTTTATCTAATTTTTATGAATTTTTTGGAATTTTATGTCTTATTAAAAAATATGCCTTTTAATGCGTTTTTTTGTTAAAGTTTTATGTCATATTTGTTGCCTTTTCGTCAGGTCTTTTATGATTATTATTTTTTATGATTATGATATTTATTTATTTTATTATTTAGCGTACTTACCAATGGATCAATTGCGTAACGCAAAGATTCGTTGTAGGAGTGTATGTACTCTATTATGTTCTTCATGCTTCGTTCTTCCATATTAGAGGGCAGAGTCAACGCTAGAAATCCAAAATTATTGTTTATGTCTTCAAAGCTATATATACCACGCTGCAACTTGACTAAGTCATCTATTTTAAGTCGAATAACGGTACCAACTGAAAAGTTATCTAACGTGACATTTCGCTAAAAATGACAAAATAAAGTTATTCAGTGTGATAATCTCTTGACACTTGAATAAACAGTAAATTAAACTTATAATTATGTGCGAATTTCGTATTTTTCAAAATATCATTACAGGACTGCAAAATAATTAGGACAGGAGATTATATTATCTAACTAGCCATGAGGAAAACAAGCGATGATCGCAAATTTTTGCCGTCAAGTTGCTGTGATATTTTAATATTAATTCACCAAATTCGTTCATATCCAAGATGTTTTTTTATTTTTGTTTAGCGTTAACTAGCGAAAAGTGAGTTTAATGCAGCTAGAATACAGAAGCATAATCAAGCTTTTGACAAGGGAAACAAATGGCCACAAGAATATTCGCTAGAAGATGGGGAAGATGCGCTGTCACATTTTAGTCCAAACAACTTCAAGCCAACATTAGAAAGGCATGTTAAAGCAAGAACCAATGAAGACATTACGAAACTTAAGGTTCTGGTCTCAGCGGATCGATAAGAATTTCAATAATTGCCGATAAAGTGGAAGTAGTAAAAGCTACAGTAGGTAGTACTAATTTTGCATGAAGATTTAGGACCGAACCAGGTTCCAGCTTGACAGATTAAGAAATTGGTTAGGCCTGAGCCAAAAATGTATCGGAAACGTATTTGCTAAGAAAACTTGATGGCTTTGGCCATTGAAAAAGAGTCTTTTTCGAAAATTATAACAGGTGCTGAAACGAGGGAAACACTAGGATTCATCGACGAAACAATAGTCCGTGCAATGACTCTACAAGAAATGCACACCATCAAAAAGGGCAAAAAGACAGATTTCATCAGAAAAGCTGATAAGGGCATGTTGAAGCAGAAACTAATGATGACTTCACGAATGTTGAGGTTGTGGTTTCTGCGAATCGAGAACAGTTTCAATAATTGCCGATAAAGTGGAAATAGTAAAAACTACAGTAGGTAGTACAAATTTTGCATGAAGATTTAGGACCGAACCAGGTTCCAGCTTGACAGATTAAGAAATTGGTTACACCTGAACAAAAAATGTATCGAAAACGTATTTGCTAAGAAAACTTGATGGCTTTGGCCATTGAGAAAGAGTCTTTTTCGAAAATTATAACAGGTAGTGAAACGTGGGAAACACTAGGATTCATCGACGAAGCAATAGTCCATGCAATGACTCCACAAGAAATGCCCACCATCAAAAAGGGCAAAAAGACAGAATTCATCAGGAAAGCTGATAAGGACATGATGAAGCATAAACTAATGATGACTTTACGAATGTTGTGGTTGTGGTTTCTGCGAATCGATAAGAGATTCAATAATTGCCGATAAAGTGGAAATAGTAAAACCTACAGTAGGTAGTACAAATTTTGCATGAAGATTTAGGACCGAACCATGTTCCAGCTTGACAGATTAAGAAATTGGTTACACCTGAACCAAAAATGTATCGGAAACGTATTTACTAGGAAAACTTAATGGCTTTGGCAATTGAGAAAGAGTCCTTTTCGAAAATTATAACAGGTGGTGAAACGTGGGAAACACTAGGATTCATCGACGAAACAATAGTTTATGCAATGACTCCACAAGAAATGCCCACCATCAAAAATGGCAAAAAGACAGAATTCATCAGAAAAGCTGATAAGGGCATGTTGAAGCAGAAACTAATGATGACTTCATGGATGTTGAGGTTGTGGTTTCTGCTAATCGAAAAGAGTTTCAATAATAGCTGAGAAAGTGGAAATAGTAAAAACTACAGTAAGTAGTACAAATTTTGCATGAAGATTTATGTTATGAAGACATACAGAAGCTAATTGAAAGATCTGTTAAATGCAAAATAAACGATTACTTATCCCCAAACTTTTTCTTTCATAGCTAGGTAGATAACATAAAAAATTCCCCTTGCATCAACGGATTTACATTGGTAATTATTTGCATAATACATACCCTCATACCTGTTTAACATAATCATTAATACTGGCAGATATCGCAGCGCTGATCACTTCGGAAAATTTAACGTTCAATTTATCTTTTATCTCTTTGATTATCGGCACGTAAACTGGCTTTTCTTCGAAAAACGACGCGATTTGCCAGTCCTCATTGCCATCTATCTTCAAAGACAAACCGTCGTACTTGGTAGTAAGCGGATTCCTACGCAACATTATATTGTCCAAATTGACAAATCTGTTTTTTACGTTGACGTTAACTTTGGCCTCCAAATCCAGTGGCTTCTCCTGAAGAACATACTTTCGGAAAAGAGTCACGAGAGCAGGTCCATCGCACAAGCTATGCCTTAGCGTGCATATAACAACGTACTGCCTGTATCCATCTTTGTTATAGTTGCCGTTCCATTTTATGGGCTGCGCGAAGAATGTGACGTTCCACATCTGGTTTTTCTTGAGCGTCAAACAATTCTTGTGCAAATAATCCCAAAGCATATCTCTGGTGATGTATTCGTCCTGGTTATATGTTACTATATTGACGACGTCTTCAAATTTTACTTGATCTTTCACGTAGAAACAATATCCAAGCACGTTATGTATACTGCTCGAGAACTTATACGAGCAACTCTGAACTTTGGAGAAGCTCTCTCGAAAATTATCGAGCGTTACTGACAAGTCGTCTTTGCTCGAATATATCTGAATGACATTGATTACAGTTTTGTTAGGCGACGTTTCGAACAAGCAATCGAGACCAGTCAAAAATCCACCATATAATTCACCATACGCAATTTTCAACGTCACGCTCAAACATAGACGGAATATTGCAAAAGGTAATACAATTGCGAACTGTATCAACAAAACTAGTATGGCAAGGCATATTGTAGCTAACTTCGCAGTTAGTAATAAATATTTATTTTTACTTGATATTTTTAAAGGCAGCAAGTCCTGAAACAAAGTTTTAAATAAAATTTTTAATTACTTCATTTTATAGCATAACAATGATGTCTATTCTGTAAGTATTACTGATAAAAATAACACCTTGAAAGTTATCAAAAATAAACATGAAAAACCATATAGTCCAGGCAATGAAGACATAAACATGGGCTTTCATTACAAAAGGTCAAGGAGAGTTCTTCTTTGGTAGATCCACCGAAAACCAGTTTTTCGAAAATATCTTCCCTAAGTTAAAAATCTTGCTTCAAAGTTTTTACCTTCCGAATTGGATTATTTTATGCAACTTATCATTCTAGCTGTAAATTCTGTCAAGGGGAAGCATGGCAGGCTCGTAGTTTAAGAAAAAATTTCAAAACGTGAGTTCGGTGTAGTCCGCAAACTTCTAAAGATTGGGAACCACTGTTCTAAATAATTTTTATTTTATTTTGGAAACTTTTCCGCGATTCTTTCCCTCAGTTCCTTAACGTGAGCCCCAGGGGTCCGGGACCCTAACTTTTAGGTCTGTGCTGAACACTTTCAACTTTGTAAGGAATACGAAAATATCACATGTTAATTGGGTCAATTTTCAACATTCATACCAGAAGTATTCCTTACGTTCTCATCAAAAAACACTTTGTGAATACCTCTCAAATGTTGATCATCATAGATTTATCATTTTCATGAATATATTCTCTAATATATTGATAATATATGAATCGCCACCAATTTGCACATAATGTAATCATTTGTGTTACTTAAGGGTCCTCGCTAGTGGGTCTGTCAACAATGGCAAAATAGCAAATGTTAGAATCCAGATATTTTTGTTGATTTTAAAGATGGAGAAAACCTTTTAACGTCAACTTATGAAGAATTTAGTAATCTACCAGGCTGGAGAATCAAATTTAGAAAAAAATTATCGGATTACAGAAAATTAATTAATATGTCAAAATATTAAAAACCAGTTTTCTCAAAAATCCTTCGGAGGAGATTTGTTTGCTTGGGTTCACGTTATAAATTGAAAAGAAAGCTATCCGGCTGTGCACTTATATTTCGTTCAACTACTCTTTACTTTGTTTAAAATGAATATAAAATAAATTAAAATTAGGCAACCCACATTACAAAGAATTGTTATTCTGCTATAAATCTTTCCCGCGGTTACAAATGTGTAAATATTTGGTCAAACATAAATGAATTTTTATTCGCTTAGATATTGAGTTATTATTTCAAATATTTATTATATATTCCCTATGTGTAATACGTACATCCTTGGCTTATAAAATTATGTGCTATGCAACCAATATTACATTTCCCATTCACTAGCGAAGACCCTTAATAAAAATTTTAAAATTTATCATTAAACAGAATGCCTGCAGAATAGACCCCAATGCTATGGGATTAATTATTTCACAGGTACTGTAATGGATAATCAAATTATTTATTTCTACAATAATTTGTATATATTGCTGTGTAATTTGAATTCTCAAAGCAGTGTCCAATATGCACTACAAGATAAGAAAATTAATAATTATGAAGAAAGAAAAAAACATATTAGTCATAATATAGAATTTTTCATACCTTAAAAGTTATGTGAAAAGTTTAATGACTTTATATGTAAAAAAAGTGATGTTTTAAGTGGTCGCGGTGCGCAACCGAGATAAAAAATTGTTTACTTCAATTAGATCGGAAAAAAAGACCCCAATGTGATGCGAAACAAACACTATCGTTAAAAACTAAGAACAATTTTACATCATGCCTGTAGCACAGAGAGCATAGACACTAGCGGTTTCCAATCAATAGGAGTGGAATTTATCCAACATCCGTTTGGAATATGAATACCTACATTTGACATAAATTAATGAGCATTTTAAATGTTTCCATGCATAATATGAGTAATAAAAACTTGCTTAATATTAGCTAATTTGTAATTGTAGCAATTTATTTTATTTTACAATATTTTTATCTGAAATCGTTAGTAAAAAAAAAGTTGGTCGGCATCAGTTGTCACTAGTTGATAGCTGACAGCGGAACGCATATCTAGTGATGAAAAATATAACTTTACTGCCTTCCTTGTTATACAAATAACTCCTTTGCAAATTTTGCATTATTTAAATTCATTTAAGCTATATCACTGATAATGTAGTGAGTAACTCATTTCAGTGTATGTGGCTTTGACAAATAATTAATGTATAAACAACAAGTGTATATTGTATTCATTTTACTTTGTTCATAAACTAAAAACAGTACTAGTTTCCAACAAGGTGATTAAAGTCGGGTTTATTTCTTCAAAACATGTTCAAGTGGTGGGGTGGATAACGCATAATATAAATATTTTAAAGTACTTTTCTATATAATTTAACTAATTAGTACAAAAATTTAGCAATGTAATAAACACAATATGAATAGAAACGAACGAACAACTAGATATATAAGAAAGTAGAAAACTGCGAAAAAAGAAGAAGGAAAGTGAGTCCGATCAAGTAGAATAAATAAATATAGTATTATGAAGACATAATAATGAAAACAAAAATAAATTTTAAACACAAAATGCAAAAATTTATATATTGACGAGGATTACTCAAAGAAAGAGCTACAACAAAGAACAAAATTAATAAAACAAGTGCAAGTGGACAGATAAAAAGTAACAATGGTTACCTACCATAAGTTAGTTATCATCGAGGAAAGCAATTAAAAATACAATTTAATAGTGGGAGATTAGGAATTAGTAAATAGGCCAAAATCGAATCAAAGTGCAGCAATAACAAGAACATTTAGCCAACGATCATCAGAGAACGAGGACACAGTGAGTTATAGAGAGGAAAAGAACATCAGTTATATTGCAAGAAAGAATAGTTGGGCAGAAAATTAAAAAGGAAAAGCCGAAATGAACTTAATCTATTTTGAACTACGGACGGAAATAAGTTGAGGAACAGGTCAGAAAAGGCAATAATAATTAATTATGAAGATGCATTCAAAAGGGGAAACGTGGAGATAGGGAACACAAGGAGCCACAGAGGAAAATAAATTGAATCGACTTGAAGAGTTTGAAAATGCAGGATTTGATATTTGTATATAGTTAAGGAATTTTATGTTATAATTTATCATGCCGGTGTCTTTGAGGTATTAGGGTATCTGATTGTATATATTCAATGTTTAAACACACTGATTAAAGTAAGGTTTATATGTTGTAAACTGACTTTATAACCAGAGTGACGACAATGATGCTATCATGTCTGATTGGTTGACGTAAATTATACCCACATAATTGCGTCGTGTGTCAAAATGAATTTCGCTGTGACATTCGTATCTTTATAACGTTTTTTTAAATACATATCCATTTAACATGCCAATTTGTGCTATTTACAGTTCTAGCAGATGCATTGAAATCATTTTTAGATAAATTGTACAATCGATTATATCGGGATATCAACAATTAAATTGGTCAATGGTGGTCATGGATTTTAAAATTATTGTCGTAGCGTGGATCGTGCATTTAGGTATGTCATAATTTTTTGAATTTCAAAATTTGTCAAGTTATTGTGTTGAAGTTTTCTAATCCTGCACGGTTTTTGAATCATGGTTCTCACCACAGAGCACAAAATTTACATGATTGAAGCCTATTTTCGAACGGGTGTGCTACTTAATGGAACTTGGGAATACAGTCGACGTTTGTGTTTGGACAATTTTCGAGAGCACTTCCCAGCCGTAGCAGTATTACCGGGCAATTTTTATGCATGCCTTGCAAATTGTGTTGAAGTGTTTCGCGAAACTGGTTCTGTGACGCATAAAAAAGGTGCTGGTAGACCAAGAGTTCGTACAGAAGAAGTTATTAATGACGTTCGTCAACGTATGGAAGAAGAGTCTACAAAACCTTTAAAACGTCTCTCTCAAGAAATTCGGTTCTTATGGAACATGCCAAACGATTGTAAAGAAGGACCTGAACATGCATCCATATAAGATGCAATCATATCAAGCTCTTCTGTCTGCAGACCACCCCAGCCGCCTTGCGTACTGCCATTGGTTCGTTAATAATTTAATGAATGACGATCTGCTGAACTTAACTTTTTTTTCTGACGAAGCTTGGTTCCATCTTTCGGGATACATCAATTCTCAGAATATGCGAATGTGGAACACTGATAACCCGCATATTTTTATTGAAACGCCACTACATGCTCAGAAAATTGATGTTTGGATGGCAGTTTCTCGCAGAAGAATAATTGGGCCAATTTTTTTCAATTTCACCGTCAACATAGAAAGGTACAGAAATATTTTTTGAGTGAATTTGTGCAACAGTTAGACGATGATGAACTTCAATACGGTTATTTCGAGCAAGACGGTGCAGCAGCACATACTACACGAGAAAATATTGCTTTTCTCCGCGAGTTTTTTGATGACCGGCTGATAATTTTGCATACGGAAGTTGAGTTTCCTCCGAGATCACCTTGTTTAACAATTATGGACTATTTTATCTTTCCTTATTTAAAAAATAAGATTTTCGCAAATCCGATACATAATTTGCAAGAACTGCAACAAAAAATTGTTCAGCAATGTGCAACCATAACGCCAGAAATGCTGCAAAACGTTTTTCACAGCATGAGGAGGCGCGTAAACTTGTGCATTGAACAAAACGGGGGACATTTCCAACAATTATTGTAATTTAGTTTTCCTGGTTAATAAAAACGTTATTTATTTTATAACTTGTAGTTCATTATTATTTTACAGCTGAACTAAGTAGGTAACACATTGGTAGGTTATTGATAATGGCAGTGTAGCTTGACAATGATTGAATTATTTCAAAAGGATGATTTAAACTAAGACAAGCGTTGTACATTCCATGACCAACATTGACCAATTTAATTTTTGATATCATAGTATTTGTGGCTTCTTAACAAAGTGAAATTTTTAATGCTATCTGAACAACTTAAAATGTGTATACTGATGGAATGGTGTTTTGACTGCTGTTCATACAGAGAGTTAATAATAATACACAGCCAACCTATATAGATATATGCAGAGCAATATTTTTAAGTAAATCAAGAAAATAGCTGTCTCTTAGGAAAAAGAAAAATATTGTTCTGTTGGAGTTTCCTTAAAATACGACAATTTAATTATTGAGTTAACAATGATATTTATACTCTTAATAAATTTCTATAGAATGCATACTTTGCGAGATATTCGAAATAAAGTACTACTCGCTAAGAGTAAAAGTGTTACTTCCGGTCCGAATTTTGAACTTTCTTTTATACAAAATATATTCCAAATCCAGTTCTAAATACTTTTATACTCTTGATAAATATAGAATGCATAATTTACGACATATTTGCAAAAAATCGCTATGCGGTAAGAGTAAAAGTGTTACTTCCGGTCCGAATTTTGAAAAATTTTTTATACATAAGATATTGGAAATGAAGTTCAAAATACGTTTATACTCGTAACGTACCTGTCTAAAAAGCATGACTTGCAAAATATTCGCAAAAAACTGATTTTCGGTAAGAGTAAAATACCTACTTCTGGTAGGAATTTCGAAAAACTTTTTTCATAAAATAAATTTAATTTTGAGTACATTTGAATTCTTTGTAAATTTGTTTAAACTTAGTAATTGACGAAATCCTGCAAAATTCAATTTTTTCACTGAAGTAAACTACTATTTCCGGTCTACCGATTTTATTGAAAAACTAATCCGATCTCAAGAGGGAGATTATACACGTAAATACAAAATTTGGAATTGATATCTACAGCGGCTTGACCGCTATCGTGGTCACACACACACACACACGGCACACACAGGCAGACATTTTTTTAAAAACCATTTTTTTGGTATCAGGGGACTTCAAAACGTGGATATCTGCAAAATTCTCGAGGTCGAAAATTTTCGTCATCATAATACTTCCTTACACTACGTATAAGAAAGTAAAAAGTATATCTGGCATTTTATCCAGCCTTGTATATTTTCAGGTTCCTTCACTTCGTCGAATGATTCTATTGTTATGAACCTAGAATACCCATTTCCATTTCTAAGAGTTATGGTTTTTCCAATAACCGTAGTCGTGAATTCAAAATTTTCTCCAATGCACCCATATTAACGATCCCATTATTGCACTAATTTCGTGTTCATGTATTATAATATGTAATTTATAATTATTGAAATTATCATTACGTTTTAGATTTATATGTCGCCCTATAATAAATATAGGTACCAATGTACGTACTTACTTAAAAATCTGATAATGTTTAGAATAGTCAGGCTTGAATACGAAATAAGCTCCGATTTTTCTATAATTTCACATTATTTTTGTTTAATACATACAAATACAGATATGCCATGGTATTATGTCAATAAAGCTAAACATACAAAACAGGTGTTATTAATTTTATAGTTAATTAATGTCGTTTGCAATTTTAGTTTAAGAATATAGTTTATTTATATACGTTGTAATGACTTGAAAGAAATGAATTTGTTAGAAACCCAGCAAATGTAGTGCATATCTTTCTAGTTTATACCAAAGAGTTTTTATCTTCGTTGCATAAAAAAAGGATAATTAAAAATTTGCGGGAATTTTGCAGATAGTACTACTCAAAACAGGTCTGATGACGTTTTTATGCGTTGCTGAAACGCTGAAACAGACTGCAACTAACAGAAGAAAGAGCAGACTAAGACGCTGCAGCTTTGATGATGTCTTTAAAGACAACTCACTTTGGCAACAGAAGAATAACCTACAACATCTCATAACAGAAGAGAAGAAATGATTTCCATTTATACATGTACATTTATTTCTAGACGAATATAGAAACATTTTTATAGGGAGTTTTATAAAAATTAATTTCGTGAAGGTCTATAATGAATAAAAAATAAAACTGATAAAATCTCAACAACAATTAATTTTTATGCTACAAACACAGTGGCTTCGTTTGTAGCATAAGAATTAATTTTTAATTATGTACGACGAGCGTTTGTGTTAGCAAAACAATTGTACTTTTTTGTCAGTAATTTGTGAAGGTAATTTAATTGGTCTTACATGAAATTTTACGATTGATATTATAAGGGCTTGGCAAAATGAATAATGTTTACAAGATTTACTTTGAAATTAAGTGAACTTTTAAAATTATTGAAAAAGTGCATTCACTGGATTGTAAAGAAGATTGATTTTCTATTTCTTATTTATCTCGAAATTTATTTTGCATATAAATAAATGTGAAATGGTTTTACATTATTTACCTGCACAAGTGTGTATGAAAAAAGGAACAATTGGGCTAGGCTAGACATGTTACCTGAAAAAATAAAAAAAAGTTAAACAATATACAGCCGTGACTTTATGCCGGTGTAGTTTAATAATAATAATCAGTGTTGTATTAGTTATTTATGTACCAAGTCAGTAACGTGATCCTTTATCGAACGAGTCTTAGATTATAAGCCAAGCGAGCGAAGCGAGCGAGGTGAGTAACAGACGAGTTCGATAAAGGCACTTTACAATAGAACACACAGTTATAATTCCATCACATACATTGATAAAATTTCAAAAACAGTAGGGAACAACTTAATTAAAACAAGCGGGGGCTAGATCATTTTATTTATAACAAACAATTCCATACAAAAAGCAATAAAAAACAATACAGATAAAACGGATAATAGAGTAAATTCATGGGTGTACAAGTTGACATGCTAAGATCGTAAAAAAGTGTATGTAGGACAGACAGGAAGGATCTTCGATACTAGAATGAAAAAACACGAAGAAGACAAACTCAACGTTTGCGAATCATTGCTTAGAACAGGGTCATAAATTCAATACAAATTTTTTGTACTCGCTTATCAAAACCTGTCATTTCACAATTCGATTTGCGTGCGTAAAAAGTCACTTTAAACACGAGTGCGTAAAAGTAAAGTTGGTACTTCCTAGAACTTGATTAATTTAGTGACATTTTAAAATCATAAATTCCTAACCTTAATAATATGCTACCCAGTTCGTTGTTTTTCTATGAAAATAAAAGGAAATGAAATAGAATTTTTTGAATTTGATAATTTTAAATTAAATGTCACTTCAAATAATCAATACTGCCAATTCAATTTTTTTTAATTAATATCAAGAGATTAGTAGTGTGTCATAAACGATAACGTATTTAACAATATGTATTATTATTATAGTTCTCGTACAAAAAATATTGTACAAACTTCGTGCGTGAAACATTTTGCGAATTCGTGTCCATAAAGCGCTCGCCTTTCGGCTCGCGCTTTAAACTGGTCACTCATTCGCGAAATATGATTTCACGCACTTGGTTCGTAAATAACTATTACAACATTACATGCTTTAGAAAAAAGTAAAGCACTCAATATACAAGAAAGTATAGTAAATATCCTCTATTTAGTATAGTTTTCTTTCTCTTACAATGAACTTTTCGGATATTTTGGGTAGCACCTCGTATGTGTACGAAGCATGAAAAATCGACTTTATATATTATTAAACGTAAGTTGTCGATTTTAATTTAATTACTTTGATTTTGAAATTACTGAACAACTCTTCAATAATGATAAAAGCTTAAATTATATTAAAAGAAGTTCTCTTCAGCTGTATATTGATTCCAAAATTGTTGACGTTAAATCTATGTATGTATTTAAATAACTTTCAATAAAATATAGTAAAATACTGTTGATAGTGAGTAATATAATATTGAGCCGGGAAACCTAATTACGCATACGTTAAACTAAAAGTAATTTTTAAATGGAATAAATTAAGATAATTAGAATTTTAATATAAGGGAAAGTCTTGTGAAGGTTAGTCAATGAGATCCATAGACTAACATGAAGGTAACTGCATATTTACGTACAATGCATAAATCTGAAAGGAAGAATATTGTAATGCAATTAATTATGTTCGCTGGAATAAATTTTAATTGGAGTCATAGGAATTATTTGCAATATATCAGTGAGTATACCTGGTGATCCGAATTAAACGTTCACCATTGCTATCTCAGTTATTGCAGGCGGTACGTAGTAGGTTAAACTAGGAAAGTTGTAGTGTTTTTTCCGCTGATTACGATAGTGAAAATAGAAAGACAATTGAAAGCGTAGGTTCCCAGCTACTTTTAAAAATGTATATCTTTTAAACGGAACACCCAGTATATTTTTAAACCAATCAATGCAAATCAATTACTTAACAAAAATGTAGGTACATATACCTTTTTTAACAAAAGTTGAGAATAACCGATGTAATTCAAAAACAAAGTTCTATCCTTTAATAAAGGTACTCAGTCAAATATCTTAGAGGGCATGGAGATTAATTCTGTAAAGTGACAGTAAGACAGTGTTTGTCAAAATACTTCCGATTGTGTGTGAGAATATAGTGAACTGTGCCCTTAATAGCAATAATTTATTATTAATTGTTTTGAAAATGCCGTTCTCACCTATTGAAAAATGTGGTAATCTGGAAGCATATTTGATGAATCAAAAAAATTGCGATAGAGCAGTTCAACTATACAGTGATTTATTTCTTGGGCGACCAGTGCCATATCGGCTTTACTTTTTAAGACTTTAGCGACAATTTTGAAGTAACAAAAATGTTTTTGACAAGAAAAGAACAAAGAAGATACATATTATTTCAGAAGAAACGGAAATCTTAGAAAGTTGTTATGCCAGTTATATAGAGAAACCGGTATTTCTTTTACAAATATTCAAAGAATTTTGAAAAAACAAAACTTTTCCTCGTACAAGTTTCAACTAGTTCAGACATTAGAAGAGGGTGACGCCGCGCTGGTAGAAGAGTCTTGTTTGTGGTTTCTTCGTAAATGTACTGAAGAATATTTATTAATTCTATTCATGGAAGATTTGCTTTTAATGCAAAACAAAGTGGTTTGATAAGAGCACAAAAAATTGTGTAGAAGTAAGAGGCAATGCTTTTAAAAAAATATTTTAGAATATTTTTTTATTAGTCCACAAATTTTACTTTATAAATAAATTATGTTCATCGAAGTTCACTACACTTTGTTTTTGAATTACATCAGTTATTCTTAACTTTTGAGTAAAAAAGGCATATGGACCCTTTTGTTAAGAAACTCTTTTAAACCGCACCCCCTCTTTTTACCACATCCAACTTTATCCATAGAAAGTAAAACAACAACAAGAAAACGTGTTTCTTAATTGCGCCATCTATGATAAAATAGCGCAAGTTTTCGTTGTTTTTTCATTTTCCGGGCCTTTCAGCTTCGTCAAGAACGGACATAACAATGCTAGACTTTCTGCACTTGCAAGAATACCCTCAACTGGCATACGAAGCTCTTACATGTTTGGCTCGATTTCCAACATCATGGTTATGTCATTGTTAATTATTTCTCAGAAAGATTTTTTTGAATTCATTTTGGCGACAGTAGCTATATATAGATTGGTCTGCCTAAAATTTGCTCCTTTTTTTTTATTAAAAATTAAAAATCTAACAGCTTTTCTAGATTTGTTCTAAATTCAATTAATAATTAAAAGAAGGATTTTTCTCACGGCCCCCATTTTCTAAATACCGAAATTCTGATGGTAGTTCCGAATTCCTCCAGTGGTTCTAATAATTGTTAAGAAAAAATTAAAGTCGATCGAGAAAATTTGGAGAAACGACTTTTTCCCAACCCCCCTTACAAAATTTCGAATTGGCATCTCTTACAAATCACAAGATGTCGTCATAAACATAAATCCGAAAGTATGAAGTTAGTCCACCTCTTTTAAAAAAAGAATTTCTGACGAATGTTAGAGGAAAAATCATCTTTCCCCTAGCCTCCCATTTTTTATCCCTGAGTGCTTGATTAGAGTTGTTTTAGTTCCTCTAATTTTTTTTTTTAGATTTTTTTGGGAACAATATCTAGAATAACTACAAGAGCGTGCAGCCACCGTCAAAATTTCAATTTCTGTCCATTATAATTTTTTTTTTTGAAATGCTTACAACAATTAGAATTTTGATTTTCAAAAAAAGGGGAGTTTGAAGAAAATGTTTCTCCAATTATCGCGGTCGATTTTGACTTTTTTCGAGATTCTTTTGAATAATATTTAGGACATCTAGAAAAACCTGGAATAATCGTCAAAATTTCAATTTTCGGAAAAAAGGGGTACTGGATGAAAACATATCTTTTTCAAACTATCTCGGCCAGTTTTGATTTTTTTGAAGTATTTATTTTGAAGAAATTTAGAACAGCTTAGAACAGCTGTAAGATTTTTGATTTTTGAATAAACGGGGGCTAACCTCACATATGCTATAGATTCATTTTTCAGATTTTTTTCAGAAAGAAAAACTTTGGTTATCCTCAATATTTGGGCAAATATTTGAAAAATGTAGTAATAGGTACCTGTAAAGTTTCTATCATATCAATTTATTGATCAATCCAATAATAATTTCCTATGGAGTCGAACAATAAGGTCCTATAAATGAAAAAATATCCCAAATACGTAATAATACCACTTCCATATACCAGTTCATCTATCTTAGATTATTTTATTTTCAATATATTTTAAAAAAATATATACCGTAGTCGAGATATTTTAATTTCTGATACGAAAGTAGAAAGAGGAAATGAGCGCGACGAAATAAACTAAAGATAAACATAAGCGAGGCTGCCAAGACAGTACACTCGACAAACGTTTCCTATGAAATGTAAGGCGTGAGGGTCCCCCGGCACTGCGTTGCTTTCCCACCACTGTTAGCAAGCAGGCATCGCTGCATGGGTCATCTTCTGCATGGGATAGAAGTGTAAACCGAAATTAAAATTTGATGACTACGGTAATATAGCAAAATGTGCACGAATATAAATAAAATAGTGTTAATTTTTATTGTGCTTAATAAAATATAAGAGAAAATTATTAATATATTATAAGAAATATAAAAATTGTTTAATTTTAGTGTTACTAAATTATGACATTTTTTAATAAAAGAAAGCAAAATATATACATAATACAAAAAAGTTCATAATTCAAACAGAAATTTGTGTAAAAATTAAGAAATAAATACAGATACACAAAATAAAATTTGTAATACGATTTACTAATGCCCATGGAACTTTTAGAATATTTATTAAGTTTTAAGTATTATAATTAGTAGAGATCGGAAGTCAGGTTTACATGATATAAATTCCAGAGACGTATCGAGGACATCATGAATCTCGTTTTGATATTTTTCAGACGCGATTCAAAATACATATATAGAGAAACAATTACTTACCAAGCAACACTAAATAAAACATATCAGTCATCCTGAAGGTTCAGTTCACGTTCAGAGTACAAAAGAAAGTAAATCACCACTGAAAACGACCGTTCAACATCTACCGTTATAATAGGGGCATATTTAAAGCACAGAATTTTTGTTTTTCAAATTTCATATTATTTAGAGTTGTTTCAAATTTCTGTTTGATATTACCAGCAGCAGCACCAGATAATTGAGGAAGGAATTGATGAACACAACATGTAGAAAATATGTATGTCTGTTGTAAGAGCCGACCAGCTGGCTTCAGTTACAAATAACAACACTATTTGTTTTTCCTGATCGTGCACGTCACAGCGATTTCGAACACGAAGTTACGTTATGTGATATGGATTCTGCATTAGTTCTTTCGAGTACATTCAGGACAAGTAAAATTTTAATATCAACTGTAAATACAATTTTGTAAAAAAATATGTAAACTCAGGATGAGCTACCGTAATCCGTGGAATGTTACACACTACTAGCACTTTAAGTAGATCCGAATTAAATGCTTTCTGCCGTTCATAAGCAGCTGCAGAGCCAGCAATAGGTGTTTTATGTGGATCCGACAACACATATTTTACTACGCAGGTTTTCACTTGCCACTACAGTAATACACTGCAAACTTTGCATCGGAGTTTATTATCGTCGAATTCTAGCCACCTCTGAATGGTGATATAACACATGTAATTAGTAAAAGTGAACAATAGATAGGCCCGCTACACACAGCGCTTACGATTTAACTAAAATACTTTCCACGTCCTTTCGTCGCGATAGATGCACTACTTTTGTATATAGATACATATTTTAAGTTGTGAACATTTATTGAAGGCAAGACAAGGTTGACGAACTTGAGTTGGAAAATTTTGTTTGGAAAAATTCTTATAATATGATTAGGACATTGCATTTGCTGCTATTGCTATGCCCAATTTCGAATTACATTATTCATTTAAGTTCAGTCCTGGAATGTAAACCTGATTGCTGGTCCCTAGTAAATAATAATGTAAATTATTTTTTTGCGTATGTCAAATATTTTTTGACATTTAAAATTGACTTATTACTTGACTAATTGTATATATCGCAGTTTTGAAAAGAATTTATTGAGATAAATAGTTTATTTTCATTTTATTTTTTATGTTTTTGTTGTTCTGTTTTCTCGATGTTTATATTTTTGCTATTGTACCAATTGACGTCATTATAACATACGCGCCGAGTTTTCTTCTATAATTGTCCAATTCTTCGACCAGTCGGCAGTCGTTTGTTTTATTCACCTAGGTGCCGTTGTACCTACTACGTAAATAAACACAATAATCAATTTTGTTTGAAAAATTTCCCGTCATATTCCAATTATCGAATAAACATTTGGAATTTTACAGTAATTATTAATTGCTAATTGTTATATTTTCATTATACTTTGAAAAATAGTTTTTTTTTTCACAACAACTTCATGAGTTATTATAATTTCTTTAGTAGGTTGTTTATAAATCTATGATGTAATGAGGATTTCTTGCTGTATATGTCAACCTATTAAATGGTATTTCTAGAACAATCGTATTTCTAGTACGATTATAATTGTGATAGATATTTAAATTAGATATAGAGTAGTTAAATGTTTTCCTTTATATAAAACAGTAGCTGATAAATGAAAATACTTGAAAACACTTCAGAATGATGTATGTGTTTGATAATGGGTTACAAACATATGAGTTTTACTCCAAATTTGGTGTTCCTCTAGGATAAAACCCGAGACCACTGCTTTTTGTATTCCTTAGTAATAATTTAATAGTATCTTTAAGTTGTTGGGTTCTTGAGTATATAGACGATCTAATAATAAATGGATGTATTAATTCTTTTGTTATAAACATTGAATCCTGGAGCAAATTGGTATTTAAAGTATAAACCGTGAGTTAATGTTGATAAATGTTATTTCTTGCACTACACGAGAAAAGTACATTCTCATCCTTCACATCAATCTCGTAAACGATCGCCCTTTGAGCATGTTAAGTTGCTATTATTTTCAGTGACGCCACACGAGTATTTCTGTTACAAACGCCTGCCATTAGAATAATGGAAAATTTGAATCAAGGCGATTCTTGCAAAGCATGTTTTATTAAATTAAGTATTTTGACTCTGCCCTCGATATTTATCTACGAAATCTTGTGATTCATGTTGTATAACAATGTAGCAGTTATAAGTTATTATATTTTATATTTCGTTTTATAATCATACATTTACATTTGTATTATTTAGGTACGTTTTTGACGTTTTTGTTGTAAATGCTTTTTTTACAACAATTAATAAATTTGAATTTGAATTTGAATTTCTGTTCCCAATTTAAGTATAAATTATAATATACGTTAACCATGTATAAGAAGCATTTTTCATTATATGCACAGAACTATAAACATCCTCTGTATAAACAACATCCAATTTTTTTAGAATAGATAACAATTTTATATCGTACAAAATTGTATTATGTTGAAAAAATGTAACAAAATTACAACAATTAATAAATTTGAATTTGAATTTGAATTTTTGTTCCCAATTTAAGTATAAATTATAATATACGTTAACCATGTATAAGAAGCATTTTTCATTATATGCACAGAACTATAAACATCCTCTCTATAAACAACATCCAATTTTTTTTAGAATAGATAACAATTTTATATCGTACAAAATTGTATTATGTTGTAAAAATGTAACAAAATGTAGAATAAAGAATGATTTTGAAAAAGCGTATTCAAAATCACTTTCTGTGATAAAATATTGGCATTATTAGAGAGCAACGACAATCGAGAAGCGACAAAAACGTTAAAAGCATGTCCCTATTTCTTTGGTAGGCTGAGCGTTCTTAGTTGTCTGCACGATCATCTACCAAGACGAGATGTTTGCAAGAATGAAAATTTTGTATTCTCTCAAATACACGACCAGGGATTTAAAATTAAAAACGAGTGACAAAAAGGCTGAGGGAAAACTAAAAATTCTTTCATATATGTAATATTATTTATAATATATGTATATGTATATAAATAGTGTTTAGTTAGATAAGATTATAATATATGAATTGTTTCTTTGTTAATTATCATACTGTAAATTTAACAGCAGAAGAAAAAAACTGTTTTGTTCATTTGTATCTGCTTGTATATAATAAATGATATTGTTGGTATTAAATAGAGTGTAATTAACACATTAGAAGTGAAGAAATTAGTTCGCCTAAGAGAAACTGAAAAATATTTATGGGAACTCAATCTCAGGTTTATCAGGTGTGCAGGCTATCAGGAATTTTGGTAGTGACTTCAGGTGCTAAAACTTGCACTAATGACTATTCTTCTTTTACTTTCTTATACGTAGTATAAGGAAGTATTGTGATGATGAAAATTTTCGACCTCGAGATTTTTGCAGATGTCCACGTTTTGAGGTCCCCTGATACCAAAAAAGTGGTTTTTAAAAAATGTCTGTCTCTCTCTGTGTCTGTCTGTCTGTGTGTGACCACGATAGCGGTCAAACCGCTATAGCTATCAATTCCAAATTTTGCATTTAATAGTATAATCTCCCTCTTGAGAACTGATTAGATTTTGAGCAAAATCGGCAGACCGGAAGTAGCAGTTTACTTCAGTGAAAAAATCGAATTTTACCAATATTTCGTCAAATACAAAGTTTAAACAAATTTATAAAGAATTCATATGTACTTAAAATTAAAATTGAGAACAATATCGAAAATCGGTTTTCTGCGAATATTTCGCAAGTCAAGCTTTTTAGACAGGTACGTTACGGATATAAAGGCATTTAAAACATAGTTTTCAATATCTTTTGTATAAAAAAAATTTCAAAATTCGGACCGGAAGTAACACTTTTACTCTTACCGAATAGCGTTTTTTTGCAAATATGTCGTAAATTATGCATTCTATATATATTTATTAAGAGTACAAAAGTATTTAGAGTTGGATTTGCAATATTTTTTGTATACATGAAATTTCAAAATTCGGACCGGAAGTAGCACTTTTACTTTAGCGAGTAGCACTTTTTTTTCGAATATCTTGCAAAGTATGCATTCTATAGCGATTTATTAAGAGAATGAAAGTACTTAGAATAGGATTTTGAATAAGTTTTGTATAAAAAAATTCTTAAAATTGTGTAGTTTGAAACGCTCATACACCTCATTTTTTAATTTTATTTGACGTGATAGTTTACTTATTGATCGATTCTTTGTACGTTTGCGTGGTTACAATTCAATTTAAAAATTATTTTATCTGTACTGGATAATAATAATTTTTTAACACTTTTTCCGAAATGATCACTATTTGAACTCGTATGCCTTCTATCGGAATGACTATTCTAAATGATTTATATTTGTTTTTTCTCATCACCAAGGTATTATATATTCAGTGTTACTATGTTAATAAATAAGTAAAACACGATATCTACTAGAGCAATGACTCTATGTGACTATAATTTTATATCATTTTCTTGTTTATGCTAACATATATGAATAAATTTACATTATAAGTAGATATTTATCTAATAAACTTTTACTTTCTATCTAACCTTATTATTGAATATCATATGGCAATTTTTAATTAAGGAATGAACTTTTCAGTTCAGTTATAATTAGTATATGTATTGATTGAAAAAATAAACTAGCTTTCTTGGCAGCAGCGACAAATGATTAGCAAATAATAACAAAATGACAATTGACTGTCATTCAGAAAAAATTACAATGACAAATATAGAATGTCAAATCAAATATGTATAAGTAAAAATGTAAATAAATAAGCATAGGACAGCCGGTATTACTTATGCAGTCCCACCAAAAAGTTTGGGTCTACCATAAAACATGCATTTAATGTTAATACATAAATAATAACAACGCAACTATGTAATTAAAAATCACGAGTAGAGCTGTTGATATTATTCATTTGAGTCAATCAGTTTTGGTGGGACTGCATAAGTAATACCGGCTGTCCTATGCTTATTTGTTCACATTTTCACTTATACATATTTGATTTGACATTCTATGTTTGTCATTGTAATTTTTATATACAGGGTGAGTCATTAGTAGCCGTTTCTTCGATTGCTCTTTTGTATTTTAAATAAAAAAAAACAATTAGTGGAAGATCCATGGTTGCTTGTGGCGCATATTGCAAAAATACTTTAAGTTCTGACGCACTTCCGGTTTCACTGAAAATGCACGGAACATAATTTTTTTAAATGACTCACCCTATATATTTTTGGATTTTCTAGTACTGTTTTAAATTGTCTATTCAACTGTTTTTTCTTTTTCAAAATCGGAGCTACAGTTTTCGAGTTACTAATTTTTTTTGAAAATATTTGACCAAAACACGTGTTCAGAAAAAAATCATGCTAGCTATGCATAAAGTCTGGATGCTAGCAATGAGTTTCTTTCAGATTCACTCTAAACGTCAATCATATCTATTAACTCTTCATAACAATAATTCATTTGGATGATAACTAATAGCGATGCTTTTATAAATTTGACATAAATGTTTACCGACTTTCTTTAACAGTTGACTACGGAAGTCGGGCGCCATTCCTACCTTCCATTGGTTAAACGAATATTTTGGTGCATAGAACAACAGCGCTCGTAGTTCTTTAATTGACCGCTAATTGCTCCTATAGTGATTATCTCAGAAATTACAAAAGATAGGTATAGGACATTGTTAACAAAAATGAAAGAGAATAAAAAAAGAACAAAATGCCCTAATAAAATACTGGGTGTTCCATTTAAAAAAAAATAAGTTTTTGGTATGTGAAAATTTGAGGGAGTAGGCTTTGAAAATGCAAAGTTTTTTTGAGGTATTGTCGAGTGCAACTTTACCAAATGATGCAGAATTTTCTTGCCTACAAGCACCACCAAAGTTAATGTTTTTACTTTTAAAATCAATGTGAAAATAATTTTTTTCTGAACACGTGTTTTGGTCAAATATTTTCAAAAAAAAATTAATAACTCAAAAACTATTGGCTCAATTTTGAAAAAGATAAAACAATTGAATAGACAATTTAAAGCAGTACAAGAAAATCCAAAAATATATAGGGTGAGTTATTTAAAAAAATTAAGTTCTGTGCATTTCCGGTGAAACCGAAAATGCGTCAGAGCTTAAAGTATTTTTGCAATATGCGCCACAAGCAACCATGGATCTTCCACTAATTGTTTTCTCTTTTATTTAACATACAAAAGAGCAATCGAAAAAGCGGCTACTAATGACTCACCCTGTATATATATATATATATGTTGTCTTTCAGGTTCCCGCGGGTGGTACTATGTGTTGTTACTGGACTCCGGGTTTTCTTCCGCTTTTTCACTGCTTAGTCTTTGAAAAGACCTGTGCTAGTTTCTTGACGACGTTTCGGCAAAATCACACCTGCCATCTTCAGGTCTGCGGTAACTGTCTGTTTCTGCTTGTTATGTTGTACTATGTGGATCATCTCGAGAACATTCCTTGCCTTTGTATTCGTCTGTTTTGTTTAAATTTTAGTATTTGTGAAATTGAAACTATGGTTTAAGTTTGTTTGATGTTTTTTCAAAGCCGTGGAGTTTTTGGCATATTTATGTCCTTTAATCTTTTCTTCCAGTAACTGTTTAGTTTGACCAATATAAATTTTGTCACATGTCTCACAAGGGATGCTATATACTACGTGTGACTGTTTAAAGGGTGGAGTAGGATCTTTAAGTTTAGTATATAAAAATTTAAGGCTACTATTATTTTAGTGACTTATTTTGAAGTTGTATGGTTTTATTATTTGGCTGAGCCTTTCTGATAAATTTTTGACGTATGGTACAGGAATGTAAGTAGGTTCGGGAATTTGTTTATTTGTATTTTTAGTTATTCTTGTCTCTTTATTGTAAAATTTATGTAAAGTTTGGTTGATAATTTTTTTTTATGAAGTTATCTGGGTAATTATTATTGTTTAATATATTCTTAATTCTGTTTATCACAACTGGTCGATATTTTGGGCTGGTAAGGTAAATGGCTCTGTCGGCTAAGGCTTTAACTACGTTCCTCTTTTGTGATAGAGGTTGTGCGGAATTGTAGTTTAAATATCTTCCAGATGCGATGGGTTTCATGTACCATATAGTTTGAATATTGCTTTATTAATGTCACATCTAAGAAATTTATGGAATGATTTTTTTCTATTTCGATAGTGAAACATAATTGTTTACGGAAAAGATTAAATTGATTTTGAAAATACCGTATCTATTTTTCTGGAATTAAAGCATTATATAAAAGATACCTAGACTACTTTCACTTCCACTTGTTTTCACTATATTAAAAAAAAATTAATTTTAATGGTTAAGTTATTTCCTTCATATAGAAGCTCAAACAAAATATGGTAAGTTTTCACAAAACAAAAACAAAACAAAAATTATTAAATCTAAATTATAATAAAATAATCTGTTTCAAGAATGATCTATAGTTATTTGTTTTGTCTTTGTTTTACAGTTGTGTTTGGACAGCATAGTGTGTGTTCCGTTTTTAAACATTGTATAATTTTGTGAAAGACTAAATAAAGTCGAAGCGTATATACAGGGTGTTCCTAAATATCATGTACATAAGGAAGGGGGTAACTATTTGGTTTATTTTGTGCCTAAAATTTCATATAAACATAGGTCTGCAAACGCTTCGTTACCAATATGCAGGGTGTTGAAATTTCAAGAATTTTTCACCTTTTACTGTATAGCTCCTGCAGTTTTTGAGATATTTTGTTCAAATTTGGAAGGTAGGTTACGCTATAAGGCCTGCATCATTAGCCATGCCAAATGATTATGTAAATCTACAGGGTAATAATTTTTTCGGGGTCATGCCCTCTTTTCTCACCCTGAACTTTTTTGCGATGCGCCACTGCTAGATTCTAAAATACGCAATAAATTTTCTGTCTTGTTTAGAAACTTTTTGATCTCTTATATTTTTTTCTTATCTCTGACCGTTATCGAGAAAAAAAATAGAAAACAATTTTCTGTAATTCGCCAGAGAAAATTAAATTTTTTAAAATGGTCTAGCAGGCTCTGGCTTTATTCAGATAATCACTTGAGTTTATTAATTTGACAATTGACATTAGAAATCGTAACTTGTGTCTGTATAAGTAAAGTTTTAAATTGCAAACTGTAAGGTGTAAAAGTGTTTTAAATACTCGTTATAATTTTGTAAATATGCCAAATTTCACGAATTCTGAAATGGCTGACATGCATTTTATCTACGGCCTTGCGAATGGAAATGCAAGAGAAGCCAGGCGTCTGTACATGGAGCGCTATCCCAATAGAATGATACCCGATCATCGAATATTTTCAAATATTCATAGGCGTCTTGGAGAAACTGGAACTTTTAAAAAGAATACTAATGATGCAGGTAAACCACGTACTGTTAGAACACCACAGATCGAAGAGGCTGTTCTGAATGAAATAGACAGACATCCTCGCACCAGCACCAGAAAAATCAGTGAACATTTAAATATTAGTCATCAAGTGGTTTGGCGTGTTCTACGTGTTTCCCTGCTATACCCTTACCACATTCAGAGAGTGCAGGCTCTTCTTCCCCGAGACTTCCCTTTAAGGTTTGATTTCTGCCAATGGTACCTTAATAAGCTAGCAGTAGACCGCATTTTTGATTGTAAAATCCTTTTTACCGATGAAGCGAATTTTTCAAGGACTTCAATTATGAATTTCCACAACAACCACACGTGGGCAGATGAAAATCCACATGAAATTGTAGAAACGTATTTTCAAGAACAGTTCTCATTAAATGTATGGGGTGGTATAATTGGAGATAATTTGATTGGTCCTTGTTTTTTGCCTGGTCGACTTACTGGTCAGTCATACAGGCTGTTTTTGCAGAATGAATTGCCTTTATTACTTGAAGACTTGCCCCTTTTACTTAGAAATCAAATGTGGTATATGCACGATGGCGCCCCATCACATTTTTCTATTTTGGCTCGGGAGTATTTAAATGAAGTATATGAGAATAGGTGGATAGGACGAGGTGGACCTCAGCCATGGCCCCCTAGGTCCCCTGACTTAAATAGTCTAGATTTTTTTTGTGGGGACATCTCAAATCTCTAGTGTATACAACACCTGTGAATACTGTTGATGACTTACGAAATCGAATAATCGATGGATTTGAAACGATAAGAAATACTCCAGGAGTATTTGAGAGAGTGCGAGCATCAATGAGAAGAAGAGCGGACGCCTGTATAAGGGTTGAAGGAGGACACTTTCAACAATTGTTCTAGCATAGTTTCATTGTCATTGTTATTACTTAGGGTTTTTATTGTTATTAGTTATGTTACTTTGTATTGTAATAAAACAATGCTACGAAAACCGGGTCATCCTATTTTTTAACAGGTAGTAGCATCTTAACTCTTAAAATTAATAAACTTAAGTGATTATCTGAATAAATCCAGAGCCTACTAGACCATTTTAAAAAATTTAATTTTCTCTGGCGAATTACAGAAAATTGTTTTCTATTTTTTTTTCTCGATAACGGTCAGAGATAAGAAAAAAATACAAGAGATCAAAAAGTTTCTAAACAAGACAGAAAATTTATTGCGTATTTTAGAATCTAGCAGTGGCGCATCGCAAAAAAGTTCAGGGTGAGAAAAGAGGGCATGACCCCGAAAAAATTATTACCCTGTAGATTTACATAATCATTTGGCATGGCTAATGATGCAGGCCTTATAGCGTAACCTACCTTCCAAATTTGAACAAAATATCTCAAAAACTGCAGGAGCTATACAGTAAAAAGTGAAAAATTCTTGAAATTTCAACACCCTGCATATTGGTAACGAAGCGTTTGCAGACCTATGTTTATATGAAATTTTAGGCACAAAATAAACCAAATAGTTACCCCCTTCCTTATGTACATGATATTTAGGAACACCCTGTATATATTTCTCGAAAACGATGCATTAAAACAATGTTGTTCATAATAGAAGCTCCTAATACATGCATATTTTATTTGTTTTCAATTATTAATTGTATGCACAGAAAACTGGATTAAACTGATATCATTATATTTTTTTTCAAATAAAACAACCTATATAATGCTTCATTTTTCATTACTATTAAAGAGGTATTGTCATATTTTGATATAATTTTACCAACTACATGATATTTATTTGAGTAAACCATGACATTTACTGCAAAATGATAGTTGAATGGCTGCTACTTAATAAGTTGCTCCGTTGGCAAGCATGATTTTATAATGAATTTTTCTAAAAATGAGGTTAGAGATATGATTTTTTATGTATTGGGCGAATGTTTTTTTTTTTTTACTAGGTAAAGAGTTTGAATTGCTTATAAAATTGCATTTCAAAAATATGTAATATATCATTACTTTCTTCTTTTGTTTTACCTTTATAATCTTAATAAGTGTCTCCTTTTAATACCTACCCGTATACAAAATTGACTATAAAACATATTGCTGGCATAGAGTGTATTTTAAGTAAAAGTTTAATTGTCCGCAATATATTTCATAAAATATATAGAATATGGTACAATAAACAAATTTTAAATCCAATCAAATTAATAACTTGATTGTAGTAAGAGTAGAAACTTGGACTGTTAAGTGAAAGGATGAGTAATTAGTGAATAAAGAACTATAAGATAAATTTAAATATGAACATTAAAATAGGTAAACATTATTTCATACGAAAATCATATCAGGAAGCTGTTCTTTAAAAAAATTCATTATAAAATCACTTTAATTATTTTAATTAGGTATATCAAAAAATGTCAATAGCTCAGCAATGGCGGTTTTAAAGTTGTAACTGTGAAATTTAGTAAGCAATTCAAAAATGAGCGATATACACGCTGATCCATTTGACATATTTAATTTAAAAAAAATATGCCATGTAAGTTTAATTCAGTTTTGTGCACATAAAATTAGTCGTTGAACAAAAGTAAATATGAAAAAAAAAATAAAAAATAAAAAACACTAGGTACCAAAAATGGTGGCCATCTAATACGTCGTTTTCGAGAAGTATAATTTTTAAAAACATTGTATTTTTCAGAAAAATGGTAATAAATCGAAAACTTTAGATTTTAGGCCTATATTATCTTATTAATGTTTAATTAGAAAATGTACATGGAATACAAAAATGTAGTAATATATTGGATGCTTCATTTAAAAAACTACAATTATCGTCAGCCACCAAGCTATGAAACACTATGTATAATTCAACATAATTTTAAAAGGTGCTCCCAATTCGGTAAAAACGTTAAGACTGCTTAAAAAACATATGAGTAATACAAATTTTATGCTAAAAACAAAATAACAAAACTAGAAATAGTCTGGAACCATTCAATAATTTAATAAGATATAGGAATTAGGTTTACTACAATTATGGCATATTTGCCCCCAAGATATTTGTCAAAAATATTTTAGAGATTTGTTAATAGGTTCTTAATATGTCATGTTTTAATCAGTTAATGTATATTAATTGACAAAGATAATATCAATATTATCGAAACGTTTATTTTTTATATTGTTAGAGTTCATTGGCAGCCGCTAAAACACGAATAGGAATAATAACAAATATTTGGTTGAAATAGTACAACAAATATTATCGGAATATTTATTGTACAATTTCAACCATAACAAATATTAATTTTTGTTAAGTTTAGAATATAAACTTAATAAAAAATGAGGTGTGGCCACCACACGACTTTCTTATACGTATGAAAGTGTTACTTCCGGTCCGAATTTTGAAATTTCATTTATACAAAAAATATTCCAAATCCAACTGTAAATACTTTTGTACTCTTCATAAATATATATAGAATGCATAATTTACGACATATTTGCAAAAAGTCGTTATTCGGTAAGAGTAAAAGTGATACTTCCGGTCCGAATTTTGATTTCTTTTTTATACAAAAGATATTGGAAATTAAGTTCTAGATATTTTTATATTCGTAGCGTATCTGTCTAAAAGCATGACTTGCAAAATATTTGCAAGAAACTGATTTTCGATAAGAGAGAAGACCTACTTCCGGAAGGAATTTCGAAAAACTTTTTTAATAAAATTGTTCACAATTTAAATTTTAAGTACATATGAATTCTTTATAAATTAGTCTAAACTTAGTAGTTGACGAAATATTGGCAAAATTCGATTTTTTCACTGAAGTAAACTACTACTTCCGGTCAACCGATTTTACTGAAAAACTTATCAGATCTCAAGAAGGATATTATACATGTAAATACAAAATTTGGAGTTGATATTTGCAGCGGTTTGGCCGCTATCGTGGTCACACACACAGAGAGACAGACACACACACACACACAGAGAGAGAGAGACAGACATTTTTTAAAAAACACTTTTTTGGTATTAGGGGACTACAAAACGTGGACATCTGAAAAAATCTCGAGGTCGAAAATTTTCGTCATCACAATACTTCCTTATACTACGTATAAGAAAGTAAAACTGAAGGTAAAATTGTTCATGGAAGACGACGAAGAGACTTTTCAAAATCAAGAAAAAGATTTGAAAGTTGCTATTTAAGAAGAAATTGATGACGTCGTTATTAAAAAACAAATGATAGTTGAAAATCGACTTTTTCAAGCAAAAATATGTATTTTTTCAAATGGAATCAAATTTTCATAAAATTTCCTTTTTCATTTCTGAATTTATTTCATACTACTAATTTACTTATTTAAGTATTTACCTTAACAATTATGTTTCTGTAACTGTGTATATAATTGCCGCAAATACTTGTAATATTCATTATTACGTAAAATTAGAAATGTTTTCAACATAATTAGGTAGAACGTTTATATATCGCTTTTATTGTTCTTAAAAATAAACGCACCTACTACTAAATACATCATTTTTTTAAAGAACTAAAGGAAAGAAGATAAGAAAACAGAAAAACTTACATAGATTATACAGTGTCAAACATATGCGGAAATCTTAAACCTTTCTAATAAACGATTGAAGGTTTTACAGGGGGCGATAGCCCCCGAGTTAAAAAATCCTCTCAAGTACACTCCATTATTTCACACTTACACTTTCTAACTCATTCAAACATCACTCACAAGTAAACAAAAACAGATTATTTTGAGAAAAACACTTACAAAATCAACAAGTCAGCGAGTACGGTTTGAACTACTTTTAAAAGGGAACGCTGATGTTGGGAGAAAATTGCAAACTTATGCAAAGTTAGAGTTGATTGTTATAAATATATATGTATATATCTATATATATATACCGATCGGTGTTTACCTTCGAGTAATAAATTGCATAATTATATATGTAATCAATTGTAGTAATTCAATAAAAAAAAATTAGGTACCTAAGTTCGTATGACACATCATAATTAGTAATTATTTGACTTTATGGATTGTAAAAATAAAAATTGTTAATTAACAGCTAACTGCTGCATTTCGTACGACTGACAAATTACTTTGCTACGATGCTTACGCATATACAGTAGCGGACAAAAGTATCCCACCTCTTAGTACAGGAAAAATGTAATGGAATATGTGGGTATGATAGTCACCTAAAAGGAAAATTTCAAATAATTAATTTCCAGTATTTATCGGAGCAGTTCGAAGGCTACTATGATATGCTTAAATAATAACATAACATACATATTTATGGATGAACTCTAGTGACATAGTCAATAATTAGTCAATTATTTTTTTATAATAATAATAGTAATATGTATATTTTATCATAATAATCATTAAAATAATCGGCAAAATTACCGCAAGCAACATACGCGTGTAGAATACATAGACAATTTAAACAAACATATTTAATTATAATTTAAATTTACTTTTCCAAGGTAACAATTTAAATAATGAGGTGTGGCCACCACACAATTTTCTTATACGTATGAGCGTTTCAAATTATACACAAGTTGTTCTAAATGGTTTTAAATACTTTTATATTCTTAGAAAAATAAACCTGTGTGTTTTACTTCAAGTCCAAATTTTAAGATTTAATAAATCTCTATAGAATGCATATATTTTGCAAGCGCTGACTAATAAGAGTAAAAGTGTTACTTTCGGTCCGAGTTTTAATAATAAAGTTTAATAATAATAATAAATAGGGAGCGGAATCGAGCGAGTCATGACTCATCGCCCATGGGCGCGCTATTGAAATGTTGTATTTTTAAAGAGGTTTTAATTTTATTTATATAATTGAATAACAAGTGGCTGGTGATTATAAAATCCAAAATACCCTACTATTTGTTCATTTTCTCTTCTGTAAGACTTGTTCTCTTTGAATTAAGTACATCCTTGTAGATAGAAAACGTCCCTTCTACATCGCAACTGGTTATAGGTGCGTACTGGAAATATTCTTTTATTTCAGCGTATTTAGCATACACAATTGCCGCAATCTTATTAAACCTGGATTTCTATTAAAAACTGCGTCTAAGTCACTTGGAATTATTAATAGCCACATCTAATGTGGTTAATCCATTTTTACTTTCTTATACGTAGTATAAGGAAGTAATGTGAAATTTTCGACTTCGAGATTTTTGCAGATGTCCACGTTTTGAAGTCCCCTGATACCGAAAAAGATGTTTTTAAAAAATGTCTGTGTGTCTCTATGTGACCACGATAACCGCTGTAGATATCAATTCCAAATTTTGTATTTACGTGTCTAATCTCCCTCTTGAGATCTGAGTAGTTTTTCAGTAAAATCGGTAGACCGGAAGTAGCAGTTTACTTCAGTGAAAAAATTATTTTGCCAATATTTCGTCAACTACTAAATTTAAACAAATTTATAAAGAATTCATATGTACTTGAAATTAAAATTGAGAACAATTTTATTTAAAAAGTTTTTCGAAGCTGCTACCGGAAATAGGTCTTTTACTCCTATCGAAAATCAGTTTTTTGCGAATATTTCGCATGTCATGCTTTTTAGACAGGTACGTTACGGGTATAAAAGTATTTAAAACGTAATTTTCAATATCTTTTGCATAAAAACAATTTCAAAATTCAGACCGGAATTACCACTTTTACTCTTATCGAATAGCGATTTTTTGCGAATATGTCGTAAATTGTGCATTCTATATGTATTTATCAAGAATACAAAAGTATTTAGTGCTAGATTTGCAATATTTTTTGAATATATGAAATTTCAAAATTCGGACCGGAAGTAACACTTTTACTCTTAGGGAGTAGTCCTTTTTTCGAATATCTTGCTAAGTATGCATTCTATAGCGATTTATTAAGAGAACAGAAGTACTTAGAATAGGATTTTGAATAATTTTTGTGTAAAAAAAATATAGTATAGTTTGAAACGCTCATACGTATAAGAAAGTCGTGTGGTGGCCACACCTCATTTTTTAATTTGAGATTCGATTTTCAAAATATGTCATTAGTTTAGGCAAATTTCCAAAGTGTTCCTGAAGGAATAACAACTGATTTTTTTAATTTGGGATTTGTGTTAGTTCCTTGCACTCAGAAATACTTCGAGCATCGTCATTTAAACATGTAACGAAATTTTGTAAACTATCGAAATTCTCTGCATGAAAACTATTTCTGTGTATGTTTTAGCAAAGCTAAGTGACGATATTTTACAGACTTTGCAATAAATTTCTCAGAAAAAGTAACATAAACAACGTTCTAGATCTAAATAAATGATAACTAAAAATGTACGCCTATGTTATTGAAACATACATATTATATTGCGAAATATAAGGTAAATATAATAAATTTTAAAAACTCGTCACCCTTGTACCTACGCCGATGAAGAAAGGATTTTATTCATAAAATTCCTTATTTTATGGCAGTTTTTTCTCTGATTCTCTGGAGTAAACAGATGTTACAGTTCGCCCTATGAATTAGTGCTATTCAGATATAATGTAAACAACACGCAGTTGTTTACATTATTTCTTTTCACGGTTGTGGCTCCGTGGTAGTTTAGCTCGCTCGATTCCGCTCCCTAGTAATAAAGTTTATTTCATACTAACAACACTACAAGTTAGCAGGAAAAACGTCATGACAAGAAAAAAAAATAAAAAATTTCATTTATAAAAACAATATTCCAAATCCAGCTCCAAATACTTTTGTACTCTTGATAAATATATATAGAATGCATAATTTACGACATATTTGCAAATAGTATATTATGACACTAGTGCATAATCAAGCTTTTAAAAGCTAATTATGCACTGTGTCATACGATAGTTTTTAGTATAAATGCAACAATAATTTTAATTAGAAGAAATCAAATCAATAATTTCAATACATTTTATCGAGTGACATGTGTCTTTATATTATGTCATTTGACATTTCACTTAATTATTAAACATCATTGTTGTATTAATAATGTCGACAGAAATTCAAAAACTAGCTGCTGAAGCAGAATTAAGTTTAATACCTGCAAAGTCCAAGCATTTATATTATAAGAGTACGAAAAATTATTATTATGGATGGAGCTGAAACAGACTGAACATATTGATGAATCAGTAATGTTAGCGTATATATTGGAAATGTCCAGAATTTATAAAGCTTCGTCACTTTGGTGCATTCATTCCAAACTGCAAGCTATGCTAAGGGTTAAAAACAGAATCGATTTAGCATCTTATCACAAACTCCATGCCTTTATGAAAGGAGTGGGCAAAGGTCAAGAAGCTAAAAAATCTTTGGTTTTTACGGAAGAAGATTTATGCAATTTTTTTAGTCAGGCTCCAGATAATATATTTTTATTTTTAAAAGTTGTAGCAATTTGTGGAGTGTTTGGTAGTTGCAGAAGAGGCGAAATGTGTAATCTGGTTATGAGTGATATAAGAAAAGAAGGATCTGCCCTGATAATTTGTATTCGTCCGTCTAAAACAGAAAAAGGCCGAACGTTTGCTGTAGTAGATAATTCCAACATAAAGTATGCCGAGATATTTAATAAATATCTTGCACTACGTCCAAAGCATAACAGTACAGATCGAGTTTTCTTAAAATATTCTCAAGGACTATGTATAAAACAAGTTGTTGGGATTAATACCTTTGGAAAGTGCCCTTCCGTTATAGCTCGTTATCTAAATTTCATAAACGCTCATAAATACAGAGGTCATGCCTTCAGACGAACATCTGCCACGATTATGGCTAATGGAGGGATGAATGTCGATGAGTTGAAACGCCAAGTGGGTTGGAAATCCTCATCGACAGCGAGTGGATATATTGAAGAGTCTATCACAAACAAATTAGGCGTTTCAAAATTAATTGCTGGAGCTGTTCAGAAAGGAGGCAATATTGGATCTGACACATTTGTTAAGACTGATAAGAACGTTGAAAATACACAAATAAGCAATGCTGCAAGTCACTTAACAATAACGAATAATCAAAATTGTACGTTTAATATTCATTTATCTACGATCATGTAAAAAGTGATAGCTTTTTGCATGATTTTTAGGGTAAAAAGTTAGCATTTATTGAACCCGTGCAATAAAAGTTTTTATTGCACGGGTTTTATTGCACAATTTTAACTAATAGAATAATAAGAAAAATATCAGTAAGATATTTTATTCATTTCTGTAAATATGTACATTTACTTTACAATTAGTACAATTTTTAATAAGAATTTGAGGAATCTCGTGACTTCTTGATGTAGAAGGAAGTATATCGGTAGTAGCATTGCTTGAGTTTGCTTCTTCAGCTGCACCTCTACCCAAAATTTGATTTGATATCGCGACCTCGTGTTGAACGGATTCTTCCACGTAAGATGCTGCCACCGTCTCAGCTGGACCTCTGCCCAAAATTTGATTTGATATCGCGACCTTATGTTGAACGGATTCTTCCACGTAAGATTCTGCCACCGTTGATGACTTCCAACCACCATGTCTTTTTAATTCAAGAACATCTGCTCCTGCATCTGCAAGTATGGTGGTAGATGACCGTCTAAAACTATGGCCAGTATACTCGTGTGGATTAAGCAACTTCAGATAACTAGCTATTTGGCTTGGTATTTTTCCAAAAGTATTAATACCTATAGGCTGAACAGAACACTTTCCATTATTGTAACTGACAAACAGTCGATTATGTGCTGTTGCTGGTGATCTTAGGCTGACGTAGTTTCTGTATATTTCAACCATATTTTTCATATCTCTCGTTTCAGTGCCAATAATAAAACATCGAGGCTTATTGGTTTTAGATGTTGGAATTTTGACTATCAACATATTACCAACATCTTCCACATCATCTATGCTCATTTTATGAAACTCATCTCTTCTACAAGCACCCGCAATACCAAAAAGTGCTACAACCTAAAATTAAAAAGTGTCTAATTTTAGTCACTGACCACTCAAAGAAAATGTTGCATTAAAATACCTTCATCACTAAAAATCTATTATCAGGTGCGTCATTTATAAATTTGAATATATCATTTTTACTGAATACTTTGGATTTCTTGGGACGATATCCTACAGATTGGCGCTTCATATAAGCGGTTAACTTCGAAAACTGCTTAAGATCGATGTCTTTTTCGGCTAATAGGAGGGATTTCACCATAGAATATTCCGACCATAGACTTGATGGCTTTATATCCTTAGCCCTTTTTGAAAAATAAGCAAGGAACACATTTTCCGTAAGATTCTCCACTTTCATTGAAATACACCAGGCGTTGAATCGTTTATATACCAATTCATACTGTTTTCTTGATTTTTCTGGTATTAGACTCGCTGTAGCCGTTTGTGCGATCTCTACAATTGTATCACTATGATCATTATCAATCATTTTATACTTTATATTTAACAGATTAAATTAATAATTTCAGAAGCAACAATGACATACTAATGAAGTTTGTTGATACCGTTGTTTCCTTTGTAATAGCAGGTAATAGAGTGACAGAATAACATCCAACATGACAGTCTACATGATAGCATAGGAGTACTTGAATAATACGATACCCGTCAAAGTGACATTTATTAAAAGATCGATATACTACAAGTATTCATAAAAATTGACTATTTCTGACCAAAATTGGCATGATCGTAGATAAAACGTTGTAAAATACACGTGTAAAAAGTCTCTTTAGTGCACTCACGACTTTAAAAACACTCGCTACGCTCGTGTTTTTAACTACGTCGCTCGTGCACTAAAGAATGACTTTTTACACTTGTATCTTAAATAACTATTAAAATAATTTTTCCGTTCATGTTACATGTTTTGAAATAAAATTGACCATAATTGTTGATTAATTTGATAGTTTACAATAAAATAATAATGTGTTATACGATATTAAATACGACTATTAAACGCTTGGGATCAGCTGTTACCAAGCAACCTTTATACGCACGCCGTGCGATAAAGACCCGATTATGCACGCTTATGGGTGTGTTTTGATTGGTTTATGATGCATGCATACTAAAAAAATCATTATTCGTTAAGAGTAGAAGTGTTACTAACGTTCGAAAAGGAATGAAAAGCAACAACTTGTCACGATGATAAAAACAATTTAAAACTTATAAAAATAAGCGTGGAATCTGAAGGAAAAGAAAAAAAGAGAGAAAACCAACGTCAAACACAAAAAATATAACATAACAGAATTGTATTAAAGATTTAATAAATTGATTATACCTGTATCTGATTTGTAATTAATGCTTTCTTTGTTCCTGTTTATGTGACAGGCTTCCAAAAATAATCTATTATTATAATTGTCTTTAACTGTCAAAACCTTCACATTATCGAAATCCAGACGGGACACGTTTTTGATGATGACTTATGATGTCTTGGTGTTTACCAAAATAAAAAGTATTTAAAACGTTATACGGTTTAATATGTTTAACCTAGAGGATTTTTCTATGACACACTGACCTTTCTTTTCAACTTTATTTGGCTTGAAATTCCATGGGAATAATATTGTTCCTAATAATATAAACAAGCTTAATTTTAGAACTTAATTCCTCATTGTAAGAGTACCTATTTTTTTTTCATACCTATGGCTCTTATTTGCTATTTACGACGCAATTATGAATATATGTAAACAATATTGTTGTAGGTACTTGCAATTGGGATGTTTTCAACTACAGAACTAGTCAATTATTGCCTAGTAATAATGAGAAGTAATTTATTTCGTTTTTCAGTGTATTAGTGTAACATTATTGTTGTTTTGTTATGCTAACACATTGTGCACACATATTCTTTATTTTTGTTTACTATATTTATAATTACAAGGAGAAAATCGACTGCTCTCCGTTACCTGTTACAAATATTTTTAATAATAATAAAAAAAATTCATTTTGCAAAGTAATTAAAATTAAAATCAGAAAGTCATTCTAAACTTTATTTGAAATTTAAGGATATTTATCGGCATCTCTTGAAACATGCTAGGTAATTGTTACTATAAAAAAGTAATAGCTTGATAACGAACTGTCTATTGTGTGGCATTGACTGTATGATTTAGTATACTGTGTGGAAACCACTTATGGAATAAATTCACTAATTTCAAAACGAATAATATTTTTATAAAATTGTCCTGGTTTTAAATCACTGCACCTATTAGTGACGCCATCTTCTTTAGAGCTGTGACGTCATACGCATTTTTTTTTAATGGAATGCTATATTTTTTTATAAATTCGTAGATAGTACTATTAACTACCTTGAATTTACACTAGTTAACTTTGTTTTCAACAGTTTTTGAGATTTTTACATTTTTACGTTACAACCGCACAACAACAACAACAATTATAAAAACGTCAAAGTTTACTTATTCTTTTTTGATCAATGCAAAATTACTATTTTTCTTGTATTCTACTATGGTCAGGTGCTATCAATTTTATCACACAGTTTTTACGTGTTGACTTTTTCATTTTAGTATATTTTTTCTAAATATAATTTTGAAATTGTTATAAAGGCTGCTAGAGTACTATCCAAAACTAAAACAAAAATTGTTGCAATACATTAAAAAAAATGAGTATGACGTGATAGTTCAAAAATGGATGACACCATGAACAAGTGTAACAACTCACAATCAGTATTATGATAAATAAAAATGAGGTGTTGCCACCACACGACTTTCTTATACGTATGAAAGTGTTACTTCCGGTCCGAATTTTGAAATTTCATTTATATAAAAAATATTCCAAATCCAACTTTAAGTACTTTTGTACTCTTCATAAATATATATAGAATGCATAATTTACGACATATTTGCAAAAAACCGATTTTCGATAAGAGTAAAAAGCCTACTTCCGGCAGGAATTTCGAAAAATTTTTTTAATAAAATTCTTCTTAAATTTAATTTTAAGTACATATGAATTCTTTATAAATTTGCCTAAACTTAGTAGTTGACGAAATATTGGCAAAATTCGAGTTTTTCACTGAAGTAAACTACTACTTCCGGTCTGCCGATTTTGCTCAAAATCTAATCAGTTCTCAAGAGGGAGATTATATTCGTAAATACAAAATTTGGAATTGATATCTCCAGCGGTTTGACCGCTATCGTGGTCACAGACAGACAGACAGACAGACAGACACACACACACACACACACACAGACATTTTTTAAAAACCACTTTTTTGGTATCAGGGGACCTCAAAACGTGGACATCTGCAAAAATCTCGAGGTCGAAAATTTTCATCATCACAATACTTCCTTATACTATGTATAAGAAAGTAATTGACCTGTTTCAGCGTTTTCAACAAATGTCGTTAGTTTGGAAGTTACTGAATTTATTCCATACGTACTTTCCACACTGTATGTTAAATTTTCTTTAACATATACTAAACAGTTGTGTAGATAAGATAAAATAATTTATTTGTCCTCTCGACTACATTGTAGTATGGGATATGTTATATCAACCGCAAATACTAAAAGACAGTTTTAAATATTACATGGTTAACAAACAAAACAATTATACACACAATAAATATAAACAAAGCACACATTACTTGGATATAAAGTGACAGAAAAGTACTAAATCTAATCTACAGCACATTTAAAAACTCTGCTGACGAGTAGTAATATTTCCACAACAATAACACTAGCCGATAATTTAATTTTTTTTTAATAACTGTCATAAAAATGAGTGTACAGTTCTTAACTCATTAACTGAATGCATAACTAAAAACCAAATCTATCCACCTCGTCTAGTTTTAGAGTTATGATCATACTCCGTAGATAAATAATAATATTGTATTTAGAAAATTTGCTATAGGTACCGAAGTTATAAAAAGAAATAGATAAGTACCAAAATCTTGACATAACAAATACTTGAATGTCCAATTAGTATCAAGAATACAGAAACAATTAACTGCACACAGAGGAAAATTGCTGATATAACAAAGTTTTGCCATAAATAGAGTTGTTTCTTCCTTTTATATTGCCTGTTGCCTTCTCTAACGAAAAACCAGCAAAAATCTCCCATCATGACGGGATGCCCCCTACCTTGACATCATTTCTCTATGTCTGCAACCTCTTAATTGAACCTTTTCCCGTGTTCATCACTCGTCTTTCCTAAATTGGCAGGAAAAAAATCGAAATGTGAATGCAAAAAATGAACTTTTTGCGTCATTCGGCACCCTAAATTTTTATAGTTTGGTAGCAAATTAGCCACGATATCTTTGTAGTTTTCTCTCTTTTGATTTCCCAGAAAATATTTGCAAACTTTCAAACATTCAAAATTTTCATCTTTGAACAGCTTCCTAACTTGTGGACCAACAAATATTCTTTCGAGAACTTTCGCAACAGACAGCTTTGGAAATTTGTCCCTTAAGTATATAAAAAAAAGGTGCCTTCTTTTTCTAGTGCTTTGACAAACTGTTTAATTAGTCCTAATATAGAATATATATATATATATATAATATAGAAATAGTAGAAGGGGTAAATCACCATTAAATTCTCCAGGATCAATACTGGTCCGTGATTGCCTTTACTTGGTAATGATGCTTTTTGTGTCTGTGGCTAAGCCACAGACACAAAAAAACAACAATATTTGGTAAACCCTCTTTGCAGTCTAAGTAATATCAAAATAACCTTAAGGGCACCACAGATATGCTAAAGATGATTTGAATATTGAATGAGATTTAATATAGTTGACATAGTGTCATACGTTTCTTTGTGCTTGTAGAATGAGCAATTGGAATTGATGGTTTCGAGTTACCATTATAGAGGTAAACGGTTTTGACATTTGTTTTCGACGAGTCGATAAACAATCGCCATTCTGCGCAGGGTTATATTCAATACTCATTTCATACAAAAGTTGATTTACATCAGTACAGTAACAGAAGTTTTTTTCAACTTTGTAAAATGAACCGATTCTTCAATACAGAATTCTTGTAGTGAAATGTAAAAGATTCCATTCTTTTAATCAGGATCACAAAATTTGCGGTTTTTCTTTGGTTAAACCCAAAAACCGTATCAAATCATTCAGATCTGATTGAGTAATGAGATGTGGTGCGTTAAAAGGAACATACGTCAGATCACTTGGAAATGACACATTCAAAACATCATTTGTATCTCCCTCCTCCGTGGAATTTCAGAAAAATTTGAATGCATTGGAGTTGAAAGCTCACAATCAGTCCTTTTCAACGGTTTGCTTACAGATGGAATATCTGGATACATTACTTTGTGTTTGGAAACCCTTCAATTTTTACACGCCAAAAGGTCATCAGGATAATTCCTATTTTTGTTCCACTGAGTTAATTTGACATAACACGAAATACAGCATATATGTGGTACCCATGTTTGTCTTGATTTTTAATTTTGTAGCCAAAATATTATTCATAATGTCTTTGAATTAATTCGTTTAAAGGCTTCGTTTGAGATTTTGTAACATAAAGGGCGACTTGAAATGTTTCCGGAATCGGCAAGAGATGGCGCACGAAGGTTGAACTGGATTCATTGGTCGGCAAGGGCAATCCTTCTTAACTGTCAAAATTTCAGACGTCTACTGTCAATAGTTGTTATTTAAGTGTGTGTTTTGTGTGGCAAGTCAGGCGGTTTCGTAAAAATGAATAAAATTGCATTTCGTGCAGTGATAAAACACTTCTGGACGGCTGGGAGAACGGTCGCGGAAATTTGAAATATTTTGCTAGAGGTTCATGGCGAATCTACTCCGTCATTTTCGACCATCAGTTTCTGGATGAGCGAGTTCAAAGGTGGTCGCACAAGAACAAGTAATTAACCACGCAGTGGACGCCGAAAAACCGCTGCCAACGATGAAATGGTCGATAAGATACATGATGTCGTGTTGGCCGATTGCCCGTTGAAGCTGAAAGAGTCAACAGAGACAACAGGCATCTCAGAAGAACGCGTTGGCCATATCCTACACGAAATTTTGGGAATGAAAAAGCTTTCGGCGCGATGGGTACCACGTTTCCTCACACCAGAGCAAAAACGAAATCGGGTGACCGTTTCGGAGGAGTCTCTGGCCAGGATTCAACGCAAGCCAATATATTTCTTCATGCGTTTCGTAACCGTGGATGAGATTTGGATCCACCACTACATACCGCAGACCAAGGAGCAATCGAAGCAGTGGACTTTTCCGGGCGAATTAGCTCCGAAGAAAGCAAAGACCGTTCCGTCGGCCGGAAAGGATTCCCAAAGTGCGATCCTCATCGACTATCTGCAGAAGGGAAAAACGATCACGGGGCAATACTACAGCGATTTATTGATCCGATTCGATGCAGTATTGAAGGAGAAACGGCCTCGTTTGCAGCGGAAGAAAGTGCTTTTTCACCACGACAATGCACCGACTCATTCATCCCGCGTCGTCTTGTCCAAATTGAATGAGTTGCGCTACGAATTAGTTTCTCATCCTCCATATTCACCGGACCTAGCCCCCAGCGACTTTTTCCTATTCCCAAACCTGAAAAAATCGCTGGCAGGAAAGAGATTTGCCTCAAATGAGGAGTTCATCGCCGCTACAGATGGCTATTTTGCAGACCTCAAAACATCCTACTTTTCCGATGGCTTGAAGAGATTGGAGCACCGTTTGAAAAAGTGTATTGATCTTCGAGGAGACTACATCGAAATATAAAAATAAAAACCACACCAATACCGTATTTTTATTGTCGATTCCGGACAGTGACGCTTTAAACTTTCTCTGGCCCGTAGGACAATTATTTGTATGGCCTGTTATACATATCACTTTAAGGGGTTAAATAAAATTGTCTAGTGCAATAAAATACCCATATATTAATATACGCATTTTTTTTAAATATATAAAAAACCGAAAACAAGTATGAAGGCCTATAACTAAAGCACTACTTTTCTAGCTTTTAAGCTTGAGAACTTGTCAATGACATCTTCAAAGTCGAGTTGTAACGTTAAATCAGAATTAATACATAATACAGACAAATATGAGAGCTTCTCCTCGATTAACCTATTTCTCGAGTAATTTTTAATTCTTTTCAAAACGCTGAAAGAACGCTCTGCGCTGGCATTGGATGCCGGTATAGTAAGATATATTCTCAGACCAATTTCGATATTGGGGAATGTTGATTCTATTTTTTTATCTCTAATCATTTCCAATAACTGTCTGGGGGTTGCTTCTGGATGACATTGAGCTGTTTTAAGAAAATCACAGAAATGTACAGACTCCTCAGGAAAATCATCATCCAGGTCATCAGGATAAAATTTCTGGAGACCTTGAGCACGTTCTTTAATTTCTCCTATATTTGCATCGGGTTTTGGTAATAAGAACAAAAACTGGAACTTTTCTCGCAATTCCGTATATGAACTTTTTCTACGTTCTAATTGTTGCAGGATAGTATCTATTATGACAAGGTAAGTATTGATTCTAAATCTCTCTCGCGCACTAGGGTTGCAATCATCAGCACCTTCATCGAATTGGTGCTTCCGAACTCGAATGCGAACTATTTTATAATCATCACAACGAGAAAGTTCTTTTCCAAGTGTTTCAAATTGTTCAAAAGAATTTCGAAGATCATGTATGTAGGAAAGCAACGAGTCGTAAAGCTGTACAACTTCAACTAGGTTAACATCAACTTTTTGTAACGACTTGTTTGTTCGGTCAAATCTTGTCAATATATCAGACCATAATGACAGTAAAATTCCCGTCTCCAAGTCGGAAAATTTAGACGCTATACCATCAGCTTCGGCTCTGGTAGTGGCCTTTTGACATTGATCTTCGGATATTTCCTCCAGTGTTGCCTTAAAACTCATGAAATTCAACTTAAGAGCTTTACAAGCATCCGCTCTAGCGGACCATCGGGTAGTTGATAGCGACTTTGGTAATAAAGCGCTGATATTGAACTGCTTTATGTTTTTTTGTAAGCACTGCCATCTGTGAGTTGACGAAGATAGAAATACGAAAAGTTCTTGTACAAACATAAAAAAAGACGTAGCGCATAAACAGCATTCGGCCGCTGCCACACCTACTAGATTTAGGGAGTGCGCAGAACATGGTATATATACTGCTTTATCATTTCTTGATTTTATTCTAGCTTGCAAACCTGAATAGATTCCTGCCATATTACTCGCATTATCATACGATTGTCCCCTACAATCTAGTATGTTAATATTATGAACATTCAGAATTTGTAAAATGGACTCTTCCATTTCTTCGGATTTATGACCAGCGTTCTCTACAAATGTTATGAACCTTTCGACAATGTGGGAGTTAGGCAAAATATATCGATAAATTATAGCTAGCTGATCAGAATGGGAAACGTCTGGGGTTGAATCCACAATCATTGAGAAATATTTTGCTTCTTTAAGATCACTAATTATTTTATCGATAATTTTCTGTCCCATAATGGAAATGAACTCGTCACAAATGTCACTTGAAAGATAGGAAGTGGTTCCTTTACCTTTATTTCCCCGAGTTTCTAAGTGATTTTTTAGGACTGGATCAAATTCCGATATTAGCTCTAGACATCCTAGATAGTTGCCATTTTGTGGAGATCCTAACCTTTGATTTCTACCACGAAACGGCAATCCTCTAACAGCCAAGTGTCTTATAACAGAGGTTATACGAAGAAGAATATTCCTCCAGAGTACTTTCTCTTGTAAATATACCGATTCTAAATGAGTATCTATTCTTCCAATATGATTACGTCTATTAACAAAATATCCACTATTCTTACGATGAAGCAAAGAACGCTCATGTCTAGCAGTCCGAAGTGATATATTTTTCCAATCAGAAAGTCCTGTCGTAAATGCGTTATTGGGATATGTTTGGCCACGGTCACAAAATAAGAGACAGTGAACACAAAATACCTCATTTTTAGTCTGGGAGTAGAATAGCCAATCACGACGTTTGATTTCTCCATTGATATGCTTTGTAAAAAACATACTTTTGGAAGCATACCAATTTCGCCCATCGTAGAATTTTCTTGAAGAAGAAAAGTTCAAGTTATTTATATCCTGAACTTTCAAATGTTCTAAAATTAATGGCATAGTAGTTTCATTAATTATTGTCCATGTGGCTGGATCTGAATAATCCATGAGCATAAAATTTGATTCTGGATTATCATTTGTCCTTGGTTCTACCTCAACACTCGAAGGGAAGCTGTCACAGCTTGGAGTATTATCATCGTCATTGCAATTTTTGCTAGGTTCTACAAAGAGAGAAACAAAGTACAGTTGTGTGCATAAAAAAGTCGTACAGCAGCTATAAGGCTGTTTAAGTCAGGCTTGTCAATCTTAATTAAACTTCTTTCTGACGTTGACAAGTTGTGTCAAAATTAAAATTATTTTTATTATTTGAAAGATCATTATTCTAATGTGCATGGTATATGGTGATACCAGTCTCCAGTACGATTTTCACAAAAGTTCGGAATGTATACGTGTACTACTTATTAATGAAATCTGGAACATCATAGGCAGGCTTACACCATAAAAACCTTGTACGACTTTTTATGCACACAACTGTACGTATTAGACATATATGTAGGTAACCATAGTCATTTAAGTGGAAGAAAAGAAGCGAATTTTTGCATACGCGGAATTCCAAAGTGTGGCCAGAATGCGCCTTTATACTTACTTTTCATATTGCTTTACTATAATCAACCTTAATTTTTCTTATGAACACGTAACATACCTACTGTATTTTTGCGTTATCAAATTATATATATTTTTAATAGAACAAAAACCAAACGAGCAAAGTGACTTTTGACCATATTTTTGAATCTTACTTATACCTACATAACAATTTGCAAAAATGTCTTTGTATTGCAGAAGTTTAAAAAAACAGTTTTCAGTTTATTCAGAATATTCCAGAAACCGTTGCAATAATTTTAACTTATAGCTTCTCTATAAATAAATAACACGTAGAAGCTAAAATATGCATGTTACAAATAAATGAATATTTCATACCTATGGTACCTCCTTTCTTTTGAGTGTCAGAACTAATTTTTGGGCTAGTGCAGTTTGTGGTAGATTCTACTTCCATTATCGCATCATTATTGTCTGTAAACAAAATTAATATTAAATGCAATATTCTGAGAAGCTTAAATACTTCCACATCACAAATTATACCTACGTTGTGCTTGTGCCGACGTAGTCTCCGTATTATTATCGCTAAAGAACTGACTTATTTTCGGAACTCTCTCTAAAAACTTCTTCCTCTTAGCGTCTAATTCTTCCTGAATTTTTTTTCTTTCATAACCACAGGGTCTTTTCTTCATCTTTCTGTTTTTGAACACCTAAAAAGTAAATACACCAAAAACTATCTTTAACGGAAAAAACAAACTATCCGAAATTAAATATTATGGCTTTTTCTAGTCTTACCTTTCTGCTTCCACCAATCACCCAAAATATAACATTCAATTTTAAGAACTGAGTAATATGGAGACGATTATACAGGAATTCGTAACGCCGTAAATGACACTTCCCACAATAAACTTACTGTACTCTCTATCATTTAATCATTTGCCGGGACCACCCGAGACTACCGTGCCGAGTGCCGCGAGCCATCGTCACAGGCATATAACCTAGCTCCACCCACCGTCGGGTCGGCGTAGCTACGTTCGCGGCAATTTCGCGGCGAACACTGGTGGCGCGCCAACTCAGTAGCTCAGCTTCAGGATACAAGGGTAGATGGAGAAGTAGTCTTCTATTTATATTTATATTTTAAAATTATACCAACAGTAGAAAAAGTAAAAGGTGATCTGTCGATTGGCCTCCCATTTTAAATGTCCCGTAGGACATGACCTAATTGTCCTAACGGATAAAGTGTCGCTGATTCCGGAAACATTTCAGGTCGCCCTCGTATAATCCACGAACATAACAAAAACTGTCCGGGCAGTTTTTGCACGGTTTTCCATTCTTGAAAATCACACGCAACACAACTTAGGAAACACTGCTTCAAACATTCTCATGCAAGTGACAATTCAGTGGCATTACGTTTGCCTCTTGGTAGACCGCGTCAACAACTCAACAATAAATGAATCACTAAGCCGTCTGCAACCATCATATATGCACGAATCCTTTCCAGAAGTTTCCATTTTCAGTTATAAAAATCGTGTCGGCTGGTGTATTCTTTTATTGTACGATTTCAGTCCTTTTTGCACACAATTTTTTTTAACGTTACCTGGTAAGTTGTTGTACGCTTTTATAGTTAGTAAATGCGGATTCTTTTCATAGAATGCAAGTTTATGCCTTGGTTTTTCTCACAATGTTGCATTTCTATTGTTGTATGAATGATAACTATTTAAACGAAGCAAATTATTAAGATCTTTCGCGTTTATTAATAATTCCATGATGTAACCACATGGTAGCGGTAACACCTTCATCGAAGTAAAATATGATCTGCAACTAGTTCTACTACACAGTACACACCCCATTCATCACATGTATAACACGTTTTTGCATTTTAAATACTCTATCTATGATAGACGATGGAGCCCAAAGTAATATGTTAGGAGAATGCCTCTGGGCTCACTGCAGATTTAAGTTTACCGAGAACGACACAAAATGAGGTAATTTTTTTGCAAATGCTATCAAATTGTCCATCCCATTTACAATGCGGTAAGTTTGCTCCGACAAAAACAGCATTCAGTACGGATGTTCCTATTATATCAATAGAATTGCAAAATTATAACAATAAAAATGAGAATTAATAAAATACCCACAATAACACATAATAATACATTTTCGTATATTTCGGCAAAGAATTTTGATATATTTGCTAATTGCCTTAGTTTGGATATCTGTGGATTTGAATTTCTTAGGTAATACTGCACATAGTGTTTCGATTACGCATATTATTTGAATTAATACGCACGTTTTTAGTTGTGTCGCACTGATGAAACCAAATAAGGTAGAAATATGCATGTCTGTGACTACTATAACATATTCAATACCATCATGTTTGAATTACACAATTCTAAATTATACATATATGACACATAGTATTATTTGTGTGTTGATATTGGATGTTCGCTTAAGATAAATCTGAGCCATCTAGTTGACCCATATGAATGGTGTACGATAACTCTACTCTCGATTTCTACTTTACCTCATATTCATATTCATATTCATATTCATATTCATTTATTGGTGCCATGTATAATGTTATACTTACACAAGTCAAAAAACAATAATAATAATAAGAATAATTAATGTTAAGAATTTAGACATTAACAAACATTCAGCTACGGTACATCATTACACGTTAAAAATTCCTCCATGCTATAAAAAGCCCTACCAAGGAGAAAGTCTTTTAATATGTTTTTAAAACTTCTTAGAGGTTGAGACCTCAGTTGAGGTGACACCTTGTTAAAAAACTTAACCGCCCAATAACCCGGACCACTTCGACATCTTTCCAGGCGCCAACAGCCAGTAGCTAGGTCCCCACTATGTCTGGTGCTATACGAATGTAAGTCACTGTGTGCGGGGTACTCGTTCATGTGATTCTTTACGTAGATAAGATTCTCAAGAATGCTAGTGCTTTAGTTGTGCAATTTGCACTTTAGAGAGAGTTTCGATGCTTATACATTTAAATCCAACTTCAAATAAGTTTTATTAAGTATTTCTGTACAATGTAGAAGAATATTTAACAAGTAAAAACATTGCTGTATGATATTTAATGTTAGTTTATTAATTTTGAATTATTTTATTTAGTATGTGTATATATTTGGATACTTCTATTTGTTCTGTGCTGGTTTATGACGCAATTTCTGCAATAATGAGACATTTGACATGTACGTGTATATTTGTAGATAATTAAGAAATTATTATTGCGAAAATAATTGTATAGTAGGTTATATACCGCGGCCAGAAATTCGCGGAATAAATTCTAATTCAAAAAGGTTGTTAGTCTATGCATATTAACTACATTAATTTATTACAGAAATTTAAAATTAATTTTAAACAACTGATAATATATATTTAATTTCAATAAACAAAGTAAAATTTTTAAACTGATAGTCATTAGTTTTCCAACAGAGCTGTTGTAACCTTTGGAGAATAGAATTTAAGACGCACTGATAGATATTGAAAGTAATTAATTGAAGTACGGTGTTAAGAGGGGCGTTTACCTATCGAAAATTAAGGCATCGCCGTTTCGCGTTTTTTAGACTCATTTTGTAATTTTAGAATCTCAAATTTGGGTTAGTGATGCAAAAGGCGTCAATTTATAACGTCAAGGTCTGTTTTTGTACTAATTTATTTTCTTAAAAAACTTATGTGTCTTAGAAATAACCTCAAAAATGCATGAATTTGATTAATGTCTACTAACTAAGGCATGTACACAAAAGAAAAAAAACGACATCTACGCGCTGGCTGCACATTTGATGTGAGATATAAAGAAAAAATCAAATTTATGTACTTATTTTTAAAGATAACAAACATTAAACAGTAAACCTTGTCACACACATTTCACACAACATTTTACGCGTCGTCTATCCCCACTTTACGGTATCTCTACCGGTCCTAGCGTTTAATTACAAACTGTCACTGACATTTAAATGTCATATATACCCATAATATTCGAGTGTATAATAATATAACAGTTATGGGCAAGCGAAAATTGGCTTATTATAAAACATCAACAACATCAACAGTTCCGTAAGTACTCATTCTTTATACACTATGTTTCTCATCTATAGTATTCCTTAATCTATGAATACAACCGAAGCGCTGTGAAGGAAACCAAATATCGTGTAGCTTCACTTACTCACACCCCCTTGCGTCTACCGGTCCCGTGAATAATTTAAGTTGCATAAGTTTATATTTATTGGTAAACGCCCGTCTTAATTCTATTAATTACTTCCTGTTCTTTGGTTGAAAGTGTCGCAAAAACTTTTTTTAAAGCCCCACAGAAATCCAAAAAAAAAAAAAAACTTAAGATGATTAATTCTAGAGATGTTGCTGGCCACGGTAACTGTCAATTACGCCCAATGTATCTATTTGAAGAGTTTGGGATTTATGTCCTCAGTTGCACTTGGAAGATTGGGAAGCAATATTGGTGCAACAATGCGAAGGTCTAAGATTATTTACTGAAAATCTTCTTTGTTGTACAAATTCTCTGGATGTTCTAGGATTCTCGTCCGCTCAAAAATGATCATTATGCTATTAAATACTCCGTCTATGTACCTTGTATGGCATCTTTTCCTTGGCGAGAGCTGACATTTACATCTGATAGAGAAAATATAGAAACTAATTAAAAGCTATTGGGTATATAGTTTGAAGACAATAACATTAAGCTAAACATACACAAAACAACTGTATTGTTATTTAATAACGAAAACTTGACCATCTAACATAATGATTAATCATCACTTACCAGCTTTGCCTACAACTTCTTCCTTGGATCGAAGATCCGCGGGCGATTGACTTAGAGGAGCCGCATTGACAGTGCTCCTCTTTTACCAGATATATGTATGCGTTGGAAATTGTTTCTTGTAGTGTTAGTGTGAAGTGTGCTCTCTCTCGCTGCCCCTCTCTCTCTCTCCCCCCTCTCGATCTCTCGCCCCCCTCTCCTCCCTCTCTCTCTTCCCCCCTCCCCCTCTCTATCTTCCGTGCCTGTATTCACTGTTGTCAACAGTATGACATTATATTTTGGACTATCAGAGGGTTATACCTTAAATTAAACCGTTCTATATACACTTTTTGAAACTATCTAAAAGGCGTAGGTACTGGATGCCTATGAATACTTTTAAAAAAGTATGTTACGATCTGTAGTTTATTAAATTAACTGTCATCTAAAACTCAGCCACTATAGTTAACAGTAATATAATTAAAAATTTCGGCAATGTCAATTTTTTTAAAATATCTTCAAAAGTTGACAATAAATGTTAAGTCTGAAAATACTATCAAATACTCCTCAAATTTAGGAGCAACTGTGCTAATTTAACCCATTCTGTATATTCAATATTAAGAAAGGTGCCCATACAGAGAGACAGAAAATGGGTGTCCTCTATACTATTCTGGGAACCTTTGGTATTTAAATTCTATGAATGCTCTAAGATTGTCATCCGCTCAAAAATAAAAACTATGGCAATTAAATACAACCTTCTTTGTAGCGAGAGCTCACATTTACGAAAATCTGATGAAGAAAATCGAAAATAATTAAAAACTATTGGGTACATGCGTTGGAACCAATAACTTTCAGCTGAACACACAAAAGTAACTGTATTGCTATATAATAATAAAAAATTGACCATCCAACTAAATGATTAATCACTTACCTACCAAAGTTCACCACAAATCTTTCCCTTAGATTGAAAATCGACCTGCGATTGGATAGGAGGAGTCACATTGACAGTGAACACACAAATTATTGCCATATCATGAGCCTGACGATGACAGGATTATCAAAAAGAAGCAACAGCTCAAAATACAAGAATGATACTGAGAAAAGAATACAGAAGATGAATGTAGATGAAAGACTTATCAACAATTGAACTATGTAATAAAAGGAGACATTGTGAGGAAAATAAAAGAATGAAAGATAAGATGAATGGGTCATGTTTGGAGAGGAGGGAAAAATGTAAATATTTACTTACTCTGTGATAGACGCCATGTAGTAGAAGGAAAGAAGGAAGGCCAAGATCGACAAAAGTGCTATGAGGTGTCAGTACTTTAGCAGAGGTGTTAAGAATTGGAGGGAAAATACAGGAGACAGAAAGTCAAGGAGAATCATGAGTAAAAATGTATGGTAGTGTGAAATACAGAGTAATCTACCTTGTAAACAAAAGATCTAGAAACTTTTACTTCTGGTGCAATATCTTCGGCATGTGCGTGCTTTGTGTAGGTATACAATGTAATATTTTTCTACATTTGTTTCTTATGGAAGAAATATTATTGGAATAATCTAACTTAAAATACAGGGTGTTTGGTGCATTGTTTGCCAAATTAAATTAGCTGATAGAAGTGATTATTTTCTGTTTATTAAAGCCCAATATCTCAATATTAGTCCCACGGGTTTTTTTAATTTCTATTTTGAAAAATTCCAAAATTCAGCTTAATAAAAAAAAGTAGCCAATGGTGTAATGCAATAAATCATAAATGAAAAATATTTGACGTATCTGTTTACTTCTATATCCCAAATGTATTTTCTTTCACCAGGAGTCAAATGTTGTATTTTTTCAAATTTACGTAAAAATTGAAGATAATCTCTTTATTTGGTGTTAAAATTTCCTACAGTTGACCAGGCATATCTTCCATATAGCTGGTCTTACGATCCGACAAAATTTTTTCCGCAAGTATATACAAGAACATCACATACAAATATGCAGCTTGTTATGTACTATTGTATTATTGTGTCCAATTTCGAATTACATTATTTAAGTCCAGTCCTGGAATGCACACCTGAATTTCGATGCCTAGTCTTTACTGTTATTCTGTGATGTGGTATAATATTATTTGTATTTACATATACATCTTCAAACAATTATAAAGACCGGTTTATCGCTTTAGGTTGATAAGCAACAAAGTTTTTAAAAAGGTTATTATATTTATGATGTAAATTATATTTTATCATTCATTCTACTAATTACAGAGTGGAGACCTAACAAATTAGAAGCGAAAGAATTTGTATGACAAATAAATTATTAATGAATTTGTTGCACTTGCTATTTCTGCTTGTTTCTCTATGTGCATAACGTATATATCACATTAGTAATTTTTTTGACCGAATTAAAAAAAATCTGTTTATTCTCTCGCATTCACATATTTGAAATGAAGGTTTATTTATTTATTAATGATTGTTTATTTGAATCAATCTATCAAACAAATACAACAATAGAATATAACAATTGCATTAAGCATTGAGATTTCTAAAAATATATGTTGTATATTTATTATAGGCACTACTACATATACCTCTATAATATACCAAGTTAGTACATGTAGATATTAAATTAATCTCTTAGAATATAATAATATTCAAGCAAACTTTACTTGTATAAGTAAATGTGAATAATATATTAAATATTATAGATGGTACTATAATATTAACTATATTACTTATTCACATTTATCTGTAGAAGTAAAGTTTGCTTGAATATTATTATATTCTACGAGATTAATTTAATATCTGATGTTAAATACTAATGCAACACTAGTTGAATTTGTAAATCTCTTTGAGCTTGAATTCGCCTCTTTTGCACTCGCTTACAGCTTGTTACAATTTCCTATAAAAGGCGAGAAGTGCCATAATGCATTTTATAATGTCATATTTTCTAAATTTTTGACTTTGACGCGTTTATTCGTTTCTATAAATTTCAAAAATCTAACCTAGACCTAATTCTCAAAATGAATGTCATTGTTGACATAAGTAAGTGTGGCTATTGTGTGTAATATTTTTTTGCAGCAATAATATAAAAAAAATCGTTATTGTTATTCTTATAGTACAGTTTAATTTTATTGACAATTTATAGTTATAGGGAGAGAAGGATGGGAGATATTTTATTAGATATTAGTGTCTTCGGCATAGATAGCAAGATACAACAGTAATAATTATATATCTATTAAATATGTTTTATTGTTATTACTAATTATAATTAGTAATAACAATAAAACATATTTAATAGATGTCTCATTTCAGTAAAGTATCACACTCGAACCTGGATTTTTCTTTTCTTTGCATTATGTATCCATATTATGACTGCCCATTCGGGCCCATATAAATGTTTGACAGAAGTTACTGAACTTCATAAAGTTTTTATTCTCTAAATATCGAAAATATCGATCTCGTTTGATCTCTGAAATATCATGTTCATTTAATCAACCAAATAAATGCATTTGTCATTCCGACACTGTCCAACATTTGTCGGCTTTCTGACGTTTAAACTTCACAATTGGTCGATGATAGTGACTATTCTTCCTCGATATTTTTCCGTACTTCACTGTACATCTCTCGATCGTTACATCTTTGGTGTTTTCAATATCTACTCCTGTCAATGCAGAGCATATTTGAGGACATAACGCGTCGTATTGCACGATCGACACTATTATTTCAGTGAATTCTGATGTTTGCCAGAAAGTGTCATTGCATATTGATCATGTTGACGGTTCATAAGTGAAATCGAATTTTTATCGCAAATCAAACGTCAGATGGATTTTTGTCCGTCAGTGTTAAGGTTTCCCGTTACTTTAGTGGATATTCTTCCACTTAAGCTTAATTACATACTAACATGTCAAATTAAAGATTGCATATCGAAAAATTCAAAAGATGCATCTCTTCTACATCATTTTCTGGTTGAGTTCACCTTTCTTCGAATAAATGTTAAATTTGTGATCGATAAAATTAATGCCATTTAGTATACTCGTTAGTGCTTTCGCATTTGATTCTCTCAATCGTTATTCCAGCACTTTCTACTTACCATTTGCGCGCACAAATGTGTTATTTAGGTCTCCTGTTTACATGATGCGTTCTCATTTCAATACAATTTCCTCGCATTGTGATATGTTTCACTCATCTATTAATGCTGTGAAAAGTGCTGCTACATCAATTTTTAATAATATTGCATAATACTATAGTTATTTACGAACCAAGTGCGGGAAGACTATTTTCCCGCATGAGCGCACATTGTAAGCTTTTAATTGGGCGAATGCGTGGAAGATATCTTCACGCAAGTGGTTTGTACAGTATTTTTTGTACGAACTTTAAATTAAAAAAATATTATTGATTAATGTCATTGGTATCATACCTAACCTAAGATAGATTACCTAATTAATTTAAGCATTTAATGTACGTAACTATTACTCACCTTTCCCTAAAATTAAGTTATTATATTCTTACACATGGCAAACATGAGGTATTTATTCTTATATTTATAAATTTATAGTACATTTATTGCGTTTTTTGGTTTAAATACAAACAATTCCGAACTACCAATATGAATGTCGATGTGGTTCAAATAGATGGCGCTTGAATCTTGCTTAAGATGTCGCTTAAAATGTCGTCAAATAGATGGAGCCACAATTTTTTTGGAAGAATTTTTAATTATTACTCCAATTTCCCCAACTTTTAGTGAAGAATAGTGGAGGGAAGTAGTATTTAATAGACTAAATTTTATTACAACCAAGTTAGATTTTGTTTTAAATGTCCCAAAGTGCCAGTGTTTTTTTCCATTTTTACAGTCGCCTCAACCGGGAAAACGTATTTCCCAGTCGAGCTGCACATGCGCCAAATGTCACTTTACAGGCGGTCAGTACAAAAAATATTTTCTTTGGCTTTGTCACTTGCTCTTTAATTTTTGTTAATATTTTTTTTGTACATATACTAATTACATTATATTATTTTAAAAATTGTCCAGTTATTGGAATTTGTAATATTCTGTTGGGCAATAAAGAGTGTTATTATTATTATTATTATTATTATTATTATTATTATTATCGTCAGATATACGTCAACCCAAGCTTCACAGATCTAGCGTATGCTTTCTTGAGGAATTATTGTCATTAAAATTTCTATCGTGCTTATAATTAGACCAGCACAGTTGCTGAGTTAAATTATTATCTGGTTTATCAATAAAAACTTCAAAGCAGTCATTAATTATAGTAGTGTTTTTCTTGAAACACTTCTTTGAAACATACTGGAATATCGGATAACATAATTATGTGTTTTAGCCTTTGATACAGAACATCATATTTATACAACTAAGTAAGTAAATTAAATAAAATAATTGTTTGATGAGAGCACTTATAGCCGAATTTTAATGATCACAAATTTGCTTCTTTTTCCACAACCGGCATATTGGATTTGATTTGACATGTCATTAAATTGGTCTATTGCACAAGAAAATTTAAATTGTGTTTGTTTAATAGATTAAGCTTTTGTACTCTTGTAAAGTGTACTCAAGGATACATTTTTTCCTTTTTAAATGGTTGGAATAAGTCAAACTTTTTTATATATAAAAAGAAATAATATTAAAACAAAGTCTCTTACAAAAATAAGTATATTTTATGTAAATACATATGTGGCATATAAAATTTTATTAAATGGTATGTATTTTATATTTAGTTTAGATTTCAAAAGTCTCCAAAATTCTCCAGTTCTTCTGCTGGTTCATCCTTATCTTCCTCGAAGCTTCCAAAGTATTTAGTATCAATGTTGCTTTCCAGATCTGGCAGGAATGGGGCTATAATATGCTGCTTCCTTAACGCAAACCAATCAAATCCTCTAAACCATTTATGAGTCCTCACGTCTTGCGCACCACCCTTCTGATTACCCAGTCTTTCTGTTGGAACCGCTTTGCATAATTGGTGTATCAAGTTGGTGGCGTTCTTCGAGACATGTTTAGGAAATTGAACGCTCTTAATACCCTTCAAGATGCTGTTAAAAGACTCCATAGTGGATTCGTGATGAGTTTGGAACGGCGCATGCCCAACTAGCAATTCAAAGATGAAAATACCTAAAGCCCAATAATCGACGGCTTTATCGTGGCCATTATTGGTCACTATTTCCGGCGCTAAATACTCTAAGGTTCCATTGAATGTATACGTTTTGTCACCGGTATTTAGCTTTTTGGAGAAGCCAAAGTCGACAAGTTTCAAGTATCCATTCGAGGTGAACAGCATATTCTCCGGTTTCAAATCTCTGTAAATATAATTTCTTTCGTGTAAATATGCCAACCCCTCGAGAACGCAGGCGGTATAAAATTGAGCATCTTCTTCAGATACCTGACGTTTCTTTTTTGTCTGTAGGTGGGTCCACAAATCACCACCGAGGCAACTTTCTAGCAGGAAGTATAAGTATTTTTCATCTTTAAATGTCTTATACAAGCGCACTATGAAAGGGGAATAGCAATTTATTTGTACCTCCTTCTCGTTGAAGACATGTTCTACCTGATCTCTTTGCATTACCTCCGATTTCTTTAAGATTTTCAGAGCAAACGTTAAATTATGATTTTTCTTGTGTCGGACCAATTCTACCCTGCCAAATCCACCGACTCCCAATATACCTTTCTTCTCTAAATCTTCCAGTTGGACATCAATATAGCTTTCGGTATTGAGATAAATGTTGTCGATGGATTCACTGGTCGAGTTGTAATTATTTTCGTCGTCTTCGTTGAGTTCAGGATTTAGAATTTTTTCGTCGAAATGATCGTTGAAATCTGATTGCATTAAAGTCAGACATTCCACTCCAGGAGAATTAGCGAAAACATTAGCTTGTCTATTGAAATTTCGCAGAAGGGCTCTTTCACCGAAGAATTCTCCACGTGCCAGCTCTGCGACTATTCCTTCACCTTCTTTGGTTACAGTCACAGTGCCAGCACGTATAATATAAAATTTATCACCTGGATCACCTTCGTGGATAATGCGAGTATCGGTTTTAAAGAATTCTTTTCGTAAGAGTTGCGCAACCCTTTTCAAAGACTCTTCGTTCAATTTATTGATCAGTGGAACATTCTTCAAGAACTCCAGATTCTCCTCGAAATCTCTGATGGCACGTTGGACTAAGATTTGCTGGTAAATATCACGTTGAAGTACCCATACCTTGCTGTCGGTCAGAGCTCTAATGGTTGCTTTTCTCTTTGTGTCGTATAATATAGCCAATTCTCCGAAAACTCGTTGGTCATCAAATGTATCGAACAGCTTCTTCTTGATGTATATTTCAAATTCACCACTTTCTGAGACGTACATATTTCTGCCGGGTTCACCTTCTTGGGTGATCACTTCGCTCTCTAGCACATGCCTCTCGTACATGGCATCTATTACTATATTCAGTGTTTCGCCTTTAAGTACAGTGTGTAGGAATTCGTTAGATGCCAGAGCTGCTTTGAGATTCGCAATTTCCCTAAAGTAATTTAAAGAAAAAATAAGATTACAAGCTACTGTTAACAATATATAGGTGTCCAAAATAACAGAGCCCACATGGGAATATCAGAAATTACCAGATAGTTTAAATGGAGAAAATGTTCGTCAGGTTCGGCCGTATCATTAAAATTTTATACTTTCTAGTTATAGAAATAATTTTATAATAATTTTTAACTTTAAACAAAAGATTGAGCTGAAATAGCATTGAAGATTGCATGTACTTTTTAGCTTACTACAGAAGTAAAATTAATTGATAGTTATGAATAAATTTTCTTTGCTGGTGAGTACAAATGAGACTAGGAATTTTTTAATTCCACTACAATACTGTGAATTTGATGGAATTTAATTTGGGTATCCTGAATATTTTATGGCATTTTATCTTTGTCTCTGTGTAATTGCATTTATGAGCACCTTATTAATGATACGTTACGGTAGAATGTTATTAATAATCTAGATTAAGACTACATATGCAGGACTTTCTTATTCAGCAACCTATTCCTACTTTCATGAATTTATTACATGTCATATATTTTTATGTAACTGCCAATTTTATGTGAATATATGTATAATTTATACAGTATGTCTAGAAAATCTGGAAACCCTCGAATAAAATTGAAACGGGTGGTTTTCTAGAAAAAAAAAATAAACGAAAATTGGGATTTCAAAAAGCGTCCTGTGGACAGGAACGTCTAGAGTCCCCTAGATTTTTTCGTCTGGGGACATTTAAAAAATAAAATTTACAAACAGAAACCACAAAATTTGCAAGTGCTGGAAGCCAGAATAAGGCATAATTTTGAAAATATAAATCCAAAGTCGCTGCAAAATTCGTTGCGTAATTTCTGTTATAGATTAGGATATTGTCAAGCCGTAGGGGGTTTTCTGTTTAAACATTTAATTTGATTTTATTATTAGTAGTGTAAATAAAGTATTATGAACATTTTATCTGACATTTTCTTATTCAAGTGTATGAAAGAAATATCAAATCATTTCAAGAAAAAGAAGAGGTATAAAAAATCAGCAAAAAAAAAACTGCTTGCTTGCCATAAAAAAAAAACCGTTACCATGGAAATGCGTTTACATACAAAAACAAGGAGTAGGCTAAGAAATGAACAATTAGTAAAAAAAAACATATGTTAAAGACATTTTATTATAAAGTTTATATTTTCGCACGGAAACCGCCCATTCCATACTTTTGACTAACCTTGTATATATTGTTCTTGCAACAGTGATGTTCAGTATTCAATAGAGTTTTCATTTACAAATACCAGTAATGTTGTTGGTATGACCTATAATTCAACATTATTTATTTTCATTCGAGGCTCTATTGATCTAGATGTATGATATATTGTCGTAGATTTTTGAATTTCTCCAATACTTTTGAATTTGCCAATAGGAATATCAATAAATTGGTTTCCCTATCACTCAAGTTCGCATCTCTGCCTTTAATTCATATAAAAAAAATTAAATATGCACAATATACCGGGTGATCCGAGTTTTACTGTATTTTTTGTAATGAAAAATCGAGTATTTTAATTGGAATTGGAAAAACTACGCCTCAGGAATATAAAGATGCCTCTGAAGAGAAAGGAGAACAAAAAAAAAACAGAAACAAAACAAGAAAAACAGCACTAAGAACATAACAATTAAATGTAAACTTAGAATGTTGTAATTATTACAAGATATTTTGTTAGAATGGCAATTAGGATTGAAAGAGTTCAGTTGATTGATAGATCGTTTTACATAGTTACCTATACATATCACATATGCATCATTAATTATACATAATTACAATTAGACTACATACGGTGGATTATTTTTTTCCAATTAAAATTCCTACCATTTAATTATTATCAGTGGAATTACCCTGTAGGTTAATTATATTTGCAATTATATCTACCTACATAAATAATTTTTTACTGTATTTAAAAAAAAGAGTTTCATTCTTTTTAACTATAGATATTTATCATAATTGCAAATATAGGGGATACAATATGCCAATATAAGTAAATTGAATTTGTTTAATATTTGTCGACGATATTTTCGCACCCACACGAGCTGCAGCTTTCTCGATTTATACAACGTATTTTAAAAAGAACTTCATCTAGTTGTCCATAAATTTCTTCTATAAATTACGATTGTCCGCATTTTTTAGGTTATCTACCTGTCACTGTCAAAATTTATCATCGAGAGATATAGAGATGAAATTAATAACAAATACAATTATTTATAGAAAGTGTTCAAAATGGTCACCAATGGTCATGAATAATGCAGTAGTACATCGTTTCATGTTGTCAAAAATATTCTGCAATACATTTGGTGTTATTTCATTACATTTAATTGTAGTTGTTTTCATAAGGCCATTTGAGTTATTAATTTTTGTCTTATACCGCATGTGTCAAATATCATTAGCTATAGAGATTCAATGTTTGCGTGCGATTTATACGTATACAAGTAACACGTGGCAACGTGGCACCCCTACTATCCGTCACCAATCCCGGCAACAATCGACACCACAACGATTTTCTCCGATCTTCCCACTTCTCCCCACCAGATTTTATATCCAATGTTTAGCTGCGAACACGTTGCGATCTAGTCTCCAATAAAAGCCGTCTTATTACTGGAACGGGAAACATCAAATGGCCGCGGTGATCTCCTGATCTAGTAGTTTATTATTATTTTGGGAATCTTTTTTTATTTACCTTATTAGGGTTATTTTTTAATTTTATTAGAATTACGCTTTTGTTTGTGTCATGCAGCGTGAACGCAGCTTAATAATTCTTTGCATTTACTGAAAGGAAAAAGAAAAACAACTCCTTGCAACTCGTAAATATTATTTCTGAACGCATTACAAACACCCAAGTCAGTGGTCCAATAGTTACTGCTAACTTGTATTTTCGAGCATGTATCGGTCGCGCTGGCTTGGAGAGGAAAGTAGGGGTGCCACGTTGTCACGTATTGCATGAATTGATCGCCTATGGCTAATGAAAATTGACACATGCTGTATACTTCATTTTTTATCAATTCGAAAATAGAAAAATCTAATTTGTATCATATATGTAAGCGTTTGAGTGGAATAAAGATAGGCATTCCTTTCCAGGAGCAGCTCGACTCGTCTAGCAGTCGAGCCTCATTATTCACGAAAGACATCTAAGGTATATGGACTATTTATCTTTCTACTACACCGCCCTCTATGAGCGTTCATTCCTTTACATCGCATCAAGATATTACAATGTTCTACCGCAGAATTTGAAGGGTAAGGGTGGGAGCTCCTTCAGGTACTTACTGAAGGAAATGCTACTATGATTTATGTAATAGTGTAACTTTATTATTAGTATTTACAGAGTGCAGCGTGCGCGTTCCAGTACTTTACATTGTTCAGTGACCTAAATCAATTACTGACACCTGTTACTAGCTTAATTCCAAGAAATGTTAAATCATCATTACAAGTTGTCACATTTTGACACATTTGATAAATTGTGCTACTTGCGTGCTGTACTTTTTTTGAGTTAAATAGAGTTGTGTTGCTTTTTACTTTACAACTAAAACGTGTTGGTACTTTTTGATAAGCAATAGCTTAATTTTTTTGCAGGTCTTTATGAATTTATAAAGTAGCTCATAATGGGTGACTTATCAGCAACCTAGGAGACGAGGTCAAGGCAATCATAGAATCAGAATACCTGACAGTTTAACCAGGTGAAGACTCATCGAGGTTGGTTGGAGGTTGTATGTGTCAATAAAAGACGTTGAACTTCACAAATGCCATATAGTGGCACAATTATGTATTGCTCGAGAATACCAGTATTTTGTATGTATTTTGTTCATACTTGAGGGGCGTTTCTGTGCAAACTCCATTGACGGTAGAGAGAAACTGAATCGACGTTAAGGAGAATAAAATGCAGAATTTAATTTTATTCATAGTGTTTCTTTTGGTGAAGGTTCAGTTCTAGTGTTGGATAGCATATGGTTTGAAGAGTGTTGATGGTGATTGATGGAGGCTTTTTAAACGTAAATAGGTACATGAGAAATATTTTGCATACTCATATAGTACCTTTGGCAGCATTTGTTGCTCACAAACTAATTGACTTTTTAAATCACGTTGATAAAACGTCAACGAATTGGCCAACATGTAATTTTATTTTGATTTGAATGATAATTTGTAAAATATCTTACGCAGAGGGTCAAAAGCACAAACTCTTTTAACGTGTCCATATTGATATTTTTTAATAATAAATATAATATTTCACACGTATTTCTTATGTAAAGTAAAATGTACAAAGCACTTGTTAGACCGGTGATGACCACGGTACAGAGTCAAAGGCGGATAGATCCTCGTCAAAAAGAATACCAAGAACTAACGAAATAAGGATGCTGCGAACAATCACTGGACACAGTGTACAAGACGGGGCAAGAAACTATCTGATCAGGGAAGAATGTAAAGTGGCAGATACAGTGCGGTGGATAAAATGCTGCTTGAATGACGGAGGATCGATTGGCCAAGATCGTTAGAAATAACAAACCACATGGTAGGCGACCCATTGGAAGACCCTCTGGCTATCTACTTCACAGAAAAATCAATGAAAATGGCTCCAGTAATAAACAGACATTTTTACCTAATGCAAGAAGGAGAAGATAGAGGAGATGGAGAAGAAGACGAAGAAGGAGAAGAAGGAGAAGAAGGAAAAGAGAGAGAAGAAGGAGATAGAGGAGAAGATGGAGAAGAAGGAGAAAAAGGAGAAAAAGGAGAAGACGGAGAAGAAGGAGGAGAAGGAAAAGTAGGAGAAGAAGGAAAAGAAAGAGACGAAGGAGAAGAAGGAGAAGAAGGAGAAGAAGGAGAAGAAGGAGAAGAAGGAGAAGAAGGAGAAGAAGGAGAAGAAGGAGAAGAAGGAGAAGAAGAAGTATTTCTTATGGTGACACCTTCAAACTCAATTGAAGCAATTTTAATGCCGGTTTGAAAACGCAGCATTGGTGGTTCAAGTTTTCTTCTGCAAAGTCATATTTTTTTGCCAAATAATGATTGATTGACTTGTGCAGCTAAAATATTATGCCTAGTTTTTTTTTTATTTATACCGAACTTTTAATGTATGATGCTTTACATGTAAAAAATACGAGAGATTTAAATTGACAGATAATGGAATCTTCTAATTTTAATTTCCTTATAGTTGACTCGTATTTCTAGTCAACTTATGAAGTAAGATGATGTTCAACCAAAAATTGAGGACAACTGCTGCGTTAGTATAATGTTGTTGAATTGGCTAAATTATCGGCTAAGAAATAGTTGGCTTAGAACATGTGGACGTTTTAGTTGTTTCTAGTAAAATTTTGTGTTATAAAGTTTTCTTGCTAGTTATGAATAATGTAAACAAAAATTTAATTCAAGTTCACGTATTATTTTGTGTACACTGTGTTTAATTTTACAAATTTGATATTTGTAAGTGGTCAACCCTTACCTCTGTTTAGCTATTTTGCCACCACTGCTTTTGTATTGTTAGCACTGCTTAATTCAGCAGGAGATTTGCTCAAGAAATTGATAATTGTAAAAGAGCTTCATTATTCTATTCGTTACTTAGACTTCTATTAATGTTCTTTCTCTAGTAACTAATCTTTTAGTAAAATGAAAGATAAATAAAATTTATTTTGATATATTTAATATATCAAGACATTATGAAAATAATCAGTAAAACTACTAAGTTAAAATTACAAAATTAAATGATGAACATTTTCCCTATTTAACTTACCTCGTAGCTACTACAATTTCTGAAATCAACATGCAAAACTCATTATTTTGGCATCTCTATACACCGTTCTTGATAACCATCATTTTTTAATAGAAAATAGTCTGTAAAATATTTGATCCTGTATGGTATTTTAAAAGTCTGGTATGGCAGGCCTTGGCGAATATTAAATAAAACTTAGAAGGCTTGAAGCGATTTGGAAAAAAGATATTGTGGAAAATATTTGGTCCTATAGAAAAGGAATAAATTTCAAACTTAAGAACCGAATCAATGACAAAACCATAGCAAAGTTCATGAAATCCCAGAATGACGTGGGTTGGACATACGTGCAAGATGAATGGGAACAGAAGCACAACATAAAAATTATACAGTGAAAACAATAATTGAAACTAGACCTAGAGGATATAAAACTATGGCTAACTTCCGTAGAAGAAAAAAATGGAATTTAGAAACTGGCAGTAATTAGCCGAGAATAGAAAGAATTAGTGTAGAATTATCAAGGATGCCAAAACCCACAAAGGGTTGTAGAGCCATAGGAAGAAAAATAAGATAAATATATATTTTTTGCATTCACATTTTTATCGGAGAAAATGCATGTGCCTCTAACCATACTGTTGCTCAAAATGCAATTTGCTTTCAGCAATAATTGAACCATCTGTCTTACTGCTGAGGCTTATTCCTCAGTTATTACTTTGTGTTTAGACGTTTAAAAAAGAGTGTTACTGGTAGTCTGATTAGACAAGTTTATGGCTTTTATGAGGATGACAGATTTGAGGCACACGGTAGTTTGTAAGCTTAGAACCAATTAAGTAGTTACGTGTACAAAGTATCTGTCAGGAATCGGAAGGAATTTAAATAAAATTGGTATAATGGTCTTAAGAAAATTAGTAACGAGGCTATCCGAGATTGAATAAAATGGAAATACACAAAGATAAACACATGTCAGAAAATGTTGAAGCGTGCTAATAGCTAAAGATAAAAACTAGATCAGGTAATGGGCTACTTTTATATTAGTGATAAAAACAAATTCTGATTGCTTTCTTCTGTTTGAGAAGCGTTGTCTCAATTGCATGGTCACTAGAAAATTTCATAGAACATACAAATATCATCGATATGTATTTAAAATATGCTTTGTTTTGTTTAGTATAGATGTGTAATGTCAGAGTGTGTACTGTGAAAATGTAAATACTAAATTAGTATTAGCTAAAAATCTTTTCCGTTTTTATATAACACCATTTATAAAATTTTAGATTAGAGAGGTTAGGTGTGTACCTCAAAGAAAGTTACGAGAATTTGATTCTCACCAAAAGATAAAGATATTGGATGATATGCGGTGATTTGAAAATCCTTCCATGCTACTTGTATAACAAGCAGGAAACATCCAGTACCCTTACTTCTCGTCTGAATGAGACGGACGAGATAAGGGCAATCACTTGATCAAAAAGAAGTGGCCGCTTGGGAAAGCGTTAAAACCTGGAAACAAAGATGTAGTGAAGGCAAGTTTGGTTGGTACCAGTAATGTTCATGCTTCCATTTCACATCAAGCTTGGCTTGATGGAACAATTTGTTAAGGCTTTATTAAAAGAAGGAGAGTTTCAATACCTTGGCCACAAGTTTCCAGGACTGTCGAAAGCAAAATTGAAAGAAGGTGTTTTTGTAAGTCCAGATTTTCGGAAGCGGAAGGTGTTTGAAAGTAAAATATAAAAAAAGAAGCCTGGAAGGCTTTTAAGGAATTCCTCGGGAACTTTAAGGACCCAGACTAGAAATATATCGTGGAAAATATGTTGGTTGATGAATTTGAAAAATCATTTTTTGAATATGCATTTGGACTACTTTTCCGAAACCCTGGGTGCTGTTAGTGAAGAAGAGGGAGAAAGATTTCACCAAGATATCAAGGGGATGGAGTGTAGGTATCAAGGTAGGCGGAATATTAATATAATGGCGAGTTACCGTGGATGCTGCACAGAGAAGACCCGTATGTTGCTTACAAGAGGCTAAGTGCCAAAAGAAGCTTTCAGAGGAAACGGAAAAGACAGCATAATGCCAATGTAGTTTCGGACTATTTAGAAATGAAAAATATAAGGTATTTTGAAAATGGTCTAAACATGTTAATCTATAGGAAGAGCTATTATCAATTAGACTGATTTTTAACGGACAATTGACTGGTGTTATTATTCTTTCTGGTCATTAAAATGAAGTACACAATTTGGAGGGATTGACATTCTATTAAAATGTCATATTCATTTTAAACACAGTTCAGAACATTACGTCCTACTTTTTCTCGACAATTGGTGATTATCCTTTTCAGCCTGTCCTTTTGGAAAATTTTTAAATTTGACCAATATTTAAAATTTTTCAAAATAAGCTAAGTAGCATACAAAAGAATATCAGTAGTCTCAGACGCATCGCAATTACAGATTTCAAGATATTGAGCAATTGTAATCATAACCAATCATTGTCTTTAGATTATTGCAGAAAATTTGTGGATACAGAATATAGAAGAGATATTCAAAAATATTATTTACTTTTCCAAATGCATTTCGTCACACTTCCTAAAACAGCCTGTATCTATATTTTCAGGCAAATACATACATATCAATAAATTATATCTCAAAGGTTAGTAAAAGAAAATCAGGTTTATGTACTTGGTATTTTTTTATTTTATAAAATATAAATATAAAAATATATAATTTAGGAATTAAATATCACAATCACTGCAATAAAAATGAAAATCTATAGTTTTGCAACTTGAAAAAATACCAAAATGACATACAAATATTACAAATTCACATTAAATTAAGATACATAAAGAAATATAGTTTGACTTAAATTAAGTATTCATTTTAAACAATTATATACAGTAATAATTTAGTACATTTGCGTAAATAAGCGAAATTGTAAAATTGTCAACATATTTGCTTTTCCATCATCATAATACTAACATAATACAAACTTTAGAGAAGTTTGAAAGTTGAAAATAGGTCATAAAGAAGGAACATATGAAGAGGTTTATAAAAGTAAGTTGACTTGCGCATTATAAGTGGCAAAAATGAAGTGAATGTGATGGTTAACATTTGTAGAATATAAAAAATTAAAGAATTGTAAAGGGTAGGTATAGAATGTCATTCCATCATTTAATTACAAAAACGTATACGCTTTTGTTTTTTATCAAATACAACGAATTCTGGAGGGGCCCGAAACAAAATACGAAACTCTAAAAACAACGACCATATTATTATATATTAAGTGTATGTGCGACGAATTAAAAACTAAAAATTACGGGATTTCAAAAAAGGCTCATTGTTAGAGATATTAAAACAGGCATTTTGATAGATATATTAAGGAAGAATTATTACATTTAGTAAAACTTTTATATTTACCAAATATTGCAGAATCATATGCTTTTGTAAAATAAAGATCATAGTAGGCTACTATATATACATATATATACTTATTATATTTTATATTATTATTTTATTAAAATTAATTACAACAACAAGCGGGCACGAAATATTAATAAGATCCAAACATAGGTTAAACAGATAAACATCTCAAATAGTTTATGGTCCTTCGAGCCACATATGAACCAGTGGTATTTTATAATTAAAACATTAAATCCTTAATTATGTAGGAAATTAATTTATTTTATTTCACATGAATCAACATTTTATCAGTCTATAATGTAACGTATTTCTTAAGGTAGACTGACAGACACCGGATGAGACCTACACGAAAAAAAATATGCTTCTAATAGTTTCGTGCGTTTACTAGTGAGAGCTCCACAAAACGCATAACGGCAAATGTACATAGGATTGTTGAGCGGGAATGTTTATTCTTTGTGGTTGACGTGATACAGTCTCGTGGTAATCATTCTTTCGACAATATAAATTTAAAATTTTTTCATAAATCATATTTAATGTGTCATGCTATAACTTGTTTTGCTACCACTAGCTAATTCAAACCATATGGAAGAAAGTTACGGAAATCTATACATACGATTGTACAAAGTTAACTATCCTGTTCATAATTGGGTAATATGTGGAAATCTGAAATTGCCATGTATGATCGTTGACAACGACTGGGTGGATAAATTTCCATCGTCAATATGTGAGTATCCCAGCAGAGAAGGGAATCAGTACTGGTCTAGAATAAATTAGCAAACAAGAGAATTTTGCATAAAACTTTAATAGATGAAAGAAATTCGTCTACCACCGCGTTACATCAAATTGGGTTTGATTGAATAGTTTGTTAAAGCCTTGCTTATAGGTGGTGAGTTTTTTTAAGTATTCGTTTGAAAAGTTTCTTCATATATCAGAAGCGAAACTGAAAGAAGGGGTTTTAAAGTGATGTTAGATTTGACATAATTAGATTACAAAGAAAAATGAGGCTTGGGCCTTATTTAAGCAAGTGGTGACAAAGTTTCTGTGTAATGTAAAAGCCCCAAACAACAAGCCTACTTTAGCTAATATGATGATGAAAGAGAAAATGTCAATATGATGGGTGATTGTTTCTGGTCACTTCATCAAAAACGACAATGTGCATCATATTGGACAAAAAGATAAAGATGGAGCTTCAAAGAGAAGAGATGACTAATTCAGATAATTAAAATAATAGTTTATGATATCATAAGTGGAATAAATTTTGTAAAATTTCAAGTTTTTTATTTTTCCATATATTTGCCCCCTCGATGTCGAGGCCATGCTGTGACAGAACCGTAGATGAGACAAAAAAAACTAGTCAGGTTTGATTTAAATACCTAAAAATACATAGAAATTAGCAGTATCTGCTTAACACGTTTTTTTTAAAAAATTATATTGTCCTGTGTCTTCATAAGAATTGTGATATTATTTAAGGGAATAACAATTAAACAAGGGAATTAACTAATGGCAGCAACATTTAAATTGAGTAAAGAGGAATTATTGACTTCGAGCTAGATCAAAAAATTTAAAATAAGACCTATTTATTTGAATGTGATTGTCGCATTTTATGCAAATGTGTGTCGTCAAATTGTATTGGTGTGGATGCCTTCTGTGTTATGTCTTTTCGAGTGTAGTCTGTGGGTCTTGGAGAAATCACGCTTGTTCGGCGCAGGTCAGTGTACGTTACCTTTAGTTAACAAATATATAATAAACTTAACAAATTATGGGTTATTGACTTTTGGCCTAACATGCCCTTATACATCGTGAGTCATTAGTAGCCGCTTCTTCGAATGCTCTTTTGTGTTTTAAATAAAAGACACAACAATTAGTGGAAGATTCATGGTTGCAAAGGGCGCATATTCTACAAATATTTTAAGCTCTGACGCACTTCTGGTTTCACCGGAAATGCATGAAACTTAATTCTTCAAAATGACTAACTATATATTTTTGGGTTTTCTAGTGCCGTTTTGAATTGTCTATTCAACTGTAGTTTCTTTTTCAAATGTGAGCCAATAGTTTTTGCGTTATTAAATTTTTTTGTAAATTTTTATCCAAAACACGTGTTCAAAAAAAAATCATTTTTACATTGTTTTTAAAAGTAAAAACATTAACTTGGTGTATTGCTTGTAGCCAAAAAAATCTACATCATTTGGCATAAGTTTCACTCCACAGTACCTCAAAAAACTTTGTTTTTTCAAAACCTACTTCCCGAAATTTTCATATACCAAAAACTTTTTTTTTTAATAGAGCACCCGGTATTTTATTGTGACATTTTGTTCCTTTCTTTATTCTCTTTCATTTTTGTTAACAATGTCCTGTTCCTATTTTTTGTAATTTCTGAAATAATTACTTACGAGCAATCAGCGACCAAATAAAGAACTGTGCAGCCAAATATTCGTTCATCCAATAAAGTCTGGAACGGAGCCCGACTGCCTGAGTCAACTGTTGAAGAGGGTCGATAAACATTTATGTCAATTTTATTTCCATTGACTCAACGAATATTTGGGTGCATAGAACAACAACGCTCGTAGTTCTTTATTTGACCGGTAATTGCTCCTATAGTGATTATCTCAGAAATTACATAAGATAGGTATGGGGCATTATTAACAAAAATGAAGGCGAATAAAAAAAGAACAAAATGTCACAATGGGTGTTCCATTTAAAAGAAATAAGTTTTTGATATATGAAAATGATCAGTTATTAATTTTTTTTGAAAATAATTGACGAAAACATGTGTTCAGAAACAATATCATTTTCGCATTATTTTTACTTTTAAAAACAGTGCAAAAAACTTTCAAAAAAAATTTAATAACTCAAAGAATATTGGCTCAATTTTGAAAAAGAAAAAACAGTTGAATAGACAATTTTAAACAGTACTAGAAAATCCAAAAATATATAGGGTGAGACACTTAAAAAAATAAGTTCCATGCATTTCCGGTGAAATCGAAAGTGCATCTGAGCTTAAAGTATTTTTGGAAAATGCACCACAAGAAACCATGAATCTTCCACTAATTGTTTTTTCTTTTATTTAAAGCACAGAAGAGCAATCGAAGAAGCGGCTACTAATGAATCATCCTGTAATGTATTTTATTCTGCAGCTCAATGTTAAAGTTCATTCCAATATAATCCTACTTCCAATTTCTAGTTTCTATTCAGCTAGAAATCAGAGAAACTGGATACTTCGTCAGGAGGAATATCATTATCATCACTGAACTTTTCAAAATGTCTCGTATCGATATTACTGGACAGTTTTGGAACGAAGGGTGTCTTCATCTTTTCGTTCCTGAGCTTATCCCAATCGAAACCTTGGAACCACTTGTGACTTCGAATGTCTTGAATGCCATTCTTCTGATTACCCAATCGATCGGTCGATATTGGTCTGCAGAGTTCTCGTATGAGGTGCGTAGCACTTTTGGTAACGTATTGCGGGCACGTGACGCTATTGATTCCTCTCAAAATGCGATTGTAGGTCTTCATGTTCGTTCGATCATCAGTTCTAAATGGAGTTTTACCAACTAACAGTTCGAAAATCAAAATGCCAAACGCCCAATAGTCCACCGACTTGTCATGACCGCGATTGTAAATAATCTCTGGTGCGACGTACTCCGGGGTTCCGGCAAACGTGTAAGTTTTAGTGGCTGATTTTAGATTCTTCGCAAAACCGAAATCCGTCATTTTGATATAACCTTTAGCGTCTATCAGTAGATTTTCCGGTTTTAGATCGCGATAGATGATATTCCTCTCGTGCAGATACGCCAGAGCTTCTAACACGCAAGCGGCATAGAATCGCGCGTCAATTTCCGGCACTTTACGGCCTGTTTGCTTCTGAAGGTAGCTCCAGAGATCACTGCCCAGGCAACTCTCCATCAAGAAGTACAAATACTTATCGTCTTTGAATGTCTTGTACATGCGCGCTATGAATATGCACTCGCAGGAAATTTGGATGTCTCTCTCGTTGAAGACATGCTCGACTTGCTCTTGCTGCACCATGTCGATCTTCTTTAAATATTTCAAGGCAAATGTTAATTTAGGATTGTTCCTGTGTTGGACTAACTCGACTCTACCGAATCCGCCGACACCCAAAGTCGCCTGTCTCTTCAAATCGTCCAGTTCAATATTAGAAAATTCATTTTGAGGAAGTACCGTTGCTGCAGCTGGATTTGAGGCTGGTGCAGGTTCTGATTTATTTCCAGCAGCTTGCAGTGCGAGATCGTGGAAGTGTTTTCTGAATTCCACACTGGTCAATGTGAGGCATTCTACACCAGGTGCGTCAGCTGTTACAGTAGCTTGGCGTGGTTCATCGTTCAACAGAGCCCTTTCGCCGAAGAAGGCGCCTCGTCCTAGTTCAGAAACTTTACCCTCCTTCTTCTTAGTTATCGTCACCGACCCAGCTCTTATAATATAAAATTTATCACCTGGTTCACCTTCCCTCACGATAACTGTATCAGTCTTAAAGAATTCCTTTTGAAGTAAGTTTGTTATTTTCGTTAGTGATTCATCGTTCAACTTGTTCACGAGTGGTACATTTCGTAAAAACAACAGCGTCTCTTCGAATTCCTGAATGGCAGATTGAACGACAATTTGCTGGTATATAGATCGCATGAGGACCCAGACTTTCCCGTTGCTCACGGCTTTAATAGTGGCCAATCTTTTCGAATTATATAGTATGGCTAATTCACCAAACACTCTCTTGTCACTAAATGTTGCGAATAACTTATTTTTGACGTAGATTTCGTAAGTGCCTCGCATGGATACGTATAGATTATTTCCCGGATCCCCCTCTTGAATTATTATTTTTCCAGCTCTGACATTCTGTTCAGACATCGCGTCGATTACTTTGTACAGCGTTTCCCCTTTCAGGATGCTTTGGAGAAAGTCATTTGCGGCAAAAGCGTTCGTTAAATGTAAAACATCCCTGAAGGAGAAAAGATATTTAGACATGCAATTAAAACAGTTAAAAAGAAATAAATTTTGTTTATCGTTAATTTGTGCATCTCGATATTTAATTACGAGACGGTAATGAAACGATTTTAATGAGATTGTTATTGTAAAAATAACTGAATAATGTTCCCCTGCATATATTACTTTCGTTGTGGTTTGTGATTATATGTAGTTTGTATTTCTAGTAATTCTAAGTAAATATCATTAATTAAAATACCACAAATTAATAGACCTCCCACGTAAGATGCAGGAAAAAAACTTAAATGATTTCTGTTTATCATTGATTCTGGAATACGCCATTGTAGCTGTTGAGCTGTTTCGACAACTTATTTGAGATCCTTTAATGACAATAAAACAGATTCACATCATGCTAAGCATCAATTAAAATACAAAAACGATTTCAACGTCAACATCAAAATATTAGTTATACAAATTAAAAGCGTCCTTTTAAATAACCTACAACTTCAGAAATTAATACATTCAAAAACACGTAAAAAAACGTAACACTGAATAAGAGATTAGATATGTCTAACTACCCACTTTTAAATTTATTTAATGCTAGCAAAGATTTCCTCCACTAATTTTATATGTTGTGGGAAAATTGGTAAATTTAGTCGTCTAATGGCCGGTTAATACAAATTTGTGTTTTTCCAACACCGGTGAGCGCTAATCATTGATTAAGAATGCAGTTAATCGAAGAAGCTTTAACCGGTGTTTCGAGTACCTAATAACATATTAAACAGAGATTAGGATTACTTACACATGTGCATAATCTAAATTTGAATTTTTATTCTTACTGATAGCATTTATATTTATATGGATTAGTTTAGTATGAAAGTATTTATTGGATTTAACTAATTATTATTTCCATCAGTGTTTTAGTAATTGAATTGCTTCTTCTATAAATAAATTAACAGTATAATTAACATTTAAAATAACATGCGGGGTCTGCAAAGATCTTTCAGGGGGTCCGCCGCACAAACAAGAAATATTTTTTTTAAGAATATGCCAAGCTAAATTATAACGGTTTGCAAAATGCAAATGTAATGTGTTTCACTAAAATAACTAACAACTATTTTGAAAATATGTATATTATTTATTATAGGCTTAACTTTGTTTGGTAGTAGGTACATTTATTAGTTCAAATATTTGTTCATCCAATAAAGGCTGGAATGGAGCCCGACTGCCTGAATCAACTGTTTTCGGTAAATATTTAGGTCAAATTTATAAAAGGATCGCTATTAGTTATCAATCAAAATGTATTATTCTTATATAGTTAATAAATATGATTTACGTTTTGGGTGAATCTGAAAGAAATTATTTGCTAGCATCCAGACTTTATGCACAGCGATCCCTGATAGAACTCAACTGAAGCCTTCGAAAGTATAAAAGAACGGTTTGAGTGGACAGAAACTATTGAATATGAAAAAAAGCCGTGGACAAAGTCAGTAACTGGTGAGGATAATAAGTTTATGGTACTTGGGAGTGTAGTCGAACACCCTCATACTAGTACTACGAAAATTAGTCGTCAGTTAGATGTAAGTCAAATTTGAGAATCCAGAATAATTAGGAAATATGTAATTCATCTATAGCATATTCATACACAGGGTTAGGTGAACACTTTTTTAGAATCGTTTACATTTTTGTCAATGGGCAGCAGATAAACTAGCCTGACTTTCTCAATTTTTTATTGTTTTGGGTAGTTACACCTTATTTCGTTGATGGAGAAATTTAAATGTTAATGGAGAAGATATCTTCGTTTTCTACGGACGTATTTTCAAACCTTTTTGAGGTCGTGAAATTTAAAATCAGAAAAGCCTTTACAAGAATATGTCGAAACGTTTTACGCAACGTTAGTACTTCTTTAAAAAGCATAATACTCAAAGTTGTGGATATGTTAAACTTATTATTTAATGAAATTTCTTTTTCTTACTTTCGATTGTTGTTGCGTTGCTCAATAGTTCTAGGTTATTTAAATTGGGTTTTTTTGGTTGCTCAATTTTTTTTGGTATCAAAGATTTACGACATCAATTCATAATTTTGTAAAACTACAGCTATCTCTTATGAAGAGCTTCAACAATAAAGGAATACGAGCAATTAGGCAAATTGAATTGTTTGAAGATAGTAGCGTTGTTTGATTCACTCTTTAGTGGGGTGGGTTCAAATATGTCAGTAAACATATCCTTTATTTTAGTCCGTTGTTAACCAACAGTGTAAAAAAATGAAATACTGCAACTGTATATTGCCGGAATTAAAATATTGAAATGCGATGCTCTTCATTCTGTAAAATTATTACTTTGGGATACTTGGATTTAACCTTTACTTTGTTTGACAGTTAACTAAAGTAGTCGAGCTCCATTTCAGCCTTCCATTAGCTCAACGAATATTTGGGTGCATAGAACAACAACGCTCGTAGTCTTTTATTTGACCAGTAATTGTTCCTATAGTGATTATCTCAGAAATTGCAAAACATAGGTATAGGACATTATTAACAAAAATAAAAGAGAATAAAAGAAGAACAAAATGCCACAATAAAATACTGGGTGTTCCATTAAAAAAAAGAAGTTTTTGGTATGTGAAATTTCAGGAAATAATTTTTTTTGAAAATTTTTGATAGAAACACGTGTTCAGAAAAAATATCATTTTCGCATTATTTTTACTTTTAAAAACAATGCGTAAATGATCTTTTTTCTGAACAAAAAATTTTCAAAAAAATTATTAACTTCAAATTTATTGGTTCAATTTTGAAAAAGAAAAAGCAGTTGGATAGACAATTTTAAACAGTACTAGAAAATCCAAAAATATATAGGGGTGAGACATTTAAAAAAAATAAGCTCCATGCATTTCCGGTGAAACCGAAAGTGCATCAGAGCTTAAAGGATTTTTGGAATATGCATCACAAGAAACCATGAATCTACCAATAATTATTTTTTCTTTTATCTACAACACTGTAATGTATTTTATTCTGCAGCTCAATGTTAAAGTTCATTCCAATATAATCCTACTTCCAACTTCTATTTTCTATTCAGCTAGAAATCAGAGAAACTGGATACTTCGTCAGGAGGAATATCATTATCGTCACTGAACTTTTCAAAATGTCGCGTATCGATATTACTGGACAGTTTTGGAACGAAGGGTGCCTTCATCTTTTCGTTCCTGAGCTTATCCCAATCGAAACCTTGGAACCACTTGTGACTTCGAATGTCTTGAATGCCATTCTTCTGATTACCCAATCGATCGGTCGATATTGGTCTGCAGAGTTTTTGTATGAGGTGTGACGCACTTTTGGTGACGTGTTGCGGCCACGTGACGCTATTGATTCCTCTCAAAATGCGATTGTACGTCATCATGTTCGTTCGATCATCAGTTCTAAATGGAGTTTTACCAACTAACAGTTCGAAAATCAAAATGCCAAACGCCCAATAGTCCACCGACTTGTCATGACCGCGATTGTAAATAATCTCTGGTGCAACGTACTCTGGGGTTCCGGCGAACGTATAAGTTTTAGTAGCTGATTTTAGATTTTTTGCAAAACCGAAATCCGTCATTTTGATATAACCTTTAGCATCTATCAGAAGATTTTCCGGTTTTAGATCGCGATAGATGATATTCCTCTCGTGCAGATACGCCAGAGCTTCTAACACGCAAGCGGCGTAGAATCGCGCGTCCATTTCCGGCACCATACGGCCTTTTCGCTTCTGAAGGTAGGTCCAGAGATCACCACCGAGGCAACTCTCCATCAAGAAGTACAAATACTTATCGTCTTTGAATGTCTTGTACATGCGCGCTATGAATATGCACTCGCAGGAAATTTGAATGTCTCTTTCATTGAAGACATGCTCGACTTGCTCTTGCTGCACCATGTCGATCTTCTTTAAATATTTCAAGGCGAATGTTAATTTAGGATTGTTCCTGTGTTGTACTAACTCTACTCTGCCGAACCCACCGACACCCAAAGTCGCCTTTCTATCCAAATGGTCCAGTTCAATATTAGAAAATTCGTTTTGAGGAAGTACCGTTGCTGCAGCTTCCGCTGCAGTTGGTTTTGCGACTGCAGCAGGTTCTGATTTACTTCCTGCTGCTTGCAGTGCAAGATCGTGGAAGTGTTTTCTGAATTCGACACTGGTCAATGTTAAGCATTCAACACCAGGTGCGTCAGCTGTTACAGTAGCTTGGCGTGGTTCATTGTTTAACAGTGCCCTTTCGCCGAAGAAGGCGCCTCGTCCTAATTCAGAAACTTTACCCTCCTTCTTCTTAGTTATCGTCACCGACCCAGCTCTTATAATATAAAATTTATCACCTGGTTCACCTTCCCTCACGATAACTGTATCAGTCTTAAAGAATTCCTTTTGAAGTAAGTTTGTTATCTTCGTTAGTGATTCATCGTTCAACTTGTTCACGAGTGGTACATTTCGTAAAAACAACAGCGTCTCTTCGAATTCCTGAATGGAAGATTGAACGACAATTTGTTGGTATACAGATCGCTTAAGGACCCAGACTTTGCCGTTGCTCTCGGCTTTAATAGTGGCCAATCTTTTCGAATTATATAGTATGGCTAATTCACCAAACACTCTCTTGTCACTAAATGTTGCGAATAACTTATTTTTCACGTAGATTTCGTAAGTGCCTCGCATGGATACGTATAGATTATTTCCCGGATCCCCCTCTTGAATTATTATTTCTCCAGCTCTGACATTCTGCTCGGACATCGCGTCGATTACTTTGTACAGGGTTTCCCCTTTCAGGATGCTTTGGAGAAAGTCATTTGCGGCAAAAGCGTTCGTTAAATGTAAAACATCCCTGAAGGAGAAAAGATATTTAGACATGCAATTAAAACAGTTAAAATCAAATAAATATTGTGTATCGTTAATTTGTGCATCTCGATATTACATTACGAGACGGTAATGAAACGATTTCAAAGACATTGTTATTGTAAAAATAACAGACTAATGTCTCCCATGCATTTATTACTTTCGTTGTGGTTTGTGATTATATGTAGTTTGTATTTCCAGTAATTCTAAGTGAATATCATTAATTAAAATACCACAAATTAATAGACCTTCCACGTAGGTTTGCCAACCATACTGTATAAAAACGTATCCTACTTTATTTTTCACAAACATACTTTATTCTTTTGCATAAAAATAAAGTATGCTAAAATACTATATTTTGAATCTTTACAGTGATTACGCTAAACAAAACTTTCCGATGCATATTATCGATACCTAAGATAAAACTGAACGAAGTGCACACGATTAAAATGATTAATTGTTTAATTTGTCTACGGAAAATGCTTTAGATTGTTTATGATGTTCAACATTGTCAACACTTCAATTAATTAATTTCTTAGACGCTTAAATTTACTGTGAGATGACATCTGACACAGATGCCTCTATCGTCGACATCAATTGTCAAATATCAAGCAAGTCTGATAGAGCGTGCCAACCTTAGTATTGAGTCCAGTCTCTTATTGGATATATACCTCTTTTACTACCGTAAGCAATTTGTAATAAACTGTCTTTTTTTATTTCAAGGCAATGTGATCAGTTCGATTTATTATGTTATCACAACATAACCTTCCTGTGAAGTGTCAATTTAATATTATAATATAATAATATATTAGAATAATATCCTAACCATCAAGTACTTAACCTGTCATTGTTGAACTGACGACTATGTTGTCTGTCTCCATAAGACACATATAGTCGAGTCGTTTTGGCAACCGACACGGCCAAAGTATGAAATAAAGGCGACGATTCAATACCATTACAAATTTCAATCGACCGGGACAATTTCAAGAAAATAAAATTAAACTAATTAATTAATATTTCAGGATATATACCTTCCCATAGTAAAATACTATTACATGAAAGCCAGTTACAAATTAAATATTTAAATAAAGCTAATAAATCTGTTACTTTTTCTACACCTATATTTTATATAACATTTGGCTCTATTTGGCTATACTACATAGTAGGCAAGCATTGTTGACAGATTTAAAATGTTTAGATGACAATTATAACAAACGTCAAAAGATAATTATGACAAATGCCAAAAGGTGTATGATTATTATTATTTATGGCAGTCCTGAAATGGATTTTGTAGGTTATTATTACTTCACAGGTAAAATTTTGCAACATCTCATATTTGACGCCATTTTAATTTAGTGGCGCATTTCGGTTGCGAGAGCGACTGAACTATACTGAATACTAAGGTTGGGACGGTCCATAGTGATTGTGATGCACCAGTCGTTCCTAAAAAAGTTAGAATAATAAAATCGAAAATATTACAAAAATATAAACCAGAATGGAAAAAATAGGTAAAACCACAAAAAAATATGTATTTAAAGCAATACAAACTTGAATTTGGAAAATACTTTTTATTTCTTGCAAATACTTTATTTTTCTTATTCAAGAGAATATATACGTTATTTTTATCAAAAAATTTGTTGCATCGACTTTCGACAATTTATTTCAGATCCTTTATAATGACAATAAAAAACAGATTCACATTATGCTAAGGCATCAATTAGAATACAAAAACGATTTCAACGTCAACATCAAAATATTAGTTATACAAATTAAAAGCGTCCTTTTAAATAACCTACAACTTCAGAAATTAATACATTCAAAACACGTAAAAAAACCTAATATTGAATAAGAGATTAGATATATCTAACTTCCCACTTTTAAATTTATTTAATGCTAGCAAAGATAACCCCCACTAATTTCATATGTTGTGGGAAAATTGGTAAATTTAGTCGTCTAAGAGCCGGTTAGTACAAATTTGTGATTTTCCAACACCGGTGAGCACTAAGAACGTCGTTAATCGACGAAATTTTAACCAGTGTTTCGAATACCTAATAACATATTAAACAGAGATTAGGATTACTTACACATGTGCATAATCTAAATTTGAATTTTTATTTTATTGATAGCATTTATATTTATATGGATTAGTTTAGTATTAAACTATTTTTTTGGAATTAATTAATAATTATTTTCATCAGTGTTTTAGTAATTGTATTGCTTCTTCTATAAATAAATTAACAGTATAATTAAAAATTAAAATAACATAATAATGAATATGTGTATCTTTTATCTTACTACAGGTATTCAGTTTTGAGAATTCTTTGATTGTATTACAATTCTGGGAATTTATTTCAATTCGGGAAGATCCCGAATATTCTGTGGCAATGTATGCTTGCGTTTGGTTTTCTCCTCTTTGCAATTCCATTTAACATCATTAGTTTATTAAGCTATAATGAAAAATTACAAATGAAATTGACAACATGGAAGAAATTGTACGGAAGCTGATAGGTTCACGTTGAGAGCTTCTGCAGACACTTTAAGTACATTTGGCTAAACTGGATTTCGATGAATAGAGCATATGTTTGTAAAGTTGACACGCAGTTACATTCTACACTAATAATTATTAGTTACAATGTAAAGCTCACTCTGCTTCCTCTAGAACAGCGGTTCTTAACCTATGGTCTGCGGGGTCTGCAAAGATCTTTCAGAGGGCCCGCCGCACAAACAAGAAATATTTCTTTTAAGAATATGCTAAGCTAAAATATAATGGTTTGCAAAATGCAAATGTACTGTGTTAACTAAAATAACTAACAACTATTTTGAAAATATATTATTTATTAAAGGCAACTTTGTTTGGTAGTACATTTAATAGTACAGTCTTAGTAAATTTATTTTTCCTTACCTTTTTTCTATAAATAATTATCTGTTTCCAAATAGGAAGGGTAATTTTTAGCTAGGAATAATGTATACACATTTTCAGTCATTTACAAATTATCTACAAATGTGTTAGTTAGAATAAGTTTTTTTAATCTAATCAATCTAATATTCTAGAAATCTAGTGAAATTTTTATATTCTTAGAAACCTAACCAATAAAATAATTAGTAAAGTTTATAATAAAAAATGTGTAAATAGGAGGGGTAAACCTGTTAGCTTCTTTAGAATTTCTTCTATATTTTCATTTTCATTTGTAATTTTTAATATAGTTTAATGTCAGACATATCTAGTGTGCGTCCAAGATATGTTCGAGTAAAATGATGTGTCGAGCAGAACTTGTTTGTCCTCATCAGAAAAGGCAATGCATTCTCAGCTATTAAATAATTTAAGTTCTGTAGTAAGCGGAAAGTTACATGGAATCTTCTATGACAGAAAAGTATTACATTATTTATATTTTTAATTATACCGTTCACCTCATTTTTACAAGAAGCAATACAATTACTAAATCATTGATGGAAATAATTAATTAATTCCAAAGCATACTTGCATACAGCAAATAAATGCATACGACAACATAACCGTTGTCAATAATAATAAAAATTCAACTTTTTTGGTTATGTTTATATGTAAGAAATCATTGTCAGGTACCCGAAACACCGGTTAAAATTTCTACCATTAACGACGTTCTTAATAAAAACATTGGAAAAACGCTAATTTGTACTAACCGTTATTTTAATTAATGATTATGCTAACCAGTATTTTAATTGAGGTTAGAAAAACCGACCCTTAATTATTTAGTATTTTTTTGTACTTGACAAAGCCATAGTCTCAGCGAAACATGTATTTTTTTTTATTAAAATATTTTTGGATTTTAAACACGTGTTTACTTTAAGTGTTTTTGTGCATTTACTGAAATCGAATTCCAAGAAGTAAAAACCAATTCCATAATTATTCTTCGTCTTTTATTGTACTCCTTAGCACATACAATATAATTTTTAACCATTAATTACGTCTCTTCTTTAATAAAGGGTTTCCCAACAGGGGCGATATGTTTTTAAAATGTCATGGCGGTCATATTTAAAATGGTAGACATGTCACTAGCTGTCATTTGTGTTTAGTATTGTTTAACATTTTAAAATGGCGAAATTCACGCTTTAATAGCGTTAGGTTATTATCCAAAATTTTATAAAGATTCTTTTGTTCAAACTCAACATGATCTTTGTGAAGGTCCACATAGTCGTCCTTATGTGCTTGCTTTTCGTCGAATAGTTGAAAAATTCGAAACAAATTTCACTTTACACGATACCAGAACAACCATAAGGCAACAAAACGGAAGAAGCCAAGAGAATATTGACGCTGTAAGTGCCAATGTTACAAAAGATGAAATCGGTCGATTAATCGACTTTCTCAAGAAGACGAATTGACGTATTTGAGAAAAGATTTGGGTTTACATCCGTACAAGATTGTATTGACTCAAGAACTAAAGCCACTTGATTATCATAAGCGTCGTGGGTTTGCTAATTGGGCTCTAGAGCGACTCGAAATTGATTGTGATTTTTTCAAAAAAATCATCTTTTCAGATGAAGCTCATTTCTGATTAAACGGGTTTGTTAACGAACAAAATTGTCGTTTTTGGTGAGAAAATAATTCATACCAGATTTATAAAAAGTCTTTACAAGTCCAGAAAAAGTTACTGTTTGGCGTGGTTTATAGCATTGTGGCATCATCGGACTTTATTATTTAAAGATGTAAATGGAGACGCAGTAACAGTGAATGGTGAGCGTTATCGATCAATGTTAACAGATTTTTTATGGCCAAAATTGGGTGAATTGATTTGAAAGGCATGTTTTTCCAACAAGAAGGTGCATCACCATATTTAGCAATGGTATGGTGTTATTGGGAGAGCAACTTGGCGAGTCTGTAATCTCCAGAAATGGAACTGTTAATTGGTCTCCAAGAAGTTGTGATATAACATCTATGGACTCCTTTTTGGGGGGATATTTGAAGTCGTGGGCTATGCCAGCCAACAAACCTCGGACTACAGATGCTTTGAAATTGAACATCGAACGCTGCATTAATGATATTACACCTAATTTCTTGCAAACAGTCACCGAAAATTGGATTCATCGAATTCAATCCTGGAACCGGAGCCGTGTTGGACATTTGAGTGATATGTTATTCAAAACTTAATTGTCACAAGTTGTACTATAAAATAAAGAATAAGTTTTGATTTTATCTCAAATATTTTGTGTTTAATTTAATTTTAATGACATATGGTCCTTATTGGAAAACCCTTTACATTGCTAATTATCCAACCGAACATAATTGAATATAATCCGATAAAATACTATATGAGCATAAATTATTTAGATAAAGAGCTGCTTTGGAATTCTGAATGTTTCTTGCATATTTGATTCATCGTCAGTAACTCATGTTTAATACATGTCAAATAAAACTTCAAATCAAAACAGACATTTAGTTAACATGTTGAACCAACAGCAAGCTGATCTTATCAAAGACAATGAATTTTTTAACCATGGTCAACCCTTATCAAAATAATTTTTGCTCATATGGTATTATTTTCCCATGTTTGCAGTTTAAAAATCACGAATATCTGCCATATGATCTACAAAGGTTTCATGCTGGTCATAAGATTCCCTTAAATATCTAGTATCCATATTATTTGATAGTTTCGGAATAAAAGGTGCCTTAATTCTTCCCTTTCTAAGCTTCTCCCAGTCAAAATTCTGGAACCACTTATGATTCCGAATGTCTTCAATACCGCGCCTTTGATTACCAAGTCGATCTGTTGGTATGGGTTTGCAAAGGTTTCGGATCAAATCTCTTGCGCTTTCACTAACATTTTCCGGAAATTCTACGCTATCATCGATTCCTCTTACGATCCTATTGTAAACTGTCATTATATTTGTGGAATCACCAGTATTAAACGGGGATTTACCGACTAACAATTCGTAAATAAAACATCCGTACGCCCAGTAATCCACCGATTTATCGTGTCCTTGATTATGTATGATTTCTGGTGGTATATAATCGGGTGAACCGGCGAAACTGTACGTTTTAGTTGATGATTTGAGATCTTTTGCGAAACCAAACTCTGACAATTTTATATAACCCTTAGAGTCTATAAGTAAATTTTCCGATTTCAGATCACGATAGATTATGTTCCTTTTGTGTAGATAAGCAAGAGCTTCTAATACACAGGCGGCGTAAAATCTTGCATCACCCTCATGCAACATTTGATGATGTACGCGTCTTCTGAGATGTGTCCAAAGATCACCACCCAAACATTTCTCCGTCAAGAAATATACATATCTAGAATCGTCAAAAGTCTTATACAAGCGGACTATAAATGAACAATTACAGGATATGTGAATATCCGTTTCGTTAAGAATATGCTTCTCTTGCTCCATCTCATACGATTTCCTCAACCATTTCATGGTGAATGTTATATGAGGAGAATTTTCCAGGTAAACTAATGATATCCGACCGAAAGACCCGGCACTAATTAATTCTTTCACTTTTAAATCGTCTAGTTCAATGTGAGAAAATTCGTTTTGTGATGTCATGTCTTTATATTTCGGAATAACTAGCTTAGCCGAAGAGGTAGCTTCTGCTTTAGGTCCAGATTGCAAAGAGAGATGGTTGAAATGTTTTCTAAATTCGACGCTGGTCAATGTTAGACATTCAACACCCGGTGCATTTGCTGTTACCGTAGCTTGGCGTGGTTCTTCAGTGAGCAGAGCCCTTTCACCGAAGAACGCGCCACGTCCTGGTTCCGAAACTTTGCCTTCTTTCATCGTTGTTATCGTCACCGATCCAGCCCTTATAATATAAAATTTATCACCGGGTTCTCCTTCCGTCACGATGACCGCGTCAGTTTTAAAGAATTCTTTCTGGAGCAAATTAGCTATTTTCGTCAAAGACTCTTCGTTTAATTTGTTGACGTGAGGCACGTTTCGCAGAAATGATAACGTTTCATCCAAATTTTCAGCGGCAGACTGAACGATCACTTGTTGATATATAGATCGCTTGAGGACCCATAATTTACCGTCAGTTACCGCTTTAATCGTAGCTAATCTTTTCGGATTGTGCAGCAAAGCCAATTCACCAAATACTCGTTTATTGCTAAACGTTGCAAACAACTTTTTCTTCACGTAGATATCGTAGGTGCCGCTTATTGACACATAAAGGTTGCTGCCCGGATCGCCTTCTTGTGTTATGACTTCTCCAGCTGTTACTTCGCGTTCATACATTGCGTCTATTACTTTGTAGAGAGTGTCTCCTTTCAGTGTACTTTTGAGGAAATCGTTTGCGGCGAAAGCATCCTTTAAATGCATAATATCCCTGAAGAGAGAAAAGAGATTTAGAAAGGATACACATTATTTAAGACCTGTCTACCAATAACTTCTGATATACTTAATTCAACACATAATAATAACGAGAATTCTTGCGAAAAACGCCATGGGCAAACGTTGACGACTTCGTTATGACTGAGTACTAAAATTCCACAATTTGTGCGCATGTCTGCAGCTGTGCAACGTCATAGGACGCGTTTTACATGTTGCCAAGTTTAGCGATTTTTCGGCAGATCTACCGGTTTTTACTTAGATTTATCGATCTACCGATTTCAGTTCTTCATCTTCCGAAAAGTCGACTTGCTTAATATGATTTCTGAATTGATGACCTTCAAAATAAAAATAGATCTCTACTAAATTCTGGTATTTTTTGTTAATTACCTACGTTTATAATTTACACGTTTAAATACTGATCAAGGCCAACTGTATCTGCTGTCACTGCGCGATATAAGGCCGTTTCATAACGAGATTTTTCTGATTCTGGTAACCTCAAAATATTGATCCTTATGTGACGCCATCTATCCAAAGCACAATAAGCTACATATTTACTATAATATATTTTGGTTACGTAGAGTACTAATAGAAAACTATATATCCAGTTTTCTAACGAAAAAAAACGTGGCTGTTTTGGGTCATTTAGTTCTTACCAAAATAGATTACCCGAAATGTTGTATAAGGAAAATTCTTTGTAAATAGCTATAATTTTTTGCATTTTTAGGTTAAATTTACATCTTCAGATTTGTAGATGTATAAAATTCTAATGGAACAGTAGAGTGACTGAAGTGAAGCAGCTTTGCTAGACGTTATTTGCTCATTAATATTAACAATAAGTCTGAATCTGTGAACCCTAAGGTATTTGAGGGTTGATCTACTACAAGTTTAAGAAGAACACAGGTGGGTTTATTATGAATATTTGAACATTGTCCATTTTTGTTCTGTAATTAGACTTGCACCTGTTGGATAAATAAAGATGCAATACTAATTTTAAAATGCTCTAATTAATAATGCTGCTTATTATCATCGTAAGATTGAGAAGTGCCAACAAGAAATTGAAGAGTGTTTTAAAGCAAATTTTGGTCTGTCTTGAAATGTGTGCATAGAAATACTAACAGATTAAGTCTAGGCAGCACCAAAAAGTGCATCACTGTAAGTTAATAAATTAGCAAAATGTAATGGTGCCAAAATGGAAGAAAGTACATCAAATATTTACCGAAATACACAGAAAAAAGAGTTTAGTGAATATTACCTTTTAGCCAGTGTCATTTGGAAATATTCTATATTTCTTTTAATACATGCATGTGTATCAGTTTAGTGTAATATTTGAGTATACTGTACAACAAAGTTATTTTGTCTTAAATAACTGATTGATTGGAGAGTTACTTGTTGAAACTTCATATTAATAATTAATAAGTAAATAACACAAATTTTAGTTTCAAAAATATTTAATGTAGACTCTACATATTGCTGTTGCCTCAATATAATTTGAATAATTTAAATAAATGATAATTTTTATGATAAAATTATTATAGTCTTAATCATAAGCTAGTTCCTGATCAGCATAATATTTTAAAATTTCTTATGAGTTCTTGCAGTGATTTTAGCTGCTTCGCTTTCTGGTATACCTCTTATTCAGTTTTGTTTGGGACAAGGTTACAAATTAAAAGAAAAGCCTAAATTTTAAATAAAAATCATATTTATATTTTTATTAAAAATATCAATCATAAATAGCATTGCTATAGTGTATCTATAGCAATTTTTATTTTCTAAGTAATGAAAAGAAAAACATTTCTACCCATCTTTGGATTATAATGTTTGTGTAAAGCTTATATATATATATATATACAGGGTCCGCCATCCGTCTGGGATTGTCATATTACGGCTTTAATATTGCAAAATTCGAAAAGTTATGTAATGTAGGTGGTAGCCGACTAGTAGGAGCACAAAATAAAATTATTGGTAATTATACAAAGTGTTCAGGAAAGGAGTGTGATGTCAAAGTTGTATTTTTTTAAATGGAACACCCGGTATATTATGTGATTTTTGAATTGCGCAATTAAAAATATTGGGATTTCATATGGGATTGTATTGACCTAAAGCTTACGTTTTGGGAGTTATGGACGCATCAATTGGAAAAAATGCTATAATCTAGCAGGATGTGGATTGGTTAGTATAGTATTTAGAAATATCGTGCTTATCATGAAGTTTTCCACGTTAGTATACTTTTATTCAGAGGTATTAATTTTAAGCTACATCAATCTGTTATACAGGGTGTTCATCATACGCGAATACTAATTTTTCTCAATTTTTTCAAATGGAACACCCTGTATATTATTACCAATTGTTAATAAGGGCACTTCTAGCTTTCATTTGATATAAGGGTATGGCTCCTATAATTTTCAAGAAACATCGAATTAACGTTTGAAATTTAACATCTTTAATAACATTTTGTAGAAATTATTTTACATCTACTCATACATTGATATTGCACTACGAAAATGAGCACAAAGTAATATCAAAAATGGAAATTTACAACAAATGTTCAAAAACTCGGCCATCATTTGCTATGCAAATGTCAAGTCTTCGAATAAACGATATCCTAACATGTTCCAAAATTTCAGGAGAAATATTTCTAAATGCTTGAGAAATTCTAATTTGCATATTTTCGGCTGTTGTTGGTGCTACTGAGTAAACCTGTTGTTTTATGTGTCCCCACAGAAAAAAGTCTACCGGAGTTAGATCAGGAGACCTAGCAGGCCATGAGATAGGACCTCCTCGCCCTATCCATCTTTCAGGAAGCCACTCTTGCAAATAATTCCTGACTGCTTGATGATAATGTGCTGGCGCACCGTCCTGCTGTAGGTACATCTGTTGTCTAAGTATCTTTCGCCAGTCAATTTACCATTTAAAAAATACGGTCCTATAACATGTGATCCTAGTATGCCTCCCCAAACATTTAATGACCACTGATGTTGATGATCAATGTATCTAACCCAGTGGGGATTTTCGGTGGCATAATAATGCATATTGTGCCTGTTAAGTGAACCATTGTGTCGAAATGACGCCTCATCACTAAACAGAATACAGTCTAACATTTCTGGGCGGATTTGGAGCCTTTGTCTCATTTCTTGGCAAAATCCTAGTCTATGCTCTAAGTCATCTTCATTTAACTGCTGATGAAGTTCCATATGATAAGGATGAAAATTGTATTTTTTCAGTATTCTTCTAACTGATGTTTCACTAATTCCCGTATCTAAACTGATATTACTCACACTCGCATGGGGATTTTCTTCTACGGATAACAGCACAGATAATTTATTATCTTCATTAGAAATTAGAGGATGTGTGAATACCTTTTTAGGATACGCAACGCTACCTCTAGCATCGAACCTTTCTTTTAGTTTTTCAAATGCCGTTTAGGTTTACGTAAATTCCGATAACGTTGCGCGTTCAACCTATTTGCTAATAAACAGTTACCAGAACATTCTCCCAAAATGTATACCATATTCATCTTTAAACACAAAATTATGACAGCAATGACAGACTAGCTGCGCACAAGGAAAAAGTCAAACTCTTTTGTTCAATTTTATTTAAACTAGCCATGCCTACATGAGTTTTTATACAATACGTATTTATTCGTATGTGTATTTTTGTTGTTAAAGACAGAGAGCAACTGTGGCCACAGGCTTCCTTCTGGGCAGTTGGATAATAAAGAAAGATCATTACGTTAAGGCCACTAAAAACTTTGTGCTTATTTTCGTAGTGCAATATCAATGTACGAGTAGATGTAAATAATTTCTACAAAATGCTATTAAAAATGTTAAATTTCAAACGTTAATTCGATGTTTCTTGAAAACTATGGGAGTTAGACAGCCATACCCTTATATCAAATGAAAGCTAGAAGTGCCCTTATTAACAATTGGTAATAATATACAGGGTGTTCCATTTGAAAAAATTGAGAAAAATTAGTATTCGCGTATGATGAACACCCTGTATAACAGATTGATGTAGCTTAAAATTAATACCTCGGAATAAAAGTATACTAACGTGGAAAACTTCATGATAAGCACAATATTTCTAAACACTATACTAACCAATCCACATTCTGCTAGATTATGGCATTTTTTCCAATTGATGCGTCCATAACTCCCAAAACGTAAGCTTTATGTCAATACAATCCCATATGAAATCCCAATATTTTTAATTGCGCAATTCAAAAATCACATAATATACCGGGTGTTCCATTTAAAAAAATACAACTTTGACATCACACTCCTTTCCTGAACACTTTGTATAATTACCAATAATTTTATTTTGTGCTCCTACTAGTCGGCTACCACCTACATTACATAACTTTTCGAATTTTGCAATATTAAAGCCGTAATATGACAATCCCAGACGGATGGCGGACCCTGTATATATATCTATAATGATCGTCATAAAATAATTATCCTGTTCTTTTAAAAACAAGGGAAACTTCGATTCTTGATAAGTAATTTGTTAATATGTAGCTGATTCCATTTTACCAAAAACATACATTTTCACATAGTGCCTTGGTAATCTAGAGCTTTGCAATCGTGAATGCTCGGAAATTGGCCTATACTAATCACTAGCTGCAAACATTCGCACGTAATACGGCTAGCGTCTTAATACCTGCCTACCAAAAACATTCCCTTTTTATTCGTATTTATTTGGTTTGGAATTTTAAATCAAAATGATAAAGTATAATAATTAATGATGCCTAATGATTTACTGAAAGCAAATATTCGCACATAGTACTCTCAGCGCATCCAACACCATTAACTATCCTTTCATTACTATTAGAAACAAATAAATTATTATTACTAAACAGGATAATATTTATCTAATTAATAATGCTCAACGTCTTACTAAAAGCAAATATTTTCACATCGTACTTTTAGAAACGCACAGCACCACTAATTATTTCCAAAATCGAATCATTTATTTATTAACTTACTTTATTTCATCATATATCTTTTCAAATTCTGCCTTATTCATATCCTCCATTTTAAAATAAACAGCAATACAAACAAATTAATTGAAAGGAAATTAATTTTTAAATATAAAAGCTAAACTAAAAATTGAATTCTAATCCCTCTTGTTCATTTTCTTCAAGTTATCGCATCTACCACACCTTGTCTTTGACAGTTCATACACAAAAATCCCAGCACTAAAAGTCTTTCACGAACTTGTTATGTTTCATCTACGGTAGGTATATTCCTTTTTTTTTCCTTCTTAATATAGTCCCTCATTGTACTTGTATATAAACGTATTTTCTTTTTCATCATTTGTTATATATTTTCTTTTCCTATTTGCTAACATTATCCTTAATTTTCTTTTAGGAATACCCCGATTAGATAGTATTGGGAACACGTTATACACAACTGGAATTTTCTTCACGGAGCCAGCACTACAAATACCACTCGCCTCCGTCACATTGTCTCCAAATTCCATCCATGCCCTCTCTTCTGGTAGTATATTAATTTGCAGAACGCTGTAAACTATATTGACACTGCATTTTTCTTTTGTAGGTTTTTAAACACGTGACCATTTCCATAGTCTATTGAAGCCCTTGCGTTATGCGTATAAAAACTTATAAATGTATTTTTGTATTCGTGCAGTTTTTATTTATACAGAACATTGCCATCGAATATATCGTATTATAAATGTTTTGACTCATATCCTTTTACTATTCATAGATATAAGTTCAAGGTATTTGCTATATTTTTAAGTATGATTATAATAACTTTCTCATGAATTGGCACCATTATGCATGTCTGAATTTACATTTGCTTATTCAATATTGTATTCTCGTCTCGAGCATATCTAATCTGATCTTGCTCATATAATTTAATGGCATTTAAATGATTTATTCTCTTTACCGTTCCATCTTTCAACATAACTCTTTCTCTGTTGTTAACAGTACATTTTATTTTTAAATAATGGTCCATTATTCAAGATATTTAAAGCTATCCTAACGCTTTGTGAAAGATTAGGTTGTGTTTCTGTGTATTCAAACAATATCTCACGCTTGTCTTTTCTACAAAAATATAGATTGCATAGATTTATTTTGTGTTTGTTTTTTAGTACTTATTCAACTTAAGAATATACTAATAAAATTATATTTGTTTTGATATGAGTTTACCTTTAAATATAGGCAACCCATTATACCCTTGTGTTACCTGTCTTGTCTAATGCCTAAAACTTAAAAATAAGCGTTTTAAAATAAAAATTAATATTCTTTTTCAACAACTAAGCTAATTCTTCACATTCTTACTTTTATTTAATTTGAAGGTCACAGCAATATGTTTCACCACACTGTGGCTTCATCAGGTGATGAAAATATACCTGTACCTGACACCTGAATATAATGACCCTTTCGCACTCTTCGGCAAAAGTAGAGAGAAAATTTCTGAAGTAAACCATATGAAAACAAAGCAAGTAAATAAACTCGACACCAGTATAATTACTGGTTTACTTGAAACAAAAAAGTATAGCGGGACACAGAGTTGTCATTATTTTGTAATTGTTAAAACTTTGGTTTAAAGTATGACTTCCCGAACTCTAAATCCGTAACAAGAAGGTTCAGAAGATTAGACAAATGTCTAATCTTCAGAACCTTATCGAGGATCAAAGCATCAATTGTTTGCAAGTGCTAGTGTGCTCCGATAGTCGACTAACCATTCGTTATTGTCTGTAGAGTTAGGCATAAACAAAAAAATGAGGTGTGGCCACCACACGACCTTCTTATACGTATACAATTTTTCTCAAATTTAATTTTGAGTACATTTGAATTCCTTATAAATTTGTTTAAACTTAGTAATTGACGAAATATTTGCAAAATTCGATTTTTTCACTGAAGTAAACTACTACTTCCGGTCTGCCGATTTTGCTCAAAATCTAATCAGTTCTCAAGAGGAAGATTATATTCGTAAATACAAAGTTTGGAATTGATATCTGTAGCGGTTTGACCGCTATCGTGGTCACACACACAGAGACAGACACACAGACACACAGACATTTTTTAAAAACCACTTTTTTGGTATCAGGGGACCTCAAAACGTGGACATCTGCAAAAATCTCGAGGTCGAAAATTTTCATCATCACAATACTAAATTCGTTTCGAAGATATTCACAGCGGGTCAAAAAGTGTAAGGCCGGGAATAGAGTAATAAAATTTATTATTAATATTATTATATTTTATAACATTCCCAAATTTCACTGCCCAATTGGCAAAAAAAGGAAAAAATCCATTTTATTCCTGTACTCTTGTGAAGATAGTTCTGAAAATGAAGGGACTATCATTGAAAATATTGTTAAAATATTGGCAACCTTTGATTTGGCTACAACTTTATTGTTATAAGAATCTCAACCAACGATTTCAATGGTGCTGCCCGTTTTACAATCTTTGATGGAGAATTTTTTTTCAAAGATTGATAAGAATGAGCCAGAAGTGATAACAGAAATGAAATCTGCTTTGCAACGAGAATATCAAACGAGGTTCACAAAAGTCTTTTCTAGTAATGTTTCGGTTACCGGTCCTTCACTAACTGAAATATTTGATATTAATACATTTCTAGATCCAAAAATATAACTAAAATAAATAAATAGGTTAAACTGTATTTTCCTTTACCCATTTCTTCTAGAGTAAATATTAACAGAGCCACAAACACCGAACTAAATAACACAAAAATCATTTTTGCGAAATATCTAGCCAATCACTTTTTCCAACAACAACAAAAAAAAACGCTAATTAAAAAGAGCTATTAAAACTGCGTGTTTTTCCCATTTTAACCGAATCTGTATCTGTTGTAGTTTTCGAGATCCCCATACTAAACGTCTGAAAAAACTCTGTATAATGATTATAAAATGATTTTTATGTTGAAAATTAAATATATGACCGAAGAACAAATGAAAAAAGACGTTTTCAAGTTGCCGACTAAATAATATGAGAGGGTTTAGATTAATTACAGACATCCATTAAGCTTACATACTTATAAAATTTCTACAAAATAATCACAAACCACATTCGAGAATATTGTCTCTTTCTTTTACAATTAACGAACTGTGTAATTACTAGTAATTAGCACGTAAAATTATAATCAATTAAACTGAATACAAGTATATATTTATGCAAAATATTTTTGCGTAAGTATTAAATTTTTTTACGGCTTACAGATTAATGAACAGTCAAAATCATGTCATTGGATACTTTTTTAACATATCGTCGCTGACGTCTACTACTTTAACACGAACTGTATATAACATTGTTGATGACACAGTGTTAAATCATATATAAAAATAGATCCCTTCTTGATTTTCTTCGAAATCTACTAGTTTCTGTTTCTTTTCACACTGTATACTAGTTATTGTTACTTTTTACGTACCTACTTGGTAATCACGTGTGTTGATTTGCATATTATACTTATAGAAATGCCATAAAATTGCATGTCTTTCTTGACCTCGTAATACACTTTTACATAATATAATACATACATATTGCTTTTTCGTAACGATTGTCCATGAAAGATATTTTTCATATAATGGAATGTAAGCAGTATTATAACTGCATTCAGTAATAATTATTTTTATATTTATTTTCGAATAAAATCAGTCAACAAGATATCCTTAATTATTATTATGATAAATAACGATATTCAGACATACACCACATTAAAATTAAAATATGTACTATAAAAACTGCAAATTTTCAAGAAAAAAAATTAGCCTAGATTATTTTATTGTCACGCTTTTGAAACTTATAAATTCTATTGACACGTAACGATAACTGCAGTTATTAAAAATGCTGCTGTGAACAACTGCATTTTTTCCTTTTATTTTTTGTACATTTCAATAAAAATAAAATAATACCATACCTGTACATTACATATACTTGAATTGAACATACGAGGGTAGGTCAATATGTCCGTGACTGTTTGAATTTCCCGCCTCTTAACTGAAAGGGCAACACTGCTCCTGTCAACAGACATCTGTCAGTTGACTCCTGTCAAAATTTGAACAAGCTGCGTCATTTAGTTTGTGTTTGATAGCTATTGATAGCAGACAACCGCGTGATTTGAGGAGAAAATGGAGAAATGTGAGTTTCGTGTGCTCATTAAGCATTATATTTTACGGAAAAAACAATCACTCAAACCACGGCTAAGCTTGATAAATACTATGGGAACTCTGCACCATTAATTTCAATGGTAAAAAAGTGGTTTACTGAATTTAGTTGTGGTCGTACAAGCACGAAGATGCCGAACGTTCTGGACGCCCAGTTGAGATCGGAGATTGAAAGTGCGAGAGATTGTGGAATCCATAGGCATGTCATATGGCTCAGTGGTTTAAATTTTGAATGATCACTTGGGTATGAGAAAGTTTTCCGCAAGATGGGTGCCACGTTTGCTCACAATCGACCACAAACGCAATCGTGTGATAACTTCGCAGGAGTGTTTGGCGTTGTTTAACCGCAATATGGACGAGTTTTTGCGCCGTTTCGCAACCGTGCACGAAACGTGTTTCCACACACCAGAGACAAAACAGCAGTCAAAACCGTGGGTTTCTCGGGGTGAATCGGCGCCAAAGAAGACCAATGTGGGTTTGTCAGTCAATAAAGTCATGGCGACCGTTTTTTTTTTGGGATGCACGCGGTATAATCCACATTGACTACCTTCAAAAGGGTAAAACAATCAATGGCGAATATTATGCCAACTTATTGAGTCGATTTAATGAGGATTTGAAAAAACACGACCGCATTTGGCCAAGAAAAAAGTTCTTTTCTACCAGGACAATGCAAGGGTGCACACATGTGCAGTTTCCATGGCAAAAATCCATGAATTAGGCTACGAATTGCTCCCTCATCCGTCCTATTCTCCTGATTTAGCCCCGAATGACTATTTCTTGTTTCCAAACCTGAAGAAATGGCTCGGCGGAAAGAGATTTGACTCCAACGATGAAATCATCTCACAAACAAATACCTATTTTGATGACCTCGACAAATCTTATTTTTTGGAAGCGATAAGAAAATTGGAGAAACGTTGGACAAAGTGTATAGAGCTCAAAAATGACTATGTTGAAAAATAAAATGATTTTTTATCCAAAGACCTGTGTTTCATTCAAAAAGTCACGGACATATTGACCCACTTTTTTTGACATGATTATCCCAAAAGTTGTTTTCAAGATAAAAAGAATATAATTAAATAATGTCTAGGTTAAATGAATAAATGTTTATTTTCTTGTTAAAATACAGGCTTTGGGAGTTTATTTTAAAGGTTATGTTCCTAGCACTCTTCTAAACGTTAAGCAAAATTTTCGAGAACTGTTCGGTACATATTCTCCTTGATAGCCGCCATTTCCCTTCGAATGTTCTCTTTTAATTCATTCAGAGAATGAGGAGTGTTGCCGTATACCTCTGATTTAAGGTATCGTCATACGAAAAAACCCATTGGTTGGGAAAATATATTATTTTCAAACTCTGTTTGACAAATAATAATAATATAGAGTTCACAAAAAAATTAAAATTGATATGACCCTGACCACCCCAACAAATATATAAATGTAGTATAACAGTCTTGTTAAATTATTTTGTGGTAAGCTGTTGCAAAATTTTGAATCTTCGTTTGGTCCTTTACTACATCGGTGTGTTTGCTGATGACGCAATATCTCCAACACAAATGATGGTTGAAAATCGACTTTCAAACAAAAATGTATATTTTTATCGAATAAAATCGACTTGTACAAGAATTTTTCCAACAAAATTGAATATTTAAACCCGAGTCTTAATTTTTTACTCTAAAGCCCAACAAAAAATAAAAGCTTCTTTTTATTTCGCATTGCACGCTGCATTTAACTTATTTATCACTATTTAAATGCCTTTTAATCTTCTACATTATTAGTTCTATCTTTTATACTGTGTTGATGTCACATTTCTTGTCTTTTTCTGCTCAAGTAATAATGCATTTCTAGACAAAAATTGTCATATGACCATAGTACACGTAATTTCTTTTTTTTTGCTTATCATTTGGGCAAAAAGAGTAAATGCTTAGAGCTTCGCTACAATATACTATAAACTCTTTGCTGTATAGTCTGTTTCAAGATATAGTGTGGATACAAGCTTCCACATGTTGCTTGAACACGGCAGGTGGTATGCAATGAAAGTAATGTGTCTGATTAGCACAATAGATCCTTAATGGTTTTATTTATGACGTCGCGCTTGAAACAGACTATAGTTAGAATCCCATTTCTTCTGTTCAATATGTCCCAAGACTTTTTCTTCAGGCAACTTGCCTATGAAAAAGAATATAAGGAGCTCCTACTTCAAATTTGTCGAAGGCCTAATGTTCTATAACGCACTCCCTGCATAGACTTCATAAATAACAACTGATACATAGATGTATATGCAAAATTATCACTACAATTTTTAAATCCTAACTGTTGCCAAAATATCGAAACAATAAAAACATAGTATTTTATAAATATTATGTCGACGCACGGCATACTTTTCCGTATAAATAAAATATTTTAACATTAACCTTATTCTATGCTCTTTCATAGAGCATTTCCTTTCAGTACTAGGTTATGTTACACGTAAAGATATGAATATATCAACATACTTACCTCCAAAATTTCACTTTTAAAGGTCAGCATTTTCAGGATATGTAGTGTTGTAATATGTATGTAGTATATTGTATTGTATATTATGTTTGTTTATATATGTTTGAGTTTACGAGTTTTAAGTGATCATGCAATTTAAGACATTTAATTATGTTTCTAGTACCAAAGATAATGATGAGGTAATATCGTAGGTATAAAATTTTGTTTCATGTACGAATTGTGAATGAACAAAAGCAAATATCATATATTTGTATTACAAAAAGAATCTCTAAAAGCCCTGTAGGTGCTATAATGAAAAGAGGAAACGACATTACATTTGTGATCCATGCAATAAGTTCTGCTTTCAGACCATAGGTTATCTAAAAGTGCTGGTAAGCTCAGCCATATAGAATTACCGAACAAACTCCCATTCTTACAATAAGAACTTACCATTTAGAGGTTAAAATGAACTAGGTCAAAATGACGGAGATCAAAATGAATCTACCCTCGCTGGAACAAGTAATTATTAAGAAGGCGAGTAAAACTAGTAGGGGCAGGAGCTGAGGATAAACAAAATAATGTTTGAGGCTATGATTGTTCCGTATGTGCGAATAAATACATATAATAATTTGTTTATAGGTTAGTTTGTCGTTAAAGATCTTCTGCAAAAGCATTATCATCCCATTGCATCAAAGTCGATGAGCTCTCAATTTAGTGTAGTATTAAAACATGTCGTGGACGTAGTAAACTATATAAAAAGTAGGCCGCTGAAAATCAAATTAACCAAAAACCTATGCATGGAGATGGGATCTCAATATACGGCGCTGCTGTACTACTGCAGTGCATTCGAGCTACTTCAATAAATTCACTTTTTTACAAGAAGAAAAATGAAAACTCCGTATACATTGCTCTTATCTTATAACCGTGAAATTGCAAGAAGTGACTTTGATGGCAGCTACTGAATTATCTCTGAAAGTATCTGTCTATACTTTCTATATATTAGTCACAGGTTTTCTAAGTAATCTTCTCTGCAAACCTGGAAGTAATTTGTATGCGTAAAGTACTGCTCCTTGAAAAACATATTTAAAAAGAAATACGACATGTCAATAAAAAGAAAAAAAAAGGGAATATGCATCAGTCCAACAATAAGATACAGCTCTCAATTTTGGATAGCTTCAGAAAAGCATGTCCTAAAAGTAAGAATAGTAAAAATAAAATGTAGAAATATATGCTAGGTAGAAGAGAATTAAATAATTAAGGAAAATAAATAAAAAAAAATAAAGCAGGGAAAGTATCTAGGCAGAAGAATCTTATTCGTTAATAAATGAAGGAAGGTATAATAGAAAACTTTCCACAGTTATTTGATAAAACTTTTGTAAAATTTAGTTTGTTTTACACCTGCGATATTATCTCAAGAAATTAGGTAACTTTAACAGAATTTTAATACTTACTCAGCAGATTTTGGATATTTTGGTATCTCCATCGTTTTATCTACAGTAATAGGTGCTCTTATACCCCCTCGGCGTACTTTTTCAAACGTCACTTTAGAAGTCGGATTTTCACTGTCGGATTCGTCATCACTTTCGGATTCTTCTTGTAGATCTCCTACCTCATCCGTATCTTCTTCTTCCTTTTCTTCTTCTTCAGTGTGGGGTTCCATCGAGAGACTTTGTAGGAGGGAGGGCCTTCTGGGTGTGAAAGGCACAATTCCTTTTATATCAGACATGTCCAAGTCTGCAGAAAGCTTTCTTTGTGGTCTTGGCATCTCGTCTTCTTGTTCAGGCTTCTCGATCGTGCTCAGGTTTTCCTCAGATTTATTCTGTTCGGATTGGTGTTTTGTTAGTTTTACTGATGCAGCTGCTAGTGTATTATGGATATTTGCTTTTACCTTTAGAGATTGAGTGCTCGTCTTCTGAACTGCTACGGTCGATGTTGAATCTTCCGCTCGAGCGATATTTTCGTTAGATTGGTTAATCTCGAGTACAATTATTTCAGATGTCGATAAAGGAGTTTGTTCGATAATTTGCTCGGTCTTGGTTTCTTCCTCGTTTTCTTTAATTGTCGCGGCAGAAATTTCCTGTTTACTTTCACTTTCCTTCGATGTTAATTCCTCAGCAGAAGTGACTTGAGCAGTGTATTTGGTGACAGATTGAGTATTTTGGTTCTCTACTGGTGTTATCTCTTCTACAAAAATATCGGGAATGCTGCTCTCCTGGTCTTTTGAAACAATTTCAGTATTTTCAACCTCTTGAACAATACTATTTGATTTAGCGTTTTCCTGGACTTCAGTAATAGGCTCAGTATACTCTTCTATAGAAATATAGGGAATGCTGCTCTCCTGGTGTTTTGGAACAATTTCAGTATTTTCAACATAAATGTTTTTCTGGGTATTGATACCAGTCACCTCGTCTTCTCCTGATTTTGAACGTTCAACAAGGATTGCTGTTGGCTCAGTATTTTCTGTCTTTACTAATATTGCTTCTTCAGTTAAATTTTCTCCTTCGATATTTACCCGGCTTTCTATAGTTACGGGTTCTCTTGCTTTTGTTTCTTCAACAGTATTCGCGGATTTGTTGATCTCCTCTTCTCTAGCAACAGGCTTAATGTTTTGCTCTTTTGGTTGTTGTGCTTTATCAACAGGACTCACGTGATTGCCAGTTTCTTGGGTTAACTTCACGGGCTCACCGTGATGGTTTGGAGTTGGTAGCACACTCTCGTCAGAAATGGGTTTAGTAACAGCTGGAGTACTGGAAGATTCTGGACGAACTAATGGCTGTCTAGGAACTGGCACCGTAACGTGCCTGTCTGCATAATCTGGAGGGACCACTGTAGTTGTATACTTGCCTCTTCTACGAAAACAACACAACATTTTCTGAAAACAAAGACAAACAAACAGATAAAACCTGATTACAATTTATGGTGTAAATAAGAGTGTGTAGCACTATATGGTGAATGATGTGAAAATAATGCTGTTGAGATAATAATAATAATAATAATAATAATAATAATAATAATAATAATAATAATATAATTTATTTCAGTGACATGTGTACATACAAAGAAAAAATACATGTGTGAAAACGTCAAAATGAAAACTACAAAATATAGGTCACAAAGCATTGATTCAAGAAGTCCTCACAGGAGTACCAATTCAGTGTTAATAGTAATTCTGTTTTATCTCGGATGGAAGTTTATTGTATAATTTACAACCACTGTAAAGAAGATTTCTTCAAAAATGTTGTTCTATGCTGAAATGACAGCATGTAATTATTTTGCCGTGTACTGTATTTGTGATCTATACTGAAGATGAAAGATGGCCTGTTTTCATGTACAAATGACACTACTTCCAATATGTATATGTCAAAGAAGGTTAGATTTTTTATTTTCTAAAGGCAGGTCTACAGGACTCTTGCAATCTCAGGTTATTTATGTACCTTACAGCTTTTTTTTTGTATCAAGAATACCCTTTGGGCATCTCTACAATATCCCCAATGAATTATACCGTATCGAATTCTGGAAAGTATATTCGAGTAGTAGTATGTTTTCAAGACTTCCAAACTGCAAGATTTCCGTAGATTATATATTGCATAGCAAGCGCTACTCAGTTCACTGCACAAAAGATCAATATGGGTGGACCAAGTCAAAGACTCATCCAAAATAACCCCCAATATCCTGCATGAACTAACCAAGTCCACAGAAGTTTGATGTCAATGCACATTGCTAAACATGGCAAATTAGAGTCTTCATTAGTAATGGCCTTCGTAAGGCATTGAAACAAGGCAGCATTCGTAGAACAATTAGGATGAAAACCATGCTGATCATCAGAAAATAAATCAAAATGTTTAAAGTAATCAGTCAATTTAGTAGTAAAAATTATTTCGAAAATCTTTGAAAAGACTGACGCAAAATCGTTGCAGTTTCCCTTCTTATAATGTGGTGTTATCGGTGCTACTTTTAGAGTTGATGGAAAGATCCCATGATTAATCGACAAATTAAATCAGTATATGAGAGGCTCGATAATTAGCCAATAGCAGTATTTAATTATACGGGGTGAGATATAATCATATCCCGCTGAGGAATCAGCATTTAATTTACCAACTGCAATTTCAATATCATTTTTGTCTATATTCGGCATGAAAAACGAGTTATTTACTAAGTCAATATATGTGTCATTTGTATGAAAATTAATATCAGTTTGATTAAAATTTGTATTAGTTAGATTGGAAGTCAATGTTGCAAAATAATTGTTGAAATATGTAGAAGTATTGTCCCGATACATACTATAATTCGGAAGAACTGTTTTATGTTGGACATTTATTTTTTATCAGTGCCCAAACTGCTTTGTTTTTTTTTTTTTGATTTCAGTATAAAACGGTTATTGTATTGTTTTTCTTTGTTAATGATAAATTGTTTGTAAAGTTTTTCATATTTGAGAAAATCAGCTATAAGTATAGGAAATTTTTTACTCATATCACTTAAGAATGTAAGTTTATTCTTTACATCCAAGACTTCTTGATCAATCCACCCAGTTTTACTAACATTCAAGTACAAGACAGAAAGAATAAAGAGTATAAAATAATAAAGAATATAATATAATATAAGATAAAGATGAAAGTCAAAAGAATAGTTGTTGTATCTTTGTCAGAACCAAAGATATTAATTATCAAAAACTGTAAAATTAACACTATTTCTGGAGGGTACATTCTAATACCAGAAACTCAAGTTGTGTTTGTTATTACCTGAGCTTGATATCTTGGACAATTTAAAAGTAATTATTACATCTGAATGTACTTACTTTAACGATTCAAATGGCATCATTACTTTCTAGGAAGCTGTTTTTATTTCCAAGTAATATTGGCTGCCTATAATCCTATAACAGCTATATATAAATGAATCTATAATGAGGGATAATGTTTATTGTTAGTACTTGCTAGTCCGTGAATTCTTCATGAAATGAAAGACTATAGTGTAGGTAATTAAAAAAGTTATGTTTTTACCTGCGGAGATGTGCGGAACAGAATCTAATGTACAGGGTCAGGCAAATATGTTGGAACACCAGAATTCTGTCAAAATTGTGGGTTCTACTAAAAAATAATCTTTATAAAAGTTTTTGCAGTATTTTTATTCTACTCTATGACATACTTTGATTTTCTATAACTTTCACTTGTTTCAAGATAAGGCGTTATTGGTATTTTCTTTAATGGATCACCCTGTATATTTTAACATTTTTGTATAGACATATTTTTAAGAATTATAATGATTTATGGCTTGTATTTCCAGTAGACCACAGCATAATGATAACTTTTAAAAATCAGACATTAAATTCGCAGACAGAGAAACTCCTATATTTTTAATTAGAAGAAACTATTTTGAAGTACTGTATGCGTATTGCTTTCTTACCTGCATGGATGATTTCGTATATTCATCATCCATTCTATTGTGAGATCACGATATTCAACTGCTGTAGCCGTAACTTAGTCTTATTTATTCTAAACTACCGTCACACAACTATTACACATCGATATTCTAAATGTGAATACTTTTGGAAAACTAGAATTTAAATAAATTATCTTTTAAATGTTTTAAAAGATAAGATCGTATCGAATATGTATTGACATTCGTGAAATCTCAGATCAAGAGATAAACGAATTATAAAAATCCCTATATTATTTTACTTTGATTAGGAATATACATATAACAAAAAAAAAGGAGAATTGTTTTGGTAATCGACACGGCCGAAGTACGTACTACATGCGACCATTCAATGCCACTACAAACGGACATCGACTGGGAACATTTCCGAACGAATAAATTATACTAATTAAATATTAACAATTAACAATATAGAGCTACTAAAATACTATCTCATGAAAACAAGTTACAAATTGAATATTATAAATAAAGTTGACACTGATTACGGAACTCGTAAAAGAAAGAAAATTGTGATAAGTTAGGTACAAAAAAAAATGGGTAGGTAATATTGCCTATTTTTCGATGTTATGTTTAAAATTCATTAAATTGCTTAAGGTATTCTAAAAGTGATTTAAATTTGAATAATTTGACATAACCTTGCAAGCATGAATTTCGCAATGATATCGGGTGTGCGGGCAATAAAACGACGGAATATCAGAAATCGATAGCAAGCAATGCTAAAACAATTATTCCCAACATATAAAGTCTTTATTGGTACGCATACAGCAAACAAAATAATAAAAAAAAATAATTGCCCTTATGCCCGAGCCTGGACGACAACGATATGAAAGCACGCTCTTGCATGTATCATATCTAAGCACACAAGACAAATGTTAATTATGTTTTCAGCAGCGATTGTGTATTCATTCTTTAGTTGTCGGCATGGCTTTTAGTATGTACGAATTATGGGATATGATGTATCTGTAAGGTGTAACAGGTGGAAACGGAAGAGCAGTTAAACTTTTATACGCGGAACGTTTTTTCTGATCGTAGGCGTCCTTCGTATCAGGTGATAATGGACATGGTGTTTAGGTTAAGAGAACGAAGAACACTACATCCAAGTTACGAAGGTAGGGGCGGTGAAAAAGAAAGGAGTATTACGTGAGGAAGAGCAGCTCTTGGATATGGTAAATATGCGAATCCACGTATAAGCACGCCAACTGCAGCATCGCGACTTGGAATATCCCGATCGACGGTTCTTCAGATCCTCCGCTAGAGCTTTGAAGGATTCGCGCAGTCCGGATTTAAATCCATTAGATTTTTTTGTGTTACACAAAAACACTGGTGTATGATGGGGATAAAATTGAGACAGAAGAAGATCTTCGCCATCGTATTTTTACAGCGGCAACGCGCATACGTGAGGAAAAAAATAGTAATACTCCAGCTGTTTCACATGTCACATGTGAAGAGAGAAAGAGTGAATACAAAGGTCTAAGGTATTTACACTTTCAATATCTAAATAAAAATTACACACGATTTTCCGTATCAGCTGTTGACCCATTTTTAAGTTTAATAACCCCTAGAGTTTTGTTTTTTACAAAAACACACCTAGATGTGCTTTTTGTAAAAAAAAGTGAACGTCTACGAGGACACCCCTTATAGGGGATTATCTTAATTAAGATCAAGATACATTGACATCGCCAGGTGTTTGTTGAGTTTGCTTATTGGACGTTGAAAGAACTAAAGTTAACTGGAAAACATTGAGGCAATTCTGTTTGTTCCTTTTGTCACACTAGGTTTTGGCAGTTTGAAAATTATGTCCGCGATATCGACAATAGATTTATAATATAATATATAATAGATCCAAGATGTAGGCTTCTTTCTTAGGAAGGATATTTTAAATTCGGACATTGCATCATCTTTTGAAATCACTTTTCCCACGTAGTGAACATCAACAGATTTCTTTTTTGCAAATTTCACCAACAAAAAATCTTCAACTTTGATAATTTCCGGAGCAGGTGAACAAGTGGTTTCTTCAACTTTTTCCGTGTTCGGGCTTTCTTCGTCTTCTAATATGTCCCAGTCACTGTCATTTAGAACTGGTTCCTCAGACTCGCAAGAGCTAGAATCTGATTCAGTTTTACTTCTACGTATTCTTTTCTTCTTGTTGTTGTGGGTGCGGTAGTCAATTCCAGTAGGTTTGTTCCGGATTTCAATTGGGTTGCCTTTTCTTTCATTTCTTTATTCTGCCGTTTCTGTTCTTTTTTATCGTGAATCATTTGCAACCTATCTTTCTCTGGTGTGTCTGTGAAAATTCTTGATTTTTCCTTTTGCCTTTGGAAACGGTCTAATAGATTCGGGTGTTATCAAAACTTTTGAAGTGGATAGAGAAGGATTCTATTGTTCATTAGTTTCATTTCCAGTTCTGTTTTCCTGAGACTTGGTAACTGGTTGACAATCTAAAGATGTGAAATGCCAAATATCAGGCCTACTGAATCCATTGGTGATGTTATTTGGAATAAAAGATTGAAGAAATGCCATTTTGGAAAGTTCGGCAATATTATATAGTGAAACTGTTTTTCCTGCATTGTTCAGATGCCAATCATTGAATGCTATTTGGAGTTTCCCTTTGAAAGGACACAAGGCACTCACGGCTAGGGGTTGCAGTATGTGAGACGTGTGTGGTGGTAACGACAAATATACAATTCCGTTTTCCCTGGAAAAATTGATTTCTGCATACAGATTTGCGATTCGTGGTTGACGTATAATAATAAGATAGGATTTTCAGATAAACAGATAAAGAATAAATAAATGTATCTAATTTTACAGAACTTTATCTCAGACAAAGGAAAAATGTTTGCGGATATTGTGAAAGATAGGATGTGCATATCTTTCCCTAGAATAACCTAATTAGTGAGGTAAAGTAAATGTTATCTTTCGAAATGAAGATATGAATCGTATTTCGACTAAATTCAGTGAGTCAATTGTTTCATAATTAGATACAAAAATATGTTGCCGATATTAATATTACGGAAGATGTTATCTGATACAGATTTTTTAAAGAAATATAATCATCACTAAAAACGATATAAGGTAAAATCTTAATTTGATTATCGTAGAGGCTCTAATAACAATCAAAAATACACAATGATATATGTATGTACATAATTAATTTTCATATTTGAAACATAACTAGTGAATTTGAGACTTTCTCTGATAATAATTGATTAATCATACCTGTAAGTATTAACAAAAACTGTTATGTATAAACAATGCAATTTGTGCACAAATATTACTACTATTTGCTTTAAATTATTTTTTAAGTATATTCATCCCAAGTCGATTTTAAAAACGTACCATTCAAAAGCACAAACTTTGCTTTCGTAAACAAGTTTTTTAAGGATAAATTCTTTCATTCAAACCTAGCGACAAAGCAATAAATCTAAGACTTTTTTTTGTCATTTGTTAACTGTCTCCGGTGGAATACCTCATAAAAAGTATCTGGTTTTTCCATTTTTACTTTCTTAGACGTAGTATAAGGAAGAATTGTGATGATGAAAATTTTCTACCACGATTTGAAGTCCCCTGATACCGAAAAAGTCTTTTTTGCAAACATGTTTGTGTGTGTGTCTCTGTGTGTGTCAGTGTGTCTGTGTGTGTGTGTGTGTGACCACGATAGCGGTCAAACGGTTACAAGTACCAATATCAATCTTTATATTTAAGAGTATAATCTTCCTCTTGAGATCTGATTAGGTTTTCAATAAAATTAATTTTGCCAATATAACAATTGCTTGAGTGGCTATCATAGGAAAAAAAACCGCTTCGAAATATTTTTCTCTCATAAAGTCACAATCTGCCTTTCCCGCTGAATTGACTCATCCTGTATATGCAAGGTGAGTCATCCGCGCAGAGTGTTCCATAACTTGGTGGCTGACCATAGTTATACTTTTTTTAAATGGAACGCCATGTATATTATTACATATTTGTATTCCCCCTATAATTCGTAGTCAAATAGTTATAAGATAGTATAAGCCTATTTCGTCTTATTACTATTTTTCTGAAAAATCCAATGTTTTTATAAAATTATATTTCTCGAAAATGACGTGTTAGTTGGACACAATTTTTGGTAGCGTTTTCATAATAAAAGGTCCTAATAAAAACATATTTAACTTTTTGCAATTACTAACTAAATTTGCAGAAAACTGGATTAAACTTACGTGGCATATTTTTGTCTAAAAGTGATTTTTTTCAAATGGAACAGCCTATATATCGTAACCACAAAAGACAGGTGTATAAATAGGGTAAGTCCGGGAGAGATCGACCACCGCGACAGTACGACCGGTACGGATAACTCAAGAAAAAAGCAAGAGAGGGCCCTGTGTCTCGCATATTCGATGGAATTAGTTGAGCTTGTTGCAACGAGCGTGTAAACACGGGCCGTGGCATAAGTATGAATTTATAAATTAAGATTTAAACTTTTTACGAACTTGAAAGTTTTTTGACTTATTTACTGTGCTAGTGATATATTAAAGACGGGTAAGTTTATTTAAACTATTTCGATACTGGATGATAAAATATACATGAATCTGTAACATAACCTCAAAAATGTAGTCGTTCTTCGTTTTTGCTCCAGTTAAAAAGGTGGTCCAACTCTCCCGTGACTTTGGTAGAGTTCGACCACATTAATCCGGGAGAGATCAACCACAAAAAAAAAAATAAAAATTTGATTTGAAGGAAATTAGAGATTTAATGAAGCCCAAATTAAACAGTTAAATATATTGTAAAATAATATTCTTACAGATTAACAAAAATGCCCACAATTTACAAAAGAAAAAATGAAGAAAGAGCAAAATGGTGTGCCGATTCTTTAAGAAATGCAATTGAATGTGTTCAAAATCGTACAATGGGTGTAAATGAAGCCGCCCGAGAGTTTGGGATTCCTAAAACAACTCTAAAAGATTATATTAAGTAGTCGGACGCAATAAAACGAAAGAGACTGGGTCCGTCATCGGTGTTGGGAGAAGATGCAGAACTGAAATTGGTGCGACATATTAAAAAAATGCAAACATTTGGATTTGCACCAGATCGGGAGTCCGTCAGAATATGGGCCTTTCAACTTGCCGAACAACTGAAATTGAAGCACACGTTCAATAAAGAAAACGGCAAAGCCAGCTATGATTGGCTTAAATCTTTTATGCGACGACATCCAGATATATCAATTAGAAAAGCCGAAGGAATTTCGATTGCTCGAGCGACTGGAATGAACCGTGACAATGTGACACACTATTTCACCCTATTAGACAATATTCTCACTGATAATCAACTCCATGACAAACCTTCTAATATTTTTAACATGGACGAAAGCGGTTTGCAGTTGAACAATAAACCAACTGAAGTGTTAGTCGCAAAAGGCTCAAAATATGTTTCTTCGTTGACATCAGGCAAGAAGGGCGAAACCATTTCCGTTATAGCTTGCTGCAATGCAGAGGAAATGTTTCTCCCACCTTACGCATTATTTAAAGGAAAAAATAGAAAGGATGAATTTTTAGACGGAATGCCACCTGGCTCTCAAATTGCTATGTCAGTTAAATCAGCGTATGTTAACGCTACCATTTTCAAGGATTGGTTGGAATCCCATTTTCTGCCACGAAAACCAGCTGGAAAATTGTTGTTAATTGTCGATGGCCATACTTCTCACATAAATTCTGTAGAAGTACTGGAATTTTGCGAAGCGAACGACATCATTCTACTTTGTTTGCCGAGTCACACGACTCATTACCTACAACCTCTAGACAGGTCCTTTTTTAAACCACTGAAAAACAATTACTACGCGGCTTGTAACACTTTCTTAAAAACCAATCTGTTGGCGCATCACCCTGTATATTTAGTTTATATTCAATTTATGTTTAAGTTAAGATTGTATGCAAGTAAAAATAACGTCATTATAAAACCATATATAAATGTGCATTTATAATCTCATTATGCTTATGACGATTCAGACTGTCAGGGAAAACCTAATGATATTTGTTAGGCAAAGGAAAAATTACTTTATTACAATATTAACGTTACCTTTGACAACGGTAGGTTTAGAGTAATTCTATAGTTCCTAGGAAGAGTAAATATCTCCTTAATAGCGTTTCCTAATAGATGTTAGTCTTGGAGCGTTAATCCCACTGTTAAGCCCCCATTTAATATCGATGCTGTCTATTGTTATGTATCACGAGGTATCGTTAAGTAATGCATTTGTAAATTTTAGGTATTTTACCTAATTACCTTTATAGAAGGATTATAATTCTAACAAACTCATCATCTGTGAAAGTCTCGAACTTTCCCTCTTTAATTAATAGCCAGTATTCTTGTCGTGAATAGTGGGGGCGATTTTGTAAAAACCTTCCTTTTAAGATTTTAAGAATATGAAAGATCAGTTCTATCACAGAGTTTAGGGCGAAAGCACTACCTTCAAATTAAATTAGTGATCTTTCCGAAAATATATATGTAACATAATAGCAAGATAGTTCTCAACGTTTACATTATTTTTATACTATTTGTGTTAGCTTTCAAGTGTTGATAAAGGTGTTAATAAAGTGCTTGCATATATTACGACTTTTATTTTAAATAGTGAAGGTTAACAAAGTGTGGTCTTACAAACCAACACGGGTGACGAAACAATCCACGCTCATACTTTCCAGCTGAAAGTGGCAAACAATCCTTCAAACCAGGAGGAATCAACACAATCCAAATAGGAAAATAAGAAGGATAGTATTTGGAAACCTTTTGGGAAAAGCCTGGGGTAAAGCCGCAACTGTGGAAAATGGGATGTCTGATTTTAGAGTCACAGGCATTGCACCTTTTAATCCAGAAGCCATTCCAGATTACGCGTATATTGCCATTCAAATGGAACAAGATGCAGAAGCCACATCACATGACTAAAGTAGTATGGCTAAAAATCCATCCCCTCCTTCGATTCCGCCACGGTTCACAACCATTCAGGAAACTAACAAACGTATTTCATCACCTTTGCCTGGCTGTTCGCAAGATCATTACACTGCAACAGTTGATACTGACCCCACACCAGGGAAATTGTTGGAGAACGTTATTTCGCCAATTCCTAATACTAGTGCAAAAGCAGTGGTTAAAACACGAGGTAGACAGCTTGCAGTCATTCTAAATAGTTCAGATCGCATTGAGATTCAGAAGAACAAAAAAAAAATACAAAGAAACAAAAAAACTGTCAAATTCAAAAAAGAAATGTGGCTAAACCGAAAAATCAATTAGCAAGAAAAGTCGTAAAAACAAATTTTGTTTAGACTTTTCTATTATACTATTATTATTATGCTGTTCGAAGATATACGTTTGTTATTTTTTGTAGTCGATCTCACCCATAGTTGGTGGTCGGTCTAACCCAGATATACGGGTGAGATCCCCAGTTGCAATGTTTGTACTTTTTATTCAAAATAGAAATTTATTTTCCTATGATATCATAAATTAAATTTTGTATAGTCTCTAAACCCTTTGGGCAATGCTTTGACGGTTTAAAAATTTTTTATCTCAGAACACAAGTAAGTTATAATTTTTTCCCCAAAAAGTGGTCGAACTCTCCCGGACTTACCCTACCACAAAATTGTATAATTTTTATTTTTTGTACTATGTAGTTTTTTACAAGCGTTTTTAAATAGCAAATTTTTTTTTTTACAGGTTGGTAGAGATACTTTTTCTGAATACATTGGTGTGATTCAATTTGATTTTGTAAAATATACTTGGAAAATAATTTTATTTTTTAAAAAAAGTTTAAGTGTGCCGTGGAATACAAAACAAGGGAACATTTTATTAACGTCAAAAATAAAACATCGTAACGATTCATAATCGTTATAAATATTGCTCAAAATGTCTCCCACCTTGCTGAACACAAAGCTGACATTTTCTAGTTACCCCATATGTAGCATTCAAGATTAAAAAAGGAGGTATCTTTCCACAAGTATGAATAATTCTCTGTCTTAAAACATGCTTATTCTCGCGGGGTGTTAAATAGACACGGTCTTGAACCTAGATCCATAGCCAAAAATCGACCGGCGTTAGATCAGGTCAACGCGCAGGCCACCGAATTGGCCGTATGTCCCTATTCATTCTTGGCCAAATTTAGCATTCAACCTGTCAACATTTATCCTGGCATTATATGGTGTTGCTGCTGGAAAAACACTCTATTTAACTCTGCAAGAGGTAATTCATCCAATAAATTGTCCAAATTTTCAATTAGTAGTTGGTGATATTTGTCCTGATTTAGGGTGCCAACAATGAAAAAGGGTCCATTCAATTTGTCACCCAAAATACCACACCACACATTTATGGTGAATCTGTCTAGTCGATTGGTTCAACAATAATTCTTAGAATTCGTTGACTCCAATAACGGTGAATATTTCTGTTGAAAACGCAATTATTACTAAATGTGTACTCATCGGACTAAATCACATTTCTGTAGAACAGTCCATCTTGACGTAACATGTTTAAATAGAAAACATAAAATTGGTATCGTCGATTTTGATCGCTTCTTTTATACAAATCTGGTACTTTTTGTGGGATGTACACTTTAAATGTGTGTTTTTTTAAAGATTTTATGAACAGTGTCCTTTGATGTGCCAATGTTATGTGCGATTTCCTGAGTTGAAGTTCTTGGATTTTCTTGAGCACTGAGAATGGTATCTAATTTAACATTTTCACAAAATTTGCGTCCAACTTGCTTTGGTTTCTTAAAAGCTTCATGATTTATTCAATTTCGGCCAATTCTTCTAAATTTCTGACGATCAGGAACTTCTCTATCGGGAAAGCGAGCTTCGTAAATAAAACAATATGATCACTAGGGCGCAGACACGAACGGTTGATGACTCATCGCCCATAGGCGCACTATTTTAATTTTATTTATATAATTGGATAACAAGTGGTTGGTGATCTATAAAATACAAAATACATTATTATTTGTTTATTTTCGCTTCTGTAAGACTTGTTCTCTTTGAATTAAGTACATCCTTGTAAGTTAAGTACGTCCTTTCTACATCGCTACTGGAAATTTCTTTTATTTCAGCGTATTTAGCATACACAATTGCCGCAATGTTATTAAATCTGGATTTCTATTAAAAACTCCGTCTAACTTTTGCCGAAGACCACATCCAAATTCACTTGGAATACTTTTGAAATTATTAATAGCCCACATCTAATGTGGTTAATCCATCTTTTAATTTGAAATTTCGATTTTCAAAATATGTGATTAGTTTAGGCAAATTTCCATAGTGTTCCTGAAGAAATAATAATTGATTTTTTAAATTTGGGATTTGTGTTATTTCCTTGCACTCAGAAATATTTCGAGCATTGTCATTTAAACATGTAACGAAATTTTGTAAACTAACAAAATTCTCTGCATAAACACTATTTCTGTGTATGTTTTAGCAAAGCTAAGTGACGAACGTGCGATATTTTGGCATTCTGTAACGATATTGTACAGACTTTGTAATAAATTTCGGAATCACTGACAATTCATTTTCATATCAGAAAAAGTAACATAAACAACGTTCTATATCTAAATAAATGATAACTAAAAATGCACGCGTATGTTATTGAAACTAAACGAAATCTAGTGTACACTTACGTCTAGATAATTGGGAGAAGTCGATTCAATAAACCGGTATTAAACAGACTATTACAAAAGTACGTAATTAACAGTCAAAACAATGAAAAACCGAATCTAAGTATGAATGAAAATTTTATTTCTCTTGCGAAATATAAGGTAAATATGATAAATTTTAAAAACCCCTCACGCTCCTATCTACGCCGATGAAAAAAGGATTTTACTCATAAATTCCTTATTTTATGGGCATTTCTTGCTCTCATTCTGGGGCACTTCTCGAGCGTAAACAGATGTTGCAGTTCACCATATGAATTAGTGCTATTCAGTAAGCGTGTGTTGTTTACATTATTTCTTTGCTCCGTTGTAACTTCGTCGTAGTTTAAACCCGTCATGTCCGCGCCCTAATGATCACAAAATAATACTAAAAATGCAATAAATAATGCAACCAACAATAAATGGAAACAAGCTGACAATTCCTAAGCGACAGTTGTTGTTTTGTGTGCTATCATTGGATTCTGCAGGACACTTGAAATTTTTAGGAAAAACATAGTTTCTTAACAGAAACATTTCACAAATGATCACACCATTGTATTCAGAAAAAAATATCCCTACCAAACTGTAAAAAAAAATTGTTGCTATTTAAAAAAAAATTGGCTATCGCTTGTCAAAAATCGCATTTTAAAAAAATATATAAATTATACTATATTGTAGTATTTATACATCTGTCTTATGTGGTTTTTGATTTACTTAAATCGGATTTTTAATAACAGAGTAATAGCGTGGTGCGTTTTTCGTAAGTCAGACTGTATAATTTTGCCAATTTTATGTCTTTTTTATTTTAATACGGTCTTTTTGTACTGAAGGAATGTCAAAGAAATTATCTATTAGCCCAAAAAGTTTACAAGCAGCGTTAAACTGACAGAAAATGTTCCAAAACAAGTTCCTTTAGAAGAGTAATGGATGGTATCACGAATCGTAGTATTGGTAGTTAAAAACCAAGAAAACTTAAATATGTGATTAATGATGAAAATTAATTAAGAATTCTTATGGCAACAACAGAAAATCAACACGTCAGTACCCATGGAAGAAGTCGTTTGCTGAATATTAGCCAAACTATCGTTGCAATGACCTTAAAATAAAATAAATATCATCCATCATAAATGCCCGAACAATTCTTTTTGATAGTGTGCTATTTGGGGATGAAGCTGGTTTCCGTAGTAACGGAATAGTTAACAAAAGAAACTTTTATTACTATTCAAATGGAAACCCTTACTTCACTAATAAATAGATCATCAGCATAGGTGGAGCATAAATGTATGGCGAGTTATACTTGGTGATTGAATGATATGATCTACACCTTCCTACTATAACTGTTACCAGGTAAATGATACCGCCCTTGAACGAAAATTCGAAATCATGGACTTTGGTGTTATTTTCGACTCTTACTTTACCTTTGGAACACATATTGGGGCAATCTGTTCTGGAGCCTTTAGATCACTTGGCTTTGTAATGCGTGTATCCACATATTTTACGAATATTGCATTGCTCAAATCCTTGTACTCGGCTTACGTCTTGAGTAAAATTGAATACGCAGCACCTATCTGGAACCCCATTTATGCATACAACTCGCTGGCACTGGATCGTATTCAACGTAAGTTTCTAAACTTCCTGTCATTCAAAATCGATGGTGTTTATCCGGAGACAATTTAGCATATTTACAAGCAAGAAGAGATGTTCTTTGCCAGAAATTCTTACATAAACTCATCAGAGGCGACATTGACTGCCCCTTAATGCTCGAAAGATTATTGTTTGTTGTCCCACGAGTTACATTGAGATACAACTCAACATTTATGATGCCATTTGGGAGGTCTAACGCAATGAAGCTTCCAGCATATCTACTTGCCTGGGTGGGTAATAGGATGGAGTTGGATTTATTCTTGTGAGGGCGTGGGGATTTTGAAATGAAATATTGAGTGAGAGTATTTTAAAATTAAATTCTCTTTCTTAATGAAATTATTAATTCATATGATGTTAATATAAAATAGAATCATTTTTTACAATAAATGAAAGATCAATTCTATTATTCTCTTTATCTTATAAAGATTTAATTCAATGTTGATATTAACTATTATGAAATGATTTTCTTTTAAATGTTTATAATTTTACTTTACGATTTTCTGTTTCCGTCTAAGACTGGCCGTCTTCATAAAATACATCTATCCTGGATTGCAGGTACAGTTTCTTAAGGTCCGGATAATATGTCATATAAGGTCCAAATTAAATTCATCCAATAGGTTTTTCTCGTATTTGTATACACGTTGTGGCTTCTTCTATTTCGGTAAAACGTTTCATATATGTATTTTTCAGTTTATAACCCCAATTCAATGTAGTTTTACAAGCAAAATCAAGGTAATACCGGTTCAGTAATCACTTCGGTCCAAGATATGAGTTCCACAAGTTTACGACTTATCAAACATGTAGATGATGATAATTAACCTATTAAAATCGGGTATTTATTACTTTTATACCAAAATTTCTATATAAATCTTTTATTTGTATAACATAAATTAATTTTCTTGAGATATTAATTTGATTTTATACTTATAAATGTTGACAATTTAAATCATTATAATATATGTATGTTTATGTGTATGTATTTATTTACTAAATAAATAATTAAATGAAGTGATGGAAATCTCTTGGTGAAACATGTCGAAATATAAGTAAGTAATAACAAAAAACACACTTGGTATTGTTTCACAAATAAATATAATTAAATACTCGATGTACATTTCGCCTTGCGGCATCATCAGGAGTTCTCAAGAAACTAAAGTAAAATTTAATATACTGTAACTACCTACTTCTAACAAAAATGTAAATAAAATTGTACAAAAATAGAAATTATGAAAAGGTCAGGGCTTATCTGGAAAGACCGTTTTTACAAGGCTAGGGTTTATTATCGGAGAATTTATGAGTTCTGTTTGTTCATTAAGAACATTGCCTGGTTGTAAAAGTAAACTTTCTTTTATAAAATAACCTTCTAGAACATTCATTTTTTTACTTTTATTTAAACTATACAGTACTTCTAAATTGTCTATTGAAAATTGATGTCCCGTGTCTAAAACATGGTTAGCTACACTTGAATTTTCATAATTTAATTTAACGGCTCGCATGTGTTCTGAGAATCTTAATTTGAAATTTCGCCCTGTTTGACCTATATAAAATTTACTACAATCACTACAATTAATTCTGTAAATTCCTGATTTGTTTAGTTTAGGATTCGCTGTTTTATTATTTGTTAATTGACTTTTTAAAGTGTTATTATTATAGAAGGCTATTTTAAAATCCAGTTTCTTTAAAACATTACTAATTTTCATACTTATACTACCTAAATATGGAATTTTAACCCATTGTTTTAATGTCAAGTCCTGGGACGGGGGAAATGCTGATTTTAATGTAATTGATTTGTTCATTCTATTGACTAATTTATCTATTAGAGATGAGTTATAACCATTATTTTCTGCAATTATTTTAATAGTTTTTAATTCTTTATTAAAGTTAAATGTGTTCATCGGTACTTTCAATAGTCTATAAATCATTGAATTAAACGCAGCATGTTTGACGTTAGTGGGATGATTGGAGGTATTTGGTATCAATGTATCGCAAAAGGTAGGTTTTCTAAAAATACTGTAATCTAATTTGTTGTTACTAATCTGGATTTTTAAATCAAGGAAATTTAATGGAAAGGAAATGTACATCGAGTATTTAATTATATTTATTTGTGAAACAATACCAAGTGTGTTTTTTGTTATTACTTACTTATATTTATTTACTGTTTTGCATAACTATTGTAATTTTTCTCTGTTATTGGGTATAACCTATTGGGAAAATAAAGAATTATTATTATTATTATTAACGGAGAAGCTTATGAGTAATTTCTATCAAGCAATTTAGTGGAATTATGGGAAGATGATCCGCTAAATTTACGAAGAGATCTAGATACAACAAGACGGCAAATTCTCACATTCTATGACACAAAATATTTTAATGGAATGTTTCCAGCGAAGTAGCTAGCCTGCGACCGCCCTATCGGCTAACCTGCTGGGCTTCACACATCACAAAATTAGTTTATTTTTATAGGGATCCGTAAAAGAGCAAATATACAGTATAACTGTAATCACAAAAGAAGTTATGAGGGAACATAATCGACAAATATTCAGAAATATAAGTACTTAATGATTAATTAATGTCGATTTATCATTTCGGAAGCATGTTCAAAAACTTTTATAAGTGAATTTGAACACTTTTAATTTTTACCTGTTTTAATGTTCCGATTTATTGTTATTTTATAATTTCTGTTCCAGTAATTGCTCATCCATTCATCTGACAGTTCCTGTTCCCACTAAAATCAAGTTACTAATTTGTTTGGTCTTAAAATTTGTTTATTGTGCCATATTCTACATATTCTTGATTTATATTGCTGAATTGTAAATAAGATATATCCAATTTTTTGTCATTACCCTAATATACAGGGTGAGTTTTTTTTTCATTATTTGTATGGAGATCTCGAAAACCATGAGATACGCATTAAATTAAATGGAGAAAGAATTACATCTTTATAAGCCTCAACCAGATACGTTTTTGTCCATTTAAGAAAATTCATGGTTAACTAGATATTTGCAAAAAGTAGAAATTCTCCAAAAAAATTTTTTTTTACCTCTAAGAATAGAAGAGTTATATTCTATTCTTAGAGGTAAAAAAAAATTTTTGAATATTGTTTTTAAGAAATTCAGTTTCAAACAACGACATCATCTTAAGTTTTTAATTTTGCTTAGCATTTTTGAGTTTGCAAGGAAAGTCTAATTTTTTTAATTGGAAACCATAGTTGGCTATAACATATTCTAATAGTGCTATTTTTTCTGTTTGCAGTGATGTAAGGGTCGTAGCACTTATTTTAATAAATAACATCACAATACACTATTATTATGTTTAACAAAAATCATGTCTTGCCATGGAAAAGAAAAGAAACTTATAATATACAATGTAATACAAGAAACAATAAAAACGCTAAACGAATTAATTATTAACACGTAACACCCTACATTTATATTAAGTGTTCGAAATGGCCACCATTATTATCGACGCACATAAGGCACCTTTTCAATACTGAGTTAATAGCTCTCCTAATTTTGCGCTCATATAACCTATCAAATACATTAATAACAGCTTCCAATAGCTCCTCTTGGATTGCATATGATCGCACATATACGAGATCTTTTATTGCTCCAAAGACGAAGAAAGCTAGTGGTGAAAGATCTGGGGAACGTGCAGGCTATAAAACAGGACCATTTCTGCCGATCCAAGAGTTTGGAAATAATTCATCTAAATATCTTTTGACCTGTACCTGATAGTGAGACGGGGCACCGTCGTGTTGAAACCACCGTAAGTTTGTACGGGTCTGTAAATTTAATTCATCTAGGATATTGCCGAAATCTTCCCTAAGAAATTGCAAATATCGATTTCCGGTTAAAATTTCATACAAAATAAATGGCCCAACAAGTTGCGAACCAACAACACCACACCATAAATTGAAGCCAAACCTAATCTGGGGTCGCCTTTCTTCTAAACGGTGAGTATTTATTTGCGCCCACAGGTGTTCATTATGGCGATTGAACATGTCGCAGTTTGTAAAACGTGTTTCGTCGGTCCATAAGATCTGCATCGGAAAGTTGTTATTTTCATGGCACATATTTACGAACCAAGCATAAAAATTTAATCGTTTTTCATCGTCTCCAGGGTGTAGAGTTTGACCAACTATTTTTTTATAAGGATGACACTTATGTTTTGATAAAATCCTCAGTACTGTGCGTTGTGAGGTAGCAGCGTCTTCTGCAATCTGCCGCGTTGAAGTGGATGGATTCTGATTAACAGCAGCTAAAACATTTATCTGCGTGTTTTCATCAATATTACCCTTATTTCTAGGTTTAACAAAACTTCCATACTCTTTTAAATTATTGTATAAATTCTCGAAGGTGTCTAACGATGGTTGAAGCCGATCAAAATACAATAAAAAATAGCGTTCGGCGGCTTGTTTACTATTTTTGTTACAAATAATGTAACATTCGATTATATCAAGTTGCTCAAGATTAGAATATGTCATAGCCAACTATGATTTCCGTTTAAAAAAAATAGACTTTGCTTGCTAACTCAAAAATGTAAGCAAAATTAAAAATTTAAGAAAATTTCGTTGTTTGAAATTGAATTTCTTAAAAACAATATTGAAAAATTTTTTTTCTACCTTTAAGTATAGAAGTGTTATAGCACTGAAAAGGTTTTGGAGAATATCTATTTTTTGCAATGGACAAAAACGTATCTGGATGAGGCTTATAAAGATGCAAATCTTTCTCCATTTAACCTAATGCGTATCTCTTATGGTTTTCGAGATCCCCATACAAATAATGAAAAAAAACTCACCCTGTATATATAAATCATAGCTTAAAGCTCATTTTTAGAAAAATTGATTATAAAAAACCTAAAAGCAACTTATTAAATGTCATCCATTCAATTGTCAATTTCGTGGCAAATATCATGGCCCACTTACCGTATATAAAAAAAAAACCGTAAAGTTAGCAAAATTATTTAAAAAAAACAAAATAGCTCAGTAATAGTCAGGTTTAAAATGATAACGTCTTACATATCTTTTGTGCGAAATTTAGTAAGCAATTTAAAAATGAACCGATATACAGCCTGTTCTCTGTATATCTCGTTTAGACAAAGATATGTCATATAAGTTTAATCCAGTTTTCTGCAAATTCAATTAGTAATTGAAAAAAAATAAAATATGCTTGCATTAGGATGTTTTATTATGAACAACGCTACCAAAAATTGTGTCCATCTAATACATCGTCTTCGAGAAATATAATTTTATAAAAACATTGAATTTTTCAAAAAATAATAATAGCCGAAAACCTTAAATTTTAGGTCTATACTATCTTATAACTTTTTGACTAAGAATTATACGGGGAATACAAAAATGTAATAATTCATAGCGTGTTCTATTTGAAAAAGTATAACTATGGTCAGCCATCTAGTTTTGGAACACTCTGTATAATACAAAATTATTTTAAAACGTGCGCCTAATGAGTGGCTATCATAGGCAAAAAACCGCTTCGAAATATTTTTTTTCATAAAGTCACAATCTGCCTTTCTGCTGAATTGACTCACCCTATATTATATAGAATTACCGCTAAATAGGTACCAGGCTATGCAAATCTGAACAATACGTATAAATGTCTAACTGGAAATCAAAAAAGAAGTTTATTTGTAACTCATCAAAAATTTCTACATTTTTAGGCCCAAAATGTAGTTAAAGACGGTCCATAACTTTGTTTATCCTATACGCATTTACGTAAATACCGCCAGTAATTCCAGTTTAAGGTACTTTTAAAAAAACCATAAAATGCAAATAGTTACAACCTTTGTTCGAGAATGAATGGCAATTGAAAAGATTTTCTATGGCGATGTTTTTTTTTTGAATAACACGCCTTTATGTGGGAAAGGTCGACAACGTCGGTGCATTATCATGTTTTTCTTATTTTTTTATCGTTAAATAGAAGTAGGTATATTATTTTGAAACTTAAATTTCGCTATATGAAAATATTATGTTTGTATATTAACTGCGAAAGACTCGGACTCGAGGAAAGAAAAATCAATTTCTCATCGCTGCGTGCACATTGGACCGCGATTCTTTTTTTGTAAGGGCATTACGCATATTTTTCTTTCACCCCCTTTTTTTAATGACGCTATTTAAAACTAACCCTGTATAATATATACAGGGTGTCCCAGATAGTGTGCTCACCATTGGGATCTCGTAAACGGTAAGAGATAGAGAGTTGGTTAAATGAGACAAAATGTACGTGACACCTGGGTTTACTTTTTTAAATAAAAAACTTTTAAAAAATGAACGATACGTGCGCTATAGGGGAAAAACTAAAAATCGGCAATTTTAATTTCGTCGTTTAACTTATTTCATGTAAAAGATACCGAAATACTATTTTGACATTATGAAGGTACTTTTTTACGCAGAATTCAAATTTGGTATTGCAACCTCTGAAGCTTTTATACGTTTCGAGATTTTTATACAAACTTTCTTATTTTAAATACAAATCGTAGGCGGCTTTGACTGTATCAAAAAGAGCATTTGCTGATTTCAATGATGTATAACACTTTGGGTTTATTTGTAGAAATAACAAAGTTACAAGAATAATTAGCATATTTTTTTGTTTTATACTTACCTATTCCTGGAAACAAAATACAAAAATGACTGAAAAGTAAATAAAACACTTCACATACCTAACTATTTATTTACTACTAGTAAATATATAAATTACATTAAATGCTCAAAAAGTCCTCCATTGTTATTGATACATAACTGAGCTCTTCTTAGTGTGGAATTAATCACTTTTTCTAAAATACGTCCATTTATCCGATGAAACTCTCTTAAAACACAAGCTTGCAGTTCCTCCACATTATTAAATTGTGTTTTATACACCTTATTTTTTATGTAACCCCAAAGGAAAAAATCCATTGCGGTTAAGTCTGGGGAACGTGCAGGCCATGAAATGGGTCCTCGATTACCAATCCACCAATTACCAAATCTATTATTTAGGTAATTCGTAATAATGTGAGCATTATGTGCTGGTGCCCCATCCTGTTGGAAATACATATTCGCAGTTAGATTAAGCGGAATATCGTCTAGAAGATCTTCTATTTCACCTTGAAGTAAGTTCAAATAGCGTTCACTCGTTAAATTGTTATTGAAGATAATAGGTCCAACTATTCTTCTGCCGATAATACCGCACCACACATTGAACCCAAAACGTTCTTGATGTCGAGCTTCATGTAGAGCATGGGGATTTTCTGTCCCCCAATAGTGAATATTATTTCTGTTAAATAACCCATTGTTCGTAAATCGAGATTCATCTGACCACAACACATTAAACAGAAATGTAACATTGTTGTTATTCTGATTAATGTACCAATGACAGAAACGAGTCCGCCTCTCTGCGTCTCCTGGTTGGAGTCCTTGGCTAATGTGGACTTTGTAAGGATGATATCGATGCTTTTTTAATATTCTATGGGCTGATGTTCTAGGGATTCCGGTGTTGTTTTCTATTTCTCTTGTGGAAACTTTTGGATTTTCACGCACCTGATTTAATACAATAACTTGGGTTTCCTCATCTAATCTTTTTCTATTTCTTTTCGGTTTACTAAAGGCACCGTATGTTTTTAGATTTACTTCTAATCTTCGAAATAAAGTTTCGTGTGGTTGCCGTCGATCTGGGTACAACTCCAAATAATGATTAGCTGCATTCCTTGAATTTTTGTGAGCCAATATGTAACTTTGAAGCATATCATATTATTAAATTTCTCCATAACGTGAACAACAATAAACAAGTAATAAAACGAACCAAAACAACAAATGCGGTGATTTTTAAATAAACGAACAAAATAGCAGACTAAATAACACAAAAATAAACGGATACGTAACTTGCTTGTAAATAAATTTGACAGATACTACTTATTGTCTTAATAATTCAATGCTGCCTCTGATGTATAGCCTATGCATTCATAAGGATACCAAAAATTGCACAAATATCATTATAACTTTGTTATTTCTACAAATAAACCCAAAGTGTTATACATCATTGAAATCAGCAAATTATGCTCTTTTTGATACAGTCAAAGCCGCCTACGATTTGTATTTAAAATAAGAAAGTTTGTATAAAAATCTCGAAACGTATAAAAGCTTCAGAGGTTGCAATACCAAATTTGAATTCTGCGTAAAAAAGTACCTTCATAATGTCAAAATAGTATTTCGGTATCTTTTACATGAAATAAGTTAAACGACGAAATTAAAATTGCCGATTTTTAGTTTTTCCCCTATAGCGCACGTATCGTTCATTTTTTTAAAAGTTTTTTTGCTTAAAAAAATAAACCCAGGTGTCACGTACATTTTGTCTCATTTAACCAACTCTCTATCTCTTACCGTTCACGAGATCCCAATGGTGAGCACACTATCTGGGACAGCCTGTATAGTGACAGTGGTGATATGAATTTATTGTGTCACTGTTCTATCTTTTAAATGAATGAAATAATTCTAGGCAACAGAAAAAAAATATTAAAATTCTATGAAAATGCCTCAAAATTACAATCAACTTCAAAACAGATTTAATTATAACTAATTGATTGTTTTTCTATATTGGAATTTAACGAAATGATAACAATACTGATAAAAGGATATTCTAAGAAATTGGATTAATTTTTGCCTGTCTAAATTTTATGAGTAGAAACGTCATTCATTAATAAGCAGAAAAATCAAATCAGAATTAATTACTCCCATATTAATAATGGGATTTACGAATCATTACTAATGCGAGGGATTATCACGTAATTGCACGATCAAAGACAGTTCATTGAAACAGCTTATTCATTTTATAACCTACATATTAGTATTTATCAGTCAAAATCCACCTTAAACGTTGTTTATTGTATAGTTGAGCAATATTTTCACATCAACTACCGACTATATATTTGAAAATGATATATCTGTATAAAAATTATAATTAATATAAAATTATAATTATCATTAATTATGTGAACTATTAGAAGAAAAACTTACCAACAAAAAGTAAAACAACACATTTGGTACATTCCGACTAACTTGTCTCGAAATTCTTCAGTTTTCTCAATAAAATCTTATCTATTTAAGAAATACAAGATTAGATAGTAACAATCACGTATTTCAATTATTATTGTTGTATTATTGTCGGTTTATCAATTAATACGACAAATTTAATTGCCTTGCTATAAATTTTAATTAATATCTATTGCATACCTGAGTGCAACGTTCCAGATTAGATATATCACGGAAATTTTAAAGGGAATTGTATATACATATATAGATGTGCACGGTTCTTTAAGAAAAACGCATACAATTTATACCAGAAAATAATCAAATTTCGTTCGAATTTTTTTCTATTATTCGCGGCGGTTATATACGAATTTTTTTTTTATCAAGAGTTGTGTAAGTTTATTAGGGGCACGTTTTAAAATTGTTTTGAAATAAACAGAGTGATTCAAAAAAATGTTGCGCACTAAAGTTATGAAAATTGAAATGGAACACCTTGTATATTATGGCATATTTTAATACAATAAACTAAATGAAGGTCACTTATTATGTTTTCCCTATACCTAACTCAATCGCTTTTTGAGATATTTTATTATTTTTGAATATGTAGATAAAAATTTAAGATAAGTTAAAGTTAGTATATAAAAATTATACAGGGTGTTTAAAAACAAAATTTTTGTTTTGACTAATAATAAATACAAATAACTTTCTTATTTAAAATGGAACAACCTGTATTTATTAACATATTTAGATTGTGATTTTAATTGTTTTTAAAACTGCATTAGGGGGTTACTATACATATCCCTTATAGTTTTTCAGTAATTTAACATTTTTATTTTTAAACACTAATTCCTTGGAATTTATTTTTCAAAAGTAGGCTTTGGTGGTGTTATTGTTACTTCAAACAGATAAATTATTTGACAATGAGGGTACATATTAGTTAAGACACCGCCGCTGTTCGATGTCGTTTAAATAATTTTAATTATTTAAAATAAGAACCTGCTCTCAAATCGAAAATGTGGAAAAGGAAACGTGTGTTATCAGAAACCATAACGGCAAGGTCCAATTACGGGAAATGAAGAAAATGATTTTGTTCTTATCGAATCTCAGGTATAAAATCCGGATACAAGTCAGCAAAAAATAAGTGAAACCACTCGCTTATTCGAGTGGTTTCACTTGTGGCGGCGGGTCGGAAGAATTATAAAAATGCACAACTGTTTCTTGTATCGTATTCAATTACACCAAGCACTCTTCTAAGTATAAAAATTTATTGAAGATGAACATTTTTTTACTACTGCAGTGACAAAAATCCCAATTTTTTTAGAACTCCCGATAGGCAACACAGATGGTATGTCAATGTGTGGGGAGGAATCATTAGAACGATAGTGGTGGCCTCGGTTACCTTGGTTTTTTCTACTTTAATTACACAAGCGCTCTATAAACTACTACAGTTGACTAGTTTGGCTCGATGTTTTAGAATAGAAAAGTAATCGTTGGGGTATCATTTATAATCCCATGATTGTACATGAACACATTCCTGTACTCTTCAACCAATCTTTGAACTATGTCCTTCGCTGAAAAAGGCGAAATTGTCTACGGAAATGCCCATATATATTTTAACAAATTGTTTTTGTGTGGTTTTACGGTATAAAACAATTTGGTTTCATTAACATGCAAACTTTAAGGAATTATTACAGAGTCTCGGTCCTTAAAAAGATTAATTTCTAGAGAAAAACTTTATTCAAAAGAATGAAAACACATCTCGACAAATAATGTTACTATTCTAGTAATTATTTAAATACATTTTAATTATAAGCAACTGCGTTGAATTGAATTAGGACCAGCTCGTATGTTACTATAGCTCCAGCAATCTGAAATGAAAAAAACATTATACAATAGTTAATAGATGTAGAAGAAGAAGATACATGTTGAAACTTTATAATAGTAAATAGTCTAATAAAATTTCACATAATGCTACATAATCTTTATACATGATAAAACTTTTGTAGATTAAGGCATTATTTTTAAAAGAAAATTAAGGTCATTAAAGTTTATTATAATCTAAATATAATACATTATTTTTGTATATTTTTAAATAAAACTTTATCAATAAAATATAGTCGTTGTAATAAGACTAGCCGATGATTTAATTTTTTTTAAAACAGTTGTAAAAATGGGTGTACAGTTCTTACAGACTTTAACTGAAGATCAAGATTGCAGCAACACTAAATAGGTAAGGCAATAAGTGAGCTATAGTCTATTCCACCTAGGAATCGAAGTGCGGACTTTTATGGAGTATAGCCCTCCTTTGCTATTTTATGTTGATTCATATATAACTATCCTTATTTGATACATAGAACGTTGTCAAGTAGCATGGCGTAATTTTCACGGGAAGAATATTCGAACATATCCACCAATGTCAGTGTGACAATCAGCCATTACCTGCCATATGAAATTTACCTAATACCTAATCCAATATTGAAATTATGCAACGTCGCGTGCGATCTCCATAAGAGCAATACTTTAATTCCAGGGTGGAATAGACTATAGATAAGGTTAAGTATTTTAAGAATTTGGAAGTACTGCTACGCGCCTTCAAGAATTTAGGTTAATAAATTCAATACGGGCGCAGACATATGGCGTCGTCGCAAAACTAAATTAATTCATCCTTGTTCGGCATTGATAGCAAGTAAAATGTTTGACCAAGCTAAAACAATGGCAACACTGCAAAATAATTCACCAAAGTTTCGGAAGGTTTCGTGCTTACACCTTCAGGAATGTGTAAATTTGAATTTTAATTATTTTTAAAATTCTGTTTTTCTCAGCGGAGAAATACCTAAATTGATTTTTCTGCTTCGCGCTGAGTAAATTAATTAGGAAATTTTATCACAAAAATTTGCCCACGATGAGATTTGAACTCAGACCTTCTTAATGCCGTCAAGATAAAAAATTTTTTGGGCAAATTTTTGTGATAAAATTTCCTAATTAATTTACTCAGCGCGAAGCAGAAAAATCAATTTAGGTATTTCTCCGCTGAGAAAAACAGAATTTTAAAAATAATTAAAATTCAAATTTACACATTCATTTCCGAACTGCCGGATAAAGTTGTATTATTTCAATCTGTCACTTGATGATATCAAGACGTTTAAGTAGATATGAACTCAAGCCCTCGTGGCGCAGTTGGTTAGCGCATGTTGACGGCATTAAGAAGGTCATGAGTTCAAATCTCATCGTGGGCAAATTTTTGTGATAAAATTTCCTAATTAATTTACTCAGCGCGAAGCAGAAAAATCAATTTAGGTATTTCTCCGCTGAGAAAAACAGAATTTTAAAAATAATTAAAATTCAAATTTACACATTCATTTCCGAACTGCCGGATAAAGTTGTATTATTTCAATCTGTCACTTGATGATATCAAGACGTTTAAGTAGATATGAACTCAAGCCCTCGTGGCGCAGTTGGTTAGCGCATCTTGACGGCATTAAGAAGGTCATGAGTTCAAATCTCATCGTGGGCAAATTTTTGTGATAAAATTTCCTAATTAATTTACTCAGCGCGAAGCAGAAAAATCAATTTAGGTACCTTCAGGAATACCCTACCTTTCGCTTCCCTTAAGTACAGTTGATAAAGATGGAGAGGGAACTGTCTCTTGCTTAGTTGTGGGGGCCGTGGGCTTACATAGAACATCAGATGTATGAATTTCCGGACGCCACCCCTATTAGGTAATATTTCCCACCCCAACAGATCTTTAATTCCGAGGATAATCAGATAAAAATAGTAGCAGAAGATAAGACAGAGCCAATTAATTTCAAACAACAACAAATTTTTAGTTACTCGTTCTTCTAATATTAAAAAAAACAATTGAATGTAGATTTAAGGAAAATAATTTAAAAAAAAATAAGAAATGTAACTACAAAATACACTAGTTACGAGTAATTAGGAATTTAAAGATTAGACAATACTATTATTAAACATTGAATTAAATTAGGATAGCTAAGATCTCGCTTTACATAGATTTACAAGTATATCAAGCAGGTTCACCCTGTATATAGTAAGGATATAAATCACTAATTAAAAGTTATAGAAAATTACACAAAAAAAAAGTTTTTAAAAATACAAATTTAATTAAAACTGGCTTAAGGCCAAATTAGACATAAACCACTCGGCAAGATTTTACACATACTTAAAAATCAATTAAATACAATAATTTAGAACAATGTTCTTTTGCTTAACTGACAATAAACATGACAAAACGGCTCTGAATAATTCCAGGCCCGCCGAGCCACAGAAATGTCTCGGGTTAGGAATATCAAAATTTACAAAATGCATCACTAAGTTATGAGATTAAATTTCAAAAATATAAGGCCAAATTTTAAGTTAATGCAAAATAGAATTTAACGCACATATGGATACAGAAAACATAGAACAAAGAAAACTTAACTGTCGACCACGTGGGTATGCAGATACAGGCGGTAACTTCTGGAATATTCGTTCTTCTACGAACTGCTAGAACCAATAATACTTCGTATACGTTGGAATAGAATTCTTAACCCTCTAGTGCGGTGAAGAAAAACGTTTCTTCCGTAAATTCACAGGGTTTCAACGCATTAGAAGTGGATTACAACATTAAGATGGCGTCGTCACGTGTGGTTAGAACTTGTGTCGATAAATGTGCGAAAATTCGGCACGTAACTAAGAGCAGAATAACTCCGCAAACACGTCCATAAAAAAATATCAGTCGATATGTCAAGAATTACTACATTTAAATCCGCTTATTTTAAGCGTAAATTTTTCGAAATACGGCAGTACATATACCACAAATTTTGCAATAAGATATAAGACGCTTGGCGTCAATTCTGCGACTTAATTAATCGATGGAACAAACGAAAATGAGAAAGAACTCGCGACCGTATCAATCAGACCACGTGGACCAGAAGCAGCGCCAAATGGGGAAAACGAGAACCATGGAACAATTCAATTAGGTAGAGTCTGATCCAAACCTGATGGTACCTGCGTGGAAAACGATTTTCGGTATTAGAGAGAGCAAGCAGTATAAAATGAGAGGAGATATATATGGGGAGCGCTGTACAATCGACAGCCATTCGTCTTTGGCGGCTAAATTACAATTTGAAATTCAATGTTATATGACTATACCCTATCTCAGAATAAGAAGGAGTGATTCAAATATCCTGCCAAAACACGGAACACACAGCTTAAAATGTAGTAGACAATTTGATATGATATCATGACAATTAGGTTAGAAGAACTGTATTATTTTTAACTAAGGATTTAGCTGTTTTGTGCTTCATTTACTACTTTGGTTAAAATGTCGCTTTTCATTCTAAATTAATGAGTTTCAAGAATCTGAGTAGAACTGCTCAGTTCATTTTTGGTATGGACCCATCTATAGTTATTTTCGCAATGATATTAAGTGTAAGACGTTTGATTTTAAAAAAAAGAAACTGTGCACTGCCGTGCAGTGGTTTTGGCAGATTCAATAAATTCAAAGTTTCAAATGCCTGATCACTTGTTCCTTAGGTCTTAAGCCGTCTGATCATTCATGTTCAGGTTGTACATAAAAGTACGGATTTTATTTAACAACACATTAAAGTATAATAAACCAAAGTAAAAATATAAGAGACTAGGTTATAGATTGGTTATAAACATAAAATGACGGTTTGGCGAACATATTTTCCCATGTTAAACTTGCCTACCCAAGAACCAATGAGATACCTTAAAAATATACACCATTTTGGCGCGGTATTTGAATCACTCCTTATTCTGAGATAAGGTATAATATTGACTAATAGCGTACTAATAGTTTGCAAAGGTGCTTAAAATGTTAAGTATGTATGTCATACCCATTATTTTAAACCGAAATTTCAAAGGTATTTGTTATAGGGGTAAGGTTTATATACTTCTTTTTTATTTGATTTATTGTTATTCGTTAATAAAATATTTATAATTTTTTTTCAGTTTCCACTGGCAGATTTTTTGATCGAATTTGTTTTCTCCCCATATCGAGGTTTTATAATGGATCTGTCTATATCGAAAAGGCGCAAAATTCAACAAATCTTTGGCGTGAAATTTATTCGCATGTATCTTAAACTTAAGAATGTGCTGAAATTACTTTCACATTCGTTGCACTTATACTTCATGTTACTGTAGCGATTTGAAATTACACTAATTACGCAAGAAAAAGACAAGCTGGTCGACACGGGAATCGAAGCTAAAGTGTTTGATTGATAAAAGAGAGGGAGTGTGTTCGGGTTCGATGCTGCGGTAACCCGCTAGACGCTAGATACATAGTCGGGCGTGAAATCATTAGTCTACTATTTGATTATTTGATCAGTTGTCGTTTAGTCTTTGCTTCGTACTGTGCTCCGATACATTTATGTACATAATTTATATACCTTTTAAAATGTTTTATAAAATCAGCTTTTATATGAATAATAAAACACAAAAGAGTGGAGTAATATTTGTGTCCATGTTAAGAAAATTAAAGATTATATTGTTGAAGAACATACTATGGATGATTTCCACAAAGAATTTATTATTAATGTACAGTTCTGTGCAATAAACTGGCGTACACTTATTATACAATTATGTAAATATGACTTTTGTTTGAATGTCTGTCATGTGTGACAAATTGAATTGACGCTATAATTCAATTTGTCAACTTAATTTAAGCCATTTTCACAATGGCAAAATAAAGTCAAAATTAGCAATAAGACGTGTACGCCATTTTATTGCACAAAACTGTACATTGTGACAATGAGACTGTTTCTGTATTTGACTATTCGTCAGATGAAAACGGTTATTAAAATTTTATAAAAGTCTAGTTTCTTAATTTAAATTAATCTTTATTTTTATTTTAAATTTATTTATCTAGTGTTGGGGTTTGCTTTTTCATTTGTTTTTGCCATGTGGTTATTAATAATAAAACAAAAGAGTAGAGTAATAATGTACATTGCGACAATAATACTGATTCTGTATTTGACTATTCGTCAGATAAAAACGATTATTAAAATTTTATAAAAGTCTGGTTTTTTTAATTTAATTTAATCTTTATTTTTATTTTAAATTTATTTATCTAGTGTTGAGGTTTACTTTTTCATTTGCTTTTGCCATGTATATAATAATAATAAAACTTGCAGATTGCAGATCTCATTCCATGGTGTTTGTATTCAAAAGTAGCGGGAAATATACACGATCGTTTTGGTGTCGATATTTTTAGCACGGATAGTACAGAGTTTAAACCACGCCTCGCGCATCTCAAGTCCCATCAGGTTTGGATCGGACTCTAACAGACATTTAAATGTACAAAAGAATTTACTAATCACAAAAGGCAAGAGGAGAAATCATTATATAAACAAAGCCGAAACCCAAAAGCACGAAATAACAATATTTAACCAAAATTTTCTTTTAAATAATTAATCTACAAACCGTTAACACCGTTCGACGACAGATATCGCAACCATGCAGGATTTAGAATTCCTACCCACTAAAATAACTAAGAATTAATTCTGAGTAGACGAAAAGTAGGCGTACAATATTAGAATATAATAAGTGAATTTAAATTTTTGAATAAGTGATAAATAAGAATAATTCTAGAGAAAATGTGCAACGTAAAAATGACAAAACCAATAAAAACAATAATTCTACCAACATGAAGGAATTTAACAAATTCCGAAACATACAATTCTCTACAAAAATAAATGTAACAGTACATATTTAATATTGTGTAATAATTTTGATGGTGGTTTTCGGGTAAGCGCGTACTCCACCTTTTAACCCATAGTGCTTAGCACCATTTGAAAAAGATGACTTTCCTTGTTTTTCTATGTGGGTTTGGGTATAAGATTTACAAAATCATTCCACAATTTATCATAAATTCAACAGTTATAAAATATAAGGTATTCTATTTAAAACAGTGAAGTAGACATAGAAATTTAGTTCTTCTTCGCATCCCTAAATGCTAGATACCTCTAATGGCCACTCGTTGTTAGTCAAAAGAATATAACTGCCAATACATGAAATAATACGTTGGTCTCATACTTACATTTAAAATAAGCCCTCTTGTTATTTTGAACATTCTACATCCGGTGAGTACTACACTGTCGAAACTTATTTGCAATAGGAACCGCTTTATCTGAAAAAGTACCATCATTTTTCTCATTTATAAAGCGTAAATATTATAATTTAGAAACTATTTGGTTTGGAAAAAATCTCCTAACAGAAACATTGAGAATCACAATTTTGGTCGTGCCACTAATTCTCATGGAAACACGTATGTGCAGATGTTGAACAATCTTTCTTTTGAAAAGCATTAGAAATGCTAGAATATCGATGGGAAAAAAGTGTTAACCTTAATGGGAATATATCGAAAAATAAAAGTAAGATATTTGGTAATTAATTGATGAGGCTGATACATGTTGAAACTCCATATTTAACTGAATAAATAAAATACGTAAACTTAGTTTCAAAAATTATTTAATAATATCATTACAATATCGTTTCGCCAAACTTTGGCTTCATCAGATGATGAGTAACTAAATATACAAAATTATTACAACATAATATATAGTGTCACAAAAGTATGGGATATGAGTGGGGGTATTTTATAAACTATAACATTGTAACAACGGGGAATAATTGAACTAAGTCTGATCGTTTAAAGCACGACCTAATTTACTATATCTATTAATTTTTAAGGTTTCTAATAAATTAAGTTTCTGTCCTTTGTCTTGTATATGTAAAACTTTGAAATCTCTATTGAATTCGTGTTCTTCATCTATACAATGCGTTGCGAAAGTAGAGTCCGTTTTATTACCCATATAACTTTTTTCATGTTCCACGGTCCTTTGTTCAAAAGTACGGCCTGTCTGACCCACATATACCTTATCACACTCACAAGTCAACATATAGACCCCTGATTTCAACCTTTTATCCGTTTTATCTTTATCATTTCTAATATATTTTTGAACTGAATTATTAGTTTTAAATGCTATTGACCCGTTTTTAACGTTTTTAATTAGTTTACCTATTTTTATTGATGTATGTCCTATATAGGTGAAAGCATTATATTTGTTATCTGAATTTTCTTGTATTTTTGGATAAATTAACGATAAAGCCTGCTTTTTTCGTTTTCGTGCAAGAATATTGTCTAGTAAATTTACTGTATAGCCGTTATTGTTAGCTATCGTGTAGATTCTATTTAGTTCTAATTCAAGGTTAGTTTTATTCATCGGTACATTAATTAATCTATGTACCATTGACTCATACGCTGATAACTTCTGTGACCAGGGGTGAAAAGAACTTTTATGTATAGTAGTATCTGTGTGCGTAGGTTTGTGAAAAATAGCAAATTCATGCCTGCCTTTATTATTCGAAATCGTTAAATCTAAAAAATTAATGGATTTATCCTTTTCTATTTCTGTTGTAAATTTTATATTAGGGTGTATGGTGTTAATGTGGTCTTGAAACGATTTTAACTGCCTAACTGTACCTTTAAAGCAGACTAATATGTCATCAACATAACGGTACCAATAAACACAATTGTTAAATAAGGGGTGCTTACTTATTTGTGTTTTGATGTAGTTCATAAATATTTCTGCCATTAGCGGACTTAAGGGATTTCCCATTGCTAAACCTGTCGTTTGTGTGTAGAACTGTTGTTTATATTGACAGTAATTCTGTCTTACACAGATGTTTAAGAAATGTAAAATCTCGGTTTTGGTAATCGGGTTAACGTGTCTTAAGTCCAGCATTGAAGATATCAATTCTATTACCTCTGCAGGGGGTACATTGGTGAATAGGTTTGTAACATCAAACAAAACAAATTTACTGTTATGGGGAATATCTAAACTCGATATTTTCTTAATAAGTTCTTGTGAATTTTGTATGGACCACACCGATTTAAATTTTGTATGTTCGAGTATAATATGAATTAATTGTTTGCAAAGTTTACTGCACGGGGCTTTAATGAAGGAAACTACGGGTCTAATGGGCATATCTGGTTTGTGTAATTCAATTAATCCATAAAGTTTAGGTGCTTGGGGGTTCATGATCGTAAGACGTTGTTTTTGTTGATTGTTAAAAACAATATCTGAATCATTTAAAGCCATTTTTAGTTCTTTTTGAAACGTTTTTCATGAACCCCCAAGCACCTAAACTTTATGGATTAACTGAATTGACTGACAGGCCGTATTTTTGAACAAAGGACCGTGGAACATGAAAAAAGTTATATGGGTAAAAAAACGGACTCTACTTTCGCAACGCATTGTATAGATGAAGAACACGAATTCAATTGAGATTTCAAAGTTTTACATATACAAGACAAAGGACAGAAACTTAATTTATTAGAAACCTTAGAAATTAATAGATATAGTAAATTAGGTCGTGCTTTAAACGATCAGACTCAGTTCAATTATTCCCCGTTGTTACAATGCTATAGTTTATAAAATACCCCCACTCATATCCCATACTTTTGTGACACTATATATTATGTTGTAATAATTTTGTATATTCAGTTACTCATCACCTGATGAAGCCAAAGTTTGGCGAAACGATATTGTAGTGCTATTATTAAATAATTTTTGAAACTAAGTTTACGTATTTTGTTTATTCAGTTAAGATATTTGTCATTTTACTTTCTTATACGTAGTATAAGGAAGTATTGTGAAGATGAAAATTTTCGACCTCGAGATTTTTGCAGATGTCCACGTTTTGAGGTCCCCTGATACCAAAAAAGTGGTTTTTAAAAAGTGTGTCTGTGTGTGACCACGATAGCGGCCAAACCGCTACAGATATCAATTCCAAATTTTGTATTTACAAATGTAATTTCCCTCTTGAGAACTGATTAGATTTTGAGCAAAATCGGCAGACCGGAAGTAGTAGTTTACTTCAGTGAAAAACTCGAATTTTGCCAATATTTCGTCAACTACTAAGTTTAGACAAATTTATAAAGAATTCATATGTACTTAAAATTAAATTTGAGAAGAATTTTATTAAACAAATTTTTCGAAATTCCTACCGGAAGTAGGTTTTTTACTCTTATCGAAAGTCGGTTTTTTTGGAAATATGTCGTAAATTATGCATTCTATATATATTTATGAAGAGTACAAAAGTATGTAAAGTTGGATTTGGAATATTTTTTATATAAATGAAATTTCAAAATTCGGACCGGAAGTAACAATTTCATACGTATAAGAAAGTCGTGTGGTGGCCACACCTCATTTTTTTTATTGTAAGTGTGTCAGGGACCCTCGAATATAAAAGAATTTCCTATATATCCTGCTCTATCATTAACATTAATAGAAGTAATAAATTATACTCACTTCGTCATTGTAAACTAAAGATGGAACTGAATGTAATATGATCGCCGGTTCTTTACTGGCGTCATTTATCGTTGCAGCATACAATGAAACAGCTACAGTTCTGAATATTAAGAACCCAAATGAAAAGAAAAAGTACGACTTCTCAATAAAATTTCTATAATTATTCCTGTAAGTTATTATACACCATTATTAAATTCTTTTATAAGATCTATATACACTCTTGGACAAAATTAGTACAATATATTAATTCAGAAGAGGCGTTTTTTTTTTAAATAAACTAATCATCTGCAATTTTAATTAAATAATATATTTCAAAGCTGTCTGCATAAGCCGACAGTAAAATCCATCTCTTTACCTGAGGTGGATTTTACTCATTCACAACTATACCGGGTGTCCAGTTTAAAATGCAGTACATGGGGATATTGGAAACCGTTGGAGATACAACGTCGGTTGGATGGGAGAAAAGTTGCGTACTCATTTGTCCATGAATAATCCGACATCAGATTTTGAAATTTTTGTTTCATTGGGCAGATACAGGGTGAAAAAGAAAAAAATGCATTTTTGAAAATCTTCCATATTTTGTTTCCTAGAAGAGATAAATTTACAAAAGTTGTAAGCTAGGGATAACAAGTCATGAGGATTTTAAAAATGATTAAAAAAGATATCTAGGTCTACTAGATTTTGCGTGACAATAATCAACTTTTGTTTTTCTTATGGCAGCCATAGTGGATTTTGACATTTTTAATATCTTCAAAAAAAATGCTATTCAATGATGTATAATATGTTTATGTTCAAGATAGTAAAAACATGAAAAATAGAGAAAGTAAGATTTTAACATAGTAGGCCATGGAACTGTGGATATCTTAAAAAAAACAAAAAATAACAAATCTCCAAGTACTGCTAAAATATCTTTAACATTTTATTTATTAGTATTCATTAAATAAAGGGGGTTAGGTAGCTGAATCATTAATGTAACAACTGTTCAAATAAGCCACCGTTCATTCATATGCACAATCTACATCGTGTTAATACTGCCTCACAAGATTGTCTAACCATGTTCGGTGTCATTCCATTCACTGCTTCTTCAACTGCTTGACGTAATTCTTCCACATTTTCATAAGATCTCGAATACACCTTGTTTTTCAGATAGCCCCATACAAAAAAAATCAAGAGGTGTGAGGTCCGGGGACCTAGCAGGCCACCCTATTGGTCCTCAGTTACCAATCCAGTTATTGTAATATTGATTATTTAAATAATTTGTAACCAACAAGGAATTGTGTCTTGCTGAAAATACATATTTTGCAACGTGGCAAGTGGAAGTTCTTCAATTCGTTCAGCAACATGTGTGCGCAAAAGTTCTAAATACCTTTCAGAATTTAAATTCTCATTGAAAAAGAATGGACCGATAACATGGGTATCAATAACGCCGATCCAGACATTAAATCCCCATCTAACTTGCTGTCTAATGCCACGAACTAGGTGTGGATTTTCATCGAACCAAAAGACAGTATTTTTACGATTAAACATTCCAGAGTTAGTAAATCGACTCTCAGCAGACCATAAAATTTTCGCAAAAAAGTTTGGATTTTCATTATGTTTTTTGATGAACCAATGACAGAATTGTGCTCTCCGTATTTCGTCACCATTTTGAAGCCCTTGACTGGCTCTTTCACGATAAGGTTTGAATTTGGCACGCCTTAAAATGGTACCAGCTGTTGACCTAGCGACGCCAAGTGTATTTTCAATTACCCGTAAAGACTTACGGGGATTTTCAACTACTGCTTGAAGAACAATATTTTAATTATTTTCATTGTTTTGCCTTTTTTTGGGTTTGACAAAACTTCCATGCATTATCAAATTATCACGCAATCGGCGAAAAATGCTTTTTCCTGGCTGCCGCCTTTCAGGGTATCTATCGAAATACGTTTCTGCAGCCAATCCATCATTTCTTCCACACAAAATAAAACACTCCAGTATTTGATATTTGTCACTATTTGTAAAACGATCAATCTTAGGTTTGCACAGTACAGATACTTATAACAATACAATGAGATTAACAATAAGATTACTGACAGTTCAGAATAAACTTCACAGCTTTTAGAGTTGTTTAATACAAATGTCACATTTATTATCACGGCCTACTATGTTAAAATCTTACTTTCTCTATTTTTCATGTTTTTACTATCTTGAACATAAACATGTTATACATCATTGAATAGCATTTTTTTTGAAGATATTAAAAATGTCAAAATCCAATATGGCTGCCATAAGAAAAACAAAAGTTGATTATTGTCACGCAAAATCTAGTAGACCTAGATTTTTTTTTAATCATTTTTAAAATCCCCATGACTTGTTATCCCTACGCTTACAACTTTTGTAAATTTATCTCTTCTAGGAAACAAAATATGGAAGGTTTTCAAAAATGCATTTTTTTCTTTTTCACCCTGTATCTGCCCAATGAAACAAAAATTTCAAAATCTGATGTCGGATTATTCATGGACAAATGAATACGCAACTTTTCTCCCATTTAACCGACGTTGTATCTCCAACGGTTTCCAATATCCCCATGTACTGCATTTTAAACTGGACAGGGTGTATGTAATAATAGCGGGTTCATAGCCTTGGGGCCAGTGATGTAAGTCGGTAAATTACCCCGTAAATTACCAAATTAATTACCGTCATTTACGGTTAATTACCACATAAAATTTTCGTAAAGTACCAACAAAGTAAAACATCGTCTATATACCCGTATGACATTGCACACTCGGTGATTTGGGAAGTCCCTTTCTAGCAGATGTAAAAGCCCGTGAATCAGCCGTTTATATAACAAGTGAAGTAGGCTTTCAAAAGATTTCGGTGTATAAGTTAAACTATATAAAGTTTGTGAATATACTACTCGTAGTACTGTGCGCTGGGATGGGGCGTAAAGATAAAATAAAAAAAAGTTATTTTAACAGCATTTTCAAAATTCACAGAACATTCGAAATTATATTCGTGTAACTTCTGCTCGCAAAGTTATGTTTTAAATGTAACCAGAATGTCCTGTCACTTACAGAATAAATGCATTCGTTGTCCTCGTAAAATAAAGAATGAAATACAATCAAAATCAAGAGCATTAAGTGTTAAGAAAATTAAAGCAATAAATAAAAGTGAGTAATTTTGATTGATTTCTATTGGGTTTTATGGAAAAATATTTAACATTTTTGATATTCCGGAATGAGAAAATTCTCCACAAACAGATTTAGAAGACGACTATAGAGAGACGATTTCAAGCGATTCTCGCCCACAATCTGCTGCAAGCACAACAAAATCCAATTACAGTGAAAATTTGGATTTTTTTGTGGATGTAATGAATAAATCAGAAGAAGAGAAAATTTGGGATCTCTTAGCAACAGCATGCTTTGCTAGTAATATTCCTTTAAATTTTACGGAAAATGTTCATTGGCAAAAATTGTTTAAAAAAATTAAACCTTCTTTACGATTGCCCACTAGATATCAGTTATATATAAAAAAACACTCAAATAAATCAGTTAGTTAATAAAAAAATAGCAAAGTCTAAAACAATTGGAATTCAAGTTGATGGGTGGAGTAATATTAGAAACGAATACATTATAAATATAATAATTACATGTCCACAATCAGTTTTATTTAAAGTAATTGACTGCAAGGAAAATCGCCACGATGCTGCATATCTTTGTTCTTTGCTTAGTTCTGTTATTTATGACTTAGGTATTAATAAAGTTATAAGCATAGTGGCTGATAACGCTAGCAATATGAAATCAACTTGCAAATTAATTAGTGATATGTACCCGTCCAATTATTTTACTTGTTATGGATGTTGTGTTCATATTTTGAATTTATTCGCACAAGATATTTTAAAATTAGAAGTATTTGCATGTTTAATTACTGATTGTAAAGTCATAGTAAAAACTATTAAAAAATCGCATATTTTGAATGCTACGTTTAAAAATATACAAGATGAACAGCGAGCATTACAAAAATCAAACACACTAACATCTTTTAAACTACCTGGCCAAATTAGATGGAGCTCTAATAATTTCTGTTTAGAAACCTTAAGAATAAATAAAAAAAAATTAAAAGAATTGTCTATAACAGAAACTATAGCTAATACTTTAAACAAAAGTATAAAAAATAATATTTTAGATGATCTGTTTTGGGAAAGAGTTGATACATTACATAAAATTTTACACCCTGTCTCCGTAATTTTAAAGAACATACAAACCTCTCAACCTTGCATATCTCATGTTGTTGAATATTTTCAAGACCTGAATGATCAACTGATTGCTGTATGCCCAGTTTCAGAACTAAGTGCTGTCTTATCACATTTAAAATCACGGAGAGAAATGGCTATAACACCTATGCATTTGGCAGCCAATTTACTAGATCCAAAATTTATAGGCAAAAATCTCAATAACGAGGAATATATCGCAGCGCTGACATAAATTGAATTCTGTATTATGGTGGAAATCACTTTGTTGCACTACAGCTTTAAGTAAAGTCGCAATAGAAATTTTGAACAGCCCACCAACAACATGTGCGACGGAGAGAAGTTTTTCAATGTTTAATATTATACACAATAAAAAACGAAATAGATTAACTAATGAAAGAGCTGCTAAGTTGGCATATATGAATTTAAATTTAAAACTGAAAAAAAAACCGGCACTGAAAGATCTCCCAACAGAAGAGTTGGAATGTTCTGATTCGAATTGCAATACTGAGTCTGAGAGTGATCTGGAATAGTTATATAATTAATAATGGTAATAATGATAAATCATTGTTTTGTTCTATTTTCAGAATATTGTTTATTTTTAAAATATGTTAATATTTTACTCAGTATTTTTTTCCCTTTAATAAAATGTATAAGATTTTTGTTGTGGTAGGGGTTTTATTTAAACAATAAAAAAGTGTGGTAAATTACCATGGTAATTTACTCAAAAATGGTAAATTACGCGAGAATAAATCTTGGTAAAAAGAGCAGTAATTTACCACGGTAATTTACCAAAATCATAAATTACGGTAATTTTACATCTCTGCTTGGAGCACACCAGATGTAAAGTTGTATATCCAACCAATATAGTTTTTTTTATTAATTTTATCACAACGGTTATTGAATCAGTCACTTAAACTAATTAGCTCGAGTGTACTTTAACTTCGTGTATAACAACTTGTGGGTCCTTGATAATAAACTCGTTGGTCCCTTGCCTGTATTTCTCTCACAGATTTAATATTCTTGCGATAATTTTGTCCAGGAATTATACGTACATTAAACTATTGTATAGTTGAATTAGAATGAAAAATAAATTTGTACCATAAGATGATAAAATTATGTATGAAAGTGAAGAATCTAAACAGTAGCATACATTGCACAACCTGTCATAGTCTTCCCTCATACTGCTCCAAAAGCTATCCATGAACTAAAAATAATAGTAAAATTAATATGTACATTATCTCAAAAGTAATGGGAACTAATATTGCCATTAGATTCAACTTAATGGTTTTATATACATACGATCTGAGAAGAAAACTAATCACACTACAAAAGTATATATATTTCATAATCAAATTTAGTACAATATATAGGAATAAGGACGTATTAGCATACTGTTTTATACATGACTTGGAAAAACATCACTCAATGGCGATTCGCTTTATATATTCTTCAGATTACACCAGTATTGTCTTAGTTTAAATAAATTTATAAAGAATTCATAAGTACCCAAAATTAAATTTGAGAAGAATTTTATTAAGAAAGTTTTTCGAAATTTCTTCCGAAAGTAGGTTTTTTACTCTTATCGAAAATCAGTTTTTTGCGAATATTTCGCAGGTCATGCTTTTTAAACAGGTACGTTACAAGTATAAAAGTATTTAGATCTTAATTTTATATACCCTTTGTATAAAAAAGAGTTTCAAAATTCGAACCGGAAGTAACACTTTTACTCTTATCGAATAGCGATTTTTTGCAAATATGTCGTAAATTAGGCATTCTATATATATTTATCAAGAATACACAAGCATTTAGAGCTGACTTTGGAATATTTTTTGTATAAGTGAATTTTCAACATTCGGACCGGAAGCAACACTTTTACTCTGATCGAGTAGCAATTTGTTTCGAATATCTCGCAGTGTGCATTCTATAAAGATTTGTTAAGAGAAGAGAAATACTTATAATAGGATTTTGAATAATTTATATATAAAAAAATTCTTAAAATTTGGCTTATTTTTCTAAGAAAATTAAACTATTTAAAGCAATTTAGAACAATTTTGTATAATATGGAACGCTCATACGTATAAGAGGAAGATGGCTGGCCACACCTCATTATTACGTTTGGCACTAAGTCGAAGATGGTCGAGTACCTTTTATCCATGTTATTCCTGTCTGTTTTATCACAACAGAATTGAACTCACAAATGCGAAAACTTTAAATTGATAACTTGTACTGCATCAGATGTGTGACAGTTTTGAATCAAGTGGTCACGACTCATCAACGTGATCTCGCGCGTTCGGGACGGGTAGGGGTGAGGGGTGTAAGGGGGCGGAAAAATTATGAAAATATGCGTTTCGGACGTTAATATTCACGGTAGAAAAACAATAAAAACACTAAAGTACATGAAACGTCGCCCTTTCTCGAATTTTCTTTTTATTTGTTTTTTTGGAAGTTATTCAATATATTTTTTTATAGAATGAAATATAAAAAAAGTAAACCGTTGTATCTTTTCTAAATACACTTAACTATATATACAATCAATGAAATTCATAATATATTGTCTAGTTTTTGAAAAAAACGGGAAATAAAATCAGCGCAATCTCTCGTTTCCGAAACACATTAAATGCATTTCACCTTTCGCCTTAATAAGTGTTAAATGTTTTCTTTTAACTAGTGAATGTAAAATTTCAATAAATATTTTATTTTAGTAAAAATATTGTCAATTTTTTAGGTTCCTGAATACATAATATACCTAATTTCTAAGTTGTACATTATATTAAATTTCTTCATAATATAAGTTATATAGGGGTCCTTGATTCACAATAGGTTAAGAACCGCTGCTTTAGACGCTAATTGTATCCGTCAATGGTGACATTTTCCGGCAAGTGTCATCGCAAACTTAAATTAACTGAGGACTACTCAAAATAACACAAAACATTAGATAAAAAAAACAAGAAAATGGGTGTGCTTAAAACCACACAGCAGAAGTGTAAACTTCATCAAGGCGAGGTTAATAATACGAAATACAACTTTTTTTTTTCATTCTATATTACATTTAAATAATCGTCCGCGAAGTACCAATTCGCGAACGCAACACAGTTCGCGAAATACAATTTCGCGGCCGTTGCTATGGCAGCGGCCGTTAAAGTAAATACACATTTTGACACATGTTTAATCACACATTCTACGACTTATTTTGACAACTATCAAGTATTTGTAGTTTATTATATTTGTCTCATTTCCATGGTAACGCATGTAAAGCAAGTAAACCACTTTAATTTAGCACCTTTAGAATTAAATTAAATTAAATTGTGTCTGAATTTAAATTAAATCGATTGAAAAATTTAACGGTTACCCAAAAAATTGTGTGTATATCTTGTCCGCGAAAAGCTTTAACGTACTCGAGATTGTCTTGCCTCGGCTGCAAGCATTATTAAGGAGATTTTCGGACGCATGTATATATATAAATAGACGATATAAATACTGGCTTTCGACTCCCGTCCTTGGTCTAATGGCGGCTCCGGTTCACATCTGCTCTGGGACATGAATTTATTTATTCATTTAAATTTCAATTTCATTGAAATTAAATACCTCTATATGATATATGTATTTATTTATCTTGTTCCCTTAGCCGACTTTAGCCGAAGAGCGTTACATATCCGAGCGTTGCAGGTCAGTCTTGTTCACTGCCTACAATGAGCGCAACGCGCCTAAAGAAGTTTACACTTCAAAAAAAATTAAATTCAATTTCAAAATTCGGACCTCGACGACATTGAGTCACCATTACGACTACCTATATGCCAAATTCCACGGTTGTAAGTGCGACAGATTCGTTTGTACATCGCACAAACGCACGCATATTAACACTTCCTGCTATAAGTATAGGTTTGTTATATTCACACAATACAAAAGGTGATTTAAAAATATATATTTTTACCATGTGATTCGTTCTTTTGTTCGTCTAATAGTATAGAATCATTACCTTGAATTTATCATAGTTTTTTAATCGCTCAGTGATTTGCTTAAACCTTGCAGCGAGGATAGTACTCATCAGCATAATAAACAAATTGCTGTAATTCCAAGCGAATGTACACCAAAAGTGATTCATCTGAAATTAAAAGTCACTAGTGTCGCAAACGTTATATTATTTCAATTGTGTAAGGGTGCACTACCTGCGTTATAACTGCTAAACCAATAGAATAATTGACGAAATCGAAAACTTGCGGATACGTACTATTGTAATATAGGGCAGGTGTACAATTCTTGAACCTTTGGCAGTCGTATATCCGAAATATTAAAGAAAGCGAGTGTTCAACTGAAATCAAAATTATTATTCATCATTCCATATAAGAAAACATTCATAAATATGTTTCAAGAGAGGCGGTGATTTTATAGATTATAAATAATAATAATAGTAAAGTGTCTTTATTGCAACTATATACTTGTACACAATGTCTTCCTCGTGATGATGTTGGTTGTTGTCCTCAAACCCGAGGATCTTCCAGCTGAAGCTACAAATGGCGGTTTGTCACCTGATGGTCTTCCGTTTATGCTTACATCTCCAAGGTCATCTCACCTTATTCCTTGGTTACACCGTACTGATGACAACCAACGAGTCAGAAACATGTGTCTACAGTTACTCTACAGCAGAATTATCCACTATTCTCTATGTTCTATATATATAATCTGTATAGGTTTAAATTAATAATCGACGAAGGAGATACATGTTGAAACTCCATTATACATATATATATATAATAAAACACAAGTGTATAGTTTCAAAATTATTAGGAGTATAATGTTTAACACACTACATATGTTTCGCCACACTGTGGCTTCATCAGGTGGATGAAAATACAATTTCAAAGTACAAATTAGCTCCTATATATATCAATACAAATTACAAACATAATCTCATTCTAAGAGGGGGTGAACATGTTTAAATTTTAAATTTAGTAGGGGGGAGTTATTTATATCTAGTTGATCATTTAATATTATACCTAATTTATTACATTTATTAATTTCTAAACTTTCTAGCATATTAAGTTTTTTACTTTTTCCTAAATCATGTAAAGTTGTAAAATTAGTATTGAATTTATGATTATGTTCTAAGCAATGATTAGCAAAAGTTGAGTCTGTCTTCTTATCCCTATAACATCTTTCGTGTTCTTTCATTCTAGTATCGAATGGAAGGAAATTAATAAATGTAATAAATTAGGTATAATATTAAATGATCAACTTGATATAAATAACTCCCCCTACTAAATTTAAAAGTTAAACATGTCCACCCCCCTCTTAGAATGAGATTATGTTTGTAATTTGTATTGATATATATATAGGAGCTAATTTGTACTTTGAAATTGTATTTCCATCCACCTGATGAAGCCACAGTGTGGCGAAACATATGTAGTGTGTTAAACATTATAATAATTTTGAAACTATACACTTGTGTTATATTATATACAGTGTGACCAGTGAAGTCCGCATCATATGGGATTTTTTTTTATTAATAGATTTATCCTAAATTTGAGTTTGGCATCAATTTCTGCTTCGATCAAGAAAAAAATTAACCAAAAAAATAATAGTCACGTGATTCGCATTATCTGTCAAATTTAAATTTTTTTACAAAAAAAATTCAAAAGTGGGGTTATTTCTCAAAATATCGAAAAAAGTTTTTCTAAAAACAATGTTTAGCCCATATGCAAAATTTCAGCTGCATAAGATAATTTAGATTTTTTGCCATTTTTTTGTAAATTGCACCACTGTTGCGAAATAAGACAACGCAACCTACATAAAACTTCTTAGTTTTAACAATGCTTTGTTGCAGATACATTTTCTTTAAGGCAGCGCCATATTCAATGTGTGTTTTTCTACAAAATCCAAATAGGGCTATTAAAATTTGGTCACATGTGATGCAAAGTTTATTTGTTTTTGACCCTGTATAAGGTAACTTCATAAAATAACTATTTTTGAAAATGTAGTTTGTGTCTAAAAGTAATACACATTAATATTAATACAGACAAATACTCAGCGTCACAAGTAAAGTCTGCATTAAGTGGAAAATAAATTTTCGTTTAACTTTACGTAAGTTTAACTAGTTTCAATGATTTAATTTAAAACCCCTTTATTAAAATTTGTTATGGAGCTATGTTATAAAAAGTAAAAATAGTCTTTTATTATTTAAGTTCAGTTTCCAAAAAATTAACTAGTTTTGTACCTTACGATGATGCACCATACACAAGTTGGCCGCAAAACAAATGATAAAAAAGATCAACAAGCCCTTGCTTTATTAATGACAGTCAAATCGCTTTCTGTTTGTCATAGTGGCTTTTAATTAATATTGCGTATTAAATAAAAAAATGTTAACTGTACAGGAAAGAATTGAAATTGTATTAATATGTGGTGAAAACACAAGTCATCGTGTAGCGGCCAACATTTTTAATGAAAGGCATCCAGGCAAAAATGTGCAACAATCTACTGTGAGTAGGATTATGGTGAAATTTAAATCAACTGGATCGGTGGAAAGTTCATTTAAAAAACCTCACAATGCTATAAAACATAGTGAAGAAGTCCAATTAAATGGTTGCCTAGATATTGTGGAACATGGTCAAACTAGTATTAGACATGTTTCTCGCAGAACTGACGTTCAAAGAGAGAGTGTAAGGAATATTTTGCACAAAAATAAATTTAAGCCGTATAAACCTAAATTTATAAATACTCTTAAGGAACAAGATTTTGACATACTGCTATGGTTTTTTTTATATATTATGGACAATTAAAATTAGATCAATTGATTTATTTCAAATTTATATTTCTGTGGGGCAAATGTTTTGGTACACACTGTATTTTGGTTTCTGTTTAAGAATTTGGGAGGTATAGTAGTCTTTTGGTAATCTGTGTATGTTAATATTTATTTTGTTGTTATTTGAATTTAAAAGAAAAGATGCCAGAAAGATTATTTACGCTCCTTAACTTGATATTTTAATATTGTATAGATGTGAGAATTTTATTTCAATGTGGAAGGGGTGCGTGACTTTCACTGGCCGAGTGTTTAATATTGAAGGACATTAAATCTTGGTCTCCCGTAAAGTTCAGTTATTGAATTAGAGATATTTTATGTTTGAATATTAAAGTAAAAAAAATTGTTATAATTTTCATTTGATTTTAAGGAGCCGAGATTTAATCAAGTTTGTGAATTAGTTTTATTGCTGTTATACAAGTTAAGTATTTACTTTTAAGAAAGAGAATGCATTCGTTATTATAATAAGAGCAAATTTTAATATTGTAAAAGTAGACTCGTATCCTTCATTTTGTTTTTCCAGCACGTGTTTGAAAATATTTCATATTTATTGAGAAGCTATTAAATTAGATAATTTTCTTTACTGTATCAGTTTGCTATATAATTTGATGTATTTTAATTATAGGTATTTAGTTTATTCAATTTAAGTAATGATTATTTTGTATAGACTTTGTGAATAATTTTCAGTAATTAATTAGGTAAATTTTGTCGCGTTTGTCAGTATAAGTTTTTTTTATCCTATCTGGTCAATTAGTGGGTAGGGTTTTTTCTTGAGAATTTGTTAATTAAAGTTTTTTTTTTGTTTTTTTTTGTAATAAATAATTATTTCTGATCTGTTTTTCAATTTTATTAAAAATTTTAGAAAAGTTAATTAAACAATTATTTTTTTTGTCTTCAAATAATTTGTTGTTTTTTATATTGTTTCCTAAGATCACGATTCCTGACGTGAAAATTGTACAGTTTCGCCGAGGGAACCTGAGAGGGAGAGAATTTTGTTTTCTGAGCTATATCGCGGCAACCCTAAAACAATTGTACTAATATCATAGCAATACGTTTGGGATTCTCTTTTTGGTACCAGGGGGAAAAAGAAGAAAATGTGTCCTTTCCGTTTCACGTTTTATGGACCGACGAGGCCACTTTCACTTCAAACGGCGTTGTTAGCTCTCATAATTGTAGATGGTGGGCTCAAGAAAATCCAAATTTTATAATAGAATGCAAGGACCAGTATTCCTTTAAAACTAATGTGTGGTGCGGTATTTTATACGATCAAGTTGTTGGGCCTTATTTTTTTAGAGACAATTTAAATTCTGAAGAATACCTACGCTTCCTTAACACCGAGGTCATTGAAGTTTTGGACAATATGCCTATTGAAATAAGGCATAATTTGTGGTACCAGTGTGACGGTGCTCCCATCTATACTACAAGACGGGTTCAAGAACGCCTCTTGGAAATATTTAGGGGCAAAGTAATTGGGCGTAATATGGAGCAATACTGGCCGGCTAGGTCTCCGGATCATTTGGAAACGGTGATTCGAAACTGTATTTTAGAAATAAGGCCCCTTAGTATCAGAAACTCCATTAAAGATGTATCAAGAAGAACAATTGTTTGTATTGAACGCAATGGGAGGCACACAGAAATGTAATTTTAATTTTTAGGTTTTTCAAATTATGTTTAATTTAATATTCAAATACCAAAAATACATATTGTTATTAATTGAAAAGGTGGAATTTTAAATGCGTTTCATTTTTATAATGTATTATGATTATTTTATTAGAAAATTTGACTTTTCAATTAAACTATTTTCTTAATATTAATGTGTGTTACTTTTAGACACAACTACATTTTCAAAAATAGTTATTTTATGAAGTTACCTTATACAGGGTCAAAACTTTGCATCACATGTGACCAAATTTTAATAGCCCTATTTGGATTTTGTAGAAAAACACACATTGAATATGGCGCTGCCTTAAAGAAAATGTGTCTGGAATAAAGCATTGTTAAAACTAAGAAGTTTTATGTAGGTTGCGTTGTCTTATTTCGCAACAGTGGTGCAATTTACAAACAAATTGGCAAAAAATCTAAATTATCTTATGCAGCTGAAATTTTGCATATGGGCTAAAAATTGTTTTTAGAAAAACTTTTTCTAATAACTTTTTTCGATATTTTGAGAAATAACCCCACTTTTGAATTTTTTTTGGAAAAAAATTTAAATTTGACAGAATGCGAATCACGTGACTATTATTTTTTTTTGGTTAATCTTCATCTTGATCGAAGCAGAAATTGATGCCAAACTCAAATTTAGAATAAATCTATTAATAAAAAAAAATCCCATATGATGCGGACTTCACTGGTCACACTGTATATGTATAGGTTTAATTTCTTGGTTATTCTTTAGTAACTACTTTTTACAAAATTCAAATATCTTTATCCGTTTCCAAGACATTTGATCTGGGAATTTTAAGTGGTACACCCTGTATATATATTAAAATTCTTAGCCAAATATACAAGAATGTAATTAAACTAATCTGTCATCATGACTTAGTGGCTATATTGATTAAATAGTTAATTGACAACAAAAATGACAATTAAGAAAACAAGTGAATTAAGTAAAATCATTGATAGGTCTTGGACTTATTAAAAACGACATCAGTAGCGAATGTTCTAAACTTAAATGTTAACATTTTTACTTTTAATTACACATTTCGCGTTTGCATCTTTCTAAGTTTGTCATTAAACATACAGGATGGCATTATTCCCTTGTTATATTGTTAACGGTACATACATAAAATTTATATGGTATAAGTATATTTTAAATTTATTTATTGCTATGGACCGTTATCTATGTTGTACTTATGATTTAAATGAAATTTCAAACAAACTGTTTTGTATAATGATGTACTGCAACATCAAGCCTATTAATAAGAAAGATTATCGTGCTATAAATGCTGCATCACACTCTACGTACAACTGTAAATTAAATTTATATCCAGTGTTAATATATTGTTTGATTAACTCTACTGATATTTATTTAATAGATGATGAAAATTACCTATAGCCAGAAACATGAAGTAAACAGTTGTATATATGACTTTCCTGTGCAATATTTTTGGAAATCCATAATCACGATTCATATTCACATCCACGTTCGTCCACACACCCATAAGAGCTGACCAGTTTTTTGCCAACAATCCAAACAAGTACACTGTCACGACAGCATTGACGTAAAAGCCCATTTCGACTACAGAAAAAGAAATCATATTACATAATTTAAAAATTAAATGGTCAAACAAGATCAATTAATTGAAGCTATACATTTATATTCAATAATGCAATATTGCTTCGCTGACGGAGCAATTTTTACAAAATGATTACAGCATTAAATATTTTTCATAAGTGTAGGGTTTCAAAAAGATGGTGTTATCACACATTTAGAAAGAGCAGAGGGGAGTGATTTAACGCTGTTTTTTTGTTTAATGTCATACCTATTTTACTATATCTGTCAATTTCTAAAGAGGGATTCACACTGATGCAATTAGTTGCAGCGATTTATCGCATGTCAAAAGTTGAGTTTTTTTTTTGTGCACACCCACTTTCATAACTCACGAGCCGCCACTGGTTCTAAGTATTTCCATGACTAACTTATGATTTATCGGAGTTAATAATTCCTGATATCTGAAACCTTTCAACTATAAATATCTCATAAATTTAATGATGTAAGTGACTAGTTTTTCACAAAGGAATATCAAGAAAATTGTGTTCTTTCAACATCAACATTATTTAAAATCTTGGAGTGGGGGTAGCTGGCGGCTGCGAGTTAGCTGACGGGGCGGTATAAACTATACTGATCATTGTCCTCCTATATCCTAAACGACCACCCGAAATTTCAAATTTTTGTATTCAAAAACACCAGAAATAATTCAATATTCACTTTTTGTTTGGACACCCGGTAGATTCTTAAATCTAAATCGTAGGCTACCACGACAATAGAACATTTCTGGCATCTGCGTTGAAGCCATGTCTTCGTGTTTTTTCTGCTATAAACCCTTTGTCCACTATCCTAAAATTACTAATTGCAGAAGCATCCTCAGTCTAATGGTCGAAACGTTAAAAGCAGAGACCAAAAAGACAGCAAACAAATTGTATGCAATAACGAAGAAAAAATAAAAATGTGTACAATTATAGATTTATTACCTGTTCTTGGAAGTGTCAATCCTTTTGCTATAATCTCCCAGAAGCACATCACAGTGCCCATCAGTGCTCCAGATAATACGAGACCAGCATACAACAACTTGAAAGACTTCCATTCGAAGTGATAATTATCAACAGTTTTCGTCTTCTCTATTCTCACTGGCAGTAAACCAAAGCACCGTCCCAGCATAACAGTGGGATTTAACAATTTCGCTGTGTAATTTTCGATTTTAAAGGGCAAAGTTTTAGATTGAAACGTTACTTTGGTTGTTGGCATTGTATTGAATCTGAAACAACAATCAAAGCAAAAGACAACGATTATGATAATGCGCACACAAAACACAAAAAAAATGTTAAAATTACTTCTTCTCTGGTTTATACATCTATTTTGGACAGGTGGAGGATTTTAATGCAACAACTTAAGGTACACAGGCTCACAAAACGTCCGAACCATGCTTGTATTAAATATTTAGACGCAATAATACATCAATGTGTTTATAAAACAAACAGTGTTATAGGTATCAACATTAAAAATATCGATGTTATTCTTTCACATGTAACATATTTACACATTTACGAGGCATAATTCATAAATAATCTTCGCTAGCCCTAGATAATGATAAGTTGAATGAATTAAATATTTTATTTTGGCAAATATATTTATTATAATGCTAGCCGCATTATTTTCACGGCAAATAATAAGGGACATTATTTACCTCCCTTAATATATATTTTAGAGATTTTTCAAATGTATGCAATTGCAATATACAGAGTGATTTAAACCTCTCGTCCTCTAACCTTTTCTCTCTATATATAATAATTATACGAGAGTGGCCGAAAAGTGTGGTAAGTAACACAGAGATAGCACCACAATGAACACATACCAAGGCCAACTGTATCTGACATCGCTACGCGATATAAGGCCGTCACATAACTTCGATTTACATTGATGATTTTGATTCTGGTAACCTCAAAATATTGATCCTTATGTGGCGCCATCTAGTAGTACCCAAAATAAATAGTTTCTGAATTTTTATTGAAATAAAACTTTAAACATTAACTTGACAATAATTAATATTAATAATCTTAAAATAATGTAATAGAACAAAATAAAATTAAAAAAGTGTTGCGAAAAATGTTGTTGGGTAGTGTCAAGAATAACAATTTTACTTACATTTCGAACTTGTTGTAAAAATACAAAAGAAAACACTAATTATTGTTCAATTATGTTGTAAAGCGTTTGTTTGGATTTTGTATATGAATTCATGGATTTTAAAAAATGTTGCGGTATCAGCGTAATTAACGCTTTCAACTGTGTTGTAAGATTTTGAAGCTTTACTATTCCACAACGCAATATTTGCCTCATAAAATATTCAGCCAGTCTGGCGATGATAACAAGGAGTATTATTGATAATAATTAGAGCATTTTAAAACTTACTACAGCATGTTTATTTATCCAACAGATACAAATCTAATTACATTATGATATAAATTAACCTAAAAATTCAAAAAAAGAAAATAGCTATTTACCAAGAATTTTCCTTATACTACATTTCGAATAATCAATTCTCATTTCGGAAGCACTCGACATAACTTCCCAAATATATTATATAGTAAATATGTAGCAGACATTAAATGAAACGACAGAATATGTGTATATTAGAATAATTTAAGTGGAAAAGAATATGAAATGGACAAAATAAATGTCAAATCAGTCAAATGTCAATAACAGTAGATTTGATATAATCCAATCATATTGCATATTTCCATCACGTGATTTTAAAAATGCTCAGCGATTACCAAGTAGTTTATTGTGCTTTGGATAGATAGCGCCGCATAAGAATCAATATTTTGAGGTTACCAGAATCAGAAAAATCTCGTTATGTGACGGCCTTATATCGCGCAGTGATATTGATGCACTTGGCCTTGCACAAGCTTGCCATTAATGACATTTATAAGTTTATTGAATATGGATAAAAAAGAATTTCGTGCTGTGCAGGACTTCCTAAAGTGGCTACCACTGGCGAAATGATCACCACAGTTGATGATCTCGTTTTAAATGATCGGCGATTTAAGGTGCGTGTAATAGCCGACGCTCTTGGCATATCAAAAGAACGTGTCGTTCATATTTTACATGAACAGTTGCGTATGAGTAAACTGTCAGGCAGATGGGTGCCGCGTTTACTGACTGAGGACCAGAAACGAATTGTGTAACCACTTCAGAGTACTGTTTAAGCTGTTCAAGCGTAATCGCACAGATTTTTGCGTCGATTTATTGCTGTTGACAAAAGTAAGATACACCACTCCACACCCGAAACAAAAATTCAATCAAAATAATGGGTAGAAGTCGGTTGCAGTGCACCGAGGAAAGCGAAAGTAGTTCCATTAGCTAATAAGGTTATGGTCACTGTGTTTTTGGATGTTCGTGGTATTATTTTTATAGATTATCTCCAAAACGGCAAAACAATTACAGGAGCGTTACGCCTCGCTTTTGGACTAGTTGAATGAAAAATTAGAGGAAAAACTACCGCATTTGGCGAAAAAATGTTTTATTCCATCACGATAATGCACCCGCTGACTTATCAGCAATTGCAACGGCAGAATTAGTTGAATTAGGAGTCGAAATTCGTCCTTATGCACTTTATAGTCCCAGATTTAGTTCTGTTCGACTTTTTCTTGTTTCCAAATATGAATATGAAGAAATGACTTGGTGGAAAAAGAGTTTCTTCAAATGAAGAAGTGATTGCAGAAATAAACGATTATTTGGATGCATGTAATTTTTCGTATTATAGTATATACCTTCTTGAATATCGTTCGAACAAGTTCGTTCTAAAAAGAGACTATGTCAAAATGTAATGTAAAAAAACTCGAACAGTCTTCCTCTATTTTAGTTACCACTCTTTTCATACCGCCTTCGTATTCTGTTTCAAGTTTCAACCTTTGAGAAAAGTATAAATCTTATGAAAGTCTCATGCGTGACTGAGTAATTGACGCATTTCTAAGCTTATGGAAAATTAATATTTTTGTTTTAAAGCTGTCATGAGGTGATATGTGTCAAATAAAGTTTGTATATTATTATTTGCGTTGTAAATTTGTACTATGGATACCTACCGAGCATTATAGTAAAAATAATAATTCCTTTATTTCCGACAATTATAAGCTTAATATATAAAAAAAAAACAATAGAAAGAGAATAATAGGAGAAAACCGCAAAATGTGATTAGAAAAGTCATCCTTTATTAAGAGTAATTAAACTGGTCGTTTTGACTATCAAATGATAAATATGCCTGAACATCATAAGCATACATTTGGTGTCTACGTGCTTCTACAAAATTATAGGAAGAGGAAGTATAAATGCTAAAGAGTAGAGGACCAAAAACTGAACCCTGAGGGTCTCCACAAAGCCATAAAGCCATTTTAAAATCTAATAGTAAACTCTGAATGCATCAGATCAGTTGCTACTCTCCCCAAAATAAGATAAAATAGTTATAAGTGTTGTTCATAGTTAATAGTATTAAAAGTCTTACTAAAATCAAGATAGGCCAATGCTAAAACATACCATTTATCTATAGTATACGTATGTTTTATAATGCTATAGTACAACTGTGGTGCAGCCTAAAACTACATTTGTGGTTAAGAATGATGAGCTCTGAGTTGAGTAGCAAAAATCTTTTGAAGCAGTTTATTGCACACGAAACTCTTACAGATCTTTATAAGTAGATGGTCTTGAAACTTTGGAAAACAGACAGTATATATTAACATTTTTATTGCGAAACACTATCTAAAAAATTACTTGTTATTTAACCAATACATATAAAGACAAAGTCCTCGATGTTGATTGAATTGTTTTGGCAACCAGCACGGGCAAAATACGAACTAAAGACAACGATTCAATGCCACTGCAAATTCTTATCGAAAGGAGGAATTTTAAAACGATAACATTAAACTACTTTATTAATATTTTAGGATATATAGGTTACGCTACTAAAATACTATTACATGAAAGCCAATTACATATTGAATATTATAACTGAAGTTATTAAATAATGTTTCTCTGTACTAATTTTTTTATTTAATACTTGGCTATTCTGTGTAGTATAATTTATGAATATTATTGACATGCCGGCTGCCAAAATGATTCAACTAAAAGATTTAAAAAGTTCTATATTAAAAACAGTGCGAGGTATACCTCCTATCTTAAAGAAAATCATTAATATTGTTAACAATACGCAAGTGCAAGGGTATACTAATATTTGTCTTGTAATTACCATTTAATAATCTTAACTTATTCCAGAAGAGTGCCCTGCCTATGTATTACAGAACTCAGTTTTTAGGAGTGAAAACATCGCCTAAAATTTACCAAGACATAGTTGTAGAAGATATTGGTGGAAACTTTGTGCAAGACATTGTTCAACAATGATCATTTCAATGCGATTCTGCTCCAGTTCATAAAGCCAAAGACGCAGGACTGACCAAATGATTCACTGATTCCGATTCACTAAATATCTAATCAGACTCCCGAGAAAGAAGATATTCGTAAATATAAAGTTTGGTATTGACGTCTTTTACCGTTTGGCCGTTATTGTGGTTGCAACACGTAGAGAGAGAACGAGGCACAGACATTTAAAAAAAAACAATTTTTCGGTATGCATAATGGCATAATGGCATAATTGGTTATATCACCATTTCGTAGGATTACTATTCATCGGTCATTATGAGTGATGACAGGGATCTTTTATACTACGTATTAGAAAGTAAAGAGATAGAGGACGATCTTCTAAATGCTTTCATTAATGAAAAAGTATATTTTGTGAGAAGTGCCCCTCGTATACACGCCCAAAAATAATACATAGTTAGGTAATTATTGATATTCAAAGAAGGGATCGCGAGTACAAAGTATCTCTTTATTAAACATTTTATCCACAGTTATATCAGATAAATATCAAAGCTTGTACCGTTTTTCATACATGTTACCAATAATGAATGATTCCTGTCGGTATACAAATAATAAATTGTTATCATAAAGTAAAGTACTACTATAATCATTATGTTCATTCTCTATAGCGTTACTATGTGTAATACAAGTATTGCATTGTAAATAATAAATAAACAGCTATAATGGTTCGTATTAATTTATTACAGCCAACTCCCGCTTATAATTTAGATGTATTCAATCACTGTCATAGAAAATACGAAAATACAGATAGGATATTTAGTAAATTATCATGATGGTGTAATGCGGATGAACGAAAGTGCATTATATAAAGGGCGCTGCAGCAGGGTTTTGTTAATAGCAAGTCAGTAACGGGTGTTTAAAAAAGGAATTCTGTAGGATGGGCGTCTGTTAAAGGGTCATTTGCAAGAAAGAGGTGTCACAAAAGGATTTTTTTTCACAAGATAATGAAAACATAAAAAATTAAACTAAACAATACAATACAATCTTCTATACATAATGGAGGTTTCTCTTGACATCAGTGCTGCCAATTGCGGGTATTTTACCCGAAATGCGGGTATTTTAGTCAGACTGTCGGGTAAAATTCTGAAGCGGGTAAAATCGGGTATTTTCACATAAAACAATTAAAATTTCCTTTTCTTAACTCGATTTAGTCAACATCAGATATCAATATGTATTTTATTGTCTTTTAAATCTAAACGCTACAGAAAGATTGTTGATGCATTTATGCAGCAATTCTATCAATTTCAGTGACTTGAAAGAGAAAAATATTTTGGCTGTTGACCACACAAATATTCCCTTGTTTGTTCCATTTCTGTCTGTTAAAAGAACAAAAGCTACTTGTTAAGGAAAGTTTAGGATGTACACTTCGCAAAAATCTGTTTGAAATATTGAAGGAACCTAGATGTTTTTTCCTTAATCCTGGACGAGACGGCGGACTTGAGTGCAATAAAACAATGTGCAATTACTGTTATATACTATTCAAAAACAAATGATGTCAAAGTAACTTTTTTGATGTGGTTAAAACTGCATCTGGAAAAGCCAATGGTTTGTTCAACTCTTTGAAAAAATTCACGAAAATTTATTTAGAATTTATGTCATATACATTGGGACTTGTAACAGATTTTAACCTTATATTTCAATCAGAATCGCCACTCATTCATAAATTGAAACCTGAAACACAAAGATTGTTGATGCATTTATGCAGCAATTTAATTATCAATGTGAGTGACTTGAAAGGGAAAAATGTTTTTGCTGTTGACCACACAAATATTCGCTTGTTTATGCCACTTTGCAAAATTTATTTAGGTATATCTGCCACTGAATCTTTTGAAATGTTGAAAAATTATGCATCACAAACTGAAATTGACCAGTTTCTCAAAAGTTGTTTAAATTTTTATGTAGAGCCTGTCCCTGACATTAAAACGCGAGTTGATTTTTCTGATCCAATTTTTAACATTTTAAGAATTCTTGAACCAAAAACGGTCCAATCCTATAAAATAAAATCGCTGCAAAAAATTGTACAAAGATTTCCAATAAATAAAGAATTTACACATCTTCTAATTTTGGACATGGAATGGAAGCAGCATGTTTTTTTTTAAATCATTTGGAGTATGGTTTAGATTGTGAACTAAGTTGTGAAGTTTATTGGAAAATGGAGTTTGAATTGAAAAATGCTGCAGATGTTCTTCTTTTCCCCAATATGAAAGTAGTGCTTTCCTTACTTTTTATTCTGCCTTTTTCAAACGCATTTGTTGAAAGAATGTTCAGTGATTTGAAAAATATCAAGACAGACCACAGAAATGCGTTAGGCACCGCAACGCTACCGTCTTTAATGGCGACAAAAAGAGGCATTAAAGATATGGGAGGTTGAAGATCTTACATACATTCGAATTATTTTAGACCACTTTTAAATTTGGCGCTTTCTATTTGAAATGTCGGGTAAAAGCGGGTATTTTTCATTCGCTATGCGGGTAAGGCAGACGTATGGCTCCGGCAGCACTGCTTGACATATTGGGCAAACATATTTTGTTTCTGGACGTTTCTTTTGGGTGGTGCAAACACGACAAGCCCTTGTTGGTCGCATTTGTTTTTCTGTGGGAGGTATTGCTACGCCCTTCCAAAAGTTGAAATTAAATTAATTGTCAAGATCAAATAAGGGCGCAGAAAAATGACGTCGTCGTGAAACTGAAAATTATTCATCTTTCGACATTGGGAGGAAAAAGTAATGGCCAAGCTAAAATAATTGTAACGCCGCTTATCAAATCACCAAAGCTTCGGAAGAGTTATGCTTACACTTTCAAGGATGCCTTACCTGCATTGCGTACTGATGAAAAATATGAAGAAAGGAACTGCCTCCAACTTAATCGTTTGTAGGTCGCAGATCTCAGATGGATGAATATACGGACGCCATCTCCCTATGTGTAATATTCATTTCCTCAAAATGATCTTTAAGGTCCAGGAGAAAAATTCAGTTTAAGTAGGGTAGAGCGGGTTACAGTGGCCTTTGATAGATTTTTATTAGAAAATATCAAGCAAATGGTCTCCCATCTCTTGTACAGACTTCGAGCCTTAAGTAGAATCTTGTCACAAATGTACACATTAAACAGCTAACTTGGACATTTTCTATAGCATTGTGTCTTATATTTGTGTCGTGCGTAAAAAGAAAGTAAGTTTTGCATTATATTATATTCAAATAAAACATGTTTATTTATGAATATATTTTGAGGCATATATCAATTACGCTTATACTAAACTGATGCTGCACAGAGTATTGTTGTAACATCAAAAACAAATTTCCAATATCTTATTTTGTTTATAGGTTAAGTTTTTACACAGTGGCCATGCTAAACGAAGACACAGTAGCCAATGTGACCATTGTGCCCCAATACATACATAAATACATGCATGCATAAATTTCGGGAGTAATAACGTTTACCAAATTAATTCTCTACTTACTAAGGTACAATTATACTGTTTTGTTATTTTTCAGTCTATGCATGATGCCGCGGGATAGAGTGCGTAAAAGTCTTCTTCTTCTTCTTATAATTGTTTCTTCTGTCTTGGTGTTTGAATCTAGATGTAGATTCTTTTCATGCACCATACACAAGTTGGCACCCTGTGGCGGGAATTTAAAACTTAAAAGGAAGGAGGTGCACAAACACAGAATATAGACTCTTCTCGTGCCGGGGCTCCGGCGACACATTACACATCCCGAAATGGAGCCTCGGAACAGAACATACCTACACAAAGAGGGAATAGACATTGGGATTAACAGTTAGATAGGAATTTTATTTTTTTCTAGATAGGTATATAGACACAAATACACTTTAAAAGAATTAAGACGTAGTATTGTATAAATATTATATGGGGGGTATATTTTTAAGTTTATGAGATCTTCTATGAGACGATTAATCTGGAGATGCTTGAGTGGACAATTGAAGAAAAGATGATTAATATCACCCACCATACCGCACTCACATCTGGGATCCTCCACGATATTGATACGGTGTAGGTGTTTGGGGGTAAGAAGATGACCAAATCTTACTCTACACATTGTGGTAATGAAAGCTCTAGATTTAAAAGGCATTTGTACGAACCATGGGACTCTGGGAATGGAATCTTGTGTCCGAGCATATAATCTACCTTTTATGTGAGAGGAGGAGCTCCAGTAATCCTTCCATTTATTTAACAGATCCGTTCTAAGATGGGGGATGAAATCCCTGAAACAATTTTTTATATTATATTCAGGTTTGTTTCTTCCTAATTTGGCTAACTCATCCGCTTTCTCGTTATATCTGATGCCCACATGACTGGGTATCCAACAGAGCGCAATATTTACACCATTTTTCCCAGCATTCCATAGGCACTCCCTAACGCGCCATACGATAGTGTTATTTCTGTTATTCAGACCATTCTCAATAGCTAAAATAGCATTCTTACAATCAGAGAATATCACATTGTCTCTATTCTTAGTTGAAATAATATATAAAACACATATATAAATAGCAACCAACTCTGCAGTTAGAATAGACGAGAAGCGATTAAGGGAAGCTGAATAAGTAAAATTTGTCGTAGGGGAATATATGCCGACAGAGGTTGAGGCAGGCTGTTGATGGACTGATCCATCAGTAAAATAGCGATTGTGAGAGGACCATTTTCGTGAGGCATATTCCTCAAATTGTTGATCGATATTCTTCCCGGGTATAGATGTTTTATCGGTGGTACATGTTTGAAAAGATGTAGTCTTTGGTTTGAAAAATTGGAATGAGTAATCTAATCTATATATATCATGGAGTTTGTTGGAATCCAAAAGGTTTTTAAACATACTAATTTCCGATAGGCACGATATCACGATAGGGATTCGGCGTTGTCTGTTCGTATTATGGGCCAGTGATTCAATAGCTTTAATAACTTGAGTATTTTCACAGTTGAATATTTTCAATAAATATTTCTTTGTGAGGAACATGAATCTGAGTATCAGTGGGGGTTCAACCGCTTCTATTTGTAAAGCATTGGTGGGGGTGGAGCAAAGTGCGCCTAAGATTATCCTTAAACACTTATATTGAATTCTATCTAGGCGATAAAGGTGTGTTTTTGCACAGGAGGCATATAGACTGGAGGCGTACTCTAGTTTGGATCTAATTAAAGAGCGATATAATATTAGTAATGTTTTAGGATCAGATCCCCATTTTTTACTACACAGGGATTTAATAACATTAACAGCTTTATTACATGTATTGACTACATGTGACACATGTACCTTCCAGTTCAGTTTAGAGTCCAGCCATAAACCGAGATAACAGAAAGTTTGGACAATTGGGATGTTTTCGTTTGCCAGAGAAACCGAAGGAAAGGCATACTCCACTCTTCTCCTTGAAAACCAAACAGATTTAGTTTTTGTGGCTGACAGTGCCAATCCTCTGTCCGATAACCATTCATTGACCCCATTTAAACCAGTTTGTACTTTTTCGAAAACTGAAGTAATATCTTTACCTGTCGCATAAATAACTATATCGTCAGCATATTGAAGGCATTTTACATGAGGAGAAATAAATTTCTCGAGGCCTGCCGTGTAGATATTATATAAAATTGGGCTTAGGATACTACCTTGTGGGAGGCCTTTATAGGAAATTCTAGAAATATCAGATGTTTTTATTGATAAGATCTTTTCTGTGATAAGTTGAGAAATACAAAAAACTATGCTATCAGGCAAACATATTTGTTTTAACTTGTCCACTAAAACTTGTATAACAACATTATCATATGCATTAGACATATCCAAGAAAACGGCAAAGAGGACCTCTTGTTTGGAGAATGCTGACAAGATATCGGATGTTAAGATACATAGACTATCAGTGGTTGATTTGGATTTCCTAAAACCAAACTGGCAGGAGTCTAAGATGTAATGTCGTTCACACCACCAATCCATACGGTATAGAATTAATCTTTCAAATAGTTTCCTTATGCATGGAAGTAAAGTAATAGGGCGAAAGTTTTTATAATCAAACGGATCTCTATGAGGTTTCAAAAAAGGGCATATCAAAATACGCTTCCAGTCGGAGGGAATCTGTTGTCCACATAACATGTTATTAAACATACAGAGCAAATAGTTTTGTGCTTCTATAGGAAGATGTTTAATCATAGTATTTGAGATCCTATCAACACCCGGAGCTGTATCCTTCGCTTGGGCGATGGCTGTTTGCAATTCGAGAAGTGTAAAAGGCTGAGTCATAGTACGTGTGCTATTATTATGGATATTAAAATCTGCTGGTTTATTAAGAACAAAACATGGCGCAAGCGAGGAAAGAAAGTGCTCTTGACATGTTATATCGTTTGGTATAGGGTGTTTCGCGGAAGGAGAGATTGCCCTAGAATAAATTCTAATCGATTTCCAAACTTCATTCATATTTGTATTACGGTCAAGTGAATCGCAGTAAGCTCTAAACCGTGAACGTTTCTTTTTATTTAATATTCTTTTTGACATTGCAATATATCTTTTTGCAATTATAAAGGACTCCATGGAGCCAGTTGTTTTAAATTTTTTAATTAGTTGGCTCCTCAGTCTGACTACTCTGGAGCATTCTGAATCCCACCATGGGCATGGATCATATTTATGCCTGAGATTACTTTTAGGAATAGATTTGTCTGCAGCACTTATGATATATGAGACAAATTCCTGGTATGAGGAGGCACCTTTGGCAGTGATATTTTCAGAGATTGACTCCGTAAATGTGTCCCATTTGGCATACTGATATTTATATTTCTTATGATAAAATGTGCTGGAAGATTGCACTAAATTTGGGTACAGAATGTTAACTATCACAGGAAAATGGTCACTTCCCAGGACATCATCATGTGTATAGGAATAGCTTACGGGCGCTATGTCATCTGAACAGAAAGCTAAATCAATTACACTGGGGCCAGAACCTGGGGGAAGTAGAAAGGTGGAGGCACCATCATTTAAGTTAATTATGTTCATGTCTTCAGAAAACTGATAAAGGGTTCTGCCCCTTTGATTGGTTATCGAGCTACCCCAAGAATGGTGATGAGCATTAAAATCCCCCACTACAACAAATGGGGGCTCTACAGCACACAGAATATCTGTCCAATTACGTAAGGTAAATCTTGTATCTGGAGGGATATAACCAGCAACAATAGTTATTTTACTTGTTTTGGTTATAATAAACTGACATTTTTCAGGTAAGTTACAGTCAGGTATAAAGCTGGAAAATATGATACCCTTCCTGACTAAAATAGAAGTGCCACCACTCTTATTATCTCTACAATTATGGCTTGAATTGTATCCAGGGGTAGCAATAAAGGAACCTTCACTTAAACGAGTTTCATTTAAAACTATAAAACTCGTATTCAGCTTAGAAGTTTTTAAAAATGCAAATAAATTCGCTTTGTTTTTAGAAAAGCTATTAATATTCCAGACAAAGATTTTTAATGAATCATTGCTTGAACTTCCTGTGTTGTTGTTATCCATGAAAGTTTATCGTGATGAGAAGGAGGTATAAATTCCTTTAAGAAATTGAATAAAGCATCCTTATTAGAGAGGAAAGCGTTTTTCAGGGAATTAATTAGCTCAGTGTTTGCAGAAATATCCGCTATGGGTGTAGCTGAAGACGAGGAAGAGGGGATAACCTTTCTCACGCCTCCATCCAGAATGGTTTTATCAGAGGAATATTCTCTAACCCTACCATTCCTATTCATATACATTTCGCTGTCATACGGGTTCTTTCTTTTAATAGGCAATTGAGCTTGTGATTTATTTATAGATTTGCTAAAGGTAAAATTATTTTTTTGTTGTACAATTTTGGAAAACGTGTTTGTATTGGTCGGTAGATATGAATTGATATTTATTGGGGGTGACTTTCTATTCAGATCAGGAAAGTTAACTTCGTCAAATTGGATAATTTGTGATTGTTTATCAGTATCATAACCAAAGTCTCTTTTACATATCGAAATTGCCTCAAAAAATGAATAGTTATATTTTGCCATGAACAGCCTAATTTGTCCCTGATAAATAAATTCGGGACAAATTCTGTCTCTATATTTTGTTCCTTCTTCCGTGGTGGCGTGGTTTTGGCGGCAGAAAATACAAGCAGGAGACTGGGCCATATCACACTCAGTTAAAGCATGCTCTTTGGCACAGGCGGGACATCTCTTTTTTGATTTGCATTGTGTAGAAACGTGACCATATCGGCAGCAGTTTCTGCACTGAATTACCGACGGTATATACATCTCTGGAACGCGAACATTATAAAAAAGTGTACAAAAATTTGGTATATTCCTCCCACGAAATGTAACTATAATAGATGCAGAATTAACCCAATTAATTTTGTTATCAACTTTTTCTTGTCTGCGTATACGTTTAACAGCTAATATTTCCCTGTTGTCACAAGTTTTAAGGTTTTTTAAAATGGTTTCAACATCTAAAGAGGGGTCAATTTGTCTCAAAACACCTTTACATGATACAAGATGATTAGGAATATATGTCTTAAAATTATTTTTCGCAGCAAAATTTGATGTTAAAAATTCATTTGCATGTTTTAAGTAAGTGAATTCAATGCCTAATTTATTTTTGCCTCTCTTTTCAATTTTTTTAATACCCTGTATATTGTTATTATGGAACAGCCTGCCGATCTGCATATCCCTCAACTGCCCCACATTTTTATCAACTGATTCAATATATACCACAAAGGGGGGTAAATCTTTTACGTGAAATTTACTCACTGTAAAGTTAGAGTTAATTTGTGTGGCTTTTAATTTGAGGTCTGTTAATAATTTTGATGTTAAGTTTAAAACATCTTTGCTAAGAGGAACAGCGTTTCGAAGATCTGTCTCGCACGTGGTGTTATCTTTAATATAAAAACCTTGTTCTACCGTTTTTTGTAGTTCGGGAAGAAGCGTAAAAGTCAAATTGGTTTAATCCCCGAAGATGATATGAAGGCAGCGTGTACTGACGGAAAGGTTGTCTGCAAAGTCTGCTGCTCTTACTTAAAATATACCACGTACATCAGTGGCGGCCCGTGATTTTGTGGGAAGGGAGGGCACCGGGAGGGGGGGTCTGAGTATTTAATATCAAAAATTAAGTAGAGACAAAAAAATAAACTCAATATGTTATTTATTTAACTTGTTTGAAAATAAAATCCACCCGCCGTTCCTTACGATCAGCAAACTGATTAATAACTGTGTTATTGATGTTTAGTGTTGATGTCAGTAATTGTTTTTCAATGTGTTCCATTGAAAAACAATTAATGTTACACATGTCCGTAGTATCAGGAAAGCAGAAAAGCGAGGAGGTATATCAAATGTATTAGGAGTAGATACTACTGTGAATATAGAATTCTATATTCATGATATAGTGTGGCTACTACTTTGAAGATGGAGCCACATTTATTGTGTTTTACTCCTAATACATTTGATATACCTCCTCGCTTTTCTGCTACCCTGATACTACGGACGAAATTTCCAATGAATGTGCAGTGAGTGTTTCGGTTTCAGTTACTTGAATTCTTTCTTGACAGAGTAAAAAAGTCTGTCTAGACAGAATTTAAGACATTATCTGCCGCCCCGATTCCGTTTATAATTTAAAATTACCTTAAATGCAGAGAATATTTTTTTTTAATTTAATTCTAAGTCTACATTTGAAATTTCTTCCGTAGTATCAGGGAAGCAGAAAAGCGAATAGGTATATCAAATGTATCAGGAGTAAAATAATAGTTATTTATGTAACAAGTCAGTAAAGTGATACTTTACCGAACGAGTCTGGTTTACGAGCCAAGCGAGTGAAGCGAGCGCGGCGAGTAACAGACGAGTTCGGTAAAGGTACTTTACTGACGTGGTGCATACAAAATTTTATCGCCAACCGTTAAAATTGTTAATTTAAGAAATAAAGATATAATAACTTTTGACAGTTTATGACAGTGACAAACGATTTATTTTTAAAAGTCATCAGTCATGCTACGCTGACAGATATTAGCGGCAGGTAAAGTACTTTATTGTACAGTACGATAAAGTGTTTCTTTACCTCCGCAAAACGCTATGGTAACGCATCACTTTACTGACGGTTGGCGATAATAGTTATTTATGTAACAAGTCAGTAAAGTGATACTTTACCGAACGAGTCTGGTTTACGAGCCAAGCGAGTGAAGCGAGCGCGGCGAGTAACAGACGAGTTCGGTAAAGGTACTTTACTGACGTGGTGCATACAAAATTTTATCGCCAACCGTTAAAATTGTTAATTTAAGAAATAAAGATATAATAACTTTTGACAGTTTATGACAGTGACAAACGATTTATTTTTAAAAGTCATCAGTCATGCTACGCTGACAGATATTAGCGGCAGGTAAAGTACTTTATTGTACAGTACGATAAAGTGTTTCTTTACCTCCGCAAAACGCTATGGTAACGCATCACTTTACTGACGGTTGGCGATAAAATATATTATCTGTTGGCTCCTCTGCTTTCCTTGATAATACGGACGAAATTTCATATGTGCAGTTTTGCTAATTGGTCATGCTTAACGACCATTATTATAATAATAAAGAGTTAATTATATATACGTTTTATCAGTGCTTCATTTAATCCCAATACAATTATAAATTACTATGACTATTTTCAGCAAATTACGCTTTCTTAAAAGAATGTGAATTTGAAAAATAATTATGCTCGACATTTAAAGTAATTTTAAATTATAAACTGAATCGCCAGTGACATGTCTTAATTCTGTGTAGACAGACATTTTTTAATCTGTCAAGATAAAATGCAAGCGGACATCCTGTATTTGAAATTTCGTCCGTAGTACCAGGGCAGCAGAAAAGCGAGGAGGTTTATCAAATATATCAGGAGTAAAATTAAATATATTGGCGCCATCTGCACAATAGTAGCTGGACTATATCCTAAATATAGCTACTATTGTGAATATAGAATTCTATATTGTTTTACTCCTAATACATGTGACTATAGAATTCTATATTCACGATGTAGTGTGGCTACTACTTTGAAGATGGCACCACATTTATTTTGTTTTACTCTTAATACATCTTATATACCTCCTCGCTTTTCTGCTACCCTGATACTGCGGACAAAATTTCAAATGAATGTGTAGTGTTTCGGCTTTAGTTACTTGAAATATTCTTTCTTGACAGACTAAAAAAGTCTGTCTAGACAAAATTTAGACATTATCTGCCGCCCCGACTCCGTTTATAATTAAAATTACCTTAAATGCAGAGAATATTTTTCTTTTAATTTAATTCTTTTAAGAGAGTGTAATTTACGAAAATACTCTCAGTTAATACTTTAAGAATATATGTATAATTGTAATAAAAATAAAAATATTTTAAAGTTACTATAACCACGTATGATATCAGCATTTAACAGTTACGCCCCTAGTATCAGGTAAGCTGAAAAACGAGGTGGTATATCAAATGTATCAGGGGTAAAATAAAATATATTATCTCCTCGATTTTTTTCTTGCTAAATAAAGTCTGTCTAAACCTAATTAAGGTAGGCATTATCAGCCGCGATTTCGTTCATAATTAAAAATTACCTTAAATGCAGAGAATAATTATTTTTCAAATTTAAATTCTTTTACGAAACTATAATTTACGAAATTTATCTCCGTAATTAGTCTACATTTGAAATTTCGTCCGTAGCATCAGGGCAGCAGAAAAGCGAGGAGGTATATCAAATATATCAGGTGTAAAATTAAATATATTGGCGCCATCTGCACAATAGTAGCTGGACTATATCCTAAATATAGCTACTATTGTGAATATAGAATTCTATATTGTTTTACTCCTAATACATGTGAATATAGAATTCTATATTCACGATATAGTGTGGCTACTACTTTGAAGATGTCGCCACATTTATTTTGTTTTACTCCTAATACATTTGATATACCTCCTCGCTTTTCTGCTACCCTGATACTACGGACGAAATTTCACCACGTATGATTAACCACGGTATGATATCAGCATTTAACAGTTACGCCCCTAGTATCAGGTAAGATGAAAAACGAGGTGGTATATCAAATGTATCAGGGGTAAAATAAAATATATTATCTCCTCGATTTTTTTCTTGCTAAATAAAGTCTGTCTAAACCTAATTAAGGTAGGCATTATCAGCCGCGATTTCGTTCATAATTAAAAATTACCTTAAATGCAGAGAATAATTATTTTTCAAATTTAAATTCTTTTACGAAACTATAATTTACGAAATTTATCTCCGTAATTAGTCTACATTTGAAATTTCGTCCGTAGCATCAGGGCAGCAGAAAAGCGAGGAGGTATATCAAATATATCAGGTGTAAAATTAAATATATTGGCGCCATCTGCACAATAGTAGCTGGACTATATCCTAAATATAGCTACTATTGTGAATATAGAATTCTATATTGTTTTACTCCTAATACATGTGAATATAGAATTCTATATTCACGATATAGTGTGGCTACTACTTTGAAGATGTCGCCACATTTATTTTGTTTTACTCCTAATACATTTGATATACCTCCTCGCTTTTCTGCTACCCTGATACTACGGACGAAATTTCAAATGAATGTGCAATGTTTCGGCTTCAGTTACTTGAAATATTCTTTCTTGGCAGACTAAAAAAAAAGGTCTGTCTAGACAAAATTTAGACATTATCTGCCGCCCCGATTCCGTTTATAATTATAATTACCTTAAATGCAGAGAATATTTTTTTTTTAATTTAATTCTTTTAAGAGAGTGTAATTTACGAAAATACTCTCAGTTACTTTAACAATATATGTATAATTGTAATAAAAAAAAAATTTTAAAGTTACTATAACCACCTGGTATGATATCAGCATTTAACAGTTACGCCCCTAGTATCAGGTAAGCTGAAAAACGAGGTGGTATATCAAATGTATCAGGGGTGAAATAAAATATATTATCTCCTCGATCTTTTTCTTGCTAAATAAAGTCTGTCTAAACCTAATTAAGGTAGGCATTATCAGCCGCGATTTCGTTCATAATTAAAAATTACCTTAAGTGCAGAGAATTATTTCTCAAATTTAAATTCTTTTACGAAACTGTAATTTATGAAATTTATCTAATTAGTCTACATTTGAAATTTCGTCCGTAGTTTCAGGGCAGCAGAAAAGCGAGGAGGTATATCAAATACATCAGGAGTAAAATTAAATATATTGGCCCCATCTGCACAATAGTAGCTGGACTATATCCTAAATATAGCTACTATTGTGAATATAGAATTCTATATTGTTTTACTCCTAATACATGTAAATATAGAATTCTATGTTCACGATATAGTGTGGCTACTACTTTGAAGATGACGCCACATTTATTTTGTTTTACTCCTAATACATTTGATATACCTCCTCGCTTTTCTGCTACCCTGATACTACGGACGAAATTTGAAATGAATGTGCAGTGTTTCGGCTTCAGTTACTTGAAATATTCTTTCTTGACAGACTAAAAAAAAGTCTGTCTAGACAAAATTTAGACATTATCTGCCGCCCTGATTCCGTTTATAATTAAAATTACCTTAAATGCCGAGAATATTTTTTTTAATTTAATTCTTTTAAGAGAGTGTAATTTACGAAAATACTCTCAGTACTTTAACAATATATGTATAATTGTAATAAAAATAAAAATATTTTAAAGTTACTATAACCACGTATGATATCAGCATTTAACAGATAAAATTACGCCCCTAGTATCAGGTAAGCTGAAAAACGAGGTGGTATATCAAATGTATCAGGGGTAAAATAAAATATATTATCTCCTCGCTCTTTTTCTTGCTAAATAAAGTCTGTCTAAACCTAATTAAGGTTGGCATTATCAGCCACGATTCCGTTCATAATTAAAAATTACCTTAAGTGCAGAGAATAATTATTTCTCAAATTTAAATTCTTTTACGAAACTGTAATTTACGAAATTTATCTCCGTAATTAACATTTGAAATTTCGTCCGTAGTATCAGGGAAGCAGAAAAGCGAGGAGGTATATCAAATGTATTAGGAGTAGATACTACTGTGAATATAGAATTCTATATTCACGATATAGTGTGGCTACTACTTTGAAGATGTCGCCACATTTATTTTGTTTTACTCCTAATACATTTGATATACCTTCTGGCTTTTCTGCTACCCTGATACTACGGACGAAATTTCAAATGAATGTGCAGTGTTTCGGCTTCAGTTACTTGAAATATTCTTTCTTGACAGACTAAAAAAAGTCTGTCTAGACAAAATTTAGACATTATCTGCCGCCCCGATTACGTTTATAATTAAAATTACCTTAAATGCAGAGAATATTTTTTTTAAATTTATTCTTTTAAGAGAGTGTAATTTACAAAAATACTCTCAGTTAATACTTTAACAATATATGTATAATTGTAATAAAAATAAAAATATTTTAAAGTTACTATAACCACCTGGTATGATATCTCAGCATTTAACAGGTGAAATTTCGTCCCTATAGTATCAGGTAAGCTGAAAACGAGGTGGTATATCAAATGTATTAGGAGTAGATACTACTGTATGACTACTGTGACGGCCCGTGATTTTTTTTTGGGACGGGAGGGCACCGGCGGTCTGAGTGTTTAATATCAAAAATTAAGTACAAACAAAAAATAAACTCAATATGCTATTTAATTAACTTGTTTGAAAATAAAATCCATCCGCCGTTCCTTACGATCAGCAGAATGATTAATAAGTCATTCATTGAAGTTTGGTGTTGATGTCAGTAATTGTTTTTCAATGGAACACATTGCTAAGGCACAGTAGTCTGCTTTCCCGCATGGTATTTCTAGAAAATGTTTTTATTCTCTTCAAAGTAGAAAAACACCGTTCACTTGATTTTTTCTATTTTGCACGCCCCCAGAGATTCGCAAAATAGCAGAAGACAATTTACAAAATCTTTCGCCAACATATTACCAATAACAAACTTTTATGACAGTTGTACTATTCAACCTTGGAAGTAAATTACAATAGTAGCATCAGAAAACTTATCATCCAACTCTGCTTAACAATTTATATTGTTAATTAGTAAATAAAATGAAGGGTACAGGTCCAAAAGGGGCTATGTCCAAAATTATGTCAAATGAAACTGAGTACGCCATCTTGTAGATTGTTGGGAGTAGAATTCGATGGTGTATAGCACACGTCCAAAAGGAGGTTAAGTCACTGTGAAAATTACACTTGAAATATTGGTGTACACCAATAAAAGGGGCTAAGTCCACATGTACACGGCCGAAAGGAGCTAAGTCCATTAGTTCGTATACAGGTTTCATTGCATAATACGCCATTACTGCATCGCATTGTGTTGCTATCATCGTTGCTGTTTGGTTTTTTAATAAACTTTCATTGGATTGTGTACTTAAAGACGGTAATCAACGATAATGGATAGTGACAGTGAGTGTGAAAAAGTGCCGTGTCAAAATAGAGGCAAGAAAAGGCAAAAACACGGTCGAATGAAAGAGGTTATGACGAAAATGAAACTACAAAGTCATGAGTTGGGTGAGTCCTGTAACTGTAAGAAAAAATGTTTTCAAAAGGTGCCGTTTGAAGCTAAAATGACTGTATTAAGGAATTTCAATACATTGAAGTCTAACGATGAGCAGAATTCCTACTTATGTGGTTTAATTTCGGTTCTGCCGGTACGCCGACGAAGGCCTAGAAAACCAGAGGAGGAAGCAAATCTTCGCACTGCTGTGTTTTCCTACAGAATTCGTTTTAGCTTGAATGATTCCCCACAGGAAATTCAGGTTTACAAACAAGCATTTATGGCCATGCATGGTATAAAGAAAAAAAAATTATCTTATCTACTAAATTCTCTAAAATTAACGGGAATAGCTCCAAGAGATAAAAGGGGCCAGAACATTAATCATCCTCGTAAAATGCAGCATAATGTTTATGAAACAATTTACAACCACATCAAATCTTTCAAAGGCAGGACAAACCACTACAGTGTAAAAGATAGCAAAAGAATTTATTTGCCCGAAGAGCTAAACATACAAAAAATGTTTAGGATGTTTTGCGATTCACATCCCACAATCAAAACGTCTTATGAGTCATACAGAAGGATTTTTAATACAAAATTTAACCTTTCCTTCGGTTATCCCCGTTCAGATACTTGTAGTGCATGCGATTCATTTATCGTCAAGAGTAAATCTCTCCAATCTGACATTTCTACTGCTCAAGATTCCGACACCAAGGAGAAGTTGGAGAACGAAAGAAAAACCATTACTGTGGAAAATGAGCTACACAAACGTAAGGCTGAAGTATTTTATAGCCGAAAAAGGGCCGCAAAAAGAAGCAGCCGCATTTCAGAAACCAAAGAAGCAATCTGTCTCGATTATGGCAAAAATCTATGTGTCCCAAACATTTCAACGAATGACGTTTATTTCAAAAGCCAGCTGAATGTGTATGTTTTTAATATTCATATTCTGTCAACTGCAAAAAGCGTTTTTTATGTTTACCCTGAAACGGTTGCGAAAAAAGGGAGCGACGACGTATGCTCTTTGCTTCACCACTTTTTATACAATTTTCTGTATCCCAAAGTGAAGGAACTCCACATATTCTGTGATTCTTGTGGAGGCCAGAACAAAAACTTTACAATGTTTCGCTTTTTGAATAATATAGTCCATAGTGAGCGCAGACTTGATTATGTTAAGGTTGTCTTTCCAATTCGTGGACACTCCTACATGGAACCTGATAAAAATATGGGCCTAATAAACGGTAAACTAAAAGCAGAGATTCCATCAGACTGGGTTGAGATTATTAAAGATGCACGTACAAAACCATGTCCATTCGACGTAGTTGACGTTGACCAAACGTATTTCCGAGCTTGGACGCTTTTTTTCAATAGTAGATACGTGAAGAAATGCCCATTCCCTTCTCGTCCAGTGAGGGAATTAGAAATTCGCGCTGGTCATCCAAAACTAATTTACTATCGTACGAGTTACAATGGGTTTTGGGCGTCAGGTGTACTGCAAGATAATAAGGTTCGAAAAAGTCAGAATTTTCCGGTGTTACTGGAAAATGAATTCATTCTTCCCCAATATCTGTATACAGGTAAATTTCATTTGTACATCAAAACAGAAAATCTTCAAATTTTCTTGTTCATTTTCAGATGCCCTTCCAATACCACCCAAAAAATTCCAACATCTGCAAGATCTAAAAATCTTTTGCAGGCAAGAGGCTCAGAACTTTTTTAACAACATTCCCACAAAATAATGGAACTGGATAACTGAATGCAGACAATTCATTTGAAAGGGACTTGGCACCTTTAGGCCGTTTAATTTGTGTATTTAGAGTTAAATACATTTTCTCTTGTATTTTAATATCAATAAATCTCGTTTCTGATACAAAAACGTTGCTTAGTAATATTTACAGTCTGTATTTCCGATTTTTATTTCAGGATTACTTAACTAATAACATGCGAACAGCGTTATATACTTTCTTTTTCATTTTTCTCACAATGGTTAATATGTGACTTAGCCCCTTTTGGACCTGTACCCTTCAAATGTTAGCATGTGTGCTTTTTATTCTTTATACAACTTCTATTGCACATGTTTGTTACATTAAAGGCTTACATTTTGACATTTAAATATAATTTGGTTCCATTTTTTTTTGTTACCAACGTCAAAACAACAAAATTAGCGTGCGATAAAGAAATACTTTTGCAACCAAAACGAATGTCGTAAAGTGAACTTTATAGCACCGAAATAGAAAAAAGCAGTTTGCACATTACACCCACACAACCAGTCTGATAAACTGTAAGAGCTTCTGTTGAATTTTCTCGTCATGGTTTTATTAGTTTTCAAACTGTGATCTTCTAGTTTAATCAATAAATCTGGTCTAGGGAGACCTAGATTTATTAATTCTGTCTTAATGTTACTAACGCAATTCATAGTTGCATTTGCACCGATAGAAATTACAACATACACTCACCGTTGTATATTACATACTGGACCGCCACCCGGACCCGGCACCATAGAGTAGTGCCCCGCCGCCTACATATATATACGCGCGCTACCCGCGCCAGTTTCATCGCTCGATTTCTAATACAGACGGGGTAGTCGCGCGAGATGCCCCGGAGCCTAGGTCAGACTGCGATTTTTAAACGCGCTGAAAAGACGGACTGTTACTTCCGAAAAATATTTGCCATCAAACAAATCAGAAAAATTACATACAAATTAGGTATTTATAATTAATTTATCTGTTAAAAGAAATTTGTCACGGGGAAATTTGTCACGGGGGGGGGGGGTGTCCCGTTGCCCTCCCTGCAGCAGCCGCCACTGTACAACATTGAGAAGATACATAGAAAATGCCGTGACATGAATATAAACTTAGAAGAACCAAATTTCCCTAAAATGTGCCCAAATTTTGATGTCCGAAGTATTTTTTCAGAAAGAGAAGAATCAGAATTAAGTAAATATCTCAAAAAATGCGGTCAATTACACAATGGTTTACCAACTAATGCTGCCAAAAGACTTGCATATGACCTCGCACTGGCCAAAAACAAGACCATACCTGAATCTTGGCGGATAACTTAGTCTGCAGGTAAGGAATGGTTCACGTCATTTTCGAAACGAAATCTCACTATTTCGTTAAGAACTCCTGAGTCAACATCAATAGTAAGATGTATGGCTTTTAATAAGCCAGTGGTATACAAATTCTATGACGATTTATTAATCATATATGAACAGTATTCAAGTTTGGGTCCGAGCAGAATATATAACACAGATGAAGCGGCTCTCACGACGGTACAAAGGTTAACAAAAATAATTGGGGTAAAGGGACAAAGAGGTGAAGGCCACGTAACTTCTGCTGAAAGAGGATCGCTCTGGGGAATTGTGTACCGCCACTCTTAATTTTCAATAGAGTTAATTTTAAGGAATATATGCTAAAAAATGCTTCACCAGGAACTATTGGTGGCGCAACCCCGTCAGGGTGGATAACTGCAGTGGATGCATCATTTTATTAACTTTGTAAAACCTACCTTAGAAGATCCGGTTTTGTTAATAATGGCCAGTCACGAAGCACAAATGTCATATGAAGTTATCAAATTAGCGAAGGATTCTGGAATAATCTTATTTACTCTGCCCTCACATACAAGCCATAAGCTACAACCCTTGGACAAATATGTTTATGGTCCCTTAAAACGATACTAAACTGAGGCTTGTAGATCAAACGGCAAAAGAATAACTATATACGAGATAGCTGAACTGCTGGGCGTTGCTTATCCGCCAGCGTTTACTCAAAATAATTGTGTGTCAGTATTTAAAAGTACAGGAATATTCCCCTTTAATAATAGTTATTTATTATACAAGGGAAAAAGTATTAGATTTTAGCTCGAGGTAATGTTTGTTAACTATGAAACTATGACTCGCTGTAACAAACCCTCGAAGTAGAGATCTTTTCTATATCCTATATGTCTATTATACGTTAGAGACCGTGCTCGCCAGAAGATGGCGGGACAACCCAATAAATTAGAATTTAAACTAATTTATTTTTAAATTATAAATACTGAAATTCATTACTACTAAATATGATAACGTGATAGATAAATAATAATTCCAAGCGAAAATTGTTAACGTCAAAACGACAGAAAACAATAACAATAATCCTACCAAAATAAATAAAAGAAACAAAATTCCTGAATATACAGAACTGTTCAAAATTAAAGTAACAATTCAATCATTTTTTGACAAAAGTTAAATCAAATATTGTGTTATATATTTATACAAATATATGTATAAATTACCATTAAAGAATTTTTTTGTATATACACACATAAGTAAAAACTATGCATTACATTTTTTTCAATTAAACATGTGCTTATTAATTAAATATTTATGACTACAAATTTTACATAGATCATCTTTATAAAGCATATGAGAGTACATAGATGGTTCTCATACAACCGTTGCTTATATGAATCGCTGCTTAATTGACTCAAAAATGCCATGTACCAACGTGATTCATATAAGCGGAATCTACTTTCAAAATATGTAATTTTGTTTGAACGGTCAAACTATACCCACAATGGGGATAAAATTAGACAGGCTATATATCCACCAACATAATTTGGATAGTCAAGGGCAGGAAAACCCAACAAAATAAATGATAACTTTTTTTAGAATGACTTCAACTATACCTGCGCAATTCCCAATATTTCTCAGTAAAAACACTATATAACTTCCTCACAATATAAAAGTTAATCAACAGGCATTCTAATTTCTATCGAATTTTCTCAAATCAATGTTCGGTAATTTTCCAAACCAATTTTCAAATTAATTCATTTCACTTACGCAACGTTTTCCCAGATGTTTGAAAATTAAATAAATAACTGCCAAAAAGCTCAATACTTGTTACCAAATAATAAAGCTTTAAACAACACTGTTCTTATCCATTCTTACACTCGAGAACAAAATACAAATATTACCTATATATATCCAATACGTAAATTCTTGTTAAAGCTGTTTTATAATCTTTATCAAGTAATAGCTGGCCATATTTAATGGAATTATTATACATTACTTACCTAATACCTTGTATGCATATATCCTGTGTGCGCTGCATTAAAAAGACATTTATTATTTATACATATAGATTTTCAGTAATGGATTTTTCGTTAGTTCGTCATATTTAGGGTCCTAATGTAGTAAAATAAAAGGTTAAATATTTATTTATTGCATAGCACCACGTATGTAATAATTATGTGGTAATTGCTAGTAATTTATTTCAATTTTTCGATTTAATCTAGTGTTAGTTACTTGTGAAGCTTTTAAGAAATCCATTGTGTCTTCCTCGAAGGTGTCCACTCTATTATTATAAAGACAGAAGCTTTTTGTGTTTGTGTTTATATGTATGTCCGAAATAATCTTCGGAACTATTCAACCAATTTGGATAGTTCTTTCACCATTGCAGAGTACCTACATTTCTTCTAGATTAACTCTGGGGTATTATTACGATAACTATTACCTACATGAAGCAATAAAAATAGAGGTGTTGTAATTTTTTTCAAAAAAGCATTTGACGCTAATGAATTAATAAATATCAATGAGTGTTGCGTACTAAGTGAAATGTATAGTGCTGCCTGTATTCTTCTGGTGGTGGAATATTCAACACCTGATTTTGATAGTTTTCTAAGCGTAGCTATCTGTATATCCCAAATAATGACAGTTTCTTGATATGTATTTTGTGCTATTTTTTTCTGAAATCGAATAATTAAATTTTAGAAAATAATTTACAATGAAAATTATCAGAAAAATCAAATCGGTTCTGTTTCTATTGTTTCACTTAGTGACTAGTCAACAAACGTTTACAACAATAAAACTTCATTACTTTTTGCAATTTTTCCTGGTTCTTTCTTCGACTAAATAACGGTGTGGAATATGAATGTCTTTGAAAAAAGTAGTGATCTAGACGACTACATTCTATCGAACATAAGTGCAGCTGCCAATGCTGCAATGGAAGACTTACTGCCAAGCAAATCTAAAGACGTATATCAAAAAGCGTACTCACTATTTGAAGATTGGTGCAATTCTAAAAACTCACAATAGTTACAAAATAAGTTCACCGCGTTTATTTCGCAAAGAAGACGAATAATTATAAATTCTCTACTTTGGGCAGCATTTTCTGTATGTTAAAATCAACTTTGTTACTGAAGAAAAGCTTTGATATTAAAACGTTTCCAAAGTTAATTGCATATTTATGGAAAAAATCCGTTGGATATCAAGCAAAAAAACCAAAGACATTTTCGCGATCAGAAATTGAGCAATTTCTCAGAGAAGCTCCCGATAAAGGTTTCCTGATGATGAAGGTAAATAAAATATCTTTTTTTTTGTGAACTATCACAACCTTCAATAAAAATCAGATAATTAAATTAAGCCCAAACACTAATTCGAGATTGTCGGTGTGATAAGCTAATGAAAATGTCTCTTGATGACATTGACGACAAAGGGGACAGTTTAGTTGTCAAAATCCAGGCACATTTTGATCTTTTTTTCAAAAATGACAATAAAATCATACTAGTCTGGTTTTTACTGTCAAGTATACAAAAGTCGATGAAACACTGTTAGCTTAAAACTTAAAATGGAACAGAAATCATCAGAGCATTGCGATGGTTATTAGCTTGCATTATGGTTACCTACGTCGTTCAGGCATTTTTTGCCTATGGCATATAGAAACGTTTAAAGCATGGCTACAGGCTGCCATATTGATATCGATTAGACAGCATCTTTTTGATCATGCCACTGTATAAAAACCGTTTTAAAACTGTTGCAATCGCTAAGACTCTTATATCAAAAAAAGCGAACTACGCCATCTGTCGGCCACAGAGATGACAAAATAGCTCTAAAATTTAAAATGTAAATTTGCAAAAGATATCATAAAAATACTAACACCAACTTGCCATTTCCATTTACCTATAATTTACTCTAATTACTAGGGCGAGGACCAGTGGCGGCCCGTGATTTTTTGGGACGGGAGGGCACCGGCGGTCTGAGTGTTTAATATCAAAAATTAAGTACAGACAAAAAATAAACTCAATATGCTATTTAATTAACTTGTTTGAAAATAAAATCCATCCGCCGTTCCTTACGATCAGCAAAATGATTAATAACTCATTCATTGAAGTTTGGTGTTGATGTCAGTAATTGTTTTTCAATGGAACACATTGCTAAGGCACATAGTCTGCTTTCCCGCATGGTATTTCTAGAAAATGTTTTTATTCTCTTCAAACTAGAAAAACACCGTTCATTTGATTTTTTCTATTTTGCACGCCCCCAGAGGTTCGCAAAATAGCAGAAGACAATTTACAAAATCTTTCGCCAACATAGTCTCGACATATTATCAAAAACAAACATTTATAACAGTTGTACTATTCAAACTTGGAAGTAAATTACAATAGTAGTATCAGAAAACTTATCTATGAGATTATCATCCAACTCTGCTTAACAATTTATATTGTTAATTAGTAAATAAAATGTTAGCATGTGTGCTTTTATTCTTTGTACAACTTCTATTGCACATGTTTGTTACATTAAAGGCTTACATTTTGACATTTAAGTATGAGTTGGTTCCATTATTTTTTGTTACCAACGTCAAAACAACAAAACTAGCGTGCGATAAAGAAATACTTTTGCAACCAAAACGGATGTCGTAAAGTGAACTTTATAGCACCGAAATAGAAAAAAGCATTTTGCACATATTACACCCACACAACCAGTCTGATAAACTGTAAGAGCTTCTGTTGAATTTTCTCGTCACGGTTTTATTAGTTTTCAAATTGTGATCTTCTAGTTTAATCAATAAATCTGGTCTAGGAAGACCTAGATTTTTTAATTCTGTCTTAATGTTACTAACGCAATATATAGTTGCATTTGCACCGATAGAAATGACAACATACACTCACCGTTGTATATTACATACTGGACCGCCACCCGGACCCGGCACCATAGAGTAGTGCCCCGCCACCTACATATATACGCGCGCTACCCGCGCCAGTTTCATCGCTCGATTTGTAATACAGACGGGGCAGTCGCGCGAGATGCCCCGGAGCCTGCGTCAGACTGCGATTTTTAAACGCGCTGAAAAGACGGACTGTTACTTCCGAAAACATATTATTTGTCATCAAACAAATCAGAAAAATTACATACAAATTAGGTATTTATAATTCATTTATCTGTTAAAAGAAATTTGTCAAGGGGGGGCAGTGCCCCGTTGCCCTCCCTTCAGCAGCCGCCACTGGCGAGGACACGAACGGTTGATGACTCATCGCCCATGGGCGCACTATTGAAATGTTGTATTTTTAAAGAGGTTTTAATTTTATTTATATAATTGGATAACAAGTGGCTGGTGATCTATAAAATACAAAATACCTTATTATTTCTTCATTTGCTCTTCCGTAAGAGTTGTTCTCTTTGAATTAAGTACATCCTTGTAGATAGAAACGTCCTTTCTACATCGCAACTGGTTATAGGTGCGTACTGGGTATATTATTTTATTTCAGCGTATTTAGTAGTTAAATTTTGTGTCATTGCCGCAATGTTATTAAATCTGGATTTCTATTAAAAACTGCGTCTAACTTTTACTCCGAGGGCCACATCCGAAGTCACTTGGAATACTTTTGAAATTATACTAGCCACATCTAATGTGATTAGTTTAGGCAAATTTCTAAAGTGTTCCTGAAGGAATAACAACTGATTTTTTTAATTTGGGATTTGTGTTAGTTCCTTGCTCTCAGAAATATTTCGAGCATCGTCATATAAACATCTAACGAAATTCTCTGCATAAAAACTAGTAGTTTCCAACCATGTTCCCCATCTAGTTATTACTGGCGAGGGAGGCAGTGAAAAGATAGACGTTTTTCCTTGTAAAGAGCTACCCTCAGTGGTGCTTTTCTGAAAACTTCTTTTAAAGCGGATGAAAACTTCTTTTAAAGCGGCTACAAGCCTATCAACTTCCGGATAGGTGTGTCTGATATATTCACAGATTCTGTGCGGTGTAGGTATGTGCTACACAAGTAATATGCAGCATACAAGGATATGTTTCTTTTAAAAGTGTGCCTGTTTTTAACATATATGCGACACTGTCACTAACAAAAGTATTTTTTCCTTGTACCTGTCGTCTGAATGAAGCATTTTGTGCAAATTCTCCTTAATGGTTTTAGCAACTGTTTCCGCATCAGCTGTTATATGTAATAGTTGAATGTAGTACACCAGCTACAACATTTACCGCACAGCTCCCTAATATATCGACAGTTTTGTCGGCACTTATCCATAGGTACTGATTTGAAAGATGTCTTCTAATGCATTCTACTGTTTTCGTGAAGCACTTAGAAACACGATATTTGCGTAAGGTGGATTCATCAGGAATATTTCGACTAGTATATTTTTTAAGAAATGTTTTGAAAGTGGAATTGTCAATTTCCGTTAATGGGATACTAGCCGCCATTAAAGCTTCACAGAGTTCTTCGTTAAAGTTGTCAGCGTTCAACGGGTCCAATGTATGTCTATGTTTTAGCGATGCTAAGTGAAGTTGTACGTGCACTTTTTGGGCATGCTGTAACGATATTTTCAGACTTTGCAATAAATATCGGAATAACTGATATTGGACATACCTACAATCAGTATGACCCTCAATCCAACTCGCCATTGTTTCACGATGTATTTCTCGATGTTCTCCCATATCATATCTGAAAAAGTAACATAAACAAGGTTCTAGATCTAAATAAATGATTTTTTGTTGTCGTTTTCAATAACTTTTCAAGTACCTAAGCAACAGATGTTGCAGTTCACCATACGAATAATTCTATTTTCTGCTGTGTATTCAGTAACTGTGTGTTGTTTACATTATTTCTTTGCTCCGTTGTAACTCCGTCGTAGTTTAAACCTGGGACGTCCGCGCCCTACTAATTACATAGATGAATCATGCAAAAATAGAGTTTTACTTGTCTTAAACAATATTAGAGACTAAATGTAAATAGACAAATATGAACATTGAAATTTAGTGAAGAGAAACGCACGGTTTTGGGTGTGAGTCACTGTACATTATGTAAATATAAGTATTATTGAATTTAATGTGTACAATCCTGACTTTCTGAAAATATTTGTCAAGCAAATTACATAACAAACTAGCAATTACCGGAATTATTTAAGCAATGAGTTACTCTTGATATTTTGATAGTATAGGTACATTCGTGACGTCAATTCACTTTCCTTATATTTAAAATATATATGTTTTTAATTATATAGTTTCCGTAGAGTCGGAACAAATCAGTATGTATAGATGTAATTAATGTCACAAAAAGTACTTTGGTAGAATAAAATTATGGATAGATTTTTTTTTGTAACATGAGATACAATCAGTCCAGCTTAAACGTTGCATTCCTGATACAATTTATCAGTATATACTTGAATAGTATCTCATGCTGTACCTTTCAATATGTGTCTGTACTTTACACTATACTGTAATAAGAAAAAAAAACTTGAAACTCTCTTATTTTATAATTAAATTAGCTTCTTCTCTTCTTCTTCTTTTAGCTAGGGTCATCCCCTGTTTGCCTGGCCTGTTTCTATTCAGCGGATGAGGAAAACCAACTTTGTCCCCATCTCTTGGGAGGTCGTCCTTGTTGTCTCTTTCCATTGGGTCTCTCATGTTTGCATATATATGCTAGTCTGTTGGTTTGCATTCTCTCGACATGGTCATTCCATTCCTTCCTTCTTCGCTTACTCCACTTCACCACATCCTGCACTCCGCATCCTTCTCTTATGGAACTACTCGTCTGTCTATCTCGTAACGTGACATTCGCTATTTTTCTGAGAATCTTCATTTCTATTGTTCTAATTTTTTGTTTAGTTTTCTTGGTATCTGCTCTTGTCTCCGTCGAGTATGTTAGTACTGGGCGAACCATAGCTTTGTATACTCGTACTTTACTTTCCTTAGTAAGGTATTTGTTCCGCCAGACCATTGTGTTTAGATACCCGGTTACTTGTGTCGCCTTCACTGCCTGTTGTTGAACCTCCGCCCGAAGATCTCTTTGACTCGTTACCTCGGCACCAAGATACCTGAAGCTCATTACCTGTTGAACAACGGATCCGTCTATTTCTAGTTTACAACGAAGTGGCTGCTTACATATTACCATGCACTTAGTTTTGTCTTTGGAGATGTTCATATTATATTTTTTGCTGGTAATGTTGAATTGATGCAAAAGTCTTTGTAAGTTATCTTCGCTGTCTGCTAGGAGCACTGCATCATCGGCGTAACATACTATGTTTACGTTGTGTGTTCCCATAGGGTAACCATCTTTTCCTCTTATTGATTCTATCATACGGTCCATTATTAAATTGAATAAGAAGGGGCTCAACGAATCCCCTTGTCGTATGCCAATGTTTATCTTGATTGGTTTTGTAATTCCATCAGATGTTTTGATTCTAGTCGACGTGTTAGTGTTGATATTATTGACCAATTCCACAAGGGTATGTGGTACGTCATATTCATGTAAAATTTTCAAGACGTCGTTTCTTCTCACACGGTCGAAAGCCTTGCTTAAATCCACGAAGCACATAAATATCGGGTTGTTATATTCGATTGATTTTTCTACCAATTGGCGTATGATGAAAATGGCATCTGTTGTACTACGATTCTTTCTGAACCCCTGTTGCTCCTCTGATATTTGTATTGTTTCTTGCAATAGATTTCTAATTATGGCTGTAAACAATTTAAGGATTGTATTCAACAGAGTAATTCCGCGGTAATTGTCCTGTGTCTTCTTCTCCCCTTTTTTGTGTAACGGAATCGTGTAACTGTTTTTCCAGTCCTCCGGTACCTTTTTAGTGGCCAGCACGTTCGACAGCAGCTCGTGCAGAGCCTCTTCCAAGCAATCGCCACCGTACTTAAGTAATTCATTATATATACCATCCGGACCCGGAGATTTTCGTGATTTTAGCTTTTTTATGGATTCTTGTATTATTTCTCTAGTAAGATATACCGGGGTCTTGTTATGATGTCTTTCTTCGATATTTTCCAAGCTATCCTCTTGAATTTTATATAGCTGACTGAATTATTCATGCCATTGGTCAGTTTTAATAGCTGGTATTTGTATATGTTCTGCTACTTCCTTTTTCTGGTTTCGCAACGTCTTCCAAATATTTCTTTGGGTTCCATATAAGTCATGCTCTAAGTCTTTAGTGTATTTTTCCCAATAACTTTCTTTTATTTTTCGAATTGCTTGGTTGTTGACGTTTCTTATCAATTTGTATTCTTCATATTTTTGCGCTGTTGGATTCTTTTTATATTGTAGAAATGCGTGTTTCTTTTCTTGAGCCAGTGTTTTTATTCTTTCGTCAAACCAAGGAGTTCTGTTATTCCCAGTGCCGGAGGTGATTGTTCTTTTCCCCAATGCCTCTTCAGCTGTTTTTAAAATTATATTTTTAATTTCGTTCCACTCGTCGTCAACTGAGGTATTTTTATTGCCTTTTATATTTCTGAGACTCTGTGCTAGCCTCGTGGTATATAACTGTCTGGTGGTGGGATCTTCTATCTTTTCGATGCAGATTTTTTCATATTTCACTTGCCTGGTTTTCTTGATTATCATGTCTAGTTTCAATTTACACAGCAGCAGTCCATGATCAGAACCAACATTGGCAGACGTCAAAGTTCTCACGTCCAGAATTTGTTTTGGATGAAATTCTCTGTTCGTCAAAACAAAGTCAATCATTGATGCTTGCCCTCTAGTGTTACTCCAGGTAAACTTTTGTTGAATTCGGTGATCGTAAAAGGTGTTGTTTATTCTTAATTGGTTAATACAGCAGAATTCTATTAATTCTTCTCCACTCTCATTTAGTGTTTCCTCGTTAAATCTTTGTTTGATTCCTGCTATAGGTTTGTTCCCAATTCTCGCATTCCAGTCTCCCATTAGTATTGTTTTTTCTTCCATAGGTATTCCATTAACAACTTGTTGAAGTTTTTCATAGAAGCATTCCCTTTCTAGTTTCGTTTTATTGATGTCTGGGGCGTATACCGATATTACGTGTAGCCTTGTTCTTGCCAACCCTAGAGAAACCACTAGTATTCTTTCGTTCACGTATTTGATGTCGGTTATGGCGTTGGCGAACTTTTTGTGAATTACCATGCCAACACCCGCGTGGGCTCTTTCTGCTTTGTCTACTCCTTTATATATGAACGCGTAGTTCCCTTTCTGCGTTGTTCCAGCACCTTTTTTCTTCGTCTCGCAGACTGCGCATATGTCAATGTTTTGCTCTTCCAGCTCTGTTATTATTTCTTGTTCTCTATTCGTCCAGGATAGAATGTTCCATGTCGCAATTCGTAATATGTTCCGTTTTCTGTGTTGTTAAATTAGCAATTACACATAAACATCTAATTGAAGAGGACACCAATATTTTTCATAATCAATCAGATAGGTATTAAAAAATATTATTTTGTATTAGTGAGTTTTGCTACAACATCTATAGTTTATTTAGTAAATAAACTATAGAAATTTAACATGTAAGCGCTTAACCTTCCTGAAGCATAAATCATCTACGCAACGTCTGATTTACCGTGCTGTATTCGCAAAAAAACTGTTATCAGTTAAGAGTAAAAGTGTTATTTCGGCTCGAATTTTTAATATTTGTATATAAACATTACCCAAGAGCCAGTTTTAAATACTTCTATACTCTAAATATATCTACCTGGCTAAAAATCATAACTAGCGAGATATTCGCAAAAAACTGCAAGACCTATTCAAGATTTTAAGTTGAGAGCTTTACGGATTATTAATCAATGAAGCTCTCAAATTAAAATCTTAAATAGTTCTTAAAATATAGCAATATTTAAAACTTAATTTTAATGAATGTACAGTTCTGTGCAATAAATTGGCGTACACTTAATATACGCTTATGTAAATATGACTTTTGTTTGAATACCTGTCATGTATGACAAATTGAATTGACGCTATAATTCCATTTGTCAACTTAACTTAAGCCATTTTCACAATGGCAAAATAATGTCCAAATTTGCAATAAGACGTGTACGCCAATTTATTGCACAAAACTGTACATCTACTGGCTGCCGATCCGATTTTCAGTCTAAATAGAAAGAGTACTTCTATTATTTTATTTTTAAGGGGGCGTTTGAATCATAGAAAACAACATAATGTAATAAGTCATAATATCCTCCTACGTATGGTATAGGTGTTTAATTTACACAAATTCTTTTTATAAAATTTGTATTTCAATTTTATGAAAAGAACCCCTTTACCCTATGACGCGTGTTTCGTAGAAGATAAATATAACAGAAATTTTGACAATGATGTTATTAATTTGGTTTATTTGCATATTTTAAATAATTGGTAAAGAACGGCCATATTTGTATTTTGTACCTTGCAGGATTCCCAAAAAGAGTGAACGAAATCCGAAAATACTGTAGTGTGACTGGTTATCTAAGGAAATTAACACATAATCATGAATATCTGAGTTTATATAAGCAAGTAATAACAAAAAACAAAAAACACACTTGGTATTGTTTTACAAATAAATATAATTAAAAACTCGATGTACATTTCGCCTTGCGGCATCGTCAGGAGTTCTCGAGAAACTAAAGTAAAATTTAATATACTGTAACTACCTACTTCTAACAAAAATGTAAATAAAAATGTACAAAAATAGAAAATTATGAAAAGGTCATGGCTTATCTGGAAAGACCGTTTTTACAAGGCTAGGGTTTATTAGCGGAGAATTTATGAGTTCTGTTTGTTCATTAAGAACATTGCCTGGTTGTAAAAGTAAACTTTCTTTTATAAAATAACCTTCTAGAACATTCATTTTTTTACTTTTATTTAAACTATACAGTACTTCTAAATTGTCTATTGAAAATTAATGTCCCGTGTCTAAAACATGGTTAGCTACACTTGAATTTTCATAATTTAATTTAACTATAAATCATTGAATTAAACGCAGCATGTTTGACGTTAGTGGGATGATTGGAGGTATTTGGTATCAATCCCACTAACGTCAAACATGCTGCGTTTAATGCATCAATGGCGCATGCGTAAAGAATACGCTCACTAGTGAGTGTAGAATTTTTCCGCTCACAAAAATGGTGGCCGCTCCTGAACATGTTCAGCGTGAGCGGTCGTCTACTGGACATGATCACTGAACCGTTGCGCAACTGTTGTGTCTGCTGAATGAAAGCATTATAGGTAAACAAAATATAACCACACATTCAATTTTGAATCCATTTTGCTGTGAAATTATAAACAGTAGTTTTTATTCCGAGTTAAGATAGACACTACTTGAGCAGCAATAACTAAGCTTGGGAAGGATGTTATATGTTCAAAAATGTATTTTCTTAAATTATATTCGACATACAGAACTTCTGTACAACTGCCAACTTTAATGAAATGTTTAAACGATATTTGTATTTTTTATTACAGGTTTTCAAAATGTTGTTTTTCATGAAATTTTTGTCAAGGAATCTGGTAATGTATTTAGAGCATAAAATTCACAGTATCATGACGGTTGTAATTATTTTTACAGGTTGACAAGTATTTGCGAAAAATCAAATCAATTTTTTCAAATGAAAGGCCTACATTTTTATTTAAATCTTATGTAATCCTTTAAATTTGCGTCAAGACTTGCTATACATCTGCAAAAAATGTTTTCACCAAAATTTTTAATATCACCACTCCAATCTCTAACTCTCGGGCATTGTGAAGACCAAAGAGTAGGGCGCGGACATGACCGGTTTAAACTACGACGAAGTTACAACGGAGCAAAGAAATAATGTAAACACACGCTTACTGAATAGCACTAATTCATATGGTGAACTGCAACATCGATTTACGCCCGAGAAGTGCCCGGGAATGAGAGCAAAAAATGTCCATAAAATAAGGAATTTATGAGTAAAATCCTTTTTTCATCGGCGTAGATAGGAGCGTGAGGGTTTTTAAAATTTATTATATTTACCTTATATTTCGCAAGAGAAATAAAATTTTCATTCATACTTACGTTAGTTTCGTTCTTTCATTGTTTTGACTGTTAATTACGTACTTCGTAATTTTTGTAATAGTCTGTTTATTACCAGTTTATTGAATCGCCTTCTTCCAATTATCTAGACGTAAGTGTGCACTGGATTTCATTTAGTTTCAATAACATACGCGTACATTTTTAGTTATCATTTATTTAGATCTAGAACGTTGTTTATGTTACTTTTTCTGATATCAAAATGAATTGTCAGTGTTTCCAAAACTTATTACAAAGTCTGTAAAATATCGTTACAGAATGCCAAAAAATCGCACGTTCGTCACTTAGTTTTGCTAAAACATACACGAATTAGTTTTTATGCAGAGCATTTCGATAGTTTACAAAATTTCGTTACATGTTTAAATGACGATGCTCGCAGTATTTCTCAGTGCAAGGAACTAACACAAATCCCAAATTTAAAAAATCAGTTGTTATTCCTTCAGGAACACTTTGAAAATTTGCCTAAACTAATCACATATTTTGAAAATCGAAATCTCAAATTAAAAGATGGATTAACCACATTAGATGTGGGCTATTAATAATTTCAAAAGTATTCCAAGTGACTTCGGATGTGACCTTCTGCAACAGTTAGACGCAGTTTTTAATTGAAATCCAGATTTAATAACATTGCGGCAATTGTGTATGCTAAATACGCTAAAATAAAACAATATTTCCAGTACGCACCTATAATAACGTATTTTGTATTTTAAAGATCACCAGCTACTTGTTATCCAATTATATAAATAAAATTAAAATCGCTTTAAAAATACATTTCAATAGTGCGCCCATGGGCGATGAGTCATCAACCGTTCGTGTCCGCGCCCTACCAAGGAGTATTGATTATATAAAAGACATAAAATAAACATAATATATTTGAATGGTTCCATTTATTAAAAAATATATAAATGATGAAATTTTCTGTTTCTAATATTCGTAACATTTTCTACAAAGCTAAACTGAATAAATTTTAGTTACCGAACAAAGAAGTAGTGAGTAACAGATAATTCTTTCGAAATAAACTACTAGAAAAATATCGCAAAAGAATGAATGGGGAATTAGTCACCGTCATTCCAGAAGCCACGAGATGTGTATAAAAAGGGACTTCCAGGAGCAAGAGGGGATTATTATTAATTCAGTTAGGAATGTATAAAATAATAAATATAAATAAGTTCTAATAAATATTTTTAGTACGTTTAAGTTTGTTCGATATTGGATTGTCCGCAAGAGCTGTTGCTCAAGAATTAAAGGTAAGCCATACATCTATAAATAAATTGCTGCGTAAATGGACCGTTCAGTATACAATTCGAAGGCAACCAGGTTCAGGTAGACGAAGAGCTACCACAGATGAAGAGGACAGAACTTTATCACAATATGTCTAGACGGATGGATGTCTTTTGATGGGTCAGGGGTTATATGAAAAATAGAGTGCCATTTAAACAGTACGAAATATAGGGATATAATAGCTAATGTCATGTTGCCTAGTGCCTGTACTGCGCGATGACTTTCTGTTTCAACAAAATAACTCACCGATACATAACATAGTGGTTCAGCAGTGAATCGAAATTGCAAATATTGGAACTCTACCCTGGCCCCCTAAGTATACAACAATTCAAATCAATTATGGAATCAAATTAAAACTACCTGGGAAGATGTCACCGTGGACTAATGCCAGAAACTTGTCGACAGCATGCCGTCCCGGTCAGCACAAGTAATAGAAAATAACGGAGGGTGGACACACAATTAATTTATATATTTTAAACATTAAATTTATTATTTATATACATTATTTTTCTTTACATTTTATTATCTTTTGTTTTGTTATATTATTTTTTAAGTTTCGTATAAATACATTCTACCATTTTCTAATGCCGCCTCTACACATTGCCGAACATTCAGCAAATTACGCCGAACAGCGATGTGTAGACAGTTTATTCGGCAAATATTAGATATTCGCCAATATTCGCGCTGAACACGAATGCCGGTCCGTTCGGAGTCGGTTTTCGTTTCACACATCAAAGAACATTCGTATCCGAACACAAATAATCGGACTACACATCGTATACTGAAGTGAGATGAATACCTATATAAGCAGATAAATTCGTAAACATAACCTATAATTTAAAGATTTCAAATTAAAAAAGATATTATTCTGTATACGTTAATGAATTATGGCGGAGTGGAGTAATGACTTGATATTCGAATAATAATTGCAAGTACTCATGTAGTATAATGCAGCAGCAACTTGTTTACCTTCCATCATTCTATCTTCTTTTCAACGCGAATATTGCGAATACGATGTGTGGATAGGCAATTCGTGCATATTTGCGCACGAATTATTTGACGAAACATTCGTATACGAATCATCGGCGAAGTGTAGAGGCGGCATAATAATTGTCAAAAATATCAGTGAAACAGTAAATCAAGAAAATATAAATTCCCTTATACATGTGTATATCAATCTCAACAAATCAGTGGAAATTCATATGAAACTAAACACACAAAACACAATATGCACATTATTCAATATGTATGGAGGTATTATCCCTGAAAATGAAAGATGGGTATGAATTTAATCGGAATGAATTTTTTGTGGAAACATTTTTTGCAGCTAAGCACGTACCTATATACAATTTTTATTTTAGAAATAAAACGACATTAGAGTTTTCAATACATCTATTAAATCATAAAAATTGAAAATATTCTCAAAAATAAAAATAGATAAAGTTTAAAGCGAATTATATAACAATAAGAATTCATGTACAGTTGGATTTATTATCAAATTTACTTATGTATCACTAAGACTAGGTTACTTTTCTTTATTTAAGGCTTGTATAAATTCCTCTAATTTCTCTTGAATCTGTCGGACTCGTTTCAATTCTTCCGCAAGCAGAACTCTTCTACCGGTTAAGAGCGTTTGTTTTTTCTCAGCGTCCTGACTGTAATCGTCTAATACTTCTTTGATTTCTTTGTCTAAACGTCTCGCCTCTCTGTTCATAATTTGCTGGCGCAGAGCGTTCGACGTTACCTTCATCATTTGTTGTATACGATGGAAGAGCACCACGTCACCGCAATCGACGTCCATCTGTTGATGGTACATGTAGAATGCCTTGCGACAATCATACGCTCTGCCTAGAGCTTGGTTCAAGAAATGCTGCCTATACACGGGATGCCAAACTTCTCTGATGAATTCGTTATCCACTTCAACATTGCCTCTTTGTAGATTTTTTCTGATCGTCGTTAATTCGTCATAGCTCAGGGTTGGTGGATGTTTCTGAAACGAAATGATATTTAGCATAAAATATAGTTCAATTAACGAAACAGACAAGTCAAGTTCATAATACGTGGGATGTTTCCGCTGAGCATTTCTAGTAGGCGATGATATTTTGCGACAAATTTTGTATGACAATTTCAATGAGTTGTTTACAAGTTTAGTTATAGTAACAGTTGTCAAATATACCTGATTATTTGTTAGTTACATTGGTTTAAATTACTTCTTTCGCCAATAAATTATGAAACTGAACAAAGGACCATTAACCAGCGGTGATTTTTTTACAATTTCAAGCGTGGCTTTAGCCGCGAAGAATGTTTTGAGGAAATGAGTGAAGTTGAAATGTAGGTTGCTATTTAAAAATAACAAGATACTGATATTTTCTGGATGAAAAGTTTAACATTCTTTCTGATCACCCTGTATTATTTTGAAAAGTTTGTAATACCGTGTTTGAAGCAGTATACTTTCCAAAATAAATACACAGAATTTTAAATATGTGCATATATTCAATTATTGGGAATGTTGTTATGAGTAATAGCCTGCAGCTATTAATTTTTTTTTTACAAAAATCGAAATACTTCGAAAGTGGCTAACTTCAAAGGCAACGTTTATTAGACAAACTAGCCTTAAAATTAAGTCGGAAATACGGAACAGTCATAAAAAATGGAGCATTCCACAGCCTACTTACAAGCCGTGAAGTTGGAGATCTGGCAACGGTGCGTGTGGTTCTCATTCTATGTAATTTTCACGAGTCCATGTGCATATGATGTGTTTGAATCAAAAACATTTGAGAAGAAGTATTTACAAAGTTAAAATCAATCTCGGGAAGTACCTATGGGTAAACGATTCGTATTTTCGTAAATGTGGCCGATAACATTATTAAACATAACCTCAAAGTGTCAACACGTTCTTTGTAATCATTTGTTTGCTGTTTATAAGTTTGATTAACAAATACATTTGGAGAAGGTAAGAACAATATACATTTACTAGTTTTGTTCATTTTTTTACAACTGCGTGATGTTTTAGATGCCATGATTGTGCTGTCTCTCATTCTGTAAATCGAACTACAACATACACTTGAACAGGAAGATCTACAAACAACCTTTTGATTTTCAAAGGAAAATTAATAACGTAAAAAGTGGTTACGAGCAATTAATAGAGAAAATTTCGTCGCCACAGGGAATTCAGTGGTTTGCTGTAAACATTTTGATGAAGGTGAAATACACGGTTTTAGTCGTATAAAGATAAGGAAGGTGAAAGTGCAAAATGGTTTCAAGTATCGTTATTAATAAATAGTGTATAGTTACAGTTTACGTTAGTAATACCGAATTAGCATCATGGCCTCAGTTACAAAATTGGTTAGCAAGATATATCTAGGTAGTTTTTGCAGTGATTTATGTATAAACACTGAATATTACAAGTATACATAGTGGTTTTGCTGTTCATTCAATTAAAAAGAAAATTAAGTGTGTGAATTGTACAAATTTGGTAATGAAAAGTAATGATGCTTTGTTTGGTGATGCTTATTGTGGTTATCTGCAGAGAGGCGGACTTTGTGCAGCAACTGATGAAGTAGGTTATGTGTATTTTCACTTATGTGCAATATTTGCTTTTATAACAAAAAGGTATGAGGTATGAGGTATTAACCTCATTAGCAATTAAAAGTGTATAAAGTCTGATAACTTTTATATTGAAGAGAAAATTACCTCTTTGAATAATTAGCGAATATTATTAAAAATGTTGAAATATTAATAATGTTTTTTATACGTTTCCCTTTTCTACATCCGTTCTTCATCACATTATACCTACCTACCTAAATTTTAAAAAAGAATTAACTACCAAAAAACCTATTTTAGATTAGGTACGCGGTTAATCTATCCCACTTTCTGCGCCTGCTCAAGTCCACGAGTAGAGCCACTTGAAGGCAATTAGGCGGTGTTGCTAATTTTAACTTCACGGCTTGTAAGTAAAGACGACTGTGGGCATTCCATTTAAAATAAGGAAGTCGATATCCATTTCCGGTGTAATCGGAAGAAGCAAAAATTCCAAACTATTTTAATTCGAAAGAGCGTAACGCGAAACTAATATTTGCGAAATTTCAGAACTCCATTCTTATTAGTTTGCTATATTCCAACGAAATCTCGTCGTGATATACCCTGTGTATGCCTGATCTTTCTTTGTTGTAGGGTTTTTCCATTTTTAATTTGGACACATATGGCAGTGACATGATTTACTTAGTTAATAAAATCGCCTGTCAAACATAGTTTATATCTACAGTTTCTGTCATGATTTATTAATTTATTTTAGTAATGTGTCAATTTCAAATGAAGACATGCTCACATTACTTTGTCTGTGGACTTTGTAATGGAAACTCCCGTAATGCAGCGAGAGAATATCGAAATAGATTTCCTAATATACGTAAACCATCACAGCTCGTATTCGGCGCAATATTTTGAAATTATTAGTTTCATTTAAATTAAAAATAAATATTTTACAATTTGTTTGTGAAGTGTTGCTTATCAATCGCGTCATTACTACTTTTATCATTAAAAGTGCTCTAAAATTGAACACAAAGCATAAAATTGCATCTCGCGGTGGACCGGAGGCCAGGGCACCTGATTAGCGATCGGGAAATCGCAGGTTCGTATCTCACCCGTAAATAATTTTTTATAATTAAATGTAGCTAATTAATTATCAGTTCAAAGCAAAATATCATAATTTGAATTTCAAACACTGTATTTAAAATGTATACAAATTTCGCGTTGTTGTTACTACCATAAAATACTTATTTATATTATTAATAATTACCTCATCTGAATGTAATATTTTATCCAATTCTGATTTCACACTATTGCATTTTTGCTGTTCCTCAGACAGATATCGCCAATATATCCATCTCTCCCTAAACGATGGTCCCAACATTTTCTTGAGAAAACTTTCGTTTTGCTTAAGTTTATGTTTCACACTAGATTCCAGAAACTTAACGGCACTATCCCAGTCCCTTTTGTCGCTAACAGTCCGATCTTCTAGCGTATTCAACTGTATCACTCTCAACATTTCGGAAGCCTTGTCCTCCCAGGAATGTCTGCGCATCGCTTCCGTAACCACGGCCGTCTTTAACTGATCGAATATGTCATCGTGATCGGTCGCTTGTGATGCCTTGTCCAGGAATCTGTTGAATTCGTCTCTTAGTGTGTCCCAACCGCATTCGACCGATTTAGCCGGTAAACCTTGTTCCGTCCATTGACGAAGTTTTATATCCATAGCTGTATGGAAAGTGGCTGAAAAATGAACAATAATGTGCTATTAAGTGCTTAGACATTTAAATTACTCAAAAAATTCAAATGCAAGGAATTATGTAAGAATGAGAATCTACTTAAAGTGAATCTTAAAAAGCATATACCGGGTGACCCAAGTTTTACTGTCACCGCCAAAATGGATCTTATGTAGCGCGAAATCAAAAATTATATTGATAAAGGTTTGCCATGGAATGTAAAACGTCCGTCTTAGATATCATTCTTTTGAGATAATTCGGATTAAATTATCATGTTAACTGTCATACTGACATTTGACTGACATAAAATTTGTAAATATATGTTTATTTAAAATGATTTACATGTCTGAATCACATAACACGAAAATTATCCAAGCATAAACGCTTACTGCATTCCCAAATACCATTAATTAGCACACCTGTTCTAAAACAAGCTTCGATCATGTAATTTTTGTGTGAGTGATATAATTTAAGACAGACGTTTTACATTCCATGGCAAAACTTTATCAATAGAATTTTTGAACTCGCGGTAAAAGACAAATGATCAAATTTTGTGAAGAGTTAAATTGAAATGCATACTACATATTTAATAAAAAAATCTGCAAAATAATAATAATGCTTTATTGTCGTAAATTTCATAACAAAAACATTGGCAGTGTAAACAAATTATTTAATAACTCGTTAAAGTTATAGAAGGCCCTGTCTAAAAGATAAGTTTTCAAATTACGTTCAAAAGCGTTTGTATTTACATCGGCAGCTACCTTTAAATACTCAGGTAGTGCATTAAAAGCTGCGATAGCTTTATAATAAGGCCCCCTCTCGTAGCAGCTAGACCTATGCGATGGCACGGACAAATTAAACCCATTGCGTGTGGTCATAGAGATATAAACCTGATTATTCCGAACAAACCGTTACGAGTTTCTCTGCGCTATAGCATAACCAGTTAATAATATACAAACAAGAAAGCGTTAAAACCTTGGAGTTACGGAAAAGATACCTGCAGGGGGTCAAAAAATGCGTACCACACATTGATCGAATTACTCTCTTTTGCAAAAAAAATATAAAGTTGAAACTGGTGGATGATCCCCAAAAGACAATTGCATATCGTAGGCGAGATTCTATACTACCATAATAAAATGTTTAAAATGTGTGAGTGGCAGCCAAAACAACATAATATTGATAGAGTAGTAATGTAATATCTGAAGAAGCTACATCGTAGTGAAACATGTCATATTTTTGAAAAAATTTTGATTATGCTGGAAATTAGTTGTAAATTGTGTTTTACTTCAACCCTAATTAAAAAAAAAAACAACAACAATTTTTGGAATTGACTTCATTTCATTATTATGATGCAGATATTTTTTTAAATTGCGTTTTACGATATTTTATTCATTTATAAATTTTTCAAAATGAAGGATTTGAAGAACTATAGATAAAAGAGTGTGTAACCTTTTGCACCTGTTATAAAACTATTTTTTAAGCCACTCGTCAGTATCCCACTGTTTAACATTACAAACGGAATTTCGCAACCGTCAATGAATTTTCCTACTGCTTGATTATGTAAACAATCATCAGTGCTTTTTTACAAGTTCATGCCAGCAACTGACGCATATTCCCCCCTCCACGATTTTATTTCAACTCGCTATGATGTCAACTATTTATAAAAAAATTCAACCGGTTTACTATTTCTTTAAAAAACTTTCTTTTAACACTTTCACATCCTCTTACATCCACACCCACATCCACTGTGTGCGCGTCAGCTGACGCTTGGTCAGTTATTAGTAGGGGGCGGACATGACCGGTTTAAACTACGACGAAGTTACAACGGAGCAAAGAAATAATGTAAACAACACCCACTTACTGAATAGCACTAATTCATATAGTGAACTTCAACATCTGTTTACGCCCGAGAAGTGCCCGAGAATGAGAGCAAAAAATGCTCATAAAATAAGGAATTTATGAGTAAAATCCTTTCTACATCGGCGTAGATATCAGCGTCAGGGGTTTTTAAAATTTATTATATTTACCTTATATTTCGCAAGATAAATAATGTAAATATGTATATACCTATTGTTATTTAGTTATACAGTATGTCCACGGATAGACATCCCAATAGGACAAATGGACCAAAAATTTCGTTTTTCGACAAAAAGTCATTCTTGATAAAAAGTTCTGCATCTCGAAAAAATGTAGTCTACGAGGAGAATTTTTGTTTTTTTTATACAGGGTACCCATAAAATATAAAAACATTAAATACCATCAAGAATAAACTACCTTTATTTATCGTTTTAAAGTAAAATGGCTAATAAAAAAAAGGTTTTAAATCCTATTCAGTGCTTACATAAGAAACGTATTAAACAAAAAGATTGCACAACAAAAAGAACTACATTGCACAACACAAAGAACAATTATTTATTCAAATACGCCTCCCCCGTGTTCGACGCATTTTTCAAATTGCCGTCTAATGTGATCATAACTTTTTCTTACCTCCTCGAGGGAAATCATTTGTATTGACTGTAAAATCCTCTGTTTCAAAATATCAACATTATTTTCAATGGGTTGTTGAAAAGTTAATTGCTTTAAACGGCCCCAAAGGTACGCGTCTGAAATCGTGAGGTCAGGACTCCTCGCAGGCCACATAACTGGACCGTACCGGCCAATCCATCGATCTCCAAATTTCATGTTAAGCCACTCTGTAACTTCGCGTGCACAATGCGCTGGGCACCCGTCTTGCTGATAGTACATTTGTCCCCTGTACTGTAATGGCAGCTCATCTAACTTATCCGAAAAAAAGGTTTGTAGCATTTCCATGTATGAATTCCTGTTGCACGTGTTCTCAAAGAAAAACGGTCCTATTATTCCAAAATACAATATTCCACACCATACATTAACTTTTTTAAAATATTGGCGATGGGCAGGAATTCTAAATTTGGGATTTTCTGTGCTCCAGTATCGTACGTGCTGGGAAGCCATTGTACCATTTGTTGAAAAAGTCGATTCATCAGAGAATAAAATAAGTTTGTGAAATTGGTTATTTTCATTTAAAATTTTGTCCCCTATCCATAAACAAAAATCCAGTCGTTTCGCATGGTCTCCATCTTCTAAAGCTTGATTAAAATGCGGTTTGAATGGGTAAAGCTTATTTTGTTTTAAAATTTTTTGAATTGGACTTTTTTGGACGATCTGCAAATTTCGGGCTCGTTTCCTTAGTGAGAGAAGTGGGTTCTCCGCAACAGATTGTAAGACAACAACGGTAGCTGCATCATCCTCATCAAACAGTTTCTTCTTCCTTTTTAAGTTTTCCACCGACCCCGTGTGTTTGAATTTCATGATTAATTGCCGAATTGCATACGTCGAACCATAAACTCCAGGAAACTTTTCGATAAATCGTTCTTGTACATAATTGTAGGAGTTTCCACCGGTACCATAACACTGCACCAAAAATATTTTTTGTTCAACAGACAGCATATTTATTTTAATATTTTAAAACGAGATTTTTGACAACTTCGTGACATTAAAATAATATCATGACGTTTTGACAGGTTATTTGTGATAAAGGATACCTGCATTAGGTGGGATAGGTGGAAAAGGTAAAACTAGAGACTGTTTAGTAAAAATGCAGCTTGGGTTCTTTATGTAAGCACTGAATAGGATTTAAAACCTTAAGAAAAAGTTATGATCACATTAGACGGCAATTTGAAAAATGCATCGAATACGGGGGAGGCGTATTTGAATAAATAATTGTTCTTTGTGTTGTGCAATGTAGTTCTTTTTGTTGTGCAATCTTTTTGTTTAATACGTTTCTTATGTAAGCACTGAATAGGATTTAAAACCTTTTTTTTATTAGCCATTTTACTTTAAAACGATAAATAAAGGTAGTTTATTCTTGATGGTATTTCATGTTTTTGTATTTTATGGGTACCCTGTATAAAAAAAACAAAAATTCTCCTCGTAGACTACATTTTTTCGAGATGCAGAACTTTTTATCAAGAATGACTTTTTGTCGAAAAACGAAATTTTTGGTCCATTTGTCTTATTGGGATGTCTATCCGTGGACATACTGTATATCATACGCGTACATTTTTAGTTATCACTTATTTAGATCTAGAACGTTGTTTATGTTACTTTTTCTGATATGAAAATGAATTGTCAGTGATTCTGAAATTTATTACGAAGTCTGTAAAATGTTGTTACAGAATGCCAAAATATTGCACGATCGTGACTTAGCTATGCTAAAACATACACAGAAATAGTTTTTATGCAGAGAATTTCGATAGTTTACAAAATTTCGTTACATGTTTAAATGACGATGCTCGAAGTATTTTTGAGTGCAAGGAACTAACACAAATCCCAAATTTAAAAAATCAGTTGTTATTCCTTCAGGAACACTTTGGAAATTTGCCTAAACTAATCACATATTTTGAAAATCGGAATTTCAAATTAAAAGATGGATTAATCACATTAGATGTGGCTATTAATAATTTCAAAAGTATTTCAAGTGACATCGGATGTGGCCTTCGGCAAAAGTTAGACGCAGTTTTTTATAGAAATCCAGATATAATAACATTGCGGCAATTGTGTAGTCTAAATACGCTGAAATACAAGAATATTTCCAGTACGCACCTATAACCAGTTGCGATGTAGAAAGGACGTTTTCTATCTACAAGGATGTACTTAATTCAAAGAGAACAAGTCCTACAGAAGAGAAAACGAACAAATAATAATTATATAAATAAAATTAAAACCTCTTTAAAAATACAACATCTCAATAGTGCGCCCATGGGCGATGAGTCATAGCTCGCTCGTGTCCGCGCCTTAGTTATTACTCATACCAAATCTATCGAAAAAGGTAACAATCGATCGGCGTAAAATCACTGCCTAAAATGCAACGCTACCCCTCCCGGACTATATGCATAAAATCAATAATTTTATAGTTATTTGAACTTTGCTTCAACCATAGATAAAATATTTTTTCTATTAAAATGATAAACTACTAAGGCCACAAAAATATAAAAGTAATTTAATTTGCCATTACGATTACTTACCTTGTGATCCGCCTTGAGCAGCAGGCAAATATATATTTTCGAAAACATGATGTGAAACTTTGTTCCATATCTTATCGAGCAGACGGTCTTCCCAATGCTTCGGACTAACTTGCGACAAATTTACCATCTCATCAAGTATTTCAGACCGAGCCCTTTCGAACAGCTCGTCCCTGTCTTGCTCTCTTAACCTGGGGAAGTTATTTTTCCACTCTGTTTCCAAATTGAATCTGGTCGCCTTAAATGCATCGGCCTGCTGTTCCACCGTTTCCCGAACCATTTTCCAGAAGCAATCAGCTACGGCCAAACTGAGATTACGCGTGGTGACTTGGGTCGATTTTACTAGACCTTCCCTAAAGAGAAAGAGACATGGACATAGATTAAATTCGAAGTTATATAGACAGGGCTGCCTAAAAGTATTTCCTCGATGATTGTCTGATTGTTAGGAATATTTTTAACAGCAGTAGAATAATCGAAAAAATACGATTAGATGAGTCAGCCTGTATAATGTGTATAAAAGTGATTGTACGTGACCAAGGAATCGTCTTTTAGGAAATTTGGCTTTTCAAAGTTAGTAGCACTGTTTTCATTCAATTTTATTTCATTTATAGAATTTTTGTCTCATCCGTACTTGAATGCTGCTGATAAAATAAATATTCTGAAAAAAAGAAGAAATAGTAAAACGTATATGTTGTTGAGTAAATACATTTCTAATAGGTATTATACTATGGAAACAAAGTGCAGAACAGACATATATATTTGTTGAAGAGAAAAGAAATCCGAAAAGTTTAACAGACTATACAGGTGTCCCAGAAATAATAAGACGGAGTAGCAGAAATCGGAAGCTAGATTGTGTAAAAACGTACCCTCAAAATATCAAGTCTTTATTCGTGCGCAGACGGCAGAAAAAAATAATAAAGAATTCAATTGGCCTTACGCCGACCCTGGACTAAATCCACCTGCTTCACTTTCACAATCGGTCCTTTTCAGGACCACCAAATTACTTGTGTTAAAAAAAAGGAGGAGGAATAGATACTTCATAATAAATATCAAACCATTAATTACTTTAATTTTACACCTGCTAGAAAAAAAAATTACATTCTTGATATTTACTGTAATATTCTAAAATAATAATAATCAGTTGTTTCCGACTAAAACACATTAAAGAGCAACAACCTTCCTATTTTAAAAATAAAAACAATCTTTTATTGTCTGCAATAAAGTGTGTCGCCCATCTGGGTCAACAATCGACTACATAGCTGCGTTAGACGCATCGGGCAAAAAATATGAATGAGTACGATTCAACGTTTTTTTCCCGTTTTATAAATAAAATCGTATTTTTCTATGAATGCGTGTTCGTTTCTATTTACAAATGAGCATTCTTATGTGTATTTATAAACATACATTCTATACCAGGTCCGTAATGTAATTTTTTTTATCTAAAAAAACAACATAGAAAATTAAATTTTTAATTTCTTCGTTATTGCGGTATATTTGGGACTGTTTCTGTTCGGACTTTACATACCTGCTACTCCGTCTTTTTATTTCTGGGACAGCCTGTATAATATATATGAGAAATCTAAAAAAGACACTAATGCTACCATTTTGAAATATTTTGTCTCTCCAAAAGTGTTAATCTGCTTAATAACTAAACATGCTTAATGTAAAGGCAAGAATATAACAATAGTCACGCAGTATGGATTAATTCCCGATCACCAAGTGGAAACGGTCGTGGGTTAAATTGATATTTAAAAAAACGGCGCCTCTGGACTTTCTATTAGAATAGATGCAACCATGAACCGGCTTACCTATCCTCCATTATTACTCTATCACAAAATGTCCATGCCCATATAAATTAAATGTAGAAAGTTAAAAAAAAACATACAGGAAGAGTAAAATATCCACAGATGAGAAAAACCAGACAAGGTAAAACAGTAGTACATGAAGTAAGAAATACAACAAAAAGGAAAGACAGGCTATAGTTGAATCGTTTTAGCAACCGACACGGCCAAAGTAGGAACTACTGACGACAACTCAATACCAGTACAAATTGACATCAACCAGAACAATAAAATTAAACTAATTAATTAATATCTGAGGTTATATAGTTTCCACTAATAAAATACTATTTCATGAAAGCCCGTTGCAAATTGTATATTACAAATAAAGTTATTAAATATTATTTTTCTCTACCTATATTTTATTTAATACTTGGCTAATCTGTGTAGTAGGCAAGCATTGTTGACAAATTTATATTGTTTATTATAACAAACGTGAAAAGATAATTATGACAAATGTTAAAAGATGTTTGACTATTATTACTTATGATAGTCCTGAAATGACTTTTGTAGGTTATATTACTTGACAGATCAAATTTTGCAACATCTCAAATTTGACGCCATTTTAATTTATTGGCGTATGTCGGTTGCTAAAGCAATTCAGTCATTTGAAAAAAATGAATGCAACAGGTAGTAGAGGCAGGAGAAAGAAAGGGCTAGACGATAGAGCAGATGAAAGTAATAAGAGAAAATATGGAAGGAATGGGTCCCAAATCAGACGTGCCTGAAAGGGTAAATGAAAAACAAGAAGAGTAGAAATAGCTGAACAAAATAAGAACTTAGATTGCAATATTGGGAACTGCAGGAAGGAGAAGAGGAATTCTCTTCTTTCCTTTCTTTAAGCTATCACATTACATATTTTTAAGTGTTCCTCGACAGGGCAGCAGCTGTTATTTATGAAATTGATCACTGAAATAAATCAAACTATAACAAAAATTAAAAGCAAAAGCAAATATTAAAATTCATGCAAATTGTTGTGTTCAAATATTTTAAATGAATGTTAATAATCACGTCATTTAATTTTCTTATAGTAGTTGTACATAGTACAATCCTAAAGTATGAACCATCTGGGAAAGACATTTGTTATCATTGATATGCAAATTATCACTTCAATATTTGGGGTTTAAAAAAAATATGTTAAAAAACTGTTTTTTTCTGTGAAGATTTAGAAAGACATTTTAAAATTGTACTCATTTTCTGAACTTTCTTCAAAACAAATTTGGAATGCTCTGGTTACTTTTCATATAATAAAATAATAATTTTGAATTTTAATTTTCTTAATCAGAAGAATACCAGACTTGACTGCAATTTGAGTTTTCTTTAGCTATCTAACATTAAGGTAAATTGAATGTCAAATCAATATTTAAACACAAACCGACGTCTCTAAGCAACCAAAAAGCGGGGAAAAAAAGCTGAGAAATGCCGACTAACTTATTAATGTGGATTTCGAGAAATATGTAGATGACTTGTATAAATATGTTCAATATGTTAAAATTAAACTTTCTTAGTTAGACTAATCAATACGAAAATTTTACAATAATAATATAACAGTTTAAATCTTTATTTAGACAAAAAAAAACGAAATTTATAGAGCTTCAATAAATATTTCAGGATAGCCGGTCAGTGTATATTAAATTATATATTTACTAATTTATACGCGTAAAGAACTTCATGGAGTAACTCCGCTGAAAATGCGACTGCAAACACGTGTTTCTAACTCATTGGTTCACGTCAGTGCAGTGTAGCCAAGGCATTAGATGGAATAACTTGGGGATGAGAAGCATCAATCAGAGACATACCATAAGACCGCGTGCGTCTGCATTATCGGGATACCTGTAGGGTGAGCGAAACAGATAGAGATGTCTGTGTATTAGAACGGTAAACAAGTGGACGCAGTGTTATACTGGATTACAACAGAGCTAGTATTTCGCATATGCCTATGGTGCACTCGTATTTGTCCAAAAAATCCACATTTATACGGTGTAGTCGGGCAGTCGCATTCGCCGTCGCTTCCACATATGGGCGTCAGTTCGAGTTTTATTATTGCTTAAGCATAACATTTTTTAAGCTAATTACAGGTTAATTGCAATGTTGAATTACAATTCTGTTTTAAGAAGTAAATATTTTATGTATCAGTATTTTATTATAGTTGAGTTTTTAGATTATAATATTTGTTGAAAAATATTATTTTAGTTAAGAAGTTTTTTTTATTTTAAAGTCTCGGAGTTATTTATTATTTATTTTTGCTCTTTTATGTTGTTTATGAAGCTGTGATGAGTTACTTCACTGACATATTATCAGTGATTATCTGATGCTTCAAACAACTACAAATAATTACTTACAACGGGAACGCAATACATATTACATTGCTTTTCACTTGATTTGCCTACGAATACATTTATACGTATAACTTATACGCCCGCTGTCGGTGTGGCAATTCAAGTTGGCACGCCCATTTATAGTCGACCAGTAGTTACTAATCATGCATCGCGCTATTAACGGCGGCCACACGGTATACAGCAGACAAACTACTAATTGAGGCTTCAACCAGAATGTCCTCGATATTGAAGATCTATCTGAACGCCGCCACGAGGTAGACATTGTCCATCTGAGTGTCATCTGAAGCCTCAGTTGTTAGTGTCTCCTGTATATGTCTCTGATTGATGCTTTTCATCTCAAAGGTTATCCCATCTTATTCCTTACTACACTGCACTGACGAGAACCAATGAGTTCGAAACACGTGTCTGCAGTTGCATTTTCAGCGGAGTTGCCCCATGAAATTCTTTACCTGTATTATCTAAGATATGCATTAATTTTTCCTTATTTAATTAATTAATATATTAAAATAATAATATCTCTTCTTGTTTCATTACCAATATTCTTATAAAATATTTGGAAGAAGTCACGTGCAATCATTTACATATAATTATTATTACTTGAATAATTTAGAGCCCCTAAAGAATTGTTCTTCGTAATCTTTTATAGTTTGTATTGAGTCATCCTTTTTACCACGGCCAGTGACAACTGCAAAATAACCCAAAGCCTTCATCGGAAACAATTTCCCTGAGAGGATTTTACGTATCTAAAAGATAACAAATTTACTTTTCAAGCGTTTACATTAGAATCTACACACTCTATCTGGATTTGTTAAATGTTCCTCTGCCATATCCACTTTCGTCAGGACAAATATAGTTCTTCTGCCTTGAGGATCACATTGCGCTACTAAATCGGTTACGTTACTTCTCTCTGCATCCACAGCTCCATCCTGAACAGTAACAAATCCTAATCGATTATGTTGTATCACCATCAAAGAGAAAATGATTAAATTACCTGTATGCATAAGATAATTGCGTTTGGATTATTCATATATGCTTGCGTCATGTTCCTTATACTGTCACGGGTATCTTCCGCCATATCAGTGGTTTGGGTCTACATAAAATACAAATAAAAAGATGAAAACATCGGATGTAACGTGGATTAATATACTTACAGAAATAATACCCGGCAGGTCGACTAGCACCATCCTCTGAAGTCCGGGACCTTAAAGAACATATTGATAAGTAAAAATGTAAATGAAATAGTAATTATTCCGGTACTAACCTTTCACAGTCATCGAGATCACGTCGGTAGAAACTGTTTTACCACCTCGAACGCTATTACGCATGCGCAATTCCACTTCACGTCGTAGGTCTGCTAAATCGGATTCTCTCGTTAGGTCAAATTCTCGCGATGAATCCTTAAATTGTGCAATATGATAGGGGCCCTCTGATAATGTGACTTTCACCGGTGCTCTAGAACATAAAGGTATTAAGAAATGAGATTAGTCTGTTTGCAAACCTCGTGTTTTATTTGTCAGCCGGATCAGTTTAAATCAAATCAAATCAGTTACGTCACGAGCAAATGATCTTCTTTGCGAACAATTAAAAGGGTTATTTCAATAAACATCGGATCACATGATTCGTAAGTTCCACACAGACGCCAAGCATAACGCCAAAAGCTATTTTAAATTTATTTATGAATCATAAAACTGATACGTTTAGAATTATATGCATTTTCATATCACTGCACTTCAAGCACTCATATAAACCTAAAATACTTGAATAACTTTTCTTTAAATTTACAAAAGTTAAAAAACAAACACCAAATTTCAATTTTTGAACATTTAGTGCTAGAAGATCGCCGTTTGAAAATGAAGGAATTAGCAGTGATAACAAACATTTCCGAAACAAGTGTTCGCCGAATTCTCCATGACTATTTGGGTATGAATAAAATTAGTGCTAGATGGGTACCGCGACTTCTTCCTGCTCTCCATATTCTGGGATTGTGAGGGTATTTTGCTGATTGACTTTAAAGAGTGCAATACAAGTGTGAACGGCACATATTATGCGTCTTTATTGCATAAATTAAGGGACAGTATTCGTGCAAAACGTCGTGGAAAATTGACAAAAGGTGTGCGATAATTGCAAGACAATGCTCCCGTCCATACTGCCGCCATTTCACAAGCTGCCATCCGCGAATGCGGGTTTCAAGAATTGGAACATCCACCGTATAGTCCGGATATGGCTCCTTGTCATATTTGTTTGTTTTCTAATTTTTGAGAAGACCTTAGGGAACGTAGTTTTAAGGACGACAGTGAGTTGCATGCAGCTGTTATAGAACATTTTGACGGAAAAACCTCAGATTATTATTATCGAATTATTAATTAATCGTTGTAATAAATTTATAGAAGTTAGGGGAGATTACATTGAAAAATAAAAATTCTTATATTGTTCCAAGTTTCTTTTTTGTATATCAGGCCGAGAATTTATGGCGCCTACCTCGTAAGTATTGTTTAATAAAATTTATTTACTCAAATGTTTGAATTAATTTATTGTACAAACCATAGTTAGTAAATACAAATTAGAAAATAAGTTTAAACATAAAAAATACTATTTATAAAAAACAATAAAAACAGATTATTAAAACATTTCACAGGTTTCCACATATAAAATCTCACATTTAGATGGAATATCAAGTAAGAAATGATTGATTATTACTTAATTTACGTCTGCGCTCTGATAGCAACGTTTGGTCATATTACTAGACATTCGTGTGAAAGTGCAAGCTTACCTAGTCATCATTTCTCCGGCACCTCTCGGGAATATACGCGCTTGCGCAATCATTTCCAACACGGATGTTTTGCCACTGCTTTGATCTCCGACCACCACTACCCTCGGCAACTGATCAGCAGTATTGTATCCGCTGTCGTAGTCCGCCAATTCGTCCAAGACATCACTGTACATGTCAATCAAACTGCGTTTAACCTGTCTGACGCTGGGTTTTCTACCTTGCTTCAACAGTAAATTCTGTTTGCGCAACTCCTTGTTCTCTTTTTCCAGACGTTCCAATTCTCGCTGGTACTTGATCTGAGTTTGTATCATTTCGTCCTGTAATGCGTTCAGCCTTTCTTGCGATTCTCTCCGTAGTCTTTCGTCAGTTTGTTGTTGTCCGAACGGTAGCGCATATACTGTGTTCTTGTCCTTAAGTTCTTTGGTTGTGTCTAATACAGAATAAATAAAATAGGCATTACATAAACATCAGTTTAGATAAATATGAAATAACGAAAATAATGAGAGGACTAAACAGAATGTACACATAATATTGTTTGATTACATGTTACAATGTTTTATTACCAAGTTCATATAAGCTTCTTAATTAATGACTTAGTAAACAAAGGTAGATTACTTCACTAATAACATACTATATATAGAAATTTAAAAAACTAAATATTAAATTATGATATTATTTGTTGACGTATGTACAAATGGTGAGGTGAATAATTCATCTTTTTTTATGTTTCAATGCGTTGATTATACTTAATTTAATAAGCATTTCAAGTAGATTGCTTATTTGAATGTGTATTTAAAGTGCAGAGTGAATAACTCATTCTTAGAAGATACAAATAATACCTCTGGATAATTCATGATTAGTTTTATATACAGGGTGAGTCATCTCCGCGGGGAAAGCAGATTGTTTCTTTATGAAAGCACCTTTTAATTTTTGTATTATACAGAGTGTTCCGTAACTTGGTGACTGACTATAGTTATAAGTTTTTAGATGGAACACCATGTATATTACTACACTTTATATTCCCCATACCATTCTTAGTCAAAAAGTGTTAAGATAGTATAGAACTAAAATTTAAGGTTTTCAAGTTATTACCAGTTTTATGAAAAATTCAATGTTTTTATAAAGTTATATTTCTCGAAAATGACGTAAGTAAATGGACACAATATTTAATAGCATTGTTCATAATAACAGGTCCTAATGCAATAATATTTTATTACTAATTACATACTTAATTACTAATTGAATTTATCGGAAAACTGAATTAGTTACACGACATATTTTTGTCTAAACTTTACGTTTTTTTATTTTAATATGGTATTTTTGTATTGGAGGAATGTCAAAGAAATTAGCCCAAAGTGTTTACGAGCAGCGTTACCCTAACAGAAGATGTCCCAGGACGGATGCCTTTAGAAGAGTAATGGATAGTTTCATTACTACGGATAGTATTGCTAATTCAAAACCAAGGAAACATGTGGTAAATGATAAAAGTCAATTAAAAATTCTTATAGCAACAACAGAAAATCCACACGTCAGTCCCCATGAAATAAGTCGTTTGCTGAATATTAGTCAAACCATCGTTGCAAGTACCTTAAAATGAAATATCATCCGTCATCATTTTAAAGCTAAAAGAGTATTCTGCCAATGGGCAGTAGTAACCAAATGAATGCTCGGGCAATTATTTTTGACAGTTTGTTATTTGCGGGTGAAGAAGCTGGTTTCCAAACTAACGGAATAGTTAAGAAAAGAAATTTTTATTACTATTCAAATGAAAACCCTTACTTCACTAATAAATAGATTATCAGCATAGGCGGAACATAAATGTATAGGAAGGCATTGTTGGTGATTAGATGATAGGCCCGCATTTCTTTCATGGTAGTATTAAAGAAGAAACTTATGAGTAATATCGATCAAGCTATTTAGTGGAATTATTGGAAGGTATTCCGCTAAATTTACGAAGAGACGTAGATGCAACAAGACGGAGAATCCCCCACTTTCTATGGCACGAAATATTTTAAATGAAATGTTTCCATGGAAGTGGCTAGCCCGTGAAGGCACTACTGACTAGCCTGCTGGGTGTTCGGACATCGCAAAATTAGTTTCTAGCGATCCGTAAAACAGCATATACCGTATGTGTAAAATATTATTAGGCATAGGGAATCAATGTATATGCATGTATGTACATACATACGTATACACTAATTCCCTATGCCTAATAATATTTGACACATGCGGTACACAGTATACCTGAAACTACAAAACAAGTTATGAGGGAATATATTCGACAAATATTTAGAAATATAAGTACTCAATGTCGATTTATCATTTCGGAAGTATGTTCAAAAACGTTTAAAAGTGAATATGAACACTTTTAATTTTTACCTATTTTAATGTTCATATTTATTGTTATTTTAAACTTCTGTTCCACTTATTAGTTATCCAGTCATGCAAAAGTTCGTTTCCACACCTATTAAAGTCAAGTTATTAGTTTTGTTTTAAAATTTGTTTACACAACCATCTAATACGTCGTTTTCGAAAAATATAATTTTATAAAAACAATGAATTTTTCAGAAAAATGGTAATAAGTGGAAAACCTTAAATTTTAAGCCTATACTATACTATCATCACTTTTTGATTAAAGGGAATACATAAGTGTAATAATATACCGGCTATTCCATTTAAAATACTATAATTATGGTGAGCCACCAAGTTATGTAGCACTTTGTATAATAAAAAATAATTTTAAATGGTGAAGGGGAAACAAACCGCTTTGAAATATCCAATCTGCCTTTTCCACGGAAATGACTTACCCTGTACATTACGATATTATTAAAGAACTGATTCAAGCCTTGTTTGATTTTAAAAAATGATATTTCATGCATAATACTGTTTAATTCTCCTCATATTTGATATAAAAATACAAAAAGTATACAGTCACAAGCACAAAAAGCAATAAAAAATAATAAGCAAATAAAACTAAAATCACCATAAACTTAAGAGAAGGCGCCTCATTAGTTTAGTAAATACACAAGCAGCAAAATATCCACAAAATTAATATACAAACCTTAAATTAAATATGTTACATTGTAAACGTCGTGCACACATAAATAAATAAAATTGCACAAGTGCATCGTACCTGAGTACAGTCTCTTTAGAAATTCGGGTAAGCTGGCAAAAATACCTAAACAAAAATTCAAACTTGAAAGAGTGTACTCAAGTGATGCACATCTTTTACATACCAGTAGGAGAAGATGTAATCTGAAGAGTTGGTTCTTCAGCTGCTGCGATAGCATTATCCAAACGCTGATCGAACCAGTCCTTAAATTCCTTATACTTGTTCTCAGTGAAAGCTTTGATACGAGGGTCTTAACATAAATACTTAATATGTATTAAGATATTTTACTGATACTAGCTATTACTATAAGCTTCCTATTATAAAATTGCAAAAAATGATAAATATTGAAATTCATACCTATCTCAATGTTGTCTTTCACGTTGTTTTTGAAATCAATTAATGAACCCCGCCACTGGTGCCATTTATCATTATCAGGCATTACATCCTCTAACCACTTCAAGTCTGGAAGACCCTCCTTCCAATCTTGATATTTCTACATAATAACTTGCAATTAATAATAATAGATATTATTAGTAATTATTACCTTTTGAAGTGTGACTCCCCCACCTACTGCTCCTCCTAATATTAAATATCGTACTTTCATAAGTCCTCTAACTGCTCTAAAAATTAATACTCCATACTGTCTACGATGGTGCAACTGGTACTGTTTTAAAAGTGGCCGAGATCTATCTATAGTTCTACCGGTCCAAATGCTATATAATTCACGTCTATGACATGCATCTTTTCCATACTTTAATGGATAATGAGCATAAGAACTTATTATCACACGACTGAAAGTTGTAAAATAAAATATATGTCTTTATAACCTCTAATCGGTGATATAACAGTAGCTTACCCGAATTTTCCGCTAATGATATATCCCATTTTTATATTAAATTATTAACACATTTTACTATAAATAAAAACTATATAAATAGGTAATTTAAATATTAGTAGAATAATTTTTAGAAACAAATGTCAAGAATTATTGAAATCGGTCGGTAAAAGAGAAATCTCTTGCAGGTTCATTCGTGATATGTAAAGTCATATGACATTATGACATGTTTCAATTCTATCCCTAGTAGCAAAATCACTATAGGTATGCACAATTGTGGATTACCATCCTTCTCTAAAATTGTGATTTTGCCAAGTGGGTATATATATGTCATGTGATGGTCATATGTTACTTAATAACATGCCAAGCAGCAAAATCACAATTTTAGACAAGGATGAAAATATAAATTTGCTAATTTAGGACAAGTGTGCATATAGTGATTTTGCTATTAGGGTGTTACTTTTTCATGTCATGATTGCTCGCTCCTAACCTCTCATCGTAGATCTCAACATTTACTTTATAACATTATAACCTTTAAATTTATTTTGTTTTTATTATGAAAAAGGGTTTTTGATACATGCAAATCAAATATTTTAAGAAGTTTTGACTGCAGACATGAAAAATAGCGCGATTGATGGAAACGATTCTGACAGTACATTGCTGTTTAAGATAACACTTGTATGTATTCTTTAATCATTTCTTTCATAACTTCATAGTCACTATCATAGGTTGATGGATCCACCCAGTTCATCCCAATAACTGAACAGCAAGCACGTACCTTAGGTCTACAGACCGAACATAAGATATTAGAGAAGACGCCTGTGATAACTTCTAATGTGGAATCTGTGGAGTCCGAACAAAATGAGATATCTGATAAAATTGAAGATGATAAAACATCACATTTTGTTTATAAGATAATTAAACCAGAAGATTTGAATTTAAAGGTATTATAATCATTTTATAATACATAAAATAAGATATGTCACCTTATTAATTACTTTATTATAACTAGCACATAAATATTGTAATCATATAAAATATAATTTTATTTAGCCAATTACTAAAAAGCATTTATCAAGAGGAAGGCCTCCTAAGAGACGTAAACAGAAATCTAATGTAGATTCTACAAAAGTGTCAGAGGAAGAGCAGAAAATTGTTAAACAAGCACGAACAAGATCAGGTCGAATAACTAAACCACCAAAGCATATTGAAAAGGTATGTGTTTATAAATACTTGTGGTTAGTATAATTTCTAATATCAGTATGCATATAAATGATTTAAATAACCTTATCAACATCTATATATGTTCTGCAAATTACTTTAAAAATTTACCTTGTTTTCTTTACTTTTTTCTTTGGTTGAAAAGTAATGCTGTTTTTTCGTAAATAAAAGATATTGTTTTTCTTTTTTGGCTTAAAAACATAATTTATATTTATTCGATGATATAATGTCCTTTATTTTCAAAAACAGTCCTCAATCTCAACGATTTTTCTATCCCTTCGGAGAAACTGGGCTACAATGATTTGAAAATTCAAATAACTTGAAAATCCATCTTTACCTTTTAGATTAAAGGTTTGCAATAGTCAATTATAAATCATTAATTTTGCTATTTATGTTTGTTACAGTTATAATTAAGTATTTCTTTTAGGATTTCAAAAAGATCGATATTTCTGATGACATAAAAAATGATTTAGAAAAAGACCTAAAAATAATAGAATTTCAACCGCTTACAACCAATGCAACTCCCAAGGAAGAGCCCTTGCTATATTTAGAACAGCACAGAAGAAAACGCAGCATATCTCGACACTTTCGTTGCCCAACATGTAACAAGGCCTATTTGGGCAGGTTCAAGATGATGAGTCATATTCGTAAACATCCGGATCATGGACCCCTGCCTAAATATTGTGAAATGATCCATAATGCAACTTGGAATTTTTTAGTATTAACATCGCAAAAGTATAGAGATGGAGAAAAAGGCGCCCTGTTTTGTCAAGAATTAGATGTTTTATTACAGAACGCTCGGACTTTGGCACAGTATCTCTTCAAACCTGTCGAGAATAGTGATTCAGGATATTTTATCAATGAAAATCTCGCTCAAGTTTTTGGTATATCCGTTGGCAATTATAAGATTGATGAGACTGAATTGAGTAGGGATATATCGTCGCTTGATTATTTAGAAAATCATGAAGTTAATAGGAATAAACTGATTGAGAATGGTTACCAAGTTAAAAGTGAAGTTGATAATTCTCAACCGTACAGTAATATAAATGCTGAAAATGGTAATAGCAATTGTTTAGACAGTGATGTACCAGTTTCATTTAAAGCATTTGAAGAATACATGTTAGAAACTAACGAAGCTCATGTTTCAAACTATGAAAACCGAAAAATTAATTATAATGATAGTATTTCAAATATACAGAAAAATGGAATAAATATAAGTAACATCAACCCACAACAATTGAATCATTCTAATATTGAGTTTCCAATATCAAGCACAAACCAAAACATAATTATGGCAAAAGATAATGTTAAAAGCAGTTGTGCAGATATGTTTTTGAATACCCAAAATTCTATTCGCAATGGTAATCGCTTAGCTGTGGTTAAATTTGAAGCTCAACAGAAACATGCATTTGATTTTGATAACCACCCATTTGAAAATATCAATAATGATCTTGATAACGTGATGGACACCAATCATATGGAGAATTTGGGAAATTACCATGATGTAAATGTTAAAGAAGGATCTGTTTTTGTCCTACATAGCCAAAAAACTGACGAAACATCTCAGCATGTGCCAGAAAAGCACAACAGCCACATAACATTACAGAATGCATTGCATGATGTCGATGAACTATTAGTGAATGATTCCGGTTTAATTTTAACAAATGACACGGCTCAAGTGTCAAATTTGCTAGATGCCAGCAGTAATTCAGATGATATAATGAATGTCGATCAATTTGTAAATGAGAGGTTTAAAAAGTTAACAGAACATACAGATATAGATATTCAAAATAACATATTAAATATAGAATTGCCTCCGCTAGATATATTTCACTTTGACACATCATGACAAAAATAGATGTAGGTATTAATTTCCTTGATCTGATCTATTTATTATATTTATTTGTATATACATTACTGTATTCATCTTTTTAATTGTTCAAATAAAGTTATCGTTATATATATTTTTTTAAATTTCCCGTTGACACTGACATCCAACAATGCAACCAAAACAACTTTAATAAAACTTCTCAAAAAAACACACAGCAAAAGTTTCCATATATAGCGCATGCAACCAGACTCACATTTTAGAAGTTGAATGTTTGGTTGCATACAATTAAAATTCTAAAATATCTGTGAAAGTTTGAAATAACTACATTGAAAATATCTACATTTCTTAATTAGCATAATTCATTTTGATTATTCGTGCCTCTTAAACATTGTAATCATCATTTTGCGAATGATATATTTCCAAATTCTTAAGAAATTCGGATAGGCTAATAATATATATAGTTTGCGTAAATATATATTTAACTGAAAATTTTTTTGTTTTCCCTCGAAATTAAAGAGTTCAATGATATTTTTAGTAAAATTTAACATTTTTTTTAAGTTCTATTGGTAGAGAAATCGTCTACCGGCGAACCCGGCTTTTGCATATTTGTAAGATTTCGTGGAGTTGGTGTATGGTGTCGACGTAGATGCATTCAAAATGTTGGCTGTTAGCACTTAGAAAAATATATATATATATTCGCAAGTTACTATTTACAGACTAAAAATATAATTCCTGTTTCTTTATGTGAACCTTTCATTAATTCATCGAATATTATAGCCAAACCCAAATTATAACCTTAATTATCGAACAAGATGTTGGGTACGAATAAGAAAACAACTAGTAGTAATGTGAATGTAGAAAAGCAAGAAACTTTACTTACTCTGTCCATTTTAACATTAGCGGCTATTTTATGTAAGTAAAATGTAATGAAATTTGTTCTGTACTTACTGTTTACCACCGGCAATTTCAGCATTTGCAACTCGCTTATTTTCCGTCTTAAGATTTGAAAGTGTAATTCACGAATTTGATCCGTATTTTAATTACCGCACAACGAAATATTTAGCGGAGCAGGGCTTCTATTCCTTTCACAATTGGTTCGACGATCGAGCATGGTATCCATTGGGTCGTATTATAGGGGGTACTATATATCCCGGTCTTATGGTAACATCAGCAGTAATTTACCATACATGCTGGTTGTTAAACATAACAATAGACATTAGAAATGTCTGTGTATTTCTGGCGCCTTTATTTTCTTCATTTACTACTATCATTACATATTTATTAACGAAAGAATTACGCAATGCTGGAGCTGGATTAGTGGCTGCTGCAATGGTGGCTATAGTTCCAGGTTATATTAGTAGATCTGTAGCTGGAAGTTATGACAACGAAGGAATTGCAATTTTCTGTATGCTGTTAACTTATTACACTTGGATTAAAGCTGTGAAAACTGGGACAATATATTGGGGTACACTTGCAGCTTTAGCATATTTTTACATGGTAAAGTTGATGTTTGCTGAGAAGAAAAGGTTGTTTATTATATTTTTATTATAGGTATCATCTTGGGGTGGATATGTCTTCCTTATCAACTTGATTCCTTTACATGTTCTTACATTAATGATAACAGGAAGATTTTCTCATAGAATTTATATTGCTTACAGTACTCTTTATTGTGTTGGAACGATTTTATCAATGCAAATTTCTTTCGTTGGTTTTCAACCAATTCAGAGTTCTGAGCATATGTTGGTAAGTAATTTTTTTAATTCACTTAAAATTCCTTATTTTATCTAATCTATTGAACATTGAAAGTTTGTATGTGTTTAATTATCTAATTTAATCCTTTAATCATATGCAATTTATATATTTTTAGCTTGTTTTCTAAAGATTACTTATTATATTCTGGGAATTCATAGGCTTTTTTATGTATAAATGTTGAATTTTGAGATAAAACATACACTATTGCCCATAACTTTAATTACACTATGCACTAAGTAAAATAGATTTGTTTACGCTTACAAAAAGACATTATTAGATAATTATAAATTTTACATATTGAACTAGCTTAAGATTGAAGAAATAAATTTAGTTACATTCGTTTATTAATGAAATTTTGAAATCTTTTGAGTTATCATTTATTAATATCAAATACTTATTTTTTCTAGGCGCTAGGTGTTTTTGGATTGTGTCAAATTCTGGCATTTGTCGATTATCTCCGAAGTAAATTAACCCAGCAAGATTTTGACACACTTTTCATGACACTGTTGTACACATTTGGTACGATATTAGCTATAGGCCTGGGTGTATTAACGTTATCCGGCAAGATATCTCCTTGGACTGGGCGATTTTACTCGCTTCTGGATCCGTCATATGCTAAAAATCACATTCCAATAATCGCTAGTGTTTCTGAACATCAACCGACTTCGTGGAGTTCATTCTACTTCGATTTGCAGATATTGGTATTCCTGTTTCCAGCCGGTTTATACTTTTGTTTCACTCAATTAACGGACGCTAATATCTTCCTTATTCTGTATGGTGTTACCAGCATATATTTTGCGGTGAGTTTGTTCATGTATCTACAAAAAGATTTACACTTTCATTAGAGTCTCAAGAAACCAGTCTGCTTTTGTTTGGGAGCAACTATTATTTGACCATATGTTAAACCGGGATATTGAATAAGTTTTAAGCAAGTGAAAAATATATGTTACAAACATTTTTATTGAAAATCTGGTTCATTTTTCATGGCAACAAATTCAACTTAGAGATGTTTTAAGAATTCGGGTTTTATTTGATGAAAGATAACACTGGCGTTGGTGTTTGATAATGTAGATAAATTTAGATTACAAAAATGTAAATAATCATGAGCTGTACAATTTAAAAATACTATCATTGCTACAAGCTGTTCAAGAACGACGAACCAACAAACATTAGATCCTATCTATTTACAACATTTTAAAGCTCTAGCTTAAGGGGAAGTACCCTAGATTTATGATCTATGAGTTAGTCAGTGACTGTCCAAAATTGTAATCTTTGGATCTTCATATTTTGGCAAAGATTACAGTTTGCACTTAGCTAAATGAAATTTGGAATACTTCTTTTTATTGTCAATTTTAACTCTTATGAAAAAATCAGTCATGTAACTCAAAGCCATGGGACAAGGTCGAAAATAGCTCGAATGGGTTCGTGTAAATATTGAACATTGCGCGCCAGCTTACAAAATGGCATACCAAGAAAACTTGGTCAGGCAGATATATAAATTTTAATTCAGCTATAACTTTTACAAATAAAAAAGGGTTATTATTAATTTAGTAGATCGTGCAATAAAATTAACATCCCACATATACAGAACCGAAATATTAAATAAAGTTTGATGAACACTAACCAACAATAATTATCCCATAGATTTAATTAATAAAATTATTAAAAGAAGAACATACATATCATATAATCAACACAAACAACATAATAATAATAACAATAATGATAACAAAAATTACATAGCCATTCCATATGTGCAAAATTTTTCGGAAAATATTCTTAAACCATACAGTATTATACAAAAACACTAAAACACCTTCACCACACTAAAGCACAAAAAATGGCTAAATACGTATTTCAACAACTAAGTTGTCATCATCAGTAGCACGCTGATTAAAAATCGCGCTGTCTACACACCGTAGCGTAACAGAACAACACTAGTCAACACACTGTTGTTCTGTTACGCTACGGTGTGTAGACAGCGCGATTTTTAATCAGTGGTACTGACGATGACAACTTAGTTGTTGAAATACGTATTTAGCCATTTTTTGTGCTTTAGTGTGGTGAAGGTGTTTTAGTGTTTTTGTGTAGTTTCAAGCCACAGACTCCAAGTTTAGTTTCTGATACAGTATTATAATTGCAAATAAAAGCAACTTACAAAATCTTTGGTCTAACTTAAAAGCTAAAATACCGAAAGATCAACAAACACCTAATATATCAAATACCGTGTAAGGGGTGCGAAAGTGTTTATATCTGACAAACAAAACATCACCTAAAAAGAGTAAGAGATATATTAGAAATGATTCATATTAAAAAACAAAAATACTCAATAAATGACAGATCTGACATTGCAAATCTATCAAATTTATACTTTTCAATAATACAAAATTAGCAATGAATATATGGAAAAGTTGCCTAGAAAATATTAATGATTGACGAAATGAATTTTAAGGTATGTTGCCCTTTGCCATAGATAAAAATAAAAAGAATTATAATTATTGTTAGTATAAATCATATTGTACCGTAGACTGATATTTTGAAAAGATGTTAAATACATCGAAACGTTGGCAAAATATATTAGTTTTAATTAAAAGGAATACCACAAACCCAAGAAAGAAAATAAGTTTATATAAAACAGTGGTACAGAAAGAAATACATAATTACATTATATATATTTATATACACTCTGTCTACAGTTAAGTGTTCACTATTGCTAGCTTTGTTATTATTGAAGCAACGAAGTGGGTTAAATTATCAAACTAGTAGGACTTTTCTTGCTGATTAAGTTAGTCACAACAGAGAAACAATTGAAGAGCTAGTTTCTGAGATATTCACAAAAGCAACAAGTTTTTAAATGGAACACCCTGTATATTTCGACATTTTTTGAAAGAGTTAAATTCTAAACAAAAGGCAAGTAATACACTATCGTCCTAAATTTAATAAATAAGCGAATAAAAAGCACTTAAACTCATTGATTATTATTGCTTTAATATGTAAGTAGGCGATGAATATAAAATGAAATAAAAGATTACTTGAAACTTAATCTGTTTTGTAATTAATTGGTTGTGTATGGATACCTATTGTTAACAGTTTTATTACTGGTTGTTAGTTCTACTAAAATGCCTTCCGTACATCTAGAAAAATGCGGTATGCTTGAAGGTTATCTGTTTGCAGAAGAAACAGCGTGGAAGCAATGGCATATTATTGTAACAAATTTCCGGGCCGTGAAGCGCCAAATAGACAAATCCTTTTAAAATTGTACAGAAAACTAAGGAATGTCGAAGATACATTTAAGAAATTTAGAAAAAGGAAAGGAATTATAATCAACGAAGAAACGGAATTTCGAGTGTTAGCATATTTTTATAGCATTTCCTCAAAATTCAATTAGAGACATTCCGCGAGAATTGGATGTCAATCAGTTCATCTACGACGTCCTAACATGGGTACGTTATGTTCAACTATTAGCGCCAGTTTTCGAGAATCTTCTAGAAAACCTACCATTAGTTGAATACCAACGTATACATTTTCAACAGGATACGGCGGCTGCTGATAATTATTCTGCTACTATGCTAGGTAGATTCTTTGATAATAGGTGGATAGGAACAAACGCACAAATTCCTTGGCCTGCACGATCCCCTGATGACACCTTTAGATTTTTATCTGTGTGGTTACATCAAAGACGAAGTTTATAAACAACAATATAGAAATGTGGTGGGGGTTGGAAAACAAAATTAGAGACATAATAAATATTATTCCCGCTAGAACTATCCTAAAAGTGACAAGAAGTGTTCTCAGAAGACCTCAGAAGTGTATTGATCAACAAGGCCATACCTTACATTTACTATAAAAAAAATGTATTAATTTATCAATTTTCGTTGTTTACCGTTTTGTTATTCAATATTTCATATGATTTAATGTACTAAAATTTATAACTATAGTCCGTCTCAACCCTATTATGCAGTACAGGTCTTATGGCAATTGATTTCATGGTTGCCAAATCGTCTCATTGTATAATGTCGTTACAGTTCCGGTTCAATATCTGACATTTTTTGTAATAAAAACATAACCTATACGACTGTTTGTTATTCAATTGATGCATACAAAAAATTAATAGTAATATGAAACACTAAAAGGGGAGAATATAAGGGAAGATGGATTAGTTAAAATATTTGTAATAATATAATGCTTTGGGATTGTTCTGTAGAAAATTATTTAAAATCTAACTGAATATAGTAAGTCAGAGTAAATAAACTGATATTTCAAAGAAATACTTAAGGTATACAATTTTCTTAGTTACTGAATATTGACATTTTAATCTACTATCCACTATAAATTCAGACAAAGACAAAGTTAATCACAAATTTATTTTTCATAAAAAGACTTTTCTATTTATAAAAACAACATAAATAATACATATTTATGAAAAGAATAACAATAACCACACATACACATACACTTTTATTTTTTAATATGTTACATGACTTATATAGTCTTATTGAATATTAATATGTTAATCTACATTCCGTTATACACATTTAAAGACACAAATTCATTTTGCAAACACATTTCCCCATTTATAAGAACAATGAACATGATAACATTTATGAAAAAACTAACCATGACACCATACAAAGTAGGTACACATATTGTTTTATTTTTCTTCAATCACTTAAAGAATCTTGATCTGATGATGAATGTGTGACGTTAATTATAAACTCTTCAACATCGTCTTGCAAGTTATCTACTATCCACATTTTGCTCGATGTCTTTTACGTGGCCAATGTAATTCTGCCAGTTGTTCACTGTTACATTCTGATAACCCTCCACAATTAATTGTTCAATATCTCTTTGTTTGAATGTCGTATTGTGCATTTCAACGTAGTGCTTAACTTGTGCCCACACCATTTCAATTGGGTTTAAGTCACAATGATAAGGTGGAAGCCAAAGAACATAATGCCCTTTATTCTTTGCAAATTCATCAATTTTGTTTCTGTCATACTGAGACCTGACCTCTGACACACAAGCCAGTAAATCTCTTTTTAACATGTCATTATCTAGTGGTATATTCTTCTCACTAAGCCATTCAATAATTTGGTATTCTCCGTGCTACTTTTTGAAACTTTTCTAATTTTCTCGTGTGATATGAGGCATTATCGAGACCAACAACCGAGTTCTCTGGTATATTTGGAAACAATTTATTCTTGAACCAATCTCCATATGTATCTGCATCAATTTCGCTATGAACATCCGCAGTATTTTTCTTACAAAGAAATGTACATTCAGCACCAACAACAAAACCTTGCTCGCCTCCGGCACGAATTAATGCAAATCGAGGCCCAAACCAATTGGTGATTTTAAACCAGTGCTGAGTCCTTGTGTAAAAGGTTGTCGACTGCTTTGAACAGTAGCGTCAGTCCACTTTTTATTTACCGAGGGTCCTGCATTCACCCATGATTCATCGGTATATATTATAGTTCTACCTGAAAAAAAGAACAATCACAATCAAACACAAGCAAATAATAAATTGCGTAATGAACATAAAAATATAACAAATTAAATGATAAACTATACCTTCGTCTCTGAATTTTCTGATGTCTCGTAAGTATTTATGTCCCCACCTAATGATATCATCTCCTTCAATAAGAATACTCTTTCGTCCCACTTTTTGAAATTCAAAACCCATATCTTGTAGCAATCTGTAAAAAGTATGTGTATATGTATATAGGTTATCACGTTTATTAGAATTATAGATATAGGTATGCATACTTACTTTTAAATGCTTGAAAAAGATAATATACTTTCTAAAAAGAACGATTTATCAGAAATTATATATAGGTAAATTAAAGACAATATAAAAGTTTACACACTACGGCAAAAACTGACAATTGACAGCAACGATTACTCATATACACATATACTTTGCATAATGGAACTTGCAACAAGGCAACCGGATATAAAGATGGCGTTATTAAGAGACTACTAAAGATAATAAGAGATGCAATATCCCTATTAAACCTGTACTGTAACGCCTACTTACATATTAAAGCAATAATAATCAAAGAGTTTAAGTGCTTTTTATTCGCTTATTTTTAAATTAAGTGTATTACTTACTTTTTGTTTAGAATTTAACTCTCTTTCAAGGAATGTCAAAATATACAGGAAGCTCCATTTAAAAATTTGTTACTTTTGTGAATATCTCAGAAACTAGCTCTTCAATTGTATCTCTGTTTTGATTAACTTAATCAGCAAAAAAAGTCCTAGTAGTTTGCTAATTTAGCCGACTTCCAATAATAACAAAGTTAGCAATGGTGAACACTAACTATATATATACGTATATATATATTGTAATGTTTAATTTTTTTTGTTTTTTCTTTTAGGGTGTAATGGTACGTCTTATGTTAGTTTTAGCACCTGTTATGTGCATTCTCAGCGGTATAGCAGTTTCGCATTTGCTCACCAAATTCCTCAAACACACGGAAAGCAAACACGCACACCACGAGCACAGAAAATCCAAAAAATTAGAAACGAACGTGGCGCTCAAAAACGAAATCACAGCAACTTACGTGGGAATCACTTGCCTCCTATTAATTTCCTACACGTTCCATTGTACTTGGGTCACGTCAGAAGCCTACAGTTCTCCCAGCATCGTCCTGAGCGCTAGATCCCACGACGGAGGTAGAATCATCTTTGACGATTTCCGCGAGGCCTATTACTGGTTAAAAATGAACACGCCAGAGGACGCAAAGGTTATGTCGTGGTGGGATTACGGATATCAAATAACAGCGATGGCCAATAGAACGATTTTAGTTGACAATAACACGTGGAATAATACTCACATTAGTCGTGTGGGGCAGGCGATGGCCAGTACAGAGGAGAAAGCTTACGAAATTATGAAGGAACTTGATGTGGATTATGTTCTGGTGATATTTGGTGGATTGACTGGTTATTCCTCAGATGATATCAATAAGTTTTTGTGGATGGTGAGAATAGGTATGAGAGCATCTGATTGATCTGTCAACAGTTTCGTTCTTCTTTGTTAATTTATGAATGTAACGTAATGTTTTTTTTTTTTTTTTTAGGTGGAAGTACAGAAAAAGGAGCACACATAAAAGAATGGGATTATTATTCGCCGACTGGGGAATTTCGTGTTGATAAGGAAGGTTCCCCAACATTACTTAACTGTTTGATGTATAAAATGTGTTACTATCGTTTTGGTCAAGTCTACACAGAAGGTAATTATAATCTAGTACTGTTATAGGTGTAATTTCAAAAGAACACATAGAATTACTTAACAATTATGGATATGTATACTTACGTTGGGAGCCACTTTTAACACGAAACGCTAAATACCACCTTGCATTCCGTCATCTGCGCATGCACCAAGTATTGGTGCCGCAGTTCTTCGTAAAGAGAGTGAGGTGATGTGCTTTTAATCTTTGTTTTTGTTTGAGTACCAATTCCTAATTTTAGACAACTTAAATAACTTTTCGTGCTCTACTATTATTATTGTTACATACCAAAAATGTTCATAATCTCAAACCAAAGTTTGTTTCTTATGATCTATCACAGTGGAACTATAAATGTCTAGAACAAAATTGTAATCTTTCACTTCAACATAATTTAGGCTTACGAGACCATTTATCTAATGATCATGACTACGAAATAGAAACAGAAACTGTGGAGGTTGCGTGGAAAACTTCTTGACCAAAGCTGCTCTGATGATTTAATGTGTAGAGAATGTAATTTGCTATCATACGTATTTGTGCATATGTAATGATTTCCGTATTTGTCAGCATATTCATTAAATGTAAAGGACATATTACCCGAAAATAAAATGTACAGAGACAGTGATATTACAATGTCAAGAAAATGACAGTGTACTTTCAAAATTCCAACGTTTTAAGAGAAGATTTTGCTGCAGAGTTAATAAGTACAATGACAAAACATGAAAATACAAACATTGGTAAGTTAAATGAAGAACAGATGTTACAAATTCATTGCCACTTAGAAGCAACTGATAATTTATTGGATTTTCCTACTATATCGATACTAGAATCGCCGAAGAGATTCAGTCATAAAAGTGCTTGATCACAACGTGATCAAAGCATCCTATGTATAAAAACGGTCGACGGCAAATATCGTTTACATACATATGTGTGCATACAACTTTGGTGTGATCACATGAACTCAACGTGATCAGTGAATCTGTTCAGCGATTTGAGTATAGTCAACCTTTTACTCCTATTAACCCAAATAAGCCTGAATAAAAAAGATAGGGGATAGATTCTTTTCGACTCTATAAGAAAAAGAAAATTAGAGAAAATAATTGCAAAAAAACAACAGATTTAGAAATACATATTAGATATTGGTAAAATAAAAGTAATTTTTGCATTTATATATTTCCCATTCACCAACAGAAGATAATAAGTATCACTATAGAGCAGTGTAGTCTGTTGAACTTTTTTAAAAGTAAGGGATAGTAAGTATGTTTCAGATAGCTATCAAAATAAAACACACAAAAAACAAACATGTTTTTATTTCGCCCACACAAAAAAAAGGAAGATTAAACGAACAATCACGGCTATGAAATATCCACAACACTTTACGCATGCGTAGTCGGAGAAACACGACGCATGCGCAGACGACGAAATACAAGGTGGTATTTAGCCTCTCGTCTTTTAACTCGGTATGTCCAAAACTTATTGGTCGACCCTCGTAGATCCTCGACCTTCAGCCTCGATATGGTTTCTACCATTGCAATTTTTCTCGCTAAGTTTGTACTTGAGAGGTTAGTTTCTTGTTTTCGTTTTTGCGGCGCCAAAAGTTTCTGGTATTTAAATGAACCAGCCCTTTTGACTTTCAGAAATAAACTCAAAATGTCGATGTATAGCCCCTTAAGCGGCTTGATGCATTGTATGTGGTGGCTCACTTTTTGGCCACTAACTTTTCTAGCTGGCGCATATATTCGTCATATCCATCCGAAGAAATTTTAAAATAGAATAAAATAAAAAGCTAACTTTAAAATTTATTCAAAATACATAATATATAAATTTAACTGAAACAATTTTTAAGTAATTGAATTCATTCACCAAGATTATGGGAAAAAAATTGTTTCTTTATATAAATTAAAAAATGTTGAAGTAAATATAAACTTATCTTATGAAAAAATATATTTCAAAACACAGTTTTAATCACAGTATTGATAATTTACACTATTTCAATACTATTAAGTTAACACATGGAAGAGCAAAAAGAGACTGAAGTTCACATTATGTTTTCTACATTGTAAATAACACCGGCCCTAGACAAACTCAATCTTGCATTGCTCATATCTCTTCTCTATCACTAGGAACTATTAGGCGTTTATATTCGACATAACCATTCAGTACACCAAGTAAATTCATGATGCGAATATATCCGTCATAGGCGCTACCCAATACAAAAGGCCATGACTAATATATACGACATAACCACTTAAGGGGCTAGAAGGATTTTGTTAGAGTATGACAAAAAGAACTACAGTGATCAATTAAACAATAACAGTAACAACGTTTATTGATGTCTAGACAACATATGCAAAGTAAAAAATCATAGAAAATACAAGACAATAACTAAACTATCACTTGAAGATACGAAAGCAAATTAATCAAGATATGTGCTAATATAACATAGTAGGTATATTTATTTGTATTTGTGAAATTGATACGGGAAAAGTTCTTTTTACTTGTTGCTATTGTCACGGTGAAGATATTAACGCGCCTTCACCACAATGTCACGGTGGGCTTTAACGTTAATATCTCAGGTCTAAACCCGTGACGGGGGGTTGCTCTGGTGGGAGTACTCGCTTATACTTATAAAATATCAAATGCAAAAGGCACCTATCTTTAATTCTCCGCCCTGGCTTCAGTCTCAAGTGACGAGGAGATTGAGTTGTTTCAATAATACTACTTGTTAACAATTATAACTATATTTATTAACACTAATCACAAGTCACAAGTGATCCTCCTTGCGGAAAAACACTTATGAATTCGTATTCTCGTCGGAATATCGTTCTTTTATTACCTTGGTAACGCCGAGTCCGTCCTTACCTCGCTGAATCGCACATTTCTTCCGTTCGATCAACTTTCGTTGAACTCATCGAACGGGCAGACAGGATGCTAGGTAAGTCAGGATTCAGGTTACCGCGGCAATACTTCTAGTACTATACAGAGTGTTGATTCGCGACATTATAACATTACGGCCCGCGATTCATTTAACCCGAACTATCAAAAATTGAACTGCCAGGACTCTACTGTATAGAAGCGCCACTTATTACTTAATTATTACATAATTATTTTATTAATTTATCTGTGAGGTGTAATATATTAATTAAATGAGTCAGTGTTTCGCTATCGAGCGTTATTAATAGCAGTTTGAAATGTGTATTGGTGTTTTTATTTAATATGTAAATTGTTGGAGAAAGTAACAGAGCATCAATATTCAACAATTAAATTAACATGTATGTCGATAATGTAAAGGACTACAAGTGAACACACTGAGGATGTATTCTGAAATATATGGACTAGAGCTTTCGAATTTGATTTCATTGTTGATCTAGGAAACGTACGTTTGACACTGATAATTTCAAGAAAATAATTTGTTAGTACTTGTGGTTGAAAAAAACTCATTTAATATTCTCTTAGCTTTCACTAATATGATGCTTCTTCAAGAATGTGCACGTAACTTAGTTACTTTCCTATACGTTACTTGCATTGTCCTGATAAGCACACAAAATTGATAAACCTCTAGGTATAACTTGGCAAGTTTTCAGAGGCGTCAATAGTGACCATATTTAAAGTACGTTTGACACTGACAATTTCAAACAAATTTTATTGCTAGTTCACATGATTTTTTCGAGGAAATAATTTGTTAGTACTTGTGGTTAAAAAAAAACTCATTTAATATTCTCTTAGTTTTCACATGTAATATGATGCTTCTGCAAGAATGTGCACATAACTATATAAGAGTGATTAAAATGTACGGGTTTCATCAACGCTATCACATTTATTGTTGTTTTTAGGTGGAAAACCACCCGGATATGACAGGGTACGCAGTGCAGAAATTGGAAATAAAGATTTCGAACTTGACGTTTTAGAAGAAGCCTATACCACTGAACATTGGCTCGTGCGTATATATAAAGTTAAGGACTTACCTAACAGGGGCGTGTAAGAATCTCATACAAACAATGAATTTTAGGGGTTTTTCTTTTTTTTTTTTCGATTATGATGTTAAGTGAGGTGTATTCAATGAGTACAGAAAAGTTGTTCTTTTTGTTTGTATTCTGAAAATTTTTATACTTCCAAATATAAATTGTAACTTAAATTCGAATTTTATTTACCTACACACTTACCTCTAATAATAATCTGTCTTGATTTAACGTGTATATATTGGAATTTTGTATAATTAAGTTACAACTGCTATAGCTACAGCTAAATAAAACAAAGTGTGTACAATGTATAATTAATATTTCTAAAAAAATAGGTACATATTTGTAACACATAACATTTATCACGATAAAAAAAATTAAAATTCATCTAATCTGTTTGCTGACGTAGACATAATTGTTGTCAGTTGAAAATAAAATCAATCAGCAGATGTTTCAACAGTAACAATAAATCACCAATCGCCAAACACTTCCGGTACTTCTATTCGGATTCTAAACGTCTTGCGCGTTTTCTATAATTCTGAAATAAAAATAAACTATAATAATATCTTTAATTTATCGTTTTTGTTTTTTATATTTATGTGTAAAACTATAATATACAAATGTCTGTCGACCCATCTCATAACTTAAATGCATAAGAAAAGAATAAAAACATACAAATTTAAAATAAAAACATTTGTCTAATTGTAAGAAATAAGTATCGAACGTATTAACTACATATTCTATAGTAGTTAAAAAGAGGTGAGAGATATTTAGACAACCGTAACTTGTTTTATTTAACTAGGATCCGTCATACTGCGGAAATAATACGAGAATCAACCAACGGTTGAAAATTTATACATGAAATGTCAAAATTGAAGGAATATTTTAGAATGTCCCGACAAACTTTTCAGGTAAAATACTGTTATTACATTTATAAATTTAAGAAGCTTTAATTACAATGATATTGTTTGTAGGTATTACATAATTATATCAGAAATATTAATGAGGAGTTGGATTCATTTTCGTTTTGGTGATTCATAATGTAGTTTTGGAAATATTTTTCACCTCCTTAAAAAAATATACTATTATTACCTTTTAATAATTCATGTATTATATAATCTCCCTCTGTGATATTATACAGTATATCATTAAATAAACAAGAACGGGTAGTTTCACGATTTTAAAATTCAAATTGCTGTTGCTGATGCAGCGATAACAAGCATCAAATGAATACGCTTACATATTAACAACTGTTGACCATCTGTTTGCAATTGCCCTCGGGAAAAGCGGTCATTGCAAATTGTTTACTACATTTTTAAGCTATGTGTTCCAGGTTTTAGCGGGATATTTGAATCACTCTTTATTCTGAGACAGGGCATAGTAAAAATGCTCTTCAAATATGTTCAATAGAGTAATAACAATATTATATAATACAATATACAGGTGAGTCATTAGTAGTCGCTTCTTCGATTGCTTTTTTGTGTTTTAAATTAAAAGAAAATATATACACTCGGATTCAAGAAAGATGATCCCTGCGTCACTACTATATAATTCTATCAAAGAATTATGTCTATATCCGAATAAGAAATAGTATCAACTTGTATAACAAGGATAGCATAAGCGAATGCATGTGTTTTCAGTGCGATGCAAGCACGACATACGTTTCATAGAATTTATTTGAGCAAGACAATGACGGAGTGATTGCATGCGCTGTATTATTTCATACACTTCCGTTTAGCGTTTTGGCTTTGACATTAACGCTTTGACATTTCTAGTAGTTTGATCGTTTGATTTCGTTTCACAATTTGTTTGTTGTTTCAATCTTTATTAAACCAGAATGTCACGACGCGGTAAAACATTACGGTCACAAGCTCAAGGACTCGTTTTAAATTTATTAGAATATTTCGAGCAAGAGAAGGTTAATGGTGGTCCTCTAATATCCCTTACATCTGTACAACAGGTAAACATTGTGAGATTTAACATTTTACAAATTCTAATGAATATCTGTTAGCGAGTAGCAGATCCATTGAAGGTAAGAGTAGCTTCAGTAAAACGTATTAAAGCCCGATCACTAAATAGTCCTGTTCTATCTAGTCCAGGGAAGAAAAGGCCCCATATAAAAGCTAAAACAGACCATTTGGCAGAATGCCCTAAAATGAGTATCCGAAATACATTATACACGATGTATTTACAGAGTAAGTCCTTAAAAATGTTGAGTATTGAAGTAATAATATCTTTAATTTTAGAAAAGTATGTTACAGTACAAACTTTAAATGCAGAAATTGCTGAAAACCATATTTTATTGAGTAGAAGCAGTTTAAATCGTGTACTTCATAATATTGGCTTTAAATTTAAAAAGGAGAATAATCGCCGAGCGTTAGTGGAGAGATCCAACATAATTGAGATGCGATTATTATTCCTGAAGAATTATTTAAAAAACATAAATTCTCCTTTTCAGAGAGAAGTGATATTTCTCTCTGCTTCATATAGTCGGATCGTTTTCGCAACCGACACGGCAAAAGTACGAACTTAAAACGCTGATTCAATACCACTACAAATTCCAATCAATCGGAACAATTTTAGAACAATAAAATTCAACCAACTAATTAATATTTTAGGATAAATAGCTACGGCTAGTAAACTACTATTACATGAAAGTCAGTTAGAAATTAAATATTATAGATAGAATTATTAAATATTACTTTTCTATATCAATATTTTATTTAATACATGGCTATTCTGAGCATTGTTGTCAGATTTTTATTTTCACGGAGCGGATGACACTTAACAAGCGTAGCGTATGACAAGCAGGTGACAAGTATTCAGTATAGCGCATAGTATAGTGGTTTTCGAACAATTACACATGAAACTTGGGCTACCATCACCCATATTGAACAAGAAATAAAGACGTCCTGGGATAGGGAAATAGAAATTGATAAAACAGATATTAATCCAGTAATATTTTGTATTAATGATAGCGGTAGTAGCGATTGTGAAAGTCATTATTAATGTTAATGAATGTCACACTGTGGTCATCTTTACTATTATAGTTTAATGTCTCCCCTTAATGACAGCGCGGAGGAACTGGTAATTTGTGATGGTAACCAGATAGCGATGCGAGTTTGTGGTTAACGTGGTTAAGTTGAACAGTTGAACGTAAACTGATTGCAAGATTATTTGCAAAGAGTAAGATTATGTATAAGAAACTGAGCGAAGAACTTTTATTTCACATAATTAAATGACCTTGCTATTAAAAGTGTTTGAAATTTTACTGGCACATAAATATTTTGCAGTTTGGATTCTATAACCTACGATTATCTGACATAAAAGAATACAAGCTAAATATTGTCAGAACGTGTTTCCTAATTTACTTATAGGAAGCATTAGAAACGGTGACTATTATTATTCTGAAGGAAATCTGTTCTTAAACAACGTCATTAAAAACTAATCAGCACACTTTCCTGTTCAGAAGTAAGTCAAATATATTGATCTAAACCAAATTATATACGAGAAGGTAAGTTTTATTCAACAGAAATGTTTGGTTTTACTTGTAATTGCTTTGTTATTTAGAATAATCACGTAACTGATAAAACGAATATAGCTTATAAAGGATTGGAGACGGATTAAATTCAGTATCCATATCAAAAGTCAAAGACAGATTTTGGAACCTGTTAACATATTTGTTCATAATGCTTCGGCAGAAGATTACGATAGTTAAAATAATTTGTACTTATATTGATCAGTTGAAGAAAGAACTCTGTCTAATCGAAGAATACTGTTCAGAAAATTTTCAAATTTAAGAAGGTATAACCATGTTGAATGTAATAGAGGAATGGTGGATGATTGATTTCAGAATAAAATAATGATCGAGTTTATTAATGTGAGAACACGATAAGCATTTGCATAGGGGGATGCAGTTAAAACATATCTCTGTTATATTATTTTTATAGTTTTTCTAAAATAACCTTTGTATATTTTCTGTAGGACTTTAATTTTGTAATTATTTATTGTTATTAATGGAATTAAGATTATATAATTTCAAAAATATGTGATAGTATTATAATAATATTAATGTAGTACATTATAAATTGGGATAGTAAAAATACTTGTTCATTATTGTATTATAATTAAGTTGCTTGGTAAGTTAAATTCTGATCAGTAGCAAAAGATTCAGCTTACGAATACTCAACATTTGAAATACTTTAAAATATGTTTGAATTGTTTAATTCTGCATTAAATATAATCTTTAACAACAACAAATTTATACTAATTTAAAGCTTAAGCATATAATAATGTGTTTAGCTTAATCAAAAATGTTTGATTAGCATGTAAAAATTATGTTGTAATCAATGATATACCTACGAGAAATGTTTCAAACAAGTTGCTTTTAGTACACCAGTAATAATGGTAATAATCATAGTGAACAGTAAGAATCTGGCAAACAAATGTTTTTATAATTAGTGTAATACTTTTCTGACCTCGCTGTTGCACGTAAAAATACTTTAATTTTGATGCATTTAATGGAAAAGCAATGTAGCACTATTAGTAAGGATACTGCTGTACAATTGTCTTTGTTACTAAATATCATTATTGTCTGTAGTAAAACTAACTCGAACATAATTATTAAATACATTCCTGAATGTTTAAATGAATTTCAAAAGTTCAATTTTCTCTGAAAATCTAACCTTTCTTATATTTATATCTAATTACTAACAGCAGACAAGTTCATACAAATATAAAATAATCATTATATTCTCCTTTTCAATAGTACTTAAGCAAAATTATTATCAAATCAATAGTAACATATTAGAATTATTGTGGGTAGTGCTAAAACCAGAAGCCTAATTGATCATTTAGGGTTATAGTGTCAAAATTAATATAACTTGACAGATCAAATTTTGCAACGTCTCAAATTTGACGCCATTTTAACTTTGGTGGCGCATGTCGGTTGCGAGAGCGATTCTAGTATATTTTGAAAATGGATATTCCATATATTTTATACCTAAACAGTAAAATCCACCTCTTATATTTATAGGATGTAACTTCATTTCATGTAAAACATGTATACAATTTCGATCACATTTATTTGATGTAAATAAATTGTATTTATTGTTTGTTTTGTACCCACGTTATTTCTCAATAAAGTTCTATTATCATATATAATACAAAGAGTAGTCAAAGTATGCTCGATTATTTTTGTGGTGGTTCACGAATGTTTCCTTGCGCTTGAATATTAATAGGACGAGTGCGTCAGCACGAGTCCTATTTACAAGCGCAAGGAAACAAGAGTGATAACACCGCAAAAATGATCTACCATACTTTGATTACGAATTGTATTCGAAGGACTATTCATCGAATGATTCATTCATAAATGACGAACTGAGTTTTTTAATTTTCTAAAATTAAGTAGCTATTGCGTTGGTTTCCATAGTAGTATGTTTTCAGCAAACTACTGTCAATGTAGAAAATTTTCTACGATTCGAATTTAATAAGTTATTGCAAGAATAAATAGATTTCTGATATGGAAAGCAATTCAAAAAGGTGAAAGTGAAATTGATGCTGAAATTCATAAAACTATTCCGGAAAACACAAAGAAAACAAGAGATTATATCTGGAGACATATATCTGTCAAAAATATCCACCGATACCACTAGTGGTGATTTCAATGAAATACCCACTAGTGTAAATACGCAGCAGTATTTTTGTTGCTAGGACACAAAAATGTGATTCTTTGATTCTTATTGGTCATATTTTTACAAATGACACATGAGTTGAATAGTCATATATAATACAACGAGTAGTCAAAGTATGATCGATTATTTTTGTGGTGGTTCACGAATGTTTCCTTGCGCTTGAATATTAATAGGACGAGTGCGTCAGCACGAGTCCTATTTACAAGCGCAAGGAAACAAGAGTGATAACACCGCAAAAATGATCTACCATACTTTGATTACGAATTGTATTCGAAGGACTATTCATCGAATGATTCATTCATAAATGACGAACTGAGTTTTTTAATTTTCTAAAATTAAGTAGCTATTGCGTTGGTTTCCATAGTAGTATGTTTTCAACAAACTACTGTCAATGTAGAAAATTTTCTACGATTCGAATTTAATAAGTTATTGCAAGAATAAATAGATTTCTGATATGGAAAGCAATTCAAAAAGGTTTGGTGAAAAAGGTGAAAGTGAAATTGATGCTGAAATTCATAAAACTATTCCGGAAAACATAAAGAAAACAAGAGATTATATCTGGAGACATATATATCTGTCAAAAATATCCACCGATACCACTAGTGGTGATTTCAATGAAATACCCACTAGTGTAAATACGCAGCAGTATTTTTGTTGCTAGGACACAAAAATGTGATTCTTTGATTCTTATTGGTCATATTTTTACAAATGACACATGAGTTGAATAGTCATTTGTATTTTGACATATGTTAAATTTAGTACATTAAAAGACTATTGAGTTTATATTACATATTTTTAATAAACGATAAAGGCGATTATCTAACTTAATTATCTAATTATACATAACCTAAAATTAGATCGATCAATCTAACCGGAAAACGTAGGATGTCATCATTATAATTTCCATGTTCATTTTATAGTTTACAGTAGTTATCATGATGGCGAAGTATTGATTTGATTCATACGATATTAAAAAATGACGCAGGGATCATCTTTCTTGAATCCGACTATAAATAAGGTTCATTGTTGCTTGGGGTGCATATTCTAAAAATACTTTAAGCTCTGACGCATTTCCGGTTTCACCGGAAGCGCATGTAACTTAATATAATAATTTTTTTCTGACCGCGTATGTTGCTCAAAAATGTCCAAAAAAAAAAATTAATAACTCAAAAACTATTGGTTCAATTTTGAAAAAGAAAAAACAGTTGAATAGGCAATTTAGAACAATCTAAAAATGTATAGGGTGTCATTTAAACAAAATTAAGTTCCATGCAGTTCCGATGAAACCAGAAGTGCGTCAGAGCTTAAAGAATTTTTGAACCATGCATCTTTTGCTCACAAAAGAGCAATGGAAGAAGCGGTTACTAATGATTATAGACCGGACGTACGAGGCCGTAATTACGACGGACAAAAGAAATAATGCATAACATGACGCAGTTACTGAATAGCAGAATTTATATGGTGTACTGCACATCTGTTTTCGTCCAGAAATCGGACAGAAAAAAAGTCGATTTTTCTGTTAATTTCCTTTTATCGTCGGCGTAGGTGGAAGGGTGAGGAGTTTTCAAAATTTATTCTATTTACCTTATATTTCGTAAGATAAATAAAGTACGGAGAGTTAGTTTCGATTGTTTTGACTATTAATTACATACTTCGCAATTTTTGGAATAGTTTCTGTTTAATTAATACCGTTTCATTGAATCTACTTCTCCCAATTATTTTGACGTATGTGTTTATTGAAGTTTCAATAACATACGCATACATTTTTAGTTATCATTTATTTAGATCTAGAACACTGTTTGTTACTTTTTCAGATATTATATAGAAGAAAGTCGAGAATGGCATCGTGAAACAATGGCGAATTCTGATTGTATATCCATTGTCAGTGATTCCGAAATTTATTGCAAAGTCTGTAAAATATCCTTACAGAATGCCAAAAAATCGCACGTACAACGTCATAAAAAACATACACAGAAATTGGACCCGTTGGAAGCTGACAATTTTAACAAAGAACTTTGTGAAACTTTAATGGCGGCTAATATATCCCATTAAATAAACTTGACAATCCCACTTTCATACAAACATTTCTCCAAAAATATACCGGTCGGAATGTTCCTGATAAATCCACCTTACGCAAATATTGCGTTTCTAAGTGCTTCACGGAAGCAGTAGAATGCATTAGAAGACATCTTTCAAATCAATACCTATAGATAAGTGTCGACGAAACTGTCGATATTTGGGACGCTGTGTGGTAAATGTAGCTGGTGTAGTACATCCAACTATTCCATATAACGCATATGTAACAGCATCTAAAGTTATAAATACAGTTGATGCGGAAACAGTTGCTAAAACGGAAGACAGGTACAAGGAAAAAATACGTTTATTTGTTAGTGACAGTGCCGCATATATGTTAAAAACGCAAACTATTAAAGGAAACATCCTTATATGCTGCATATTACTCGTGTAGCACATGCTCTCCACAGAATCTGTCAATATATCAGAGACACCTATCCGGAAGTTGATAGACTTGTATCCGCTTCTAAAAAAAAGTTTTCAGAAAAGCACCACTGAGAGTAGCTCTTTACAGGGGAAAAACTTCCATCTTTGTCACTGCCTCCCTCGCCAGTAATAACTAGATGAAGAACATGATTGAAAGCTACTAGTTTTTATGCAGAATATTTCGATAGTTTACAAAATTTCGTTATGTTTAAATGACGATGCTTGAAGTATTTCTGAGTGCAAGGAACTAACACAAATCCCAAATTTAAAAGTTCAGTTGTTATTCCTTCAGGAACACTTTGGAAATTTGAAAATCGAAATTTCAAATTAGAAGATGGATTAACCACATTAGATGTGGCTATTAATAATTTCAAAAAGTATTCCAAGTGATTTCAGATGTGGCCTTCGGCAAAAGTTAGGCGCAGTTTTTAATAGAAATCCAGATTTAAAAACATTGCGGCAATTGTGCAAGGGACAATGACGCAAAATCTAACTGCTATATACGCCGAAATAAAAGAATATTTCCAGTATGCACCCATAACCTGTTGCGATGTAGAAAGTACGTTTTCTATCTACAAGGATGTACTACATTCAAAGAGAACAATTATTACAGAAGAGAACATTGTGAAAGTATTGCTAGTAAATATTAATACTCCTTTACTCGACTTGAAATACAAAATGAACAAATAATAACGTATTTTGTATTTTATAGATCACCAGCCACTTGTTATCCAATTACATAAATCAAATTAAAAACCCTTCAAAGATACAAAATTTCAATAGTGCGCCCGTGGGCGACGAGTCATCGGCCGCTCGTATCCGGTCTCTACTAATGACCTAGCCTGTACAATCACAATTATATTACCTGTCCAGCAATCATTATTAGTGCTTCAGCCATTGCTTTGCCAGTATTCTGCACCATACCGTACAAGACACCATCTTCGTTTTGCAACAAAATATGAGGATGATCAAATTCCACCATCGTACCAGCGTCCATGACCAGTACCTTATCAGAATCCATCACCGTGTGCAATCTGTGCGCGATTGTGAGTACAGTGCAATCAGAAAACTTCTTTCTGATCGTCGTTTGTATAAGGGCGTCAGTTTGTGGATCTACGTTTGCCGTCGCTTCATCAAGCACCAACAATTTATTATTACGTATAATCGCCCTAGCGAGACACACCAATTGCCTCTGTCCGACGCTGAAGTTTTTACCACCCTCCGACATTTTAGAATTCAATCCGGCGGTCAGATCTTCGACCGCTTCTTTGAGTTCGACATCTTCGAGGGCTTTCCAAAGAGCTGCGTCGGTATACTCGTCGAATGGGTCTAAGTTTTTACGCATCGTTCCCGAGAACAGCACGGGCTCTTGGGGGATTATGGATATCTTTGATCTCATGTCGTGCAATCCCAATTCTTTCGTGTCCACGTCGTCGATGAATATTTGACCTTCGGTGTCAGCCAGTCTGAATACAGCGGATATGAGAGATGATTTTCCGGCGCCTGTTCTGCCGACGATACCGACTTTTTCTTTCGAATTTATGACGAAATTCAAGTTACGCAACACGGGTTGATCCTCCGGGGCATACTTTAAGTACAAGCGAGAAAATTCAATTTTTCCTTTATCGGGCCACGTTTTTGGCGGTTTCTTTTCGGGTGGGGTTTCTAGTGCGGCCTCCTGTTCCACGTTCGTATATTCTAGGACACGTTCCACGGATGTCATCTGATTTTCTAGTTCCGTAGATTGACGCATGCCCCATTGGAACATGCCCGTTAAGCCGATAGATTGAGTGATAGCTAATCCGACATTGCCTCCAAATGTTTCTGAAATCATTAAAGAAGTGTAATGTAGGTAGTTTTTGACTTCATAAATTGAATGGAAAAAGTGCATATTACATATATAAATATATGAGAAATTAACACTGAGGAAGACAATAAGCTATTATAGCCCACACATTTCTGAGTTTATGTAAAAGGGATATACAACAGTTAACATCCCTAAAAAAAGTAAATGAACAAAAACACTTGAAATAAAACATCTTTATGAATAAAAATGCGACAGGTTTCGTGCACACTGTGGCTTTGTCAAGTACATGTATCATAGGATACCAACTTAGATGACATAAATTTACAATTTTTGAATTACAGATGAAATTAGCGGGGATAGTCTTTGTTAACATTAAATAAATTCAAATGTTATGTATTAAATACATCCAATTGGTTATTTAAGGGTCCTACATAGTGGATCTGTCAACAATGGAAAAATAGCAGATTTTAGATGCAAGATATTTTTGTTGATTTTAAATTTGGAGAAAACCTTTCAACGTCAACTTATGAAAAATTTTGTAATCTACCCCGCTGAAGAATCAAATTTAGAAAAAAATTATCGGATTAAAGAAAATTAATTAATATGTCAAAATATTAAAAACAAGTTTTCTCAAAAATCCTTCGGAGGATTTCAAGTTATAAATTGAATAAAAAGCTACCCCGCTCTGCACTTATTTTTCGTTCAACTATTCTTTACTTTGTTTTAAATGAATATAAAATAAATTAAAATTAGGCAACACACATTACAATGAATTGTTATTCTGGTGAAAATCTTTTCCCCTTTACAGGTGTGTAAATATTTGGTCATAAATGAATTTTTATTCGCTTAGATATTGAGTTTCAAATATTTATTATATATTCCCTATGTGTAATAATTACTCGGACATCCTTGGCTTATTAAATTATGTGCTATGCAACCAATATTACATTTCCGATCCACTATATAGGACCCTTAAGAGGGGCGTTTACCTATCGAAAACTAAGGCATCGCCGTTTCACGTTTTTTGAATTTACTTTGCAATTTTAGAATTTCAAATTTGGGTTAGTGGTGCAAAAGGCATCAATTTATAATGTCAAGGTCCGTTTTTGTACTAATTTATTTTCTTAAGAAAGTTATGTTTTAGAAATAACCACAAAAATGCATGAATTTGATTAGTGTCTACTAACTAAGGTTGGTACACAAAAGAAAAAAACGACCTCTACGCGCCAGCTGCACATTTGATGTACGATATAAAGAAAAAATCAAATTTATGTACTTATTTTTAAAGATAAAAATCATTAAACAGTAAACCTTGTCACACACATTTCACACAAGGTTTTACGCGGCGTCTATCCCCACTTCACGGTATCTCTACCGGTCCCAGCGAAGACGAAAATCTATCGGAATCGGTCGGCTATTGCAGACTTAAATGCGAGTGACAGTTTAATTACAAACTGACACTGACATTTAAATGTCATATACCTATAATATTCGAGTGTATAATAATATAACAGTTATGGGCAAGCGAAAATTGGCTTATTATAAAACATCAACAGTTCCGTAAGTACTCATTCTTTATACATATGTTACCCATATATAGTATTCCTTAATCTATGAATAAAACCGAAGCGCTGTGAAGGAAATCGAATATCGTGTAGCTTCACTTACTCACATCCCCTTGCGTCTACCCGTCCCGCGAGTAATTTAAGTTGAATAAGTCTCTATTTGTTGGTAAACGCCCGTCTTAATAATAAGTTTGTATTTTTGACTTTATTAACTTTAAAGATTCTAGTTTATATGCAATACTTTGAAGATGGGTCAAAATCGTGTTCATATTCCAATATACCGGGTGTCCCAGCGGAGCGGCGGCAAAGGCCATTATTGGTACCTAATAATGTAGAAAGCGAATAATTTTTAATACAAAAATTGTAGATAATCATAACCTCTACAATTTAAAAATATTTTCATTTATACAGAGTGTTCGACAATGACAAACCAACACAAGCTTATGTTTTTTTAAATGGAATACTATACATTCTTTTACATTTTATGATAGCCTTTGAGAAGCTGATTCCAACTGACATCAATTTGTATCTGCCAATTTTCTACTGTTTCTGAGATATGGCGACTTTTCGATAAAAATTGTACATTTGAAAAGTTGCAATGAAATAAGGATTCACGATGAAAATATTTGTACTAATTGAGCCCACTTATTATGGGAGCCCACTTATTATGGGCTCAATTACACTTATTAGATACCAATAATGGACATAGCCACTCCGCTCGGACACCCGGTATATACAGGCGGAGGCACCGAAAACGAAACAGGTTGAATATCTCGAAGAAGGAATCTTTTGTGAAAAAACGCAATCGATTTTTAATCCAAGCGGGACATCCTTCCATCATATCTTAAACTCTTATACGTCATTGCCCTCCCCTCCATCACTCTTAACTATTAAAATTTAAATAGGGAAAGTGCTACGTATGATAAGTCATTGAAAAGAATTTAGCAACGTGATTAGTGGCCGCGTTACTTTTGATTTTAGAGCCCTCTAGCGGGATAAAAAAACGGTTACGTATTCCTAAATGTCCCACATCATTTGAAATTTAATTATGTACAGTAGGAGAAATAATTTTCCGTACACTTCACGAAGATATAAAGTGTTATGGGCGTGTTTATTATGCATTAGTATACGGTGAACATGCCCATACCACTTTATATCTCCGCGAAGTGTACGAAAAATTATTTCTGTTGGTGTACTTGATAATGATGACAATTAGATGTAAAAAATATTACGTATTCAGTTGCTAATAAAATAGCTTTCAAACGATGTGCTACATAAAATTGTTTTGTGATTGAGAGCAACCTTGGGACAATTCAGTGAAATATATTCTAACCTGTACAGGATAACTTAAAACATAATACATAGAATGATTTCTGAATTAATTATTCCTGCGTAATTTCTATAGATATCGATATGATTTATTGTGTGAAAGTTATCTCAACTTACCATTTCCTAGCACTAAGAAGCTCATCGTAACAATCGCAATATAAACGATACAAACAAGATCAAGCCAGAATCCAAACGCTCTCGACGTCGCCAGGAATATATGCCAGGCGCAGCTGTGTAAATCTTGATGGTTATCGAATTCCTTTTCCAATATTTCTTGCGCTCTGAAAGCTCTTATCGTCGTAAGGCCTTGCAGAGAAGCGTTCAGATGTGAGAACACCGGACTACGCGCTGTAAATCGCCTATATTAAGTATTAAAGCTTATTTCGCATGACATCCAATACTTACTGACACCTTCCAGACGTTTAACACTCCTACCAGTTGCTAGATAAAAAATCCTCAACAGGTAGAAGATGAAGCCGACGAGGCATGTTGGCAGAAGCAACCAAGGATTTACAATTGCCACGACTATTATAATGCCCAAAAGTGTCAGACCAATCTGCAAACAGTCTATCAGAGCAGAGGGAAGCAATTCATCGACGGCGCCCATGTCTTTAGAAAATCTGTTGAGGATTCTGCCAGATGAATTTGTATTAAAGAATCTCATCGTGGCTCTAGTGATGCTTTCGAACATTCTGTCGTGTAGTCTTCTCGACGATCTCATGCAAGTCTTAAAGAAAGCGAAAGATCTAACCAGAGAAATAACAATTGTTGCAACTGTTATACCGGAATATATGTAAATGCAAGTGTCACGGTCAAAATCAAAGAAGTCATAGATTGTTGTTGTATCATTCGCAGATTGCTTCAGTACATTTATGGAATCTGTATGGTTTGCAGATTGCTTCAGTACATTTATGGAATCTGTATGGTTTGTATAGTTTGTTTCAAAATCGTTGGTGTAGGAAATTTCATCGCTTGCATTATACTGGGTCGTATTTAATGCTATGTTTCTACCATATCTAATCTGCTCCAAATTAACCCTGTATAACAATATTAAAATAGAAATAAGTCAGAATATTTTATTTTACATTTAAAAAAACAAGGTTGTTCTCTATGCTTTCTGTATTGTTATTTGACAATCGCCAACTGTAAAAACAAACGGGAATACTGGGGAAAACCTTAATATTACCAATGTACAAAAAAAGAAATTAAGTAAACTGCGACAACTTCAGAACAATATCTTTAAGGCTAATAGTCCTGAGAGATATACCAGAATTTTAGAGACCAAGAAGTCAAGCAGGAAAAAAATTAGAAGACATGTAAACAGCATTCAGGAAAATATACTGTACTATGCAAAGTAATATAAAATACTGGACATAACATATCCACTATACTACACAAATATACATATATACATTTATACATGAACGTATATGTATACCGTAGTCGACAAATTTTAATTTCGGTTTATACTTCTATCCCATGCAGAAGATGACCTTATAATATACAGCGATGCCTGCTTGCTAACAGTGGTGGGAGAGCAACCAAGTGTCGGGGAATCCTCACTTACATTTCATAGGAAACGTTTGTCGAGTGTACTGTCTTGGCAGCCTCGCTATATGTTTATCTTTAGTTTATTTCGTCGCGCTCTTTTCCTCTTTAATTAAAATATGTTGACTACGGTATATGCAATGCTATGGGATATACAACATACACCGTTTATTTCTAGCAATCGACGTACAGACACGTGTTTCGGCCTTAAAGGCCTCGTCAGTGCACGTAAGGGACTGCCAGCAATGAAAAAATATTTGGATCGCTATAGGTATATGACGGCTAGCATCGACAAATGTCCGTGAGAATATCACAGCGACATCTGCCACCCAAGCGCGACACTGAAAGCGACGGCTTCTCAATGCGCCATGCGCCTAAGAGAAAACCTGTATGTTAAATGTGTATCCCTACACGAGCCAACGGTGAACGGTGTATGTTGTGTATCTCAATGCATTGCATATTTTAAAAAAGCAAAAGGTTTCCCCTTTTTTAATTTCTTGGCCGTTATTTAAATAACTTATTAATAAGATCGTGGGTGTAGCGGCCTCGTATTTTACTAACGTTTGGTTATGGGAGGATAATTAACAATGGTTTTACGTATCGGTGTATATGTCTGTTGAGTGTAAAATAATTTGTAGTTAACATTGCTTTTCTTGGTTTTTTATGAAAAAAACATCCAAGCAATTTAAAAGTTACACACAAAATTATTATAATATTTTAATGATCGAAAGCAAGTAGAGTAAAAATGTACAAACTTCTCATTCAAAACAAAGAAGAAAAAAGAAAATACATAATATGTAAATGGGAAAGTCTATAAAGAAATTCATATGAAAACCAAGAAAAGCAATGTTAACTACAATTTATTTTACAGTCATTAGACACTTCTTCTTTTTAAAGATCTCAAAGAAAATGCGTTTTGCAAGTTCGCAAATTTAGTAAATGTATACATGTATATTGGCACCAACCGCAACTGATACCTATGGTTAAAATTAAACATTAAAATTAAAAGTTAACAAATGTTTTAATATAATCAGCATCATTCGCATAATATACTTCAAAATCAATTAGGATCCACACCAAGTAATTGAGGTAGATGGCGAGTAACGTTGGGCTTAAACGAGATCCTTGCGGAGCCCCGAAAGTCGCATCTAAAGTTATTTGGTCCAATTTTTCAAATGCAAGGTAAACGATTTTCTAAAACATTGAAGTAAGCTAAACACTTAACTTATTGAAAGTAATGTAATAAATTAAGAAGAAAAAATCAACTCAATCAAAATATATTTGTCTCATAAAAGTTATGAAAAATTGGTCAAATTATTGCAGTTTACGGCAAAAATAAAGATCGGACCAGTTTTTACCTGGAAGTAGATAAATCAAAAGAAATTAAGCACACTTGGCAAAGAATTATTACCTAGAGATGAGGCTGAAGGTTTTTGAATATATATACCAAACAAAGAAATATAGCGGATACATAATAAAAAAAGGAGAAGGAAGGTTATTTCGCTGTAGTGCAACCGCAGACACGTGTTTCAGACGTTGGTCATCGTCAGTACGGTGTCGCTAAGGTATAAATCTGTCTTCCGGATGGTCTTCCTTTTGTTTCTATCTCTAAGGATATCCCACGTTATTCCTTGGCTACACTGTACTGACGATGAGCAACGAGTCTGAAACACGTGTCTGCGGTTGCACTAGAGCGCAATAACCCGACATTCTTTCTCCTATTTTCATATATATATAAATATAGTTAAAGGTGGAGTAGGTAAATTAGCCCTTGAATGTCTGTACGTACCAGAAGGTAATAAAGTAATCTCCAGCGCTAGCGGCAAATTGAGCTGCAATAAATAACAACAACACTATGAAAATTATGCACCAATTTCCGCCGGCTCGAAAATAAGCGTTATAAACGTATCCTGATACGGAACCGATGCTCTTTTGTTCTTCCACGCCCAGTGGAATATCCAGCGTTTTATCGTCAGTCGATGACATGCTTAGCCATGAACCTTGCCTGACAAAACCGGAGGGTTCCGGTTTTTCTTCGTGTTCCTCCGACTGAGCTTCTAGTAACTTCGCAAAATCTAATCCGGAACTTCTGAGATCGTTGTAGGTGCCTGAAATAAATTAGAATTTGCTGAATTGCAACATGAATTCACATTAAAAACCACTAAAGGTAATATGTATCCTGTAATTTAATTGTTATATGCCTTGAAAACAACATAGAGAAGCAAATAGGATGCCACCCAATAAATCAAGACGATAAAGTTTCACCAATTAAGTTCGTAAACAATAAATGAATCACTACGCCGCGCCGGCTGCAACCTTCATATGTGCACGTATGGATTCTAGAAGTTTCCATTTTAGTATGTTCAGCGATGACTAATATATTAGAATTCTCTACTTCTCTATGGAATGCGTGACGCCGTATCCTTTGTAGTTGCCGCTACCCTTCACGGTATAGCTGCGAACGTGCTCGAGCTTGTTACAATACTCTTTTAACTTCAAATTTTACGTTAATTTTAGTGAAAACAGATAAAAATTTTATTTTGAGAATATGACGTAATACCCTATGTCAGAATACAGTTTTTTTATGTTTAAAACAATGCAAAATACTCAAATTTTAGACTGTTAAATCAGTTATAAAAATCGTGTCGGCTAGTGTAATTATATGCTCGTTAAATAATTATTTTCTATACACTACATATTTGGTAAATATTTGTTTAAAAAAGTCGTTAAAAAGTGCATATATATACCGGGGTCGACATATTTTAATTTCTGATACGAAAGTAGAAAGAGGAAAAGAGCACGACGAATTAAACTAAAGATAAACATAAGCGAGGCTGCCACACTCGACAAACGTTTGCTATGAAATGTAAGGCGTGGGAGTCCCCCGCCACTGCGTTGCTCTCCCACACTGTTAGCAAGCAGGCATCGCTGCATATCATAAGGTCATCTTCTGCATATGATAGAAGTGCAAACCGAAATTAAAATTTGACGACTATGGTATATATAAGTTATAGCAGTAAAAATAAATTTATTATAAAAAAAATGTGGGCGTTAATGGCTTAATCATATGCAAATTGCGAAGAAGAAAAGAAATAAAAAAGCTTGTCGTTTTATACAGTCTGTCTTACGAAAAATGCACCACGCTATAACTCTGTGATTAATAATCCGATTTCAGTATTTCAAAAACCACATAAGACAGGTGTATAAATACTACAAAATAGTATGGTTTTTATTATTTATGTAATTTTTGACAAGCAATAGTCAATTCTTTTTAAAGAGCAATACATTTTTTTTACAGTTTGGTAGAGATATGTTTTCTGAATACAATGGTGTCATTCAATTTGATTTAGTAAAATATTCTTGGGAAATAATTTTATTTTAAAAAAAAAAGTTTAAGTGTGCCGTGGAATACAAAACAATGGAACATTTTATTAACGTCAAAAGTAAACCATCATAACAAATCATGATTATTATAAATATTGATCAAAATGCCTCCCACCTTGCTGAATACAAAGCTGACACCTTCTAGTTACTCCATATGTAGCACTCAAGATTGAAAAAGGAGGTATCTCTCGACAAGTATGAATTCTCTGTCTTAAAACATGCTCATTCTCAGGGGTTGTTAAGTAGACACAGTCTTGAACATAGCTCCATAGCCAAAAATCGAACTCGCCCGTATGTCCCTATCGATTTTTGGCCAAATTTAGCATTCAACCAGCATTTATCCTGGCATTATGCGGTGTAGCGCCATCCTGCTGGAAAAACACTATTTAACTCTGCAATCATCCAAGAAATTGTCCAAATTTTCAATTAGAAGTTGGTGATATTTGTCCTGATTTAGGGTGCCATCAATGAAAAAGGGTTCAATCAATCTGTCAACAAAAATACCACACCACACATTTATGGTGAATCTGTGTTGTCGATTGGTTTCAACAATTCTTGGATTTTGTTGACTCCAATAACGGTGAATATTTCTGTTGAAAACGCCATTATTGCGTGCACTCATCGGACCAAATCACATTTTTGTAGAACAGCCCATCTTGACGTAATATGTTTAAATAGAAAACACAAAATTGGTATCGTCAATTTGGATCGTTTTCGTACAAAGCTTATACATTTTGTGAGATGTACGGTTTAAATGTTTTTTTTTTAATTTTATGAACAGTGTTCTTTGACGTGCCAATGTTATGTGCGATTTCCCGAGGTGAAGTTCTTGGATTTTCTTGAACACTGAGAATGGCATGTAATTCAACATTTTCACAAAATTTGCGTCCATCTTGCCTTTCTTAAAAGCTCCGTATTCTTCTAAATTTCTGACGGTCAGGAACTTCTCCATCGGGAAAGCGAGCTGCGTCATAACGCACTGCTTCATCAGAATTTTTATCGCACTCGAAAAACACTTGCTCCATATCATATCAGTTAATTGATTGTTATCCAGTGGCGGCTCTTTAATGAGAGCAAGTGAGCAATTGCACCCCCTGGAATTTTGAAACAAAACAAACCAAGTGGCGACTAACTGTGAAAGTATTTATTTATTACGTATTCATAGTTATTGAACAGGAACGTGGCGTGTACGGCACGCGAAACAACCTACATGCACCGATCGTCGTCACAGATATAATGACGACTAACAGCGCACGGATGTAAAGACCCCTTCCACCGAGAGAAACATACCCATGAGCAAAGCGCTACTGTTGCTGCGTAAGCCATTAAACATTACATTGAAGGTGGGGAGAACTGTATTTTGTTCTAGTTCCATATCGTATAATACATAGCATGTGAGCAAGATTCCCGTCTGCTCAACGCTGTTGTAAGATGAATTTCGTGTCTGCGATACAGAATAACACGTTTTCGCGGTTAACGTATGATGAAAAAATCGCAATAAAAATCTTAAACGGCCGATGCCTCAATTATGTTTAGAAAATAAACAATCTGTTAAAGGTGAAGACGTTATAAGAAAATTCAAAATGAATATTTATCAGAAAAATGACTGGATTTGTGGGTGTGAAATTAAAAATACTTTGTTTTGTTTTCCGTGTCTTTTGTTTGGTGGTGAACCGTCTTGGTCAAAGAACGGAATAAAAGACTTAATTCATCTTAGTGCTAAAATTACGAAACATGAAAATTCCGAAGGGCATTTGAAAAATATATTTAGTCTAAGAATGTTAGGAAAAAATAACATTCAGAATGTTTTAGATCATCATATAGAAAAGCAGTTCAACAACACAATGAACAGGTAACAAAAATAGGCATGTGTTAAATTTAATAATAAAGTGCATTAGATTTTGTGGCGCGTTTAAACTGGCACTTCGGGGTCATGATGAACGGCAAACGTCGAATACCAAGGGCATTTTTCGGGAATTGATCAATTTTACGGCAGAATTAGATAAATCGCTCAGAGATCACATCGAAGCAGCACCGGTTTTTAATTGAATTTATAAATGATTACCCAAATGTTAATGAAAAAGTGATAGAACTGTTCTGCAAGTCAAAGACACGCAAAATGGGCTTCGTTTATCGTCAGATGTAATCAAACTGTAGTGTTATATTTATTATTCCCTCAAAACAAACTGTACAATGAACAGTACCTGTCTGGAACAGTATGTCGGTGAACCTTATAAAGATTGGGTAAGCGTTCTTGTATTATACTCTTTAATTTTGAAATTATGCACTCCCTATGTGAACCACCCCGAGCCGCCACTGTTGTTATCCATAATAAAATAACATAATACAACCAACAATAAATGGAAACAAGCTGACAATTCATGAATTACAGTTATTGTTTTGTGCGCTATCGTTGAATTCTGCAGGACACATGAAAATTTTAGAAAAAACAAAATTTCTTAACAGAAACATTTTACAAAACGAAGTTGAATCACACCATTGTATTCAGAAAAAATGTACTATCGCTTGTCAAAAATTGCATTTTAAAAAAATATATAAATGATACTATTTTATAGTATTTATAATCGGATTATTAATAAGAGAGTTATAGCGTGGTGCGTTTTTCGTAAGACCGTATATTTAACTTACCTTCAGCTTTGATAATACCATTTTCCAAAATAATAATGTGATCAGCTTCTTTTAAATATTGCAACTGATGTGTGATGAGTATGCACATCTTGTCCCTTAAATATCCGTCGATGCAATCATCAAATAGCTGTTTGCCGACGTGAGTATCGACTGCAGATAAGGGATCGTCCAATAAATATATATCGGCTTGTTTATAGACGGCCCTGGCTAAATTTATCCTAGCCCTTTGACCACCGCTCAGCGAAACTCCTCTTTCTCCGACAACAGTTTTATCACCGTGTGGCAATAGTGTAAAATCCCTCTCTAATGCACAACGCCTCACGACCATTTTATATCTTGCTCGTTCCATCGGCAGCCCGAATAATATATTTTGCCTAACCGTTCCGGCAAACAACCAAGGTTCTTGAGACGAGTAACTGATTTCTCCATTTATTTCAATTGTTCCTTCCCTGATCGGAAGTTCTTTAAGAATTGCGTGCAAAAGACTGGTCTTTCCACTACCAACAGGTCCAATAACAGCTATCAATTTTCCAGGTCTAAGTTCTAAGCTCAAGTTGGTCAGGGTGTTGTCTGACGAAGCTTCCGTCCATTTTGCGGTGATATTTTTAATGATTATGCCTTTTCCCCTGTTACTTTGGGCACTTTCGACTTCATCATCTTCCAGATCGTCGGTACTTTTGATGCTACCATTTTCTGAAAATTCGAGCTTGTCCTTCGAGGACAGGATTTTATTTTCTTCGAACACCATGAAATCATTCAGGCGCCTGATCGATATATTTGCCTCGGCAATTTGACCGATACCTTGCGGAAAGAAGACGGTCATAGACTGTCGTAAAATGCTGTAAAATGAGGTTATGACGAAAACTTGTTCTGCGTAGATTTTATTGTCAAACAGTATGTAGGCGAATATACTGACGAAAATTGCTATACGCGTTGAAAACATTATGAAGGATGACAGGACTCCTCTGACGTAAGATGCTCCTGTGACTGCTCGAATTTCGTGTCTGAAAAGAAGCGAATATTGTTGGTTTGCTTTAGAAATATTCCTTGTTTATATGAGAGAAGTTCCGATATTATTGATATTTGGAGAAGAACACATACAGACCTTTTTTTTATTTGTCTGGTGCTGCTAATTTAAATGAAGAAAAGTCAATAGTTATTCAAACAGATGCTTCAAAAGAGGGCTTAGGATGTTGTATTTTGCAGGAGGGTGGTCTTTGCATCTAGGTCGTTGACAGAGTGTGAAAAACACTATGCAGAAATGGAAAAAGAGTTTTTAGCTGTAGTATTTGCAACACAAAAGTTTCATAATTATATGAAAAGGATGGAAAATTGTTTCAAGACGAGACTGCTAAGGATTCAATGTTAAATAAAGTTATTTAATACGATTTTAAGGGTTGGCCTAGAGGCACTAAAAATTTAAGTAGTGGTTTGATAAACTTTCTAAATACATATAAAGGATGACATACATGTAATTGATAAGATAATCGTTTATATTCTATTGCTATAAACGATATAGTATCAGAAAACATTAAGTCAAAGATACCAGTTTTACTGCATGAGGGACATTTTGGTATAAATAAAACAATTTCAAAAGCTAGACAACTTTTTTATTAGATAGGTCAATCTAAAGACAGAAAATTTCATAAAGAAATGTAAAGTTTGTGAGAAGTAAGAGAGAAATGATGTACAAGAACAATTGTTAAATCATACTATTAATACCTGAATAATTATTTCTCTAAATGTGGTTGGAAATAGTAATTTTGAATAATATGTACCTGAGACTGTAGTAGCCGACAATATGCCTTTTGGGTCATGAACGTTGAGGAAATTTGTAAAGAAATGGGATTTTGAAATAGCAAACAGTACCGCGTAGTATCAGAGGTCGAATGGCATGACTGGAAATGAAGATAGCAAAAACATCATCAGGAAAACTTCAGATAGAAGTAAATAACTTAATGTTTTTGGTGCAAAATTTTGTAAGTGATTCAAAAATAAACCGATTTGAAATTCACCTTTAAGCAAAATTGTGTCTTGTAACTTAAATCCAGATTTCTGCAAATTTAATTAGTAATTGCAAAAAAAAATAAAAGATGTTTGTATTGGGACTTTTATTATGAACAACGGTACCACAAAATGTGCCCATCTAATACGTCGTTTGGCGCGAAGTGTAAGTAACTATCCCAGTTATTATGGTTGGCATATCTCAATAATGTTAGAATTTCCCTCATACTTACATATTCCTTCTCTTGTACACAAAAAAAACTTACCTTCTGGATAAAGATACCAGATTGGCAAAAGGTTTTTCCCAAGTATACATTTTTATCACTTGTATGCCAGATATGATCTCGTTCATGAGTCTCACTCTTTCGTCTGTTCTTATAGCAGTCTTTAAACGTAATACTGAAGTCTTTTTACCCAACCATACTGAAACACGCAATAAATATTTTTAATGTTTATCCCATACAAGTAAGTATACAGAAATTACAGAAGATATATGTTGAAATGAGCTGAATTATATTTTCTAACAAGGGAGGGACTTTGATGGTTGCAATATTGGTTCATTTAAGTGTAACTGATATAGGTAGTATTAAAAATGTATTTAACTAATACAAGTCTGCAAAAAAAAATTTTTTTTAATAGTTTTTTTGGTTGCTGATTATGGGAAAATAATTTAGAAATTGTTTTCTTTCTGGTATATTGACATACGTCTGGCTTATATGCTTGAAGACAGCTAGTTTGTATTAATCTTACTGGAGACATAAATAAGTCCGTAAAATTTGGACAAATGAGCATATTAACTAGGGTTATAATGAAGGGGAACTTTACTATGGAGTGGCTAATCCAGATTGATGTTGCAACCAGATAATAAGCAGCACACCTTGATTTAGCATCAACACCCACAATTTTCCCGCATAATGCTTCTATACGAGAGCGGTGACGTAATTGTATGGGTCTTCCTTGATATGTATTAGAGATCACACCAAATTCTATTTCATAGAAAATGAATTTGTCACTGTTCAGGAATACTTGGAGAAAATTCTGCCATCAATTGAGGAGATTTTTAACAAAAACGATTCATTTTCTCCATTTAAGATAATTACAAAAAAACTTTACAACGTCCTTGTATTTCAAGATATTTGCTGTCTGTTTTGGCTGTAGTTCTGTAACTCAAATTTGGCGTTTAAATGTTAGAAAATTACTTATTGAATATTATCGGTAATGTAGTTCTGTAACTCTAGAAGGTAATTCTTGTCCAATATGGTTAACATGAGTTTCCCGCGTATTTTTTAATTTTTTCATTCCGTTTTTCTTCCTTTGCTTCAATTTTGTAACGTTATTTTCATTCGTATACTTCTCGCAATCACACTGTTTTGAAACAGCAAGCCCAGGCTGTTCAGTAAGGATATGTTTGGGAAGGAAACCTTCAAAATAGGAGGGGAGAGATACTGGAAGAAAAAACCAATGTCCAGAACTATAAGACTGTTTTTGCTAAATCTCGGTAGGACTATTCGTAGGATTATTTTTGCAGAAACACTTAACTTTGAGCGCCTCATAACTTGTGACTATGGTTCTTTTTACCAGTACTAATATTATCAAACTACCGGGCAACCTTGAATGTATAGATGTCCCATATATATTACAATTTTGCATTATTGTGACTATGGTTGTTTCTGCCAGACTCTTCTCAACTGTTCTTCCGTATGCAGCAAACATGTAATGTCTTGCCAATTTCCGAGATAGCAATCTAACAGAATAGCCGTGGGATGTTGCGAGGATATGTATGCTGGAAATTTGAAAAATTCACGAAAAACTATACTTATAGTGTGGATGTTGTATGCAGAATTATTTGTCCGTGGCTAAAAACTGACTAATAGATAGCGGGCTGGCATGGAGTATTGTTATAAAACAAAATCAAATGCAGGTAATATTCAGATCGAACTTGCGAAACTCCTTTCCTTAAGCATTCCAAGATATTTTGACAAAAGGATTGATTCATTACCTGACCTTGTTGTACTAATTGTTTATAAAAAAAATCACGATAGACAAAATTAATGAAGAAAGTAGACCTGATTTTTTAATTCCTCATGCAAGTCTTGTTTCGTAGAGATGATGACAAGATATCTCATTCTTCCTTCTATTATTACCTTCTGCGTGAAGTCTGATTTAATTTCCGATAGATTCCTAATGTAATGGCTAATGGAGAAGCGATTTTCTTTTCGGGCAAAAAGTAGTAGGAAATTTGAAGAAACATACTTCCAAGAATGCCCCAGGAATTAGTGTCAAGGAGGAATAGGACAAGGTTTTTCAAGAAATTTTCGAGCAAGTTCAGTCTATGCCATCAAGATGCGTCTATAGATATTCGAGAGGATTATCATCATTTTTTGCACCGAATTGAATATTTGTGCATTATTCCTATATTAAAAATGACCTCTGAACAAAATCATATTGAAGCTTTTTCAAACAAGTTAGTATGAAATATTATGCTCAGATACACAAATGTACTGAAATCAAATGAATGATGTCAAATCTTTTTTTTAATTTACTATCGTTTTTATGAAATATCCTTCATTATTTTCTTTCACGCCATATGCATCTAACAAAGACATTCGGCACATCATATTTTACGTATTAATTATTTCCACATCATTTTTATGGCTTTGTTATAAAAATTTCATTAAATCCCTCCCTTGCTATTGAGGAAAACGTTAATAATATATTTTATAGTAATATATGCACATAGGAGCTTACAATTGGTGACCATTGAATTAGCATTAATTTTACTTGATGATGACATAATTTAACATCCACACGGTAAATGTCTACCGGAGAATAAAAACCTGTATGCCTTTTGCAAGGAATAAGTATTTAATTTAAGCACTATGGCTAACTAAGTCTGTGTTTTCTCAAATTTCCATTACTGTCCTTCAATAGAAAAATGGTGTTTGTAATATCCGAAAGCATACATGAGAGTAAATTACCTACCAAAAGAAACCAAATCTTTTTTCAAATTAACTTTAGAACAGATTGTAGTATTTGAACTAGTGCTGGGCAAGATAGAGCAATATGGGTACATTTCCAATGAGACTAAACCGACTCGCGTTTTGTCCACTTTCGAGGAAACCAGTAGACAACACGGTGTTGCCCCAAAAGCCTATAAATATGGGTCTGTCTAGTTGCATTGAAAATGTACTCGTAATCCCCTATCTTGCCCATCACTAATTAAACTGTATATACGACATTGCTGTTTCTAACCGTTTGAAACCGTGATGCAATATCTCCATCTGCCGCCGATGCTTCGCCCACTATTTTAAATAACGCTTAGGATACTGGAGAAAACGTTGGCAACGGAAAAGAATGGATTATTCACTCCAAAGTTATTTTTTCGTAATCAGAGAAATACAAAAAGTGTAGATTTGCAAAATTACAAACTTAAAAATGATGATGATTTACATAGAACTTAATTGTTTTTAAATTAATAAGAATAATTGCTTAATGTATTCTATGCTCTACTACATGTCGTAAGAGATCAACTGGTCATTGATTATACATATATAAGAAGATTTCCCATGTCTTAAAAAAAGCTTGCGCTTATAATCAACATTTTGGGCATTTGCACTACGACTCGCTAGTGTTTCAACTATCCATATGTTGTGGAGGTAATTTACAAAGCATTCACGTATCAAATTGTTAATCACATAATAGATCGCAAGTTTCTGGCTTCAGTACACAGATGGCGCTGTTATAAAGAAATTAATATATTAATTTCTATAGGTATACCTATTACACAGGCCTGAAATCGCAAAAGTATTTAAAAACCAGTCGCTTATCTGATAAAATTTTGGATGCTGATTTCAGGAAAAATAGTCCAAAATTTCCATCACCTACACCATTACCTCATAAATTAAAAATTTTGATTTTGGTAGACACCAATCGATTGTGTTATAAAATCTAATACGGAAGGAGATGAGAAATCAGTGTATCACTGGCAAAAATTGGAGATTTTTGGGCTGTCTGTGGTGCGAATAAAAACAGATTTTTAAGTAATATGTGCCGAAAAAAAAGTTGTTTGGATAGAGTTTACTTCAAAATGGCTCTTTTTCGTCGGCAGCCTACGTTAAAAATAACCGTGATGCACCAGTGGTTATCTTCAGGAAAACTCCAAAAACATTTTATGCGTGATATGCGATGATCTGAAAGGAATGGTCACCTACAGTTTTGTTGATCCCAGTAAAGACCTCTTGCCTCAACTCACATCAAGCTTGGCTGCATGAAACAATCCGTTAAAGCTTTATCAAAAGAAGGAGAGGTATTAAAACCGGAAAACAAAATAATAGTGATGGACAATTTGGTTGATCCCAGTAAAGACCTCTTGCCTCAACCCACATCAAGCTTGGCTTGATGAAACAATCCGTTAAGGCCTTATCAAAAGAAGGAGAGGGCTTTAAATACTTTGGTCACAAATGTCCAGTACTGTCGGAAACACAAGTAAGGAATATGTTATATTCGAACACTTTTTCAAGACAAAGTGTTTGAAAGTGAACTGGAAATGAGTGAAAAGGTCTGGAGAACTTTTAAGGAAGTTGTCAGAAAAGTCCTAGGTAATTTTTCAGGACCCAAACTATAAATGTACCGTGTAAAATATATTAACGACATTCAGAGACTTGGATTGTTCGGTAAGTTTGAAAGTTCATTTCTTAAATACACATTTGGACTAATTTCCCGAAAATCTGGGTGCTGATAGTGAAGAGCATTATTATCAAGGAGATGGGGCGTAGATACCAAGGTAAGTGGCATGTGAATGTGATGATAGACTATTCTTGGATGATGTACAGAGAAGACACGCACACTGTCCACTAGAGGCAAACTGACAAAAAGAGCTTTCAGGAGATAAGGAAAAGACAGCATAGTGACCTATGAATACCAAAATAATTTACCAAATCATTTGCAATAGTTTGATAAATAATAAATTTGTAAATAAAATGTTTAATTTTGAGAAGAACTACTTTTGGCCAAAATATGTAAAACGCTTTTTTCCCTCATATATTCAAGCCCCTTTTGTGAAAAGTCATTGAAAATAGATCAGCACACCGAACAATATAAAAAACAGTCATAAGATTGCAAACACTTTTTGGATGACACAAATTTTGCAGGCCTGTGTTATTGTTATTAATAATTCTGATCATGTATGTACTATAGAGAAGACGCGTTATATTCAATTGTAGGTACGTCATTGATGACGTTTACATGTTGGCATAAGTGAAACTAAAAAAGTTACTTTGTTAAATTATATTTGAGGGTTTTTATTTCATTAGTTTAAATAGAAAATGTATAAAGTGGTCGTAATGTACGCATTCATGGCAAATAAACACATAATTTCCGTTTTAATATTAAATTTCTCCCTTACATATTTTTAATAAACTTATAGTTCAATTCGGTGTTGGCAGATAAATCATATCGGTCAAAAAGGCGTGTGTTGTGTTTATTCTCCTGTCAAATATTCTTTATTTTTGCTTTGATTACGTTATGAAAGACGGAACTTGAGAAAGACTGAAGTCTTAGAGCATTTCAATTATTAAATATATTAAGTTATGTTACTGTATTGTGAATAATTTTTTCTTTTTTGGTTATATCAAATGTCACTGACAGAAATAAAAATACAACTGGCAACATAAACAAGACGAGTCGTCATGGAGCTAGTATGACGTAAAATTGTATGTAACGCGTTACCTATATATATACATATACAATGTAAGTGCCATTATTGCAATGTGTAATATAATGAGGATGCATTAACTGAGTGTGATAATATGATATTTATGTTAAATTAAAACTGATAACTATAACTTAAATATTTGAATTTTCGAACGTATATCATATTCGTTGACGTTACATGTCACTGTTCCCACTTATTTAGTTCAATTATACCGGCTGTTCAGAAAAATTCGCAGTCAAAGTAATCCTTGAAAATTTGAAGTCATGTCTGAGATAGAGTAGATTCTGACAACAATTTACCATTTAACACTTAATACAAATCATAGACTTAGGACATACGATTTTTTCTTCAACACCTACTGGACTGAACACCCGTTCATACATTACATATATCATACATACCATCAAATGCAAGCCTTGTACGTTTGTTTTAAACTTGAATTAAATAATAATAATATTTTGTGTTTTGGATATTTATGCGACATCTACCGACGGCTTCTGTAATATTTTACTCCTCTATAGACTTGGACAATCTTACACTATAATCAATAAACTAGGTGTAAAGGTAAGATTTGGCATCACCATCGAGTTAAAATTTAATAATTCAATGGCCATCAACTGTAAATGTAAAATAATACATTTTTTGCTATCAAAACCAAAATTCATATTAATTTTCTACACTCACTTTGCAAAGGAATAAAACTAAGTAGGGCGGCCACGCCTATCACTGCAGATATGCCAATTTGTAAGTACATTAAATAAGTAATAACAATTGTTTCTAAAGGGCCTACCCAAAGTTGATGGGCGAATATGACGGCAAAATCGAACCTGTTCACGTCATTGGACAACAGGTTGACTAACTGACCGGCAGTCGTCTGCCCAAGCGCCGTCTTACTTAACCTCAACGCCTTCCGGTATATCAAGGAACAACATGCCACTCTCAGTTTCATGCCCAAATGAATGATGCCCATCATGTAAGGATGCACAACAAATACATACACTAAGGAACATAAAACCACAGCACCGGCGTACATGTACGCTTCATCTTTGGAAATTGCAGTTTGATTTGGTGTATAGTACAATACTAACTGGCCTAAAGCTATTGGTTGTATCATCCTATAAGAAAACATACATTTTAAAATAATATAAAAAATTATAATAGTAATAATAAAATAAACATTGACAAAAAACAGCTACGGTTAAGAACATGTTACTAAAATGCAAACAACAATACCACTAACATAAAATATATGAGAGAAGTCAATTTCTAAGCATCACATGTACAGGGTGAGTCATTAGAAGCCGCTTCTTCGATTGCTCTTTTGTGTTTTAAATAAAAGAAAAAACAATTAGTGAAGGATTCATGGTTGCTTGGGGCGCATATTCTAAAAATACTTTAAGCTCTGATGCACTTCCGGTTTCACCGGCGCCCTTTTGACCATCGATATTTAGTCTATGACCCACGCCTTCTTCGCTTGACAAGAGGCAGTTGGAGTTTTCAATTCTGACCACCAGAGTGTAGTTCGCAAGTAAAGCATTATTTATTCGTGGAAAGTCTGGTTAATTTATTAGTCTAGCGTAAGTGCTAGTTTCCCGATGTTTAGTTTCACAGACGACCTTAACGTTACACTTATATAATGCTAATTTATTTTGGAATTTAAAAGATTGTTTTTTTGGGTGGTGGTGCCATACTTTCTGCGCCCTTATGCTATTAAGAAAATAAGGGGGAGCAAATGTATACATACTATTTACTTCTTCTTTATTTCTTTCGCTTATAAATTATGAACAGTGTATTACATTTTGCAGATGAAATGAACAAGAAAAGGTAATGAAAAAAATTATAAACCCTCCACTTTTTCTAAAACTCACCACAAATGTTCGTTTTCTGAATTTCGTGTATATTTTTGCTACATTTCATATAAATACAACGTATAAAATCTGTCAAAGTCATACGTACATTTGATTATACAATTTATACGCAATGTGTTTCCAGTACAGCCAACTAATCAATGTTGTCATCTTAAAAATTAGGTCACCACTTCAGATGGATCACTTTGTATGTACTCCATTCCGCAATTATACACATTTTTGTGTAACAGTTTGATCACTCTCATAATATTATTATTTAAGTACTTTCCATATGCTTTCATAAGTTATTTACTGGAAACATTGTTATAGATAAGATATATGTAACAGCAAATAAACTTTACATTCGGTTGTTTTTTTTGTTTTTTTTTTGATAAACCGTTCGGATAACCTATTTTTATAAATAATTTCTTATATGTATATATCAAATTTATGTTATTTTATAAATTTAATAAATAGTGGACGATATACTGAACGTAATAATTATAGGACAGCTGATATCTTTTACACACAAATCTGTAATTTTCATTTCCACACCATAGAAATTTCGTCAGACCTTTTTACTAATTTTCCTATTGGTAAAGATGTTTTCGCGCCTCAAAGCAAATATATTTCGAAAGTCTTATTATTTTATGTACATAATAATTGCATACAAATATTTCAACACAAATAGAAAATTTTGTCGTATTTTTTTAAAACCGATTTTTCATTAATCAGAATAAAAGTATGGTTTCATTGAGAGACAGTAAACTATTATTAGTTTCACATTTTTAGTGTTATTGATGGCCAGGGACAAGTGGACGCCATCTATACATTCTTCGCCAAAACTTAACAGGACAGTTGATATCTTTTACACACAAATTTGTAATTTTCATTTCCACACCATAGAAATTTCGTCAGACCTTTTCACTAATTTTCCTATTGGTAAAGATGTTTTCGCGCCTCAAATCAAATATATTTCGAAAGTCTTATTATTTTATGTACATAATAATTGCATACAAATATTTCAACCACAAATAGAAAATTACTGTGACTTACATATATACCTTTATACGTAAAACGTATATGCATATATGAATGTGTTTGAGATACACACATACATTAAGTGCTATTGTCGACAATCGAACGCACAGACACCGGTGTTTCGACCTATGAGGTCTCATCAGTGTGCGTGGAGATTCTCGACAATAGCTTCAAGACTTAAATCGCTGCTTATGTCATTTTAGCGTGTTAAATGCAGTGAGAGTATCACAGCGACATCTAACACCCAAAAGATGACACATAACAAAGCGATGGCTTCTGACGGCATGTTCTGCTATACAGAGGCCTGTATGTTAATAGTGTATCTCATGTAATAGAGCCTTAGGTGGCGTCACCGATCAAAACGAAAATGAAAAGTGTGAACACATGGATGTTAAAACTAACATCAAGCAGTAAATAATTACTGTGACTTACTGTAAGTCACAGTAATTATTTACTGCTTGATGTTAGTTTTAACATCCATGTGTTCACACTTTTCATTTTCAAATAGAAAATTTTGTCGTATTTTTTTAAAACCGATTTTTCATCAATCAGAATAAAAGCATGGTTTCATGGAGAGACAGTAAACTATTATTAATTTCACATTTTTAGTGTTATTGATGGCCAGGGACAAGTGGACGCCATCTATACATTCTTCGCCAAAACTTAATTCGGTGTTGTTGAGGAAGTTATAGTGTTTTGGTTTTATTGATTTCCTCATTCATTATTTACTATTCGCTTTCACTACAGGCATTAATATGTTCAATGCAACTGATTTACCTCCCATTGTTTACTAGCAACGTCAAGTGTACCGCATGGACCCAACTTGGGTCCACTACTATTCCTTATCTTTATTAGTGATCTAATGCCTTGCGTTGAAATGAATGACGGTATTACTTGCAATGTATTCGAAATAAAGATGATTGCGTCTTTCTATAAGAACAACTGGCCAACATTGTCGACTGGTGTCAGCGTAATGTTTTGGAACGAATTTCTAGAAATGTCAAGTGGTCAGATTTACCAGGAGCCTGCAGTCAATAATATTTAGATATGTTTCCGAAATTTGGGCAATATTAATTGAAGCTGTCGTTCTTTCTTTAATCTAATTTCATTAACATTCTCATATTTAGCATTAATTAGATCTAGACCTAAATATGGTTCATTAATTTGGACTCCCATTTATGAAACCCATAGGTTAGTTCTTGAGGGTACGCAGAAAATGTGTTTAAAATTTTATCACTTCATATTGATGCTTCTATCCTCTTCGTGGATGTAAGTATAACGTCTTTAGAATGTAGAAGAGCTGTTGTTTTTTATCCATATTGCATAATGATTCTAACAGCTCTTCATAATTTTCTCAAGTTCTATTTCTTGTTCCTCGAAATAAATAAGAACGCTTGCCTTATTAATTCAAAAAAAAAATTATTAATAAACCAAAGAAAACATGTATACTTTACGAATATTACAATAAGACTAACTTTTCTATACATATAGTGTTAAAAGGAAACTGTTTATCTGTTAAGTGCAATTCAGCAACGTTGATTCTCATGCATCTCGCAGAAGGAATATTCTCACCGTGGCTGTTATCTTGCTGCATGCCAGGATCATGTTACTCGCGTTTAATTTTTTAATACTAAAATACACTTTTTTTTGATACTGCAAATTAACATTTATAACTTTTGCAAAAGCAAAACCGCCATTACTAGTACCTAAATGCGTCCAGGATGACTAAAAATAAGTTTGCAATACTTAAAAACAAAATTTATGAATATCGGAAATATTTATCCTGCAAGAAGAAGAATCAAATTAGTTACTAGAAGAGAAGAAAATCAAATTACTGTTAACTGATCTGGGATTTTCATATTCTTCGATTCAAAGAATTTTACAAACTTTCATTAAACTACAGAAGCTTCGTTCAACTGATTACCCTAGACGGGCAACTTTTTTGAAGAACTTTAGGTGAAAATACAAGATGCAAATTTTAAAACGAATTGTTTGGACAGATTAAGCAAAATTTCATTTAACAGGGTGTGTTTAATAGAAGATATGGTCATTTTGGAGAAGCAGAAAATCCTCATCTTGTATATATATGAAGTGGAAAATCAACTTGCAGTTTTCCAAAATGTTTTTTGCTTGATGCTGGATAACCAACTTGAATGGCACACGCTTGACGAAAATTTGAAAGGAGCGAAATACAGATTATTGATAATATGGTCCAACATTTCACTGATAATCTTTCACTGCAGTATTCAATTAATTTATGTATTTATGGTACCAGATAAAATAATTCATTTTGTTCGCAATAAATTAGATTTTAAATGTTATACATACTCATTGCTGCAATAAAATTTGGCATGTGAAATTTTGAAAAATTTCTCCGAAAATGCGCCATGTTGAAAAGATTTTGATTAGAATCGCAATGGTTCCCGTCTTAAAAGAATCATCTTGTATACATAAAATTAACAGTTACAGAATAGTATACTCTTCAACGAGCGTATAATGATAGTTATTATTCACGAGGATGAAACAACATCCTCATGAATAATAGCTATAATGCGCGAGTAGAAGACTGTACTTTCTCCACGACTATATGGAAAAAAAAATTACATTATAGATTTTAAATGCGAAATGTCAGCAACAAATATTTGACGTTTTAAAATGCACGGACTTTTTTCACTGTTACTATGCGACCGCGCTTAATGTTTTAGTAAGAGAATCTGATTCGATGATCTGCCCAATTTAGCAATCAATAGGAACGGATGTATTATTCAATAGTCGTCGTATAAGTAGAAATAGTTTATTGAACAAAAAGTTCAGTTCTGTAGTCTCAAGCTGGACTATCGATCACATTATAATATACATACAATATAAGGTATTGGACAATTTAACTCGCACCAAATATATGCAGGATGCATAAAGCCAGGTACTTTTAATTTTATAGTACCGAAATAGCACATCCGTCGTCGCTGTTTGGCTATATTTTAATCTCTGCTTATAGCATTACGTAATAGCCATTATACATACTTATGTACTTATTATTAAGAAACCCATAAAAAAGCGAGTGCTGCAATACTTGAGCTTGTGCTTTAGACTAATAACGAGCAAACAATAAAACAGGCGGTAGGAAAGAAACATGAGGTATTCAAAAACCTACTCTAAAAGCTACACTACATTTGCCAGAAACACACAGAACTTCTATTTACGTGGTGCTGGTACTGCTAATCGTCGAATTTCCATTCACCACTTGTGCGGAAGATGTTCTTTCCTTGCTTAGACTTATCGGTGCAAAATGTCTCACCAACATTCCTAGCCATACCGGTTGGTTTAATCTAAGACTCCAAACTGTTTAGAATATATAATAGTGTATTTATGAAATGTCATATGTTCAGAATGGTAAAAACAAGTATCAAGTGCTTAGGAATTGTAGAGCGTCAATGGGGATAGCAATAAACATGAGTTTAATCTGTGCACGTTATGGAATAACTTACCGAATAGCGAATTCTGAGAACGCCAACACTATACCATAGAACATAAATTCTAAGCCAAAGACTTTGATCAATACGCGACGTAAGGATGGTGTTTTTTGCTTTCTCATCGCTCTTTCCTCTTCTTGTCTCCATGCTAATTCGATTTTGTCTCCTAAATACGCAGACTTGTGTTCGTTTAATGTTTCGTACAGATCCGTTTCCTCTAAGTCGCGTTTGAAGCCGGTCCAGAAAATGGGCAGTGTATATCTGTAACAAATAAGAATACATAAACATCTAGGTACATACGATTTGCTTGCCTGCAAGTTAATGATGTATTCACTACTGTTATAAAAGAACGACACAGAGAGTTTCTATGAGTTAGTACGACAAAGCTATATACAAAATGTTCTTTTGGTCGAGTGTATTAGAGGTAGTTATCCTTATTTACTACATTAGACGCAACAAGAAATAACGTCCTTTTCTAAAGGCCTCTACACACGCTCCGTCTTACCTTGACAGCGTACTTCTAGTCTCAAGGACGTGTTCAGTTTATGCTTTTGTTCAGTTCTTAATTATCGCGTATAGTGTTTAGTGATCCCTTGTCCAAGGATGATTTAGTCATTGCAGTAGGTTTAGCTCTGAGTCTAAGAAAATAACGTTAAGTCTAGATCTAAATAAGCAAGATTAAAAAAAAATTGCAGATCAATAAACCCTACATCTATAAATGAGTTCAAGCTGTATTTGTCTGTCTACACATGGGACACCACTTTTTATGGAAAATCTGCAACGGATGCTTGCAAGACATTTTTTGACATCTTTTGCAATTACTGCGACCTAGTTTTTCCCGAGCATGAAGTAACAATTGCAAACGATAAACAAGAAAGTCCTGCTGAAATAAAGAGAATGAAAAATACCTTGGATACTATATCAACTATAGCAAATGCGACAAAAAGTCATGAAATGTATCAAGAATATAATAGGTATAAGGAGAAATATAAAAGTGCCTTGAACAATAGCGTAAGGGAAAATTATATGATGCAAATAAGTAACTCGGACAGTAAACAGAGTGCTATATGGAAAATTATTAACAAAGAATCGACACAAAGGAAACAACCTTTTGCACTAAGTACTAGTGTACTGAGCGATAGCTTTGCAAACAGTACGACGCCAACAACAAATACAAGAGGTTACGCAATGATCGAAATATATCTAAAAGGAGTTAACATCGGAAGTAATGGATCTTGTTATCTAACACCGACGACAGAACGAGGTTCAGAGGATTAGAGCTAAAGCAACGGTAGATTGTTACGGAGTATCGATGACACTGCTAAAGGCGGTATTTGACAGCATAGTTTCTCCGATAATATATCTAATTAACATCTGTTTATTGGAAGGAAAGTTTCCGAATGAACTAAAAATTGCTAGGATCATTCCTGTACATAAGAAGGGTGATATAAATGATGAAAACAACTAACGACCAATATTGATTTGAACAAGGGACATTATCGAGCGGTGCTACCGGACCTACGTCGCATTAAGTTAACGGACTAAATTAGGGAAAGAAACGGAGAATCGCAATAGGGGTTGTTAAACAGGATAACGCAGGGCCGAGCTAACTCTGTCGCAGACGGCGTGACGGTTCAGGAAAATAAGAACACCTAAAGTAAAGCGTCGGTCGGCAACGACGCTAGCGACGTCGTCCGGGCACCAGGACACTATGCTATCTTACAGATAACCTACCTGCGCCTCCCACGAGCTACCACTGGCTGTGTCCCTCCAGCGGGATACCTATTGAACTCCCTGTATATTCGAGCACCTAATCTTATGTACGTGCTTGTCACAATAATATTTAAGAAATGCAAAGGTAAAAGAAATAAAAGATAAGGTATTACGTAATGTAACAAAATTTAATTAATTTAAAGTGTTGAAAACTTGTTGTTTTTTTTTTAAAATAAGAGTAGAAGTTAAGGATAACAGTAGGTTTTACAAAGTCACGAGTCTGTCTGTACAGTGTAAATATATATAAAAAAAAATGAAGATAAACAAACGTTGAATGAAATTATTTGAAATACAATGAAATGCTATCTGGGCGGTTTGGTAAAATGTCTCTAAAGCGTTAGGCAAAAATTATTAAAAAAAAACCAAATCTTAATACTAGAACATAACCTCTGCGTTTCAGCAAAAGTTGGTCGGTTGCAGAAACGTTTCTTCACCTCACATTAGGTATACAAGTGTTTTCAAAGACACGCCACAACGGCAATGTCAATACAAAGGTGTAAATATATATTTTATAAGCGCAAGGAAGATTAATGTGTCAGTATAAAGACTTAGCCTAAAATGTGAAAAATCCGCTAAATAAAAAAACGTCAGGTTTGCTTACATGAACTACGTTAAATTAATTTGAAGGTTATTTATTAGCAAAGTCAAAAAAAGTTAAAGGTAAAATTTAGAAAAGAAATTTCATAAAAATACAATAAAACCCTGAGCTTCGAGAACCAAAGTGTGCTACTACAGAAATGAATTTATCTAGCTCAGGTAAATTAATTGGTCAACGGAAAGCAAAATTTACAATCTTACAGCAAAAATAAACGTGCAAAATTATTAACAAATTTTAGATTTTTTAAATGCAACACAACATATAACATACAATTATTGTATCGGAAGAGAGAACACTAGGAAAATTACTATTTAAATAATATCTACCCAAAAGATAAAGTGATAATATAATGAATTTACTAGAATTAGTTTTAATTAAATATTTGCCTCGATCTAGGGCTACTGAAATACGGTAGTGACAAAACTAAAATTCTGGTTAAACTGATTATTACATAATAAAAAAAAATAATAACGGTAATTTTATAAGGATTAATTTGTGACCACGCAGATTACTAAGAGGTGCGATAGTTATTTAGCCACTCAAAATTCTTGGTCAAAACTAGGCAAAATAAGTCTTGCACTCAGACGTAATGACGTCGAAAATCGGACGTAAAATATGAGGTAAAATTACAACCTTAGCTGGCAATATGGTTGCCGGAAGGACGCTGCGGAAATCCAAAATGGCGGCGACTCCCTTGATGGAAAATTCCACTTCAACAGGTGGGCTGGATGTTAAAAAAACACTGATGTGGGCGATACCACCAAAAATAAGGCGTCAGAGGGCATAAATGGCCGTCAAAGGAATCCTAACGGCTTCTGAGGGCTTTTGCGCCCGACACAAGAATCCTATTAAAATTTAGAGAAGAAAGAACCAAAAGTAAAATTCCGAAAATTTAACACAGAGTATCTAACACTTACCCCAATTATGAAGAATAATGGAGATTCCACGATAAACGACTACGAGTCACTTCAGGGTGCAAAATTTACGTTTACAAAAAAAAGCCAGCACATGGCCACACGTGGATTTTTAGAAAACGGGACGACGATATAAATCCACGTTAATAACCCAAAAATTAAGGTAACGGTAATTACTGCTTTCTTCAAATTAAGCCGCATACGCGAAGAATATCCTAATGGATAATGTACATAAGTACTAAAGGAAGAAAAGCAATTTGCACACACTGCTCTTTACACAAGATGTGACTATCAAGTGTCGTCGAAAAGCGGGAACCTCTTTCGTATTTCCTGCGCGTTCAACCACACGCATCCCTGTCAAAACATAAAGACACGAAAATTCCTCAAAGTAGACAACGGAAGCATTCAAATAAAATTCCAAACACCAGTTTGAGTTTGACCGTACAGAGGGTTAACACTGTGACTTTTAATTAAACGCAAACATGAACATGACTTAGGCGAAACGAAAATGAGCGGAGTACCCGACAGTTGTACGAAGAAAATTATAACGACGGCAGCACGAGGGAAAATTTTATGCTAGACGTTGGCAGTCCCGTGTATAACAACCATTACATGGCAACGTATGACAGTAATAAACAAAACAAACTTCCACACGTAGTTTCTATTTTATTATGCGAAAGAACAGAATCTCTGCAGGTAAATAACGAAATATCAAAGCTTTAATATCAAAACGCTGCAAGAAGACGGTAGAGAGACCGATCTTAAACTTATGTTACAGAGAAATTACGACCTGAACCCTACGGTGATTCCGGGGACGAATTAACAGAAGTTCCTAATACTAGAATATCGAAGATAGAGCAACAAGCGATCGGCAACAATTAATAGTATGCCTTCTATCCCAAGCATTTCCTTAATTAATACTCCTTACTTTTTTTTTTAGTGAGATGACTGCGAAGGAAAGAGGAAAACAGTAACACTCGGGCCTGCTCGAGAACTGTGTTTGGCAATACGCAAAACATGTGAAACAGTTAACACAATAACTTGACTGTCGTCTCGGAGCGTTAAAAAACACAAATAAATGCATTATGTAGGGATCGGACGTAATAAATAAGTAGTTATTTATAAAAAAAACTTAAGCAAAGCGTAAAAAGTAACTGCAAATGCAGAAAACACGAACTACAGGTAGGTTAGAATAAGCTAGAGCTAAGATAATTAGAATTAGATACTCAGATATAGAGGCTTCCACAGAAATAGGGTGTGAATGCCCGATCTTACACAAAATGTATCTGTCATAATCGCGGTACGTGATTTAGAGCGGTGAAGGCTCAAAAGTAGGTTTAGCACCCACGCAAGCATACGGCAGGCAGTCTTAGCAACGGTGAAATAGACAATATACAGGGTACGCTCAAAAAGTCACGATCTAATACAAAATTCCACGTATTTAGACAAAGGCACACAATCTTTCGAGAAGTACAAACAAAGTAAATTTTACAACGTAACAGCGGTGATTTTTTATAATTTCAACTGGGGCCGTAAAGAATGTTTTGAGGAAATCCATCGAGCGTTTGGTAACAAGTCGTGTTGCTTCGCTACCGTAAAGCAGTGGTACAATGAATTACACCGCTGTCGACTTTTCTTAAATGACAGTTTTCGAGCTCCTAAGCCAAAAACGGAAATCACAGAAAAAAATATTGCTCTTATTCGGAACATGATTGTAGAAGACCGGCAACTACTGTCAGAAGCATTCAATCAACATTACAGATTGGTGTGAAAGCAATTAACATTATTTTACACAAACATTTGACGCTCCGAAAGCTTTCTTCTTGGTGGATTCCCCTCCACAACTTGACTTCAATTCAAAAAGAATACCGTGTAAGATGGTGCAGATCTACACTAGATCGCTTTAACTGTCGATCATCAACACAGGTTATGAAACATGTCGACTCCAACAAAAGTTGTTCGTGCAAAAGTCGAAACAAGAATATGGTCGCCACATTTTTTAGGAATTACTGGGCATGTTTCCATTGTAGCACTCAATGATTCAGAACGGTACACTCACTTTATTTGCATCAGGTTCTTCAAAATGTTTCCGAAAAATGTTGAAGAGGAAAGACTTTATTTGCATCAGGTTCTTCAAAATGTTTGCGAAAAATGTTGAAGAGGAAAGACTTTATTTGCATCAGGTTCTTCAAAATGTTTGCGAAAAATGTTGAAGAGGAAAGACTGTATTTGCATCAGGTTCTTCAAAATGTTTGCGAAAAATGTTGAAGAGGAAAGACTTTATTTGCATCAGGTTCTTCAAAATGTTTCCGAAAAATGTTGAAGAGGAAAGACCATCTTGCGCATCAAGATAACGCTCGGGCCCACACTGCCGCTCGAACAATTCAGTGTTTGAATGCCCAAAAACATATAAAGAATGGGTCATTCACTGTATAGTCCAGACCTAGCACCTAATGACTTATTATTTCGTTTTACATTGGCCGAAGAAGCGGTTGATGCCTCTAAAAATGAAATAAACAAACTCCGGTCAGAAGATTGGAGAAAATATTTTCAAGATTGTTTTTCACGGATTGAAAAATGTATTGACGGCGGAGGAGAATACTTTTAAAAATTATAAATAAATGTTTTTTGTGAATTGTGCCCTCGTACATAAAAAAAAACTAATCAGCCAGAAATAAAGATACAGACAAGTGCACAAGTGGATAGAAGCTGGTGCCTCGTCGTACCCCAGAAACAGATAAAGGATCTTTATGCGTATTAATAAATTGACATTTCAATTTCCTGATCCAGCCGATTTTATAAATAAAATTATGTATTGACAAATCCAAAAAAAGAAAGTTTATGGTCTACGGTACCGCAAGCTCGGCTAATATTAACATGATAATTTAATAATATTGGATTTATTTAAGGAAGAAACCATGTGTCGGACGCGGAACGACTCAAAGTAAATATTTACTAACGATAATACGTATATAAAATTACTACAGACTTAAAGAGCATGTACATGTATTTATATCCCTTTATATAAATATTTACAGACTTATCTAATAAGTTCGCGTGTAATACTTCCCGTTTACTTTACCGTAAATTTAGATACAGCGACTGTCATTGCTTTTTACAATAAACGGCCAATGTTTAACTATGTCACATCATATATCGATGGTGTAGTGCACACATGTTGTAAGTACAAATTTGAGTAAAATTGAGTTAAGTGCATAGAAAGTTCTTTTCGAACGTAACAATTCTGTGTGCACACAAATGGTAAGTGTTTATTTAAAACCAAAACTAGTAGCGCCATCTACCAATTGTTGTAAGTGCATCAGATCGAAAACATTTATGCACATTAGTTGTATAGTCACTTACCACATTTGTGTTTTTCGTATTTAGTTAACTTCATGGATTAAGTTACACTTAGCACATTTGTGCTACGTAAAATTTAGGTTAGGTTTAATTTTGTTAAGTGCAGTGTGTGGTTTAAAAGATGTCTGGAAAATGATTTGAGATGCTTGCAAGGGGTGAAAAAATGGTGGCAATGGCACGAGCTGCTACAGCAATAAATGGTATGTATGATGTGAATATTGATACTCAGAAAATTTACCTATTTACATTTTTTTTTAATTTCTATTGATTCATAACTTCTTTTGTAGATCAGGTTGTTGAATCTGTGTCCGAACCGAATTCGTCGAAATCAGAACAGAATACAATGCTGGAAGTTGGAGCTGCCAGTTCGTCTAATATTTCAAATCAAAATGAAGATTACACCAGTGATAATAGTGACTTAGTCGAGCCTTATGCAGACTCTAGCGAGTCTTACTTGCCTTCAAATTCGAGCAGTGAGGATGAAGAAATAGCTGAAGAGGGTCCAAACGAACCACCAAGAGAGAAAAAGCGGAGAAAAAAAGCTGACAGAACTTTGTGGCATAGATCAGTTGTGAAGCAGAAAAGGCTCACTGGAATGAAGTATGTAAACAGAAGCGGAAAGGAAGTTGCAGAAAAAAAACCTTTACCTGTAGATTGTACTAAGTGTCGGTACAAGTGTACTGAAACTATTTGTGAAGAACAAAGGAACGTTCTTTGTCAAGAATACTGGCAATTGGCCGATTACGATAAGCAAAAGTTACATCTAAGTTCTTTAATTAGGAATATTCCAATAAAACGGAGAAATACGGGAACAGGGGAAATAAAACGCAAAACATCCAGACTTTTGAATTTGCGAGATTCAAATGGTGTGAGAGTAAGGGTGTGTTTAAATTTTTTTTGCAAAACATTTTCGATATCTCATCGTGTTGTCGAAACATGCATGAGAAATGTCAGTTGTAGCGGCATGTACATTGGGCATGACAAAAGAAAAGACATACGGCCTCATAATGCCACAAGTGAGGCAAATATAACACTTGTCAAAGAACACATAGATAGTTTTCCGCGAGTCGAATCGCATTACTGTAGACGTGATTCAAGTAAACAATATTTAGGATCCGATTTGAATATATCTGTTTTGTACAGACTTTACAAAGAAGAGTTCTGCGTAACCAGAAATATCACACCAGTGTCCCGGTTTGTTTACCAAAAGATATTCCACCAATACGAGTCAGCTTTAGATTTTTTTGTTCCAAAAAAGGATCAATGTTTCAGATGTAATCGGTACAACGCTGCTACAGACAAAGAACCGTTAGAAGAAGACTACAATAATCATAAGAAAAGAGAGAAACATGCGATGCAGATGAAAAAAGAAGACAAAGAAAAGGCTATTGCAGAAAAAGGTCATAGTTTTAGAGCAGCGACGTTCGATTTGCAAGCAATTTTATCAGTACCTTTTGCTGGAGATAATAAAATATTTTATAAGTTGAAGCTTAATGTCTACAATTTTACCATTTTTGATGCCGCAAATAAGGAAGGCCATTGCTATGTATGGGATGAGACCCATGGAAAAAAGGGCAGCACAGAAATTGGAACTTGTCTTCTAAAATACCTCAGTGGATTACCAGAAACCGTAACACATGTTTCGACATTTTGCGATACATGTGGTGGACAAAATAGGAACAAGTATGTCGTGGCTGCTATGTTATTTGCAGTCAACAACATAAAACATCTGAAAGTCTGGCCACTCATACTTGGAGGCCGACTCAATGCATGCAACGATTGAAAGAGCGAGCAAACACAAAAAAATTTACACCACAAGGGAGTGGTCTGTTTTGATATCAGCTGCAAGGGTGAAGCCTAAATCTTACTACATTAATGATTTGACTTTCAATGACTTTTATGATCTTCAAAAACTTGTAGATACAATGAACCCCAACACAACAGTAAACACAAATAAGGAAAAAGTACAATGGCTAAAAATTAAATGGTTGAGGTTTGAAAAAGAAAATCCTTTTCTAATAAAATATAAATATGAGCTCTACGACAAAGCCTTTCTAGTGATTGATACTGCTGATAAAAGAAAGCTTAGAGGACGACCTCAGGAATGGGCTTCACTGGAATTGCCCAAAAAATACACGCAACGGTTACCAGTTTCGACTAAGAAAAAATCAGACCTTCTATCACTTCTGCGAGATGACATAATACCTGCCACATACAGCGAATACATTAATAGTATTCCTGAAAGTTCCGCACCACTGCCACCAGAAAATGATTAATAATAATTATTATTATTAATTCTTATTTTTTCAACGAGTAATTATTATTTTCAAAATGAGGACTCTTTTTCAGTTAGTTTGTTTAATACTTTGTTTTTCTTTAATAAATGGCATACGTATTAGGAGTATTATTTCTCTACTTCATTATTTCGATTAACACATAAAAACATTAAACTTTATAAAAAAATTATTGTTTTTTTCTTAAAAAATGGGCTCCTTTTTCCAGTTAACACATAAGACTTGTTAGGGTCGAATCTGGTAAGTATATGCACATATGTGTTAGGTACCTAAAAATAACAAAAAAAATAAAAATTGGCCGAAAGACAAAACAATTTTGAATTTTAGCCATTGATCTGAAATAAGAAAACACACATGAATGCTATATAAGCACCAAAAAGTTTACTGAAATTTTGTAGATTTAATTATGCAGATGTAAACTTCAAACCCCATTTTCTCAAAAACGTTGTTTTTGCACTTGCAACATGTGTGCACTATACCATCGATATTCTCATGGTCCAGTCCAAGGTCTCAAGTTTAAGGTTAGTTAATTAAGTAAGAGAGTACAGGATATATATATACTACGTGACAAAACAAAAACGAATCAGTCAGGAAAAGTAAATACCTAAATTTTTTTAGAAATATTTTATAATAGTATCTTAAAAGACAAGTTTCTTAAGACATGGTTTTTGTGCACGCGTTCAAGTTTAGAAAACGAGCCCCAAAGCGGTTTTTTTAAAGAACAAGTGCGCGGGTATTAAAAGTTCAATAAGACTTAAAATAAGAGATATGTTTTGTTCGAAAATTTGAGGAGTTTTGTTTCTTTTTAAGTTGGTTACACTGATTCTTTGTACAATTTCTACTGCATATGCTTGTTACATTAAAACGTTTATTTTTGACATATGGTTTGGTTCCGTGTTTTTGTTACCAACCTCAAAAAAATAAAATTCGCATACGATAAAGTAGGTTTGTTCAAACCTCCAGTTCTGCACAGTTGCGGAACCGTTCAAGAATTACTAGTTCTGATAGTAATGCGCATGTCCGGCCAAATTCTAGTTTTGAACCAATTCGAAATTCTAAAGGTATACGAACAGTTTTAAAATTGGAATTTTAGGGGAAGTTAGTTATACTACTAACAGTAGTAATAGAAATTGTAAAAAACACCAAACTTATGGAAAGAAATATCAATCGTAATGGACATTTAAATGCTGATGCATTAAACTACCAAAATTGTGACAGGATTTAAAAAGTAATGAAGAAGTTGTTATTAAAAAATATTTTTCTAAATGGATATTTCTGTATTTTTTATATAAGCTGTTATCAATAACTGGCACATATATTAAATGCACACACATTAATAAATATTACATAACTATAAAAACCAACAATCATAATAAATCAAACAAATAATATAATAATGTATTTTCAATGTTCAAAGCCAGCTCCTTTTCATTTCGTTCAGCTATTCATTTAAAGTAATAGATGATGCACAAGATATTTTTTTAAGTTTATCTTCTAACTGTGAAGTAGTAACATTTTGGTAATTTTAATTGTGATGCCTACGTGATTTAGCACCTACATCAATCATACTTTATTTTTCTGATCTCTCAGGAGGCATATATCTGATCAAAAAATATAAGCTTACTTTTCATAATATTTAATACTAGAATGTTTAAGTTTAACAAATATGTCAGTTTGTCTAGAAGTATATAGCAATTATGAATTAATTAACTTTTCACATGTTTATAAGATCCTACAATTGTACCATTACGTACCTACACTTCATCCTTAGAGAAAATACTTCCTTATACTACGTATAAGAAAGTAAAATCACTTGCTAGACTCAAGAACATTATAGTAGGTGAAGTAATTTCTAAAACAATAAACCACAATTTTAACAAATTTGAATGTTTAATCACATATTGATAGCTGTTTACTTCCGCTCTTACAAAATAATGAGAGTAAATGAAAACAAGTATAAAAACAAGAAAATGGGCGTGCTTAAAACCACACAGCAGAAGTAAAAACTTCATCAAGGCGAGGTTAATAATACGAAATCCAATTTTTTTTTTTCGTTCTATATTACATTAGGGTCATCCTGCATCGACGAATTCAGTTGATGAGATTTAGTATGCTTCTTTTGACGATATATCTTCACGCGCGCATTAGACAATTCCCTTTTTCGTTTTAATTTGTCATCGATTTGATTTTCTTCATACATCTTGTGTAACAGAAAAGAATTAAATTAAATGCTTATAAATTCGTATATAATGAGCAATTAAAGCAATGCTCTATTCCCAACGTTTCTGTTTTGCATTGGTATACAAATTATAGTAAATGCGTGTGGACGTTATTTAACACCCGGAATATACTGATCAGTTTCCGAGTCATCCATATCATTTTAATAAAAATGCTAAAACTTACCTGAGCGCGAAATATTTTATTATATTATTATAGAGATAATGTCTCATAACACACCACCAATTTTTTTTGGTTAACCGTCCGCGAAGTTACCAATTAGCGAACGCAATACAGTCCGCGAAATATAATTGCGTGGGTGTACGAACAACTTTAAAGGGTTCCTCGACGGAGAGATTTTCCGATACTCTTCTAGGTCGGTTCGGACGCATGTATATATATACAGGGTGTTTAAAAAAGATGCGGCAATATTAAAGGGGTTGATTGTCCAGGTCATTTTATACAAAAAAGTTTATAATAAACAAGGTCCGCAAACGCTTCGTTACCGATCTACAGCGTGTTGAAGTTTAATTAAAAGAAACAGTAAAAATTAGATTTCTCCAAGACGGCATTAAAGATCATAATGAAATTTTAGGCGTGTTATTTTTCAAGAAAAAATAGGACGCCGCTGATTTCTCTAAAAATATGTTTCTATTCTTTGTTCAATTGTGAAGAAAAAAGCTCTCTTAACTTTCTATCATACGACGTACCGTTTTTTAGTAAAAAAAACACATTTTAGTGCATGTACATTTATTACAGAATTTTTTTTAAATAACAAGGGTTTTATTTAAGGGCAAAAACAAATATTTTACCATACCAACAATTTTAGCAAGCAAAAATTACAATAACTGTGCAAAGTGACCACCTCGAGCTCGGATGCAAGAATCCAATCTTCTCCTCATTGACTGGCGAACTCTCTCAAAAGCAACAGGATCGGTTTCAATTGAGTTGCACCCAGCAATGATTCGATTTCTTAAGTCTTCTACGTTTTCCAATGGAGTAGCGTACACCAATGACTTCAAATGGCCCCACAGGAAAAAAATCAGGGGATTTAAGTCCGGGGATCGTGCAGGCCATAAGTGTGGTCCACCTCGGCCAATCCAGCGATTTCTGTATACTTGTGTTAAGAAATCACGAGTTACTTGACTAAAGTGGGCTGGTGCGCCATCGTGCATATACCACATTGCATCTCTAATTGCTAATGGTACGTCCTCGAGAAATCCAGGGAGCGTGTTTTCCAAAAAGTTGCGATACACCTCTCCGGTTAGTCTCCTTGGTAAAAAAACCGGTCCAATTAGGCAGTCACCCACAATCTCAAGCGAAACGTTCAAAGAAAACTGATGTTGAAAACGATTTTCAACAATTTCATGTGGATTATCGTCACACCATACATGGTTATTATGGAAATTGCATATTGCATTTCTTGAAAAATTCGCTTCATCGGTGAACAGAATCAACATCAGGAATTGAGGGATTTGAACCATTTTCTGCAGAAGCCATTGACAGAATGCAATGCGAGGATATAAATCAGCAGGAAGTAATGCTTGAACGCGTTGTTTCATTATGATCTTTAATGCCGTCTTGGAGAAATCTAATTTTTACTGTTTCTTTTAATTAAACTTCAACACGCTGTAGATCGGTAACGAAGCGGTTGCGGACCTTGTTTATTATAAACTTTTTTGTATAAAATGACCTGGACAATCAACCCCTTTAATATTGCCGCATCTTTTTTAAACACCCTGTATAAATAGACGATATGAATACTCACTTACGAGTCCCGCGCTGGTCTGATGCGATGCTTCTCACCCGTGCGGCTCGGGATCGAATCTGCTCGGGGACATGAATTTATTTATTCATTTAAATTTCAATTTAATTGAAATTAAATACCTCTATTTGATATATTTTTCTCGTTCCCTTAGTCGACTCGAGCCGACTTTACCCGAACGAGCGTTACATAGCCGAGCGTGACGGCTCAGTCTTGTTCAGTCCCCCAATCAACGCAACGCGCCCAAAGAAGTTTACACTTCAAAAAGTAAAAATAAGTTCGATGAACGGAATCAAAACAAACACTCTAATAATATCACAAATTAAAATAAATGAAAACCAAATATTCATACGACTATAAAATAAAACTAACCTACAAGAACTCTTGAGTTCAACATAAACATGTAAACAACCCGAAGAATGCGAAAGCTAATACGCATGGTCAGAATTTATCAGAATTTCAAATACCAGCCCATCGGCTAGAACTGTAAGTATACTGTTTCGACCGGTTCTTGAATTTCGAGTTCTGAAGGACCGAACATCGAACTAATAGTTCTCAGAATTTTTAGTTCCAGAACTACATGGTCCGAACACCTTTTTTTTTCAAACTAGTTCTAGAATTGTGCAGAACTGGGGGTCTGAACGAACCTACTAAGACTTTATACAACGAAAATGGGTGTCGTAAAATGAACTTTATAGCACCAAAACAGAAAAAATGTTTTATAATAAGCTGGATGTGCGATCTGTGTTTGTGTGAGGGATACAATAGATAGCTATGTGATTCAGATTCATTGCTCGAAATACTGACGCTTCCTTGACGAGGTTTTCATCAAAAGTAACTCCAAAATAATTGCTATGCGCTTTTCGGTCGAATAAAATAATTGGCATAAAATCTATTGGGTTTTCTGCTGAAAGATATAAAGCAGAAGTTGCCAATGTTTAGCTTTAATTTGTTTAAGAAGCACCAATTTTTGACTCGATCCAGGTTCTCTTGAAGAAAGGCAAGCATAATGAGCACCATCAATTCCATGAAAAATATTTAAATCCAAAACATCATCAACAAGTTGTTAAATCATAAACAAAGATGTTAAATAATAATGGTACAGGATTGGTTCCATAGGGTACTCCTGAACTAGCATTTCAATTCTCTTGGTATTGAAATACTAATGCTGCCGAGTCCTTTATGAAAGCCACGAGTATTAGTGTATGCATGCATTGGTTATTGGTAAAGCTGCGAACTCAAGATCATTTAAAACTATCAAATGTCCTGTAGGCAAGTGTAAACCATAAACATTTAAAATCAGCTGCACTGGTTTCATTGTTCGTTTGTACCATAGGTAAGTTTTAATTTTCTACTGCCTACATCGTAAACTTGAGTAAGTCAATTTTTTCACTTAAAGGTTAAAAGGTTTTTAAAGAATAAAGGTCTCCCGATAAACGCTTTATCTATACTATTTTTGTATAAATTGTATCACATCAAAAAACTGAACAAAAACACTAAAACACCTTTACCATACTAAAATACAAAAAACTTAATATTTATTTCAACAACTATGTTGTCATCTTCAGTAGCATTGATCAAAAACTGCGTTGTCTATACAGCGTATACAGAACAACACAGTGAAGAACACAGTGTTGTTCTGTATACGCTACGCTACACAACAACACAGTATAGGGCAGTGGTGGCTCGTGATTTTTTGGGACGGTAGGGCACCGGGGGGTCTGAGTGTTTAATATCAAAAATTAAGTACAGACAAAAAATAAACTCAATATGCTATTTAATTAACTTGTTTGAAAATGAAATCCATCCGCCGTTCCTTACAATCAGCAAAATGATTAATAACTAATTCATTGAAGTTTGGCGTTGATGTCAGTAATTGTTTTTCAATGGAACACATTGCTAAGGCACATAGTCTGCTTTCCCGCATGGTATTTCTAGAAAATGTTTTTATTTTCTTCAAAGTAGAAAAACACCGTTCACTTTCAGCTGTTGTCATCGGTATGGTGCAAATTATTTTCAATAGCTTAACAGATTCGGCAAATGTAGTTGTTAATTTATTTTCATAGAAACATTACAGTAATGTTAGAGCAGATAAAGCAGTTCCAAAATCTGGTCTATTATACAAAACTACCAATTCATATCGAACTATGAAAGCTAACTGGGAAAATGTAGCCGAATCTGTCGTCTCGTCTGCTTGTATAGCGATATAATGGGCTTTGTTAATTTCGTCTAGAATCAAAGTGCGAGAAACTTCGTAGATACTGTCCAGCAATTTATTTTGAATGGTTTTTGACAAACCCATAAAAACTCTATTATTAGACTTGTGGGTGTGGGTGCTGTCAATTCCTACCAATAAATTAACCAATCCACGAAAAATCCCCGGATTCGCACTGTGTTTCGTCATGGCCCATTAAAGCGATTTCAAACATGACACAAAACTTAATGCAGTCTATTAATTTTCCAAGAGTATGTCTGTTTTTACTGACGTTTTCATTGTACTGAATTATATTTAATCAATCTATTTGCAGTGTTCAGCTGGCACATTATAGGTATTTACCTTTCCCAAAACTGAATATTCTATTATGTTACTAAGATGTTTTTCACTTACTTTATGTCTTTTGTTTTTTTTGGACACTTTGACTTTGGATTCGTGATCGGCGATCTAAGACACCCCCGTATCAAAAATTTCACATTCATAAGTCAATTTTCAAAAAACTCGTCCGCCATTTTGTTTTTTTGACATTTTGACTTTAGATTCGTGATCGGCGACCTAAGACACCCCCGTATCTAAAATTTCACATTCGTACGTCAATTTTCAAAAAAATCTTCCGCCATTTTGACTTTGGAATCGTGATCGGCGACCCCCAAAACCCCCGTACCTAAAATTTCACATCCATACGTCAATTTTCAAAAAACTCGTCCGCCATTTTGTTTTTTTTTGACATTTTGACTTTGGATTTGTGATCGGCGACCTAAGGCACCCCCGTATCTAAAATTTCACATTCATACGTCAATATTCAAAAAAGTCTTCCGCCATTTCGTTTTGTTTGACATTTTGACTATCGGCAACCTAAGACACCCCCGTATCTAAAATTTCACTTTCATACGTCAATTTTCAATAATACGAAATACACGCGTATAATATTCAGTAACGTATTAAACAAAACATATTCGCACATTTATTGGTTGGTTCGGACGTATGTGTATGTATAAATAGACGATATAAATACTCGCTTACGGTCCCGCGCTTAGTCTGATGGTAACGTGTTGGCTTCATAGTACTTCATACCCGTGCGGCTCGGGATCGAATCTGTTCTGGAACATGAATTTATTTATTCATTTAAATTTCAATTTAATTGAAATTAAATACCTCTATATGATATATTTATTTATCTTGTTCCCTTAGCCGACTTTACCCGAACGAGCGTTACATATCCGAGCATTGCAGTCAGTCTTGTTCAGTGCCTACAATCAGCGCAACGCGCCTAAAGAAGTTTACACTTCAAAAAGCATTTTGCACATTACACCCACTAATAAACTGTAAGAGCTTCTGTTGAATTTTCTCGTCACGGTTTTATTAGTTTTCTATCTTAATGTCATAGCTCAGTGTGTTATTTTCTATCATTTCAATTATGTTACTAACGCAATTCATAGTTGCATTTGCATCGATAGAAATTACAACATACACTCGCCGCTATATGTATATTACACACTGGGTAGCCACGGGGCACCATAGAGGAGTGCCCCACCGCTGACGTATATCTGCCCGTTACCCGCGCCAGTTTCATCGCTCAATTTCCAATACAGACGGGGTCTTACGGGGCAGTCGCGCGAGATGCCCCGGAGCCTACGTCAGACTGCGATTTTTAAACGCGCTGTTACTTCCGAAAACATATTATTTGTTATCAAACAAATCAGAAAAATTACATACAAATTAGGTATTTATAATTAATTTATCTGTTAAAAGAAATTTGTCATGGGGAAATTTGTCACAGGGGGCAGTGCCTCGTTGCCCTCCCTGCAGCAGCCGCCACTGGTATAGGGTGTATAGACAACGTGGTTTTTAATCAGTGCTACTGAAGATGACAACATAGATGTGCTTTAGTATGGTAGAGGTGTTTTAATGTTTTTGTTTAGCGTCAAGCTACAGACACAAGAAGAAGTTATTTTATTAAAAAACAGAATAATACCTTGTACCTAAATTAGATAACAACAGTGTTAGTATATGATGCCCGTCAAAGTTGGCCGTTCAATAAAAAAAAAACGATAACTGTATAGTAGGTATACGCACGCACAAATACACACGCATTTAAACATTGTGGAATTCCATATCCGGTAACCTTGATAACAATATGTAATTGTTATAGAAAAGCCGACGATATAAATCATCTTTATAATTTGTAACACGTTGAAATACCAGCATCATGCATTTTACCTGATGCATATTTTATGGTGATTTCTAGTAATAAGTAATACTCGGTGATGTTGTATTCTGATTTGTTTTTTATGTGAATTTTGAATGTGCCGATGAGACATCTCTCGTCTCTATTGGAAATTATTATCGCGGCGAAAAAAGAACCTGGCTGTTGCGTTGAGACAATCAAGTATAAATATATACATTTTAAAGAAATTTGTTATATTTGATATTTTTTTATAATTACTTGCTTTTTAATATAATAAAATACTTTGTAAATACCTATTTTCATAAATTAATATTTTATCTAACTATGTAAATTATCTTACTGTTATCGCGCTAATAAACATTTTTAAATTAGCATTAGGTATACATCGCAAACATACAAGTTCAGGTGGACACAAAATCAAACCTACAAAAACGATAGTTCTAGGTATGTTTTGTTATTTTTATATGCTTCGCTGTGATAAATAGTCCTGAGTGAACTGATAAATACAGACCGGACGTACGATGGACGACGGACAAAAGAAATAATCTATAACATCACGGAGTTACTGAATAGCAGTCAGTATTCATATTGTGAATTGCACATCTGTTGTCAGCAAAAAAAGTCAATTTTATTATTAAATTCCTTTCTTCATCGGTGTAGGTAGAAGGATGAGTTTTTAAAATTTGATCTATATTTCGTAAGATAAATAAAGTACGGAGAGTTAGTTTCGCTTTTTCAGTGTTTTGACTGTTCATTACATACTTCGTAATTTTTGTAATAATTCCTGTTTAATACCGTTTCATTGAATCTTCTTCTCCCAATTATCTTGACCAGGAACGCGCCAAGTATCTTCGGCGCCGTCGTGCGAAATACTGATAGGCGCCTTTACCCTATATGTATTGAGCCAAAATTACCAGCCACCCTCCCACAGTTCAACACTGAAATTTATGACGAACTCTTTAGACTTGTTAGTACTGGTAGGTATTTTTTATTTGAGGCAAACAATAGGTTCACATACAAAAAAATATTATTAAAATTTTTATTGAACACTGAAACAACAGTAACAAAATAAAAACAGTATTCCAAATTATTAAATAACAAAAGGTCAAATAAAATATTTTTAGAGTGTCCGTGTTTTTAAATAGATAAACGTGAAGGAAAACAACGGAAATGTCATAGAAATTGGACTTTTCTAGCTTTACTTTTGGCAAATTCATTAATAAGATTTTCAATATTCAGCTGCTTTAAAAAGTCAGACTCTATAGAAATGATAGCAAGATTTTCTAGCCGCTCCTGGCCCATTCTAGATCGTAAGTAATCCTTAATTAACTTTAATTTAGAAAATGATCTTTCGGCTGTAGCTATAGAAATTGGTATAGTTAACAATATACGTAATGCAATTGTAATGTTTGGGAATGAGTGGGTTAAGTTATTTATTGTAATGTTTGGGAATGAGTGGGTTAAGTTATTTATTGTAATGTAATTGAGTGTTTCTACTACAGACGTCACATTTTTGTCGCAATTTTGCAGAAATTGCAATTCATGTTAAAGTTCTGTTCCGTCTTTATCTTTTTCGTTTCGATTTTTGTCAGTTAAAGCTTCTTGAAGTTTTTTACAAAAATTAAATTGTTTTTGGTCAGAATACTTGCCAAAATCCTCAATATTCCACAAAAATTTGAAAACATCAGAATGAGAGGATAGCAGTTCAAATCTTTCATTTACAGATGAAAGAGTAATGTCTAGCATTCCAAAAAAACAATTGACTTTGAATTTTAATTCTTGGTTTTCAATTGGCTGATGTTCACTTTCGTAGGAAAATTGTTTTTTTATTTTTCGTGGCCTTAACATTTCTGAACATTTGAATATCGCATCTACTTCCAAGCAAGATGCTAATTCTTTGGCATCTACGAGCAAGTCACTGAAGCCTTTATCTGATCGATATTCCTTATAGGTATTTAGGTTGTTCAAACTTTCGCAAGCCTGTGAAATATGGAATTTTTTAGTTTGCAGGATCTTGGTAACAACATTAACTTTACTTAGTATCTTGTACCACAACACTAACATACATACAAACTCATAATTTTTAATTTTTTTAACTATAGAAATAGCCAGATGTTTTGTAGTGTTATCAAAATTATTTCCAGACAAAACTTCATAAAAAGCATCGTAAATTTCGCCTAACTGGAATCTTAGAGGGGTTACTGCATCAATTCTGCTAGACCATCTGGTTTCTGATAAAGGTTTTAACGTTAAGTTTGAAGTGTTACTTTTCAAAACAGACCACCGATTGGTTGAAGCAGAAAAAAAATTGTATACCTCTTGAACAGTTGAGAAAAAATTTATACTAAACATATTGGATTTCACAGCGTCGTTTATGACAAGGTTTTAAAGTGTGATTACAGCAAGGTACAAATATTGCTCGTGAATTGATGTCTGAAATTCTCTTTTGTACACCTTGATGTTTACCCTTCATATTCGCACCATTGTCGTATCCTTGTCCGCGTATGTTATAAATATCTAAACCATAATTTTCTAAAGTTTTCAGTAAAAAATGGGTTAAACCTTCACCTGTTGTATCATTTACAGGACGGAATGTTAAAAAACGTTCTTCGACACTAAATTCATTGTTTTTTAAATTAACGTATCTTATGCAAACAGAAATTTGCTCCTGGTGGCTCACATCGGGAGTACAATCAAGTAATATAGAAAAATACTTGGCTTTTTTAACTTCATTTAAAATTTTGTTTCTTATATTATCACCTATTAATTTAATCGTTTCGTTTTGAATTTTATCTCCAAGATAAAATGGCATATTTCTTTGAGATCTATTAATATGTACAGACATCACTGGGTCAAATTTTGCTATCATTTCTATACATTTCAAAAAATTTCCATTATTTATTTGAAATAATTTATTATTAGGACCACGAAAAGCCAAGTTTTGTTCAGCCAAAAATTGAATTGTATAAATTATTCTTTCAATGACACTGCGCCAGTGTTTAGTTTCACATTTTAATAAATTTTGCATTTTGGAATCTACGGTTCGATTAGTTTTTAATCTTTCTAATAAATCTGATCAAGAACGTAAATTTTGAAAGTAAGATTTACTTTTTTCGTGAATTTTCAAATGTTCGCTTAAGTGATGCCAATCATTGAAACCGTCTTGGTTACTTAATCTTAATTTAGTATTTTTAGTCAATGGATTAATGGTGTCACTGAATATTTTAGAACAAAAACAGAGAACTACGTTTTTCTTAATAGAATATAGTAACCAATCTCGCTGAACCTTTTCACCATTTGACAAAATTCGAGTGAAATATATATCAGAAAACTTACGTCCATTTTTGTCTTTAGGATACATAGTTTTATTTTGATAATACATAGGACCTTTTTCGACTAGTTCTTGCACCTGGGTTGGAGATAATATACTCGGCCAAAGACCTGGATCGTTAGAGAGGGGCGAATACGCGTCTTCGGATGATTCGTCTTGCTTACTCGAACATGATGGTACCGACTGAAACGTATCAGAACCTGAATCTATCCGAACCTCATCCTCATTGGCTTGCTTCTCTAATTCTGATGGCAACTTTGATGTTGATGGAAATGGAAAACCACTGTTATCAGTAGAAGTACTGTCTTGAAAATGTGTGAGCTTCCGAAAAAAATTGGTAACTTTTAAATTGCTCTTCTCCAAGTCTTCCTCCCGTTTTCGCTTGTTAAGCAAGTTTTGATAACCAGATAATTTCTTTTTTTCTTCTTTGGCCATCTAAATAAAATCACTAAGAATTAGGAAACACAAAGTTTTATTTGTTTTATATAAAAAATTGTTAAAAAAATACGAAATTTTAAATTTTGTAATTACTGTAATGCCAAATTTCGTTAAGTTAAATATTTATAGAAATTAGGTAAACTGAATGTATAGTTAAAACTATGTAAGTTTTTTAAAGTTGAATAAAACATTATTATAATTATTATTACTATATAAAGCTGAATTCACTTAATCACTTACCTTATTTTTTAATTATTTTTCATAATCACATATTATCAAATCAGGACTTACTACATACATATATTTGGTACGCTCATACGGCTCACGCGCCTACGACAACGAGAAGTTAATAAACCTGCACAGACTGCGAAAGCGTTTAAATACACCAAAAATTTTGCAAATTTAAACCTGCAGCCAGATTCTGTAAGCTCGATATCGACCATATTCGACCATATACATAATACCTACTAATACACGGCGCACTTGTTATATATGCAATGGTTCTTGAATGAAGTCGAAAAAAGTCTGTATTCATTTAATAAAATTATTACAGTATGATTATTAGCTTCTATTAAAATGCTTAAGATACCCCTTTCACCTTTTTTAAATATTAAATAATATTAATTAAGTTAAATTTATACAAAAAACAGTGTAGGTGCAAATATCAAGTACACTCTTTCAAGTAACAATAAAATTATTGCTGTCAATGCTAAAATAATTGTAATAATTGTTTTATGTAAATTTGTTGATTTGTTGTAAACTTTCAAAAAATGTTTTTAATATTTTTAAAATTTAACTTATCACAAGTGGCCCTAGGCGCCTTTAAGGCCTTGGCGCCGTTGTGCGCTGCACGACCTTGCCCATATGGACGGCGCGTCCCTGATCTTGACGTAAGTGTGCATTGGATTTCGTTAAGTTTCAATAACATACGCATACATTTTTAGTTATTATTTATTTAGATCTAGAACATACAACATCGTTATCACTCGAAATCTAAGTAGATGTGAATACAACCACTTTCCCACATTATTAGCAGTCTCTGCAAAACCGGAAGATTTACTTATTTACTGCCAACACTTGGAAGTTCTTCATGTTGATTTTACGTAGACGTTTCCAAGATATTTTAAACATGAAAGTGTCGAGCTGGGTTTTAGATCCCTTCGCAAACACAAATACTGAAGAATCATCAAATTTGGAAGAGGAACTCTTAGAACTCACGACTAATAAAGAACTCATTAAATTCATACATGGATACAAAGACTTCTGGCTTCAAAAATCAATAACGCTTCTCTACTCAGGTTTGGGCAATAGTACAGAATTTTAATAGTATTTCACTGAACGTAGCGATTAGCAATTGATGTTAACGAAATTGGAACTCAACAATAACAAATTGTTAAAACTCTACCGCCTCGCAAATGTGTTTTATTTATTTTTAACTTAGTGCTTAACTCATTATTTTTTTTATATCTTACTGATTCTGTGTTTACTTTTAAAATTTAAATAAACAAGTTTATTATACAATAGGTTGTCGTTTTATTAATTTGTGCTTTATGATTTTTAATAGATAAATAAACAGATAAATTAGGTACAGATAATATGCAACAATATTTTAATATTTCATATATAATTCGTGGACTATATGGGGGTGCTAAAATTTTTGTTCTCTTGTAAAGAGCGCCATGATCCAGAAAAGTTTGGGAATCACTGCTTTAGGATCTTTTGAAATAAGCAATCTTTTGAAATTCAAGATTAACATTCCGTATTGAAATCTGAGCTTCTAATTGGCACGTTAGGATTAAATGGAATTCTTAGATTCCTATATTACGACTGCAAATATGTACTTACAAAAACGTTATAATCGATATAGGGTTGGCACCTTCTCTTGGATTTGACTTCCTTTCCTTTTTAACGCCAGCATCCATTACTGTTTTCAAACAAATATATCGTTTTGTGCTTCATATACAACCTGTAACAATAGTTTAAATTAAGCGATTTATTATTCAATTCATGTAAATATATACTACATAACTTTTGTATTTTTCAAATTATGTGTGAAGAGAGTATCGAGAAAAAATGGGCTTTAAATTTTTTAAATTTCAATGACATATATAGTATCTTTACTAAATATATATTTTTCCCTTGACTATGCACTTGGCATGTTCAAAGATCATTTTCGAGTTATAAAGACATACTCGTATCTTCCAAAAAAAATCAGATATTTACAGCGGTTCATTTAGTAATAATAATAATAACGAACATGTCACAAAAGCAAAACTACGAGGAAACAATTAAATTAAATTAAATTACTATAAAATGCATAAACTCAATAATATGAAGCTAGAGCATATTGAGAAATAAGCTATTGGATACAGTATACAGAAGTGACAACATTAGTCATATTGTAATACCTGAGAAATAAGCTATTGGGCACAGTATACAAAAGTGACAACATTAGTCATATTATAATACCTGAGAAATAATCTATTGGACACAGTATAAAGAAGTGACAACATTAGTCATATTATAATACCTGAGGAATAAGCTATTGGACACAGTATAAAGAAGTGACAACATGAGTCATATTATAATACCTGAGAAATAAGCTATTGGATACAGTATAAAGAAGTGAAAACATTAGTCATATCGTAATACCTGAGAAATAAGCTATTGGGCACAGTATACAAAAGTGACAACATTAGTCATATTATAATACCTGAGAAATAAGCTATTGGATACAGTATAAAGAAGTGAAAACATTAGTCATATTATAATACCTGAGAAATAATCTATTGGACACAGTATAAAGAAGTGACAACATTAGTCATATTATAATACCTGAGAAATAATCTATTGGACACAGTATAAAGAAGTGACAACATTAGTCATATTATAATACCTGAGAAATAATCTATTGGACACAGTATAAAGACGTGACAACATTAGTCATATTATAATACCTGAGGAATAAGCTATTGGACACAGTATAAAGAAGTGACAACATTAGTCATATTATAATACCTGAGAAATAAGCTATTGGATACAATATAAAGAAGTGAAGACATTAGTCATATTGTAATACTTGAGAAATAAGCTATTGGGCACAGTATACAAAAGTGACAACATTAGTCATATTATAATACCTGAGAAATAAGCTATTGGACACAGTATAAAGAAGTGACAACATTAGTCATATTATAATACCTGAGAAATAAGCTATTGGATACAATATAAAGAAGTGAAGACATTAGTCATATTGTAATACTTGAGAAATAAGCTATTGGGCACAGTATACAAAAGTGACAACATTAGTCATATTATAATACCTGAGAAATAAGCTATTGGATACAATATAAAGAAGTGAAGACATTAGTCATATTGTAATACTTGAGAAATAAGCTATTGGGCACAGTATACAAAAGTGACAACATTAGTCATATTATAATACCTGAGAAATAAACTATTGGATACAGTATAAAGAAGTGACAACATTAGTCTTATTGTAATACCTGAGAAATAAGCTATTGGGCACAGTATACAAAAGTGACAACATTAGTCATATTATAATACCTGAGAAATAATCTATTGGACACAGTATAAAGAAGTGACAACATTAGTCATATTATAATACCTGAGGAATAAACTATTGGATACAATATAAAGAAGTGAAGACATTAGTCATATTGTAATACTTGAGAAATAAGCTATTGGGCACAGTATACAAAAGTGACAACATTAGTCATATTATAATACCTGAGAAATAAGCTATTGGATACAATATAAAGAAGTGAAGACATTAGTCATATTGTAATACTTGAGAAATAAGCTATTGGGCACAGTATACAAAAGTGACAACATTAGTCATATTATAATACCTGAGAAATAAACTATTGGATACAGTATAAAGAAGTGACAACATTAGTCTTATTGTAATACCTGAGAAATAAGCTATTGGGCACAGTATACAAAAGTGACAACATTAGTCATATTATAAAACCTGAGAAATAAGCTATTGGACACAGTATAAAGAAGTGACAACATTAGTCATATTATAATACCTGAGAAATAAGCTATTGGACACAGTCAGTGGCGTAACCATCGTAAAAAAAGAAAAGAAAAATTGAGTCATTAAGTACTTGTTAATTTTAAAAGTCTTGACGAATGTATTATTTTTACACACTCTGATGGAAAGAAAAGAACCAGTACCAGTACAAATGCGAAAGAAAAACGGATTCGAAAAATGGACGATCATGGCATATCTTTGAAGTGACCCCCTCCCCCCAAGGTTGAGGTCTAGTTACACCTATGGACACAGTATAAAGAAGTGACAAAATTAGTCATATTATAATACTTGAGAAATAAGCTACTGAACACAGTATAAAGAAGTGACAATATTAATCGAATTATAAAACGTCTTTGACTCCCACATTTAAAATGCCATTTATCACATATGTTTCCATGACGCTAAGTGATCTTTTAAATACACCCTGATTAGCTGCGACTTCGTGCGCTTTAGTCTCGGATGAATTTAGCAATGAGCTCTTTGCTAAAGTTAGCCTTACAATTTTTAACAACTCACAATGGTTGACACTTGTCATCAATCTGTTACAATAGCCCAACATGGTGCGACAACAGACAAGAAGTTTTGTATTATTTTGATTATTTGCTGTCGTTGAAAAAGTATACTATGTGAAACTCGTTTGACGATATTTTTTTAAACACTCGCTCCGCTACGCTTCGCTCGTGATTAATAAAACTCGTAAGTAATATGAGGTTTATAAAACTTGATATATAATATACTAATACAGATGTATCTTTATACTCGTTGTTTAGAAAATCATTAAGAGAGTAACAATTCATCGACAATAACAGCTCCTTCACATACTTTTTTTTAATATTCCTGAATTAGTTTACATTTCTCAATGCTATTGGCAATTTATTAAAAAATTTGCATTATTTAATCCGATGTATCTACATAATTAGAAAATAGTGTAAAGTGCTAATTATTCTTTCAGGTGTGTATTTTGCATATTTTTTATTATTTTGATGAAAGGTGCTTCTTCTCGATAAAAATTAATGTCAACTTAAATGCTTTCTAAAAACTCCAACCTACTCCTGTTAATGAATTATTTTCACAAAAACTCTGTAATATATATGGTTCTAATCATGTAAGTAATATAAGAGGCTATAGTTATCGGTTTACTGTCAAATCATATTTCCTTATTATTTTTATGTAATGTTAGACAGTTCGTTTCGAGTTAATGGATTGAGTTCTGCTTTTGTCATCTTATCCATTGTGTACTTCATTTATTTAATCGACATTTAATCGAGGTTAATTGATAAAACAGAAGCAGTTTCGTTTCTGGGTGAGAATTATTAAAGTTATACAAAAGCGGTACCAATGTTTAATGAGATTCACACTTGAATTGTTACTTTAGTTACTGTTAAGTGCTATTATAATTTTTAAAATGGTTGAAACATTTTGGCATTTTAACTAGTATTTCCTCTCTAGATGTAAACCACATTTTAATACTGGTTTTAATAACCACCCAGTTTCAGAAAATATCGTTTTACATGTTTGAGAAAATAAAATAAAATAAAATAGATAAAATTACATATTCTTATGAAAGACCTAATTTTTTTTTTAAATCTGTTTCTTAATAAATAAATGATGTGTTTTTTATTCTTCTTATTTCGTGATATAATCATGACACATATCATTCTAGTACTCCCGTATATTCTATAAATTTTCCCGCTTTCTATAATCAATTGATGTTGCCCTTAGGAATATCAATTTCGTATGGAAATAGGAAAAGTATAGCTGAATATACGAAAGCGCTCTTATGATATTATTACTGAAAAATAATGTTAGACTGCGCATATAATTGACTCTATATCTGACTCAAGAAAAATAATTTTTAGAACCTTTACCGTTTTACACGCGCACACACTTGAAGAGAATCACCCCTGTATAATGGTAAAAAACGCGATGCTTTATCGAAGATCAAAAATTTCTCAAAAGCGTAGTCATTATACATCTGATGTATAAAGCAATGACAATAATGAAAAGAAACGTTTTTTTAGACGACTGAGTTGTTCGTTCCTCAGCATCTGTGATAATTGCCCATTTAGATCTGCCTTGTTTGAAGTTACGGAATTCTTGGGATTTCTTAACAAACTATTTTTCTTTCTTAAGAGGCCTCTGTACGGTTCAACAGCATATGTATTTATATTATAGTAATTGAGCGCCAAAATATCTCATTATCCTACGAACCTGTACAAAATGTATTGTAAGATTTCAAAAATATACATTGTTAAGTACAATCCACCCGAAGCTTTTTTTTATTAATTCAGTTTCGTTTAATTACAATTAGATATCAACGTGGAACGGTAATCAGCATAATCAATGTCCCATTTGAGTCACCTTTTCCCAGCTTTTAAATAATTAAAAACAAATTTGCTCCGGTCAGATTAGAGATTTATAAATGAACAATAGGAACATCTACATATTCGAATAAAAAATGCGGTAGCCAGTTTAATAATAGTTATTTATTATACAAGGGAAAAAAGTATTAGATTTTAGCTCGAGGTAATATTTGTCTCCCGACGCGAAGCTTAAATTGTGTTTGTTATTACCTGAGCCAGGTATCTTGGTCGATTTAAAAGTAATTATTACAGGTGAAGTACTATAAGGATTCAAATGGCATCATTACTTTCTAGGAAGCTGCTTTTATTTCCAGGTAACATGGGCTGCCTATAATCCTATAACAGCTATGTATAATTGAATTTTTAATTAAGGTTAACGTTGATTTCTAATACTTGCTAGTCCGTGAATTTTTCACGAAATGAAAGATTATAGTATACGTAATTAAAAAAGTTATTATTTTACTTGCGGAGAGGTGCGGAGCAGGACCTAATGTATATAAATGTGCGATGAGTGTCGTACGTACTGGTCTTTTATTAGAAGGTATGAAGTGCAGTTTCTTGCTATCCTTAGAAAACTTCTTAATTTCGCACAATTGTTTTTTCAATTTGTGTGTAATCACTTTTATTTAGTGTTTACTTAGTGATTTTGATGTTCAGTTAGTGTTTTTGATGCATTTTCGGCGTTTTGCCGCTATAGAAATTACACATCTGGATCTACATCAGAAAATGATGGAAGTATTTGGTCAAGGTTTCTCTGTGAAGAAAATTCGTGTTTTGGACTATCTCAGAGAATATTTTCAAACAGATGGGGATGAAATAACAACTAGTGCGCTCCAGAATTTTACGAGTTAAAAGTTTTGCCCGCAATGCCTTACAAAGTGGTGTCATTTTGCGTGTTTTAAATAGAGGATATTCTATTAATATTGACAAGTTTAACGAATATTGTAAGGCCACTGCAGAATCATATGTATCTTTGTACAATTGATACTTCATGCTATCTACATATATTGTGACAATACTCTTAATTAATATAGAGTATCATGACATTCAGATAAATAAATTAACTTTAAATCTTTATTATATAATTTTATCCCAAAAACTAGCTCAGATATTATAACTTTCAAAATATTTACAAATTAATAAGCAAAGATTTTGTACTATTTGAGTTGCTGACTATCAGTAATCTGTATGTTTAAGCAACTATTAATGTGCTATATGGGTTGCTGACCTACAGTGGCTTGTATAATTAAAGCAGTTTCCTATATCTTAATATGTTCAGTAACCTTATTTGATAGCTTTTTTACCGATCTTTAAAATTAATAATTTGTATCAATTATTAAATAATACCAAAACTCTGTGTAATTGTGCAAGTACCTATTAAGATTAATTACATCAATTTTTCACACAACTATACAAGGTATGTATTTCAAAAACAATTTGTACCATTTACAATTACTGACATATATATTTTCTCCTTTTAGGTTAAGGTTATAAGCGTTTCTGTATCTTTTCCCACTCCACTCAAACTAATCATTTATTTTACGATGCCAAATAAAAGAAAATATCAGTATAGATTTGTTTAATTCGTTGAAATTATATAGAAGTAATTATAGAAATTTATAGACAATTATCAAAAATACACATATGGAAATTTTTCCTCAACACGTCTAATCAACAATATGAGAAGAATTTAATACGAGATTGTCACTTGACTACAATGGTTATAAATGCAATAACGTAAGTATTAACCTTTACTACTATTTAATTCAATATTTGAAACCTGTTTGTTTCTATTCTTTATAGAATTTTAATAAAGTATTTATAAGCAGAACCTTAATATTTCGGGTAAAACTAAATTTTGTCATTCAATTATGTAGTTTGATTATACAAAAGCCTTTTGCTTTCCAAACAAATTCTTATTTGAGATTATGATTTTATATCAGAAAGTAAAGAATTAGATTTACTATAAATAAAGATGAAATACAATAATTCACACGATTATTACAACGATTTGTAATTTCTCTTCAGAAATTATGCAATAAATATTACTTTAACTCCGAAATTAATTTCAATGTTTATACGACCTGATATAATTATTATAGAATTTCTTTCTTATTCTTCAATGTGTTTCCTTCTAGCGTACTTTCTTCTCACTCTTGTGATGATGTTAGTATAACAAACTGGATTCTTCGGACCTCGAACAGTTATCCTGTCGTACCTGGATGAAATCTCTGCACTCTCGTATACGTTTTGGAATGCTCGAACTGGGACGGTTTATAATAAGATTTCCTGTCGTACCTGGATGAAATCTCGGCACTCTTGTACACCTGTAATAAACACACACTATCTTGATGTTCTCTGGACTTCCACGTTCCTGGAATGCTCGAACTGGGACGGTTTATAATACGATTAGCCTCGGATTATTACACTTCTGGATTGATAAACTTGTGCACCATAACTTCTCACTCGTATATTAATTCTTCAATTCAACTGGTCCAATGATTCATATGCAGGAACTCCTAATCGATTCTGACGGAATGGTTATAGCTGTATTGGATTATACTTCTTAAATATCCGCTTATAAGGTAAGTTCGAAATAAATCACTCTTCTCTTTACTATATGTTCTAAATATTTATCCTTTCCTCCTTCCTTTATGTTATCCACCAGTAATATTAATGGAAAATTTCAAAATATTAAATATTTTCCTGAAATAAAATCTCACTATCTTCTCCGTTAATTATTAAACACTTCTATTACTCTTTGAAGCGAAAATTATGAACATTAACTGTATTTAATGATGAAATTCTTTCTCTTCTCGAGAAACACGTTCGCGTTTTCCCGAAAAAATTAGAATTGTTATTTTTTTCATTTCCCATTTCCTTGACGATTATAAATTAATTTTCATTTACCAATTATATTGTTCCACACAGTTTATTTATTCAACAAAGTTTCTATATTATTTTTGAATGTTTTAAATAATTATTTAGAATTTCCCAATCTTACTATATAAAATCTCAATTGAATATTTTAGTTTGTATTCTCCACTTCTACCTATTAATACCCATTTCTAGTAGTATGTTTTTCTACATGTCAAAATCTGACATTTCCAACATTTGAATTTTGGCGCGTTAGCTATTCATTATTTTATTGCATTTATATTTTAAAATTTCATTACTTATTACTATTCTCATATACTTTGTTAATTAAACAAGTTTTCACAAACATTATATTACATATACAAACAAATCAAGTAATATTTAAATCTTTACTTTCAGGATGAAGAAAACTAAACATCAAAGTATCCTGCCACAACTATCTATGCAAATGCATGAAGAAAACAGAATAAACTACACATTTGATGACATTAACCTCTTTATACATTTGGTATACTTTAAATATTTTATTAATATAAAAATTCTGCTATATAAAAAAACACTTTAAATTAAATTCCTCTAAATTATTTATCAACCATATTGTTGCCTAGTCATAGTTAATGGTAAACCATTACAATATATAAACTACTTATTCATGGTGCTGCAGTTATTAAGAAAGTTCTATTGCCCATAGGTGAATTATCAGAAGAAGTCCAAGAGTCAAAAAATAAGGACGTAGGGAAGTACCGGGACAGACATAAAAAATCAATGAGGACTTATTTTAAAGGCTCCTATTGAGCTCAGATCTTCTTTTCATTTCATATCAATCCAGAGCATGAATCTGTTGCTTGACTTTACAAACGAAGACGAACTTGAACTTAAGGAGTACGAGTATGACGACGAAAGCAAAATATATAGGGAAGGCGCAAGTGAAGACTCGGATGATTAATCTTATATTTGTTTTGTCTGTGTCTTGTCTTGGTTATGTGTATGTCAGAAATAGTTTCTGTAATACGTACTTGCAATAAAACAACTGACAACGAGCTAAAAAACTTCAGCCATCCCCTCCTCCTTACAACAGCACCTCTAGCTCTTTATAACTAGATATTAGTAGTTATTTACTATAAACAAATACTTGTTTTTTGTTTTAAAAATAATTTTGGACTTTTCCCTCAAAATTTACATCTATTTTTACAAGTAAGAAAGTATGAAACATACCGAAAAAGTCACTACATCAAATTCAGAATGAGATGTATGTTTTTTTAGCGTAAAAAATTATTAAATTTGCCAAACGCGCATCAATTTGCTTTCGAACCAAAATGGAATCAATGCGGTATCCAACGTGGTTTTCGGACTGGGCGGTTGTTTTGATTAAAAGCAGGTTTCAAAAGAATTAACAAATTTGTCTAAGATATTTACAGGCAGGGTTTTGGAAACCCAACAACAAAGGACTACAACTAGGGACGCTTAAGTAAATTATATGTACAGTTTAATTTTTAGTAAATTGATGATTGTTTTAAAACAAAAAAAAACAGGAAAACAAAATTTTGTCAAATACCTAGAATAATTGAGAAAAAAAATAATTTCCTTTTGTCTTTATTTATATACCTAGAAAATTACTTTCTACTACTAGCACTGTCGCTTTCATTTTTCAATAAAACTGGCATATTTAATTATTAATCTTATATTTATGTACTTTATAAATTAATAATATATCTGTATTCCTTTGATCCAATTTGGCTCTAAATTAATTTAAAATTAATTTCTTTTACTTACTTCATATTTTAATGTGGTTATATCCGATACACTTTGTTTAAAATATTATATAATAAATAATAATATAAATTAGTTATTTTGTAGACCATATTAAACCCCCAAAAAATGCATAATAACAAAACAATAAATAAGTGAGAAAACTATAAAGAAATTTTCTATTATACGCTAAATTAATACAAATTATATTTTGTTGTATAGTTATACCTATTATACCTTCTTTAAAATATTGTATAATAGTACTAAAATAATGTAAAATTAGTTGTTTGGAAGAATAGCTACTTTGAATGGTATCTATCTCTTACTAAGAAAATATAGCAATATTGAACAAATAAGAAACTGAACACTGGTATATTTCAGTACCTATATTTATAAGTAAGAAAGCACAAAAAATTGGGTACCTAACTTTTTACTCAGTAACACAATATTCATTCCGAAATTAGAATTACTTATACACAAAAATATGTGTGTGTATCTCTCTACACTTATTTCATTCCCTAAGGGATTGAAATCGAATGAGTCGTTATCCAATGTTTATACATATTTTGATGGTATAAAATATTTCAACAAGATTCAATTTTGAACATTGTGCGCCGTGGTTATATTTTATTTACGATACAGAAGATAAATAGTTTTTGTTTTATTTTGCAAGTCCTTTCGTACTTTCTCCTTCTTCCACCCCAATTCCTTAACGTTACCCCTCAAGAGGCCGCGAACCACACTTTGGGAACCACTGCTTTAAGATATTTAGTAAAAGTAAACTTCATAAATGATGGGGATTTTATCATAAGACAAATAACCAAAGTTTTTTTTTTTTTATTTTAAAAAATTCCATTACATTTTTGTAGTTGAGTTATATGAAAAACAAAATTTTATATAATTGATTAGAGTGCAATCACAAATACATATAAGAAGTTATATATTTTTTAACAATATCAGTTACGCAATTGATGTAAGTGGCCTTCGAAGATCGCCTGGAAATAATGTAACAAGGCACACACGAATACATAATGTTCTTACGGGTGTTTGTCAGTATCATTTAACATGAAGTACGATAACCGTGATTTTGTAAACTTTGGACGATTCCATGTCAGTACTTATTTACTATTTTTAATTGTTTATTATCATAAAAATAATCTTATTTTTTCCCCCAGCAACCAGTACATACAGCGACCTACAAAAATCCATCACCAAAAACACATTTTTACTTTCTTACACGTAGTATAAGGAAGTATTGTGATGATGAAAATTTTCGACCTCGAGATTTTTGCAGATGTCCACGTTTTGAGGTCCCCTGATACCAAAAAAGTGGTTTTTTAAAAAATGTCTGTGTGTCTGTGTGTGTCTCTGTGTGTGTGTCTGTCTGTGTGTGTGACCACGATAGCGGTCAAACCGCTATAGATATCAATTCCAAATTTTGTATTTACGAATATAATCTCCCTCTTGAGAACTGATTAGATTTTGAGCAAAATCGGCAGACCGGAAGTAGTAGTTTACTTCAGTGAAAAAATCGAATTTTGCAAATATTTCGTCAATTACTAAGTTTAAACAAATTTATAAAGAATTCAAATGTACTCAAAATTAAATTTGAGAAAAATCGTTTTAATAAAGTTTTTCGAAATTCCTACCGGAAGTAGGTCTTTTACTCTTATCGAAAATCAGTTTTTTGCGAATATCTCGCAATTCATGCTTTCTAGGCAGGTACATTACGAGTATAAAAGTATTTAGAACATACTTTTAAATATCTTTTGTATAAAAAAAATTTCAAAATTCAGACCGGAAGTACCACTTTTACTCTTATCGAATAGCGATTTTTTTGCAAATATGTCGTAAATTATGCATTCTATATATATTTATGAAGAGTACAAAAGTATTTAGAGTTGGATTTGGAATATTTTTTTGTATAAATGAAATTTCAAAATTCGGACCGGAAATAACACTTTCATACGTATAAGAAAGTCGTGTGGTGGCCACACCTCATTTTTTACTTTCTTATACGTAGTATAAGGAAGTATTGTGATGATGAAAATTTTCGACCTCGAGATTTTTGCTGATGTCCACGTTTTGAGGTTTTCAGTAAAATCGGTAGACCGGAAGTAGTAGTTTACTTAAGTAAAAAAATCGAATTTTGCAAATATTTCGTCAATTACCAAGTTTAAACAAATTTATAAAGAATTCAAATGTACTCAAAATTAAATTTAAGACAAAATGTCCTAAAAAAGTTTTTTGAAATTCCTACCGGAAGTAGGTTTTTCCTCTTATCGAAAATCAGTTTTTTGCGAATATATCGCAAGTCATGCTTTCTAGGCAGGTGCATTACGAGTATAAAAGTATTTAAATGATAATTTTAAATATCTTTTGTAGAAAAAAAATTTCAAAAATCGGACCGGAAGTAGCACTTTTACTCTTAGCGAGTAGCACTTTTTTTCGAATATCTTGCAAAGTATGCATTCTATAGCGATTTATTAAGAGAATGAAAGTACTTAGAATAGGATTTTGAATAATTTTTGTATAAAAAAATTCTTAAAATTGTATAGTTTGAAACTCTCATACGTATAAGAAAGTAGTGTGGTGGCCACACCCCATTTTTTAAAATATGTTGCACGTGACTTTCAACATCTAAAATAGGCGAAAAACTTAACAAGTATTTAAATCTACATAGAAAGTCTTGGGAAAAAGAAAAGATTTAAAAAAAAAATTGTTAAATTTATATTTTTTTGTTATTTTACGTTGGCATTGAAAGAGTGCTTTAAAGTTTCTTTTATGTAGCTTGAACCATCAGTTTAATAATAATTGTCAATATAATATTTAAATAAAATTACATTTCAACTAACAATAATAATGTCTTGTGGTCATGTATCATATAATAATTAATAATAGCATATATCACAAAGCCCAAAATTTCTTTCTTTTAAATATTATATTGTTGATAAATTCTTCAATCATGTTTAGAATAAATAAAAAGGCTTTCGTGCGAATTTTGCGTAGGAGAGCGCATTTTCTTCTAAATAGTGCAGCTTGCTATGACATATAGACAAATCTCTTACAAAGCGGACGTGCAGAAAACGAAAGGTGCAATAGAATCTAGTTCCGATATAGTTGTTTAGATTTTTGCGTCGTATGCGGTAAAAATGTCAACACATGTTTGTATTCACAGAAGAAAAACCATGAAAAGAAAAAGTGGCTAGGCTTATTTACAAAATAAAATAATCTGATATTAGATTTTCGGATTTTGTTTGATTTTATTTATATCGAGCGATTATGACTTTACATACTTTGGAACCGCCAGAATTTCGATTTCTAAGAAAAAGGGACTGGAAAAATATCACTTTTCCTACTATTTCAGCCTGTTTTGATTTTTTCTTTGGAATAGGTCATTAGCATTTGGTAACAATATCATTTTGTAATAATATAACTTTATATTACTTGGGAAAATATATATTTAATATTTCCTGCTTATATTAGATGTTTATTATAAATGACAATAAAGCATTGTTATCGAACGACATCATACAAAAACGTTCTTCAACACTGTAATGTCCGATTCCGCCCATTGTAAAATCATTTTTTCCTATTATCTTGGCCAATTTCGATTTTTTCTTTGAAATACGTTGGAACAATTTAGAACAACCTGGTACAACGAATTTAGATTTTCGAAAAAGGGGCGATGGCGAAATATTGTTTTTTGCCATTTTTTCGGCCAATTATGATTTATTTTTTGTAATACTTTGGATTAATTGAGAACAAACCTGGAACAACGGTCAGATTTTCGATTATCGAAAAAAAGGGGGGGCTAACTTCTTACCTTTGGATATAGTTTAGTTACATGAGATAATTTGTAGATAATATTGTCCTCTACAATTTTTCTTAAAAAGTTTTTTTTGTCCGACCAACCATTTACGCGGAAAATTCATTCAAAAACTTTTTGGGGCGGGGTCCCAACTTTTTGGTCGCATGCCCCACTAACGATTTATCAAATATAATAGTCTCGCATATTTTTTTCCAAAAAAATACAGATTGACTGTACTATAATGTCCTATACTGAATCGAATTTAATTGTTTTATTATTATTTATAAATTATTTAAAGTTTAATGATTATACATTATTATTATATAACTACATCTGTAAAATAATAAGTCCTATTTTGATCTGTTTTTTATTTACAATAACACCAAGAGTATTTGGGAAGACTTTTTAAAATAAAAGATATCCTTTCCTAGCAATTCCTTGTTTACTAGAAATCTTTTTATAACCGCCCAATACCTGATCGTTTGAGAGTAAATTTTTGGTCGATCATAAATTACTCTTTTCAACTTGCGCCTAACAGGCTGATACAATTTCTGACGATCTGTACAGAGGAAGTACGCACCATCTATCTTCATCTCATGCGGTAAGCGATCAAAAACACTACAGAAGAAGAACGACTAATAAAGACAAAAATGATTACTTATATCATCAAAAGGAAAAAGACGATTCTAAGCAATTTTTTCTCAAAGAACAAAGTAGGTTTTCACAAGATGGTTTTGTTGCTGTATCCTGTAACTTGCAAAAGGTGAACAACGTAGAACAGATGAACTTGCATTAAATTAATTATTATCCAGAATATTATTACTAATATAAACAATTTTTTGAAAAACATTTTCAGTACAAAAATACGAAAACTGATTTTATTACTGAAAATAATATATTGTTGTCCTACATAATAATTATTGTCCCTTTTACCTAACGAATTTTTGTATCCTGACAAAAAGGGCACACTTAACAATTAGTCAAAGCTCAATGAAAAAATGTTTAAGGAAATATTTATTAAGTGTTAATTTATGACAAAGGAAAAATCCTCATTCTGTATGAAAGCGAACAAAACAATTTCTGTCCTTATTTAAATACTTGGCATTTGAATTTACTATTGGCATATACACATCATACTGTTTCCTCTATAGTAGACGTACTTATCCAAAACGTGGACAAATATTGTAAGATACCATTTCTTAGACCTAATCCAATATGACTTGTTTAGAAACAAGTGCACCGGCTTGGCAAACATACAAGTTAATGACCGCACAAAACCAAACCTATTACAAAAGCGATAGCTCTAGGAATGTTTTGTTATTTTTATGTGCTTCGCCGTGATAAATAGTCGTGAGTGTTAGAAGTGATTACAAACATTATTTTTATAACTATCTATAAATCTGTTGAGAAGTTAATTTGTATTTGAAAATGTCTGAACCTTCACCTAAAAAGATCGACAGTACAGTATTGAGTACATATTTGAAATATGAATGTACGTATACTCTCCTACGAATCAATCATTAAGTATGTGTTTAATTTGCCGAAGAGTTTTTCAAATAAATTTATGCAACCTTCTACGCTACAAGAGCATTTAAATAAAATGCATGCTGATAAGAAGAACAAAGATTTTATCCTATTTTCAAGAACTGGAAAAGCAATATTGAAAACTGCTAACTATATCAAACTTTTTTGCGTCGCCTTCTAAACAAGATGATGATGGACTGCGAGCCTCATATAACGTTTCATTTTTAACCGCAAAAGTAGAAAACCACACACAATAGGCGAGGTATTAATTTTGCCGGCAGTCAAAGAGATACTAAAAACAGTTCATCATCATAAGACAGATATCATTAAAAAATTCCTCTCAGTAATAATTCACTGCAAAGAAGAATAGATGAATAGCAAAAGACAATGAAATATGTTTATGTAATTACTTAATTACTAGCAATTTTCCATTCAACTCAATGAATCAACTCTACCAAATAACGAAGCTCTACTCTTATCAAACGTTGCATTATATAACTGTTTCAACCACGTTTCCAACAAATAATAACAAGCGCTATAACTTTAAAATAGCAAATTTTCGCAAGCTTTAGTTAGACTTACTTTCTGTTGATTGGAGCTTCCTTGATGCCTTTTGTGACGGTAATGCGGCAACTGATATGTTCTACTGTGTAGTCTACTATAAAATTGACACTTGCATTCCCTATACCTGCCACAACAATAAGCAACATTTTCCCCATGGTTTACACCATCTATGGGAAGATCATTAGATTTGATGCTTTATTATGATCGGAGAAGGAAGCAGACTGGAAATAATTTCTTCAAACGTGAGGTTCAGCGATTACGCAGATTCCTTAAAGATGACCCTAAATCTTTTTGGAAATTTGTACGATCCACACGTGGGAGCTCCAAAATTCCTAGTAAACTCTTTAATGGCGACATCGAATTCGACGACCCTCAGCGAATTCTTGATGTTTTTGCGTCTGTTTTCTCTTGTGCATTCTTGCCAGGTGCTGGCCGTTGTGACATTCGAGATATGCATTCAAATTTGTCGTCTCTGAATTGGGAGAATTGCATATGATGATGTACTGGAACAGCTGAAGATATCAAAGAATAACTGTACCTCCGGACATGATAATATTCCCAGCTTCCTGCTTCGTGACTGTGGGTGTATTTTTGCTCAGCCTCTTTGCAGAATACTTAATTTATCACTGCAGATATCTGTCTTTCCTCAGTCCTAGAAGGTGGCTTGTATATGTCCTATACATAAAAAAGGAGTTAATACCAATATTAATAATTATAGGCCGATATCAATCCTACCAAACTTTGCACAGGTGTATGAGGCTATACTATATAACAAGGTTTTATGTCCAAGAAGTCTACCACTTCCAATCTCGCCATATCACAGGCTTTATGTGTCACACTAAATGATGGGGGGCAGATGGATGTTATTTACACTGACTTTTCTCGTGCCTTCGACACTATTGAGCATGCCACTCTCCTGACTAAAATGAGTTTGTTAGGTTTCAGCAACTCACTGTTAACACTTCTTGGTTCCTACCTTTCTACCTCTGAAGTTCCCCAGGGGTCCAATCTTCGACCCTTATTATTTAACATCTTTGTTAACGATTTGGTACTTCAATCAATTGTAATGTTTTGGCCTATGGGGATGATTTAAAAAAAATTCATCGTACTGGTGGAGCTCGGGATGCTGCCTTTCTTCAAGAGAACTTAGACCGAGTCACAAATTAGTGCTTTTTAAATAAATTAAAGTTTAACATCGACAAATATTGTTGTTGTTATTTGTTTCGTTTACCAGAAAACCCAGTAGATTTTGTAACAATTATTCCATTGACAACATCGCAATCAACCGCAAAACGCATGTCAATGATCTCGGAGTTACATTTGATGAAAAGCTTACCTTCGCTGATCATGTTTCCTTAGTCACTGAGTCAGCATTTCGAGCATTGGGTTTCATTATCCGCACCTGCAGAGATTTTGACAACAAAGCTACACTCAAGTCACTTTATTATGCACTGGTTGCTAACAAGTTGTCGTCTGGTATCCTATATATGATTGCTCTATTAATGTAATTGAATCAGTACAGCGCAAGTTCCTAAAGTATTTGTGTTATAAAGTAGATGGATCTTATCCTTCTCGTGGATTTGACTATAAGTTGCTCCTGGATCGACATGTGGTGGGTCGCTTGATGTAAGGCGACACCTAATTAGTGTTAATTTTGTAAAAAAAAAAATATTCTGTTTAAGATAGACTCTCCGGATTTGTTACAGGAGTAAACTTTCGAATACCTCGTCAAAGCTCAAGGGAGAATGAAGCGCTTCTGATTCCCACTGCCTGAACGAATATTTTTCTCAGAACTCCTATGGTGCATTCTGCCAGGAATTTCAATAATCTTTGTTATTCAGAACCTCTTAGAACTCACGACTAACGAAGACAACAACATTCAAAAATCAATACCAATTCTCTACCCTAAATTGTGAGCAATAGTATGCAAGTTTTTAATAGCATTTCCTTCGTCCTATATAGCTGAGTGCGGATTCAATGTAGTAGCTAATTTAGTGTCACACTGCACGTGGCGATCTGCGATTATGTTAACGAAATTCAAACCTGACATTAACAAATTGTTTTTCATTTTATTAATTGCTGCTTTATGATTTTTAGGGCGGGTCTTTCCATCTGCTATTAAACCTCCTAATAACTTTATTTAGCAAATAATTTAGTTTACCGTCTTTCCACTTCCTAATAAGTACTATCTACCTAATAACGAGGCTTATTTGGCAAATAACTTATAAGCTACTTGAACCTGCTATTTTAATTTATTAGGTACTTATTACGCCGGCGTGGACGTTTCCTAGTAATCAGCTGACAGGTAAAATATGCTTTCTGTCATTTATTACACAGCAGAGTTAAATTTAGTGATCAGCTGACAGGTAATATATATTTTCTGTCATTTTTGTTGGTTATTATTCCCTAAGATTATTCCAACACATTTATAGGTTATAATAAACAGTAAGGACTGACACTCAACTTTCAAAACAAAATAATCACGTTCTATCACTCATCACTCTCTTACTTATTGGAGGTATGCAGCAGTTTATCTTGTCTATCAAAATCGATTTGAAGTTGTTTTGGGCTACTTTACCAAGTTTCTGATACCAACATGAGAAATATTTTTTTTCGTGTACTTGATAGAAATTGATAATATTGTTTAACCCAAAATAATTAAGAAAAGTGGGACTTTTCTTGTTAGCAACACTTTTCTTGTTAGCAACACATTAGTCGTTTACTTGTTGTGATGTTTTGTCATTAAGTAAACAAATCCTTGACACGGATTACTTTGATAATAGGAAAATGACAATTTATATTTTTAAAATTATAATTCTCGTGAAGTACACGAAAAAATTACGTGTTCAACGCGTAAAAAAAGTGAGTTTTCTAGCTCGGTGAAAATTTGATTCACTCGCTACGCTCGTTAATGAATCTGTTTTCACTCGCTAGAAAACCATCACTTTTCTTTACTTGTTAAGGTGGCCGTTTAATAGAAAGAGAATCGTCACATTGCTCTATCCTTTTCTAACCATTAGGCGTGTATTATGTGTTGCATACGTGACTGTATTTTAATTAGCCATCTGGTTGCCAGTAGCAGCGATATTATTTGTAAAACAAATTTATTGGATAAAAGATGGCAGTACTAACGCCACGTATCTCTTAGATTGAACCAAATTATACAGAGACTGGCAGACCAGACCGTTGTTTTTTTTTTGTGTATGAGACAAAAAACAGAGTTTTTGTCTCATACACGATTTAATAGAATATGTGTCTATTTTGAAATCATTGATATTTACCCTAAATTGTAAAAATGCAAATTGCGTCCTTACAAGAATAATAGGAACATACTGTTACATATAATGTTTGTTTTGTAAATACCTATGTAGATCTGTCCTTTATCTATTTGATTTAGATAATAAATAGGTATTTTTTAGTGATTATTGCATTTTTGAAAAAGGAATATATAGGCTGATTCAATTTTGATGGTCACCATGGGTATTTCGCTTATTATTTGGAATAGAGAGTAGGTTTGAGTTTGGCAAAGTTGGTAAATTTTATGTTTTGTTATGTAACTTGAGCATGTACCATGTCTTAGTTGGAAGAATTAGATTAGTAGATGAGAAGTAACACTTGAGCGCGAAATACATAGTTACCAAGTATGTTGTCAATGGTTAGTTTTTTCAAAATGTGTAATGGATACAAAAGTATTCAGAAGTAAGTTTGGAACAACTTTTGCATAAAAAAATCTACTTTCACAGAGGCAGTACATTTTTATTCTTATAGATAAATAGTTTTTTTATAGAAGTATTTCGCCAAGTATTTATTCAAATTTGACTAAAAAATGAACTGTTTATTTAAGAAAACCCATAAGTAGTGAACCTGTCAATGTAAGAAACACAAGGCCTGTTGTGTGTGTAAAAGTAAGAAAAAGAGAAACAATCAATATACCTATTTCACATACCTATAACACTCTAATTAAATAGGTTAAATCTACATGTGTGCTCAGAAAGTAGTTTTGGATATTATAAAATGCCCTCTTTGTATTACTTTTGATACCGTATCAGCTATTAGAATGCTCGATTCAGTTGGAAAAAAATTTGAAAGACCACCCTAAAATTTATCCGACAGTGTGGATTTCCCACGTTCATAATAATTTACTAAAATATAATTAAAAACGAGATCTGCAGAATATTGAATTAAATTTCTTACGTATGTAAGTAATTTTTATTATAGGATTGAAGAAAATAGATTAAAAATTTTGTATAGGTACCTAAATAACTTGCCTTATAATTAATACTAGTGGTCGACCAGTGGCCGAAATTTGATCTCAATTCATTAAATTTTTAAGTTTGAGTTATTGAGGTTCTTTTGTCAAAAAGTATACTTCTATAACCATTGCATACAATTTTTTTCAATTTTCTATTACGTCAGCTGCGAGCGTGTAGAAATACGTCATTATGCATTAATTTTCGAGTTAATTAATTAATGTATTTGTTTGCAAAAAAAAATTTCTCTCACTGTTTGACTATGATAGCGGCCAAACGGCAAAAGCCATCAATACCGAAGTGTATATTTAGGAATATAATCTCCCTCGGAAATCTGATTATATTTTCAGTGAAATCGATAAATCGGGAGTAGTACTTCATATCAGTGAAGAAAACAAATAATAGCAATATCTCGTCAATTACTAATTTTAGGCAAATATCTAAAGTATAACAATGTGATCAAGAGTAAATTAGAAAACAATTTTATAAAAGAATTCCTACCGGAAGTAGGTGTTTACTCTGATCGTAAAACAGGTTTTTGCGAATATATCGCAAGTCATGCATTCTAGACAAACATATCGAGTGTATGAAAATATTGAAAGCTCAATTTTGAATATTTTTGTAATAAGAAATTTCCAAAATTCGAACTGAAAGTACCTAGCAATTTTATTCTAATCGAATATCAATTTTTTGAAAATATCACGAAAATTATGCATTTTATACAGTATAAAAGTATTTAAACATGGATTTGGAATATTTTTGTAAAAAAAAAATTCAAAATTCGGACCGGAAATAACACTTTCGCCAGTGACGGCTGTTTTAGAGAAGCAATTAGATAGACAAGACTGATTCGTTTATTATCGGTGATATGTTCGGCTACTGGGAGTATATCAGCAATAATAAACGAATCAGTCTTGTCTATGTAATTGCTTCACCTAAACGAACTCATCAGACTGCAACTGACTTTCACTCTTATCGAATAGCAGTTTTTTGAAATATCTCGCAAATTTGCTTTTTATATAAATTTCTTAAGTAACTTGACTACAGCACCATTTATCGGATCCTTGCCTAGCTATGAACCATCGTCTCGACAAAATAATATGTCATTCTCAATTTTAACATTTTTTTGAAAATATTTGACCAAAACACGTGTTCAGAAAAGAATCATTTTCACATTGTTTTTAAAAGTAAAAACATAAACTTTGGTGGTGCTTGTAGCCAAGAAAATTCTGCATCATTTGGTATAAGTTGACTCGACAATACCTCAAAAACGTTTTTTCAAAGCCTACTTCTACTAATTTTGATATACCAAAAACTTATTTTTTTTTAATGGAAGTATTTTATTGTGGCATTTTGTTTCTTTTTTTTTTCTCTTTAATTTTTGTTAACAATGTCCTGTACCTATCTTTTGTAGTTTCTGAGATAATCACTATAGGAGCAATTAGCGGTCTAATAAAAACTACGAGCGTTGTTGTTCTATGCGCCGAAATATTCGTTCAACCAATGGAAGGCTGGAATGGTGCCCGACCTCTTTATTCAACTGTCAAACAAAGTAAAGGTTAAATCCACTATCCCAAAAGTAATAATTTTACAGAATGAAGGGCATCGCGTTTCAGTTTTTTTTAATTTCGGCAATATCCAGTTGCAGTATTTCATTTCTTAAACTATTGGTTAACAACCAAATATAATAAAGCATAAGTTTACTGACATATTTGAAGATGCCGCCTCTCTAAAAGGTGTATGAAACAACGCTGCTATCTTCAATTTAATTTGCTTAATTGCTCGTATTCTTTTATTGTTGAAGCTGTTCATAACAGATGCCTGTAGTTTTTCAAAATTATAAATTGATGTCCTACAACTTTAATAGAAATAAATTTTGCAACAAAATAACGCAATTTAAATAACCTACAACTATTGTGCAACGTAACAACAATCAAAAGTAAGAAAAACAAATTTCATTAACGAATATGTTCAACATAACCACAAGTTTGTGCAATGCACGTGAGTATTCTGTTTTCCAAAGAAGTACTAATGTTGTATAAAACTTTTACATATTCTTATAAACTCTTCTCTGATTATAATGTTCATGTCTTCAACAAGATTTGAAAATCCGTCCGTAGAAAACGAAGATACTCTCCTTCATTAACATTTTCATCAAAGACATAAGGTCCAATTATGTAACTACCAATAACTACCACTGAATGACCAACAATTTTGAAAGTTTGCAGGTGTGATAAAGTGAAGGTTTTTATGTGTTATAATAACGAAAATTGTGACGATTAACGTATCCATTTTAATAGAAGGTAGCTTCGTCGGTAAACAACAAAAAATTGGGAAAGTCAGGCTAATTTATCTGCTGCCCATTGACAAAAATGTAATTAAAAACAATGACAAAATGTTTTTTTTTGGACGTGTTTTGGTCAAAAAATTAAAAAAAAAAATTAATAACTCAAAAACTATTGCCCCAATTTTGAAAAGGAAAAACAGCTGAATAGACAATTTTAAACAGTACTAAAAAATCCAAAAATTTATAGAGTGTCATTTAAAAAAATAAATTCCATGCATTTCCGGTGAAACCGGAAGTGCGTCAGGGCTTAATGTATTTTTAGAATATGCGCCTTAAGCAACCATGAAACTTTCTCTAATTGTTTTTTTTTTATTTAAAACATAAAGGAGCAATCAAAGAAACGGCTACTAATGACTCACCCTGTATATTGCAACATACTGTACATATGTTGCAAATTAAAAGCAAATTTATGGAAATCGACTGCAAATTAAATGGAAATTAAATCAGAAGGTATTTTCAGATTAGCATGTATTTTGAGATACACTGTAGGGTGTTTTTTTATCTTTGATATCATTTTGATCACCTGCAACTTTCTTGTTTTTAAAAATATCAGAATGAAGCAAAAATCATTTTGCATAGGTATCTATGAAGTTTTTTACGTTTTAAAAAATAAAACAAAACACTAACGTTTTTCCAAGATATTAACCTAACTTATATTTTTTAAATGGAAAGCCCTAAATATTTTCGGATATTTCGATTTTACATGAAATTTCAAGTATATTTTATAAAGCATACCCCATACCTATCTTCAACGGTTTGCGAGAAAACGGCGTTTAAACATGCCATTTTTAGAATAATTTAATTTTGTAAAATTGTTTTTTTTAATAATTTGTTACTTTGTTAATCGTTAATCTTTTGTTTTATTAAAACTAAACTTTCTAAATAATTATGAAAAATGATTTCTGTTTGATTTCGACATCTTTAAGAACAGGGTTACAAAACTAAATTTTTCTTTGTTGCATGTTTAAACGCCGTTTTTTCGCAAACCGTTGAAGATAGGTATGGGGTATGCTTTATAAAATATACTTGAAATTTCATGTAAAAGCGAAATATCCGAAAATATTTAGGGCTTTCCATTTAAAAAAATATAAGTTAGGTTAATATCTTGGAAAAACGTTATTGTTTTGTTTTATTTTTTAAAACGTAAAAAACTTCATAGGTACCTATGCAAAATGATTTTTGCTTCATTCTGATATTTTTAAAAACAAGAAAGTTGCAGGTGACCAAAATGATATCAAAGATAAAAAAACACCCGGTACATAATCATGAAAACATAAATATTTTTCGTAAAATATGGTTGAACAATAGGTACTTGAAATACTCTGTTGGCCCGATATTTTCAGTAGATTTATTATTAAATGAGAATCCAAGACGCCTGAGTTCTATTTTCGATTTTTTGTAATTGAAGAGCATGTTGTTTGTAACCTTTTTTTCTTTAAAGATACCTACTCTTTTGATGCCTGACAAACACATATATAATGTAACTTAGTATGACGGAGTAAGCAATTTACAGTATGTCGAGTCTATATTTGCCGTAGACATTCAAATTTTGCAACACTCAACATGCCTAACAATAACCGATCGTTGGCAGCGCCCTCTGTTCAAGAATTGCTGACCTACCACAGTGATTATAATAAACGAAATCTACTTTTCCCATAAGAATATGTCTCTTAGATACAAATCAATCGGAATTTATGGGTGAAAACATTTAAAAGCACAAGACAGCTATAAAATACGCTTAATTGCTTTGTATCAAGCATCAAAAGAAAGAGAATTTATTTCTCCAGGGGGTAAGCTATCTAATATCTGGCAATTATCTATATATTCCAAGAAATTACGGAATAAACTAGCAGATTTTTGGTATAAAAACTTCCTGTTTTTTAACATTTTTTTCCACATTAATCGAACAAACTTCCCTTATTAAAACCACCTAGTCCCCTGGAGATAAGTTTGTAGATTATGCTCGTATTTTTTTTTTGTAATTTTGTGGCTTACTAACGGTTTCTGGTGCAATATGTTCGCAACATGTTTGCAATGTAATTTAGATGGGCGAGATGGCCACCTTAAACAATCTACTATGCATTGAACGTTATTTGCAAAGACGCATTTGAAAAGACGCATTCTGTCAAACTGACTAATAAAAGTGCCTTATAAAACTATTTTTTTGTTCGTAAGTTTCCTGTTTACTTTTAGGAGAAGCTGTATACATGTATATATGTACATATAATAATAGTGAATTTGTTTACTTGAGATTTAGATAATTAGAGTATACATTATAGATATGAACCATAAAAGGATATCGCTGTATATATACTTATTTGTACAGAAGTCTGTCGTAAAAGGTTATACAAATAATTTTTTGTATAAAGTTATCTGCTGTGGTTCATTGAAAATAAATTAAATTGAATACGTAATTTAAATGAAAACATGTTTTTGAATACACCAATAATAATACTACACATTGCAATTTTATTTAATACCCATCACTTTGATGATTAATAACAAATATGATTTATATTTTGGTATATTTTAGCTGTATGCCTTAATTAAGACATTCTTTTATAAAATTTCAATATTTATAGAATGATAGAATCATGCTACTCTTATGTACCTACTCATTGTACAGAGTGACACAGACTATTTCTTCAACTGAGAGTTCAAATTTTTGTCTGCGCGAAACAAATCGATAGTCTTTCAAAATGCATATTTATAACTAGGGATCAGCAGTCAGGGAAACAACGCAGGACTGGACTTAAATGAATAATGTAATACGAAACTGTGCACAGTCATAGCAGTAATACAATAATATGTAATAAGCTGTGGATTATATATGTAATGTTCTAATGTACATGTAGTTACCGAACAAAGAAGTAGTAAGTAAACGGATGATTCTTTCTACGTATAGTACTAGAAAAAAAATCGCAAAAAGAATGAATGGGGAATTGGTCATGGTCATTCCAGAAGCCACGAGAATTATCGCGGGAGATAAAGATGTGTAGAAAAAGGGGTTTACAGACGTACGAGAGAATTATTATTAGTTCAGTTAGTAATGTGAACATCAGATGTAAAATAATAAATATAAATGCAGTCATAAATACAAATAAGTCCTAATAAATATTTTTAGTACGTTTAAGAGTATTTTAATCAATCAATGTTAGGTCTTCATCGTTTTCTTACTGTTATATTTATATATCCGAACTAATGAAGGCAAAACCGTTAAAATAATGTTAAGAACTCCGGAAAAAGTGCGAGCGATAAGTTTGTTCGACAATGGATTGTCCGCAAGAGCTGTTATTAAACGTTGGCCATGTTACTGAACTGCGTGACAACTTCGTGTTTCAACAAGATAAGTCACCGATACAAAAATCTAGAGTGGTCCAGCAGTGGATCGAAACTGCAATATTGAAACTCTACCCTGGCCCCCTGAAAGTCCAGATTTAAATCCTCTGAAAAATCTCTGAGCATTTATGAAAAAGAGAATCTCTGATAATGTATACAACAATTCAAATCAATTTTGGAATCAAATTGAAACTACTTGGAAAAATGTCACCGTGGACTATTACCAGAAACTCGTATGCCGTCTCGTGTAGCAGAAGTAATAAAAAATAACGGAGGGTGGACACTATTAAATAATTTATATATTTAAAACATTAAATTTATTGTTTCTTTACATTCTTTTTCTTACCTTTTATTATCTTTTGTTTTGTTATATCATTTTTCAGGTTTTGTGTAAATACATGATCTAATTTCCTAATAAATGCAAAAAGTATAAAACGCCCTACGTATGCAAAAATATCAGCGAAACAGTAAATCAAGAAAAATAAACATACATTCTCTTATACATGTGTATGTATATCAATCTCAACAGTAGAAATTCATATGAAACTAAACACATAAAACACAATATTCACATTATTCAATATGTGTTGAGATATTATTCCTGAAAATTGGGTTCGTCAACGCAACCAATATTCAGGGTTAAAGTCAACATTGAAATTTAAAGTCACTTTAACTTGATTATGAACCGGCCGTAACTCCTACATTTATAAATGTATACATAAATTCCTAATTCTGGAATGCAGTTTAATTAGCGGAACTAAAAATACTCTGCATTAGAAATATGTAAATGTGTGTATCTCTTGTTGAATAATATTTAATAATAAGTAAGTTAGTAACACGTTAGAAGTATGGAAAGAACAGATTTTGATTTTGTTATTAAAATAGTAAAATAAAGGAATGGAAAGCTACAGTGAACTTCTTAATTTTAGTAGATTCAGAAGTATGTTTTCAAAAATAACGTCAGTTTAGTATACAGGGTTAAACAGGAATTGAGTTTTGTAGAAAATGCGGCAACTGGTCAACTTTTATATTCAATTCTTAACAACACATTTGAATATCCAGAATGATTCATATCAAATTATTTTCTAAATATGTTTCGTCAAGAGTTTGATAGGTTTAACTAACTTTCTTATACTTAGTATAAGCAAGTATAGTAATAATGAAAATCTTCGACCTCAAAATTTTTTGCAGATCTCCACGTTTTGAAGTTTCCTGATTACGAAAAATTGGTTTTTGGAAAATGTCGTTCTCTCTCTCTCTCTCTCTCTCTCTCAGTGTGTATAATCCTCTCATCATATCTGACTAGATTTTCAGTAACATCGGTAGACAGGAATTAGTAGTTTACTTCAGTGAAAAAATCGAAGTTTCCCAATATTTCGTCAACTACTAAGTTTAAACAAATAATTCGAATGTACTCAAAATTCAATATGAGAAAAATAGTTATTTATTGTATAAGGGTTTTAGATAGCATATTATTCACGCAAGAATGTGAATAAAATGCATCTAAAACCCGTATGCAATACAACGTTTTATCCATAATCACACTTATTTATAATCAGAATCGCCGAAATTTATGAAACAATGATCTGACATTTCGGTCTGACAGCGGCTGTCACCTCAAAAATCATTGAAATTTCGCATTAACTAAAAAAATATCGGGAGGTCTTGGATCGGTTACTATGTATTTTCGATTGTTTATCGACTCCATTTGTAAGCATTCATTGTTGAAAAGTGGAAAAGATGGAAGAGATTTGTGAGAGCGAGTTTATTCCGGAACAAATACTTGAAGAAGCTCAGAAAGCAACTTTAGATTTATTGCCGTGGAAGTCAAAGGACGCTACGAAAAAGTATTTGCCGACTTCAATAATTGGAAAGAAAAAAGTGGTGTAAAAGGAGCGATAAACGAAGAGGTACTCCTAGCATATTTCTACAATGTTAATAAGAAGTTTGCGGCATCATCATTATGGACAAAGTATTCTATGTTGAAGGCAACATTAAAAGTGCACAGAAATATAGATATCTCAAAATACAGCAAGTTGATCGCCTTTTTGAAAAGCAAGTGTCGTACCTACAAACCTAAGAAGGCCAAAATTCTTGAAAACAAACACATCACACAATTTTTGAAGGAGGCTCCAGATGAAAAATATTTGATGATGAAGGTAACACTTAGTTGTGATTTTTGTTTGTTTGCCCTACGTTTCTCGAAGTTTTACAGTATTGGAAGAGGGTTTTTCTGTTAACGCTCTGGACATGTGTAGGAAGTATATGCAATTACGCCCAGCTTCTATCGCTTCCCAGGGCAGATTTTTTCTACGATATACAGATGGAAAATGTACAAGTCAATCTGTGGGTATCAACAGTATGTCAAGAATACCTGCTGCAGTGGCTTCTTTTTTGCAATTACGGGATGCTAGTTGCTATACTGGTCATAGCATGAGACGCTCTTCAGCTACATTATTGGCCAATGCTGGTGGCGATCTTATGGCCATCAAACGTCACGGTGGATGGAAGTCGTCTAATGTCGCAGAAAGCTACGTGGAGAATTGTTTATCAAATAAATTGAAAACAGGGGAAATGATTCAGAAAGAGACTGCGAAACAAGTTGCAATGAATCATACCGGTGAAACTTCTTGTGAAAGTTCAATTCCATCTACGGTTGAAGTTAATTTGTCTTCGCCAATAAAACAAAAGAAGAATAATAACCTTTTCTCTATTAGCTTGAATATCAATGTAAATCTTAATAAATAAATTCATTTTGAGAGTTTTATGGCGTGTTTTATAGCGTGTTTTATGATTTATAAAACACTAGTGTTTTATAGACCCCATAAAAGGTTGCTAAGCAGTTGAATTATGACCGTATAATATAGTGATTGTGGATAAATTTATTAAAAAAGTTTTTCGAAATTCCTACCTAAGTAGGTAGGAAAATCAGTTTTTTACGAATATCTCGCAAGTCATGGTTTCTAGACAGGCACATTACGAGTATAAAAGTATTTACAACTTAATTTTCAATATCTTTGGAAAAAAAAATTTCAAAATTCGGACCCGAAGTAATACTTTTACTGTTATCGACTAGCGATTTTTTGCAAATATGTTGTCAATTATGCAGTCTATAAATATTTGTCAAGAATACAAAAGTATTTAGAGCTGGATTTTGAAAATTTTTGTATAAATGTAATTTCAAAATTTGGACCGGAAGTAACACTTTTACTCTTAGCGAGTAGCACTTTGTCTCGAATATCTCGCAAAGTATGCATTCTTTAGGGATTTACTAAGAGAACACTAAAACACATTTGCCACACTAAATCACAAAACGCTAAATACGTATTTCGACCACTACGTTGTCATCTTCAGCACTGATTAAAAACCGCGTTGTCTATACGTTGTTTTTGTTTACTTCCAAGCCACAAACTCGAAGTTTACTTTCCAAGAGAGTAGAAGTATCTACTTACAATTGGATTTTGAATAATTTGTATATAAAAATAATTCTTAAATTTTGGCTTATTTGTCTAAGAAGATAAAACTATTTAAAATGATTTAGAACAATTTTGTGTAAATTGAAACGCTCATACGTATAAGAAAATCGTGTGATGGCCACACCTCATACTTTTCTGCTAACATCGAATGCCTTCAAACACTTTCCTCATTAGAGTAGGCTGTTTTTTAAGTTTTTTTAAGTAATCAATGTTGGTGTACATGCTAAAGTTTTGAAAACTTGAAATTCTGACAGTTGTCATACTTAAATTCAAATTATAGATGCCTATTATTATTTACATGACATAACCAAACTATCAAAATTATGCACTGCCACCAACCATTAAAAAAAAAGCATGGCCGTCTCTAATGAGCAAAGTATTTGAAGGCACAGTATACACAATATGCTATATCTAGGAATTGAATGACATTAACAGAGCTAAAAATAAAACGTTTTACATTAGGTAGGTACCAGTATGTACCTACTTACTCCTATAAAATTTCCATTCTCTACTTTCCTTTTGAATAGAATACATTATCTTATGTATGTACATACATAGACAATATAATAAACTCTATTTTAATAGGATATAATGGACATGGAATATACGTATAGGAATATATAAATTAAGAAAAGATTCTTCCAATTTTAATATCCTAATTGACTTATATCGTTTTTCCGTTATGTGACATTCAATAACAAATTTTCTTTCTGACATTTTGGCGTATATCCAAACAAACCACACTAGAATACCTCTACTATGTACAACTAGACGGAGTGATAGTATCCGACATGATTATTTTTCCAAATTTAACTTGTACTTGTGCCCTTTACTTGCGATTGTGTGATAGCTACCTTGAAAAGAATTTACATTGATTGTTAGTATGTTTAAACTTTTTTCTTTTTAGAGAGAATAATTATAACTAATTATAATCGCGATTTTTCATCACAAAACGAGTCATTAAGGTATATTACGGTACTGTCACACTTGCAACAAACAAGGTCGATTTCCGAGAACTCTATTGTGTAATTGTTGTGATTGTTTCTTTCATTAATGTATATTTAAACGGATTATAATAGATTTCCATCAATGTGAATAAATTTAGAACAAATTATTTAATTTATTTTAAACATGAAGTAACAAGAGAAACCGATTTAAATGGTTAGTTTAAATGTGTACTAACTATTGAATATGAAACTTGGATGTTGTAACAAATAAACAGAAAAATGAGGTGTGACCACCACACGACTTTCTTATACGTATGAGCGTTTCAAATTAGGGAATTTTGCTATACAAAAATTGATCAAAATCCTATTCCAAGTACTTTGCCGATTTTGCTCAAAATCTAATCAGTTCTCAAGAGGGAGATTATATTCGTAAATACAAAATTTGGAATTGATATCTACAGCGGTTTGACCGCTATCGTGGTCACACACACACAGACAGACACACAGACACACACACAGACACAGAGAGAGAGAGACACACAGACATTTTTTAAAAACCAGGGGATAACCAGGGGTATCAGGGGACCTCAAAACGTGGACATCTGCAAAAATCTCGAGGTCGAAAATTTTCATCATCACAATACTTCCTTATACTACGTATAAGAAAGTAAAAGAATATCATCATATACTTCTACCAATAATAGCAAAAGAAATGCTAAGTGACTACCTGTACAAATTACCTACAATTGTATGAGTACAAGTAGTTTGTTATATTATTATAATGGAAAGCACCAATACTAATAACACTAAGAATAACCATATCTTTTATAATTATACCTGTTTTAGTTACTGATTATAGAAATGATCAACATAATCGGAGTTTGTGGTTTCTGCAATTGCAGGAAGCGTTGGTAAGCAAATTCCTGGTAGGTATATTGCATAAACAGTAGTAGTTTCTGTTATACAATATAACACTTCGAATGGAATGCAACTTTATTGTCCTCAAGTATTGTTGTATTTTGAACCGAGCACATATTAGTTAATCTATTTAATGGAATTATATCATTATAATTAATCTCAATAACATATTTTAGAAAATATACTATATAAATGTCTATAACAAATAAGACTACTAATACATACCTACATTTTTAAAGTATTAAATTAAAAAACACATCTTGATCAGATTCATAAAATCGATTTGGTAAGTTGTAATCCAACCTTCTGGATTCTGTATAGTATGAATCACTCGACAACAAGAAATTTTCACAAGGAATGTGATAATATGTGTCTTAAGTTAGTCGATAATGTCGAAATTCAACTGATTAACACCTGTGCAGTGTCAATAGTATTGCTTTCGGTACAATTTGTTGTTGTTAAAAGTTGTCTTAATTCTAGAAAATGTGACTATGTAGTTTTTATGCTAAAATATTAGAAACCATCAGTTATTTTCTTATAGAAGTTTTTTAGTAATTGTAGTTGGAAAATTTTAAAAAAAAATAGCCAAAGACCACACTACGCTTAAAACAGTTTTCTATTTTCAAGGTTTGTGATCAACGTAATGTTGTGTAACTTTGCGTTATTGCAACAGGAAAGTTTATTCATTTAATGTCAAAATATGTATTTTTAAAACACAAACTCCCCGGCATAAGATCATAACTAGCTAATGTACTAAAAAAAACAAGAACGCGCATATTTTCGACATTGCCAAAACGGCAACTAATAATCAATAACATCTTAACTTAGGCGACGCAGAAATGTTTTTGCTAATACAATACTACTTGTTATACAGATCCCAAAAGGCCAAAAGTAAACTGTTCGTTTTTACAGAGACGAATGCGTTAAATAAACCAATTCTGTATTAAGCCCTGGTACTTGAAAAGATAACAAACATCACGGATCACAGCTGTATTAATGTTGACATAACATTAATTTCTTTTTTGTTTGCGCAGTACTCCGTGATATTATTGATATTATTACGTAGTAACAATTAGAAAAAATAAGATTGGTGGTTTCATTTTCCAAGTATACAAGTGTCTACGATATCAAGATAATGTGGTCTGCGTGGTTATTTTTAGAAATGGTACCAACTAATTCTTCTTCTTCTTTTGGTTGATTTCAAGTTAGGTTAACGCCTTTTACTCATAATCTGAATGAGATTATTCATGATGTAGGGATTTGCTGCTAGTACAAACCTTTAATCATCTTGTACGATTTCCTGCCTGGGGCGTTTGTGTCTCCATGGTACATGAGGGTCATAGTTCATTGATCTTTCTAAGTCTGAATTTGGGTGGTCTATCATACTATCGAAGAATTGACTTGTTAGTTCTTTTATGCATGTATCTACAGTTGGAATGTTGGTGTGTTTGTTTGTTCCTCATGTACCATGGAGATTTCAATACCATTCTCAGGGTGATATTTTGAATAACTGGTAGGGAGTTTAAGTGGGTGGGAAGTGCGTTTACCCAAATCGGTGCTGCATAGGTCATTATCGGTCTCATGATTTGTTTGTATATTCTCAGTTTTGTTTGGGGCCAGAGTCTTCCACGAGCTGATTTTGCTTTTTTATCTGTGTTCTTTGGATGGAGGGGGAAGGTTAATCTGTTATCCAACGTTACTCCTAGCTATTTTGCAATCGGTGACCATGAGATCTCTTAGTGGTGTATATATAGTTGCCCTTTCACTATTTTTAGTGTCCTTCAGAATATTACCGCTTTTGTTTTGTTACTGTTAATTGAAATTCTCCAAATATTACACCAATTGACTATTGTATCGAGGAATAATTGAAGAGCTTTGATGGCTATATTTGGGTTTATGGATTGTGTACAGATGGTTGTATCGTCTGCATAAGTAGCTCTTGTGGTTTGGTCTGGTATCGGAATATATGCTGTATAAATGGCATATAGGTGGGGTGATAGTGTTGATCCTTGCGGAACTCCTGCTGTTATTATCCTGGTTGATGATAGAGTGTCATTTATTTTGATTTGGAATGTTCTTCTGTGTAGATATTCTTTAATGATTGGGATGCCAATTGGGATGTGTTGGAGTGCAATTTTCGAAAACCATGCTGTTCATCTGGTATTATGTTGTGTTCACTGGTGTGTTTATCTATGAGCTGTAGTATGATCTTATCTGCAACTTTGCTAAGGGAGGATAAAAGGCTTATGAGTCTGGAACTGGATGGGAGTGACTGATTTTTTCCGGGTTGGGGAACACAACTATTGTGGCATTTTTTCAAGTATTAAGATAAGATTGTAATTTGAGGATAGAGTTGATTATGGCAAGTACGAACATTATAGCTTTGAAAGGAAGATTTTTTATTATGGTGTTTGTGATGAAATCAGAGCCGGGGGCTTTTCTGGGGTTCAATTGTTTTATGGTAGATTTTAGCATTTGAGGGGAGATGAAATCTGGGTTTGGCGTGGGAGGAAGTTGCAGATTCTTGTTTACTTGTTTGTGAACGTGTGCCATCTGGTTAAAGTCAATATTATCCCAATTGGGGGAGAATTGGTCTTCAATTTGACTTTCTAGTGCTTCGGCTTTTTCTGAGTCATGATAGCTGTTTTATTGTCGTGAGTGAGCGGAGGTATATTATCATATTCACTTTTGATGGCCCTCGCAAGCTGCCATAAGCCTTGATTGCTGTGGTCCACACTGTTCAATTTGTTTTGCCGCATCTGCTCCTTCAGTTGTTGAAATGCTTTTTTGATTTCTAATTGCTTTCTGTTTAGGAGAGTTTTGTCAACTGGATCTAGGGTGTCTTGAAATCTCCTCCTATGTCTGTTTTTCCCTGATAAGTCTTCTGATTTGATCTGGGAGGAGTTGGGTTTTGTGTTTGATTGATTTTAATGTGGTAGCTAAATCTGCTGCTTTTGAAATGTTATTTTGTAGGTTAATGACCGATTTTTCCAATAATTCGGTACCAACTACGAAGTGCAAGGGCGGATATATATCCTCCCCCCAAAATCAGAAAAAAAATTAAAATTAATAATTATATAGTTATTATTCGATTGGCGTTTGCTCGCAAATAATTTTCGCTCTTTTTGTTTCCAAAGAATGCATAGATGGACTCTTAATCATTGAATCATAGTTCACTTAATAACATAATAAAAAAAACAAGCGCAAATAAAAGTAAGTTTCGTCATATCCCCCCCCCCCCCAAATTATAACCTATATTTGCCACTGACGAGGTGCATTAAATGAAGGAAGTATCTTTTTATTCTGTAAGAATAAAATAAAATTTTGTAAAAACTAAAAGCATTACAAAGTATATTTCTCGATTAACATTTTGATGAAATTTCTATTTCTATTTCGGAAATACTAACCCATGTTTATTTTCTCACGACCTAAGCGGATTATTTGTTTTTATTGGTTACTGAAATACACATTTTATTCAGGATGTATAAAACTCTATGGACACGATTTTAGAGGCATCTAGTGACACTACATCGGAATTCGGTTTTAAATATTTATTTAACCCGTTGAAAAAACCGTACATATATTATCCTATATCCAGGCAATACAAGAAATAATGTGTTTTTAGTAGGGGAGATGGATGTCAATTGTAACAATACATAATATCTGTCATCGTGATGTAGTGGCTATATTCAACAACATTACAAGGCAACAATGCCGACCTATGTATTTACAGCAAACACAAAAATATGCAAAGGTAAAATGGGTAATTAAAAGTGAAAATGTAAACAATTAAGCATAGAAGAGTCGCTATTATCAAAGCAGTTTCATCAAAAGATCTTGATTTATCACAGTCATCATTTAATTCCACTACACAAATAATATTAACGCGAATTGTTTAATTAAAAAGTAAATATAAAAAATTTAGGAATATAACAGCCGCATTTCATTCAGGTACATTGACCAGAAGATCTAGATTTATCTTAGAGACAGCATCTAATCTCACCACACAAATAATACTGACTTATGTGTCAATGATGGTTGGTAAGGCAAAGAAAAATAATAACACAGAATTGTGTAGATCAAACATGATAATATGTGTTAGATGTTAGGTATCCATAGAGACACTGTTTGTATTGTGTGGAGTACGGTTAAAAAGTGGACTGTATATCAACTCCAGACATTAAACATTAAACAATACACTAATTAAAACAAAATATATTTAAATTTGTTTGCGACACCGACTACAGTTTTTACTGAGTTAAATACAATGAATAAGTTATGTTATCGCGTACCTTATTGCAAATAGCTGTGTTACTGTCATCTGTACTTCTTGTCTACTATATATGTCTAGTGATTTATTTTTATAGTTCATCTTCCCCTATTACAGACGTAGCCATGAAAAGTTAGAGCGGGGGTCGTCTGCTATTATTCCCCGTCGGATATTCTAAAAGCCCAACAAAGCGAAAATCTATGACGTAGCCCTCTGCCCTCTACTGCGTTCTTGTACATTGAACGTCAATATATAGTCAAATAGTAGTCGTCAAATTTTAATTTCGGTTTGTACTTCTATCATATGCAGAAGATGACCTTATGATATGCAGCGATGCCCGCTTGCTAACAGTGGTGGGAGAGCAACGCAGTGGCGGGGGACCCCCACGCCTTACATTTCATAGCAAACATTTCTCGAGTGTGGCAGCCTCGCTTATGTTTATCTTTAGTTTATTTCGTCGCGCTCTTTTCCTCTTTCTACTTTCGTATCAGAAATTAAAATATGTCGACCCCGGTATATGTTTCTAACTTATTTGTTTTCTTCAGTATAGCACAACCAAGAAAGTGTGTATTAATTGAATAATATGAGTAGTATTACCTTAAGAATGTCAAAGAAATCCCCATATGTTCATAGTGTAAAGCAACAGTAATTAGTAATGCACTCAGTATTGTATAAATGCCAATTCTCAGTCAAGTAATTAGTAAATATACGAGGGAGGATCGATAAGTAACGCACAACATGTTTTTAGAAGAAAGTGTAATAGATGACATACTAAAAATACATACAAAATAAATGCACATCTTTACACTATTTTCCACATAGTCGCCAAGTCTTGCAACACATTTCTTTCATTTTTGCACAAGGTTGCAAATACCCTTTGCTTAGCAGTCCGTCTTTTGTGAGTAGAGCCATCTGCGGACAGTTGATATGACTTTATCATCGGAAGTAAAATGTTTAGCGGCCGAAGTGATGATAATCTGGCAGTGCCAGATCCGGACTATACGGTGTAAGCTAGAGCACCTTCAACCCAAACCGCTTCTGTTCGTACTCAGCTAGAGCGGTTTGGGTTCAAGGTGCTCCAGCATCCACCGAGCGATGAAGCCGAGCAAAGGGCCGATGAAGACATTCTTGGCCGGCAAACACTTTATTTTTCGATGACAAAGTCAAATCAACTGTCCGCAGATGGCTCTACTCACAAAAGACGGACTTCTATATGCAAAGGGTATTTGCAACCTTGTGCCACAATGGGAGAAATGTGTTACAAGACTTAGCGAGTATGTGGAAAAATAGTGTAAAGATGTGCTTATATTTTATATGTATTCTTAGTGTGTCGTCTTTTAAATTTTCTCCTAAAAAAAATGTTGTGTGTTACTTATCGATCTTCCCTCGTATTAAAATTCTTAGCCAAAATATAAAAGAATAATAATTAAATTAATCTGTCATCTAGACGTAGCGGTTATATTGATTCAAATAGTGATCAATAACAACAATCAAAATTAGGAGAGCAAGTCGATTAAATAGAATCATTGGAAAATCTTTGATTTATCAATAACGACATCCAGCAACATTACGAGGCAGCAATACCAACCTATGTATTTAATGATAAACATAGAAAGTGCGAACGCAAAATGTGTAATGTAGTTTCAAAAGTCAAGGAAAACCTAACTTTCGTTATTACTTTATTAAAAACGTATACAAAATCTAAAAAAAACATTCTGAAAAAATCCCAAAATGCCCACTTTTTACAACCTCTGCATTGACTGTTGATGCTAAAGCATAAGAACCCATACACACAAGGCACAATATTTCATTTTCATCTTCAGAAGAATCAGAGGCTTTCAGAGAAGCCACTTTTATAGTTGTCTTTTGGTAACCGACACGACCAAAGTACGAACTATAGAAGACGATTCAATGCCACTACAAATTCCCATCGACCGGAACAATTTCAGAACAATAAAATTGAAAATTATAATTAACTAATATTTTGAGGATATATACCTTCCACTAGTATAAATACTGTTACTTGAAAGCCGGTTACAAATTAAATATTATAACTAAAGCTGTTAAATATTACTTTTCTATACACCTATATTGTATATACAGCGTGTCCCAAAATTCGCGGAACAACTCTACACTACGGTTTGAAGTAGCGATAAAGGAACACGGAAAAAATATTTAAAAAATTCAACACTGCATTTTTGTAACAGCTTAAACGGGCAAATGCGCTGTTGCTACTGCATCTGTTCGGTAATTCTACTTATAGAAGATATTGGACTTCTGGTAAAGGTAAATTTGGCAACACGTTTGATTTATCCTAATAATGGATAAGGTACTAGAGTTTTCCGTATCCATGGGAATAAGAAAGAATAATGTTTAAATTCAGGACAACGTTGCCATATGTTTTTTCAAGTAAAATTAGCGTAAAATGATTTTCAGGAAATGGTATAATTAGAAGAGTGATTAATTACAAACCTGGTTATAGTTGTTCAAAATTGTTATCCCACTGACCATATCAAAACCAATCTTTAAAATGTTTTACAGTAATTTAGACAAACGACATCTAAAGTGTTGACTTTGGATATTAATTTCTTTAAAATTACCAGCGATGGAATTTTTTCCATATTGGTCCTCACATAATAACGTACCATCTGGGTGTTCCGCGAATTTTAGGACACGCCGTATAATTTGGCTATACTGTTTAGTAGGCAAGCATTGTTGACAGATTTTTATTGTTTGAATGACAGTTATAACAAAAGTCAAAAGGTATATGAATATTATTATTTATGACAGTCCTGAAATAACTTTTGTAGGTTATATTACTTGACATGAAAAATTCTGCAACATCTATAATTTGACGCGTTTTAATTAAGTGGCGCATGTCGGTTGCGAGAGCGACTCAACCATATAAGCAGTTTTCCGCTTCTTATGCTTATTATTTGCTTTTGTTATGCAAACTAATTTTCGAGGAGCACTGTTTTTCTTGCTCTGTGCTTTCATCAGTAATAATTTTTCAGGAGTATCGGTCAGTATAATTGCTTTTCCTTTTGATCCTCTCCTTCTGTCGGATTTGTGCAGATCGTTTTTGGGAAAAAGTCTGATAACTTCTGGCGGCTTAACAGAAATTGAATATTTAACTTCTAGTAGATGGTACGTGTCTGGTTGGAGTTTGTTTTCTTTCTATCATACCGCTATCTTCATTCAAGTCTTCTTCAAGTGGCCTGTTATTAGATACAAAATTTCTACCAACATAACATTTCACTTAAAAGTCGTTATTTTTACGATTATTGGTTTTGGTTATTAACGATATTGGTGTGAACTACAAAATAGATGTCTTAATCCGGCCCTGGATATGTCATCACGAACAAAAACATCGCTACACATAGAACGACCGACCCTTCTAAATTTCCTAGCAGATACACTAATTCCAAGTTTACAATAGAATCGTCAAGCTTTCTGTGATTACAATTATAAACCGATCGGAAACAGAATTTAAAAAAATACTAGTTTTTGTTCTAAGGTCACGGACATTTATGTAATCAAGACGCATCGTTGCAAAAATCTCAAGGTTGAACAATTTCATGGTCACTATTAAATTATTTTATTTTAAGCCTCAGGCCACGAGCACTACAGAAAGAACGGAACAAATTTATATATTCGAATGGTAGTTTTCATAATGAAATACATATTCTAGATAAACATGATTTTCGTTTATCTAACATATTTACTTTCCTTGAAAGTTACGCAGTACTATAGTGCAGCACATATCGACAGTAAAAGCAGTTTCTACTTTTACCATTTTTATAGACAGATTACTTTCAAAATTATTTATTCACATCAAATTATTGGGAATGTTAACGTCAATTTATAATCTTGTGTTATGTTTTCAGAATATTAGATATAAATTACATGTAGGTAATACGTAGAGTACTTGTTTGGCATTTATAAACCAATGTATGTAACTCACGCAAAACACGGATTAGTACTTCTCTAACAAAACTAAATACGAATGCGCTAATAGCTATTAATGACAGCAATAATAATGGATTGTGTGCATGCACATATTTGTCTGTTCAATATTTATTTGCCATTCTTCCGTACGTAACCAACCATCTCATAAACTCAAAGAAGGATAAACAAACAAGAAAGAAGAATATAAACATACCCAAATTTTAAACGTTTGTCTATTTAGTGTGTGTAGTAGGTAAAATGAAATAGACGGTGTTAACAATCGCTACTTGTTTTATTAAAATAGGAATCCTTAGGCCCGGTGCACACTTGCTGCAAAAGTTATCGGGACGCTGCGTCATTTTCAATCGCATAAGAAGAAATGCATAGCAACTCATGTGGGAATTCACACGTGAAGCTGATACCTATCTGACGCCGAGATAGTTATCGATGTTGCCGCAGGGACCTGTGGGACGCGCGTCACATTTCTATACCGCGATAGCTGGTAGTACACATTTGTTTACGGTTGAGTGCACATTAGCAGCAGCGTCATACCTCCTATCGAGCTTGTGAAGTCTACACCATGTCTGATGAAAATGTGGATGTCGAACTTTTCATTGATGAAGTAAAAACCCGGTTGGTAATTTGGGAAGTCTTTTACGTACCTCAATGTTACTGCCAGCATCTCCAAGGGTGATATAGGAGATCTCATGTAGGTTTCTTTTCCTTGTAGTGCGTCGCTGATACGACCGGCCAATTCGTCAAAGGATCGAATTGACATTCGAAAATAATTAAAAAACTTGTCATCATCTTCCCTGAGATCCGTCAAGCAAACATTAAAAGATCCCTTCAAGTATCTCTTGCTATTGTATAGATGAATCATGTACTTCCTTTTTCTAATTTCATTTTTACGATTTACGTACTTGTACACTAAGTACGCAAAAACAACTTTCTTTTTCAATTTTTGGGCGTGTATACGATTCATTTCAGTTGGTGCCAAATGAGAGGCTGTCGCTGAGGTCTATCTCCGTGAAAGTGTGCATTGGAATGGTGATAAGACGCAGATTGAAATGACGCAGCGTCCCGATAACTTTTGAAGCAAGTGTGCACCTATAGTACGGAAATAAGACCAGAAACAATGCTTGAAATTATTCGCGTGAAATGTCAAATTAACAGTAATAACTGCTTTAAATTGTCTGTTCTTCAACTGTTTTTTCTTTTTCAAAATTGAGCCTATGGTTTTTGAGTTATTATTTTTTTTTTGAAAATATTTGACCAAAACACGTGTTCAGAAAAAAATCATTTTCACATTGTTTTTAAAAGTAAAAACATTAACTTTGGTGGTGCTTGTGGCCAAGAAAATTCTGAATCATTTGGTAAAGTTGCACTCGACAATACCTCAAAAAACTTTGCTTTTGCAAAGCCTACTTCCTGAAATTTTCACATACCAAAAACTTATTTTTTTTAATGAAACACCCAGTATTTTATTGAGGCATTTTGTTCCTTTTTTTATTCTCTTTCATTTTTGTTAACAATGTCCTATACCTATCTTTTGTAATTTTTGAGATAATCACTATAGGAGCAATTAGCGGCCAATCAAAGAACTACGGGCGCTGTTCTATGCACCCAAATATTCGTCCAGTAAAGGCTGGAATGCAGCTGACTGCCTGAGTCAACTGTTAAAGAAACTTGGTATACATTTATGTCAAACTTATAAAAGCATCGCTGTTACTTATCATCCAAATGAATTATTCTTATGAAGAGTTAATAGATATGATTGACGTTTTGGGTGAATCTCAAAGAAACTATTTCCTAGCATCCAGACTTTCCGATTCCTGGTAGAAGTCAACCTAAGGCAGAAACCTTCGAAAGTATAAAGGGACAGTTTGAGTGAACAGAAAGTATTGAATATGAAAGAAAGAGCGGAAAAAGCAATAAATGGTGAAGATAAGACTTTTACAGTACTTGCGAGTGTAGTCGAACACCCCCATACTAGTACTACGAAAATTAGTCGTCAGTTAGATGTAAGTCCAATTTGAGAATCTAGAATAATAGGGTTAGATGAAAGAAATTTTCAGAATCGCTTACATTTTTGTCAATTGGCAGCAGATAAATTATCCTGGCTTTCTCAATTTTTTGTTGTTTGCTAACGAAGCCACCCTCTATTAAAGTGAATACGTTCATCGTTCATCGTCACAATTTCCGTTATTATAACACATAACCCCCCCCCCACTTTATCACACATGTAAACTTTCAAAATCGTTGGTCATTAAAACTGTCGGGAGGAGTATGGAGTTACGTAATTGGGCCTTATTTCTTTGATGAAAATGTTAATGGAGGAGAGTATCTTCGCTATCTACGGACGGATTTTCAAAACTTTTTGAAGACGTCTTCAAATATGTCAGTAAACATAACCTTTATTTTATTTCGAAGTTAACCAACAGTGTCAAAAATTAAATACTTGAAATGCGATGTTCTTCATTCTGTAAAATTATTACTTTTGGGATAGTTTGATTTAACATTTACTTTGTTTGACAGTTGACTAAGGAAGTGGGGCGCCATTCCTGCCTTCCATTGGTTGAACGAATATTTTGGTGCATAGAACAACAGCGCTCTGTAGTTCTTTAATTGACCGCTAATTGCTCCTATAGTGATTATCTCAGAAATTACAAAAGATAGGTATAGGACATTGTTAACAAAAAAGAAGGAGAATAAAAAAAGAAACAAAATGCTTCAATAAAATACTGGGTGTTCCATTTAAAAAAAATAAGTTTTTGGTAGGTATGTGAAAATTTCAGGAAGTAGGCTTTGAAAAAACAAAGTTTTATGAGGTATTGTCGAGTGCAACTTTACCAAATGATGCAGAATTTTCTTGGCTACAAGCACCACCATAGTTAATGTTTTTAGTTTTAAAAACAATGTGAAAATGTTTTTTTTCTGAACACGTGTTTCGGTCAAATATTTTCAAAAAAAATTAATAACTCAAAAACTATTGGCTCAATTTTGAAAAAGAAAAAAGGATGAACAGACAATTTAAAGAAGTACAAGAAAATCCAAATATATATAGGGTGAGTCATTTAAAAAAACTAAATTCCGTGCATTTCCGGTGAAACTGGAAGTGTGCCAGAGTTTAAAGTATTTTTACAATATGCGCCACAAGCAACCATCGATCATCCACTAATTTTTTTTTGTTTATTTAAAACACAAAAGAGGAATCAAGGAAGCGGCTACTAATGACTCACCCTGTACATATTCCTAATAAAATTTTCATAATAATTTAAGATATTGGCCCTATGATTCAGAAGAGTAAAATATTAATTACTTCACGTGTTTGCAATATATGAAGTAAAATACACTCGACAGTAATCAATGCAATACAAAAATACTTGAAATTTGATATTACGTTAGAAGTTGCGTTCTTTCGAGTTTCTACCAGCGAAGCAGTGCTTGAGCACTGAAAAGAATCGGTGCAACGCCTCGGTAAAGTCTTATTTCATGTCGATTGTGTCTCTCTTCATCTGACTGCGTGTACCCCGTCCAGGCCAAATATATTGTTGAGCCAATGTACTTAATACGTTGTTATGTTAGAGCTGTTTTCCAAATGTACGTTAGACGTCTCTCATAGACTCTTCTGTTTAAATTATCCGGGCGTTTTTCTATTTAAATAGCATCGCGTATTATCTGCTTATTTTGATTATCGAATACCCGCTTAAACGACATTTGAAAAACAGATCTAATGGAACGACGTATTTAATACAATACCTCAACATCTAGAACGCTAGAGCGAACACGCGAGGACGTTCCTACCGTACCGAATCGACGGGCCAATAGGCACACGACACAACTAATCGCAGCAATTCTATCGACCAATGAGCGTCTGACAGAACAAAGAGAAAGTTCAAATACGAGCTGAAAGATGGGTTATACGCTCAGAGAAAGCTCGTAAAAGAAACACAAACCCCTGAAGATGACAAATGAGATTTTACTGAATCCTTGCACCGATCTTTTCCAGGACACAGGCACGAGAACTACCCATTACACCCGCGAAATCCTACGATAGATATTGAAAATATAAATTTTTGTGGAATGGATCTACAAAAAAATATTGACATAAACACCAAAAAAATATTTACTATATGTTAATACATAAAATTTAAATTTATAAAAAGGTTGATTCACAGTGGACGACATATGCACAACTTAAAATTATTGTCAACTATACAGGCTGTTTGAAGTGGAAGTTCGTATCACAATTTTGTTTTTGTAAATGGAACAAAAGAATAAGACTATTAAGTTTCATAAACATTTTAATCATAAAACTATACCGAGTGATAAAAAAAACTAACATTGAAATTAGACAATGTTCCCCGATAGTTGATATTCCTATTTTAAATAAAACACCCTGCATATGAGCGCTTTATCGGATGCTGCTATTGATCCAAATTTCAATGATAACTCAACGTCCACTGCATAACCTCAAGTGACATCGCGAAAAGGTCTTAATGATATTTTTCCAATTCCTGTATTTCATAGACAGATTGTAGAAAGAAAACTGCTGCTCACTTTAGTAGCCCAAACTTCATTAATAAAATTAAAAACCAAAAATCAAAACATAGAACAGAGTCTGTCGCAAAGAGTCAGAAGGCATATCTCCCGATAGGATGCGGTATCACACCCTCCATGGGAGAGATGGTCATTATGATTATTCCAATATTAAGAAAAAAAATTAAGTTGCTATTTTTGAAAGTATCTATATATTATACTAAAGCATCTTTTTATTAGCACCATATATAATTTTATTATTATTATATTGTATTATTTCGTTTGAATGTATGTTAGTAATTAATATATGTTTTAAATTAATACTAAATAGTTTAATTGAAACCAGTTACGCAACAACACTTCTGTAGTGTATTCTTCAAGCATGCTTTCAATGAATGACGTTGCGATTCATTGAGAACTTCAATAGGAGGAGGCGTTATAAGTTATTTCGGAAAGACATATGCGACTTCTCGCTTAACGTTGACAACGTTTTTGTGGTTTCATCTGTTTCCAAAGAAATGGGTGTAAATACTAACAATAAATGTTAGAAAACACTAACCTTTAAGTGCCTATGTATTTTAGTACATTTATAGTGCTTATGACTATGCAAGTAATATATACAAATTTTAGACTTTTATCCCAGTTTTACGTCAGAATTCCGGATTGATAAACGTAAAAATTCCAAATATGAATAGTACAGAAAAAACACTATTGAAGGAATTTACAAAAAGACAAGGATTAATAATGTACCTACTTATAACCTCAATTGCTCATTAATTCAACGGAGTTTACATTACAATATGTATTAATTCATTAAAAGAAAGACTTCAATTTTAAACTTTAAAAGTCTTATTTCTCAGAATATTTAATATTAAAATAATCTTCAATTACTTAAAATAAAGAAAATATACAAAAAATAATTAAATGATGTAGAGAATTTACAAGAAATTGTTAAATATTTATTCAAATCTTACATATATTATTGTTATCGAATTATTTTTTAATACTTAGATAATATATAAAAACGAAAATAATCACTTACCAAACTAATAAATGTTCGTTTAAATTTTACGAGGCCAATCGATTGTAAGACTTCATTCACGATTTTTAAACAAATAAATTTAAAAAAAAACGTTACACAATCAACACTACAAATGCAGGCGAACACTAGTTGTTATTATCTGCACTTCATGCTTCTAACCTGAATCTTTCTGGCGTGCTGTTAATCAACTGGCAGCAAAACGTATTCGACGCATGCTTTCTATATAAGTTTCAGCATACCAGTGCTAATAAAAATGTCTTAAATCGCTATGGTAATTGTCACTTTTATGACAAAATAAACGTGTTTCTTAAGGTGTTGTGAGTAGGCAATATTGTAGAACATAAAGGAAGTAGTAAAATATAATTAGTATGTATTATTAAACATCGAAATACCTTTATTTACATTATCTTTCTAAGCTTTTTGATATTTAGGTTTGTACTTTTTTAAATGCACGGATGCTGGTGCTTCGTTTTGCAAGCTGATATTTTGATTGCCTTTAGCGTGGATTTGTATAAATATGTAAAATAAACGTGTGGCGCCTATGTTTATCTGCCTGACGAATTGGTAACAGAAGATTCCATAATGTAGGTACACTCGAGTATCGGTGAAGACCTGATATTTGAGGATGTTATTTTAGCGACAATTTCCATGATGCGAACTGCTTTTTTTTTAATATTCTTGTTAGGTGTGAAAATCCTCTTCATATAAATATACCATAGATCATCCCCGAATGAAAAAACTCACTAAAAGCTAGTTTTACCTGCTTCTGTGTTGATTGTCGTAGTGATTTGCCTTATTGCATAGGCAGCTGAAGAAAGTTCACCAAAACAAATAATAAATAGTCAATATGTGAATGCCAGGTTGGAAGTGGATCCAAATAAATCCCTAGAAATTTTACCTTTTCAGAAGTTTTTAAGAATTGTAATTTATTTCGGTAGTTTTGTTGATAGGTACTATGCCTATTAGAGACACACCATTATTCAACTTGTTGATTGGTACAGATTTGCAACGTACTACTATTGCTATCATTCTTGCTGACTATATTTTTTAATAAGACTTAAGCTTCTACAAGCTATCGGTTCGATCTTCCAAGCTGTCGTCAACAGCTATAGCACCGCATCAATACTCCGAGATCTGGTCGACAACCAAATTGTTGATGACTGAGGTAGTAATTACTTCCGCGAAATTCTCTCATTTTTTTACTTATTATTGACTCAATATTTTCAAGAAAACCAGCAGAATTGCAATCGGCCTGTAGATGGAGATGTCATCTAGATAACCTTTCCTAAAAATTGGTTTAAGTTTTGCCATTTCAGTATTATCTAGGAATATTCGTGTTGTTATTCAGATATAATTACAATGATGGCCGTAATATTTAGAACTTTTTACTTTAGTATACCTATTGTTGCGTTTCCGGGGTCGAAATAAACAACTCGTGCAAATGTTTTGAAACAGTCTGTATATTTACACACTTAAAACTAATCACAATATAAAAATATAAAATAAATGTATCGCACTTAATACTACTACACATAAATTAACACACGTATTTATTTTTAACACTACTATTTATGTCTATAATATTTATGTATTTCTAATACTGTAATAACAACTGCACCACTAACTTATATTTATGTTTATTTGAACGGTTCAGTAAATACCGCACGACTACTATTGAATGAATTACTATTGAAGGATTGAATTCTTTCCGGGGCACCGGCTGCTTTTATATCGGCATATAAAAACTCTAGAAATATACTAGAAACCTCTCGCTTCATTCTCGATAGCCCCTCGACTTTCTGTCACTTACGCAGTACATATGTGTGGATGATTTATGACTTGTTTACAGTGGGTTTTTAACGTCGCCGCGCCGATGTTTACTTTCCTTTTTTGTGGAATTATTTCGTTACAATATATTTAAGTTTCATCATTGCAGAATATCGATTAATTTAGATGTTAGGTATTATTCAATATTCTTCCAATTAATTAGTGCTGGATTTGGTGGAAGAACAGAACGCAGGAACATGTTCTTCGCTGGTCTGAATCACTCCTGAGGTTTCTATCAGTAGAGCTTATTGTATATCTATTGATATATATGTGATACACATAATGTAATATAGATAACAAGAAAAAAATTGTTGGTGCCTAGGTTTTTACAACTGATTTTAGCTATATTTGGGGCACTGAATCTAAATATAAAATCAGTTTTTCTCCATATCTCTACTTTTTTAGATCAGTGTTTTTTCAACTAGCAATTCTTTACGAAATGGTCTCTAATAATCAGCAAAACGCTCGCTGAAGCGCCATTTGCAAGATGTTTACTGTGCAGTAATGTGTCAAGTTGTGTGTTATGCAATATTAAATATTTAAGATTAATATACGAGTTATATTCGTTCTTTGCAACTTGGTTTCTAGGCTACTTTTTCTTATTGATACTTTCGAACACCTAAATTGAATAGTATGTATATACTTACGACTTGCAAGGCCCCGATGTTAGAAGACGTAACTGAGTACAACAGGTTTTTTTAGACATGAAAGTTACTTTTTGGAATCTATAACAACACCTCTATGTGTATTTTCCAAATGAAATTGAACCCAGCTATTAAAATTACAGATGGATACTGAATTGTTTGTAGGACAATTCGTTTCAACATGCTATATCCCCAACAAACATAAAAGAAAAACTGTAATATATATCAAGTGATGGAATGTAAAAAAAAACTAGAATGTCTATCCTATACATACCTGAACCCAGAAAAACTTTGTTCTATATGAGCAAAGACGTCACTTAGGTACTTGAAGTACCTACCTAATTCTTACTTACTTTATAATAAATATTTCTTCTCTTAATAAATCATTTACTTCAGCAAAGTAAGAATTATTTGAACCAAATAGGAATTAATTGATTCAAGTAATTAACGTATTATACTCATATACTTACAAGAAAGTTTTCCTTTGTGTAGTAAGTAGGACATAGGACTTATCTGTGTGTGCCCTGAATTGGCAAACGAAGCTCTTAAATGTTGGTTTGATTTGCAACATCGTCCATGATGGCGACTAAAACGAAAAAGAAAAGTCGCCCGCTATCTGAAAATAATATCATTGTCTGTGTAGCAAATACAAAAGACTCATTCAAAAAGCTAGTGTCTGAGAAACGGGCGCATTAATTTGGTATATTTAGTAATTACATAACAGTATATTAAGCAAATAATTAAATGAAGTGATGGAAATCTCTTGGTGAAACATGTCGAAATATAAGCAAGTAATAACAAAAAACACACTTGGTATTGTTTCACAAATAATTTGTGAAACAATACCAAGTGTGTTTCTTGTTATTACTTGCTTATAGTATATTAAGCCTGCACATTTTAATTTTATTTGCGCTGCTGTATATCAACTTGCTTATTGTCCTCCTGCCTGATGAGCCATTCCAATTGTTTTAAGATCGACATAGTTAAATCCATGGTCCACACTTGAGGCGAATTGAGAAGACCAATTTTACTAATATACCTAATTGGATGAAGATGTTTCTTTAGACACTCCCAAATGCGCATACTAGACAAACTTTGTTGTGCGCAAGAATATAAAGAATACCCTTATGTCTTATGTTATTGAAATAGTACATATGGGTCCGTACATATTGCAAGATATTGTAGAGAGGTAAATTATCTATACTCTGTGTTATACATTCAAAACTTCCTACTAAAGGCTTCATACATAACAACTGGGCTGCGTTCATAAACGTCACACTGCGTGCACTCTAGGGTAAAATTTCACACAAAGCCGTTCAAAAACAGTTGAGTGATTCAATGATGTACGTGTGTAATGTGTTCATAAAGTTCGCTCTCGAATCACTCGAGCGTTTGAAAAACGCCGGATTTGAAACCACGGTGAAGAAGACTCGACATGCGCACATGGAAGTATGATTGTAATTGCCGCTTCTGTTATGTGGGGTTATATGACACATGTGCTGTCATACTTGTCACCACTCTAAAACCGTTCATAAATACCAAAGCGCTCTGTCAACACTCCAGCTGGGCTGCGTTCATAAATGAATCGTTATAATCGTGTGTGTGGCGTGTGAGTAATTTGCTTTGCAGCTGGAGTGTTGACAGAGCGTTTTGGTATTTATGAACGGTTTTAGAGTGGTGACAAGTATGACAGCACATGTGTCATATAACCCCACATAACAGAAGCGGCAATTACAATCATACTTCCATGTGCGCATGTCGAGTCTTCTTCACCGTGGTTTCAAATCCGGCGTTTTTTAAACGCTCGAGTGATTCGAGAGCGAACTTTATGAACACATTACACGCGTACATCATGAATCACTCAACTGTTTTTGAACGGCTTTGTGTGAAATTTTACACTAGAGTGCACGCAGTGTGACGTTTATGAACGCAGCCCTGCAAAGCAAATAACTCACACGCCACACACACGATTATAACGATTCATTTATGAACGCAGCCCTGCTCAATAAGTTGTAATGTAAAATTGGTGGGATTTAGGCCTTCAATTAAATTTTTATACGTCACGGTTAAAGTCGATACGATTCTCTTTACGAAGATGAACCAAAACATGCTGTAGACCAACATATTTAAGAAGAGGACAGGAAAGAACTTTTATCATAAATTCACATCAAACTTTAGGAATTATTGTTATGGCTGTTGCTTTTTAATATTCTTCTTGATGTTTAAAATTACTTGTTTATACGAGTGCTTTTTTCGTCATAAGTATAGAATATAGTGCAAATAACTTTTCATTAGTTCCATAAGTGAAAATTTAAGTGTTAAACTATTTAGGTTATGTATATTCATATTTAAATTATTACTATAGAGGAGACGCTTTATACTCAATTGTACGTCACTGGTGACATTTACATGTTGTCATAACTGTATTAGTGAAACTTAAAAAGTTACTTTGTTAATTATATTTGAGGGCTTTTATTTCAGTAGTTTAAATAGAAAGTGTACACATTGGTCGTAATATACGCATTCATGGCAAATAAACACACGTTTCAATATTAAATTTCTCTCTTACATATTTTTAATAGACTAATATAGTTGAATCGCTCTCACAACCGACATTCGTCACTAAATTAAAATGGCGTCAAATTTGAGATGTTGCGAAATTTTACCTGTCAAGTAATATAACCTATAAAAGCCACTTCTAGACTGTCATAAATAATAATATTCATACACCTTTTGACATTTGACATAATTATCTTTTGACGTTTGTTATAACTGTCATCTAAACATTTTAAATTTGTCAACAATGCTTGCCTCTTAAACAGTATAGCCAAATGTCATATAAAAAATAGGTATAGAAAAAATAATATTTAATAGCTTTATTTATAATATTTAATTTGTAAGTGGCTTTCATGTAATAGTATTTTACTATGGGAACAGTGGATGTATATATCCTGAAATATTAATTAATTAGTTTAATATTATTGTTTTGAAATTGTTCCGTCCGATCGAAATTTGTAGTGGTATTGAATCGTCGTTTTTAGTTCATACTTTGACCGTATCGGTTGCCAAAACGACTCGACTATAGTTCAATTCAGTGTTGGCAGATAAATTATCTGTCAAAAAGGCGTGTGTTGTGTATATTTTTCCTGTTAAATTTTCGTTTTACTTTTGCTTTGATTACGTTATGAAAGACGGAAGTTGAGAAAAACTGAAGTCTTAGAGCATACAATTACTAAATATATTACGTTATAGTTACTGTATTGTGAATACTTTTTTTGTGGTGATATCAAATACGCTCATTTAGTGCGCGTCATCAAATTCTGTTTGCATCCAGTTCAACAGACCTATCTATTGTGACGTATTTACTAAATGAGGGTTGTTTGCATCCACGTCACTGACTTATCTTATCACGTGCTTAACAATTTGTTGTTGTGACGTATTTACTAAATGAGCGTAATACCACAGGTAATACGCTATAGTCACGTCGTTTTGGCAACCGACATGGCCAAAGTACGAACTAAAGACGACGATTCAATACCACTACAAATATCGATTGGCCGGAATAATTTCAATACAATAAAATTAAACTAATTATTTAATATTTCAGGATATATACGTTCCTATAGTAAAATACTATTACATAAAAGTCAGCTACAAATTAAATGTTAATAATAAAGCTATTAAATATTATTTTTTCTACAGCTATATTTCATATAAAATTTGGCTATACTGTTTAGGAGGCAAGCATTGTTGACAAATTTAAATGTTTAGATGACAATTATAACAAACGTCAAAAAATGATTATGACATATGTCAAAAGGTGTATGAATTTTATTATTTATGTCAGTCCTGAAACGGCTTTTGTAGGTTATATTACTTGATAGGTAAAATTTTGCAACATCTCAAATTTGACGCCGTTTTAATTTGGTGGCGCATGTCGGTTGCGAGAGCGACTCAACTATACGAATGCATTATATACCGCGTCGTATAGTTCATCTTGGTTGTTCGGTTGTCTTCTTTTAGCTAAATATTTCCCCTAAATATATTTTGAATAAATAATTCTTCTATGGGGTTTAAAAATGGTCTGTACCTATATGGGGTAGGAAATATTGGGAAATGTCCGTGGGCTCTTATTAGTTGCAAGATTTCTTCGGATCGAAAGAATCTAACATTATCTATGACGAAATGGGAATCTTGGATATCACCTTCGTGTAAATGATTTATTAAATTAGTTAAACATTCTCCAAAATGTTCTGCATTATAGGGTCTGTCCTGTATTTGAAATAAGCACAGTGAAGTACTATTCATTGCAGCAGCAATAGAAAAATTTCAGCTTCTTATCTGATTCCTCTGATATTTTTTTGAACTCCATATTTATCGATAAAAAAATATTTCTTCACTTTCAACCATTATTCTATTGTACTGAACAGCATAATCAAATCTTGCTTGAATAATTTCCGGTGTGTTGCGATTTTCTGGTACAAATGAAATTCGTTTCATGAAATAGTGAAATTCCCTGAAAGCTACTTATGGTGGATATGCTAATTTGCAGTTGAGGATTTTCTTATAATAATTTAGTTCTTCTTAACTTTTGAAGTGTTAGGGAACAATCTTCATCCATCCAATTGCAAAGAACTTCTTTTTGCTGTAGAGTTAATTTTTTTTACCGATGACCGCCACTTTTCTTTTTAATTCGATTTGTTTTTCGATAATTACTAATAATATAAATAATAATAAATAATATACATGGGCGAGATAGGGAGAGCGGATCCAATTTCAGTCAGACTAGACCGACTCGTGTTTTGTCAGCTCTCGGGTACTGTATTACCTACCGGTTTCCTCGAGAGCCGACAAAACACGTGTCGGTCTAGTCATCGTCTAGTCTGAGTGAAATCGTATCCACTTCCCCTATCTTGTAGTATCAGATATATGACAAGTTATTCAAAATACTCATTTTATAAACTATGATTGGTCAATATTGCCATAACGACCTGCCTTAAAGTGGTAACTCCGTCTAAATAATACCTATTTTCCCACCAGTTTATTATATCCCCTGTTCTATTCTTTCCTCATAGATAAATTCTAAAGCAATAAATAATATCGAACAGTAACAAAGCAGATTTTAATTTATGAATACGTTATGCATAACGATCAAACAAATCAAAGAAGGATTACATTATAGATCATTATTTATTATATGTAGAATAGGTATATGGGAAATTTATCTAAAAAAATTAACCACTCTGTCATTGTTTAAAAGCACTGGTATAATAAAAATAACTTTATTTGTGTAGTATAAGTTGCCTACTGTTAGTTGTCAAATTTAAGTTTATTTTTCTGCAATTGCAACTATTTTATAGGTTAAGTTCGTAAGAAGTATAAGAAGTTTTATTCAAATTTCAGGCATGCCGTTTATGAAAGGAAAAGCACCCGTCAGGAGGACATTACAATATTTAGAAGCCGGCAGATTAGCTTTAAAGGATAATATTAAAATATTCACAGTTAATTATAACATGCATGGTGATCACCACTATGGAGCTAGGTATAATATATTAAGTGATTATGTGTGGTGTATTCTAATATCCGTGATTTTAGAGACTTTGTGTTTTGGTACCTACCACAAATACAATATAAAAATCCTCAAGTACAAATATGCACATTTAAACATTTAACTCCTTCACCGTTTATTAGGTGTTTTTATGGTAATTTTCGTTCGGTTACTTTTATATTATAATACTGACTACAGCGTATTTCTTTTAGACACTGGTCACCAGATGTTGATAGACATTCATAATAGAACTAAAGAACAAATTTATGAGCATTTGATTAATGTCGTAGGCAAAACAAAGTAAAAGACATCTATATGAAGTATTCCTTGCTGTTTATAATTATGTTTTAGAGAAGTATTGGATGCTGAAACTTTAGCAAGAGAGAAAAAAGATAATCCTGCCAATTTTGGAGTGTTATGTGAAAGAAGTTGTATATGTGAAATTCCCGGACAATTACCTTGTCCAGGAGTATGTCCTGTACCAAAACATATGAGGGGTAAATATAAATATGCTAAAGAAGCATAGATAACTACATGTATATAGATCTTTGTTTTATGTAATAATAATGAATAAAAAAAATTTAGAATTGATGACAATTTTACTTTTCAAAAATGATCTGTAACCTCTGTAACTATTACAGAGAATAAAGTAAAGTAACAAGTTTCAACATCTTTACTGGTTAAAATTTAACATCACTTTATCACTATTGATGAAATTATTGTTTTAAATAAAATGTATAAATACTTTGGCTGTTAACATAATATTAAACTGTATAAAGAAAAAATTAGACATGTTTTTAGAATTTATTCATAAAATATATTTTTTTAATATAAAATTATCATTTGCTTAAAATTTGAATGCTTAAATGAATGTGTACAGAGAATTGGACGATAAATTTATAAATTACGCACATAATAAATAAAATAAATAAATTACTAATACTAATTATAATTTTCATTATCTACGGTTTTTGTGTCTTGTGTATGGCTTGTGATTTCGTTCCACTTTCTTGAAATTATTTCTATTTCTAGAATTACTCTGAGAGGTCTGCTGTTTGTTGTGTTGGAATTGTGTTATTACAGGTATTTCTGTGGCAACAGTCTTGTTTATAACCAATTCATTATTTTTATTATGCTCCATTAGTTTTAGTTTAGCCTCGATTGCTTGAATTTGAAAATCTCTGTCAGTTTTTTTTTCTGGTTTTGCCATTGAGAGTGCTGGTATGTTCAATTCTACTTTAGGTTTTTCTATTTCCTCCTGTAAATAGAAGACAAAGGTTAGGCTAAAGTTTTGAATAGGACCTGGCAATTTAATTTGCAAATTATATGAAAATGGAAAGTTTATACTTAAACGATTTGCATTCATTGTTGATTGACTATCTAATTTGATATTTGAAACTTACTCCTGTGATAGTACTATGTGCCCAAGTAGCAATAATATTCTTCGATCCTACCACCATATTATTCAATTGCACTTTCGCATTAACAGCATCTTCTTTATTCATGTATGTAACAAAGGCATAGCCTCTGGGTTGACCGGCGAGTGCACCAGTCCGATGAAACAAAAGATCAAACTTCTCGATGGGACCATGTTTTTGCATTAGTTTTAAAAGTTGATACCAGTAAAAAGAAAATAGTAGCATAAGTTTACATTCGAAATCATTTTATAAATATCTTACTTACTCACTAATTCTGGGGTCTAAATTACCTATCCACAGACGCTTTTCATCAGTAATTTGATTAGCATTTTTGATTTCTTTCTGCAACAGGTTTATTCTGTAGTGGATATATGTGTGTTTAATATAGAAAATGTTTTACCTCCGCATTCGTAATCATTTTTAAGGATCTATTTATAAAACAATTTATAACATGACTATAACCTCAATCACAGCTAACAGCTCAATAATTAAACTACTTCTGTTGGGCCCGTGTGGGCACTGTTGGCTCTGTTGCTTCTGTCCGTGCACGATCTGTGCTAAATATGGAAACTGGAAACGCGTTCGATATGTTTCTATATTCAGTTATAATATTTTAGGAAGCCTTTCTATGGCGATTGAGTCCAAGGATTGAGTCATGGTATTCATGTTATTTTGGAAGTATAACTAACAGGTTAATACTAATTAACCAAATAAACGAGTAGCAAAATGTAATATAATGGTCTTTAAAATATCAAGTCAATACTTTGACAACTAAAAATGATGATAACCAAGTTACCGATGTACAACTGCAAGATCATAAAGCGGGACAGTTAAGCTTTATTAGTTTAAAGTAGGTTTTTTGATATAAACGGATCTTCGTATTTATTACTAATCATTTACTAATAAGCGTCGAAAAGCCGTGAACAATGTTTATTAACATGACAATTAATAACTGCCAAAAAGTACGTCCAACTTACAATACCAAAATAATGGAACATTTGAATATATGATCCCGCAAGTTGCGGGCTGCAACTGTACTTACATTTTACATTTAGTATTTTGAGATTATTCGTGTTAGGCGACTAAAGGATAAGTAGAACCGGTCTAAATGTACAATTTAAATTTAAATTGATTTATTTTAAAATTGAAAATGAATTTATCTGATACATATGGACCTCATTTGATAATGTTTTTCTTTTTTTTGGTAATTTTATCAGGATATGTCAAGGTCAACAGTAATAATAAATAACTTCTTTCATAATAAATTCACAGAACTTTGGCAATAAGAACAATAAAAATGTATGATTGAATACGAAACGTATTTTCTAATTGCGGATGGATAATATAAATATATAGTACCTACATAGTACTGAACTGGGCTGCGATGTTTTTATTTATTGTTAAGCTTCGATTTTTTAACTTGTTGAATTATGCCATGAGAACGATACATCAACCGCAACGGAAAAGTGTTATGCTATTTTGTTATCGATTTTGCCTCCTTACATTAACGTTTTCTACCACGGATGGGTATATATCTACTCAATAACAATGTCACAGTTCTCTTTTTTTTTTAATTGTATGAGGAGCCCTTTTAAATAAGTTTTCTTTTTTGTAATGTACCTATCTAATATATTTTTAAGGCTGTTTTACACTTACCAATTTCGTGACCAAATTATTAAAGAAGAAATTTTCATTGCGTCATTGCTGATCTTAGTTAAGTTGTTACCATAGGTTGTTACAAAGTTGTTACATTTAGCAAGCTTTCCACAAAGTTTTTTGCTGAATTTATTAGTACCAATACTACAAAAGTATTTGTGGCAACATAACTAAAAAATGGCTGACTGCTTTCAAAAATAGCATTAGGTGCACAAAATAATTAGTAAAACGTTGATCAATTTGATGAAAAGCATAAAACACGCTAGCCCACTTCATCTTGTCCAAAAAATTGAAAAAGTTGAACTTGGTTGTTCCACATTAATTATTGTTCTTCACCAAGTTTTTGATAGTGAATTAACAATAGGTAGGTACCTATATCACTTGAACCCAACGTGATCACTGAATCTGTTGAGTGATTTGAGTACCTATATAGTGCAAGAGGAGCAGTGGCAAAATCGCTAAAAAAGTTACCTAACTACTTTCAAACATCACATTTGTAAAATTAAAGACAATGTACACAAAATATATCTTAACTTGAACTTGAATTAAGTTTATGTTAAGTTTGAATACTTTCAATGATATCACCAAGGTAAGGTGCCTATCTAAAATGAGATTATCGTTTGTTGTCATTGTAAATGGTTAGAATACAATTTATAACACAACTTTTACGACAAATCAGTAAAAACTTGATCGAACAGACCACGTTCTAAACGAAGAATTCTTCAAGTGGACTTGACAAGTGTAAGTCAAGACTTGTGAATTTACTCCCGCTCAAATTGTTGATCAATAATCTGGTTAAGAAAATGATAAGTGTAAAACTGCTATGAGACCATAAATAGCTTGATACCTCGATTTAAAAGTAATCTACTTTTTTCTCCAATATTCGGAACCGTGATTAATATTCTGGAGTCCGGATCAAGTGAACACGATATTAGATTCGGGCCCTAACTCTTTCAGACACGTAACTCCATCGTAAAAAAAGGAAATCGAGCCATAAGTAATAGTTAATTTCAAAAGTCTTGACAAATGTATTATTTTAACACATTCTAATGGAATGAATAAGAACCACTAAATGCGAAAGAAGAACGGATCCGGAAATGGACGATTATGGCATATTGTGACCACGACATGCTTGAGGTCTAGATCGAGCTACCGCCTATGAACTCTTTTATTCTATATGATACATATTCTATAATATATGATACAGGAATCGAATAATACATCCAGATCCTTAAGAGGAACGTTTACCTATCGAAAACTATGGCCCTGCAAAGCATCGCCGTTTTGCGTTTTTTAAATTTATTTTGTAATTTTAGAATCTTAAATTTGGGTTAGCAATGCATAAGGCATACATTTATAATGTGAAGGTCAGTTTTTGCATAAATTTATTTTTGTAAAAAAGTGATGTATCTTAGAAGTAACCACAAAAATGCATACATTTGATTCATGTCTACTAATTAAGGCTGGTACACAAAAGAAAAAAACAACCTCTACGTGCCAGCTGCACATTTGATGTACAGTTTTGTGCAATAAAATGGCGTACACGTCTTATTGCTAATTTTGACATTATTTTGCCATTGTGAAAATGACTTAAGTTAAGTTGACAAATTGAATTATAGCGTCAATTCAATTTGTCATACATGACAGATATTCAAACAAAAGTCATATTTACATAAGCGTATATTAAGTGTACGCGAATTTATTGCACAGAACTGTACAATATAAAATAAACCAAATTTATGTAATTATTTTTGAGGATAAAAAACATTAAATAATAAATATTGTAACACACATTTCACACGAGGTTTTTCGAAGTCTATCCCCATTTTACGGTATCTCTTCCGGTCCTAGCGAAAACGAAGATCTATCGGAATCGGTCGGCTATTGCAGACTTAAATCCGAGTGACAGTTTGTAATTAAAAAGAAATGTCATATATACGTATAATATTCGAGTGTATAATAATATAACAGTGATGAGCAAGCGAAAATTGGCTTATTATAAAACATCAACAAAACAAAGAAGTAACCATGCAAATCGTATAAAAAATCAAAGTACGAGGTAAGTAATTTTTAGTCTACAATTTTATTTACATTATTTTGATATTTGTTAATTCCATTTAGTTTAACTAAGTACATAATACCAATATGCGAGTAGATTTCAGAATTTAAATATTTGACGATTCATTTTATGTATATATTAAAATTTTCAACCCACGACATAATCTGTGAATAAAACCGAAGCGCTGTGAAAGAAACCGAATATCGTCTAGCACCACCTACTCACATCCCCTGCGTCTACCCGTCCCGCTAGTAATATAAGTTGCATTAGTTTCTATTTGTTGGTAAACGCCCCTCTTAACGTCACTTTGTCTTTCTATCAGTACTAAGTACATAGGGAGTAGATAAAATAGATAGTTTTGCTATTATAACTCTCGAAAGTGATATTTGGATAAATATTAACATTTAGGTTGATTTTCATTTTTTGTTACCAGTTGTTAATAATTCCAAGGTACTTTGTAATTCAAGCCAATAAGACACGTTGTTAATTCTAGAGAATATTTTCAATTGATCGGTCATGCAAGGACCCCACAATCTAATCTATTTAATACATTATCATATATTGTATAATAAAGGTCCCAAGTTGGATCCTTGGGGTACTTCCGGCGGCAGAACCTAGTTTGAACTGCAGTATATTATGATCAATGATGTCCAAAGCATTAGCGAAGTCAGTAGGACAGTATACAAGACCCCGGCTGTATTACACTTATCAATTTATTGACGGAGTTATTGATCAAGAAATTGTCGTCAAGTTCTTGGCCAAGTTATTGTTGACCTTGACACTTTACACTCATAAATTTCAACACCATTTTGTTTTGGTGAAATAGTAGTACCTTTAGGCAATAGTATTAGTGACAACATAACTAAGGGCCGGAATTATATAATGCCCGGGTATAAAAACCGAACTATACGAAATAAAGAAATGAGGTGTGGCCACCATACGACTTTCTTATACGTATGAGCGTTTCAAACTATACAATTTTAAGAATTTTTTACACACAAATTATTCAAAAGTCTATTCTAAGTACTTCTATTCTCTTAATAAATCGATATAGAATGCATACTTTGCAAGATATTCGAAAAAAAGTGCTACTCGCTAAGAGTAAAAGTAATACTTCCAGTCCGAATTTTGAAATTTCATGTATACAAAAAAACATTGCAAATCCAGCTCTAAATACTTTTGTATTCTTGACAAATATATCTAAAATGCATAATTTACGACATACATATTTGCAAAAAAAGCGTTATTCGATAAGAATAAAAGTGGCACTTCCGGTCCGAAATTTGAAATTTTTTTTGTACAAAAGGTATTGAAAATTAAGTTCTAAATACGAATTTCGAAAAACTTTTTTAGTAAATGTCTTCTCAAATTTAATTTTGAGTACATTTGAATTCTTTATAAATTTGCTTAAACTTTGTAATTGACGAAATATTGGCAAAATTCAATTTTTTCACAGAAATAAACTACTACTTCCGGTCTACCGATTTTACTGAAAAACTAACTAGATCTCAAGAGGGAGATTATACACATAAATACAAAATTTAGAATTGATATCTACAGCGTGTTGACCGCTATCGTGGTCACACACACACACATATACACACATACACACAGAGAGAGGGGGGAGAGAAAGAGAGAGAGAGGAGGGAGAGAGAGAGAGAGAGAGAGAGAGAGATGCAGACATTTTTGAAAAACCACTTTTTCAGTATCAGGGGACTTCAAAACGTGGACATCTGCAAAAATCTCGAGGTCGAAAATTTTCGTCATCACAATACTACGTATAAGAAAGTAAAAAATGAATAAATTTACCGAAGATTTGCCTTCAATATTGAATGTAAAAATAACTGTACAAAAGGTGCAAAACTAAATAAATAATTTACGCACACAATTCTTTCAAAAAGTATTGAAAAATATTATTTAGTTAACTTGTCATTTTTAACAAGAATGAAAGCCTTAAGATACTGAGTATTTTCAGACCAATTAGAAAGTGCAGATTTTCCTGTCAAAATGTTAACAGGCCTTTAGTTCAAAATATCGATTTTATATCCTTTTTTAAAAACAGGCTTGATGTTACTCATTTTCTAGACTTCAGCAAATGTCGAAGTTCGAAGAAATAAATTGAAAATTGCAAGTTAAATGTTCGTATACCTAATAATGAAGCATCTCTCCGAATACATAAGTTAGGAATCCTGTTGTGTCCAGTGATCGAATCGATCTTAATCTTTTTCAAAGACACTTCAGATTCATCAATAGAGAACGGATGTAGGTACATAGAAACAGTTAGAAACCTAACTTACATATAAAAATTTGTCGCCAGTTTATGTCATTTTTTTAGATGTCTCAATGATTCTAATTATCTTGCAATAATTATATATAGAGAAAACGCGTTACATTCAATTGTACGTCATACTAGATCCATGATGTCTCGTCTTGTATATGTCGCTGGATCTATTTTTATTTCTGTCAGTGACATTTGATATAACCAAAGAAAAAAATTATTTACAATACAATAACTATAACGTAATATATTTAGTAAATGAAATGCTCCAAGATTTCAGCCTTTCTCAACTTATTTATTATATTGATTTAGATTGTCGAAAAACCATAAATGTTTCATAATGTATCCATAATAAAATTTAAAATAACCAATACTTACACTATTCTCATTAATCAGATGATTATAGAAAAGTTTGTAAAAAGCTTCGACTGTTTGCAGAAACCTTTAGGCATTATATTCAAAGAACGCAAACAGATAATAAACAGGATGTACAGTTCTAAGAACTGTTTTTTTACAATTTATATCAAAGCCAAAATAAAAACGCAAATTTGAATTGAACTATAAGTCTATTAAAAACATGTAAGAGAGAAATTTAATATTGAAACGGAAAGTATGTGTTTATTTGCCAAGAATGTGTATATTACGATCAATGTTTACATTTTATATCTAAACTAATGAAATAAAAGCCCTCAAATAGAATTTAACAAAATAACTTTTCTAGTTTCACTAATAGAGTTATGACATGTAAATGTCATCAATGACGTGCAATTGAATATAACGCGTCTCCTCTATATCTATATATAATTTTCCATATTTTTATAAATTTACACTTTAGAATAAATTTAAAATGAGTATTCTAGCCGAGTCCTTTTTCAATGCCACATATTGATAGTCTGTTTAACGCGTGAACATGTTTATAAATAATAAGACTTCAACTTTAAACACAGAAGATAATTAAAAAATTGAAGATGAATAAACTTATGAAATAGCGAATGAATGTTATGATGTATATAGACATAGTGACCTTGACTTTGAACATTCGTGATTAGAATATCTAACAACGTAGAGGTTAGCTGGAAAGCAGCTGGCTTACATGAAATTTCAAATGTTAGGTACTTTTCTATTTTGAAAGAAAAGATAGAGTGTGTAAGTATATATACATAAAGAAACGTATAAAATTAATCGGAACTCTCATCTTGACGTAAAAACTTCCTTGATTTGATTTTAATTTGGAAAGTTCTGGGTGTGGAGCAGCCACAGACACGTGTTTCAAATATAAATATGCGTCAGTACGGCATAGTTTAAAAAGTTTGTATGTAAGTAAGGTATAGGTTTCTGTAATTGTAACTATCACAGTTTGCAAATGACATTTGTAGTCGAAACCGCGATCACTAATAAAGTGTTTAAATGTTTAAAATAAAGCAAGTGTTATATTGTGTCTTTAACCTTCAGTTTTTATCGGTCGCAAACGTATAAACTTTGTCAAATATATGTTCTTGTTATATAGACAAAAACGAACTTAATATCGAGAATTTTAAATTCGTTTCGTTTTAATTGCCAGTCCGTCAACTTTTTAATGTTTAGAGTACCTTTGGCTAAGTATTTTGAAAGTTTTTTTCGATGCCTTATTGTTATGTGTGCCGCATATAGTCATAGCAAATTATTAATACAAAAATAAGTTGTTGGTACAATTTAAAAATATTTTCATATATATAGAGTGTTCGAGAACGACGAACCAATATGTTTTAAACGGAACGTTGTGCATTTTATTAGGTATATTTTAAGATCTTTAGGAGTTGTTTAAATTTAAATAAATTTGTATTGGCTGATATTGAACTGTTTTAAATTTATGAAAAATTCCTATGAAATAATAATAATAATGTACTTTATTGTCCAATGGTGTCCCAATTATAGGACAAAAAATAATACCAACATACGAATTGTAATACAAAAACCATACACAAATAAAATTACAAATAAAAATAAAACAACTATAATAATATTTTTTATTCAATAAATACATAATAAATGTGTGGAATACGTCAAATACGAATACTATACATAATTAACAATAAAAGGATAATTTATGATCGGACAGTAAAAAAATAATTAACAACAAAATTTTTTTTATCATACTAAAATAAACATTCTTTTACTAAACATGTGTAACTGTGTGTCTGTAGGCGATTCTGTAGAAGTTATAGAATTACATATTTGGATGATCCGATCCGATTACTTATTGATTTTGAAATGACTTAGCATACCTAAAAATAAGTCGAAAAATGTTACTTATAATATTTTCATCTCACAAATAAGTATTTTTTAACTAAAACTTTAAAACTAAAGTAAGAGTTAATTAGGATTAGTTCGAAAATATCTCAGAATTCACAAAAAGACGGATCTAGTTCCCTTAGTGTCCATTCTAACAAATCTTCAAGATGATTAGAAAATATTGAACAGACTGCTTTGAGAGAAATAAAAAATAAACGAGAACAAACAGCATCGTCCAGACATGAGTACTATTGCCTTTGCTTCTAGAAAAAAAAATAAAGCCAAAGAGTCCAGTATCATTAAACATAATTCGGCGCTGCATAATTATATTAAACATATATTCTGGTCTAATATGATTTGTATTTGCATCTTTGAATCTGTTCACCTTTTACTTTCTTTGTTGTGATAGTATTTTGTGGCCTTTATATTTAATCCATGTTGACTTATATTTTGTTTCGGCTGCCTCTGTGTGTGTTCTTAAAACGCCTATTGAAATGTTTTTAAAAATATTTATCGTATAGCATATATGAAATATAGGATTTGGACTTGAGTCTAACTTGGAATCTGATAATGACACATAATTGTTAAACATGAATACAGAACAGAATTGTGTAAAAAAGTCACAAAGGTAAAAAAAATCTGATTGAGTGCGTTCTTTGTATTTTTGAAAATCCTTTTAGTTGTGAAGAAGTTTACTGCTAAAATAAACAAACGTAGAATAAATATTGTTTAAAATAATGCATAAAACAATAGATCCACGCAGTGGCTGACCACCAGTACATTTTATGTGAAAGATAATTATTACTTTTACTTTCTTATACGTAGTATAAGGAAGTATTGTGATGATGAAAATTTTCGACCTCGAGATTTTTGCAGATGTCCACGTTTTGAAGTCCCCTGATACCGAAAAAGTGGTTTTTAAAAAATGTCTGTGTGTCTCTCTCTCTCTGTGTGTCTGTCTGTCTATGTGTGTGTGTGTGTGACCACGATAGCGGTCAAACCGCTGTAGATATCAATTCCAAATTTTGTATTTACGTGTATAATCTCCCTCTTGAGATCTGATTAGTTTTTCAGTAAAATCAGTAGACCGGAAGTAACAGTTTACTTCATCGACAAAATCGAATTTTGCCAATATTTCGTCAACTACTAAGTTTAAACAAATTTATAAAGAATTCATATATACTTAAAATTAAAATTGAGAATAATTTTATATAAAAAGTTTTTCGAAATTCCTACCGGAAGTAGGTCTTTTACTCTTATCGAAAATCAGTTTTTTGCGAATATGTCGCAAGTCATGCTTTTTAGACAAGTACGTTACGGGTATAAAAGTATTTAGAACCTAATTTTCAATATCTTTTGTATAAAAAAAAATTCAAAATTCGGACCGGAAGTATCACTTTTACTCTTACCGAATAACGATTTTTTGCTAATATGTCGTAAATTATGCATTCTATATATATTTATGAAGAGTACAAAAGTATTTAGAGTTAGATTAGGAATATTTTTTGTATAAATGAAATTTCAAAATTCGGACCGGAAGTAACACTTTCATACGTATAAGAAAGTCGTGTGGTGGCCACACCTCATTTTTTATCGTAGTACATATATTGTGATGATGAAATTTTTTTACCTCCAGATTTTTGCAGATGACCACGTTTTGAAGTCCCTAATACCGAAAAAGTGGTTTTTCAAAAATTTCTCTCTCTCTCTCTCTGTGTGTGTGTGACCACGATAGCGGTCAAACCGCTGTAGATATCTATTCCAATTTTTGTATGTACGAGTATAATCTCCCTCTTGAGATCTGATTAGTTTTTCAGTAAAATCGGTAGACCGGAAGTAGTAGTTTACTTCAGTGAAAAAAACGAATTTTGTCAATATTTCGTCAACTACTGTGTGTGTCTATGTCAGTGTGTGTGACCACGATAGCGGTCAAACTGCTATAGATATCAATTCCAAATTTTGTATTTAGGAGTATAATCTCCTTCTTGAGATCTGATTAGATTTTCAGTAAAATCGGCAGACCGGAAGTAGTAGTTTACTTCAGTGAAAAAATCGAATTTTGTCAATATTTCGTCAACTACTTAAGTTTAAACAAATTTATAAAAAATTCATATGAACTCAAAATTAAATTTGGGAAGAATTTTATTAAAAAAAGTTTTTATAGAAATTCCTAAAAGCATGACGAAGTACGTCTTTTACTCTGATTGAAAATCAGTTTTTTGCAAATATTTCGCAAGTCGTGCTTTTTAGACAGGTAGGTACATACATTACAAGTATAAAAGTCTTTAGAACTTAATTTTCATTTTTGTGTACACAAAATTTCAAAATTCGGACCGGAAATAACACTTTATTCGTATCGAATAGCGATTTTTTTGCAAATATGTGGTAAATTATGCATTCTATATACAGGGTGAGTCAACTATGCGAGTAAGGCCAATTGTGCCTTTACAAGTAAAGATATTTCGAAGTGGTTTTTTTCTTGTGGTAGCTGTTCATTAGGGGCACATTTTAAAAATATTTTGTATTATACAGAGTGTTCCATAACTTGGTGGCTAACCATAGTTATAGTTTTTTAAATGGAACACCCTATATATTATTGCATTTTTGAATTCCCCGTATAATTTTTAGTCAAAAAGTTATAAGATAGTATAGGCCTAAAGTGTAAAGTTTTTGACTTATTCCCATTTTTCTGAAAAATTCAATGTTTGTATAAAATTATATTTATCGAAAACGACGTATTAGATGGACAAAATTTTTTGCAGTATTGTTTACAATAAGAGGTCCTAATAGAAGCATGTTTTATTTTTTTACAGTTAGTAACTGCATGTGCGGGAAACTGGATTAAAATTAGATGACACGTTTTTGTATAAAAGTCAATTTTTTTAAATGGAACACCCTGTATATCAGTTCATTTTTGAATTGTTTATTAAATTTCATGTCAGAAACATGTAAAACGTTAATACTTTAAAAGTGACTATTACAGAGTTATTGTCGTTTTTTGATATGCTTTTGTTAGTTTTTGCAAAAAAGTCAATTTTTGCCAATGGAACACCCTGTATATTATTTCATTTTTGAATTACTTATTAAATTTCACATCAAAAACATGTCAGACGTTAATACTATAAAAGTGACTATTACTGAGCTATTGTCTCTTTTTGATATAATTTTGTCAGAACTATACTATATTAATTAAACCACAAAACTGACAAAATTATATTAAAAAGAGACAATAGCTCAGTAATAGTCACTTTTAAAGTATTAACGTCTTAGATGTTTTTGATGTGAAATTTAATAAGAAATTCAAAAATGAAATAATATACTATTTGAAATAATTGACTTTTTTGCAAAAACTAACGAAAGCATATCAAAAAACGACAATAACTCTGTAATAGTCACCTTTAAAGTATTAAGGTCTTACATGTTCCTGACACGAAATTTAATAAACAATTCAAAAATGAACTGATATACAGGGTGTTCCATTAAAAAAAAATTAACTTTTATACAAAAACGTGTCATCGAATTTTAATCCAGTTTCCTGCACATGCAGTTAGTAAATGTATAAAATAAAACATGCTTCTATTAGGACGTCTTATTGTAAACATTAGTGCAATAAATTTTGTTCATCTAATACGTCGTTTTCGAGAAATATAATTTTATACAAACATTGAATTTTTCAGAAAAATGGGAGTAAGTCAAAAACTTTAGATTTTAGGCCTATACTATCTTATAACTTTTTGACTAAAAATTATACGGGGAATTCAAAAATGCAATAATATATAGGGTGTTCCATTTAAAAACTATAACTACGGTTAGCCACCAAGTTATGGAACACTCTGTATAATACAAAATATTTTTAAAATCTGCCCCTAATGAACAGCTACCACAAGAAAAAAAATGAGGTGTGGCCACCACACGACTTTCTTATACGTATGAAAGTGTTACTTCCGGTCCGAATTTTGAAATTTCATTTATACAAAAAATATTCCAAATCCAACTCTAAATACTTTTGTACTCTTCATAAATATATATAGAATGCATAATTTACGACATATTTGCAAAAAATCGCTATTCGATAAGAGTAAAAGTGGTACTTCCGGTCTGAATTTTGAAATTTTTTTTATACAAAAGATATTTAAAAGTATGTTCTAAATACTTTTATACTCTTAATGTACTTGCCTAGAAAGCATGACTTGCGAGATATTCGCAAAAAACTGATTTTCGATAAGAGTAAAAGACCTACTTCCGGTAGGAATTTCGAAAAACTTTATTAAAACAATTTTTCTCAAATTTAATTTTGAGTACATTTGAATTCTTTATAAATTTGTTTAAACTTAGTAATTGACGAAACATTTGCAAAATTCGATTTTTTCACTGAAGTAAACTACTACTTCCGGTCTGCCGATTTTGCTCAAAATCTAATCAGTTCTCAAGAGGGAGATTATATTCATAAATACAAAATTTGGAATTGATATCTGCAGCGGTTTGACCGCTATCGTGGTCACACACACACACACACACACACACACACAGACACACAGACATTTTTTAAAAACCACTTTTTTGGTATCAGGGGACCTCAAAACGTGGACATCTGCAAAAATCTCGAGGTCGAAAATTTTCATCATCACAATACTTCCTTATACTACGTATAAGAAAGTAAAACCGCTTCGAAATATCTTTACTCGTAAAGGCACAATCGGCCTTACCCGCGTAGTTGACTCACCCTGTATATATTTATTTATACATAATATAAATTCTCTCTATTGGTCTCCCCATTTGCCATTTAAAATGCATATAGGTATGAACGTTGATGAAAGAAAGACTTTTTTCCAATTATTTCAACATAAAATAAAAACCCTAAAAATCAGGGAGAGATAAATTTATTTCAGCCAAATAATTATTTTTCATGCAAGAAGATTTCATGTGCAGCATAAAAACTAATAAAAAACTATGTAATAAAAAAAATAGGAGGTTACTATCCTATGATTCTATACTGAAATAATGTATACCCAATTGAAGCATGCATATAGAAACTTATACATATAATAAAATTCTTATTTGACAGAAATGTTGTTTTACTATTGGTCTTCTTTTGACCACTACTACTTGATTTAAGTCCTTACATGTCACTAATATAATATATCAATTTTAATATTAGTGAATAGTTGTGTTTATAGAAATAAAAATAGTTTTTATTCTGTTTTAGCCATTTAATATGTAATAAACAATAATGTACTGTAAAACATAAAATATTTTTACAGGTTTGGATTTCTTTTATTAATGTGAATATAAAATGATGCTTTCTTAAAGAAATGTTCTTATCGCCCCCACTATAGATATTACTAAATTTATAATATTGCCTTTCTTTGTCACACCTAATCCCGTGGAGTGAAAAAAAGGATGTCGACCGAAATTGCGAAAATCGAAAAATTGGAGTATCGAGCTATCATTAAGTACCTACCTGTATTTGAACGGGTTAAGCGGTAAGCAGATTTAAGAAGATATACTTAATACCCTTGGCGATCAATGTCCATCGTATGCGACCGTGAAAGATTGGATTGCAATCTTCAGAAGGGGTAAATTTTCCATTGAAGATGAACACCGAAAATGTTGATGCAGTAGGGCGTGTCAATTTTTTTGACTTTCTTTTTCCAAAAATGAGGGGTGTCATAAAAATGCGTTTTGTTAAGCTATTCACAATTATATTTACAAGAACTGGAAATTACATTGGTTTGCTCGGTAAATGGCTACTTCAAATTCGTGATATTGTTACGAATCCTGTAAATATCGCTTTTCTGTAATGCATTCAATAATTTATGTAAATGTAACTTACATTTATTTAAATAATGCGCTATTGTTTTTTCTTACACGAAAATTGTTCACTCTGAGACGTATTTACATTCCATTAGAGTCGGTTGTGCTATGCGGAAAAGCTAAAGAGAAGGCAGATTGGACGCAGCTTAGCGATTTCTTTTTATTATGGGGTCTATGGGAAACTCGCCAAATATGCGAGCTAGAGGGAAACCGAAAGCAGTTTTAGATACTATTTTTGTCGCCGAATTGGCGATATACCGCGGTTTTCCGCAAAGCTATAAAAGGATTGCTACCTTCGGCAGAGTAATAGTATGTCCAGAGCTGTGAATGAGAGTGGACGTTTCATAGTGGACTGTTTGTTTTGTGATCTCCTGTGATCTGTGTTGCACTGTTGCAGTTATAATTACTGCGTTCATTGGTAATTGTGTTACGCTGTTTATACCGTGTTTTTGTGACTCAGTTATAGTATTTGTGGTGTGTTTAAAGACTGAATTTCAGTGTCAAACTGTGGACTTTGCGAGTTGTGATTTGCTGAACTGTTGACTGTGATTTTCTGCTAAATAGTGACATTTCCACGCATTCTTTTTCCAGGTGCTAATAGTTACTTCCCCTTGCAAAATCTGATAATTCGGGACCATGGCTAGTAAAAGGAAGACCAGACTGGCAACTTCCACTCACATGAGTAATTTTATTGGAACTGGTCGAGAAATGCTGCCTTCGGAACTCCCAACGCTGCGTGATGTTCTAAGATATGGGCTTCTACTAAGAGAGCAGAGTGGAGAGAGTGTCAGAAATTACCCAGCAGCCACTGTTGCAAAGGATACTTATCCAAAAGTGCTTGAAAAGTGGAAGCTAGCAAACAGTTGTTTTGTGGTGCCAATTTTAAATTCGAGAGTCACAGTCCTGAAAAAGATAGAGGAAAACTGGGAAAAGGTCAAAAACATATCACTTGGCAGAGGAAAACTGGAAATGAAAGAGGCTTTCATAGCAACGTTAGACAAGCTCTTTGACATCCTCAATTGTAAGTGTGAGATTAAGCTATGTTCAGAATTTGAGGGTTCATGTCCAGGTGGTGCTGACTGTAAACATGAAGTGCACATCTCCTGCTCTTGTTCTAAGGTTATGAAGATCCCTGTCAAAGAACTAGTGTATATCAAGAGTCAAAGAGATAAGGTTGGATCTGTTGGACACCATCAAATTGGATTACCAGATCTACCTGAGCACAGAAGACAAATTAAAAAGCAGAAAAGGCAAGAAGATGAATTAAGAAGAATTTCGGAATATAAGTTGAAAGGGAATAAAGAGTTTACATTACAACCAATCTTGCCAACTGATGCTTGGGTTCTAGAATCTGAAGAACGTTTGCAGATTCCATGTGATGATTCTCATGAACCTTCTACTTCAAGTCATTATAATACATTACAATTGCGCAATGTTGCATTGCGAAGTATTAGGTATGGTGTCGGTCTACGTGCTACAGCTGCCATTGCAACAGCTGCATTTTTGGATGCTGGATTAATTACTGAAGGAGACAGGAGACTTTTGGTTGATCACAATAAAGTAAAAAGGGCGCAAGAAAAAGTCATGAAATCACTTGATAAAGAATTTCAAGCTCGATGCCGGATGGGCGGTATTGAATGTATCTTCTTTGATGGACGCAAAGATTCCACTAAAGTTCTGTTACAATCAGATAACTCAAATCATCAGTTTCCAAGTATTGTGAAAGAAGAGCATTACACTGTTTGCAGTGAGCCAGGTGGAAGGTATCTTTGCCATTTTACTCCAGAGAAAGGCTTAACGAAAGGGAAACCTGCTGAAGTTATTGCTAACAATCTTATGGATTTTTTAAAGAAAAACAGCATTGATAAAAGTTTGCAGGCTATTGGTGGTGACTCAACGAATGTTAACACTGGTTGGGAAGGAGGAGTCATGCATTGGGTTGAGGCAAAGCTGAATCGTAAACTCATCTGGTTGGTTTGTGCTCTTCATACTAATGAGCTACCTTTGCGGCACTTGATCAGAGAGTTGGATGGAAAAACTTTGTCTAATAATAAGTGGAGTGGTACGATTGGCAACATGCCTGATACTGCAACAGAACTTGAAATCAATCCCTCATTTGTCAGAATATCTTTTCCAGAGCCTTTGGTTCCACTGAGTGACACTGTTGTCAAAGATCTCTCTACAGATCAGGCTTATGGTTACAGGATAACTCAGGCCATAAGAACAGGTGTACTTCCAACTGATCTGGCATTATTAGAAATTGGTCCTGTAAGCCACTCTCGGTGGTTAACAACTTCAAATAGGATTTGTCGCATATGGGTTTCAAAACATGGCCTAAAAGGCGACAAGTTGAAGACGTTACAATTGCTCGTGGAATACATTGTTGGCGTTTACTATCCCTGTTGGTTTACAATCAAATCGAAATTCTCTTGGGTGGAAGGACCTCGCCACATTCTTTATCAATTGAAGCTCCTAAAATCTCAGAAGAAGGCAGTAGCAGGTATTGTTTTGCCAATAATTCAACGTTCATCGTGGTTCGCATTTAGTGAAAGGGTTCTTCAGACACTTTTATGGTCGGAAGATCAAGAAGAAACGAAAGCAGGGGTCCAGAAGATAACTGAATTAAGGAATGAAGATGAAGATACACCAGGAGACCTATCTGTTAGGCCTAGGATAACACCTGCAGTAAATCCAAATGCAACTTCCCTTTTGGAACTGATAGACTGGTCAGATAAAGTATATGAACCCCCACTTACTTGTAAACTCAAAATATCAGAAATAAGAAAGTTTGTTGAAGAGCCAATGCAGGTTCCGAAATGGCCATGTCATGGACAGTCCATAGAGAGGTGTGTGAAACAAGTGACAGAGGCTTCTGGCAAAGTGTATACTCATGAGAAACGGGAAGGATTCATTAGAGGCCAGGAAGCAAGCAGAAGAATGATGCCTAGGAATGAATCGAAGCAAGATTTGATGAATATTGTTGGTTAAAGCTTTAATTTTTTTTTTCAATGTGTTTTCAGTGTTTGTTAATAGAGACAACATATATTTAAAATTGTTTGAGTTCATTAAAACACTTTTCAGCAAATTTTGTTGGAGTTTATAGCAAATTATCCACTTTTTTTTCGGAAATTTCAGTATAAATTTTAATCAAGCGCAAATTTACCAAGGTAAATGTTTATGAATAAGGAAAAACCTTTTAAATTAGGATAATACACATCAAAAGGCATATTTTTGGACCCCCTCATTCACAAAAATCATGAATTTCCCCCCCCCCCCTCCGAATTGACACGCCCTATTGATGCAGTTCATGTCATGATTTTGTCAGACCGTCGAATTGGGATAAAATGAATCTCTGAGGCACAGAATATTTCATATGAACGCGTCCATCATATAGATCACGTCGATTTGGACAGGAGAAAAATTTCTTCAATATGGATCCCCAAATGTTTGTCTGTTGACCAGACGCGCGCAAGGGTGGAAGCATCGCGTTCAATCTGTGCTTGGTTTGAAAAAGATGCAGACTCTTAAGCAGTATTATTACCATGGATGAAACTTGAGTACATTTCTACGACACAAACACAGAAACAAAGCTGCAATCAATGGAATGGAGACACTCTGGTTCTCCAAGGTCTATGAAGGATCATGTTCAAAAATCTCCTGGAAAAGTTCTTGCTTCAGTTTTTTTTTTGGATTGCCATGGAGTAATCATGATTGATTTTCTGGATAAGGGTAGAACAATAACTGGTAATTACTTTTTGACGTTACTTTTGAAGCGCATATGTTAACTTTACATACAAATTTTGTTATATTATAGCCATTTTTAATATTACATGCGCCGGTAATTTCACCGTGATAATCGCGGGTAAACAAGTTGCCCGCGATTATCATTGTAAATTTACAAGATTTCTTTTTACAGTGTATACTATTTACAATTGATTGTTAAAATGTTTCACAAAGAGGAATCCACCACTTCGTTTAATTATATGAGACAGAACTTAAAATAATTTTTTCAATCAATATTCAAAATACAATAATTATCTTTCGGTCAATTCACCTAAAAGTAAATTGCGTGCGCACTTTTTTAAAACTTTGAAACTTCCTAATTAACACTTTTTCTTTCGAATTCTTTACGATAGTGTTGCAATGTCAAATAAACATGTACTGCACAGCGTTAGCAAACTATCAGCTGACTTGTCGACTTTTGCGATAATTTTTTTTCAAAAAACATGCTGCAAAATTTATTAATTAAAATACAGTAATTTGCCAATATCATAAAGATGTAGCAATGAGAAAGAAAGATAGAGTGAAATAAAACTATCAAAGTATTAGTGGAGGGGAGAAAATGTTTATGCAGCTCACCGATAAGTTACAAGTTTTATAGGAAAAATGCAAGTTCATTGTATATTGTGACTTATGACCTATCTTTTGCGTCAAATTTTAGAGTTTGTAACCCCGTTGCCTCTATTCTTCCTCCTATATGCCTTGTTAGTCGCAGATGTAATTTTATTGATGCAGGTCAAGCTTCAAAGCTGAACAAATATTATTCTTCATAAGAGAGAGCATCCACCAAAAATAAATTTGCATTATTTTCAGTATATAATGCATATATACGGCAGCATAAAAGGAATATGAAAGATTCTTTTCGAAATTTTGGCAATAGGTGTTGACTTTCTCCACATTGTTCTTTTCGGAAAAGCCCTCCACCTTTTTATTAAACCAGCCTATGCATTATCTACAGTTTTCACGACTCTTACATTCAATTCTTGCAAATTTTTAGCTTAAAGTAAGCATTCTAGTACTATTGATTTATTCCAGCAGATTCAGATTTAAAATGACATTTCTTTCGGGTAATGCTGATAAAGAGATTTTTCTGAAACCACTTGTCAAATAATGGGGCAGTCATATCCTCGTGATAGACAAGATTACAATTGTTTATGTTTTTTTCCGAAAGTAACACTTCGCCGACCCAACCGCTTTTAGAACCAGCATGTAAAATGATAATTCTTTTAAATAGTTAATTGATGAGGCTGATACATGTTGAAACTCCATATTTAACTGAATAAATAAAATACGTAAACTTGGTTTCAAAAATTATTTAATAATATCACTACAATATCGTTTCGCCAAACTTTGGCTTCATCAGGTGATGAGTAACTGAATATACAAAATTATTACAACATAATATATAGTGTCACAAAAGCATGGGATATGAGTGGGGATATTTTATAAACTATAGTATTGTAACAACGGGGAATAATTGAACTGAGTCTGATCGTTTAAAGCACGACCTAATTTACTATATCTAGTAATTTCTAAGGTTTCTAATAAATTAAGTTTCTGTCCTTTGTCATGTATACCGTAAAACTTTGAAATCTCTATTGAATTCGTGTTTTTCATTCATTCGCAACGCATTATATAGATGAAAAACACGAATTCAATAGAGATTTTAAAGTTTTACAAGATATAGTAAATTAGGTCGTGCTTTAAACGATCAGATTCAGTTTAATGATTCCCCGTTGTTACAATGCTATAGTTTATAAAATACCCCCACTCATATCCCATGCTTTTGTGACACTATATATTATGTTGTAATAATTTTGTATATTCAGTTACTCATCACCTGACGAAGCCAAAGTTTGGCGAAACGATATTATAGTGATATTATTAAATAATTTTTGAAACCAAGTTTACGTATTTTATTTATTCAGTTATAATTCTTTTACCTTCTGATGGGGTACATCTAATAACCCCTTCACCTTTTTTATGGTATCGTGAGTGTCATACCAAGTTTCGTCTATGTAACAAATAAACCGCTCTTCACCTGGGAATTTTTTCATGCTGATTAAATATTCTGTAAGTTTTGTATCTTCGGCGACTCCATTATAACACGTCGTTTGTCTATTGTCCCAAATCGGAAACCATTTTACTTTAATGTTCGCCATATTGTTGTTCTAGAGGCTTCTATTTCAGTTTTTTCTTCAATTTTCTTTTCTAAGCTGTTTAATGTTGCAACCTCACCCTGTTTATACATGCTAGGTATACAGCATGTGTCAATTTTCATTAGCCATAGGCGATTAATCCATACAGTGTACGTGGCAACATAGTACCCCTTCTTTCCTTTCCAATGCCAGCACGACCGATGCATGCTCCTAAATACAAGTTAGCGTGGTTAGCAGTAACTATTCGACTTGGGCTTGGGTGTTTGTAATGCGTTCAGAAATAATATTTACGAGTTGCAAGGATTTGTTTTTCTTTTTCTTTTCAGTAAATGCAGAGAATTATTAAGCTGCGTTCACGCTGCATGACACACACAAGAGCGTAATTCTAATAAAATTAAAAATAAGGTAAATAAAAAAGGATTCTGAAAATAATAATAAACGTACTAGATCAGGAGATCGCGGCGGCCATTTGATGTTTCCCGTGCCAGTAATAAGACAGCTTATTGCAGACTAGATCGCAACGTGTTCGCAGCTAAACATTGAATGTAAAATCTGGTCGGGAGAAGTGGGAAGATCGGAGAAAATCGTTGTGATGTCGATTGTTGCCGGGATTGGTGACGGACAGTAGGGGCGCCACGTTGCCACGTATTACTTGTATACGTATAAATCGCACGTAAACATTGAATCCCTATACCTAATGAAAATTGACACATACGGTATATTGTTCGTTGAACAATATCAACATCCCAGATTGGTACTTTCTCTATAGATCCCTTATCACTTCTAAATCTGCTTTCGATAATACCATGCTTGAATATATTATAAACTCTGCTGTAGCAGAAATTAGTTAACTTCCACGTTCTTTCTATAATGGCCATCTGTGTATCCTCTGCATTTTCTTTCCGTAAATTATTACACACATTTAATACTGTTTTCTTAGCTTGAACTACTAGATGACTCTTTTTATCGTCACTATTTATATTGTCATCTTCGATCCAAGGTCTCCACATTTTCTTATACCAAAATATATGCTTGCTCACATTACAATTTATATTTTGCTACTAACGAAGATGTATGTGGACTGCATTACTTAAAAGTAAGAAATGTTAAGTTGAAATTAAATTTTAGTTATACAATGTTAAGTAATGAATATTTAATTTAATTCTCGGTACTGAAATAAGCAAATCAAGTTCGCTTATTTAGACAAAATTTATTTATACCACTCTGGTTATTAAAGAAAGGAACAGCTTAAACCCTAGATTTGTTTACGTTTCATTAAGCTCTTACCGCAGTGTATAGTGTTATGTATTTAAACACTCAATTTACTTATTCAACACTTTACTTTATTGAACTCTTTAAAAATACAATACATTGCCATAAGAAAAATAACGAAATGAATAATGACACCATGTCAACGTAACTGTGTGTAGAAGCTTGTTATTTTTGTGTCGTTGCTCACATATATATATAAGTGGTCAGTGTTGCCAACTTGTATACACATACACAACACTCCTCCACCGACAAGATTAATTTATACTCAACATATAAATTATAGGTTTAATCTATCTGGTATCTTAATATTCCTTTTCGGCCTAGAACAACCAACAGCTGTGGAATCTAGAGAACAAGGTGAAATCACCCTCTCAACCGCATTGGTTGTTCCTGGTTCACAATCCTGTTTATCAATGTTTACACAAGTATAATGTCTATTTTTATTAACAAGGTTTGAACAATTTGAATTTATAATATTTTCAGTATTCATCTGAGGAGTTTTATTTATTTGATTTAAATGTCTTTTCCAAATTAAGTTTGTACCATTTACTTTACACAAGTACACTCTTAAACCTAATATTTTTACAATTTTAGCCTTAACGAAACTTTTTTTATTTAATAATCTAAAATCTCTCACATATACCTCTTCCCCTATCTTAAATGTGTCTATCCTACCCTGCTTAATAATTTTTGTTTCAATTTTAGTGTTTATGTTGTCTGGTTTTAGTTTGTTAAATCTAATTCTTATTGGTCTGCTAAACATCAAATAGGAAGGTGTATTATTTATGGTACAATGTGTGCTTGTACGATAATCTAACAAATATCTTGCTAAAATGCAAGAGATTGATGCATCATTGTTTTCATGGTCATTAAAAGCTTTTGCTAACCCCATTTTTACTGATTTAACTACATTTTCAGCGGCCCCATTGCTAGCTGGATGATATGGTGCTGTTAAAGTATGTCTGATTCCATTCCGAAGACAAAAGGTGTTAAAATCATTTGAAATAAATTGCGGACCATTATCCGTGACTAATTGGTTTGGAATACCGAAACGCGCAAACATTAGCCGTAAAGTATCGATAGTAGACTTTGTAGTTGTAGATGGCATCTCTACAACTTCTGGCCAGCGACTGAAAGCGTCTATGAGAACTAAGAACATTTTATTTTGCACCGGGCCAAAAAAATCTACATGAACTCGGTCGAAAACGTGCCTAGCTGAATTATAAGATATAACAGCCGCTTTTGGTGATTCTGGTCTGACTCTATTGCATGCATCGCAACTTTTCGCTAATAATTCAATGTCGGCATCAATAGACGGCCACCAAAAATAAGATCTGGCCTTACTTTTCATTTTAACTATACCAGCATGAGCTGAGTGTAATTCTTTCAAAAGTTGATTCTGAAATTTCTTAGGTATAACTACTCGGTGTCCTAACATGATTATTTCGTTTTCAATTGTTAAATCTAATTTCCTTATAAAATATGGTTTTAGAAAATTTCTTTCTTTTGACAAATAATGCGGCCAACCGTCTCTAATATATTTAAATATATTTACTAATATGGTGTCTTTTTGAATCTCGTCTCTGATATGTTCTGCAATAATGGGCATTTCTGAATTATCTGTAACAAAATTTAGATAAGAATATTCTTTTTTGACTTTATGCTCATTTTTTAAAGGCAAACGTGATAAAAAATCGGCACTGACATTTGTCGTCCCTTTAATATATGCTATTTTAAAATCAAAACTATTTAGAAAAACAGCCCATCTCTGCAAACGACTTGCCGCCATTGCGGGAACTCCTTTTTTATCACCGAAAATATAAATTAATGGTTTATGATCGGTTTCAATTACGAATGTATGACCACACAAGTATTGATAAAAATTTTTTACTGAGAAAAATATTGCTAGAGCTTCCTTATCAATCATTGAGTATTTTAGTTCTACTGAATTTAAAGTCCTGGAAACATAGCTAATAGGTCTTTTACTTCCATCTGGAAAAACATGCGATAGCACTCCAGCCACTCCATATGAACTTGCATCGCAGGTTAATACAATAGGTAAGTCAGGATTGAAATGCACTAATATTTTCTCTGAAATCATCTCTTCTTTAATTTTTAAAAATGATTGATTACATTCCTCGTCCCAATTAAATTTAACATCTTTTGAAAGCAATTTATACAACGGTTTTAACAATGTGGATATATCCGGTACAAATCTTGCATAATAATTTACCATCCCAACAAATGACTTAACCTGAGTTACATTTTCGGGTACCGGACAGTCTAAGATAGCGTTTACTTTTGACATATTTTTTTTTAATCCGTCTTTATTAATAATGTGTCCTAAATATTTAATTTCATTTTGAAAGAAAATACATTTTTCTCGCTTTAATTTGAGTCCTGCATCAAATAACTTTTGAAAAACAGTTTTTAAATTTTCCAAGTGTTCTCTATCATTTATGCCTGTAACAACTATATCATCTAGAAAAAATACAACCCCCCTAATTCCTTGTAAAATTTTTTCCATGACATTTTGAAAAATAGCGCAAGCGGGTTTAGTTCCAAATGGTAAACGCTCCATTCTATAAATTCCTTTGTGTGTGCTCCACGCTAGTAGGTCTTTTGTAGTGTCTTCTAGTTCTAATTGGTTATAAGCATGACTTAAATCTAATTTAGAAAATTTTTCCCCGCCCTGAAGCGTTGTAAATAGTTCTTCTATTCGTGGAAGAGGATATTTAACGTCTTTCAAATAAGGATTTACGGTAATTTTATAGTCAGCACATAATCTTAATGAGCCATCTTTTTTTAAAACTGGTACTAATGGAGTACCCCAATCTGAAGTCGAAATAGGTGTAATTATGCCGGCTTTTTGCAAACGACATAACTCTTTTTCTACTTTGTCTTTATAGGCAAATGGTAAATTCCTGGGTTTACAAAATTTTGGGTTAACCTTTTCAATTAAATTTAGCTTAATTTTTTCATACCTAAAATGCCCTATTTCATCTTTAAAAAGTTCTCCATATTGACTTATTATGTCATTTATATTGTTAACAATACCTAAATCTTCCTTTTTTTCCATTGTTAATAATAAATTTTTGTTTGGTGAAACACTTAAATTAAATATGCTTAACAAATCCCGTCCTAAAAGAGGAGGACCATTTCCTTTAATTATTATAAGGTCTACTTGCTTAACAATGTCATTAATTTTTAATGGAACATGCAATATGCCTGCTGGATAAATGTTAGTGCCACTATATGTTTTTAGCGTCGTCTTGCACTCTTTTAATTTAATATTATTAAAGTTGTCTACATATGTATTATAATTAAGAGCAGATACTGCTGAACCAGTATCAATATCCATTACAAATGGAATATCCTTAATAAAAACTTTAATTTTAAAATTGTGTGTAATAATGGTGCTATTATTAATATTGAAAAAGCATTTATCGTCTAAATCTACAGAAGAATTTGATGAATCTGAATTTGTTACTTCTAAAAAATTTTGTTTCTTTTCATTGCATGCTGCAGCAATATGCCCTACTTTATTACAAATCTTACATTTATAAGTCTTATAATTACACTTACTAAAATTATGATTAGGTTTACCACATGCAAAGCATTTGAGCCTGGAATCCTTTTCCGATTTCTCCCCATTTGTCTCTTCTTTCTTCTTCCCGAACTTTAAATAAGATTCACCTTGCTTTGGTTTGTTTAGCTTTGTTTTCAATTTACTATGACCTTTCTCCATTTGAAAAACTTCTGGCCTCAAATCAGTACTCAGCTTAAGGGATGCTTCCTTTTTGACTGCCATATCTACGATATCTTGAAGACTTTTTGAACTGGGATCTTCTTCACACATCCTATCAAGTATCTTTCCTTTGCACATGCCCGTAACAAATTTGTCTTTTAGAATGAATTCTAGACTGTTACCAAATTTACAATTTACTGCTAATTTCTTAATTCTTGCGTACCAAAAATTTATACCTTCATTTGGTTTTTGTTGTGCCTCGTAAAATGTAATTCTTTCATTAAAAGTGGATATTCGCCTTGTAAACTGCTTACTTAATATTTCACATAATTCTTCGTAAGTTTTTTTGTTAGGTGTATCTGGATCACATAAATCACGAAGTGTCGTATATACTGACGAAGATAAAGTTGTAATAAGCACTGCTACTTTCTTTTCTTTTTCTATACCATTAGCAATAAAAAATTGTTCTAATTTTTCTTTGTAAATAATAAAATTGTCTACTGGATTGAATCCCGGAATATTCCCAAGCAACGCCATTTTTTCTTATTTACACACCTTGTGTTAATCAACGCCTTGTTGTTTTCCTTAATGTTTTTCGTCCTCGTCGCCAGTGTTATGTATTTAAACACTCAATTTACTTATTCAACACTTTACTTTATTGAACTCTTTAAAAATACAATACATTGCCATAAGAAAAATAACGAAATGAATAATGACACCATGTCAACGTAACTGTGTGTAGAAGCTTGTTATTTTTGTGTCGTTGCTCACATATATATATAAGTGGTCAGTGTTGCCAACTTGTATACACATACACAACATATAGGGATTTAGGCTAATTAAAATAAGTTGAAACGAAGTATATCATGGTATAATTAAGGATTTTTCAAATCAGGGAATATTGAATACATATGAGTATACACGGTAGATAGGTACTTATTTAACCACTTTGATCGTCGAGAAAGGAAGAATAAACCGGTATATACCCATGTTTCAATTTTATCAAATACCGATGACATGAGCTTGACGTGGTATAACTACAGAGCGGACGACCCAGGTTTAAACTATGACGGAGCAAAGGAATAATGTAAACAGCACGCAGTTACTGAATAGCACTACTCGTATGGCGAACTGCAACATCTGTTTACGCCCGAGAATGAGAGCAAAAAAAATCCATTTAACCCGTAAATTTCCTATCTTCATCGGCGAAGATAGGAGCGTGAGGGGCTTTTAAAATTTATTATATTTCGTAAGATAAATAAAGTACGGAAAGTTTACCCGATTTGAACTACAAAATAAACAAATAATAACGTATTTTGTATTTTATAGATCACATCCCACTTGTCATCCAATTATATAAATATAATATAATATAACATTTTTTTTCTACTCCCATACTTTAATTGTATTATTAGATATGGCGAACCTGTACTTTAACGATGTCCATTACGATACAGATTTTCATTATGTTACAAGTTTATATCCAATAGGAATACAGATTTTTCATTACGATACAAGTTTATATCCAATGAATATGCGACATTTGAATATTCAAACAATATTCAATATGGCGACTGCATATCTGACAGATATACAAATTAAATAAATGTGACAGTTCTCTGCAATTTACAAGTAAGTACTTAAAATTTGTGCTTTTTTGAAAATATAAACGGTAAAAATGAGGGATAATGACAGTGAAATGTAAAATTTGAGTCCACCAGAAATTATGGAAGAAGCCTTAGTAACCACCAACAATTTATTACCAGCTAAACTCGCAAAGGTGCTTGTAAAATTTTAACCTCAATTTATGATATAGAATGTTCAAAAAATAATGTTTTATTATGGGGTCGTAGAAAAAATAGTGTATGCAACTCGCATTTAATGGCTATTAAGACACTCGTATTCATTACAATACTCGGCTTCGCCTCGTATTGTAATTTTCTTACTCGTGTCTTAATAGCTATCATTAAATGCTCATTGCATAATATACTATTAAAAATACAAAATTTCAATAGTGCGCCCGTGGGCGATGGGTCACCAACATTTCGTGTCCGCTCTGTAGTTATAATTTATAACTTGACAAAACGATTGTAAGTTTTCAATTGTTTTTTCACGTTTTTAGATGCAAAATACTGCACAATATTTAGTTCACTTATATTTTATCAATTCATTATTTTTTCACCACTGTATTTCATCTTCAGTCATGGGAATAAGATTAAATAAAACCATAGTTGTATTATATTACTATAAATATATTTAATAACTTATAAAAACGAATACTGCAGTGTAGAAGTATTAGAAATTGATATCGGATATAATGCAATAATACCTGGCATCTATACATATCTAAATATCTACATTTACATTTGCATTATATATGCAAATGTATATACAAGATCGTTTCTAATTATCTACTTGAGGTGATTTTGGTATAGTTTACAAGCGAAGGTTGTTATTTAAAACTAGTAACTAAAGTAATAGGTGTTTGAGTTAAAGAATAAATTACATGGCGGTCAAGCCCGACATTAATACTAATACGTTGTAAAATTATTCCGGCATGTTGCTCAATTTAATACCATCCGGCTTTCTGAAAATCCTCTGATGTAACGGCAAACTGCCCACATAGTACTGTTCCAACGATTCGATGGCGAAGGTACTGTGACCAGTGCTCCGGAACGCTAAAGTTGCATCCCTCCCGGCATATTCCAGAAGAACATCAGCTCCTCCAGGATGCTGAAATTAAAATACGATTTATTAGATTGGTGAACATAAACAGCTAACACGTTAAGGCTATTAAGAAATAGAAAATACTAGCAAGAACATCTCTACAGAGAGATTCAAAACAAGGGAGAGTTTTATTTCATCGGCTTATGCCACAAAATGGTCAATTTATAAGTAAAAATTCGCAAAAATTAAGGCATTTGAAAAAATTGCCACTACATGAACGAAATAACCGATATTTGTACTAGTGACTCTCGATCCAAATTTGCAATTGTAGTTATTAAAAAATAATTTGAAACACAGCATTTTAGATTTTTTTTCGTTTTAAAGCGACACAAAGCTTACTGTGCTTATAAAGTACTTTTACTTTCTTAGTATAAGCAAGTATTGTGATGACGAATATTTTCGACCTCGAGATTTTTGCAGATGTCCACGTTTTGAAGTCCCCTGATACAAAAAAAGTGGTTTTTAAAAAACCTCTCTCACTCTCTCTCTCTCTCTCTGTGTGTGTGTGACCACGATAGCGGTCAACCGGCTGTAGATACCAATTTCAAATTTTGTATTTACGAGTATAATCCTCCACTTGAGATCTGATTAGGTTTTCAGTAAAATCGGTAGACCGGAAGTAGTAGTTTACTTCAGTGAAAAAATCGAATTTTGCCAATATTTCGTCAGTTACTAAGTTTAAACAAATTTATAAAGAATTCAAATATACTCCAAATTAAATTTGAAAACAATAAAAAAGTTTTTCGAAATCCCTACCGGAAGTAGGTCTTTTACTCCTATCGAAAATCAGTTTTTTGCAAATATCTTGCAAGTCATGCTTTCTAAGTAGGTACATTACGAATATAAAAGTATTTAAAACATAATTTTCAGTACCTTTTGTATAAAAAAAATTTCAAAATTCGGACCGGAAGTAACACTTTTATCGAATAGCGATATTTTGCAAATACGTATGTCGTAAATTATGCAGTCTTTATATATTTATCAAGAGTACAAAAGTACTTAGAACTGGATTTGCAATGCTTTTTGCATACATGAAATTTCAAAATTCGGACCGGAAGTAACACTTTTACTCTTAGCGAGTGGCACTTTTTTTCGAAAATCTTGCAAAGTATGCCTTCTATAGAGATTTACTAAGAGAATAGAAGTACTTAAAAAAGGATTTTGAATGTATTTTGTATACTTTTTTTTTAATTCTGTAATTTGATACACTCATACGCATAAGAAAGTCGTGTGGTGGCCACACCTCATTTTTTGAATAGGGAGACCTTAGATATTTTTACTCTGAACACGACAACGTATTTAGTTTACTTTCGAAATAACCAGCGGTATGGAAGATATGCCTGGTCAACTTTAATGAGCTTAAACACCAAATAAAGAGAAATTGTATTCAATTTTTTATTACTTTAAATGTAAGAATATATATTAAACTAGTTTATAAAAGAAAATGCATTCCCGCAAATATATTTTAAATTTTGGGCTTTACTTTAGATGTTGATGCTTTTAAGTTCTAACAATATGAGCAATGTCATAAGCAAGTAAAATATTACAAAAACAATTTTGTGTTGCAACAGCAACGTGCCAGCTTTTTTAGGAAATGTGAATACGTTTATATTTAAATTTTATCAATTTATCACCAAATACTTAGAGTTGTATTCATTTTTTCCTACACACGTTTGAGTGTACCTACATTAAACAGGTTTTTAAAAAAATCCACGGTTTAAACAAGCAAATATAGATATTTGTAGATGTTCATATATGATTTATTACGTGATTACATTGATGTGCCTACTTTATTAGAGTTTTTTTCCTGCACCGCAATATTTTTCTCGCTTTGAAAATGTATTTAATTTTTCAGGGTTCCGACTTCATGGAATTTGTAATTATGTTACTGATTTTGCCCGAATTAATTAGATATATAGCTTTCTTTCGCAATATTTTTATTACTAAGTTAGTTAGCACAATATCTTATTATTTCTGACTATGATTTGTATTTACCTTATATGTTGAAGCTCTTTAATAATATGAGGAATGTTTACGAAAAAAATTTCAAATATTTATATCCTCGAATTAGCGCATGTTTTAAATTATTGAAAATTATATTCTTCATAATCGACGCTGATATTTTTAATTAGCAAAATTAAATTATAAAAATTTTACCTTTTGCCAGACTCTTCGAACTAACCAACTGGTTTATAGCGGAGACATAAGTACGAAGCATCTTTTGGCAAGATAATGACATTGAAGAGAACCACATCTACGGCCAATACTGTGAAAGCTTTATTATACCAAGAATTTACAGGAACGATTGCGACACGATACGGTAATGAAAAAGAAGAGCAAGCTGTGAAAGTTTTTGAAATTTCGGCGAACTTAAAAGTTGATTCTTGTGGTCTTATTCATCCTATATATGGATATATAGCGGCATCTCCGGACGGAATGATTGCTAATCAAAACACTTTTATTGAAGTTAAGTGTCCATTCAAGACTTGCGAAGTGACTCCATTTGAAGCTACGGAAGAAAATGTAACTAACACTAGGTAATTTCATTTTCAATTTATTTAACAGTTCTGGTGGCAATGGTTTGACAAGAGTGACATACCGTCAAATTCAGAAAAAATATGCTATGGAATTATGTGAAACTTGATCCCTATTGCTATTTTAAAAAAATCAAGTTAACTGAGTATCTCGTAAAGTAACAAGGTAAAACAAGTAAAAAAAAAGAAAGGAACAATAGAATGCACATCCCAAATTTCAAGTTAATCCACGCAAAATATTAAGCCCGTTCCAAATATAATGAAGACCCTGTACATAAATATATATTTATTAATAAAATGGAGATATAAACTGTTCAATAATGCTCATCAAATAAAAACTGAGTCAATTAAATTATTTGCAAAACTATTTTTAACGTGAATTGATCGTTGTTGCATTCGTATCTATAGTACTATTAGCAAACTTATATCTAATGGTAAATTAAATTCAGAAACACATGAGAAAATGAAGCTGCCTATAGGCATTTATAAAAAATCAGAATTATAATTTTAATGACACCAAATTGAAAACATCTCATATACAAAAATAATTACCTCATTAATAAACTTTGAAATATCATATATCCTGTCATACACAACTATCCAACAATCGAAAACACTATCGTGATCGGCGATTTCCTCCAAAGAAAATTCTCTCGCAGTATTTTCACAGACATTCTTCGATTGGACATACTGAAACTCCGACAGATTCGAAGTAAATACATTTCTGATCACGGTTGCCATGATTAAGTCGGTTAATGGACGCAGAAACAAAAACGCGACGCTGATGTGTGTCTTCCCGATCAAAATACTATATGCAAATGTGATTATGATTAGAAGGTTTCTACGCTTAAATAGTGTGGAATCGATCTTCGGATGGAAAAAAAAGTCCGCGAAAGCGTTTGCGTTTCAATACACACACATAGAACGGTTATCGGATTACCCGGCTATGATTACGTCAGTGGTGACTCGTAATTTTCGCGATTGTCATTTTTTTGGGATACATTAGATTCATTATGGGATCGTCTCTGTTCGTATTAGCGCAGTTGTTGAGATTATCAGCGTTGTTAAGAAAAATACGTATTTACAAAATATTAGCGGGTATTAATTGAAAATGCAAGTTATTATTCTCTTTCATCATAGTTTTGATTATTTTGATTTTGCTGAAATAAATAAAATCATCTCGCAAATATTTTCCGTAAGAGCAATTATTTTGCTACGGTCATACGTAGATACTTCTGCGTCTTAAGGGTAACAATCAGTGGCTAAGTGGGCCCTATATCAAAATTTGTTGGGGGAGCCATTTAACCCGACTGAGGTGAAGCGCAAAATGAGGGTAATGTGTCTTTACAAAATAAACAAAAACACTCGCATTAACGAAACAAGTATATTTAAAGGTATAAGAAACAAAATAAATACACTGCGTATCAGCCAAATGGAATAAATTCGATAATAAATAAATGGGGGCGTGTTCGAAAAAACGTTGGGACAGAGACTTTTTATACTTTTTATACATACAGTGGCCAATACCAACTTTTGTTTATTTTAAATGCAACAGCCTGTATATTATTAAATTTTTCAGATTTATTTCAAGAAATAACATTGAAGAATAGTTATTTATGTAACAAGTCAGTAAAGTGATACTTTATCGAACGAGTCTGATTTACGAGCCAAGCGAGTGAAGCGAGCGCGGCGAGTAACAGACGAGTTCGGTAAAGGTACTTTACTGACGTGGTGCATACAAAATTTTATCGCCAACCGTGAAAATTGTTAATTTAAGAAATAAAGATATAATAACTTATGACAGTTTATGACAGTGACAAATGATTTATTTTTAAAGTCATCAGTCATGGCTACGCTGATAGATATTAGCGGCAGGTAAAGTACTTTATTGTACAGTACGATAAAGTGTTTCTTTACCTCCGTAAAACGCTATGGTAACGCATCACTTTACTGACGGTTGGCGATAATAGTTATTTATGTAACAAGTCAGTAAAGTGATACTTTACCGAACGAGTCTGATTTACGAGCCAAGCGAGTGAAGCGAGCGCGGCGAGTAAAAGACGAGTTCGATAAAGGTACTTTACTGACGTAGTGCATACAAAATTTTATCGCCAACCATGAAAATTGTTAATTTAAGAAATAAAGATATAACAACTTATGACAGTTTATGACAGTGACAAACGATTTATTTTTAAAGTCATCAGTCATGGCTACGCTGACAGATATTAGCGGCAGGTAAAGTACTTTATTGTACAGTACGATAAAGTGTTTCTTTACCTCCGCAAAACGCTATGGTAACGCATCACTTTACTGACGGTTGGCGATAAAGAAAATTATTTGATTACAGATATTCGCTAAAACTGTAAATGCTTTTGTTTACTTTTGTTTAAAACGCATGGCCTTAGCAAATTGTTGTCTACCTGCATGACAGTTTAGTTGTCAGTGTTATAGTCGATAGAATTTCGTTAACTGCATATCAGAAAAATAGTTTATTTAACAGAAATGCACAAAATAGCAATTATAGAGATGACTGGTTATGGAGATAACACTCGGGCACAAATGGAAGTTGTTCGCTTATTTCATAAAAGATTTCCAAATTTGCCGGCTATACTCCAAGGGACAATTAGTAAAATAGAAAAGAAGTTTCGCGAGCGTGGACATGTACCTAAGGCAGAAAAAAAAACAGCTGCCAATGCAATAAGTGATGATAACAAATTTGGTATTATACTTGAGTTTAAGGAAAACCCACATACCTCTAGTCGACAAGCAGCCACAATGGTCGATGTCAGCCATTCATAGGTTATTCAAACATTAAAAGAAAAGAAAATGCATCCCTATAAAATGATACCAACGCAGGAGCTCATGGAAGACGATTTTGACAGGAGAACGTATTTTTGTGAACAAAATGTTGCCAATGTTAGATAACAACGTGATCCAATAAGATGTTTTGTTTTCTGATGAGTGCACCTTTGCACTTTACGGTGATGGTAATCGTCAAAATTGCCGCTATTGGTCGTGGGAAAATCCTCATATTGAACACCTCCTACATTGACATTAATGTTTTTTTTTGTTTTTTAACATTATCAAGAAATAAACAGATTACTTATTTGTTTTTGAGTGTGTTGTAGCGAATTTCTGTAATCAAATAATTTTCTTTCTATAATGTTAATTTTTGCAATAAATCTGAAAACACTTAATATTTCCGAAACAGTTGAAGATAGGTATTGTACGCTTGAAATACGTCTAAAATTTTCTGAAGAATACAAAAATTGAATAATATGCAGGGTATTGCATTTAAAATAAGAAACTTGGTATAGTCCACTGTTACATGACACATCATGTATAAAAAGTTTCCGTTGAAAAAAATGCACAACTAAAAATACCAGTCGACGTGTCCCAGCGTTTTTTCGAACACGCTCCCATTTAATTATTTTCGAATTTATTCCATTTGGCTGATACATAGTGTATAAAACTTAAATATCCTAAAATAAACACTTTTCTTGTCCTGTTTTTCCTGCAAAATTATTTATTAAAACATTCATAGCTGAACACAATTTTAATTTTTCAAGATTTTCTGCATCCGTGGATAGTACAATAACCGTTCTTTGTCTCATAGACGTTCTAAGATAATTTTTAAACAGTTTGAGCTTAGTACTGATGCAGTCTTTGTCATAAGACAGATCGTAGAGAAGTCGATCGAATATAACAAACCAGCCTACATGTGCTTCATAGATCTGCAGAAAGCATTTGATCGGGTTGAGTTAGAAAATGTCGTACACTTACTATATGACAGACAAGTACCCCATAACCTAATTAAAGTCATAGAGAACTTATATAGTGCCAACAAAATCCAGGCCCAGATCGACGGGGAACTCACTGAACAAATCCCTGTAGAAAAGGGAATACGACAGGGCGACTCACTAAGCCCACTTCTTTTTAACATAATTATGGATAAAATAATAAAACAAGTACGGAGTTTGAGTGGATACAAAATGGGTGACCACTACATTACAATTTTGTGCTACGCCGATGATGTTGTGCTTGTGGCAGAAAACGAAGACGACCTCCAAAGACTACTATATCGCTTCAACTGTACAGCAAAGTCCCTTAATATGATAATTTCTGCCTCTAAAACAAAAAGCCTGACAGCATCAAGGATTCCTATAAGATGCAAACTTGTCGGTGACGACAAAATAATACAGCAGGAAATGAAGTTCAAATACCTCGGTATAGAACTATCCGGATACGGTGACATTGACACAGAGGTCAGACAGCAGACAACAAAAGCACTAAAAGTAGCGGGATGTCTCAACGACACTATATGGAAAAACAAATATATAGATGTCGAGGTCAAATCAAGAATATATAAAACTGTCATCAGACCCATAAAGACCTATACAGCAGAGACCCGACCGGACACAACAAAAACAAAAAGGCTCCTAGAAACAAGCGACATGAGGATTCTAAGGAAAATTACTGGGAAAACGCTACTAGACAGAGAGCGTAGCGAAGACATAACGCGAACATGCGCGGTGGAGAGTGTAAATGAGTGGGTTCTGGGCAGGAAGCACGAGTGGGACGAACACATAGGTCGAATGGACGAAGGAAGAATAGTAAGGATAGCACGAGACAAATCACCAACGGGGAGAAGAAGTATGGGGAGGCCGCGAAAGAGATGGAGTGACAATCTTGCAATTGATTGAACTGAAGGCACGCTGCGAAGTTTGAACAGGCAATTTGCCTAGAATAGAGAGACAAGAAGAAGAAGAAAAAGTTTGAGCTTAAAAAAGCTTCTTTCATCTGTTACAGTTCTAACCAGAAGGTTCAAAAATAGGAAGCATGCTGATATTACCGCCGGAAAGCTGGAGGCAAGGCTATTGAATTTTGTCAGCAATAATTCTGTGAGTTACTTAATGGAATGAATTTTTTAAATTTCAAATTTTAAACAGGTTTTCCAATATTATTAATTGTTCATAGAGATCAATTGGCATGTATTTATTGCATTTACCAATTAGTTTTTCAGCATCTTTTTTTTATTATGTCGTTTGAAAGAGTTTATCCGGTTGTAAGACTTCGAACATATTACTCATATCATAGCGACTTTCAAATCTTTGTTTAGTTTGGGAAATTAGTAGGTATATCTAAATATCAATTCTGCCCTGCTAAGCAAAAGTGCAGTATGTGCAAGAATGGTCCAAATGAGATATGGGGATAATTGTTATACTACGAGCATTGTGCGCCCTTTTTACCAAGCTAAAACACCGAATATGTCATATATTCGGTGTTTATATGACATATTAGGTGGTTTTGCTTGGTAAAAAGTGCGCAGAATGCTCGTAGTATAACAATTATCCCAATATCTCATTTTGGCCATGTTTGCAAATACTGCACTTTTGCTTAGCAGGGCAGAATAGGACATATTGACTCTGAAGTACGATTCAGAGTCTGAAATTCTCTCATCTTCTAATAACTCATCAAAAAAGCACTTCGTTATCTTTCGTCGTTTTATTTTTGAAAACAGTTGTTACTCCCAACTCTTTTGCTAGATCTTTGGACTAGTTTAGCAAACCATAGAATAAATTTTGATTTCTTATTTCTATCAGTCTATTCAAAAGATTACTTAGTAAAATACCAATTTTACTATTTCTGGTTCAAACTGGTTTAACAACCGTTTTGAACCAAAAATAGATCCCTTGAATTTTAAAGTAAAATTTGAAAAGGTGGAAATGCTTACCGATAATAGTATCTATATTATGTATAAAATTTTATGAATCTCATTTTCGTTACGAATTTTATTAATCACGAGGGAAGCGTAGCGGAGCAAGCACTTAAACCAAAAAAACAGAAATTAGAACGTAAATACGTATAAGAAAGTGGCATGGTGCCCACACCTCATTTTTTCTTGACTTTTATCATTATTATTACTAGCTCACAAAAGACTCGTTTATAATTTTAATTAATGACAATTAAATAAACATATCTGAATTAATAGTATGTAATTGAAATAAATAAAACGAATATTTTTTTTAAGATAAAGAAATATCGCTTTATCTTAAACAAAATTATTTAATAAATGTATTATTATTATTACCAGCTAAGAGAACAAGTATCGTCTATAAATGGAATTAACGAGAGAATTACATGGGCACAATACGAAATCATGTTACTTTTATTAAATTCAACGGAAAGATTTTTGTTTTCTTTAAAGATAAAGAGATTTTTAAATTATTTAATGAGTGTGATGAATATGTGCCAATAGCGTAATTTTGAAAATATTTATTGACCTTGTAATCATAATCACGGCGTTGCTTAATTATAATTGGTGTGTAAAAAATTAAATTTGTCAATTACTTAACAGTATGTCGCACTTTTCTTGTGCTCTAGATTTACACATAATTTATTTTTAAAATTTATCGTACGATTCTTATTCGTGCGTACACATTATTAATCTTTCGCTATACTCTGAAAGTTAACAAATACAAAAATTTGTTGTGAAATAGTTAAAAGTTGGATTCAGTTGGAATAACTGTAAAACGGATGTTGTATAGTCATACTTATTTACTTGATTGTTTCTTTGATAAACGATAGAGTAAAGCGTTTGTTGTTACCTAAACCTATTTTAAACAGGCAATATGCGTATATTACATTTTAATTTACGGGATGGTTTCTTTGATAAACAATAAAATCGCTTGTTGTTTAATCTGTTTCAAACATTTACTCTCTGGTTGATAACATGGGTATATTGAACTTAGATTTACTTGATCTGTTTCTTTGTATTGCCGAATCTTAATATGCAAGTATGTAGAAAAACTGTTTTTAAATCGAATTTCTTTACTTGCGATATGGAGAAAGATTTTTGCAAAAACGACACATGTCCAAAAGTATTATTTCTTAGAAACTGAAACAACCCTCTTTTTAAATTTGGCGTACTAAGATTGTGTTTTCTTTATAATTACCTAGTTATTTAAACGCATTGAATATCAAAACATATATTAAATACATATACTAAATAAAGTAAAAAAAGGCAAGAAGAAAAATAAAAACTAATATACTTGTTTTTGACAGAAATAATAACAAAAAACTAGAATAAGTTCGAAAAATTGTGAAATTTAGAGAATCACTCGTTGTCGTCCACTTCATGAGTTTCTGCAAAATTCAACTGTTTTTGCACAAAAATATCCAGGTAGTTTTTCTTTTTTTGAATCACTTAAAGCAAATTTAGCTTTGAGATGGTATTGGTAGTTTCATGTAAGGACTGAAAAAATAACTCTTTAGGTAATCGACACTTTTTAAGAATAATTGAACTTGTTTTCCATGGGTCACTGTAGGTATCTCTCAAAAAGGTGTTCAAAATTTTTTACATTTGCCGCCTGTAAAGTGACATTTCACGCACGCATCGTTCGACTAGGAAGGTGGACTTCCCTGTCGTCAGATTGTAAAAATTGCAAAAAACACTAGTTCTTTGAGGCATTTAAAAAAAACCGAGCTCTATAGTAATAATATTTAGTCTATAAAATACTACTTCCCTCCATTTTTTTTACAAAAAGTTAGAGAAATGGGAGTAATTGCTAAAAATTCTTCCAACAAATTTGTTGGCGCCATCTATTTGACGATCTGTCAAGCAACATTCACATTGACAGTTAATTATAATCATACCCAATAAGAGGTAAATCCACTATAAATATGAGAATAAAAACGTCATATGCAAGAATATAATAACTTAAATTTATAGGAAATGTGAGTAATAGGTACGTACACGAAATGCTTAAAGTAATTAGGTAATCTATTTTAGGTTAGGTTCGTACAAAAAAATATTGTACAAACCACTTGCGTGAAGACATCTTCTACGCATTTACGCAATTAAGAGCACTCGCTTCCTTCGGTCGTTCGTGCTTTCAAAATGCGCTCATGCGGAAACATATCTTCCCGCACATGGTTCGTATTTAACTTATTTAATTTTCTTTACAGGTCATCTTATTCTTCTGGTAAATCTACAACTCTCATTTTACTTTCTTATACGTAGTACGATCATCAGTGCTACTGATGATGACAACTTAGTTGTTGAAATACGTATTTAGCCATTTTTGTGCTTTAGTGTGGTGAAGGTGTTTTAGTGTCGCCACCTAGTACCTAACAGACCGCCACCAAAAACTTGTATTTGAACTATCGAAATATTTCAAAAAAGATTTTGTTTATAATGAAGTGATAACCAAAATAAACATCAACAAATGTTACTTACCGCTAGGCTTCAGTTTACTGAAATTTAGGTTAGCTTCGCTTCTATGTCAACTGTCACCGTAAAAGTATAACATACGCATGCGCGGATGGCTACTAACCATATGAAAATATTGCACTCTACAATTTAGCTAAACTCGGTCGCGATACGCTTTGTACAACGAATCAAAAAGTTAACCTCGAGTTCAGCTGAACCTCAGACCAGGTAAGCTTCAGCTAAACTTCTGTTTTGCAATCGGCCCTAAGCCTAGTATTCTGTTAGAATTTTAACTTTATTTTATAATTGGAATAGTTTTAGAAGAACATATATATATAGAACATATTTTCAGAATTAATATAAAATAGAGCATATTACAAAAAAAAATATTTTGGTAGAGCATTACCTTTATTATAAAACTTACAGGTTATGTATGGATGGATTGACATCTTTCACATAGAGTATAAATAATTTCTTTTACTTACAGTATCACAATATAATATATACAGTATAGCATCAGATTGATTTGATAACTAAAATTTATATAATAAATACATACAACTGTAAATACAATAGAACCCCGATTAAAGTGCTGCTTTCTAACCGCGATTATATTATTTTGTGTAAAATACCGTGTTATCACAACGTTTCTACGACGAAGACGGTATTGAAATAGAAAATATATGTCTGAACTTATTCCAGGTATTATAACTTAACGGTTTTCAAAATTATTTTGACAGTGACATTGACTGTCATCAATTAATGTGGTAGAACTGCTGAAAGCAAGTTTGAATAAAATCAAATATGGTTTACAATACAGTGCAAAAAACGCACATGATTGAAACCTATTTTCGAACTGGAGTGCGAATTGATGGAACTTGGGTGTACAGCCAGTGTGCGTGTGCATATTTGGATGACTTCAGAGAGCACAATATTTTTGAACGTCTTTCTCAAGAAATTAGACTTTCTTATGAAACATGCTAGAAAATTGTAAAGAAAAACTTACACATGCAACCGTATAAGATGCAATCACATCAGGCTATTTTGCCGGTAGACTTTCTTATACGTCTTGTTTATTGGTTTGCAAATAATTTAATGTGAGATAATGACATGCTAAATTTGAGATTTTTCTCTAATGAAGCGTAGTTTCATCTTTCGGGGTACGGTAATTCCCAAAATACTCGGATGTGTAGTGAAAATCCTCATATTTTTCTTCAATCGTTTTTGCGTTCTGCGAAACTTGATGTTTGGCTAGCAGTTTCTCGCCGCAGAATTGTTGGACCTATTTTTTTCAATTTTACAGTTAACGCTGTGATGTGCAGAAACATGTTGAATGAATTTATTGAACAGTTGCAGGAAGATGAATTACAATATGGTTACTTTCAACAAGATGGTGCAACGGCACACAAACACACTATTATTAAATGTGGATTGATACAGTGATCTATAATTCGTGTATATAATGGATGTGTCTGAAAAAACTTGATAAATAAAGATAAGAATGTAAATGTAAAATATATTTTTGTACAAGAGGTAATTATGTAGCCTATATAGGTACAATTTGTGTCAATCTGTCAGAACTAATCTAATGCAAGCCAACATACACCAAAATCGTATATAAAATGCGTTCACGATTCGAATACGAGCACGTTATCAACAGAAATTTCAGAAACACCAACACAAAAACAATAAAATCCCTATTGAAGTATAATGTCAACTTCACTGAGAATGTGTTTTTATGTTGGTGTGAATGTACAGTGCTGACACATACCGCCCTGTCATTTGTCGTGTTTGAGACTTTGAAGGGTATAACCTAAACATTGCAAGTTTAACATGTCGATTTTGCGACATTGTTTTGAAGTAGTTGATGACTTGCACCTCTTCGAATCGTGAACGCACTATAATAATGATTTTCTTTACTGCCGATTTGAAAGTTCTTTATTGCCGATTTCAGATAAAAATATTTCCTGTCCTAGATAAAATAAATAAGATAAGAAGTCTTTGACAGACTTTCATTTCAACATTTCTTACATTAACATTTTTCAACACCCACGATGTTCTTCCATGGCTACCGCAATTTTTATAACGTGATGAGTAAGATTTTAAAATAATATTGAATAATTGAAAGGGATGTTACATGTTTTTGCGTTATTATTTATTTTAAAATAAGTTTAAATACATGTAGTCTAAAATAACGAAGTAAAAAGTAGCTGTTATTGGAAAACCAATATGACTATGTAAAAAATACTTGTATATAATAGTAAAACAAGTTCTGTGTATAAATATAACATGGGCATACTTTGTGTGCTAAGCTATACCAACGCATTTAATATTCTGTATACCATAGTCGTCAAATTTTAATTTCGGTTTGCACTTCTATCATATGCAGAAGATGACCTTATGATATGCAGCGATGCCTGCTGGCTAACAGTGGTGGGAGAGCAATGCAGTGGCGGGGGACCCCCACGCCTTACATTTCATTGCAAACGTTTGTCGAGTGTGGCAGCCTCGCTTATGTTTATCTTTAGTTTATTTCGTCGCGCTCTTTCTACTTTCGTATCAGAAATTAAAATATATCGACCCCGGTATATATGTAAAGGTCGCGTCGTTTTTTTGGATTTAATCATAGATAACTGGAGAACTTTTTTTACTTTTGCCATTAATTCTCATAATGAAAAATTTTCCTCTTTTAACGTGAAATCGGAATCTGAACATATACAGGGTGAGTCATCTCCGCGGGGACTGTGACTTTATGAGAAAAATATTTCGAAACGGTTTTTTTTGTTAAGATAGCCACTCATTAGGAGCATGTTTTAAAATTATTTTGTATTATACAGTGTTCCATAACTTGGTGGCTGATCATAGTTATTGTTTTTTAAACAGAACACCCTATATATTATTACATTTTTGCATTATCCGTAAAATTCTGAGTGAAAAAGTTATCAGATAGTATAGGCCTAAAATTTAAGATTTTCGGCCTTTCTTGAAAAATTCAAACTTTTTATAAAATCATACGAGTACTGCGCCCAAATTCACTAATTTAAGTCGTTTTTGACGGTTCGGCTCGTAACCATGGTGATTCGGTTAAGCAGTCTTTTCCGAAGAAATTTACACGAAACGGCCGCTCGCTAATAGTATGTATAATTTCTCGAAAACTACATATTAGATGGACACAATTTTTGGCAGCGTTGTTCATAATAAACGAGTTATTGTCGTTTTTTGATATAATTTTGCCAACTTTGTTTTTTATTTTGATACGGTTTTACGTACTGAAGGAATATCAAAGAAATTATTTATTAGCCCAAAGAGTTTACCAGCAGCGTTACCCTGACAGACTATGTCCCAAAACATTTCTGCTGGTAGTATAACCAAGGAAACCTAAATATGTGGTTAATGATGGAAATCAATTAGGCATCCTTACGGCAACAACAGAAAATCAACACTTCAGTTCTCATAAAAGAACTCTTTAGCTAGATATTAGCTAAACCATCGATGAAGGGCCTTAAAATGAATTAAATATCATCCGTAATGATTACATTCAAATATTGAGTTACGCACAAATCATTTTCAAGCTAGAAGAGTGTTCTGCCAATGGGCGAGTAGTAATTAAAATGAATGCCTGGGCAATTCCTTTTGATAGGGTGTTATTTGCGGATGAAGCTGGTTTCCATAGTAACGGACTAGTTAACAAAGGAAATTTTCATTACTGTTCAAATGAAAACCCTTACTTCACTAATAAGTAGATCGTCAGCATAGGTGGGGCATAAATGTATGGGAAGCCATTCTTGGTGACTGGATGTTAGGCTTGCATTTATTTGAAGGTAATATTAACGGTGAAGCTTTAGAAGTAATTTCTATCAAGCAGTAGAGAGGAATTTTTGGAAGATGTTCCGCTAAATTTACGAAGAGATGTATTGGGTCTTCAGGTATCACAAAATTAGTTTCTTTTTACAGGGATTCGTAAAAGAGCAAATATACAGTATTGTAATAAATCGGCTTACGCGATTTATTAGTTAAAATTTTATAGTTTTGTTTCATGCATTTATTTAATTATTTTCTATTGTTTTTATATTATTCCGGTCAATATTTCCTAAACCCCTCTCCTTAAATTAATCTATATACAAGGACCAATGAGAAATTTATACATATTGCTTAAAGCAATATATTAGTTCTAAGATTGTCAAGGGAAATGAAATATACAAGTACCTTTAAAGGAATACATAAATATCCGTTAAGGGAAAGTATAAGTGTGTCAAATAAAACTGTTACGTATGAGTGATATACGGAACTGTTGGCACCAGCCACATTAAAGCAGGCGGTCAGTAGATATCCGTTACATTAGTTTCAAGTAGTTTATTATGGGGTGGTTTAGAAACTCTATTGTTAAAATTGCATGAATCTGTCAATAGTAATTGGTAATGCGGAAAGTATGTAGAATTCTGAGTTGTAACAGAGCACAGACCACACCCGAAGAACAACATGTGTTAGGGCTGACCTCTAGGCAAGTGTGTTTTAGACATTCTTACGTCTACTGAAAAAATATTAGATCACACACAGTGGTGTTTAAATTATATTAATGACAAGTCCAAATTAAGAAGGTACATGTAAAAGGCGTACTTTCAAGTAACATCTGCAAAATAATTTCCACCAATAAGAACTAAAAATGGATTCGTTAACTCTATACAGGGCGTGACATAATTAGACCAAAACTAATAAAACTAGGTGCAGAGGAAAAATAAGGGGGAGTTTTCGAGAGACTTTCGGCGGAGTCCCGCCGGGGCTCCGACCGTTCCGACAATTTCAAAGTCCCGGGAGTTCCGGCAGAAGTTCCAACAGTTCGAAAAGGATCGCAACCTCGACTTGAGTTATCCTATAAAACAATCGGCAGTTGTAAGTTGTGTGTTAAGAAGTCGGTCTAATAGAGTATGAACTGTCTATAATTGTATAACCGGTTTATTTCTTTTGGTAAAATTGTGTTTTATAATTTTTTGTATGTGTTTCTCTTTTCTGCGTTGTATAAAGTACGTTCAAGCTATTGTAATAAATAATTAAATTCACCAGTGAGTGATATTTGATTTGTGAGTTAGGTTAATTTGTGGTGTTGTAGACGATAGGCTGGATGACAATAAGGTCGGTAAGTCGTTAGTGTATTTTGTTTTGTTTTGTTGTGGTTAATGTTAGTTTTGGGCTTAAATTTACGGAGAATAATCAGCGGGATTATTACAGCTTTGCGTATATAAGATTTCAGAGGCCGAAATAGCGCCAAGTACATTCTTTTAGTTTTATTTATGTGTTTAATGGTTTGTGGCATTTTGTAATGTTTTTGTATTATAACAAAAGTACCTTAGCACTATTAAATATTTAGTTGTTATTACAAAATACATGTTTTCTTTATCTCAATCTCGTAACACCCCACGCTTGAAGAGATCATAGCTACTTGACCAGCTCGACGCGTTACTCAACAGCACGTGACACCTGAGTGGAAAAAATAATATAAATATTATATTCAATTAATGTAACTATAGTTTACATTTGGTGGCAGCGAAAACAACATTCTCCGATACCACGGGTGCAGGTTGTTACAATTTGGTGACAACGTGATGTTACAATTTGGTGAGCACAGTGGTGTTACAATTTGGTGAGCACAGTGGTGTTGTTACAGTATAGCTGTAACCACAAAAGAAGTTATAGTCATGAAGAATCATATTTGACAAATATTTAGAAATATAAGTACTAAATGCCTTATTAATGTCGATTTATTATTTCGGAAGCGTGTTCAAAAATGTTTAAAAGTGAATTTGAACACATTTAATTTTTAACTATTTTAATGTTCATATTTATTGTAATTTTATAATTTCTGTTCCACTAATTACGCATCCATTCACATAACATTTCCTATTTCTACACCTACTAAAATGAAGTTATTAATTTGTTTGGTTTCAAAATTTATTTATTGTGCCATATTCTACATATTCTTTGAATCATATTGCTGTATTGTAGATAAAATATATCCAGTTTTTTTGTGATTACTCCAATACATACAAGAATCGTATCTCTAAGCTTATTTTTAGAAAAACTCATTATAAAATCATGCTTGTCAACCGAGAAGCAGCTTATTAAATGTCATCTATTCAATTGTCAATTTCGCGGCAAATATCATGGCTCACTATACCGTATTCAAATAAAAAACATAAAATTATTACAAAAAACCACATTAGCTCAGTAATGGTCACTTGTTTCTGGTGGGAAATGTGGAATGCAATTCAAAAATAAACCAATATACAGTGTTCCATTTGAAAAAATTCACTTTTAGACAAAATATATTATGTAACTTTAATCCGGTTTTCTGCGAATTCAATTAGTAATTGCAAAAAAAAAATAAAACATGTTTCTATTTAGGACCTTTTATTATGAACAACGCTATTAAAAATTGTGTCCATCCCATATGTCGTTTTCGAGAAATATAATTTTATAAAAACATTGAATTTTTCAGAAAAATGGTAATAAGACGGGAAATTTTAGACCTAAACAATCTTATAACTTTTTTACTAAGAATTATACAGGGAATACAAAAATGTAATATATAGCGTGTTCATTTAAAAAACTAAACCTATGGTCAGCCACCAAGTTATGGAACACTCTGTATAATACAAAATAATTTTAGAACGTGCTTACAATGAGTGGCGATCTTAGCAAGAAAACTATTTCAAAATATCTTTTCTCATAAAGTCACAATCTGCCGTCCCCGCGGAGATGACTCACCTTGTATATGTGTTAAATATAAATTTAATATACATGGTGATACGTTGAATCACATGTATTAGCCATATTTTCTCAGCACTTTTCAATTATCTGAATGTATGTGTCTGACACGGACAACCGAAGTTCTAGTGTATATATTCAACGATCAGTGAATTTTAAATTTTCTTGTTTTGGTCCTGGTAATAGTTACATATATTAACCATAGAAGCAAAACTGATGTGCCGATAATGTATAAGTTAATAACTGTATTTTCTCTTGGCATGGCACACTTTGATATGGCGTAGTTATTTGGCGAAAGAACAATCTGAAACAAAAAAAAAGGCTTTTAACGTTACAAGTCACTACCACGTTGGGTGCCAAATTGGTACAGGTCAATATTTAGGTTGTCACAGTTGTTTATAGAATGAACAATGATTGATTTTGGAAGAAACACTAATTTTGTAATGTTGGTAGGGTTACTCATCAAAGGTCCAGGATACTGCGCTGCAAGAGAAAGTATTAATAAAGAAAAGTAACATAAAGTATCAGTGCAAATTTTCATAATGCTTTTAGTTATTGTTTTTGCATTTCATTGAATAAAAATTTCGTTGCGTATACTTGCAATTTGCGTTTCTATAGAGTTTTTTTTCGTACGGATTTCAACTGAGATACAGAAGTGATTTAAGCATACAGATTTCTACAGTAAACGCAAATTAGATGGCGAGCGGTGGGAGTAAGTCTGCGCAGATTTAGACATAGTGAGAAGCTTTGTATTTAGTTTTACCACAGACAATACTATACAGAAAAACTGTCCTTATGCATCAAATGACAACTCTATATTTGGTTTGAAAATATTCCAAAAGAGGCCACTAATAGTGCGCGACAGACAATATACAATTAATTCTAATATTAAAATACCGTCGATTTTGGTAAATTTCTGCACTGAAATAGTTCGCACTATCACACACGAGAGACGTTATTAACGGGGAATCCCAGTTGCTTTTTACGATTAACTCTTATAACCACATACAAGATTTGTCCTAACATATTTGTTTGCATACTATGCAATAGGTATTATCCTGTATTATTACGTATGAAGAAACCCACTGTCTAATATAAAAAAAAAAACTCCGGACACTTCTACCTACGCCGATGAAGAAACGAATTTAACAGTAAAATCGACTTTTTTGCTGTGCGTTATCTCGACGAAAACAGATATGCAGTTCTCCATATGAATAGTGCTATTCAGTAACTTCGTGATGTTAAGTGATGTTATACACTATTTTTTTGTCCGTCGTATTTTCGGGCTCATACGTCCAGACCTTACGATGTGTCAACATTATAAAGAAAAAAATTTTGTTTGCTGTTCCACAAATATTTCTGGCTTTCCCAATACATATATTTTATTTTTCAAGGGCGAGAACGAATGCATTATTAAGATATGGGTTTTATGGAATTTAGTCATTAATTTTTGTCCTGTAATATACATTATTTTTCTGGTATATATATTATTATTATTGTTACTAAATTTTATGACTCGTTACTTTTTATTTCTTCTAATGTTTTATAGAAAACTAAAATAGGACAAAAACAATTTTCTGTTGAAACAATAACAGGGCCTGTTTTTATTATAAAATATAAAATTCTTCTTTTTCTACGAATATACATACGTTTATTCATTCACGCACTCTATATATATACACATTATTTTGGTTTTATTCTGCCGATTAAAAATGATGTATATTTATGTACTTAATTAAATATTATTTAAATATTTATACTGGGTAATATTCAAAAGTGTCTAAAATGGAATATTTGAATTTATATTTTATAAAACTCTGAAATTTAAATATTCTTTTTTTAATCTTAAAGAAAATGACATCTATCGGTTAAAAGTAATAAGTCATCATATCCTCTTTGGTGGTGCCATCTAAAGTTTGTTCTTGGAATTTAAAAAAACAGTGGCGAAGTCTAACGTTTGCATTCTTTTTACCGCTACTTAATAATGCGTAAGGACGGTTTGCTTGTATAGTATTGTCTGTGCTTTTACATAAAGTTGCAAGAAAGTGGGCGTACGCGTTTTTAAAAACGACTACGGCGCATTCCCACCGCTTGCCATCTAATTTGGCGTTTACTGTAAAACTGTCCCCACCTCTGATAGTAGTCAATATTCAATTCAATATTCCAAAAATCCATAACAACGTTCGATAGACTATCTGTAATACTTGTCTCTGATATTAACTTTAGAATTACAACGGCAATTTAAAAAAATTAAAAAAGTATGACAAATTCATTTATAAGAATTTAATAACATACCAAACTGTAAGTGGGGTTTTCTTTATTCCGCCAACTGAAACTCGGTATAGTTATTTCGAGGCCATCACCCGTAGGCAATTTCCTCGTACAGCCATGATGAACGTGTCCTGAAATCGCCAGTCTCGGTCGCAATTGTTTTAGAAGTTGATTCGTGGCTTCTCGACTCAGACAATCCCAATTTTCTCGAAACCTCATCTTTTTAGTAGGCATAGGAGCAGCGTCGTAATCTTTACATTCCATGTCACTTTCACGGTAAAGAGGATAGTGCTGAAGCATTTAAAGACTTGTGTGAATTTACAAATTACAAAACAAAATCCCTTAAAACAAACCTGCATCAGTATGGGCTTGCTGTAAATCTTTAATTTATTTTTTTTACCGCATTTACCGCTGTATGTACCATTAATGCACTTTAGAAGTTCTGTTAACATAAAATGGACTATGTTTGAGATATTTTTTGTTAATCAATGCCTACGTACTTTCTATTTTTACCAATTGCATTTCAGCAGCGTGACACAAGAAACAACCATCACCTTCCAATGCCATACTGTTCACCAAGACAAAATGATTTCCTCTCAATGTGATAAGTTGTACCGAGGGTGCATTGAAGGCAGATACAAATCGTTCATTTAAGTATGGACTAATTCTGAAACAAATGTTTAGAGCTTTAATATTATATCTGGAAAGATTGACCCAACAAAGCAACATAAGAAGTACTAAATAAATGGCTATATGACAACAGGCTATCTAGCTATAGATCTAATATACATCTATATACCTATATAAAGCTCTATATCATTCAAAAGCATTTAAAAATTGTCGATGAAGGCATAATTTAAAGGTTTTTGTATATGTCAAAACACATCTTGTTAATTATATGAATAAAATATCTTATATAAATTCATGAAACTTATTTAGTAAGTAAGCCGTGGATTAGTGTTTCAAATACTATAAGGAGGATATGATAAGAATAAATGATAGAAAAATTATGTTTGATAACACCTTTTCTATAATTTGAAATAGTTTTATCAACAACACATATGTTTAATTTCAACACATATAGTTGTTCAAGATAAGCTTTAATAATCATATCTAATATGCTAATTTCCATGTGTCCCTTTTTTCAAGTACAGTAATAATCTTTAAATATAAATTGAATATAAAATATTTTATTACCTATAATGAAATCCAATGTCATGATTTCCAACTGCTACATGCAATTTTGTTTCATTCGGTACAGAAAACAAACTGTAAAACCTTTTTACATAATATTCAAATTCAGCAACACTACAATACAGGCCTTCATCTGTAAGGTCCCCCAATACGAACACTAACTCTGGCTTGTGTAATGTCATGGCACTCTGAAATGCTCTGTACATTTGCCACTCCCTACGTAACTTATCGAACCAATGTCCATTTCTAGAACCAAGTAAATGCGTATCTGCAACTACCATGATTCGAACTGGTTCTTCATTATTTGTTTGTATTAATGGATCTTTATTATTATCATCTAAGTCAGGCCATGAGCACTAGAAACAAGTATAATATAGAATTCATGTTACAAATTGTAATTTTTAATACTTACATCTTTTAAAACGAAATAATAGATAATATATTCACAATATAAAAATAAACTTAAAATACCGATAATTGTTTTTATAATAAAGGAAACACCTGGTTTTTTCATGACTACATTCTAGGTCTACAGTACATTATAAAGTTAGGTTAAAAAAATATATAAATAAATACACTGCCTATACTTGGTCAATTGACATGCAATGACGAGCCAGAATGGAGTATACACATGGGCGAGATAGGGCAATACGGATCAGTTTCAGTCAGACTAGAACGACTCGTGTTTTGTCGGCTCTCGGGGAAAATACGGTGCCCGAGAGTCGATAAAACACGAGTCGGTCTAGTCTAAATGAAATAGGATCCACTTCCCCTATTTCGCCCATGTATATCAAAATATCTACCTACCTCCAATCTGGTATATCAGCTGTGATATCATCGCTTATCTTCGGATAGCTCGATCAACTCCACTTGTTGAATAATCCTTGATTTACGCTATTTGAATTTGAATTGAAAATTCACCGCCAATTAAAACTTTATTTTTTCAAGAAGCACATGCATATATCCTCTCTGGACTTGCTTCTGCTGAATTACTATTTATTACAAGTCCTTTTCAATTTGTCATACCTTTAACAAATCTTGATCAATCGCTGTACAATAATACTTCTGGACATGTAGAATAACGTATGTTCTAATATAAGCCTTTTTCTATAAACTTGTATTAAATTTTCACTTTTATTGCAATTTCAATAAGAACACTAAATTCTAAATTCCATCCATATTTTTTATCTGTCAAAATGAAAACTTATACCTTCTTGTATTTTTTAAAACTTCGCATTTACTTATGCAACCCTATTATCTTCTCAGTATAATTAGTAGTTCATATCATTTTTTAATATTAAAAATAAATGTTTAACGTTATTTATTCTACATAATTTTAATTTAATATTATAAATTATATGAATGTTTCAAATAAAATATGACGTATTATACAATGACAATTTTAGTATAAATTTATTTTATAAATTCTGTAATACGTTTTTAATTTTTACTGGGTCTACAATAAATTAAATATGTAAGATGTTTGTAGATAAATTATTATAGATGTAAAATAACTATTTATCTATGTCATATCCTTAACCTCAACAATATCTTACCTACTCTAAGGTAAATTTACTTTTAAAATACATTACATACGAAATAAAATATATTTATTCATTTGCCAATGATATGGAATATAAAATAAGTACATATAAAAAGCAGATATAAGAGTAATAAATTACAATAACAATGATTAAATATCTGCAAACAATCACCGGGATCGCCATCAGGTATTAGTATATTATTCAACGAGTTTGCGTGGATAATTTTATTACACGAGGATAAAGTTTGCATCGTCCGAGTGTAATAAAATATCCACGCAATGAGTTGAATATAATATCTACTAATGTCCAAATAACACATTGCGTTGTAATCATAGTATATTATTATTATTTGATTTTTTTCGTCAGTCATCTGTTCAAAAATACAAAAGATAAAGAAATAAAGGAACAACATTATTTATTAATAGTGACGTTTTTAATACACAAACGATTAATTTTTATAATAATTATTAATCGTTACATTACAGTTGTTAAAATTCATGCAGTGAATTTTTTCGTCAGACATCTGAGTCTGGTTGAAAATTATGGGACTTAGAGTGGCACTAGAGCTAGTACAAGGTTTGTTATTGTAAATGGGGCAATGTTCATTTTTGTTAATTACATTTAAAATCCGATTTCCTCTCTCTATTTTGTTAGTTATGTTGTCGTCTATGTAACCTTCGGCAACTGTGGTTGATTTCTATTTCCCTAACTGTTTTACTGCTGTAATGTCATCTCCTCCACTGACGCAAATTTTTAATTTTAAATAGGTAGCAATTTGCTTTTCCATTAAAACTAATTTATTAATACCTACTCTTTCAGTAGTACATTTGCCATTCTGATAATTTAAAAATAGTGATAAGCATTTAGCATGAGATGGGCGAAGACCTATATATTTTTTGCAAATTTCGTAAAATTCACCCGATACAATAAATGATCTAGGACAAATTTGACACAACGGTGGAGTAATATTATTCCATTGAAGTGTTATTATTATTCATCAGTATTTAGTAATGCATGGCATTACTTGAAAGAAATCGTGTTACATATATTACTTAATAGTTGTGGATAAAATAGTATATTATGCAATGAGCATTTAATGATAGCTATTAAGACACGAGTAAGAAAATTACAATACAAGCCGAAGGCGAGTATTGTAATGAATACGAGTGTCTTAATAGCCATTAAATGGGAGTTGCATACACTATTTTTTCTACGACACCATAACAAAACATTATTTTTTGAATATTCCATTTCATAAATTGCGCGTAAAATTTTCCGTACATCTTTGCGAATTTAGCTGGTAATAAATTGTTCGTGGCTATTAAGGCTTGTTCCATAATGTCTGGTGGAGACAAATTTTACATTTCACTGTCATTGTCCCTCATTTTTACCGTTTATATTTCCAAAAAAGCGCAAATTTTAACTATTGCATTCCTATTGGATGTAAACTTGTATCTTAATGAAAAATTTGTATCCTAATGGACATCAATAAAGTACAACTTCTGCTTATCTAATAATACAATTAAAGTATGGGAGTAGAAAAAAGTTATTATGTATTTGAAGCACATCAGTTTTAGCCTGTCCGCATTCACTGTAGGTAGAATTAAGAGAAGCTACAGCAAAACCAGCCAACTATATAATAAATGATAAGAATTAATTAGTTGGGAATTTGTAGGCTTGTAATTAAAAATAAAATGAACACGAAATCTTGAACTTTAATTTCAATTTCTACAAATATTTGATAATCATCTGCAGTAAAATAATAACATTACTCCATGTTCCGTACATACGATTCGAAATGATGCATTTTCTCGGAATGATTTTATTTAGTAGCAACTACCAATTAGTTACGATAATTAAAGAAAAGTAATTCCCATTACTCTGGAGGAAATCCGCTTATATTTCTTTATAAAAAATACCTTACCTTATCCATTGTTTCATCCTCAACTACGTACAAATATAAGTTTGACAGGGGTGAAATAAAACATCACATTTTATTGCAATTATTATTGTTTTATTAAAATTTGCGTATGAATAGTGTAAAACAATATAGAACTAATGTGATTGCTGATCTTGCTTTAGTTTCGTTTCTTCACATATCAGTTTAGTTTTTTTTTCTTTTAATTCAGTTATTTGCAAATTAATAGCACTTATTACAATTTATATCATAGATTAGTAAGAAAAAGAACAATTCCCAACACGTGGTAGTTTAATGATTAATAGTGATAAAGACTGTATATTATTTACATCAGTAATGTATCTTCTTCTTTTTTTTATTCCCCTTTATACAGTTTATAAATAATCAACAGCAAAATTTAACAGTTTCGAGTGTACCTGCATAACGTGCGTCACTTGATTTTTTTTTTGTTAATTTTATTTACTTATTATTTTGGCACTCTGTACCTTTAAAACGACAATTCAAAAAACATCAAGAGTCGTTTCAGTGAGAACTCTTGTAGTAACAATTGAATTTCTACGCTATCAAAATCGATTATCTTTTGTTTTCCCTGATTTAACAATCATTTTAAACATATTTAACAATGTAATAGAAGCTTTTGAGACATGGCGATTCACTCAATTTCAATGATGTTGTTATTATTATTATTATTATTTAAAGAATTGTTTATGGTATTTATTCATATATACATATGATTGTCTGATTATATTAAGTAGTAGTTGTCTATTGGCATCTAAATAACATCAAAATATAAAATTTATAGAAAACCAACACTTTCAGATAATATACTACACGCGAATGCAAAACAATCCTTCCAAATAAAAATGTCAACATTCCATAGAGCATTACACATACCATTAAATACTGAGTCCTTTAATGAAGAAATAAACACTATTAAAAAGATAGCAGAAAATAACGGATATAGTCCAATATTATAGATGATATAATAAAACATAAAGAACGAAAGAACATTAAAAAATATTTATATTCGGAAATAAAAGAATTAAATAAAAATACTTGGCATGTGATTACTTACAAAATAAATAAAATATTGAGAAGGCTAGATATTAATATAGTATGGATCAATAAGACAAAATTAAGTAGAATGTTAAATAACATCAAAGACAAAACAGATAAACTAGAGAAATCAGGAGTAAACTCCATCAAATGCCAAAATTGTGAAGCTATATATATAGGGCAACGTGGCAGAAGTATTAAAAAACGTATGACATTTCCATTTGGCTATTTTATTAAGAAAATGTAATTTATCACACACAATAATTGTCATTTTCATAGCTCACTTTAATAAAGTTAACTTTTCCATAGTACAGTAACTATGATTTTCGACATTTAATAACTCCAAAACGGTTTAAGATACCGGTATCATATGGTATACTAGCTGTCCATCAATCTCTTCGAGCTTGAATCGCCTTTTCGCGTCCGCTTACAGCTGTCCGTCAATCTCTCTTAGCTTGAACCGCTTTTTTCGCGTCCGCTTACAGTTTCTTCACAGTTTCCTGTAAAAAGCAATCACTGTCATAGCTTTTTAGAATGTCCGATTTTATTAACTTTTGAAGCACCCCTGTATATACATATATCTTGTGAAGCCAATAGTATGTTTTATTTAAAATGCTTCTCGAACTGTTTTTTTACACAAACCTGTACACACTCAAGAGCGAGAAAGGTAATTTAATGTTAAACATAGTTCATGTTAAAGTATCGAAAGAAACAATGAGCTGAAGTAGCACAACATTTGATCGAGACAGTTTACAATACTATTTTGATGTGATAGTGGAAAAGCATGTCAACCTTTTCGAAGTCTACTCTCGTTAAGAAAAAGCACTAAATAATAATAAAAGTTGAAAGCCCAAGTTTTAAATTTAAGCCCTATTGAAGCGCTTTTCCTGTAGAAAACGCTTTTTAGAATGGCCACTCTTATAAACTCTTGAAGCACCCCTGTATATACATATACTTTGTTAGGCTAATAGGATATTTTATTTAAAATTCTCGAACTGTTTTTGACATAAATCGGTACATACTCAAGAGCGAGAAAGGTAATTTAATTTTAAACATGTCATGTTAAGGTATCCAAAGGCACAATGAGATCAAAAAGCGCAACAGTTTTATTAGACAGTTTACAGTATTATTTTGATGTGAAAGTGTAAAAGCCTGTCAACCTATTCGAAATCCGATATCGTTTAATAAAGGAGCACAAAATAATAATAAAAGTAAAAAGCCCAAGCGCCTTTCCTGTAAAAAGCGATCACTGGCATGACGATTTTTAGAATGTCCACTTTTATACACCTTTGAAGCACCCCTGTATATACATATATTTTGTTAAACCAATAGGACGTTTTATTTAAAATTCTTCTCGAACTGTTTTTAACACAAACCGCTACACACCCAAGAGCGAGAAAGGTAATTTAATATTAAACACATATATTTTTGAAATCAGAGAGTCACTAATAGTTCAATTCGGTGGTGGCAGATAAATCATATCTGTCAAAAAGTGTGTTGTGTATATTGTTCCTGTCATATTTCTTGTTTATTTTTGCTTTGATTACGTTATGAAAGAGGGCAGTGGTGGAAGACTGAAAACTTAGAGCATTTCAATTACTAAATATATTACGTTACAGTTACCGTATTGTGAATAATTTTTTTTTTGGTTATATCAAATGTCACTGACAGAAATAAAAATAGGTCCGCCAACATAAACAATACGAGTCGTCATGGATCTAGTATGACGCACAATTGAATGTAACGCGTTTCCTCTATACTACGATTCCTTATACATTTCGATACGAGTGAGCTGTTTAAATGTCTTAGATCGTTTTCGTGCGGCTAAGTCCCGTATCCGCTTGACGCCGAGCAGCTAAATGTAGACAAATTCAGACTGTCGCTACATTCATGATAACGCAGTCTCTAGACATCCAACGCCTCACTAGCTAAAGGCCCCGCGTCTGGCTCAGTAACTACGTTTTCGTTTTGGTAATCAGTTTCTTTCATCCGAGTTACATCAATTAGCTCACCGTCGTTTAGAATTTGATATCCAGGGTCAAAACAAGCAAGCCAATCGCCTACGTCTTCTGCACTGTATTCGGAGCAATCATTTTTTCAAATTTGTTCCAAGCTCTTTTTATCTGTGTGTTTTCATCAAATTCCGTGCATCCACCACCATAAAAAAAGTAATCTCTTTAATTAATTTTTTGATAATGAGCCACAATGCCTTCTTCATTTTCGTCTTCTATCAAAAACTTCCTCAATAGTAGTCTTTTGTAGTGTCACTTCATAGTTTCAATAACCGATTAGTCCATTGGCTGCAGCAAACTGGTAACGTTTGGCAATTGGTAAAGTGTTATAAAACGCCCGTTTTCTCTGTCAAGAAGGCTTTCTGTGGGGTGGATGGGTGCATTATCCAGAATCAACATAACCTTACTGCCTTCTTTTCCTATAGCCTTCTGATATTTTTTTACTTCAGGTATGTAAATTGAAAAAGAAAATAGCGGTCATCCAGCCCTTGAGTTTTGTAAAAGACGCGAAATAATTTTACATTTTTGAAAGTCCGGAAGCTTTTTGATTTGCCTATCAGCAGGAGAGGAATTTTGTGATTTCTTGTAGACTTGGCACAATACAGAACAGTAATACGGTCTTTGCTAACATTATGGCCAGAAACACTATATTCCCTTTCAGAAGCTGGAGTGGATCTTGGCAAAGCCTTCTAAATTAGACCAGACTCTTATTTACATTGAAAAATAATTTCATATTGCACAAAATAAAGCAAGATCAAGTGTTGTTAATGATGTTATTAGATTGTTATCAACTGCAAATTTACAAAAAATTACTATATTTAATTTTAATATACGTGTTGATGTTGTCAGATTTGCAACGGCTATATTGTAATTTGTAGTATTAGCAATTCATGTCTGGTAAAATCAATTACAATTTTTGTATTAAAACGTTTGCTTTATTATATTATATAACTGTGGATATTAATGTAGGAAAACTTGTTTGTAATTCAATGTTAAGTACCTAGTCAGATATTTTATATATATTTGAACGTGTTTAACACGGTTTGGAGTAAATCACCATCTCTCAATATACAATAACATTCCTTATCGTTTTCTCGTAAAAAAACAATATTTCTATACTTAACATAAGGCGTCTTAGACATTCAACAGCTGAATAAAACGAAAAACTGATTTATCGTCTATGTATTCTATTTACAATAATAAAGCAACATTGCATCTTCCTTTTTTTTAATAATTATCGAATTTACAACCATTTTTATTAGCGGCACAGACCACTTAAAAAGCGCTACGCCTAGTCGTGTATGATAATACGTTAGTTTCATATACAAACTATGTATATTTAATTTTTTTTTCATATCACGCATTAGTATTTCTAAAATATTGTTTTTAATTAATAATATTATTTACAATAGCGTCAAAATAAATCTATATGAATAATATGTACGAATGTGCTTGCAATTTGCAGTGAAGGCAAACATTTAGAGTATTTTTTTTTCGTTTAATATAAATATATTTGATGAACTTGCTCGTGTTTAAATGACTTTTGTACGTTTTAATGTAATCATAGAAGTATACACATAAACATGTACAGGCTGATTCGAAAAAAGTTGTCTGAGTTGTTTCAATAATACATGACAAATCTTAGGTATGTGCCCGTCTTTTTCAAATGATGTTTTGAGCAATGTGGATAAGTTACTTGACGTTTTTGCGTCCAGGTTTCGTGTGTTAAATTTAGTTACTTTTCATAATTAAAACAAATTAATTGAAGATATTATAGTGTGACTTTCAATTCTTTTATCTTAAGCTAAAACAGCAAATGTCAAAGTTCAATTTTTTTCTACCAAACTAAAATATCTCATATGAATAAAGTTTATTCCAAATCACTCAAAAGAAAGGACTTTTACTTGTATTAGCTTGCAATAAGTGATTTACCTAATTATATTAACTTGGCAAAGTTGTTTTCTTTCTCGAAATGCAGTGTTATTGACATTGGATGTTTCGTCGGTACATTTCTCGTATTATTTGTCAACTAATGTAGACCATTAGATATTCTAAAAATGCGGCACATGTCTAAAATGTGGCATATATTTACAAAGCGGGAATAGTCAATCTTTTCGATTCTCTTGCTATTAGAGAGTGTGAAAACTATTATAGTAACTTTTTTTTAAATTTAATGCACATTGTTAAAATATTTGTTGAACCACAAACATTCAAAAATAGAATTACATATTATAAAACCAATAAAAAACACAAGACACCAATGAAATCATAACAGACACATACATGATGTAGTAGTGAAGAACGAATGCTGGAAAAAATAATAAATATGAAGTAATATAGACGTGTTAGTATTACAGGAAAATAAACAGAAAAAAACCCAGCAATATGACAAATGAATAAGTGTATTTTTTTTATAATGGAATCGGGAAAAGCATTACAGTTTTATAGACAATAAAAACTTGAAAAGATTAGTACCAACGTTTCAGCCAAATTCAGGAAAATTGTGTGAAATAAGTAAAATTTGTATTACAAAGTCATAAGCGTCAAAGGTAGATAAAGACACTGAAACCAAAAACCTGTTTTATACACGAGTAGAAAGAACATCTAGAAAGCTACCAACATTAAATTTGACGATTGTCATAGGAGATCCAAACGCCAAAATCAGCAACGTGAGGACTTACAGGAAAATTACTTAAGAATTATGAGGACCTATTTTGGCCATAACATCATTAAAGAAGCTTGTCCAGCAACCAATGGGTATTAAAAAAAATTAATTCTTCATATCTTAGTTGAGAAAACCATGCAAGAATACAGGATATACGGATACAGACCATGTACTGTTAATAATGATACCATAATATTAGAAAAGTCAATGTTCTTTCAACGATATAGCGACCCGACTAAAGGTTAAATTTATTACTGGCAAGTACCTGAGGATAGTCAGAGATACGTTTTAAATGGTCGATATGCAAATGTGTAAATGCATCGTATTTAGGTATAATTCAATATTAGTACATTTCTTTTGTGTACAAAATATATACAATCATAAACAGTTGCAAAAGTTTTGTCGTTTCCACAAGAAAAAACACATCAAGATTGATTCGATAAAGATTATAAAGAAGCACTGGGAAGACAGGACGTGCTTGGACTAAATATTAGAAAAGTAAATACAAAACTTGAAAATATCAAAAATAGACAAGGTTAGTCGCGAAAATATGTCGGGAAAAGAAACGTGAATAAAAAATAGAATGGTGCAATCAGATGAATACAATGTATTTCATGATAAAGAGACTCATCCAAGATATTAAACAAAAAAGTATAATACAATAATATATACTCAGGAACATATTCATATAAAGGGGCTGCTACTTTAGTTTTCACAAGTGACCACTATGTGGCGCTGTTGAGATATGTCAATACTATTTTTGTAAAATTTGACATTTGTTAATTGTGATAATAGTGGCAGCTTAGAAATTGGATGACTAGTTTGTTTAGAGAACAAGAAAAAATGAGAATTTTACGTGAAGGTTTCTTAGGATGATTATTACAATTTCAGTGAAGATCTAATTCAACAGCTATGCAATCGCTTCGGTCAACTTTTGGTGATGAAGCACCATCAGGAATGTTGTGTGATATAGAGACAGGCTGAGGCCTATCGAAGGCTGCAGTAATTTCTTGTTAATTGATGTAATTGCAAGTAGCATAGCATCAGGTGACAAAACTCGAATATGTTTGTGTTAACCGAAAACTGAATAACAATTCACTGTCTGATTGTTCCAGAATGAACCAAATCCCACAAAAATTGTTCATCTACAAAGTATTTTCAAGAAAATAGTTGCTGTTTCTTTGATTATAAACACTAAAGGCGAAGATTTTGAAGAATAATAAATTTGTGCAAATTACCCAAATGTATTTAAAGGTGGAAATTACCTCCCTTTAATTACACACTAACCAAATACTACTTAATTAATTAATTTCTATATACAATTAGAAATGCGAAATTGCCCCACGTTCGTTGGGTGCCAAATAATTATGCTGAAGGTGCAAGATTGCATCACGAACGTTGGGCATCATATAATTAATATGGAAGTGCAAAATTGCCCCACGTTGGGCGCCATATAATTATGCTGTAACTCTTGCAAATTAACGATTGTATAACAATGATCCGAGGACTGCAAAAGCGGTCCTCGGATAAGAGACTATAGGATAAATTGGGAAAGGTGTGCAGAGTATTTCTTAGAATTACTCAATGATGGAGAGATATTAGCGACATGTTATACTCGAATTAAAGAAGGAATCTAAACATCCAAGAATTATTAGTTGCCAATAGAATAGCAGATAAATAATTTACAAAATAAGAGTTTCAAGTCTCGAATCTTGAATATGACATGCGACCTAGGTATAGAATAAGTAAGGGTGTATAGGTCGGTATGTCTGGGTCGGTGGTGTTCTAGTAGCGACATTTAATTGTTAATGAATTGTATTGTCTGTATCTTCTTTGGGAATAGTTGTTTTGGATTAAGGATTTGGTATATAGAGAATTTCCCGGACAGTGCTTTGGGTTCGGATACGGCAAAGGCTTTTTATTTATTAAGGAGTTAGTAATAGCTTGTTTTTGGAAAAGATTTATGTAGGTTTGTGGAATACGGAATGCCCAGTTTACCAATTTTCCGACGACATATTAGTACATCGAGGAAAGAAAGCGAATTGTTTGCCTCGATTTCCATTGTGATAAGGATATTGATGTGTTGAGAATTCAGAAATCAAAGGAAGTTTCGTTTATGTATCAGAAATGACATTTAGGATGAGATTATAAGCTAATAAGGAGTGTTCTTCGAAGGCTTGCATAAAAATGTTAGCGATCGAAGTGAATCCATGGTTGGGTCCACGTATTCCTAGTATTTGCCACAAAACTGGACACAGGAAGAAGTTAAGCAGATTTTCAGTCACGTTGTACCGATAATTTTGGGATACTTTCACACCAATATCAATATAATCCAGTTTTCTGCTAATAAATGCCGGTTTGTTTCAGATACACAGAACCAGCAATATTCCTGAAAATGCCCCTTAGGATAATGGGCGAAACGTGGGCAGCAGAAAAGAAAAAGACAAGCTTTTAGCCCAGAAAGAAAGAAGTCATTGTATAAAAGCAGTCATGTCTGTGCTTATTTTTGTGTTTGATTCTATTGTTAGAGCTTCTGTCTGGTTATCAATGTATTTTTTCTATTCCAATAAAATTAATAAATAATAATAAATCAATGAATTTTTTTATTTGTTTTTCAAATATAACATACTGATAATTTTATAGTAAATAAAAAAAATTAATAACAAAAAATATCTGCTGTTTAAAAATAAATTTGATGATGTAACAGCTTTAAAAAGAAATGATGTAACAACATGAAAATGGGTGTAATATATGTCCTATAATTTTAGCCTTTTTTTTTGATAGCAGACAAAGTACGTCACTACTTGTACATTCCGGCCAAAAAATACTAAATTACCAAATATCATAGCCTCTCGAGAATATATTGGGTTTGCTGTAATATGTATAATTTGTCGCATGTTGTCAAGTAGGTATTAATTTTTGGGGCATTTCTTTGCAAGTGTTATTCGCAAGTAAGAATATTTTGTAATTTAAAGTAATTTCATAACTAACCTAAAAATTAAAGGATTTGACAGATCGTGTAAAAAATAAACAAAACTGAAATTTGACAATTCAGTCGAAACGTCATAGTAACGTCGAATATCTCGTCTGTTATCGTAAAAAGCCTATAAAAAGTTTTCAAAGAAATGAATACAAACAGATTTATTTAATATTCACACTGCGTATATTCTGTTTTTTTTTTATTTTTTGCTCATGTAACTTGTATCACACATAGAAAATCTAACTGTATGTGTCTTGTCTTGTTAACACGAGCCAAGTTCATGAAAGAAATTCGTAGCTTATTTTCATTTTTATATGAATGAAATTCCATTTATCAAGGCTTCCTTAAAATTTACATAACACTTTTTGGCACAGCTACTTTACCAGTATGCAAGTTTAACATTTTCATTCTTTTCTTTTCTATCCCTTTCTTCGTGTACATCAGTAACGTTTTCTCTCGTATTTTTCCATTCTCCCTTAATTACATAATTATGTATTCTAGTTTTGTAATACTGCGTTTTTACAAAATAAATTGTACATATTTATAATAATTATACAATATCCTCTGTTTTCATTTTATTACAATAATAATAATTCGTGTATGTACACATTGCTTTTATACAAGATGATTGAACCAATAATATAACGTTTGACATCATTTATTATTGTTTTTCTTATTTATTTATTATTATTATTATAAATAAATCACCTGATAATTAGTTTTTATATAAATTTAGTGCCTCTCCCACTAGTATTTCGCTATTGGTGTCACCGATTGCCATACGGAGAACAAGGTAATGAATATATACAGTGTGACTCATTAGGTCTATGACACACTTTGAGAGATTAAAGCTGATTCACTTTTAAGCACAATCTTTTATATGAAGATAAGTTCAATCCGTCTTTGTTAAGGAGTTAGACGACTTTAAATATTTCTAATTAAATATGCTATAGCTAAGACAAAAGAGAAACAGAAAATATCTCCATACCAGGATTTGACGTCAGGGCCCCGATTCATAACTTGTGAAAACTGACATTTTGAGAGAAAAGTGGTGGGGGTTTTCCTGAAATTTTAAATATTGTATTCATGATATTGAGAGATAGATCTTTTCCCCTGAAAATCTGTGCGAAATACATCGTTTGCAAAAAGCTGCTTTTAGATTAATTTTTACTAATTAAAAAAGGTACATTACAGCTTTTGACTGTTGCAGATTTTTGAGATAATGCATTTTGATATGAAAAAAAATCATTGTAACAATTAAAACTGGTTTTAACATTTAAACGTTATTTTAAAATTGTATTGCTTAAAACTTATGAAGTATGTGCGCCAAAGATTACAGCGCCCTCGCCAGACGTAGTTGCCATATTTACTAATCGTAAACACGGGTAACGATTTGTATCTCTAAATGAAATCGAAATGAATGATCAAAATTGATTGACATGGCCACCTGTAACTTTGCAATAAGTTTCTCGTTGTGCTACAGCATAAAAATTAACTTGCAAATTATAAAAACTTCAAAGTATACATATACGAATTAATTCGTATATGAAAATGAATGAATACACATCTACACCAAGCTGGTATTGCAAACAACAACGTACAGACAGCTGTTTCGATCTTACATAGATCTCATCAGTGTACGAGCGTGCTATTCACAATGCCGTACAAACTTGGACTACCTGCAAATATAGTCGATATACGTACCAAATGCCTATGAGGGATTCCCAGCGGCATCTGTGACCCAAGCGCTACAACGCAATGTAGTGATCTACAGTTGCCCGCTGTAGTAGTTGTACTGCTGAGGGTTCATCATTGCCTTGCGTTGTCGCGGTTGGGTAACAGAAGCCGCTGGGAATCCCTCATAGGCATTTAGTACGTATATCGACTATATTTGCAGGTAGTCCAAGTTTGTAAGGCATTGTGAACAGCACGCTCGTACACTGATGAGATCTATGTAAAATCGAAACAGCTGTCTGTACGATGTTGTTTGCAATGCCAGCTTGGTGTAGATGTGCATTTATACATATTCATATACGAATAAATAACAAATGTACATAACCTCACATAACTATTCGATGCACAAAAGTTTTGAAATAGAATATATTTGGCATTGCAACCGAAATGCCTAATTGAGTACTACATATGCATTAATTTAGGGGGGGGGCAGATGAAGACAATATTTTCTTGGTCAACAAGTATTAAATGATATCGTTCAAGTAGAAGAACTATATCAACGTGTTCGAAGTCGTTTTTGTACTCGGGATAATACCTACACACTATCTGTTATTAACTTTATAAAATTATAGGCATTAACTTAATTTATCATAGACTTACTATTGAGTTATATTTTAGGTAAAATGTTCTGTTAAAATTTGCATTAGCTTTCATCTCCCAAAGTTTATAGTACACCACATAAATCACTCTGTATATCTTTGTGTGTTTGTCCTGTTTCTTCATTAGTATTGTTCTACGTATGACAATATAATATGCACAATTAACCATTTGTTTTTGTAAATATGTATGCGTGTGTTTCACGATGAAAGCGATTTCTAAAGCTGTACACAACAAGTAACAAGTTGTAATGATTTTGATGTTCGTAAATACAATGGTCGCAATGCATATTATATGTATATCTAAAGAAAATTGATTTTCTTTGTTTGTACTCGTACATAAATATCAATAAGTATCATTTTAAATCAAATTGTTTTTTTAAATACGTTACTAATTTATCGCCTATTCAGATTTAGTAAACATTCAGACAATCATACTTAGTACTTATATTGCGTGAAAAAGAATAACAATAGATTAAAATTCACTGACTGTTTATGACAGAAGATAGATTCAATGTGGAGTATTTCGCCATCTCAAAATTTAATTTAATTAATTCGTATCTTGTTTTACTAGGAAAACCAATTAACTCTTCCTGAATATAAAAATGTCAAAGATTAATATTAGAATGTTAAAGATCAGAATGGGATCAGTTTTGAGCATTTGTATATATTAGTGTCATGTACATAGTCGCCCAAAGATTCTACACACTGGCAATCAACTTTGAAATATAGGGGTTATCAAAAAACATCATTAAAGGGAATTGTTTCATAAATCATTCTTCATAGTAACATAAATATCAATTTGTCTTTCCTTCTTTTTTGCTATTAAAGCCATCTTATTGTAATAGCTTTTTGTTTGAATCAAGGGCGGTTTCTTTTATATACATGATGTCATGTTTTTTTGGAAGGATAACGTTAGAAAATTACGTTTGAAGTTTAGTTTTAATTCATTAATAATAGTTAAAATTTAGTACAAAGAGTTTGATGTTAAATGGAATTACTTTGAATTTTTTTTTTACTTAAGAGGGGCGTTTACGAAAATTAAGGCATCGCCGTTTCGCATTTTTTAAACTCATTTTGTAATTTTAGATTGTCAAATTTGGGTTAGTGATGCAAAAGGCATCAATTTATAATGTCAAGGTCCGTTTTTGTATTAATTTATTTTCTTAAGAAAGTTATGTGTTTTAGAAATAACCACAAAAATGCATGAATTTGATTAATGTCTATTAACTAAGGCTGGTACACAAAAGAAAAAAAATGACCTCTACGCGCCAGCTGCACATTTGATGTACGATATAAAGAAAAAATCAAATTTATGTAATTATTTTTAAAGATAAAAAACATTAAACAGTAAACATTGTCACACATATTTTACACGGGGTTTTTCCAAGCTAATCGCGTCGTCTATCTCCACTTTACGGTATCTCTACCGGTCTAGCGAAGACGAAAATCTATCGGAATCGGTCGGCTATTGCAGACTTAAATGCGAGTGACAGTTTAATTACAAACTGTCACATGCATTTAAATGTCATATATACCTATAATATTCGAGTGTATAATAATATAACAGTTGTGGGCAAGCGAAAATGGGCTTATTATAAAACATCAACAACATCAACAGTTTCGTAAGTACTCATTCTTTATACATTATGTTTCCTATCTATAGTATTTCTTTATCTATGACAGAATTTGTGAATAAAACCGAAGCGCTGTGACAGAACCGAATATCGTCAACCTCCACCTACTTACACCCCATTGCGCCTACCCGTCCCGCGAGTAATATAAGTTGCATAAGTTTCTATTTGTTGGTAAACGCCACTCTTAAGGAGAAATGCAATCATTACTACGTTGATAGTAGCCAATGGATAATTATCGTTTATGACAACATGATGTTACATATATCAAATTTTCTTGACGTTATCTAAAATTATGAGTAATTCACAAAATTATTGAACAAAAATACACCAAAAAACAGAGTTAATGAATTTTTAACTATGACCACGTGGAAAACATTTATGGAATTTTCCTATACCAGGAAAAAATATAAGTTGAATGGATATAAAATATTAATACTCAATGATTGGGTAATATGAATCAGAGGGATGATGGCCTATCGGATATCTTGGCCGTGCCTTACTTATGGTTGGTCCTGTATAAGTAGCGATAGTGACTTATTTTAAAATTCAAATATGTTTTAGTTATTTTATTTTTGGAAGCATGCTGCCACGTGTATATTATTAATGAATTGCCGATATGTATTGAAAAATTCGTGTTTTCCTTTTTTAATTCAGATCTCCATCTGTCATCTTTATTACATTATCTATGGAATTTTCTAACGATTCCGTAATGTCATATTTTTAGCCCTCACCATAAGTTATCCCCGGCGATGTTAGGTTTATTATGTATGCGAACGTCTTTTCTTGACTTAAGCTGTGTAAATTTATTTTTTGGAAATTGTCTTGTAATTAATCGATGATGCAAACACATGGCTTTATTATCTCGTTTGAGTGCCGGATTTATGAATTTTTGACAATTATCCGCCTGGATGTTGCAAGATTTTCAATCAGACTGGTAAAATATTTCATACTCGATGAGATTTCGTTCTGATCATTGTTTGTGAGTAACTTTGGATGTTTTAATTGCAAATTCGCATTTTTCTCTCTTATGTTTTTGCATAGCTGCTCCTGCTAGATGTCAATACACAGCTCAGTTCGCCTGTGAAAATTCGTTTCAAATTTCATTATAGCCGAGATACCGCCATTCCTAATCTCGTCGGATAGAGGTGTGCATTTTTAATGCCGATGAAAACTCTTCTGGTGCTTGTCTGTCTGCGTGTTCTGTGTATCAAGGTAAGTACGTCATTTGGCAATGTTAAGGTAGACCCTAACCACTGATGTATGTTCCATGGACGAATGAGAATACCTTTCGCAAAGAGTGATTTTGAAGTGGCACATTAGTGGCGGATGCTTAAATTTAATAGGGGTTATGTAGTGATATTTCGAACTCTCAAAATTATCTTGTTAATTTTGGGGGTTAGTAATAGCGAATTCTTGATTAACTCAATGTTTTATTAGGTTATATTACCTTTTAACCCTAATAACAATTAATATTGTAATCTCACCTTCTTTTAATCATTTTTTTTTGCAATTGCATTTTACGTCTAAAAAACTTATTCACTATAATAATAATAATATAGTAATTAATCAAGTTTTCTCCCTCGTCAGGGATGACATCAATCAATATTTCATATGCTTAGTAGTAATTTGAATTGCTTACTTTGCTTAACACCTAGTTATAATTGATTTGTCGAGGAACACCGTCCGTGTTTCTTCGCGGTGACTTGTGTCATTGGATCACGTTGTTAAATTAATTTAGGCACGATTTCGTAATCATACTGGTTGTTACTATCGCCCTTTTCTGACTCGTATTAAATTTTGTATATTTTGTAATTAACCTGTAAGGCATAGGAGATCTCATACGCCACTTATTTTTCTTTACTACGCTTGTTAGACTTAACTTCTTTAAAGAATTGTCTTATCCTTTTTTATATTCTAAATTCACGTAAAAAATTACAGCCCTAAACTACTTGTCTGGATCTCATCAAAGGTTTTTTTTTGTATTTAATTTCGATTTACTATTGTAAATAAACATGTGATTTGTTGTTTGAATGTTTTTTCCGAGAGATTCCTCTGTTTTCTCTAAATTTCTCTGATTACCTCATGGCCAGGAAAACTAACCAGGGATCGTTTAGCTAGTGAACTAAACCCACGGCCGATCTCCATTACAAGACTACTTCACCATAAGGGGGTTAATTAACGGGTAAGAGTATTTTAAAGTTTGACCGCTGACTACTTGCCTGTTTCATGGTCGCGCCATAGTTCCACTCCAACATCAAGTAAAGCGATGCACAAGCTTACTGTGTGTTGTGGTTAGAATTTAATTTGCATCCCTGTAGGTTGAGAGGGCCGTAGCATATTTCGTTAATGGATGGAGTGTAGACAAAGAGATAGTGGTGGTGACAACACGAAAGAGAGGTAATTTTATGTTTTGTCTTTAATCAGCTGGCCAATTAAATTCCAAATGTCTAAACCGTCAATACATAACCGTGTGTAAGTTTCATAGTATTAGTCACAGTTTTTATATGTATTTTCCTTTATTATGATTATTATTTCTTTTAATTTAGTTATATAAGTTTATATAATGTATAGTGACGGGTATGAATTTTGTAGTGTATAGGACATCTCATTATTTTTTTTACAGTTAGAATTTGTTGATTATTTTCGTTTATAATTACAAACTTTTATGTTTATTGATCAAATACGTACATAGTATTTTTTAAATATGAATGTTTGACGATTAATTTATTAATGATATTACACAAGAAATAGATAATAAAAAGTGAGCAATCATAGGGACTTTTTCTTTGTAATTTTTCGAAAATTGTACTGTTTCAACAAAGAAAATCAACTTTATACCTACAACAACTACGGCATTATACACGTAATTAATTATGACAATTCAATTACTAATATAACGCTCTGATGATACCTAATGATATGTAGGCGGTTTCTTTTTGCTTCAGTCGGTGAACTGACTTGGCCCTGGCGGGTCACTAGGAGGGAGGCTAAGCAAATGTTAAGCTTCCAAGAAGATGAGAGCCGTCGGTTTCGGTTCTAGATTGCTCTTTTTAGCCTCTACCACTAGGAACTCGATATCTTCGCGATCCCTTCTCGCGAAGGATTCCGCTATTAATCTCGCCACATCTTGGTGCTGAAGACCCTCCACCCTGGTGCCGTCCACTTGCAGTATCAACTGTCCTACTTCGAGACCACCCGCACTGTACGCCGCACCATTTTCCTGGAATCACAACAGTTGTGGTAGGTATATGTTAACATGAAAGTCGTAAGTCCACATGTGCGGTATTTCATAATAAATCAACATTAAATATGAAAATAGAACAAAATTATTTAGAATATTAAAGATATATGGATAAATGAAACATACTGGTTAAAATTGCACTACGTTCGATATAAAAAAATGAGGTGTGTCCACCACACGACTTTCTTATACGTATGAGCGTTTCAAATTATAGAATTTTTAGAATTTTTTTTTACAAAAATTATTCAAAATCCTATTCTAAGTACTTCTATTGTCTTAATAAATCCCTATAGAATACATACTTTGCAAGATATTATAAAAAAGTGCTACTCACTAAGAGTAAAAGTGGTACTTGCGGTACGAATTTTGAAATTTCATTTATACAAAAAACATTGCAAATCTAACCGTAAGTACTTTTATACTCTTGATAAATATATACAAAATACGACATATTTGCAAAAAGTCGCTATTCGGTAAGAGTAAAAGTGTTACTTCCGGTCCGAATTTTGAAATTTTTTTTATACAAAAGATATTTAAAATTATGTTTTAAATACTTTTATACTCGTAATGTACCTGCCTAGAAGCATGACTTGCGGGATATTCGCAAAAAACTAATTTTCGATAAAAGTAAAAGATCTACTTCCGGTAGAAATTTCGAAAAAAATGTTTAATACAATTTTTCTCAAATTTAATTTTGAGTACATTTGAATTCTTTATAAATTTGTTTAAACTTAGTAATTGACGAAATATTTGCAAAATTCGATTTTTTCAACTAGTACTTCCGGTCTACCGATTTTACTAAAAAACTAATCAGATCTCCAGAGGGAGATTATACACGTAAATACAAAATTTGGAATAGATATCTACAGCGGTTTGATCGCTATCGTGGCCACACACACACACACACACACACATATACACATTTTTTAAAAACCACTTTTTTGGTCAGGGGACTTCAAAACGTGGACATCTGCAAAAATCTCAAGGTCGAAAATTTTTGTCATCACAATACTTCCTTATACTACGTGTAAGAAAGTAAAAAATATGATCGCAAATAAACTCTTCATGTCGTAATATGTACAGGTATATGCAGGGTGTACCACTTAAAACTCCCAGGTCTAATATCTCGGAAACGGATAAAGATATTTGAATTTTGTAAAAAGTAGTTACTAAAGAATGTGATCGACTCTAGTTTGCTCTCACAATTGTGTTTTATTATGTGACGATATAGATGGCGCTGCGATGAAAAGAATTTTTTTGATTGCCACAATCTTCATTTGTTTTTTATTTGAAAGAGTATTAAAATTAATGTAAATTTTAGTATTTGTGTTAGTTTCCAAAATTTAACGGTTTCATAGATATCCTTGTTTAAAGAAAGTAAGAGTAATTTTAAATTTTTGTCTTTATTTTGTTTAAATATTTAATTTGTAGGGAAAAATAGCAGTAAACATATTCACAATGCTTGCTATTATAGTTACTTCACAATTTAAATTTTATAGTTAGTTCCTTTTTATAAATTCTACTTCATAGGCACCCATAGGTATGTAGGAAGAAAAGCATTCATGTCTGTGTTAGATATATCATGCGATCATTTAAATTCTAAATTATAGCAGGCGGGATTTTTTTATTAGGTTGTCCAGAATGTCAATTATTGATTAATTAACATTATGAAACGTCACTTTGACAATTCAAATTGTAAATTAGTACTTATATACCAACTTAATTTAAATTTCACAGCCTGCTCTAATTTAGAATTTAAATGATCGCGCGGTATGTATGCTTGCTTTGATTATTTAGGAAATATTTTGACATTAGCACACATTAGTGACATTTGCTTGATTATTAATTGTCTTTATAATTAGCTTCATTCAAACATTTACTCACTTTGCGTATAAAGTTCATTTAGTGCACCATTTAAGAATAGGTGATAATCACCGCAGACTCGATTTTCTGGCAGAATTTTCTGTCATGTTAGCGGAAAACAACTTTATGAATCAGATCATGTGGAATGACGAATGTACAATAGTACTTTAACTGAATAAATAAAATACTAATAGTACTTTAATTAAGCATAATGCTCGATATTGGTCAGAAGATAATCCTAGGTGGATAAGGCAAACCAGAAATCCAACAGTTTTTGGCGTTAACGTTTGGTGCGGAATTTTAAACGGATATATCTTAGGCCCCCACTTTTATCATGAAACATTCATTGGTGTGCGCTACTTACATTTCCTGCAGAATGAGTTACCACTACTTTTGGAAGATGTACCTATACAGCTGCGAAATAATATGTGGTTACATCAAGACGGGACACCTGCTCATAATGCCAACATAGTTACTGACTATTTTAATCAAATGTTCCCACGTCATTCGATTGGTACTAATGGCGTTCTTAGGTGGCCGGATCTAACCCCGTTAGATTTTTTCTTGTGGGGCTACTTGAAAGCTGAAGTTTACAAGGAACCCATAACAGATATTGGCTACCTTTATAATAAAATTTAAGCAAGTGTTCAAAAAATTAGTAGAAATTTGCGGAAGAGAACTAATAAGGCGATATACGTTATGTAGCAATCAAAAAGGCAACATCTTTGTTAGTTATATTTGATTCTTTTAAGTTTTTAAACAAAATAACGACAAAACTTTAAAATTACTCTTACGTTCTTTAAACACGAATATCTATAAAACCGTTAAATTTTGGAAATTAACACAAATAATAAAATTTACATTAATTTTAATACTCTTTCAAATAAAAAACAAATGAAGATTGTGGCGATCAAAAAAATTCTTTTCATCGCAGCGCCATCTATATCTTCACATAATAAAACACAATTGTGAGAGCAAACTAGAGTCGATCACATTCTTTAGTAACTACTTTTTACAAAATTCAAATATCTTTATCCGTTTCCGAGATATTCGACCTGGGAGTTTTAAGTGGTACACCCTGTATATATATATATATATATATACATCTTTATATCCAAACTGAGCCAAATCGAATTTCATACTATCCTGATCCAGCTATAAATAAGGTATTTAGAGTCTCATTTGACGCATATATCTGATGAATAGTACCTTTGTTGCTTAGTGTGCAAAAGTATACATTAAAAACAGAAAAAAATAAACTACATATTTATACAAAATAAATAATACGTTTCTGAACCAATAGCTTTAGGTTATCCTGAACCAGTTTGTATATATTTTAATAAAGATAATGCCATTCTGATCCACATCCAGTTTTGAGATGAATAAGGCTTTTTTTTTTATGTGAACAGTAAAAGCAATAGAAGTACTACATTATAATATTTAATAGGAAGGTGAGTTTTCATATTATTGTGGAATGGTAAGTTTTTGTGCAGCGTAGTTTTACGGTGGCCAATATATTTTCTTTTCTGTCTGAATTAATAGGCATAAAAGAAAATATTTTATAAAGAGAAGGTACAGGTGAGTCATCTCCGCGGGGAAGCCTGATTGCGATTTTTAAGGAATGATTTCGAAGCCGTTTTTGCTTGTGATAGCCACTCATTAGGAGTACCTTTTAAATTTATTTTATATTATATAGAGTGTTCCATAACTTGATGGCTGACCATAGTAATAGTTCTTTAAAATTATATATTAGTGGAAAACTTAAATTTTAGACCTACACTATCTTATAACTTATTGACTAAGAATTATACAAAGAATACAAAAATGTAATAATATAGAGGATGTTTCATTTAATAAACTATAGCTATGGTCAACCGCCAAGTTATGTGTATAATACAAGATAAACTTAAAATGTACCCTAATTAGTGGCAATCATAGGAAAAAAAGCGCTTCAAAATATCTTTTCTCGTAAAGTTACAGTCTGGCTTCCCCGCGAAGATGACTCACCCTTATACAGGTGCCCATTTTATGGGTAACTTTCTTAATATTGGAGACACAGGATTGGCTAAATTAACGATGTTGAAATTTGAGGAGTAGTTGATCGTATTTTCGATTTAAAATTTATTCTCAACTTTTGAAGATATTATTAAAAAATTGAAAATTGCCGAACTTTTCAATTACACATATCTTCGTAACTATTGAAGATAGAACTAATATAAAAATGGTATCTGGTAGTAATTTTTACGTAGAATTTAATAATCTTAGCTAGAAATTCATATGGCACACTTTAGTAACAAGATATAACGTAAACTTATGTTTTTTTTAATTGGCATTATTGTTTGCTATATATGACTTCATTAAAATGCTTGTTTTTTTCTGATTTTATAGATATAAGGTTTGGCATGGTAATCTTTTTAAATTTTTTATTATAGCGAGAGTAATTCAATTACTCTAAATTTTTGAGGAAATAATGAGCAAGCAAAGTTTGCTAAACTATTTTAATTGCGAGCTGGCATTAAAATAGTGTAATTCTGAGTGAAAAGGTTATAAGATAGTATACGCCTAAAATTTAGGATTTTCGACTTACTGCCATTTTTTTGAAAAATGCAATGTTTTGATAAAATTATATATCTCGTAACGACGTATTAGATGGACACAAACATATACGCAATTACTAATTGAATTTGCAAACTGAATTAAAGTTACATAACATTTTTTTGTCTAAAAGTTTTCTTTTTCAAATAGAATATCCTGTATATCGGTTCATTTTTGAATTGTTTACTAAATTTGATGGAATGTCAAAGAGATTATTTATTAGCCCAGAGAGTGTACCAGCAGCGTTACCCTGACAGAAGTCCCAAAATAGATGCCTTTAGAAGAGTAATGGATACCTTCATTACCACTGGTAGTATTGCAAATTCAAAACCAAGTAAACTTAAATATTTGGTTAATGATAAAGATCAAGTTTCATTCATTGTTATGACAATAACAGAAAATCAACACGTCAGTATGCAAACCATCGTTGCAAGGGACTTAAAATGAAATATCGTCCATAATGCACCCATCACTTTAAAGTTCGGAGAATGATCTGCCAATATGCAATAATTAAAATGAATGCCCCGGCAGTTACTTTTGATAGTGTGTTATTTGAGGACGAAGCTGGTTACTGCAGTAACGAAATAGTTAACAAAGGTAATTTACATTACTGTTCAAAGCAAAACCCTTACTTCACTAATAAATAGATCATCAACATAGGGTGGCATTCATGGGGATTGGATGATAGGCCTGCATTTACTTGAAGGTAGTGCATATTAACGGAGAAGCATATAAGTAATTTCTATCAAGCAGTTTAGTGGAATTTTTAGAAGATGTTCCGCTAAATTTACGAAGAGACGTAGATACAACAAGACGGCAAATCCCCACATTCTATGCTACAGACACGAAATATTCTATAATGAAATGTTTTCAACGAAGTGGCTAGCCCGTGGGTCTTCAGACATCAAAAAAAATATATTTTTTTTATAGGGATATGTAAAAGAGCAAATATAAAGTATACTTTCTTGTAACCAAGAAAGAAGTTATGAGGGAACATATTCGACAAATATTTAGAAATATAAGTACTCAATGCCTCATTAAAGTCGATTTATTATTTTGGAAGCATGTTAAAAAGAAATTATAAATGAATTTGAATTTCAATTTTTACTTATTTCAATGTTCATATTTAATGTTATTTTATAATTTATGTCCCACTAATTATTCATCCATTCACATAAAATTTCCTGTTTCTACACCTGCTAAAATCAAGTTATTAATTTGTTTGGTTTTCAGCTTTGTTTATTGTGCCATATTATACATATTCTTTGAATTATATTGCTGTATTGTAAATAAGATATATCCATTTTTTTGTCATTACCCCAATACATAAAAATCTTACCTCTAAGCTCATTTTTAGTCATTATAAAATCAAACTTGGCAACTGAAAAGCAACTTATTAAATGTCATTCATTTTAATAAGTTGCTACATGTTTTTGGTGGGAAATTTGGTAAGCAATTCAAAAATAAACTGATATACAGTGTTACATTTGAAAAAATTCACTTATAGACAAAAATATGTTACTGTAGATTTTATCGTTTTCTGCAAATTCAATTAGTATGTAATTGCAAAAAAATAAAACATGTTTTATTATGAACAAAACTACCAAAGATTGTGTTCATCCAACATGTCGTTTTCGAGAAATATAATTTTATAAAAACATTGAATTTTTCAAAAAAAATGTAATAAATCGAAAGTTTTAAATTTTAGGCCTATACTATCATATAACTTTTTCACTAAGAATTATACGGGAATACAAAAATGTAATAATATATAGGTTATTCCATTTAAAAAACTATAACTATGGTCAGTCACCAAGTTTTAAAACACTCTATATAGCAAGAAAGCCTTTTCGAAATATCTATTTCATAAAGTCACAATCTGCCTTCCCCGCGGATATGACTCAGCCTGTATATAAGCATTGAAAAATGTTAACACTAAGTAATTCAGAGTAAGAACAGCATTAAGTTTGCTTTTTTATAAGAATTTATTCTTTTACATGAAAGAGAATTTGCCCTATTGACTGACATATCTTTCCTAAAAATTTCATTATCTATACTTATTTTGACTGACTCTCTTTGTTGCAAGAGATACCAACAAAGCACCTCTACTAATCATTTTGTTCAATATATGAGAAAACACACTTCAACACAAAATTACGCCAGGCACACTAACATATAAATATTGCGAAATCGGGGAACACCGCATGCTTCAGGATTGCTGTTATACAGATATACAAATAGAGTCTACTACAGCGCCCTCAAGATATGGCGCGGAAAAGGCTGGAACTTAAAATCGACGATTCGTACAAAAATGAACCTTTTTAAAATTTATTCACACACGTTATGATGTCACCACTAGCGACTTTATAATAGTCTCCAATCCTGAACCATATATATGGTTCAGTTTTGTCAGGAAGGTTCAGGATAAACTGCTCGTAAACATACGTTTGGTTCAGCATCATACTAAAGAGCTATATATATATATATATATATATATATATATATATATATATACATGGTGACAAAAAAACTAGTCACTCGGTGTTTGTTTAACCATATTTTATACAAATATTTACTGCTTTGAAAATAATAAATGATAATAAAAAAGTAGCAAACAAACAATAAATACATACGTATACACAGATCCCCTATGGCTAATGTTACTTGACACATGCGGTATGTATAAGAAAGTCGTGTGGTGCCCACACCTCATTTTTTCTTAGTAAAGACAGACAAAAACAACGAAACTTCTTGGATGTGAACCAAATTTCGTCCAGTGAACATCAAAATGTCGCAGCATCTTGACAAAACAAAGATTGGCGATCGTCACTTGTTTTCATCATGGTTATACTATAAATAGTGCCCTTCTATATCAAAATTAACATAATACTCACAAGCAAGGTCTTTTACTTGTGCGTCTTATTTCTTTTCATGTGTGTATTATCAAAATAATATGTACTGCAACAGGATATCTAAAGCAGATGTTCAGTATTATAAATTATAGACTACTTATTCAAATACATGGTCACATTTATAATATGAAATAATAATTACACCTTTCGGCACATTAATCAGTAACTTCCAATATCTAAAATCTCAAATTTCAACGCCGTCTGAGTTAAATTCAGACAATACGAGAGACATGGACGGTCCACGGACGGCGAAGAAATTATGTGTCGACATGATTCGAAATCCAATTATCACATCCTTTTATAATAACTATAATAAACTGGTCCGTAAATGAGTTCGACCAGGAGATCTCTCTTTGCGATATTAACAACTCACTACTAACTACCCGTGCGTGACGATTTTAGAAAATTGAACATTAAGGGTCATCCGTACAGGTGACGTTCTGCGAGGAATCGACAGAATTAGTTTTAATTAAATATTTCGTTCATCCGTCACAAAGGGAACTTTACACGAAGCTACAGTGGTACGAGGACTGCTGGAAATATTTCTGGAAGCGATATAAAAATACCAGTGAACCACTGAAAGTTTCACTGTAAAGTTTGCCAACGAAGTATCTTTCGGTTTTGAAGTGACAGATACAAATTGAGGTTATGTTATTATTTTGTGCTTGACCAAATAAAAAAGGATAAAGAAACTGGTTGTGCATGTAATGGTACAGGCCATTTTCACATATTGAATCATTTAATTAATCATACTTTTATTATTTTTTTCAAAACATTTAAAATCAATGAATATATTATTGTAATGTTAATTCACAAAGTCATAAGTTTTATTTTGTATTTATGTATAAGTTCAGTGGCTCCTAAACTTCCCTGTTTATTTAAGATTGGTGTTGTGTTCACCCGTAACTAGGTGTGTGAAAAAGTATCAGGAAAGCCCGGACTATTTTTGAGAGCGGGGAATCACAGGCGTCCACTTATAAAAAGCAAATACGTGCTGCGAAGGAAGAGTCGAAAGTTAGACTTTGTGTCGGAAGGCGAACTCAGAATATAGACTCCTGTAGTGAGTCAGCTACAGCTAGAAATGTTGTGGTTAATTGCAATTTAAATAAAGAATCGATAAATCAGTATAAAAAGTTTATCGATCCCAGTAATTAATAAAACAGCGGTTGAATAAAAGTAAAAACTTGTAAAATTAACCGCATATTGAATATACATATTAAATGTTCAAAGTGTGGTATCTTTGTGATAAAGATATTGTGCTCCGATTGGCAGAGTAAGCTGATTCTTCACGTCTTGTTCGTGAACAAAGAAGAGTCAGCGGGAAAGAGCCGCATAAAGAAGAGAGAAGACAGAAGAAGTGTTAATATAAGGTATTAATTAAATGATAACAATTAATGTATGTCAATGTATTTTGAGAATAAAGAATTAAACATTACAAATCCATTTCAAATAGAGACGAAATAAATAAAAATATATGTCAAATAAACATCGTCTCCGTAATATAAAGTGTAAGGTAATTCAATACGTCTCAGTATTGTGTTGTACGCATATAAATATATACGAATTTTCTGTAGCCTAAGTTGTTATCTCTTGCTACATTGACATTTTGAAATAATGAATAATACACATAAATATTATTCAATGTAATTATTACAAAGTTGTATTTAAACTATTTGTGAATTTGTTTCTTTGTTGTATAAAAGTAGTATATTGTATCAGATTTTTCTGTGTTTGTAAAACATATAAAATCATTGGTTTTGAATATAATTCTTGTTTAAATTTTAAAATGCTATTTTTTTTATATATATGAACATCTAATAAATGATTTAGGAACTTTTTCGTTTGATGAAAATTTTCGACCCCGAGATTTTTGCGGATGTTCACGTTTTGAGGTGCCCTGATACCGAAAAAGTGGTTTTTGAAAAATGTCTGTCAGTGTGTCAGTGTGTGTCTGTCTGTGTGTCACCACGATACCAGTCAAACCGCTACAGGTATCAATTCCAAATTTTGTATTTATAAGTACAATCTCCCTCTTCAGATCTGATTAGATTTTCTGTAAAATCGACAGACCGGAAGTAGTAGTTTACTTCTGTGAAAAAATCGAATTTTGCCAATATTTCGTCAACTACTAAGTTTAAACAAATTTATAAAGTATTCATATGCACTCAAAATTGAATTTAGGAAGAATTTTATTAAAAAAGTTTTTCGAAATTCCTACCGGAAACAAATCTTTTACTCTTATCGAAAATCAGTTTTTTGCGTTTATTTCGCAAGTTATGCTTTTTAGGCAGGTACGTTACGAATATAAAAGTATTTAGAACTTAATTTTCAATACCTTTTGTGTAAAAAAAATTCAAAATTCGGACCGGAAGTAATACTTTTACTCTTATCGAATAGCGTTTTTTTGCAAATATGTCGTAAATTATACATTTTATATATATTTTTCAAGAGTACAAAAGTATTTAGAGCTAGATTTCCAATGTCTTTTGTGTACATAAAATTTCAAAATTCGGACCGGAAGTATAACTTTCACTCTTAGCGAGTAGCACATTTTATAGAAATTTATTAAGAGAATAGAAGAACTTAGAATAGGATTTTGATTAATTTTTTTATGGGAAAATTCTTAAAATTCTATCATTTGAAACGCTGATACATATAAGAAAGTAGTGTGGTGGCCACACCTAACTGCTTTTTTGCAACTATGTGTACATGGCAACTCTACTATGCACTATTCAGGTCCCCGCACTTTTCCCCATTCGTTACTAGCCTTGTAGAATGGGAGAGTCGATCATTTTGTTGTGGTAGGGCTTTTTATATCGCCTAGAAAACTTTTCGGTCGTGTAATGGTAATTTTAGTTGTGAAGGGATATTTTATAGTGTGCGAAAGACTTTACAATCGTGAATCCCATTTCTAAGTTGTGCTATAAACTTTTGTTGTTGTGAAAAAACGGTTTTTGCCGTAAGAAATCTTTTTCGTAGTGAAAATTCTTTTTTTTTCGTGAGCATCTTTTTCGGACATTCAGTAAGTGGTAAGTTCTAAATTACTAGTAATAAAGGTACTCAACATTATGCAATAATTTTTGCATAAGATTAATATCGAGATTACTCTGTTCAATTATAAATTACACATAATCGATGCATAAATAACTTCTATATAACAATGTCCTCAGGGTTAGTACAGATGGGTGAACAGGGAAAATACCAACCATTTTACTGCTATCTTACTGAAATTAATACTGTAATTCAGTGCGTTTCAAAATCACATCGAATTAAACACATTATAATATCTCTGAAGTGCAATTTACGTTCATTACTAATAATGGCGGAATTTAAATAACGACATTTACCGTTGTGCCGGAGTAGCACGAGGAAAAACAACAAGGTGCAGGTATCGTAATAAAGCTTGATATTAAAACGTTGCTTTAGAACGTAAAACGGAAGTCGTTTTGCAGAGAACGTAGAAGCACTACGTGTTGTGCCTGGTAGATGAAGCAAATTACTTTTTGCTTTTATAAAAAACGCTTGTTTTACATACGCCTGCAATTTTGTTGTGAATATGTTCTGCTATTGAAAATAATTGTAAGTGTAAACGGTAGGTATATGGAGTTGACAAAAAGTTCTGCACATCGGTAATTAGTTTGATGAACATATTATTTGAAAAATTAAAAAACAAACACTTGAAGTGTGTCATATTAAATTGTAAAACAACGTATTCCTGTTTTTAATATTGAAAGTGTTATTGGTGTCATTCAATTTGATTGTTTTGACACGAGCTAGGACGTTTGTGGCGAGGATAAATAACACACTAACCATGATGATTTGCCATACACTTAGGAGGCGGACGTCCCAAGTTTAAACTACGACGGAGTTAAAACGGAGCAAAGAAATAATGTGTGTTGTTTACATTATTTCTGAATAGCATTATTCATATGGTGAATTGCAACATCTGTTGTTTACTTGAAAAGTTACTAAAAAGGACAACAAAAAATCCCATCAAAAAAGGAATTTATGAGTAAAATCCTTACTTCATCGGCGTAGGTAGAAGGGTGACGAGTTTTTAAAATTTATTATATTTATCTTTTATTTCGTAAAATAAATAAAGTTATATATGTGTATACCTATTCATACTTACGTTAGTTTCGTTTTTTCATTGTTTTGACTGTTAATTACGTACTTCGTAATTTTTGTAATAGTTCCTGTTTAATACCGGTTCATTGAATCTACTTCTCCCATTTATATCGACGTAAGTGTGCATTGGATTTTGTTAAGTTTTAATAACATACGCATACATTTTTAGTTATCATTTATTTAGATCTAGAACATTGTTTATGTTACTATGATATGGAAGAATGTCGAGAATGGCATCGTAAAACAATGGCAAGTTGGATTAAGGGTCATACTGATTGTATGTCCCCCATTGTCAGTGATTCCGAAATTTATTGCATAGTAGGTAAAATATCGTTACAGAAAAGAGGCCACGTACAACGTCACTTAGCATCGCTAATACATACACAGAAATTGGACCCGTTGGAAGCTGACAATATTAACGAAGAACTCTGTGAAGCTTTAATGGCGGCTAATATCCCACTAAAGAAACTTGACAATCCCACTTTCAAAATAATACTTCAAATTATACTGGTCGAAATGTTCCTGATGAATGCACATTACGCAAATATCATGTTTCTAAGTGCTTCACGAAAGCAGTAGAATGCATTAGAAGACATCTTTCAAAACAGTACCCATGGATAAGTGCCCACGAAACTGTCGATATATTAGGAAGCTGTGTGGTAAATGTTGTAGCTGGTGTACTACATTCAACTATTCCATATAACAGTTGTTGCAGAAACAGTTGCTAAAACCATTGACCAGAATTTGCACAAAATGCTGCATTCAGATGACAGGTACAAGGAAAAAATACTTTTGTTAGTGACAGTGTCGCATATATGTTAAAGACAGGCAGACTTTTAAAGGAAACATATCCTTGTATGCTGCATATTACTCGTGTAGCACATACTCTGCACAGAATCTGTAAATATATCAAAGACACCCATCCGGAAGTTGATAGGCTTGTATCCGCTTTAAAAGAAGTTTTCAGAAAAGCACCACTGAGAGTAGCTCTTTACAAGGAAAAACGTCCATCTTTTTCACTGCCTCCCTCGCCAGTAATAACTAGATGGGGAACATGGCTGGAAGCTACTAGGTTTTATGCAGAGAATTTCGTGTTTAAATGATGATGCTCGAAGTATTTCTGAGTGCAAATTCCAAATTTAAAAAATTAGTTGTTATTCCTTCAGGAACAATTTGGAAATTTGCCTAAACTAATCACACATTTTGAAAATCGAAATCTCAAATTTAAAGATGGATTAACCACCACATTAGATGTGGGCTTTTAATAATTTCAAAAGTATTCCAAGTGACTTCGGATGTGGCCCTCGGCAAAATTTAGATGCAGTTTTTAATAGAAATTCAGATTTAATAACATTGCGACAATTGTGTATGCTAAATACGCTGAAATAAAAGAATATTTTCAGAACGCACCTATAACCAGTTGCGATGTAGAAAGAACGTTTTCTATCTACAAGGATGTACTTCATTCAACGAGAACAAATCTTACAGAAGAGAAAATGAACAAATAATAAGGTATTTTGTATTTTATAGATTACCAGCCACTTGTTATCCAATTATATAAATAAAACTAGTTATTAGTTAGTTACAGTAATTTTTGTGTTGTTTATCTAGTGTTTATTCCTTTTTTGGAATATTATGCGTTATAAAAAAAAAATGCCTTTTAATGCTTTTTATGTAAAAATTTTGAGCCTTTTATGATGATTCATCGCCCATGGGTGATGAGTCATCAACCGATCGTGTCCGCGCCCTACATACACTATATACTGAATAATTCACAATAGAGGTGGGTAGTTCATGAACGACCTATTCAATAAGAACACCTCTTCTCATAGAACTAAATGAACTAGTGATCTTTCGGTCAGAGAAATGTAGTGCACAAGGTTTTAAATTCATTCCTTATATACCTGTATGGAAATATTACTAATAATATATTTTATAAATATTAATTATTATTTATATGATTAATACATAATGTGTATAAAATAAAATAAAAATAAAACTTGGCTAGTTAAAATTATGTAGGCATTCCATTTGTTTAAACCAAATTAAATAATTAAGGTAAAGCTATAGTGAATTGTTACAGTTACTTAAATAATATGTGGGGTTACATTCAAAATGTGCATTTTCTTAAGAAAATGCTCCCTGCATATGGTAAGGATTTTAAATAATAAAGAAAAACAATATTAAAATATAAATAATATATCTATATGTTAGTATCAGTTTAGTGTTTACTACAATGAAGATGAAACTTTACCTTACTATAGATTAAATATATTGATACAACATTGGTTTACATGTCTACTAATTCATCTCTATTAAAGAAAAATATTTTAATATAAAAGAGAACATGCATGTTGGTTCCACTACTTATCCATAAGAAAGAATCCATGTGTCTTAAATTGTTAATTAATAGCTTTTCTATTGTATATGTATCTATAAGGAGTAATTAATGCACGTACCATGTAATTATTTTATTTCTACAAATAGATATATGATTAGGTAATACTTTTTCTAGGATTAAAAATATTTTAGTGTAAAATTAAATGAATCATGTCAAACAATATTTATTATTAATTTAAAACGTATTTTTGTGGGTGTAACTGCAAAATATTGCAATTGAAATTGCAGTTAACCTACCTTGTTATGAGCACTTATCTAATAGTTTTGCAGTGTCTTCCTTAGGCAACCTACAATACTATACTGTAAAGGCCAAATTAGATGACGGGCGGTGGGGATGCGCTGTAGTCATTTTAAAAACACTTACGCCGACTTACTGAAATAGTAGTCTGACTATTGGACTATATTTGTCCCACTATTTCTAATACTTCCACCGCTCGCCATCTAATTTGGTGCTTACTGTATCTGACTATCATTGCTTTTTTAATGCAATTATAATAGCCGTAAGCAGAACAACTAGAAACGTTTAATGTAAAATTCTCAAGAAAAACTTAAAATAAAACGCCAAGCAGCATAAAGTTAATATTAGGTTTAGAAGGGGCAATTACATAGACAAGACTGATTCGTTTATTATCGGTGATATATTTCCACATGCAGAGCATATCACCGATAATAAACGAGTCAGTCTTGTCTATGTAATTGCCCCACCTAAATTAACTCACCGGCCGTCACTGATTACTAGCAGTTACTAGTGACTGGATTAATTAATTAATCCAGTCACTAGTAACTGCAGTAATCTTCCAATAAATCTAATATACCATGTATTGTATATTTTTATTTATTTATGAAATTGTAGGTTATTAATATAGTAATACTGAATTATAGGTTATTATCTTATTTGACAGATACACACAGAGTACTCACATAATAAATAATTAAGTGAAGTGATGGAAATCTCTTGGTGAAACATGTCGAAATATAAGCAAGTAATAACAAAAAACACACTTGGTATTGTTTCACAAATGTGAAACAATACCAAGTGTGTTTTTTGTTATTACTTGCTTATACTCACATAATGTCCGATTTCATTTACATTGATTTCTTATATCGTGTCACCACTCTCATTATAAAGGCACTCTACTTACTATAACCTAACAAATTTCGAGCGTCCCTATTGACAGACCTTTTATGAAGTTTGATATTGATAGTTGTAACCGTTTGGTCGCTATCGTGGTTACAAACACAGTATGTGAGAGAGAGAGAGAGAGAGATATGTTTGCGAAAAACACTTTTTTGGTATTAGGGGACATCAAAACATGAACATCTCGATGTGAAAATCGTCATCACAACACTTGCTAATACTACAAAGTAAAAAGGCCAAACAGACAGGTGGACTTTCAGTTTGGTTGCGTTAATTGTTCGACCCTTTTATTTAATAATAAGGGAACGTAACATATTAATAATAAATGTGTGACTGTTAATGGATAATTTGCAGAAAACTACCATAGTAGTTTCCTCTAAACTATTTACCTTTATCGTATACAAGACGCTTATTTCGTTAGTGTACGCAAACGCCGATGAACTATTAGAAAAAGCCATACTCATATTCATGTAGCTATAAAACAAGCTTTATAAAACCAGTTTTTTAATCATATTTTGACAGCATGAATATTACCAATATATTGCCAATGCGCAGAATTCCTTTTACACATTGTATTTTGGAGTTTCGGTAAAAGCTTTTGCTGATAAAAAAATGCTATTTTTAATAAGTGATCTTTGAGAAGTTTAATTTAAATAAAATAATGACATGGATTTTTGATTATTGTTCTTATTGCATTACAAAATATCATTAGAGACTTACATTTATGTTAATTATCCTGGGCAAGGGATGTTTCGTATTGGCACCTCCCTCTATGGCGATTCCCAAGATTGGTTTCGTTTTCCTCACGGTCACTCGAAGATTTCCCTCGGCGTCCGACACGACTCTAGGCGCTTCAGTACATTCCGGAGGTCCCGGCAAACCATCCCCTCTCGCCAACCGTTGCATTGATTGATGTCTTCGCATTCCGCCCTCACCTTCCAATAACGATTGCTCATCTTTCATGTCAAAACTTCTAGATAGCTTGTGGGCGAGTTCCTGTAACAGCGATCGTCTTTAAAAACCATAAATTGTCTACTCATTAAGCCGGGGACTGGGTAACAATGCATGGATGTAATAATTGATAACACGCATAATTCATCTAAAGTGAAGAACAAGGAAACTTTAACAGTCAATTAACTACACAGATCTAGACAGATTTGGTAAAGAACAGAGATAAATGCGTGTGTACAGCTAAAATACGTATGTGTACTGTGCTTGAATTATTGTGATTAGAATTTAAATTGGAAAAGAATGTTTTGAAATCATTTGTGCTTCAGGAACGAAGAGGTTAAATAAGATAAAGCGCTATGTTCAATTAAATTTATGTAAATGCAATACGACAATAATAATAATAATAATAATAATAATAATAAAAGTAATAATTATTTATTCAGTTTATAATGTTTATGATTAGCAAAATCCGAAGTCAAGTAAGTTATTGACAAAAGAACATTACATGTTTGAAAACGATTATACAATTTTTCTACATAGTTATTTGCCTTTTCGGAAGAGAGTGAAGACAAAATAACGAGCAATCAAATAAATCCGGAGTTGAAGTAGGTCGTGCATGATAAGACGTATTTCTTAACTTACGCATTTGTAATATTAATATACAGTACACAGAACGAAAGGTGGCCGGTTGGAGAAATCGTCGCTGCGCAGTGTCAGACAGAGACAGTATTCGAAAGAGTATTATTATCCGAGCGAAGGAGTAAATGCAGATAAGAAATTGCAATATTCTGCGAGGGGAAACATACTGCACTTCGATGTGTAACGCTTGACAATTTTTCGAGAATTGCTGGTGCTTATCGCAATATTATAAGAATCAACTGCGCACCTTATGGGAGGGGCATATCACCGGCCATGTCTCGCTCTGTGAGCTGTACATACATAATTGTCAACGCTAACATTTGATATTTGGTTGTTAACGTTGACATTTCACATTATTTTAAATGTATTTCAGTGATTGTAAATTAATTTTTTGACATAGTTACTTTAATTTAAAATGGTATTCACAATAAATCATAGATTTTTATGCGATTGAAGCATATTTGAAAAATGGACGGAGAATTAACGGCCAGTGACAGTACGGCGCTACATTAATCCCTTCCGACAGACAGGTAATGTAGATCGTAAACAAGGAAATGGTCTACCTAAAACACGTACACAAGAAGCAATTGAAAACGTATGAGAAATACTGGATGATACCCCAGGAACTGTCACAACGAACTAACCGTTCATTTGGCACTTGCCAGAAAATATTGAAGAGGGATCTACACTTATCGTCTCACTTGCTATCAAGAAATCTATCCAGTAGTCTAGAATTTTGTTAATGATCTATAAATAATTTCACATTAATGGGTATGTTAATTCGCTAAATATGAGTAAATGAAGTGCTGAAAAATCCATAAGTAAGAGAAGAATTTTGAATTTTGAAAAATTTGTCCAATTTTCTATAATCGAACCATAACGCGCGATCATTTAAATTCTAAATTAGAGCAGTTTGTGAAATTTAAATTAAGTTGGTATATAAGTACTAATTTACAACTTGAATTGTCAAAGTGACGTTTCAAAATGTTTGATTTAGAACATAAGATTTTTCTTACTGAAAGTTATTTTAAAAACGCCGAACGACAAGAGAATGGTGAATGGACATATTCAGTACCGCACTCCATCAATGATTTTTAAAATGCCTTCCCTAATTTTCCTGCGGATTATCAAAAATTAGTCCAAGAAATTTACACATGTGTGGCGAAATTTCGTAATGTTGGAACTGTAGGTAGGAAAGCTGGTAGTGGCGCGCCCAAAAAAAGGACTCCTGGGATTGTGGCAGATATTGCAGAAAGAATGGAACAGTCTCCCAAGAAATCTCTTCGCAGATTAGCCCAAGAAATAAACCTTTCATATGAAACTTGTCAAAAAATTTTAAAAGAAAATTTAAATCTTTATCCCTATAAGATTAACGTCGTTCAAGAGCTATTCCCTCGAGATTTTCCTGTACGAATAGAATACTGTCAGTGGTTTTTGAATAATTTAAATAACAACAACACTTTGGATTTAACATTTTTTTCTGACGAAGCATGGTTTCACCTATCCGGCTATATAAACAAACAAAATATGCGTATTTTGTCTTCGGAGAATCCTCATGAGTTTATTCAATCGCCTCTCCATCCGCAGAAAATTGGTGTTTGGCTAGCGGTTTCTAGAAGGCGTATATTTGGACCTGTATTTTTTGAAGGAACGATAAATGCTGAGAGATATCGAAATAATTTACTTGAACCGTTTTTACAAAATCTTCATGATGACGAACTTTTACATGGGTATTTCCAACAGGACAATGCAACAGCTCACAAAACATGGGAAAGTATGGCTCGAATTCGCGAGTTTTATGATAATCGAGTCATTGAATTTCCGCCGGACTTAACGATTCTTGATTATTTCATTTATCCGTATCTGAAAAACACAGTTTACAAAAATAACCCACAAAATCTTGAAGAACTACAAGACGCAATTTCTAATGCATGTAACGCTATAACCGTTCAGATGTTGGCAAATGCTTTTGAAAATATGAAACGGAGGGTTAACAGTTGCATTGCAACAGGGGGAGAACACTTTGAACACCTTTTGTAATTCACAATAAAACTAATTTATCTTGTAATGCTTTCATTTCCATTAAATTTAAATCGATTGCACATAAGATTCACAAATGTCACAAAGTATAACATAACCGCAAATTTCAATTAATCAATAATTGACATTCTGGACAACCTAATAAAAAAAATCCCGCCTGCTATAATTTAGAATTTAAATGATCGCGTGGTATTATCAATAAAGACGACGATTCAATACCACTACAAATTTCAATCGACTGGAACAATTCCAAAACAATAAAATTGAACTAATTAATTAATATTTCAGGATATATACCTTCCCATAGTAAAATACTATTACATGAAAGCCAGTTACAAATTAAATATTATAAATGAATTTATTAAATATTATTTTTTCTACACTTATATTTATATAAGATTTGGCTATACTGTTTAGGAGGCAAGCATTGTTGACAAATTCAAAATGTTTAGATGACAATTATAACAAACGTCAAAAGATAATTATGACAAATGTCAAAAGGTGTATGAATATTATTATTTATGACTGTCCTGAAATGGGTTTTATAGGTTATATTAATTGACAGGTAAAATTTTGCAACATCTCAAATTTGACGACATTTTAATTTAATGGCGCATGTCGGTTGCGAGAGCGACTCAACTATATATCAACAACAAATTTTGATGCCGTTTACTGATCAATATTGTCACTAATATTAATGACAGTATGACACTTAATGATATAAGTAGGGCGCGGGCACGAACGGTTGATGACTCATCGCCCATGGGCGCACTATTGAAATGTTGTATTTTTAAAGACGTTTTAATTTTATTTATATAATTGGATAAGAAGTGGCTGGTGATCTATAAAATACAAAATACCTTATTATTTGTTAATTTTCTCTTCTGTAAGACTTGTTCTCTTTGAATCAAGTACATCCTTGTAGATAGAAAACGTCCTTTCTACATCGCAACTGGAAATATTCTTTTATTTCAGCGTATTTAGCATACACAATTGCCGCAATGTTATTAAATCTGGATTTCTATTAAAAACTGCGTCTAACTTTTGCCGAAGGCCACATCCGGAGTCACTTGGAATACTTTTGAAATTATTAATAGCCGCATCTAATGTGGTTAATCCATCTTTTAGTTTGAGATTTCGATTTTCAAAATATGTGATTAGTTTAGGCAAATTTCCAAAGTGTTCCTGAAGGAATAACAACTGATTTTTTTAAATTTGGGATTTGTGTTAGTTCTTTGCACTCAGAAATACTTCGAGCATCGTCATTTAAACATGTAACGAAATTCTCTGCATAAAAACTATTTTTGTGTATATTTTAGCAAAGCAAAGTGACGAACGTGCGATATTTTGGCATTCTGTAACGATATTTTACAGACTTTGTAATAAATATCGGAATTCATTTTCATATCAGAAAAAGTAACATAAACAACGGTCTAGATCTAAATAAATGATAACTAAAAATGTACGCGTATGTTATTGAAACTAAACGAAATCCAGTGCACACTTACGTCTAGATAATTGGGTGAAGTCGATTCAATAAACTGGTATTAAACAGACTATCACAAAAAATACAAAGTACGTAATTAACAGTCAAAACAATGAAAAACGAAACTAACGTAAGTATGAATGAAAATTTTATTTCTCTTACAAAATATAAGGTAAATATAATAAATTTTAAAAACCCCTCACGCTCCTATCTACGCCGATGAAAAAAGAATTTTACTCGTAAATTCCTTATTTTATGGTCATTTTTTGCTCTCATTCTCGGGCACTACTCGGGCGTAAACAGATGTTGCAGTTCACCATATGAATTGGTGCTATTCAGTAAGCTTATGTTGTTTACATTATTTCTTTGCTCCGTTGTAACTTCGTCGTAGTTTAAACCGGTCATGTCCGCGCCCTAGATATAAGTTAAGATAGACGTTCTACATTCCATGGCAGACCTTTATCAATATAATTTTTTATCTCGCGGTATTATATACACTGCTCAACAAGATTAGCGAAACACTACTTTGAATGCCTGTATTTTTTCTGTTAGTATATGACGACTTTTTTCCGTTTTTTATTATTGTATGGAATGTTTTAGGTAAGCACAAAAAAAAATGCGTTAATACATTTTCCCTTTTTCTCCTTAGATCTTGAAATAGAAAACATTACCCAAAACATAATTGTTTTGGGTAATGTTTCTTAAGCAAACAATCAAAACACTTTAAGTTAGTATGTTGACATTTTATCTTAAATTTTTATATATATATATATATATATATATATATATTAATTAAATATGTATTTAATATGCATTTAACACATATATCAAATTCTTAGCCGTATCTGTTAATACACATGAACCACACACACGTAGCAGCACAGGCGAGCAGATTTCTTGAATTTAGCGGCTTATATGAAATTGAAAAATTACTTGCATTTCTTTCTAAGTTAATTAATGAACTTACGGAAAAGAGTAATTTCATTATCGAAGACTAACACGTCAGTTTCGCCAACGCTCATCAGTCCGATAATGAAACCAGACCTTTCCGCTAATTTTCAATTTTTCTATTTATACAAACCGAAGTGATCTTTGCAAGCATGATAGAATTAATTTCTTAAGTCACTCCATGATCATTTCGGTTTGTATAAATAGAAAAATCGAAAATTAGCGGAAAGGTCTGGTTTCATTATCGGACTGATGAGCGTTCATTAATTAACTTAAAAAGAAATGCAAGTAATTTTTCAATTTCATATAAGCCGCTAAATTCAAGAAATCTGCTCGCATGTATATACAATATACGTGTGTATTAACAGATACGGCTAAGAATTTGATATATGTGTTTAATGCATATTAAATACATATTTAATTAGTACAATTATCCTGAATGAAATAAGGATTGTTCATTAATACTGACGTTACGAACACAATATGTGTTTCAAGTCGGTAGGAAGCAAAACATATAAATATGTTTCCTTCTGTATCATAGAGTGAATTAAGAAATTAATTCTCTTATGCTTGCAAAGATCACTTCGGTTTGTATAAATAGAAAAATCGAAAATTAGCGGAAAGGTCTGGTTTCATTATCGGACTGATGAGCGTTGGCGAAACTGACATGTTAGTCTGCGATAATGAAATTACTCTTTTCCGTAAGTTCATTAATTAACTTAAAAAGAAATGCAAGTAGTTTTTCAATTTCATATAAGCCGCTAAATTCAAGAAATCTGCTCGCATGTATATACGTGTATATACTCTCTTAATTAAATAATGTTGCACATAAAATATGTCTTTCGCTAATTTTGTTGGGCAGTGTATAAAACGTAATATATTTTATGACTTCTCCTATACTACCTCTGTAGTCTGAAGGATCAATAAAGCTGTACTATTATAGTATGATGCTTCAGTTTGATGCGTTGAATGATTGTGCCATAAATAATTTACGTTACTTTAAGGTAGATAAAATTAAAAAACACTTGATTTCATTTCACTTCATTTATTAGAATATTTCTAACAATTGTTTCCGTATGTTTTACCATTCTTAAAGAATTTACTCAACTCGTTGAGTACGTCAAAACAAAAACAATAATTACACTTTAATATTTGACTAAGCAACGAAAAAGAAATAATACATTTTAAAATATATTCTGTCGTTAAATTTGACAGCAACATGATACAGTAAAATTATTAAAACTTACTTACTAAGCTAATAAAGAATTTCCATTAGTTTTGCTGACATCGTAATATATTTTTGTTGTAATTATTCATGTGGCACTCTTCGTAATTAAAATTTATTTTAAAGTGCAGCGATGCGCTCGCATGTTGTTCTTTATTTCTCGTTTATTATTGGTCTCTGCTCCTCCAGATCCCCGGCTTATATTTATGATTGAGTAAGTAATAATGGCACTTTATATCATTTTTATGGCGTGTTTGTTAAGAGGGTACCGGTTATTTTTCACTATTAAATCGATACGCATTTTATGGGGGAACTGTATTATCGAAGTCATGCTTTATTAAAACAAAATAAAACCATTGATGTGTTCACTTTATGTATGCGCATATCTTTATATATCTACTGCGGTTGTGTTTCTTTTTTGACGTGTTTCAGGGAATCCGTTCGCGCTCCGATTGGTTATTAAAACCGCAGGAATAATTTGCTTCTGTCAATCTTGCAAAAAATGTATGTATCTCGTTCTTTATTGAGAAGTGAACAACAATTCTTAATTGCATGCTTATTGATAATCCTCATGTTATTGATGTGTTTTAATAATTATCTTTTTAATTGAATTAATAATAATTATTGTTGTTAAATATTTTAATTGAAATAGAAGACGTTAAAGATGAAGTAAAGGACGCTACCAAGGAAGCTAAGGAAAAAACCTGGGAGATGTTTGGGAAAAATGGATTACCATACAAATCAAAAACTATTGTATTGAGTACTAAAATCCACAAAAATCGATAACAAACACCAGCAAACAATAACACAGATCAGAAACACCAAACAGAAAATGCTTCATGACAGAGGTAATGAGTGATGAAATGTATACTTCGAAAACCTGCTGAATCAGGATGGAGATATGGAAGACAGTATGTGGCAAGAAAGTGGAAGTAAAATGCGCGAAGAAAATGATATAAACAAGGAAGCTGTAGGACAGACAATTAAAACGTTAAAGAAAAGGAAAATTGCGGTCTATGATCAGTTCGTTTGAGAAATTCTCAAGCATTTAGGAGGAAATGGTGTAAAGTTTCTAAATCAGATTTGTCACAGATGCTGATACGAGAGAATAATACCGGAGAACTGGGAAATAGCTGTCATCATCCCATTTGTCAAAAAGGGAAGCAAATATGACTGCACTAATTATCGAGGCATCACCCTATTAAATATAGTATTTAAAGTATACGACACAATTCTTGTACAAAGACTAAACCAAGAAATTGAATCAAATATGGAATATTTACAAAGGGGTTTAGGAAAGGGAGGTCAACACAGGACCACGTATTCATTATTAAACAGCAACAAGAACGTTCTTGAGAATATGGAAAAAACTTCTCTGACTTTTGAAGATCTATAAAAGCTTTCGACAAGGGGCCGGGGGTAAAAATGCTAGAAAGCTTAAGACAGAAAGCAATGACGAGCAAGCTACAATGAGCGATACAAAATATTTGTAGAAATAACAGAAATATAGAATAAATAAAATATACAGTAATGCGCACACTGCTACGTTAATATACGGAATGGGGAATATGGGTGGGGTATGCCTAGCGTAGCCGCATACTATAACACCCTGGCTAGCGAGAAAGTGCGGTGAACGTATTCACATACAACGCAAAACATTTGTCATGTGAATTCTTCAATGTTATTTTTATTTGTCCCTATTTCCTAACATCAAAGTAAATAAAATACAATGTAAATAGGATATTTTAAATGAAACGAATATTTTCTTCGTTCGCATTTTCTTTTGGTTTCTTATGTTTAGAAGGTGAAACACATCCGAATTTATCAAAATTATTTGCAAAGCGGCGAATTGTATCAATACAAGGAACAGGCCGATTTTCAAAATTATTTCTAAAAAGGCCTCTAATGGATAGAGTTGAGTGACCTTGATGATACCACTTTACGATTTGTACTTTTTCCGCTAATGAATACTCCATCCTGTTCTGCGCTCTCCCACAGGTTATATGCAACTGATTCCTCTTAGGTTCGTCGTTGTCTGATGTACACCCCCCACTTATATTCTCCTCTCTCTATATTAACGTAGCCTTGTGAGCACTACTGTATATAACGTGGGATTACAGGAATTTAGTATCGACAACGAGAAGTACTGTGCCCAATTGTATTTAGGTACTATAATTATATGTTACATTTTTTTTTAACCTGGAAATGGTATCACTTTATTTTGCCCTAAAACTAAATATTATTTATTTTTATCGGTTGTTTAAAAGAATGCCTATTTAATTAGTGTAATGATGTCATCATTAATTTTCCGGCGTTTGTTCTTCAAGTTATATCAAATTTCCCTTTATCATCACAGGGTTGCGTTTAATCATGTATTCTAGGTGTAATGGGCGCCATTTGGTATTCATTTTATTTATTGTGGCCCGATATTTTCATGGGATTTTTGTGTAAGTGTTATCGGTTTCTACAGTTCCGCAAATCACTGTTTTAGCAATTTCGACTTTATTTTTTTTTAAATTTTGGATGTGTTTTAATCAATTTTGTAAATTTGGTGTCCAAATTAATCAGCTACTTTCTTGATTTCATAATTACAAATTTCGTCGTACTTTTATTCCTTTTTTTGTATATGATGATTAGGGCGCGGACACGAACGGTTGATGACTCGTCGCCCATGGGCGCACTATTGCAATATTGTATTTTTAAAGAGGTTTTAATTTTATTTATATAATTGGATAACAAGTGGTTGGTGATCTATAAAATACAAAATACCTTATTATTTGTTCATTTTCTCTTCTGTAAGACTTGTTCTCTTTGAATTAAGTACATCCTTGTAGATAGAAAACGTCCTTTCTACATCGCAACTGGTTATAGGTGCGTACTGGAAATATTCTTTTATTTCAGCGTATTTGCATACACAGTTGCCGCAATGTTATTAAATCTGGATTTATATTAAAAACTGCGTCTAACTTTTGCCGAAGGCCACATCCGAAGTCACTTGGAATACTTTTGAAATTATTAATAGCCCACATCTAATGTGGTTAATACATCTTTTAATTTGAGATTTCGATTTTCAAAATATGTGATTAGTTTAGGCAAATTTCCAAAGTGTTCCTGAAGGAATAACAGCTGATTTTTTAAATTTGGGATTTGTGTTAGTTCCTTGCACTCTGAAATACTTCGAGCATCGTCATTTAAACATGTAACGAAATTTTGTAAACTATCGAAATTCTCTGCAAAAAAACTATTTCTATGTATGTTTTAGCAAAGCTAAGTGCGAACGTGTGATATTTTGGCATTCTGTAACGATATTTTACACACTTTGTAATAAATTTCGGAATCACTGACAATTCATTTTTATATCAGAAAAAGTAACATAAACAACGTTCTAGATCTAAATAAATGATAACTAAAAATGTACGCGTATGTTATTGAAACTAAACGAAATCCAGTGCACACTTACGTCTAGATAATTGGGAGAAGTCGATTCAATAAACTGGTATTAAACAGACTATTACAAAAATTACGAAGTATGTAATTAACAGTCAAAACAATGAAAAAACAAAACTAACGTAAGTATGAATGAAACTTTTATTTCTCTTGCGAAATATAAGGTAAATATATTAAATTTTAAAAACCCCTCACGCTCCTATCTACGCCGATCAAAAAAGGATTTTACTCATAAATTCCTTATTTTATGGGCATTTTTGCTCTCATTCTCGGGCACTTCTCGGGCGTAAACAGATGTTGCAGTTCACCATATGAATTAGTGCTATTCAGTAAGCGTGTGTTGTTTACATTATTTCTTTGCTCCATTGTAACTTCGTCGTAGTTTAAACCGGTCATGTCCACGCCCTAGTGATGATGCAGCTCCGTAGAAGGGGATCGCTTGGTATACAATCGAAGGATGTGTTAGAGTCTCTTTCTTCCGTTGACGTAGCAACGTTCTTAAGTAAAACACGATACCTCTTAATTTTTACAATCCTTTGATTTCGTGCAAATATTATTTGGAGTTATTATCGTCTTATGACGGATTAAATGAATACTGCTCGAATTTTTGGCGTATCTTAATTTTGAATGGACTTTTTTTATGGCCACCATTTAAGGCATGGTCGTATTTATCAATATGGATTTGTAAATCATGTAGGCGAATCGGTTTTTTTTTTAACGGAATATTGCGTTTAATCGATGATTCGCAAATATAAAGCACGCTGTGGTTTTTGTGGGCTGACCTCATCAATGGGCCTGCCTTGACGTTCGTGCGTACACGTTGTTTGAGAGAGAGTGGCGCCAGCAAGGAATTGACAGGCGACAATAATAATAACAGCTTTAACCTTCGAATCGCTGTCAAACATATGGAGTTGAGTTGTATTTTCCAAGTATTTTCGTCGTACTCAAGATATTCAGGAAGCGATTTGTTCCTGTGTGAAGCCGTGCCAGATTTCTTTAATTGCTTCTGGAGGTTGCTAATATTCGATGCAGGACCCGGTACATATAATTTCATTATCCTCATATAGTACTCACGAGAACACTGATTGATTTAAAGATAAATTCTTTCTTCTAAGAAACGCAGCAGCTTGTTAAAACTTCTTATTTTTATGCGTATATGTATATGTATTTCTACTTAGGCTTCGTTAATTAAATCTTATGTCACTGATGTTATTAAAGAATTTCCATGTAACGGTTGGTTGGTGTATACCTGTTGCTGTTGATGGTTGGACCACCCGTTCATCGCCACACACTAAACATGTGTCTGTTCATTATGTACTACTGTGACTCCTTCGCAGCTAAATTCAAATGAAACAGTAAATTACTTCACATTTATAAAAAAAAATACGAAAAAGGAAAAATAAACTGGTCCTTGCGTTGTGTAGTTTTCTTAATTGTATGTCAGCATATCAACTTGGAAAAATCTGTTGCTCCAATGACTAGAAACAACGTGTTTTACCGTCTGTGTTTGTATCATATTTCATTTTTTATTTATCGCATTCACTTATATAAAATATGTAAGAAATTTTAAGATAAAAAGGTGTATTTAGAAAGTTATTTACCTTAATTAATTACATACATTTATAAAAGCTTTCATATACCATGTGACAAACAACAAACATTATCCAATAAGAGTATATATTGTTTATAGAAATTTTCTAAAAATGTCTACTCTTTTGAGAATAATAAGTGATTAAAATTTCATTGGAAAATTCGTGCTCCTTTGTACTGATCTCATCAAATTACACCTCATATTTTTAATGCTCTTAAATAAGAATTCAATTCAATTCAATTCAATAATTTTCCTTGGCTAGCTCGTGTTTTTATCTCAGGACGATTCAGGTAAAGTTATCAAAAAATAATCCTCGGACATTCATTTTGTGTACACATAAAAAAAACAAAGGTATTCTAATTAAATAACATAATAATAATAATAATAATAATAATAATAATAATAATAATGATTCTTCAAAACTAATTCAATACTGACGAATTAATTGCAACTATTTAACTATTGCCGTCTCTACAAAAATAACATATTATTTGTTTTCTGTCGCCTTTACGTACAGATTAGGCTAGAAATAAACATACAATGCTAATAATATCAGATTGAATTAACATATGATTGGTTTAAGTATCTAAATTATGACGAATTTTAACTTTTAGTTTATTTAGCACTTGCATATTAATAACTTTCAAGTATTTTTTCTATTCTCGTCTTCTTTCCTTCTTCCTTTACTGGAACAGACAATTTTTTCGCAGTCGACTCCCACATTGGTAGAAATACTATTCTTTTTCTATAGGTAAACGTGCACTATTTCAACTTTTTTAAGAATATATATTAACTTTTACACCTTTAATATTCATTAATATATTTCGGTCATCTTTCATCACTTTTCTCGGTCTAATATACTGTTGACCGCCTTACATGAAGGTTCTCGACCGACTTTAACTTATATTTCGGGAACCTTTTCCCACTTATACAGTTCAAGACGACAGTCTAATATGCTGTCGACTGCTATTCTTGAAGGTTCTTTGTCGGCTCTCTTTTAATTTGATTTGGGAACCATATATATACTTTTAATGGTCTAAGCCAGTCCAAGATACTGTCGATCCCTTCGTTGGAAGATTCCCTGTCTACTCCCTCTTTATAAATCGTTCTCACGGTTATACCTGCTATTCCACTTCTGTCGCCGTCGAGTTCACACACATATTTTTACGCTCAAACAGCGATATCAACGCAAAAAAAAAATAGGCGCCACGAGTCCTACCATCAAAGAGAGTATATTGCGCACATATTCTTAAATTTAATACAAATATGAACAAGCCACAACACTTTATACCATATATATGTATTTACTTTGACCACTAATAGTTCAAGACTTTGCCCCCCCCTGCCGGAAAACCTGGCTACGCCCTCGCTTGTGAATGATGTTTTTAAATTTTAGTTTTGCAAAACAACTTGTATTTTTTTATTCATATGGAACACATAGTTTTCTTATGTTTATTTATTTTTTCTTGGTACATATTTGAAAAGATTCTATGTATTGTATTACTAAATAAATGTAAAATAATTTATTTTTATTTTTTCAGCTTAAAACAATTACATAAATTTAATAAAAACTATAAGAAACTATTAGAAGAGAACAAAAAGTGAAATCATGAATATTTTAAATAAAAATCACATGATTTAAATCACGTTTTAAATTAGGATTTTATTCAAATGATTTAAATCATCCCAAATCTGATTTATTCATAATTAAACGGTTTAACTATTTAAATACCTACTTTACCAACAAATTTTTGTTATAATTTCAAAAAACGATGAAGGCATATGTGTTTCGTTCTGGTTTTGATTTGACAGTACCTACACCATATGCTTACTCGAATCGATGTGTAAAACATCGGTTTAGTTCTTATAAATATGCACATATTACATGGAAGATGTGAATAGTCACGCCCATATTAGAAAGTAAACTATATATAGTTATTAATGTTTGGAAAGCATTAATAATTGAACACACAAAAGATATATGTATATACACCTATAATAAGAATAAACAAGTAAACAAAAAAAAACAGGGTACACACAAAAATATCATCTACATCACTCAACTATATAAAGATCATTCTTATTCTAGAAGCTACTAACTTCACTAAACAGTGACTTCGTCATGCCCCATGCAGAGTGTGGACGGTGAAAGTTAATCTTGATACTTGTAGAAGAAAGTATGTATACAGTTTCTTTTTTTTTTCTGGCTTGATTGTGAGGAGAGTCTATAAACAACTCACAAAATGCAAGTCAACATGTAACAATTTTCTGTTTTGTGTATCGTTTGTTTTTTTTTTTTTGTAGGTGGGGAATGCTTATGGAGTTATAATATCTAGAATGTAATCTGGTCGACTCAAAAATAACAGTAAAGAAAAAACTACTAAACATTTATTTAAATATAAATTAGAAATAGAATCAATTGTTTGAGAAATAAACTCACTGTTTACTTTTTGTTAGCATTTGACCCGTTTGATTATTTGTTTTATGTACAGGGTCCACCGTTTGCGATTCTATCTTGGATATTTCCTATAGGCGATTTATTTTAAAAGGGTAGGCTCCCGTGGCAATGTTTGTACTAACTGAAATTTTTATCTTGTGTTGTAAATTCTTACTTACTTTTCTCAATATATTCCATACTTATCTCTACTTGAATATACACATATCTGCGGCGAGTCGACAGTGTAATAATAGTAATGAAATAGATTATTTTGCAATTTTACACTATACAGGCTGTTATCTCGCTGGGAAAGGCACATTGTGACTTTCGGCAAAAAGATATTTAGAAACGGTTTTTTTCCTATGATAGCCACTCATTAGGAGTTCCTTTTAAATTTATTTTGTATTATACAGAGTGTTTCATATCTATAGTTTTTTTTTAAATGGAACAGCCTGTATATTATTACATTTTTGTATTCCCGGTATAATTCTTAGTAGAAAAAGTTATCGAATTTTTCTAAAAAAATCACGTTTCTCAAAAACGACGTATTAAATGGACACACTTTTTGGTAGTGTTGTTCGTAATAAATTGTCCTAATACAAGCTTGTTTTACTATTTTTTTTCAATTACTTATTGCATAATATGTATAAAACTGGAGTAAAATTACGTGACACATTTGGTCAAAACGCAATTTTTTTCAAATAGAACAGCCTGCATATCGGTTCATTTTTGAATTGCTTACTAAATTTGTGAATAAAGTGACCATTACTGAACTATTATAATTTTTTGATATAATTTGCCAACTTTATGTTTTTTATTTGAATACCGCATAGTGAGCCGTGTAATCAGCCGCGAAATTGGCAGTGGAATGGGCGACATCTAATAAGTTGCTTCTCAGTTGATAGCCTGATTTTAGATTGAATTTTTCTAAAAGGGATATGATTTTGTATGTATTGGGGAAATGACAAAAAAAATGTTTACTAGATAAAGAGTTTGAATTGTTTATAAAGTTGCTTTTCAAAAATATACATATAATATACCATTCTTCTTTTCTTTTACCTACATAGTCTTACTAAGTGTCTTATTTACTATATACCAGTATTTATACAAATATTAGATATATTTTATTTAAATACACTTCGTACGCGTAATATATTTCATAAAATTGTTCAATAAATTCTTTTTTGAAACCAACCAAATTAATAACTTGATTTTAGTAGGTGAAGGAACAGGAAATGTTACGTGAATATATGAATCATTAGGTGAACAGAAATGATAAAATATCCATAAATATGAACATTAAAATAGGTATTAAGAGTTATTTTAACAAGTGTTCAAATGAGTATACATTCACTTCTAAACATTTTTGAATACACTTCCGAAATGATAAATTGACCTTAGTAAGAAGTTGAGTATTCATATTCCTCAATATTTGTTGAATAAGTTTCCGCATGGCTTCTTTTGTGGTTACAGGTATACTGAATATTTGCTCTTTTGAGTATCCCTATAAAAAAATCTAAGTTTGTGGCGTCCGAAGGCCTAGCGGACTAGTGGTGTCCACGGGCAAGCCTCTTTCCTGGAAACATTGTATTTAAAATATTTGGTGCCTGTAATATAGAGTGTGGCTGTTCGCCGTATTGTTGTATCAACATGCGTTTTCGTCAATTTAGCTTAACATCTTCCAATAATTCTATTAAAGTGCTTGATAGAAATTGCTCATAAGCTTCTTCGTTAATACTACCTTCAAAGAAATGTGGGCTTATCATCCGATCACCAAGCATGCCTCCCCATACATTTATGTTCTACCTATGCTGATAAATCTATTTAGTAGTGAAGTAAGGTTTTCGATTTGAATAATAATGAAAATTTCTTATGTTAACTATTCCGTTACTATAGAAAGCAGCTTCATCCGTAAATAGCACATTATCAAACAGAATTGCCTGGGCATTAATTTTAGTTATTGCCCATTGGCAATATTTAATTATATTCATTCCGGACGACATTTATATAATTTTAAGGTCTTTGCAACGATAATTTGGCTAATATATCCAGCAAACAATTTATTTCACGGGTACTGACGTGTGGTTTTTCTGTAGTTGCCATAAGAATTCGTAATTGATTTTCATCATTTATCACATATTTAGGTTTCCGTGGTTTTGATTAAGCAATATTACTAATGGTAATGAAAGTATCTCTTACTCTTCTAAAGGCAACTGTTCTGGAACATGTACTCCAGGCCTCTCTGGGTTAATAAATATATTCTTTGACGTTCCTTCGGTAAAAAATATCGTATTAAAATAAAAAACAGTTGGCAAAATTATATAAAAAAATGACAATAGCTCAGTAAGGGACGAATTTAAAGTAACAACGTCTTACATGTTTTTGGCACACAATTTAGTAAGCAATTCAATATGCAGGCTGTTCGTTTTGAAAAAAATGACTTTTAGACAAAAAGTGTGTCATGTGAATTTAATCTAGTTTTCTGCGCATGTAATTAGTAATTAAAAAAAATTCTTGTATTAAGGCCATTTATTATAAACAACACTACCAAAAATTGCATCCATCTTCTACGTCCTTTTCAAGAAATAGAATTTTCTAAAAATTAGAATTTTAATGGTACCTATTATTCTTATTATTATCTTTTGACTAAGAATTATACGGGGAATACGAAAAAGTGATCATATACAGGCTGTTCCACTTAAAATAAACTATGGTTACCCCCCAAGTTATGGAACACTTTGTATAATATAAGAAAAAAGAAACCGTTTCGAAATATCTTTTCTCATAAAGTCAAATCTGCCTTTCCCAGAGAGATGACCCAGCCAGTACATATAACACTCAAATAGCTGACAAAATAACTATGACAAATTTTGTGATAATAAAAAACATATTAAAAGTCTCAGATTGTGTTTCTAACTAACCAAATATAATTAATAAATGTTAACTGAGAAAACAGTGAGTTTCTAGTGAATAGGACGTAGGCGCAGCAGGCAACTAATTTCTATGGAAAAGTTAACCTTTTTTGTTAGACAAAGGTATATTGTAGAGATTCCAATGGAACTTAATGAAGAAAGTGTTGAAATTTTATATATAGATTAAATAATAAATGTGGGTGTGCAATTATATTATGACTATTGATGGATTTATTATTGTGTTACATAATATTTTTGACAATAAAAATTACTACAAATTTGATCCTGGTCTAAGTCAACTAATTTTCAATTTTGACAAATATTTTGCAAAGTATTTTAAATACTAACGGAAATGAAATCACAAATTATAATTTATTAATAGTTTCTTCAAATCAGAATTTCATTTACAAATAATAATATATGTAAAACGTTTTTAAATATCTTAATTTAAGTTTTGAATTTAAGAATTCAGAATTTCAAATGACAGAAACCAAAAATAAATTTCAAATTTCTTTTTACGTAATTATATTTATGGGAACTTGGATTGACAAGATCCAGATGTTTTCTTTAATTGATTTTTCCTTTTGAATTTGGATTTAGATAAACGATGGAAATACTAACATGATATAATCTGGATATAAACAAGTTATGTACATTTATGTGTATTTTGCACGACTGTGTCTAGGTTTAAAATATGTCGAATTCTTTCAATCTTTCTTTATAATATGCATTTTAATATAAATATTTCAGTCGTTTCAAACTTCAAAAATATGTCTTTCTCAAACACTACAATTCTCTGTGCTATTATTTTTTCCCGTGAAGTATTTTATTTTCATCTAATGACAGTCCAGCATACACTGTTAATTGTTAATCTCGAACCCTTTAATTTATTTATTAATATGGCATAAATTAAGTAGCATTAGATAATTAGATTTAGAGTGTCGATAAATCATTGCAGTTTAATTTTAATCGTATTTTATAACAACCTCTTTTTGATTAAATTTTAAAATTCAAAATATTATCCACTTTGTTATGTTTATTTTTACGCTGCTTTCTTGAATAAATATACCGTTTATAACTTATTTATTTATATACATAAAAAAAGGTGTACTATAATATATAACTGAATAAATAAAATACGTAAACTTGGTTTCAAAAATTATTTAATAGTATCACTACAATATCGTTTCGCCAAACTTTGGCTTCATCAGGTGATGAGTAACTGAATATACAAAATTATTACAACATTATATTCAGTTACTCATCACCTGATGAAGCCAAAGTTTGGCGAAACGATATTGTAGTGATATTATTAAATAATTTTTGAAAGCAAGTTTACGTATTTTATTTATTCAGTTAAATATGGAGTTTCAACATGTATCAGCCTCATCAATTAACTATGATATATATTTTAATTATAAAATTCTTTTAATTCAACACACAAGACATTCTTATAACCTCTGATGAACGTAGCCCATAGGACTACTCATCATTCATTTGCTTTTTCTAAGGCACACTAATAATTTTTTGATTTCATGGCTGAGAATCATAATTCGGCAAAAAACATATGGACTATAACATATTAACGGAGTGAAGACTAATTCCGCTTTTAATTAATAACATAAAATTATTTAAATCATAAATGTAACGAAACTTTAAGTTGTATATTGATATTAGTATTTTATGTCATTATTTTAATTAAGGAATTAATAAAGACACAATTTTATAGAGGAATCAAACTCAGCTTTCAATTTTGATACAAGTAATATTGTCGTTGTTAAAGTGTTAATCCAATATTTAAGGCACGAAGAATAACTAATTTATAAATTACTTTTTATACACACTGTATAATATACCGGGTGTTCATTTCAAAAATGTCTGGAAATCTGTAAATTTATGAAAAAATCCCTGAAACACGTAAGAAGTATTATCGTGGGGGACATTTCTTGATGCAAAAATTGACTCACCCACTTTAAACCCCTGCCCCAGGGAGTTACCCCTTTAAAAATCTTAAGTGGAAAGGGTATCGAATAATACGTAATTTTAAAGGTCTTTCGAAACAGTACATTTTGGCGTTTACTTTTTTAAAATTGATGGATTCTTTTTTAAATATTTTTAAAAAAATCTTTTGGTTTGTTTTGTATTTCTAGCTAGTCAATCTACTTTAGGAGCATCGGAACAAAAGCCAATATTAAAAACTTTTATAGATTTCTCAAAAACGTGGAAAATAGATAATCTTATGGTTCTTTAATTTTTTAGTTATATTTAATGCAGAATATTTTTCTTTCTTTTTGTAGTTACTTATTAAACAAAAACACATGTTTCAAGAACGGTTTTATACCAATTTTGCGTTCATTGATTCAATTTTTGTAACAGCACAATAAAATAATGCTCGTTGTTTGGAAATACATTGTATGTTACTTTAGTATAAACTGTTATTTAGTGTTATCAACCCAAAGTTATTTAAATAAAGTATCCTGAAAAAATAGTGTGTGGGCAAGCATCTTGGGGCACCTAGTTTTTCAATGGAAATCTAAATGGCGAGAGATCCTTAGATGTGTTGGAAAATACTATCAATCATCTAATTCTTGATGCTCTCTAAAATCAATTGGATAGAGATGATTATTTAACTCATTTGAAATTTAGCCAATAGCAGTTACAAATTTTACATAGTTACCATGTATTGATAAGTGAATATACTCTTGACGACGTGATATAACCGTTTTGGTGTTTCGCTTCCTCCAACAATATGAATTTTGTCATGGTAACAAGTGTTTTGAAGTTTGTTGATACACGTCAAAAATATATTCAGCAATTTTCATAAGGTTTTTTTAATTTTTTCGACATGGAACGCTTTGGTATAAGCTCGGGGACCGAAATAGATAAAGAAATTTGACACCGCAAAATACCGTTTAAACACTAAATATGTTTGGAAACAGTTCACACCGAATTTTGTGAACAGCGAAATTATAAACTTTGTGCTCAAAGTTCTGACGAACAATTAGCAAGTATTTTGAAATATTGGGCATTCAACATGAAACGTGCAGACGGCACCGAATACTAAGAAGGTACCGTGAAAACAATTGGGAATATTTCCGCTAAACTTGTCCAGAAAAGGTTTTATGAAGAGTTTAATCGAGAAACAAATCCATTCAGAGGCGTGATTTTTGAAGATGCAAGAAAGGCGCGGGCAGCTAAAAGGAAGAAGTTACAAGCAATTCCTGAAAAAAGAAAAATAAGTTCTGTCGCCCTTAAAACGGAAAAAATTAGCAAAATTGTGTCATTTTTTGACGAAAATACGCCAGACGGTTTACAAAAAGAATTCTATCAAATTTGTTCTGTGGAACTGGCGTGGCGTGGAAATGAAGCAGTCTTTTGCTTAATTGACTATTTTAAAGCAGAATGCGACAATTATTGTCAACCCACAGGACGTATTGAGTACAATACCATATTTTCAAAGACAGCACAACGTGGCGAAAAACGTACAGCTGAATCTAAATGGTTGACACCGAATAAAAATTGTGAAGATCAGTGTCCAGTACGTCTGTTGAAGAAAATGTTAAGCAAAAGAACACCAGACATTAAAGCCAATCGTCTATTTTTAACACCTAATCCTGATTGGCAGAAAACTAAAATATGGTATAAAAACTGCCCTGTAGGCCTTAATCAATTAAGTAAATGGACACGTTCAGCGGCAGAAAGTATAGGACTTGATACAAAGAAGCGTAAAATATCTAATCATTCCAATCGCTCCTCCGCTGTTAGCATCTTGACACAATCTGGAGCAAACTTACAAGAAATTATTAAGATAACAGGCCACTCATCATCTGAATCTCTGAAGCCGTATCTAAAGTTTACTAATGAATACCATAGCAAGATACTTGAAAAAATGAGAAATAAACAAAGATTCTGCCAACTCTACCATCACCAACACCAGTACCTCAAATTCAACTTCTAAAGATAATACAATAAATATTTATTTATAATAATTGTACTTTTAATTTCAACCAATAAAAAAATTTCGTTAGTTAATTCTTTATATAATCGTAACGAATACCACCCGAGCAAACGAAAATAATCCATTATATAACCTCTTCACTCGACGTATATCTTTAAAACACCACTCGAGCTTCGCTCTCATGGTGTTTCGCAGAATACGTCTCGTGACTCGGAAATATAATCGATTATTATCTATGCTCTTGTGATATTATTACTGAAAATACCCTACTTGATGAGGACGAATTACATTTTCAACAGGATGAAGCTCTTCCTCACTATGTTCTTCCAGTACGGCGGTGGTTAGACAGTGTATGTCCAAATAAATGGATAGGACGAAGTGGATTTATAGAATGCCAGCCAGATCGCTTGATTTGACACCACTAAACGTTTTTCTATGGGATTATTTAAAGTCTGTTGTATTTACTTCTCCACGTCAAAACTTAGAAGAACTTCGTCTGAGGATTAGTGCAACACGCCGTGGAATTCAAAGAGATGTTTTTGAAAATGTACGCTGAAGTTTTGAACACCGGCTATACCATTTTTTAGCAATCAACAGGCAACATTCTGAACAATTATTGGATTGATTTCTTCTGCAAAAAAATATTTCAATTATTAAATAATTTTAAAAACAAAAATAAAACATTTTAAGCAGTTAAAAAGTGTGTTTGAGTAATAGATAATTAAGCCTAAAAGAAAAAGCAAAAAATTAAATAAAAAAACAGATTTCTTTTTTAAAATCTTCAAAACAAATCGAGCAATTTTAAAAAAGTAAACGCCAAAATGTACTGTTTCAAAAGATCTTTAAAACGACGTACTACTCGATACCCCTTTTCGTTTAAGATAATTAAGGGAGTAGCTTCCGGGGGCAGGGGGTTAAAGTGGGCCAGTCAATTTTTGCATCGAGAAATGGCCCCCACGATAATACTTCTTACGTGTTTCAGGGAATTTCTTGCAAATTTCCAACTTTCCAGAAATTCAGGTTGGGAAGTTTTTAAATGAACAGCCTGTATAATACCAGATCTTATTTTCGTCATTCATTTGTAAAATGTGTGTTAAGCTTGTGCACTTTGGAAAATGACACGTTACGGTAGCAAGTGCAATTTCGTTAGTTTAGAAAATATATATAGCACAGACGCAGTTGTTGAACTTATTACAATCGTCGACGTAGTCACGTCAGTGAAGAAAATAGAGGAATAACCCACGCAATTAGAGCAATAAAAGTCTTGTTAAAACATCATAATTGCACGATTTGGCAAGCGTTTGTTTCAAAGCACTTTATATTATTCCCTAGAGTACATTTTCTCTTCATTTTTATGATATTACTAAGCTGGCGGATGACGCGACGATTCAGTAGTCCAAACTCGTCTCTCCTCGTGTGGACAAGTAATTGATGTTTTTTCAGATACGCGATTGCAGGATTAGCTGGCGATTTAATATCTACAGGATTATGTGAGCTGTCGCAATTAAAAAAAGAAGGAAGTTTATTCTTTCGAAAAAATACTATAAGTGAAGTCGCCTTATTTAATGCTGTTTTATTTTAAATGAGTTTATGTTCGAACTAAAAACTACTACTTTTAGTTTTCAATCAATTATTGAAACCTATATTAAAGAGAAAATTGATGATTCTTAGGATGTTTGTGTGTACGAGATGTGTCGTCAGTTCGAAAATTCTTTAATTACACACATGCCGATCTATTTTCACTTCTCTTCTACAAACATGTACAAATCACAAATTACTAACTTATCAGCAGATAAAGTTATGAGATTTAATAAAATCGAAACGCGTTCACGTCTCACTAATTAGCAATGGCAATTAATTTTTCATATTGATTCTTAATTTTGTATTATTTTTTCTGCATACTTTTCGTGGTAGTGAAAAATTGCTTAGAGTTATTAGTTCAGTTCTTTCTTTATTTGCTGTATAAAATACTCTAAAAATACCGTTACCACACTAATTCACAAAACGCTAGCATAACATCACAGGCAACACGGTTTTTATTAATCAGTGCTACTGATGATGACGAAACGTAGAAACTTCCTGCAACTCATTAATATACCGATCAATAATCATTATTTAATCAAACATATAACGTTTCAATTCTTCTAATTTCAAAAAATAGTTAAAATATGTATTAGCTTGTTTTTTCAAACGTTATTAGTAGAGACTGGATTTTATGCAAAATGCATATTAGCTGTTTTTTAGTATATCCCTTCTATACTGTGTACTTATCCATTTTCCACCCTCAGAATACGTTTTTTACCATTTTTTTTATTGCATATAATGCATATTTGGACACTTTACCATAACTGCATATGCACGTATATATTTCATAATTATTTTGCATATTTATGCATATATTCGCCATTTTCATAAGAACCATAATAAAATCTCATATTTAAAGATATTTAATTTGTTTGTGTAAACGTGGAAGGGATTGCATTCCTTCAACTTTGCATTAATGACTCATTAAAAGTCCATCTCATTAATAATGAGATGGACTTTCCAAAAATAGGATTTAACTATAATGATAATCGGTTTACAGGGCAATTAGAACTTACGTAAGAATTCCTTTTCAGAAATGTAGGTATTAATGCAGGTATATTATACCGTACGACTAATATCAATATGAGAAAAAGAAATAATTTCCTTCATAGTTTGTTCATTCGGAAACGTGTTAAGGTCTGTGCTATTTGGTGAAACAAGAGTGAATTAAAAAGTTTTGAAGATGCCGAAGATAGCTAAAGCGAAGTCATCTCTAATAAAAAATTGGATAAGTGATTGCAGTGCACTAAAAATTATTGACGAAGAAAGTGTTTTGTGCACACTCTGCGACAAAAGGGTAAGTTGAATTTTGAAATATTTTGTCAATAACAAGTTCTACAATTATGAGAATTTTTTTTGTGTTCATAAATATAATGAAACAATTTCATAATAAATTATTATTAGATATGTTTAATTTTATGTCCTTTAAAGCTAATATATCTTTGTAATATTTCTTTGTCATAAACACCAAAATAACCAAAATCAATCAAATTTAAACAACTGGAGAATTTTACAAAACCAGACAATTTGTTTTTCTAGTTTTTGTAGTAATATAGTAATTAATAATAATTATTATAACTGAATGTTAAAAATATATATTTGTTACACAGATTACCTGCCAGAAGAAATTTCAAGTAGTGCAACATTTGAACACAACATTTCATCAGAACAGGGTTTCTGAAAATTTGAATAAACCGCGGCAGCAACTTTTGGAGGAAAGTTTTCTAAATAATTCGAAGAATCCACAAGAAGCATTTTCCAACGATTTGTGTAATCTTTTTGTGGGTTGTAATATTCCTTTACATAAATTGGACAATCCGATATTTCAAGAATTCCTGAAAACTTATTGCAAAGTCGATGATAAACCCATTTATGTACCCAGTTCCTCAGCTCTACGCAAGAAATACATCAACGAAATTTATGAAGATGTTACCGATGGTATTAGTAAAGGAGTTGAAAAACCAAAATCTTTAAATCTTTAAATAATGGAATTAATGGCAATTTTAATGAAGACATTAATATAAGCCCCTCATTAATACCTAGTTTTAAGAATGCACCGATCACATCTTGTGATGTTGAAAGAACATTTTCCCAATATAAACATATACTTACAGATCGTAGACATAATTTAACTATGAAAAATTTAAAGAAATATATGGTTATTTATTGTAATAAATAAATATATAATTTGTAAATACGACAATTTATTGTAATAAATAAATATACAATTTTTAATACGACCAATGAATTTTAATTTCCTAAAACATAATAAATAAATGCACATCATAAGTGCATATTGCATATTGTAAGTGCATATTTAGGGATTTTTAAAGTGCATATTGCATGCATATTTGGCAAACTTTTTAGTGCATATTTTCCAGTCTCTAGTTACTATTTCATCTGTTTCTCAATTTACACATGCATTTAGTTATAGTCATTTCGTTATTAGAATAATACTTGCGTTTAGTTTATTATTGCAGTGTTAATTACGATTAGTTATATTCTGAACACTTCACCGATTTTCCGTTTCTGTAAACCTGAAAAGTTAAAAACATACGTGGTACTTCACCACCACTGGTGGCGCTTCTATTGAGGTTATATCTTTCGCTTAAATATAAAGCTCTCTACTAAGTAAAACAAAAAGTGAATTATGGAAATATTCGACTTCAAACTCCTATCAGCAAGCCAAATATGGTAAGTGAATGAGCGATTACAAATTTTTGTCTTTTTTTGTCTTGAAAGTGTGGAAGAAACGGCTCACATCAAATAACAACATAGTTGACGAAATACGCATTTTGATTTTGTGCATTAATATGGTAACGGTGTTTGTAATATTTTGTTTAGTGTCAAACCGCAATCTCAGATTTAGTTTATTCATTAAATCACTATTTTTAGGGTTAAATATAACACGATAAAAGGGCATTTTCTATCGTGATGGTAGTATGTAATATATTTTGTTCAGTTTAGCTTATTATTGTATTTTGTATATCAAGCCCAAGATATATTTTGTTTCCACTTTCTTTAATAAACTAGATGTTCTATCTCTCTTTCTTGTTACCAAATATAGCCCGTTTAGTTTATACAATTAGTCGTGCAAAACGTTACATAACTTGAATATTTTTAGTATGTTCTTAGAACCTATGCCTATATAATGAGACATTGACTTTACAGCTTCGAAAGCTTTTTGCAAGTTGCGGAATGCTCAAAAAATAGGGAGATGTTTGCATATGTTCCAGTTTTTGGTCAATATTTCCTAATATATGCGTCCTATTGAAAAATCCACATTTTTAAAATAGATGAAAGTTGCTACAATTTAAACCCAAACCCCATAAGTTGAGGATGGAACTATCCTAGTGACTACAACCATACATTCCTCAGAACTACTACTATTGATATCTCGTATATGTAGAAAAAGACGCAGTGGAGAAGAAGCAGCTGCCAAAACCTGATAAAAATGCTCTAGAATGCTAAGTCAGTTGTTTATCTAGATGATATCCACAATGACAATTTAACACAATATACAATGTAATATACCATTTGATTCGCCTACACAGTGATTTCATCACATATGTCTATGATCTATAATAGCGTACAGTACAGGAGACATACAACGGCAAACTTCAGAATGAGCAACTATGCGTGTGCAATGAGCTGAATGTATTGCACTGACCTTCTAATACCATCTATATTTAATTGTTCAACCCCTATTAATGCTTTATTGGGAAATAGAGCGGAACCGTATAGGTTGAAATTGCACCTATATAAACAAAAAACTAAAATTGGCGCCATTCCACTTACAATATGAAATCCTTACAAAGTATTTATATGTATCTTTTCAAATCTTTTTAAGTCCCCATTTCCTATATTAAATAGAAACGGTGGATCCCAACCAGTTATATTATCATGTCGAATGTCTATATTAATGGAAGTCTTTTGCAGAAGCAACTTTTGTTTCTTCCGAAGCCAAGAGGTGAAAGCAAAAGAAACAACACGTTGATTAACAACACTAATTTGTCTTTATATCGTGTGAGAAAGTCTTTTGTTTTCACAATCTGGGCATAACAAATATTCACGTTTTCTTTAGAACGACTTGATACCACTTCCAATCGGAAAAATTTCCTTTAAAAAGCATATATTAACGTAGATAAATTAATTTATTACAAAATATAAGTAGTAACAGGAGTAGTAGCGATAAAATAAATATGTTTGTGTCAACATAAGGTCAACATGTCTATAGACTGCCAAATTTGCAAGTAAAATCACATATTTTGAAAAACCTCATTACTTTTCAGAACATAAATTTACTTGCAATTAATACTTGAGAACATGAAACGTATTTTACTCATTGTACCCAACCTAACATTGTGCCCAGGGGCTATAATACTGTAGGTATTTTGCTAATTCAATATTTCTGGGGAAGAGTGTAAAATATGTATAAATTGTGTTTTGGTTTCATTTATAGTGACTAAGTTAATTCAACATCAAAATTCCAAAGATATACAGTACAGTATTCTTTTAGGCCTTTCTATATATCTGGGATTAAAAGAAACATATGTGGTAAAATAGTATCAAAATTGAAAACTAGTCTGTCTAAGAACAACTTTTCGTTTAGTCGAAACGGTCCCCTTAATTTGACAGAAAAATTAAGAAATATAGTAATATACCAAGTGTTGCACTAAAGAATTAAAGTTAGGTAAGGCACATACCAAACGAAATATAATGTATAATTGAAAATTACTTTAACTTTGAAAAATATTCAATAATGGGTGGAGGCTGTGGCTAAAAATGTGAAATAAAATGCAAAAGGAAAATCCCTTACCACAAAAAATATATATCAAAAAATCTAAAAAATCTACTGAAGATGGCAACTTAGTTGCCGAAATACGTATTTAGATTTTTTGATATATATTTTTTGTGGTAAGGGATTTTCCTTTTGCATTTTATTTGAAAAATATGATTTGTTTGTGACAATAATAACAGAGCTATGTACGAATGAATTATTTGAGGAAGAATAAATACTACAATAATGGCGAAAGAAGTATATCATATCTAGTATTCATGTCATACAAATTTTAAGTGTTTGTATATTTTTAAATTTAAATAGTTTCAGATAATGTGCTAATAAAGCGTGTAATAAAAAAAGCAAGAAGTATAATTTAGTAACAGATTATTATATAAGTAGTTCAATGTAACAGATATTTATACAGATGAATTTTATGTCTTTTTGGTTTGTGAATGTCTTCACTTACATGTCTTCTAATGAAACATTAAATCTCTTGCGAAAGCTTAAGTGCTTTAAAAAGAAGATGCTATTTTTAGTTCAATATTGCCTTCCTTACTGTTGATTCTTTTTCCAAACGTATATTACGAATGTGAAAAATATAACATTAACTAAAGCGTAATATTTGATTTATAATAAAATCATCTTTTTAAAGCAATTAAGCTATTGTAGTACGTTTAATGTTTTTTCAGATTGCATATATGTGAATCACACGTGAACAATATCTAATATTCAATAATGAGATTAATAATGCAAACATATACGACTCAGATTGTCCCAGTTTAAGTATGCCCACCATTAGGATCTGGTAGACCATAACAAACAAAAATTATGTTAAATGGTACAAACTGTGTGTAATCTCTTCTAGCCCCAGAAAAAAATCTTAAAAAATTCACAATATGTTCACCGTAGACACATAAACTAAAAATAATCTATTTTGCTTCTAGTTCATTGCGTATGAAAAGTAGTAAAATAATATTTTAATTTTGACATTTTGAAGCCTTTCACATGTATAGCTCTAATTTGCCCTTGAAACGTATGCAATAGAAAATAAATATTACAAATAAATTATGAATGCCCCTCTTGCTCATCTAATGACAAAAATAAATAATCTGTAAGCTATATGGATTTCGACATATCATGGCCATCTTCATCTTTTTAAGTGATACCTATGATAAATTTTCTATTAAAAAAAAATGCTGCTGAAAGACAAATTCATTAGTGTATTATAACGCTACTATTATTGCCAAAAATAAAAAATAAAAAGAGAAGTATAGATATATTGAAGTTTAATTCACTATCAGAGGCATTTATGAAATGAATTTTTTTTCGCAATGTGCACAGTTAATTCTGCATAATTGGTTTTATAATTTTCAAACTGGAAGTTTCTCATAAGAAAGGTTTTAATGATTGGTTGATAATAGTAGTTTCTTCATACCAACTTTTATTTGGGGGGGGGGGGGCACATTTATTAGGCTGTCGAATTTCGATTTTGAAAATCCAAAATCCAAAATATGCGTGATTTATGTTTAACTTATATTATAGATGGCAATGTGCAGACAAATAGTGATTTTGATAACACCAATCAAGAATGACGTTATTTCTATAATATTCGGCTATGTTATACAAATTTATTTTTTGATTTATTATGTGTTCTTCATTGCCTGTAATTGTTCAAATAATTTGTGTCCCCAATGATGGGAAATATCAACAATCCCACTTTAATATTTAAAATGCCGCCATTATCAGAATTACAAAAATCTATTGCCAAAACTAGATTGAGATTCGGCATGAGCATAAGGACCATATCAAAAGAAATAAATTGTCGCCTGAATGCAGAAGTAGTATATGTCACAAAATGCAAATTTTACAGGAGAGTATTTTTTTTGTTTTCTAAGTGAACTGAATTTGGTCTTGTAAATATTATAATCATTTGTATGTTAAATTTACATAACGCAGGCACGTCATTTGTGTTTAACACTGTGAAGTAAAAAATATAGAAAAGTATGGACATAGGATACTAAGATAGTTTAAAGCAATTTTATGTCCAAAAACATAAACTTAGTATAGGTACTTGACAAACGCTGACTTAGAATAGTTCTGATTAAAAAGCACGAACGTGGGGGTTATCCAGATGTTTAGAGTTCGAATACTTCTGCATGTAAGAAAATAGGTTATAAGGTATTATATGGTATCAAAATCACAAAATCGCAACTTTTGGACTTAGACTAGTTCTGCATTCAAGCGACGAAATGTAAACAAAAACACCGTGTTAATAACAAAACGAAGTTTGAGGGGAAACTGGGTTTGATCAGAATTAAACAAGACACAGGTAGACGAAAAATTTCAAATCACAATGAAAATATACATTTGGTAAATTTTCTAAGAGAAAATCCGTTTGCGATTGCAGTGCAAGCAAAAATTGCCACAAACTTTCCAAGTTCTACAAGCAAAAGGATTATTCAAAGTGAACTAAGAAATAAAGCTGCTGCTAAGGAGATTTTTTTAACTGACGCAAACAACATAGAAAGACTACGTTTTGCTCAACAATATGTAAACAATGACAACAACTTTTGGGAAAACATTGTTTTTTCGGTCGAAAAGACATTTCAGTCCTATCGCAAAGCATATCTTCGATTATATAGATCAATTGGCGAAAGGTATACAGAAAAATATGTTTGCAATGCAAACGCAGTGGACGATTTTCCGTCAATGTTTGGGGATAGATAAGTGCACATGGATTAGAAATTTGTGTTAAGAAAGACTCGTAGCTGTTGTATACAGAAATATTCTTGAACAATACATGTTGCCGTCAGTAACTCCGGTGTTTGGCTAAATTTTTTTCTTTATTCTGATAACTGCACAATTCATACGGCGAATGTTGTTAGCAATATTTTTAGAAGCTAATAAATATTGCCTTGGCCAGCGAGGGGGCCGGATAGAAATCCCATAGAGCACATTTGGGGAATCATGGTCAAGAAAATCAACGACGAAATTTGCCACAAAACCAGGAAGAATTGATTCAAACCATTTCAAATATCTGGCATGAAATCCTGTTAGAACGTGTGCAAAGTACGGTATCGTCAATGCCAAGACGCCTCTAACGCGTTATAGACTCCGGTGATGCTACAATAAAATATTAACTTCTGTTAACATCTATTTTTTTTTAAATACTAACTTTAAAATAAAGTTTTGTATTCTGATATTGTAAGTGATATTTTTGAAATTTAAGTAGAACAGGACACCATCTGCTGTTTTATTAATATTTTTTTAAATTTACTATTTTTGCAAGACAGGGTTCCTCAGATGTTGCAGATAATTCACTTCGCTTTCTTTTCTCTTTTATTTATTGTGTCTGACATTTTTCACTGACATTGTTTTCTAATTTTTCCAGCTGTGATTACTGTTACTGCTGAAGAATGTTTAAATTATGATTTTCTGTATGTCTACGCTGTATATTTTTATTTTGTGTTTATCTAATATTTCTATATATAATATTAATATTTTGTACATTTTTTGTATATGTTTTTTTGCAATAATGTAATAATAAATCTAAATTATAATGAAAATTGAAATGTTTATTTATAATAAAACTGTTGACGTTGAAACATAATACAATTATAAAGACAATAAATTATATATCCGAAAATACAGGAACGTCAACTATCTAAGAACACTGCTTAATTTAAATGTGAGTTTTTCAACTCTCGGTATGGTTTTATGATTAAAATTTTAATTTAATTAAATAGCATTATTGCATGTTAAACACCTTTGTGAGTTTTCAATGTTAACTGTCCTAATTTTATATTTTACATTGTTATTTTCGAAAATTGCACTATATACATATACAGGGTGGCTGACAAAAAACGCCCCAAGCCGTAGCTCCGTTATTTACTATCCGATTTTAAAAAACGAAATATCAAATAAAATGGTTAAGTAAATACTATCAATTGGCGTAATCAAAATATTATTAGGAACAAAAAGTTTGAACATGCGATAGTCAATTTTTTTTTTTAAATGGCAACGTATATTTTTAATTAATGTTTCGGATAAAGAATGTTTTCCTGATTTTGATGATGTATAACACGTCAATTTTTCAACATAAGTTTTAAGTGTGCCGTGGTTAATATCATTTTATTGGAATGGAAATTTTAAAAAAATACAAATAAATACGAAACTTATCTACAAATATTGTTCAAATTGTCTGCCGCCTTGTTGAAGACATAGTTGACACCTTCTAATTACTCCATTAGTGGCGTTGAGTATAAAATTAGGAGGTATTTCGCGGCAAGAATTCAGAATTCTTTGCCGTAAAATGTCTATATTTTCCGGACTAGTAAAATAAACCTGATCTTGAAGATAGCCCCATAACCAAAAATCCAGCGGCGTAAGGTCGGGCGAACGAGCGGGCCATTAAATTGGTCCATTGGTCCCTATCCACCTCTCAGCAAATGTCGCATTTAACCATTCAACATTTATTAAGGCATTATGAGGAGGGGCGCCATCTTGCTGAAAGTACATTCTGTTTCTGTGTCTGCTCGGCAATTGACAAATAATCTAAAAAGTTTGTAATGTTTTCACGCTATAGTTGATGGTATTTTGCTTGGTTTAAGATGCCATCTATGAAAAATCGGCCAATTAATCGATCACCCCAAAGACCGCACCATACATTTAAACTGAATCTTTGCTGAAAATTATTCTCAATTATAATTCTTGGGTTTTCTTGGCTCCAACATCGATTGTTCTTTCTGATAAAAATGCCATTATTACTGAAACTGCATTCGTCCGACCAAATAATTTTTCGATAAAAATTACGATCTCGTTGTGTAACATTTAAGAAAAAGTTGCAAAATTGCATTCTTCGACCATGATCATTTTCCAATAGTGCTTGTACCTTTTGAGAGATGTATGGTATGAACTTGTGCTTTTTGAGTATCGCTTGTGTTGTCTGGTGCGATACGCCGACCTCATTTGCAATTCTCCGAGTAGAAGTCCATGGACTTTCTTCCACGCATAAAAGAACATCCAATTCTGTATTTTCCTTAAACTGTCGACTCTTACTTTTTGGCATTTTGAAGGCTCCATATTTTCTTAAATTCTGTTCGATTCTTCCGAATTTACGACGGTCTGGAACCTCTCTTGTCGGATAACGATAACTGTAGAGTCTCACAGCTTCAGCACTATTTCGAATACATTCAAAGTAAACTCACAGAAAGAATCAGAACGTTGAACTAATGTCACACCGATACACAAATGTCACAATGACAGTATTTATTAATATTTACATTCTAATTGACAGTATTTATTACTTGATGCATTTGATTGCTATTCACGGCACACTTGAAACTTATGTTGAAAAATTGACGTGTTATACATCATAAAAATCAGGAAAACATTCTTTATCCGAAACATTAATTAAAAATATTCGTTGCCATTTATAAAAAAAAATTGACTATCGCAGGGTTAAAACTTTTTGTTCCTAATAATATTTTGATTACGCCAATTGATAGTATTTACTTAACCATTTTATTTGATATTTCGTTTTTTAAAATCGGATAATAAATAATGGAGCTACGGCTTGGGGCGTTTTTTGTCAGCAATTGTAGAATTGAAAATGTTATTAAATACAGGTTGCTCCATTTCAAAAATATAACTTCTATATGTACTTTACTTATCGAACACTCTGTATAATTAAACATAATTTTAAGTTCTGCATATATTGAAGAATTTTCAGTTTTTTTTATATGAATATTGTATAAATAATTACTGACTGTAAATTTACATCGAAATATTGCACAGTGTATGTTTTGACATTACGGTCAATTTGTATCTTTCATTTAACTAATTTTCTACATTTTATTGTTTTACAAGATTCCAATGATCAGGACACCCACTAGGACCTCTAAAAGACATCTTCCAAAAGATTCCTATCATACTAATAAATGTATTCATAATCGCTGAAAGTGTTTGCTTAATTACAGTTATTATAGACATAAAATCATCCGTAAAAAGTGTTCATGTAAATCTAATCGAAACTAGAAAATGTAATTAATACAGTTCTAATATCTAAGAAAAACTCTATTGAATCTCTAAAACAGTGAAACCTAAAAGCATAGGAATAAACTAATAGGAAGCTCATGTTTACGTATAAATGGTACAAAGTGTAATAATAACACAGTCTCGATAATATTAACGTAACAAATCTAAAACACGCAATATGTCAGTCTAGTAGTACATACACATGTGTGCTACATAATGCATTAGATGTGTTACATTAGCTACAGCAAATACTAAGTATTCATGTACAATGTACATACGTGTTGTAGATCTACATATTGAATAGGTAATTGCTGTGTTTGTCTGGGCTGATGCTGTCAGAGATTTTGTCATTGATTTCTCTGACCGAGAAACAGAGTTCATTCTCATTGAAAGAGAGTTCTAACAATAAAAAGGTCAACTCGTTTGTATCTTGTGTATTATATAGTTGCCAGTGCGGTCATATGTAAATGTACAGTGACTCACAGATTAAATGATGCAGTTCTAAAACAGTTTATCGAGTGAAAATATTTGAAATGAATTCTCATTGTAAAATTAAAATAGTAGCTGGGGATAAATAATTAATAATAATTGATAGCATTTTCGTCTGCGTCTTCGATATATCGTATAAAATTCATGATCTTAGCCAGAGATTTTGATATATTATGTAGTTAGTACCTTGAGTGATAATTTTGAATGCTTTTCAGATATAATAAAACATTTTTAGTATCACACATTGAATTTTGAGGAAACAATATATACATGTGATATATTTGAAATCACCTTTGATTAATACGCACTGTTCCTTATTTTTTCACCTGTTTGGCATTTTTACTTTACGAAATACACAGGCAACTTGATTTTTTTTTAAATAGTCATAGGGGTCAAATTTGACATAATTCGATAGCTCATTTTTTTGTGAATTTTAGGGTATGCCACTCTTGTCAAAACATTGCTACCAGAAGTGCAAATAAAAATAAAAATACCTAGTGACCTTATAAAATTTATAGAAAAAAACTTACACATTCACAGCAGACAATTGTCAAATATTATTAAACTAAGCGAAACAGAAAGAATAGAGACCCTTATGATGATTAGCTATGGCGATAGAAGGCGTAGTCATGTAGAAGTATGTGCCATTTATGGCGCTACGCATCCTGAAGCAGATCCAATTAGTAAATCTGCAATAACAAAAAAGTTTAAACGGTTTAATGAGACAGAAAATGTTAAGCAACTTATAAGAGTTGGACGTCCAAAAAATGTAACAAATGATGAAAATTCTTTTAATTTCATCATTAGAACTTGTGGGAAATCCTAAAAGATCATTAAACCAAATCGCCACATGAGAAATTAAATGCAGCTAAATTTATCTTTTGCTTTGTTATTTTTCTTTTTGCATTAAACCTTTTTAAGAAATAAATTTAGATGTAAAAATACAGCTGGTCCTGTCATTCTGTGGATAAAACATGTTCGGTTGATTTTTATTTTTTGACAGTTTTTGTAAAAATGATTAAACACCATTATTACATTATGGTACTCAGAAAAAAATGTTCGGATTATTTCAAATTTAACTCCTATTGTTATTTAAAAAAAAAACAAGTTGGCTGTGTATCTCGTAAAGTAATGTAACAGAAATGAAAAAGAAGGTACAATAAATATTAATTAGTAGAATGCACATCCCCAATTTCAAGTTAATCTACTTAACAATTTCAAGGATATTAAGCGGGTTCCAAACATAAAAGCCTCTATATAAATGTACGAGATTTGCTCAGAAAACTCAAAATTTTTGTTTCTGGTAAAAAGAAATTATTCATTAATATTGATTTTGTCTTGTTCAAGGAACATCCAAGCAAACTACTGCTGTTTTTAATCTTCAACTCATTTTTTGGTATGGTGCTTAAATTTTTCAGTATTGTGCCTTTATCGCTTCAATCTTGTTAAACGTAATCTTTCCATGGCTTATTCATTTGCGTTGTGGGATGGTGTTTTCTTTGGTTCAAAATTTAGAACAGGGAGTCAACTGGGAACATCTCTCATTTTCTTTATTACATATAATCTGACATCAAATATTTTCGTGGATTTCAATTGAGACATAGAGAAAATCAATTCCAATGAATTTTCCCCTATTTAAGAACTAGACAAATTACCCTATATGACTATGATCTAAGAAAACAACATTGCAATTATAGCTACATAAGCTTAATTACATCTAGATAGCAAGTTAGTGGTTTTTAAGCCCTGCAACGATCTTACTTACTTCAGTGGTTTCTTTAATAATTGATATGACTAAAACTTTGGGAAGCATTTTGACCCTCTCACTGCATCTTTATTATGTTCTGAGATTTCACTCTTTACTTATGGTACTTATAGAACTCGTTCAATAACTAAGTTTGAGGCATATTAATATTAGAATTGCTTGATGTTTCCTAAAGTTGCATACTGTACCTCCATATAGGTTTTAGTATGCCTTTATACACTAGGAGTTTGTTTCCAATTGCTAATTTGATTTTCTACTTAACATCCAGTAATACCTAATTTAATTGTATTCCAAGATGCTTCCTTTTTGTAAAATATATTTTTGCGTCAGCTTAACTTCTTGCCCAGGAATCAGCAATTGTTGACCATTTAATGTTTCTATTTTGTTGTGAATGTTATATGAAGTGATTTATTTTCATTAGCTTCTATTCTTCAGTTTTCCAACTATTCTTGAATTTATGTGACTTTGGAAAGGTACTGGGCTGTGCCTGGGTTACAATGGAAAGATAATACTGCTGTAACGTCGGCAAAAGTAACTAAAGTTGACTTTACGGTCGTGAGTGGTTCTTGAGTATCTCTGGGTTAATTCTCGGTTGGCCAAAAAATGCTTTGCTCTGTACCAGTACTTATATTACTCAGATTAGCCTGACTATTTTTTTGTTCCTTATTGCAGGGTCTGCAGCTAAGATGTTCATCATACAGGCTCATATTATTCAGATGCATTTTTCTAGGTGCATGACCGGTTAGAAAACCAGTCGATTTCTGCTCGCATGTAGTACTTTTTCAGACCTTTTGTTACATGCTTGGCCAATAAATTCCTTACAGTGATTTGAATTGTTGTCTAAAAATGCTGGTGTTATTTATGAGCCCTGTTTTCAGATGTGAATTCGGATCATACTTTTTGGCACCCCCAAAATCGGATTGAGTTCTGATCCTTATCTTGGCGAGTTTATCATCTTTTTCATTGCCTTTGATTTCTATGTGTCCTGGTACCCGTACTAATTTTTCTTCATTCTGATTTTTAGTACTTCACAATATAGATGTATATATAAGTTGTCACTGGATTACGGGTTTTCTTCCGCGTTTCCACTACATGGTCTTTGAAGAGACGGTGCTGGTTTCTGAACGACATTTCGGCAAAATTACACATGCCATCTTCAGGTCTGCGATTATTACTTCTCCTTATGTTATGTTAACCACCATCCGAACCCCGACAACGTCAGTTTACGATTAACAAGAAGCAGAAGCAGATAGTTATGGCAGACCTGAATATGGCAAGCGTGATCTGGCCAAAATGTCGTCCAGAAACCACGACCGGTCTTTTCAACAACCAACTAGTGGAAATGCTGAAGAAAATTCGGAATCCAGTGACAACACATACTACTACCCACGGAAACCTGACAGAGTTCGATCCAAAATGGAGCAATAGAGCAAAAAACAAACTCAAACTGATACGTTAGGCCGAAGGGTGCGATGTGGATGGAGAATGACGAATTGGCAGGCTGGGAGTTGCTGATCCGCGTGATTTGACTGGTCGGCCTTCCTCTATATCACAAAGTTCACTATACTTAAGTACAATTAAACAAAGGACCTATAGACTAATGAATCAGTATTGACTCACTAGCTTATAACTGATATTAAATGGCGTAAATTAATCCTTTAGCCGGCTCTTGTATATAGTCTCTATAGTCCAAAACTAATTCAACAGACCTTTTGAAGGTTTTTTTGAACGAATAAAATCAGATAATCTCCAAATTAAATTCTTCAATTTTCTTCTACAACAAATAGGAACAAACATTGTTTCCCGTTACATGAGTTTACCATAATAAACACATCGAAGTAACATGTAATAGATGCAGAAGATATTTAACATTCGAAAGGATTCAAAACGTTTTGACATAAAGAGGAAAAAAAATCAATACATAGCAATACATCAATAATTGGTAATACCGTGCATTGAAAGACTTTCCTCATTAGAGTAGGCTGTTTCTTAAGTTTTGTATGTAATCAATGTTGGTGTACATGCTAAGCTTTTGAAAACTTCAAATTCTGACAGTTGTCATACTTAAATTCAAATTATAGACGCCTATTATTATTTATATGACATAAACAAACTATCAAAATTATGCACTGTCACCAACCATTAAAAAAAAGCATGGCCGTCTCTAATGAAGAAAGTATTTGAAGGCACGGTATAAGTAAATCAGAATTTTCAAGTAGAATTCAAAAGTGCAAATATTACTATATTTTTGATACACTCTGTATAATAATAGCCACGATAGCAAGCCTATCATATTCATAATTTTTAAATCTGGATGAAATTTACTCAGCTATGTGGAATAAGAATTCTTTCAAACATTTTCTTTCAATTCATTATTTTAAGACTTACACCATTTAAGCCGTGACTCATTGTACATATTTATGTATGTATGTCGAATAATAATAATAATAATAAATGCCAAAAAAGACGAGTGAGAGCAACAAGACAAGACGTGTGCCCGTCTAAGAGGGCTATGCATGCTGTGCTGAGGGGCTAAACACTTACTAGAGGTCTGCCCCAGTACCAAGACTTGACTTTCTGCGTCCACCCGCCCAAGCTGGAGCGCAGGCCGCCCAGGTACCCGCTCTGCAACACCATACACTCACTCTTATGTCCTCCTGTTACAGGAGTACCATAATACCCACGTGAGAGGTACCCACACAATTTTTTTTATAATTATGTGTGGTACCACGTTTCGTTCCGCTCTTTCTTGGCGTGTTTATGTGACCGGTTTCTTTTGGTAAGGTACCTTGTACGGACAAATTTATATTTGAGATACAGCGGCGGCATATTTAATATTTTCCAACGTGATTTTTCTTATTTAACATGGTATTATTTTAAAAATTTACAAGCGTTATATTCTCTTTTACCTGGAAGTATGTAATAAAAATCCGAACACGTTACGACAAAGAAAAAGAGGGAACAAGAAAATATAAGATAAATAAAACATTCTCTGTGCTGTTAAATTTGTTTGCATTTGAGTTATGATTTTTACTGGTAAATACACTTATGCGCCTAAAATAGAACTTGTTCACTGTCAAATTATGCATATTTTTGTTTCTGTACTTTGGTCCTGCTTGAATTATCTGTGTCATTTCTAAAGTAATTACGCTTATATGTAATAAAGAAAGAAATGAGTAGTAAATCTAAAATTTCAAATATTTAGTCTGTACGAATTACACAGGCCAACACACATTTTGGTGCTTGCAATTTTTTAACTGTTTCTAGGTAATTTTTGGGTGTAAAATCCAAAACAACTGTCAGATTTAGCCTATCAGATCTACTTTTTGAGTAACATTATATTGGCCTCTTTTAGAAAAAAAATATCTATTTATGTATATTTCAGGTTATAAGCACAGATAACCCTTTTTTTTTTAAGTGTAAACTTCTTTAGGCGCGTTGCGCTGATTGTAGGCACTGAACAAGACTGACTGCAACGCTCGGATATGTAACGCTCCGATATGTGTAACGCTCGGATATGTGTAACGCTCGTTCGGATAAAGTCGGCTAAGGGAACAAGATAAATAAATATATCATATATGTAGAGGTATTTAATTTCAATTAAATTGAAATTTAAATGAATAAATAAATTAATGTTCCAGAACAGATTCGATCCCGAGCCGCACGGGTATGAAGACGACACGTTACCATCAGAGCAAGCGCGGGACCGTAAGCGAGTATTTATATCGTCTATTTATACATACATATACGTCCGAAACCGACCAAACGAAATGGCCGCTCGCGTAAATGTAATAAATGTGCGAATATGTTTTATTTAATACGTTACTGAATATTATACGCGTGTATTTCGTATTATTGCAAATTGACGTATGAAAGTGAAATTTTAGATACGGGGGTGACTTAGGTCGCCGATCACCAATCCATAGTCAAAATGTCAAAAAAAATGAAATGGCGGAAGAGTTTTTTGAAAATTGACGTATGAATGTGAAATTTTAGATACGGGGGTGTCTTAGGTCGCCGATCACAAATCCTAAGTCAAATTGTCAAAAAAACAAAATGGCGGACGAGTTTTTTGAAAATTGACGTATGGATGTGAAATTTTAGATACGGGGGTTTTGGGGTAGCCGATCACGTTCCAAAGTCAAAATGTCAAAAAAACAAAATGGCGGAATATTTTTTTGAAAATTGACGTATGAATGTGAAATTTTAGATATGGGGATGTCTTAGGTCGCCAATCACGATTCCAAAGTCAATATGTCAAAAACAAAAACAAAATGGCGGACGAGTTTTTTTGAAAATTGACGTATGGATGTGAAATTTTAGATACGGGGGTTTTGAGGGTCGCTGATCACAATTCCAAAGTGAAAATGTCAAAAAAATAAAATGGATGAAGAATTTTTTGAAAATTGACGTATGAATGTGAAATTTTAGATGTCTTAGGTCGCCGATCACAAATCTAAACTCAAAATGTCAAAAAAAAAATGGCGGACGAGTTTTTTGAAAATTGACGTATGAATGTGAAATTTTAGATATGGGGATGGTTGAGGTTTACGTTTTATTTAATACGTTACTGAATATTATACGCGTGTATTTCGTATTATTGAAAATTGACGTATGAAAGTGAAATTATAGATACGAGGGTGTCTTAGGTCGCCGATCACCAATCCATAGTCAAAATGTCAAAAAAAAAAATGGCGGACGAGTTTTTTGAAAATTGACGTATGGATGTGAGATATGGGGATGGTTGAGGTTTACGTTTTATTTAATACGGTACTGAATATTATACGCGTGTGTACATATGTAAATGTAATAAATGTGCGAATACATTTTATTTAATACGTTACTGAATATTATACGCGTGTATTTACTATTAACCTCGCCTTGATGAAGTTTTCACTTCTGCCGTGTGGTTTTAAGCACACTCAGTCTTCTTGTTTATCTAGATAAGATAACAGATAATTCCAAAAAATATTATCTAGATACAGATAAAAGATGATTTTGCAAATGATTATCTAGATAAAGATGACAGATAACGTATAATTTGTCTAGATAATTCAATAGATAATCTTGTAAAATCCTCAGAACTCAGAATTTTATTTTAGAATTCAACGTGGTTTAGGTATCGGCTGATATAGGAAAGATGAGGATGAGATTTTTTGATATAGGTAATGCACAGCGTTAAATACGAACAAATTTAATATATATTCTTATGCTTATTTACCATTATTAATGTTTTAGGGGCTGATTTCAAGTCAGATTTGTGTGGTCGCAACTTTACGTCACTGATTTTCGTATTCGTATTACTAGTGACTAACATTTATGCTATTCCTACAGTCTTCAATTTCGGTTTTGAAAACAGATAAAAAATGGCAAAATAACAAATACAAAAATTAGTGACCGCACAGGTATGCCTTGAAATCAGGCCTTAAGGTTGCTTCGGCAAATTAACAACATTTCGAAATGTTTGTCAGATAGTCTATAGTTCGTGCTGAAAAGTCTTTCGACCAGTTCTGAATATGGTAGCGTCGTGTTATGAGTATTTTTTGATTAGTTGGGTATGCATGTAACATTTTTAGTTCTTTTTTTACAATTTAGATAACAATCAACTTATGAACTGTCTACATTTCGGTTCTCTTCTTTTCGAACCCTTATACCGTAGCAGAGAGCGTCGCTGCCGTCCATTTCGGATGCCCTATCTGTAATGGAATGTAAAGCCAAAAAGTAATTTTATTTACCTTTTCACAGTAATTGACAAGTTTCACAGGAATCCATTTGGTTTTAAATTTGGGGTGACTCGTTGCTGACAGAATGAAAGCTTTACTTTCGGCTGGGTAGGTTTCCAACGTCAAACAAGTGTTAAAACCTCAGTTCAATCCCTTTGATTATGGCCACTTTCAAAGTACTACAGTAAACAAGAGATGATACCTCAATCAAGTTGATGTGGAGAATAAATATAGTTGGAGCAAACCCAGAAAACATTGTAATTCCCCTTGCAGTCTATCTAATGAACAAGCCAGTGGCTCCATCACACTGCAGTACTTTTCAATGAATTTACATTCAGTATGTCTTTGTAGTTTCGACAATTCTTATTTTGCAAATTTTTTTTGTCGCCATAATATGAATTCCATCTAGTCATGATGGGTACAGAAAATTTGCATTTACATACTTTATACGTTAAGTCTGAAGCAACTGTGCTTCTACTCCTTAAATTCCAAAAAGACTAGTTTCCCAAATGTAAAACGATATATTTTCTTGTAGTCGGTTGATTTTTCCAAAACTTCTATTTGCATCAGTAGTGGCAACTAAGTTGAGGGTGTGCACGGACACCTGATGTGACTTGGCAATATAATTCCTTGCAGTATAGCATCTGCTGCTATTGGGTCAGGCTCAGCAAGAAGGCACTCCAAATTTATTGCATGCGCATCTTCATCTTAAATAAGTAATGTTATTGACTAGATTTATTCCAGAAAAAATTAACCAGTTTCCAGATATTCCACAACGGTAATACATTCTTCTTTGTTAACCATTACATTACACATTATAAAGTTAAAAAATGAGGAGTGGCCACCACACGACTTTCTTATACGTATGAGCGTTCCAAATTATAGAGTTTTAAATTTTTTTCATATAAAAGTTATTCAAAATAATATTATAAGTACTTCTATTCTCTTAATAAATCTCTATAGAATGCATACTTTGCGAGATATTCGAAAGAAAGTGCTACTCGCTAGTAAAAGAGGTACTTCCGGTCCGAATTTTGAAATTTCATGTATACAAAAAATATTTTAAATCCAACTCTAAATACTTTTGTACTACGAATATATATAGAATATAGAATGCACAATTTACGACATATTGGAAAAAACGCTATCCGATAAGAGTGAAAGTGATACTTCCGGTTTGAATTTTTAAATTTTTTTTATACAAAAGATATTGAAAATTAAGTTCTAAATACTATTATATTCGTAACGTACCTATCTAAAAAGCATGACTTGCGAAATATTTGCAAAACACTAATTTTTGATAAGAGTAAAAGATCTACTTCTGGTATCAATTTCGAAAAACTTTCATAATAAAATTCTTCTCAAATTCAATTTAAAGTGCATATGAATCCTCTATACATTTGGTTAAACTTAGTAGTTGGCGAAATATTGGCAAAATTCGATTTTTTCACTGAAGTAAACTACTACTTCTGGTCTGCCGATAAAACTAAATGTCTAATCAGATCTCAAGAGGGAGATTATACTCGTAAATATAAAAGTTGGAATTGATACCTGTAGCGACTTCAAAACGTGGATATCTGCAAAAATCTCGAGGTCGCAAATTTTTGGTTGGTGACAATGCTTAATTTTGATACTTTGGTTATGTCATGTAAATAATAATAGGCATCTATAATTTGAATTTAAATTTGAGAACTGTCAGAATTTGAAGTTTTCAAAAGTTTAGCATGTACACCAAAATTGATTACTTAAATAACTTAGACAACAGCCTACTCTAATGAGGAAAGTATTTGAAGGCACGATATTATTCTAATATACACATATAATGTGCTATGAAAAATGGCTTTATGTTTTACAACACATAATGGTGAAATGCATATTGATTTAAAATTATTAATATTAATTATTGTAAAGATAATATTGAAAGTGTTACTTTAAAGTTTATTTCAATAAAAATCGAGAAATCATTCTATTTGGGTTATTATTCGATTATTAGATGGCTTTATTTAAGGATCGATATTTTGAGGTTAGCAGAATCAATTTTAGCAATGTAAATCGAAGTTCTGTGATAGCCTTATTATCGCGCAACGCTAGTGAGATACAGTTAACCTTGATCCACGGTACTCCTGGTGCAATCTATTAATTTTTTTGGAAGCTGAAATAACGGAAATTAATTGCGAGCAAAATGCCAACTGAATAATAATAACTACTTATTAATTTTAATATTTTTTTGATTATGGGGTTGGGTGGGGGGTGAGCCCCCTGGGCCCCCTATATATACACCCTTGTCTATCAGTCTTCCATTTCTGAAAGGCAATTTCTTTAAAGTTGATCATTGTTAAAGCATAAACCATATCACGCACGCATAATAGAAACTGTAAAGCACAGTATTTGTTGGCATATATTAAAACCGACGTTCGTAATAATTACATATGAAAGTGTATTTCAGTTATCACATTATATGTATGTAATACCGCGTAACCCAAAGTTATTTATATACATCAGTTGAATTTGCAAGTATTTATCATATCATTAAAAGTCGCACACATAATACTAAACTCGAAAACTTAATTCCTCCTGTTCAAAAGTAAAAGTAATCACGGTCACCTTCGTGCATTTCTCTTTTTTTCCCTCCGAATGAATTATGGGAAACGCACAGCAATTAATATGCATGTTCCGCGTGTATCCACTTTTACCACGTTTGCGTAGGTGCTGGTGATATTTTATGTGATTTAGTTTCATTAAAAATCAGTCGCGGGGAAAATTAAGAATCTGAGAATTTGGACGTCGCCATTAAAAATTGAACGAGATGCGCCGGAATTATTATTGTGTCTAAAATTTATTGCGTTCACCAAACAGATGTTTTTAACTGTAGTAAATAATAGCATGCAGTTGCAATAAATCTCCCACGTGTCCCCTTGTTATATTGATATAATTGCTTTAAATGTAGGCAGTATATCGAATATGAGTATTTTCGCCTCCCTCTAATACTTTGCTATACAGGATGATCATACAGGGTGTCATTTTGAAAACGTACCACCCTCTATATTTCGGCCCCTATAGAAATTCCAAAAATATGCAAAAACACGTCAAACTTATTTTTAAGGGGGACATTTTGTAGGCTGGTTTTCAATTAAATTACATCAACCCTCTAGCGGGGGTGGACATAACCTCTAAAAATTTAAATGGAAATGGGGGTTGAGTGATACCTCATTTTAAAGGTCGTTTAACCCGCTTTTCAAAAATGCTAATTTCTTGTCCTTTATTTTTAATACTTTTGAAGAAATGAAGTCAAACCATGAACATACAAGTATCAAGTGTTTTGCAATAAAACATTAAAAAACTAATAAAAAGTAACTTATTTTATAAAATTTTCGAAATGTTGTCCATTATTTTCTAAACAGTGATAAAGTCTACTCTCAAACTCCTCTCTAACATTTCGAAACACTTCTGCCTGAAGTTCTCTACATGTAGCTGTTATTCTTCTCTTTAAATCTTGCAAATCTCGAGGCGGTGTTTTATAAACAATCGATTTTAGATGCCCCCATAGGAAGAAATCTAATGGCGATAAGTCGGGTAATCGTGGTGGCCATTCTATTGCTCCTCTTCGACCAATCCATCTGCCAGGAAATCTATCATTTAGCCACTGTCTAACTGGAAGATAGTAGTGTGGTGGAGCTCCATCTTGTTGGAAGTGTAGAAGATCTTCTTGCAAAACCATGTTACTAGCCGCGTCAATTTGATTTTCCAAAGTAGTTGTTATTAAGGGGTCTATTATTTCTGCAAGCAAATTTAAGTAGAGCTCACCAGTTAGATTTCCTTCAATGAAGGCAGGTCCAATAATAGTATTCCCAAGGATACCAGCCCAAACGTTAACTTTTTCTGGATACTGTTTGTGACCTTCCCTAAAAAGTCGCGGATTTTCATCGCTCCAGTAGCGACAATTTTGCTTGTTAACATGCCCATTAAGAAAAAAAGTACACTCATCAGTAAAGCAAATATTGTGCAAGATATTTTGGTTTTCATTTATAAAATCTGTCATTGTTTCACAAAATTCAATCCTTCTGTCGAAATCGTCGTCAAAAAGCTGTTGTAGAATTTGCATTTTATAGGGGTGAAACTTATTTAACTTTAGTGCCTTCCTTACTGTTTCGTGAGACATTCCTACTTGGCGTGCCACAATGCGAAGTGATGTGGTGGGATTTGCAGTAAAGGTGCCTAATACCTCTATTTGTGCTGCTTCATCCAAGACACGGCTAATATTTCTTTTTTTGTTAGCAACGGAATCAGTTTCACTAAACTTAGCGACTAATTGTAGAACATACTTATGATTTAAATTACTATTCGGATACCTTTCATTAAACATTCTTGACGTTCTTCTTGCGCATCTTCCACATTCCCCATAAATAAGAATAATTTCAATTCTTTATTGAAGAGTAAACACCATTTTTAAAAATAATGTAATAAAATCGCAACTTTTACCTCGCAAAACTAATTTTACAATAAAGTAATTTTGGCTAAAATAAATGGAGTGACAAGTAAAGAAAAATTTGACAAGAATGTCAAGAATGCTTAAACCAGGGCTTTTTTTTCTACGTTAAACTACCTGTACGACTATCACAAGTACTAGTTCAGGTAAATCACATTCTTTCCAATAATAATGTTTAACTGAATAGTATGCGTCTTTATTATTTCGTTGGATATTAGAAGTAAAAATAGTTTAAAAATTTACCGTTATGTAATACCTCAATTTCATTTATTTTAATTCATTAAAGCAATATCACAAAGTGTTTTTGATATCTAAACTTCTTTACAGTTTTCACCAAATATCTCGCGAACTGCTAAAAAGAAAAGGCAAGAATTTAGCATTTAAAATTTTATAAAATAAGTTACTTTTTATTAGTTTTTTAATGTTATATTGCAAAACACTTGATACTTGTATGTTCATGGTTTGACTTGATTTCTTCAAAAGTATTAAAAATAAACGACAAGAAATTAGCATTTTTGAAAAGCGGGTTAAACGACCTTTAAAATGAGGTATCACTCAACCCCCATTTCCATTTAAATTTTTAGAGGTTATGTCCACCCCCGCTAGAGGGTTGATGTAATTTAATTGAAAACCAGCCTACAAAATGTCCCCCTTAAAAATAAGTTTGACATGTTTTTGCATATTTTTAGAATTTCTATAGGGGCCGAAATATAGAGGGTGGTACGTTTTCAAAATGACACCCTGTATAATTATAAAGGTTATCGCAGAAGTAAATTATAGCTTATGACATGGCTAAATGTTTTATTAAAATTATCTTAATAGGTAATTAACAAATTTAAAATACAATTGTTTTGATATTTTAAAGAATTTTTCCTAAACAATAATTTCTCTTCATGAGACACTTTACTGTGGAAGAAATTATGATGCATGACAAGAAAATTCAGTATTAATGGAAACAATTTTGCTTGCAAAATGTTTATTCATCTTATGATAATAGTCACTAGTTATCGTATTAGATTAATATTAACATTGAAAATGTTATTGATTGATTGATTGATTTATTTACTTACAAAAAAAGTACGGGATATGTACATGTTTGAAATAGTTATCAAATATATACAAAGTAACAAAAACATAATATGCACAAGGAAAACTATATCAAAAGTATAGACATGTCTATACAGGGTGTCATATTTTAAGTCGGCACTATTGTTAACTTTGTTATTAATGAAGCGACAGAATCGGTTAAATTAGCGAAGTAGTAGTATTTTTATCGTGACCAATGATGGCAGAACCGAAAAGACAGTTGAACTACTAATTTTCGCGCTATTTACAAAAGTAACTTTTTTTTTAAATGAAACACCCAGTATATTTTTGCATATATTGAAAGAAGTAATTATTTTAAAAAAGAAAGCTTTTATACATTATTGACAAAAAATGAAAATTGCGGCATTTATCCACTATTTTGTACAGCAATTCATATCAATAAAATCAAGATGGCTATGATAAAAAAACAGCAAATATTAAACACGCATTGTGCATATGTTTATTATAATAGATGTTCGAAGACATTATGAATATTTTTGGATAACCTGAACTTGGCTACTCGGCAACATATATGTTTTCAACAAGATGGAGCACCAGCGCATAATGATTGCGAAGTACATTTTTTGAGCGAAATGTTTTGGAATAAGTGGATAGGTAGGAATGGACCAAATCAGTGGCCACCACGGTCCCGGGATCTAAACCCTATAGACTTTTATTTTTGGGGATATTTAAAAAATGAAATTTACAAAGGGAAATATGAAAACGTTGTAGAGCTGCAAAATAAAATAATTACTGTTGCTAATAACATAGACGCAAGATCGATTTTAAAAGTAACTCGCAATGTACATAAACGAATATGGAAGTGTATTGGACAAAACGGTGAATAAATATACATAATACACAATGCTTGTTTAATAATTGCTGTTTTTTTATCATAGCCATCTTGATTTTATTGATTTGAATTGCTGTACAAAATAGTGGATAACTGCCGCAACTTTCATTTTTTGTCGATAATGTATGAAAGCTTTCTTTTTTAAAATAATTCCTTCTTTCAATATATGCAAAAATATAGGTACTGGGTGTTCCATTAAAAAAAAAGTAACTTTTCTAAATAGCGCGAAAATTAGTAGATCAACTGTCTTTTCGGTTCTTCTATCATTGTTCACGATAAAAATACTACTACTTTGCTAATTTAACCGATACTGTAGCTTCATTAATAACAAAGTTAGCAATAGTGCCCACTTAATTTATAACACCCTGTATATGTGTAAAAGTAAAAGTAACAGCAACAAAAAACACAAGCACTAAAACATATTAAAACTAGCAGAGTCTTTTTCAAATTCAAGTTCATGAATTCTTGTATGTCATTTACTACATTTTCAAGAAGTATCTTCTTTGCGGTATCTTTGAATCGCTTTGAATCCAGGCGTCTTATAGTATCGGGCGTCTTGTTAAACAAAATAAAAGCCTGATGATTTGTTGCCATATGTGTTCTCGTCAGTCGATGATAAGGATACGCTATATTCCCCCCCCCCCCTTTGTTGTGGTTGTGGACATCACTGTGGGTTTTGTATGTGTTTGATTTGTGGATTAGTGTGACGCAGGCGAAGATGTAAATCGCTGATAAAGCAAGTATTTTTCAGTTTTTAAAATAGTCTGTGCAACTTGTGTATCTTGAGATGCCAATTTTTGCTCTAATAATCTGTTTTTGTTGCACGAAATTCTCCTTGCTACCCCACAACCACCCCACAGGATTATGTCATATGTTGCTCTACTATAACAGCAGCCATAATATGCCACTTTTGCAGCATGTTTACCTTCTATTTGTTTAATCCGTCTCACGGCAAAAATGTTGTTAGTTGGTGTTGCAAGAAGTCTAGATGTTTATTCCACAAAAGATTACCAGATAAATACACACCCAAGAATTTTAGACCTTCACTCACAGGAGCACCAGTGAAGAACACAAGGAACTGTTGTTTAAAAGAACTGGACCCAGTATTGACCCCTGTGGGACTCGCTGATGTCTATCTTCTAAATAGCGCTTTATGAACTGTAAGACTGTGCCTCTTATCCACCAGTACTCCAACTTTTGCATCAGAATCGAATGGTCAACCTTGTCAAAAGCTTTCGACAGATCTGTGCCAAGCAATTCATATTCTGCTTCGCGTCCATTGCTCCCGCCACTCGATTCAGCAGGTCTAATATGGTTGTAGTTATGGATCTCTCATGTCTATACTCATGTTGGTTGTTGGTAGACATACCGACGCGAGGTATTCCAGAAATTCTATTAGCCTATTTCTAGTTATTTTCTCGAATATCTTTGATATCGTTGGTAATATTGATATTGGCCTATATTTCTGGGCGTCATTGATAGTTCTAGCCCTGTGTATCCGTACTACCTTAGCATGTTTCAATTCTTTTGGGAAGACACCGTGGAGAAGACAATTATTGAAAACATTCATAACCAGAGACAAGCGCTAGAACTTTTGTATCGAGACCATAGATGTCTTTTATCGATTTCTTTTTCAGTCCCCGAACCGCCCCAACAACCTCTTTCGTCGATGCTGATGTCATGAATATTGAATTGGTCGTCACATTGGCATGATTCTTCAACAGCTTGGAAGGACTGGTAGCAGGACCCGGTATTGTGGCGGTCACATTTTCACCCACACTATAAGTAGGTGTTCAGTTCATTTGCTGTCAAAAAGTTCTCGAGGAAATTCACTACCATTCCACCAGTCTCCCTCTTTATAATATTTCATATCGTTTCTGGCCGATTTTTTGAATTAACAATCATGTCCCTAACGGCTGCAGTTTTACTTTTTATAACTTGGCGATTTAGATACTGTATAAACTGAAATTTGCAGGAACCATTTTCGCTGGAAAAGTTCTATCAAAACACTCGATAACTCTGCCGTGGAGTGCAGTAAACTGTGCGTGTGGATTACTGTTATCAGAAACGCTCCAGGTTTCGTTCTTCAGTGCATTAATAAAAGTGGAAGTATTTCTTTAATTAATTTTTCTAATTTTGATATATCTTTTCCATTCAGATATAGAACTTTCTGGAGAAAAGGCAAGTATATGCGCACAATGGTCGGAAATATGTGGCTGCACGATCTTTGATATATATTCCGATACATAAATGTTGGTAAACATTTGGTCAATGCACGTTTCAGAATGTTTACTGTAATATATGGGTTGATGTAACTGTGAAACAAATTGTAAGTTTTCATTATATTTATTTCGCACATTAGTTTTGGTATCCATTCTTACCTTTCAGAATTGGTACTGGTTGCCGGGTTTGCTTGAGAGTGCCTGGGGCCGATTTGCAAAAAAGCACCCCAAAGCCAATATGATCTAGTGGCCAGGGTACGTTGCTGAAAGATAGCTTGGAAGGCGGCGTACTAGTTACTCTTATTAGTAGGGATTTTTATCAACCAATCAATTAGGAACAAGCTAATCTCAATATTTGTTAGTCATCGGTTTTTTCAATTTTCAAAAGTCAAAATATACAAGGTATAGTACAGGCCTAAAATTTAAGGTTTTTGACTTACTATCATTTTTCTGAAAAATTCAATGTTTTTATAAAACTATATATTTCTAAAAACTGCCATATTAGATGGACACAATTTTTGTCAAAAAGAAAATTTTTCCAAATGGAACATCTGTATATCGGGTTATTTTTAAATTCCTTACTAAATATTGCATCAAGAACATGTAAGACGTTATTACTTTAAAAGTGACCGTGACTGAGCTATTGCCGTTCTTTTAATATAGTTTATATAGATATTTTCTGCGAAATTGACAATTGAATGGATGACGTTTAATAAGTTGCTGCTCAGTTAACAAGGATACTTTATAATGAGCTTGGAGGTATGATTTTTGTACGTATTGGGGTAATGACAAGAAAAAGGATACATCTTATTTACAATGCACTCTATATCAACAATATAATTTAAAAGATATGTAGAATATGGCACAATATGCAAATTTTTAAACCAAACAAATTAATAACTTGGTTTTAGTAGGTGTAGAAACAGGAACTGTTACGTGAATGGATGAGTAATTAGTGGAACAGAAATTGTAAAATAACAATAAATACAAACATTAAAGTAGGTAAAAATTAAAAGTGTTGAAATTCCCTTTTAAATGTTTTTGAACGTGCTTCCAAAATAATAAATAGACATTAATAAGGTGTTGACTACTTATATTTCTCAGTATTTCTTGAATATGTTCCCTCATAACTTACTTTGTGGTTACAGGTATACTATAAAAATAAACTATTTTTGTGATATCAGAAGACCTCTAGCAGGCCAGTCAGTTTCATTTAAAATATTTCGTGTCTTTAGCATAGAATGTGGAAATTCGCAGTATTCTTGCAGCTACATCTTTTTGTAAATTTAGCGGAACATCTACCAATAATTAATTATTTGATTTACTGCTTTTCGAGTACACAATGCCATCTACGAAAAGATTCGGTATTTGTCCTTTATTTCGATTAGACTCAATTTAATTAAATTTGAGTCGTTTCAATTGATTTTGTTCTTCTAAAATTATTAGAATGAACTTAGGATAACTTTGTCATTGTTGTTGTAATATTTTGCAGTTTAAATTTTTCACCGCTTAAGTTGCGGTGGCGGTCGGCGTTAAGCAAGTCTTGTCGGTTCATCATACTCTTTTGATTTAACAAGTCGATCGGCCTTTCTTAGCTTAGTAAACTCTTTCGGACCTGTTTGTAACTACAAACCCACGGTATACAGTTGGTTGCTGTATTTACATTGCCTTGTAAGATTGTACTCCTTTATTAAACATTCAATGGTGTGTGTCCTTGATTAATAGCAGAAGACTAATTAATTTTTGATAGTATTTTTACACTACCTTATTTGCGCATGTATTGTTCATTTACTTTTCATTTTGAATAAATCGTGACTTATTTGCATTTTGTTGAGTTGGCGGCGTCTATTTAAACTTGGTTTAGTTTTTCAGTCCTATTTATTAAACCTAATTAAGATTTTACGTTTTTGAATCATAAGGGAAGGAAGCACTGGATTTCTTAATCCGCCCTAGTTTTTGTTGAAACTATTTAGGAAAATGTTTTAAAGTTTAGCAGAAAATTCTTCTTTGTCCCTAGGTATTAAGATGTACATTTGGTGAAGTTTGAATATTACATTGTTGTAATATCTTTATAATTAATAATTACTTGAATTCGGATTTAAGAAATTTTATGTAATATTTTCTTCTGTAAGTTTAAATGACCTAAAACACATGTTTCCAGTCAAATTATCATTATTACTATTAATATTATAATTGCTAATATTAAAATTATTGCCATTGTTACTATACATTCACTGATAATTTTTCAAAAGTGAAAGAGAAAGAAAATCTATATCATATGTTCTAAGGAGGAATTTATTTACCACTATATGTAGCAATTTATTTAGAAATGTTGGTATAATTCTGTTTTAAAAGGCATACCCCGGCAAATCGCAATTAGATCTCTTGTTTTCACATTTTCTCTCTGTGTGTTTTGTGTCCGGAATAATTGTTTGTACCGTTTCGATCTAAGTGTTTGTCACGCGTTCAGCCAGACGTAAGAAAAGCGCTTATTATCAGGTAAACACAGTTAACTAGAAATTATGACAGTCGCTGTAAGTATATCACCACATTTACAGGTTGTGATATGAAAGTTATCCTGGATAATGAATTACTAACAAAAAATGAATAGAATGTGTAGAATTTTTATAACAAAGGATACCGATGAACTTGAAATGTATTTATTGTGCACTATATAATTACAACATTTCTTTCTTTATTTATATAATTCAAATTTCTATGTACCTATACTTAAATTATAACTCGCTGCGTGGTTTTTGCAAATATTATAATGATTTTTTGGGGTCCCTATTTTTTTCTTTCGGGACTCCTTTACAAAGTGCGTGAGTATAATTTACTGTGCCCTTAATAATAATTGATGTTTTCAGAATAAAAATCCCTATCACAATTGCTAAGAAAAAGTATATGTTCGAATTTTAATTTTTTTTTTATTAACGCTATTAACGCATCGAAGATGATGCGTTTATAACTTATAAACGCACAATGTGCGTTTATAGATTATCTATAGTCTATTCCACCTAGGAATCGAAGTACGGACTCTTATAATATAATATAATAATAATAATAATAATAATAATAATAATAATAATAATAATTTGCCTTTATTCGAGAAAGTAAACCATCACATTGATGAAAACTGGCGAAGTCTAGCTAAAGCTACTCATACTCAAACAGAGTCCATCAACTAATACAAAATAAACATAAAATTATAATCAAAGTAATAGAAGGCACAAACACAAAAAACAAAAAAACACAGAAAAAAAGAAACAACTCGCACATCAGTGCATGTGAAACTGTGCTACTGAAAAGACAAAAGGTAAGATCTAAGGGCACGACTGAACCCCGCGCAACTAGAGAGGCTTTTAATATCATCCGGTATACTATTATAAAGTGTAACGGCGGAATAACTCAAAAAGAGATGTATGATGACGCGGAACAGTGAGCAAATGTTTGAAACGCGTATTGAGAACCACATTTACAGGTTGTGTATATGTATATATTATGTATATTTAACCACCCAACAGATTTCATACTGGTTGAAATGTGATCGTACTTCCTAAGATTACAAATAAGTCTGCAACAAGAGTTCTGAAGCTTTTGAATTCGCAACCCATCTCGCGCAACCAAACATGGACCATAAATAAAATCACAATAGCTAAGCTAAGACAACACTAGGGATTCACATAGTCGTTTCTTCAAAGAAGAATTTAAAATATGTCTATTCGCATATAAAACTCTCAAAACCCCATAGGACTTCCCCAACAAATAAGAAACATGTTCACTGAAACGAAGTCGAGTATCAACTAATAACCCAAGATCTTTCGCAACATCGGAAAAAGGTAAGAGATTACTTGAGATACGTAACCGCAATTAGATTTTAAAAATTCAACATGACATTTAGATCCAAAAATTAACACATTAGTCTTCTGCGAATTAAGTATTAAATTATGTTCAAGAGATAATTTGTTCACCTTAGACAAGTCTGCATTAATATTATCAGCCTCCATTTGGTATTCATGAAGAGGAAATGAATGAAATAGCTGTGTGTCATCTGCAAAAATGTCATTAGTGTAAATAATAACAAGCAGCGGGCCCAGGATTGAACCCTGAGGAACATCGGATAAAATAGCGGAAGTATTCGAAACATTACCACGATACATGACTCGCTGCGTTCTTCCAGACAAGTAAGATCGAAGTACAATAAGCGCATCATCACAAAATCCATAATATTTGAGCTTAGAAATAAGCAGCGGATGACAAATCGTGTCAAATGCCCTCGAGTAGTCCAAAAGAATAAGCACGGAAGTCAATCCGTTATCAACAGACGTCATTATTCCATTCAACACATAAGCCAACGCTATGGCTGTACTAAAGCCCTTCCGGTAACCAGCCTGATAATGGGAAAGAAAATTATTGGCAGTAAAGAAATTGTATATCTGATTAGAAAGAACCCTCTCCAATATTTTAGAAAGAACTGGCAATATACTTATTATTCTAATGTCAGAGAAGGTCATAGGATTTTTTTTTAGACAAGGGCATACCCAAGGCCGATTTCCACATTGCAGGAAAATAGGACCGCTCAATACAACAATTTATAATGTGAGTAACGTAAGGATCAATGAAAGGACTGCAGTATTTAAGCATGGTTGCCGAAATATCATCACACCCATATGCATTAGTCTTAATACTATTAAGAATTGTATGGATTTCCTCAACTGATGCCAATGCATACCCAAAAGAGGCTCCAGAACTGTGATGGGTGGAATTATAGTAAGCAATCAAATCATTGGATTATCATTAACAGATTGAACAAAAGGCGCAAAGAAATCATTAATTTTGTGAACATCAGCCAAATGGTTGGGCAGTAGAGTCTCAGAGGAGGACTTGACATTAAGAGACTAAAGCGTGGTCCATAATCTTTTAGGATTAGAAGAATTGTAAGCAGTATCCAAATATTTCTTTTTTTCAAGTCTAACCATATTTAGAGTAAAATTACGAAGTTCTTTATATTTATTCCAGTCATCAACAGATCTGGTATTTTTAATGAGAAAGCGCTTTATCTCTTAACTTCATAAACATTCTCAAATTTTCAGTCAGCCAGGGAGCTTTTGGCTTAGTTACTCTAACCTCCGCCACTGGAGCATGAAAATTAAACAAAGTGGAGTATAGCCCTCCTTCGCTATTTTATAATGATTCGTATATAACTATCCTTATTTGGTACATAGAACGTTGTCAAGTCGCTTGACGTAATTTTCACGGAAAGAATATTTGAACATAACCATCAATGTGAATGTGACAATCGACTATTACCGTCATTACTATCATTATGAAATTTACGTAATACCAACCCTGCCATATGAAATTTACCTAATACATACTTACACAATATTGAAATTATGCAACGTGGTATGCGATCTCCATAAGAGCAATACTTTGATTCCAGGGTGGAATAGACTATTACAGTTCAATTTAATTTTCAAGGGTGGCTACATGTAATTTATAATTCTAATGTTAAAAAATCAAAATGGAATCTGTATTTTCAACGTGCGATGTGTAAAACATGTATAAAAATGAAACGAAGTAAAATATTTTACAACTATAATAATTTGTGCGGACGACGTTTATCGAAAATTTTTCAAATTTCAGAAATATAAATCAGTATGGGCAAAATAAATAAAATGAAGTTGCAACGATCCATTTTTCAACAAGAATCTATTCAAATATTCTGTTTTGAACTATGTTCTTTAATTGTACAGTTATTGTGTGCACTGATAGATATAGATGAGATGTATCTTGGGCACTTATAGTAACACCAGGCAAACTACTCGTATTTGTTGATAGAATACTCTGCTGAAAACTGTTATTTCTATCAAATGTAGTGGTTTTGTTTGAAGATCCCAAGATGTTTGTATTAGTTTGAGATCCGATCATATGATATATTTTGATCTTTCTGTCTAAGAAAGATTCAATATAACCCTCAACCACAGCAGAGGACTTCCAACCCCCATGATTTTTTAAGGTCAACAACTGGCAACCATGATTTGCCAAATGTGTTGCACTAGATATTCTTAAACAGTGCCCTGTAAACAATTCTGGATTTGGCAATTTCAAAAAACCCGCAATCACCATCGGAATTTTGCCTATAATATTAATACCCATTGGAGTATTCATACACTATTGCGATAAGCCAAGAAAAATTGCTTATGACAAGTATTAATAGGACGCAAGTTATAACATTTCTTAATCAAATTGATCCATACTGTATCTGCAATTACGAAGAATCTCGGAATATTATTTTAGGTACCGAAATAATGATGTTGTCAGATTTGTAGTTAATGTCATCTACAGACATATTGGTCAGCTCTTCTCGTCTACAAGGTCCGTTGTAATCTATTATTAAGACTACCTAGAAATTAATACCATTATATGCAAAGCTGCGACAGATGTGAAGTCTGTCGTTATACTTTCATTGACAAATATATTTTATTACCTGCTTCTTGTATAAATTTAATAATGTATATTTCTTCTAAGATTTTAGATTTTTTTGGTAGGTAACCTTGAGATAAACGATTCAGGAAAGCCTGTAATTTCTTATACTGCGGTATATCTACATTCTTATAAACTTATTTTCTTTCTTGGGTTTGTGGTATTCCTTTTAATTAAAACTAAAATATTTTACTAACGTTTCGATGTATTTAAAATCTTTTTCAAAGTTTATAAAACATATAACTGTAAAAGATTACAAAATATCAGTCTACGGTACAATATGATTTATACTAACAATAATTATAATTCTTTTTATTTTTATCTATGGCAACGGGCAACCTACCTTAAAATTCATATCGTCAATCATTAATATTTACTAGTCTACTTTTTCATATATTCATTGCTAATTTTGTATTATTGAAAAGTATACATTTGATAGATTTGCATTCTTATATATAGTTAAGCAAGACCACAGCATAGAATAAATTGTCCATAAAGTAGATGGTTTATATTTGGTATGTTGTAATTGAAAATAGGTAATTAAAGAGTTTTCTAATATACAGTCTTTTCTTCAAATTTCATATACTGCTTTTCGTAATTGCTACGAGATTTAGTGGGAAGTAAATTATTCAGGGCATTTTCAGCAATTTCTCTAATTTTAGGTGCTGTACATGAAATATTTGCATTTATTTTATATTAAATATAAGAAGTATCATATATTGAATATAAAAATCGCGATAAATTCAAATTTTGAATTTACATCAAATATCATAACATATTGCCAACCACCACAAAAGTTACTACATTTTGAAAGTCTTATTATTTTTATATAAAAAAAAATATAAAAAGAGGCAGATTAGAAAAAATAACATAAAGAACTCGTGTCAGAAGACACTTATTGCACTCGCCTATTAGGACTTGGGCTCTTGCAATAAGAAGTGTCTTATGACACGATTTCTTTAAGGCTGGAGTCCGCCCGTGCTATTTGTCCATAAGGGATATTGGTACCATTTTAAAGAAGAAAAGTAAGTCAAGAACAATGAAATTTTCACACAGTAAATGTCACAACACACTTTTCACCTTCAGTTATTTTGAAAATCCTAGTGCCATTTCTTTTTTCAAAAAAATTCGAACAATTAGTGAAGTTGGAAGAAAGTCCGTTTATAAAAGATACTATGCTGATGTTGAATCCGAAACCAAAGCGAATTTTGGTTTTTGGTTTTTCCTAAAATGATACCTAAAAAGTCATCGGGTGGGTGTTTCATATTTTATGGTCACAGACAAGGACAACGTTCGTTGTACCGATAAGTAAAGAGCCTAAAAGACATCACAAAAACCGAAAAAGGCATAAAATATTGACAAAAACAGTTTTCTTTTTTATAAAAGTCTGTTATGAAAATGTATTTTTAATGAAAAAATATTTTATTAGATCAAAGGTTTTCGGGATTTGTAGTTTTCTTTATATAAATTTGTTTAGAAATGTATATTTGGTAAAAATAAAATGTTATTTAGGTACAGTACTTTTAGTGTTGTTATGTAACTTTTATAATTTTTTTGGAGTTTTATGCCTTTTTAAGAGCCTTTCTCTGTTGTTTTTTTGGCGCATACCTATCTTGAAATCAGAAAATATCTGATCCCGGCTCAATCTATGGACTCCCATTAGCATTAGCATTCGTAATTTTATTAGGTCATTTTGTAGCATATTCGCAATCATTTAATTTGGTGTAATAATAAATAAAATCCTTCCATAAATAAGGGAGTTATGGATTCGTTGTTTTTTTTGGAGACTGTCTGTATATGTGACGTATGTATTTATTGTTTTCGGAAATGAAATTATAAAGTCTTAATTAATTCGTATCCCACACATATTAACTATTTTAACATTTCCTACAGAATTTTTCTTTTACATTCCAACCACACCAGAAAGTGTATCGATTATCAATTTACCAGATCAAGTTCGACTGTGCATATCACACGAGATACTTTCATTTGTTCGTGTAAGACGACACGAGGTGAAATGTAACTTAGTGCATTTCTCTTTACTTTCAATTAAAAACCTTTCGCATCATAAGTGTTAATCACATAACAGCAAATAATTTGCATACTGTAAGTGTTAATGAGTAAAGGGTGATTACATTTAATTTGTGAAAATAAAATCCTCTTTCACGAGTAATAAAATTGTAAATTTCGTTAATTTATTTAACAGATTGTATTTACATACAAGGTACAGACAGTTTATGAAGTAAGAATGAATTGTAGTGACATTAAAAATCAGTGAAACTGTCTAGAAGATATACTTAACAAGGTGTCCCGAAAAATCTGGAAAATTGATTTAATAATGACTGAATGGTGATTATTTTTCTTTTTTTACTAAATTTCATTTAATGTAATATCAATTCAAGCATTTAGAAACACATTTTTAAACAATTATTTCTTAATAGCTTCATTCTTAATCAATATTCACTACAATGAATCTCTCTGGATGTCAGCTGGATTTCTGATTATCATTTTTGTAATTAATTAATGTTTTAATTATTATAGCCGCTACTTGAAGATGACAGATGAGTTTAATTGCAGTTTTTGTATGTTTGGCTATGAACTTTAATTTACTTACTAATTGCCTGACATTTACACAATGCTAAGTACATTAATAACTACTGTTACTATACATTTTACACTAAGGACATTTATGATTTTTTTTAGAATTAATATTCTTAAGGTAATACTATATTGTAACGAAACCAGCAGACATTCGAGCGACAATAAAAAAAGGCCATAAATCATCTCGACGCGACTGGTAGGCATCATAAAGCAGTGAATCACGTGTGCTGCGGCGACGGAATGTCAGACGAACGTTCTACAGGCATCGAGAGAGAGATACGCGAATGCTCCAGATGTTTCGTATGTGTATATAAGGCGACTGGATCACCGATGGGAATAATTCCGGGATGAGTAATTCCGGAATAAGAAGTTCCTTAAGTAGTCTCGTGCGGAACAGTAAGGAAAAGAAATAAATAGTTCCTTAAGTGGTAGTGCAATAAAGACATAAATATCACCGTGTCATATAAATAGAAGTGATATAAATTCGGTAGTGTGATATAAATATACGGACATATTAGTAATAGAAATAAATACATGGTTAATTTAAATCGTAGTAGTTTAAGTGTGTTACATTAGTTTTATATTTTTATATTGTAATTAATTTTAAGTGTATGAATATACAGACTGTTTTAAATAAATAAATTGCACGAGTTGTTTATTGGGAACCCGAAAACGTTACAATATTTATTAATTGACACACTCTTCCTTGGTTACATCATACTGCAGAAAACATAATAAGTTAGAAACTTATATATGTCTAGTATTATTTGTGTGGTGAGATTAGTTGCTGTCAAAGATAAATCTGGATCCTCCGATCAGTCTACATGAACGATGTGCGACTGCTCTACTGCCGAATTTTTTAGATTTACTCTTTTAATTACGCAATTCGTCGATATTATCTGTGTAGTGTTCTTCCTTATAAACCTAGATCTTTTGATGAAGCTACATAGATAATAGCGTCTGTTCTATATTTGAATGTTTATATTTTCACTTTAATTGCCCATTTTACGTTTGCGTCCTTCTATGCCATTCAATACATAAGTCGACATTATTGCTTTGTAATGTTGTTGGGTATCGTTTTTAATAAATCACAGATTTTCTAATGATTCTACTTAATAGAATTGCTTTACAAATAGTCATTTTTGTTATTAATTAATATTTTAATCAATATAGCCGCTATGTCAAGATGACAGATGAGTTTAATTACAGTTCTTTTATATATTAATACATCTTTCGGCTCAGTGGACCTTCTTCAATTATGCTATCTAAAAACATAACTCAATTTTCGTTTTTAAAAAATCACAGATTTTCTAATGATTCTACTTAATACAATTGCTTTACAAATAGTCATTTTTGTTATTAATTAATATTTTAATCAATATAGCCGCTATGTCAAGATGACAGATGAGTTTAATTACAGTTCTTTTATATATTAATACATCTTTCGGCTCAGTGGGCCTTCTTCAATTATGCTATCTAAAAACATAACTCAATTTAGGGCTAGACTAAACAATAAAATGTAACAACGAATTAAATAGTGTGTGAAACAAATACAATAAAAACAAAAACAAAAACAAAAACAAAAATAAATTTCATAAATGTTCACAGATGAAAAATCATTTCATGTGCGTGCCATCATAATCGCACAATTTGTCGGTATTGGTCGCGTGAAAATCAACGTTGGAATATACCTACGTATACGCAATATCCAATGAAAGTAAATGTATGAGGCGGTATCCTTGATAAAGAAATAATCGGACTTCTTTTTATAAACGTTAATGTAAACGGGAATAGAAATGATATTATTATATTATTCCAGCTGTAGGGGACCGATATAATATTAATGAAATGTGGTTTAAGCTGAACGGTTGCCCCGCGCACAGCCCTTGTAATGTTACCCAGTATTCAAATATTTTAGGAGATAGATGGATAGGCAATTCAGGATCTATTAAATGACCACCACAATCTCTTGACCTAGCCCCGAATGACTTTTTTCTATGGCCCACTTTAATTATTTCAATATACGGTTTCGGTGATCAACGTCTATCTAATTTAGAACAATTATGCGACAATTATTGAATTTTCGACGGAAATGTCAACATATATGAGCATTTAATAATAATTAAGTACCTGTAGAAATTCATTTTTCTTTAATAATTACATCCTTAACTTCCAAATAAATTTATTGTTTTTGATTTTGTACTTATTCAAACATTTTATTTAGTTTCATATAAAATTATTGTTAACTTTCTGAATTTTAGTTTTAGTTTCCTTTTCTATTTTATAACTAGCGATACTTGGCGCTCGTTGTTACCCCCAAAAATAACACAGGTATTTAGATCTTTGAAATTGAAGCCAATTACATACATACATCCAGTTTTATACATATAAATTTTAAATAACTTTGCACTAATGCAATATTTAAAACTATGTTTTCTTTCATTTATTACTTAAAAGGTCTTAGATAATGTTTTGGTCTGTACTTTCTCTGTGATTATTAGTGCATTTTCAGGGGTTAGTACTAATCTAACCAGTGAATAATCACAAGTGATCTATTGTAAATAAGATTATTAGTGTAACTTCAGGGGTTACTACTAATCTAACCACTAAATAATCACAGATAATCCGATATCAATAAGATTAAATGATAGAAAATGTTTTTGTTTTTAGTCCGATGTGCACTAAACTTCACAGGAACACGTTCCAGATTATGCTTAAGTTTTCCTGAATATTTCATCAAAATCGGTTTAGTGGTTTCGAAGTCTATAGGGAACATATACACCCACACACATACATCCACTTTTATATACTGTGTGTCCAAAAAGTCTGGAAACACCCAAATAAAATCGAAACGGATGATTTTTGAGAAAAATGCAAAAACAGGTCAATTAGTATTTTCAAAAAACTACTGGCTGATGGTATCTGTTTGGAATTTTTGATGACCTTGAAAAAGTTATGATGTCATCAAAAAAAATTTAAATGGCAACGTCGCATTTTTAATTTTATTTTTGATAGATCTTTTAATTGTCTAAATGACTGTAAAAGAAATTTTCATTTTACTTAAGAAAATGACCGAGAAAAATTTAATTACTTCTTCGAAAATGGAAAAGTTTGTCTTTAAAAAAAAACATAGTTGGCTTAAAAGTCAATTATTTTTCAAACACATTTTGTTTTATTTGTGACATTCTGTCAAATACGAGTTGTGCGTAAGTTAAAAAAATCTGTTTAAAAATGGTTTTAAGTGAGAGGGAACGTATTCAAATATTGATGATGATTGGTTTTGGGGATAGGGCTCGTTCAGTTAGAGAAGTTTGCGACTTATTTAATACAGAACATCCGGAGTGTGCCACAATTAGTATTTCTGCAGTGAGTAAGATTCACAAAAAATTTCAAGAAGAAGGCCATGTTCGAGGTCGTCCTAGAAGTGGTCGTCCAAAGATCGCAGAAGATACGCAACTCGACGTATTATTGTCAGTAGAGGAAACTCCAAATTCTAGTACACGGCAGCTTGCTCGGGAGTTTAACGTGTCGAAGAGTACAATTGGTAATATTTTCCGGAAAACTAAGTATCATCCCTACAAAATCTGTTTGGTTCATGAGCTGTCTGAAGACGACTTCGACAGGCGTGTATAATTTTGCGAACAACTGATGCCTATGTGTGATAATGATCCGTTTTTTATCAGAAATATCTTATTCTCAGATGAAGCTACGTTCACATTACATGGGACTGTTAATAGACAAAACTGCAGGTACTGGGCACGCCAAAATCCACGCTGGATGAGAGAGGTACGAACTCAGTATCCTCAGAAATTAAATGTATGGCCTGTTTTAATTGGTAACAGAATTATAGGGCCTTTTTTCTTCAACGGTAACCTGACGGCGGAAATGTATTTGGATTTTTTACAAAATTATTTAATTCCGTCATTAGCAGAAATATTTCCGAACCATGAAGATCCTAATTTGCCCAGCCAAAGAATTTGGTTTCAACAAGATGGGGCTCCACCCCACAATGCGGGAAATGTTCGGCATTATCTCGAGAATACCTTCCCAAACAGATGGATTGGCAGGAGGGGGGGCTATCGAGTGGCCGGCTAGGTCGTCAGATCTAACGCCTATTGATTATTTTTTGTGGGGTTACGTAAAAAATAAGGTATACGCAACTAAACCTGAAAATTTGGAAGACTTGCGTCAACGGATTGAGATTGAAGTACGAAGGATCACTCCTGAAATGATAGAAAACGTTCAAAATGAATTTTATTATCGTTTAGAATATTGCCAAGATGCTCAAGGACAACATTTTGAACATTTATTGTAAGAGTTTTTGCTGATTTCTACGATTAAAATTTTCTTTGTTTTCTATAATGATTTTTTTTTTCAAAATTTTTCATAAGTAGAATGAAAAATTTTTTGACTGTCGTTTAGAAAATTAAACGATCTATCAAAAATAAAATTAAAAATGCGACATTGCCATTTAAAATTTTTTTTGATGACATCATAACTTTTTCAAGGTCATCAAAAATTCCAAACAGATACCATCAGCCAGTAGTTTTTTGAAAATACTAATTGACCTGTTTTTGCATTTTTCTCAAAATTCATCCTTTTCGATTTTATTTGGGTGTTTCCAGACTTTTTGGACACACAGTATAAAAAGATGATGATACTACGGAATTATTTACTTTTTATCTTATTAAGAGTTTTGCTATTGTTACGTTTTCGAATTTTATATCACTTATGTTTCTTATCTTTAATATTTTAAGAAAAGAAAATTGTTTTTAAGTTTTTAGAATTGTTGATCATCTCTTTTATTTTGCTCCTACAATTTGGGAACCTGTGATGAAATCCGATACTAAAATTATTTAGTGCGATTTTTTGATGTTTCAGCAAGTCTCTACTAATAAATTATCTAGGTGTGTGTTCACTGTTTAATATTATTTCCATCTTCTCTAAAGCAGTACTGTAAATAACCTAATTCTTGGTTAAAGAATTTGTTAGTTATACACTAAATTCACAGTATCAGTAGCAATTTTCACGGACTAACGCAGTAAGCATTTCTGTGGTGTCGAATTTAACGTAGCTCTAATGTTAGTAACAGAGACTACTGCTTTATTATCCTGCAATTCATTTTAAGTGAATACACCTCAGTGTATGTATTTTAACACTAAAAAATCTATGCGCACCAACAAAAACATCAGCACCCATTATTTAAAAAAAAATACCCCTCAGATAACAAAATGAATCTTTACTAAAATAGTTCTTTTTTATAAAAATAACTCTGGACACTATATAATTGTTTTGTTTACAGTAATAAATCATTAGGCTAGTAAATAAATACATTCAACTTAAAACGAGTAATTGCGCATTAAAATGAGTAAAAGCACATTATTCCGAATAAATGAGCATCAAGTTAAATAAATGTAAGTTATTAGGAAGACTTCTTTGCTTGGGCGGTCATGCGCAGTTTCCGTTGTTATGTTATTTGTTTGGTTAGGTTCTTAGAGTATGAATCTGTGACTCCTCACGTATGTAATTGTGAAATAAAATGGCATCTGTACCTAAATTTAGTGATTCAGAAACGGATCAGTTTCCAGAGGCAGAAAAAAAACGTGCGAAGAAAAGATCCATAACATGGAATTACGAAAGAACCTTCATTAAACGTAATGATGCAGAAGATTTTGTCAAATCGGAAACTTATTGGAGCTTAAAAAACACAAACAACATTGAGTCTGGTATGTACAACTGGTATTAAATTAATTCTGGATTCATCATGTGAAAATGTTCTCCTATTTCGATCGCAAGTAAGTCATTCTTGTGATTCTATTGCAACAAAGGCCGGTACCGAAATGAATGACAAACTAAAGAACGAAATAAAGGATTTCCTTACCAAAAAAATTAAACCGAAAGCAATTTTGGATGTTCTTGCCCAGAAATATAATCCACCACCAAATATAAACCAAATAAAAAAAATTCTGGCTAAATTAAGAAAAACCATTTACGGTCCACCAACTCTTGGTGAACTGGAAAGTTGGCTTCTTAAGAATAGTGCTGTCCCCAATGAACGAAGCAAAGCTTTTATCGTAAAACATTTCGCAACCGATGAGGACGACGGTGTTTTTAGATTCATGACAACCAGTAAAATTCTATTAGAAAATGGAGTAAAAAAGAATATCATTATCCACGCAGATGCAACGTATAAATTGATTTGGCAGGGGTTCCCTGTTTTCTTAATAGGAACAACTGACCGCGATAAAAAATTTCATTTACTGGGAATAAGAGTATGCACCAATAAACGAACTGCCGATTTTCAATTTATTTTTCAGAGTTTGAAGGAGGCAATTTTTGATTTGTTTCATTTCGAAATGAAACCCAAAGTTTTGGTGGCCGATGCTGCCGTCAGTATACGCAATGGGTTTCAAAATGTGTTTGGAAATTGTACTGTGCGTATGTGTTGGGCACATATGAGAAGTAATGTGCAAAAGAAAGTTCAAAGTCTGAAAAAATCAAACTGGAACAACATTTTGGCTGACGTAGATCAAATTCAAGTTAGTGAAGATGAAGTAGCATTTCAAATTGGCTATAAACTTTTCTTAGAAAAATGGTTACATGAAGCGAGATTCATCGACTACTTCCAAGAAGAATAATACAATAAAAATAAAAATTGGTTTGAAGGAGAATGTTAAGGAACTTTTAGTACAAACAACGCTCTCGAATCAACAAACCGTGTTCTTAAAGACGAGTACACTTTGTGGGAAAGACTTCCACTTTCCAGATTTTGCCACTTTGTACTGGAGATAATAGAATCATTTTCAAGAAAATATGAAAATTCTTTATATCATTTTTCGGATTCAGTTACGATAGATTTACATACTTGGACCACATCGTATCAATGGGCACGACTAAACAAAAAAGTTGAATGTATTGAAGAAGATAATGGTATTCTAAGAACGTATGTTATTCCTGCTGCCGAAAAACTGGAAATAAGCAAGGAAATTTTGAAGCCCGATCAGTTGCAGTCTAAAGAATTGGATGAATATATTAGGAAAAAATCTTCTTATTATAAATTGTTCTTGCCTGTGGACGAGATCAGTTGGAAAGATGGATGGTGCACATGTCCATACTTTTTAAAGAATTACATTTGCAAACAACTGCTAGGTAAGATAAAAAATAAAAAAATACAATATTTTAACTGGTATAAAGTTTTAGGAATAGCTTTTCGTTTTAAGTATGTTGAAGCACCTCCTGAGGCTAAAAATGTGCCATTAGGCACCAAAAGAAAACGTGGTCGACCTACGAATGCTAGAAAAGCGTTAATTGTCAGTCAATGCATTATTAATAAATAATTTATCAGTATGAATTTTCATTTATTTCAGTGTCTATTTTGTAACAAATAATGCCCAGAAGTTAAACAATAACATCTAATTTATTAATGCTCTAAAATATATGTTTTTACGCTTAATATTTAATAATTTATTTCTGGAAATTAAAAAAAATAGTGCTCAAACAGAAGTTTCTAAATGCTCAGTAGCGCTTTCTTTATAATGCACGCTTAATTTCTACCCAATATTAAGTGTTTTCAGATTTATTGAAAAAAATAACATTAAAGAAAGAAAATTATTTGATTACAAAAATTCGCTACAACACACTCAAAAACTAATAAGTAATCAGTTTATTAATTAATTGATTGAAGACGGAGATACGTGTTGAAACTCCATAATTTACAAGTAAAAATTGAAATAAATTCAAATTGAGTTCAAAACAGTTTTATTTAATTCACAACAATTGTTTCACCCTACTAGGGCTTCATCAGGTGATGAATATTATAATATTCATCACCTGATGAAGCCCTAGTAGGGTGAAACAATTGTTGTGAATTAAATAAAACTGTTTTGAACTCAATTTGAATTTATTTCAATTTTTACTTGTAAATCAGTTTATTTCTTGATAATGTAAAGAAACAAAAAAACCATTTCCTTTTACTGGTATGAAATAAACAAATTCTTTTGTTTACTTTTGTTTAAAACGCTTGGCCTTAGCAAATTGTTGTCTGCTTGCATGACAGTTTAGTTGTCAGTGTGATAGTCGTTTGAATTTCGTTAAGTGCATATCAGAAAAATGGCTCATTTAACAGAAATCCACAAAATAACAATTCTCAGATGATTGGTTATGGAGATAAAACACGGACACAATTGGAAGTTGCTCGCTTATTTCATCAAAAATTTCCAAATTTGCCGCCTATATCCCAAGGGACAATTAGTAAAATAGAAAAGCAGTTTCGCGAGCTTTGACTTGTGGGACAGATAAAAATTATGATAACAAATTGGATATTATACTTGAGTTTAAGGAAAACCCACATACTTCTAGTCGACAAGCAGCCACAATGTTCGATGTTAGCCATTCATCGATTATTCGAACATTAATATAAAATGCATGCCTATAAAATGATATCAACTCAGGAGCTCATGGAAAACGATTTTGACAGGAGAACGTATTTTTATGAACAAATGATGGCAATGTTAGATAACAACGTGATCCAATTAGAACATCTTTTGTTTTCTGATGAGTGCACCTTTCACTTCACGGTGATGGTAATCGTCAAAATTACCGCTATTGGTAGAGGGAAAATCCTCACTGGATGAGAGAAGAACATACGCAATACCCTGTAGAGGTTAATGTTTTGGGCAGGAATTGTTGGGGATCATATCATAGGTCCTCTTTTCATTGATGGCAATTTGAATGGCGATAATTATTTTGCACTACTCCAAAATAATGTCGTGCCAACTTTGACAAACTAATATCGTGATCCAGCAAACCCACAAGTTCCAGCGAGTATGATATGGTTTCAGCAAGATGGAGCACCGCCCCATTACTAAATCAATCTCCGGCAGTACCTCAACCGAATATTTCCAAATGAATGGAACGGGAGGCGAGGATCGATTGAATGGCCAGCTCAATTCCCTGATCTGACGTTACTACTCTTCTTCTTACGGGTATATGTCAAAAGCGTAAATGTAATAAATGTGTGAATATGTTTTATTTAATACGTTACTGAATATTATACGCGTATATTTCGTATTATTGAAAATTGACGTATTAAAGTGAAATTTTAGATACGAGGGTGTCTTAGGTCGCCGATCACCAATCCATAGTCAAAATGTCAAAAAAAACGAAATGGCGGACGAGTTTTTTGAAAATTGACGTATGGATGTGAAATTTTAGATACGGGGGTTTTGGGGGTCGCCGATCACGATTCCAAAGTCAAAATGTCAAAAAAACAAAATGGCGGAAGAATTTTTTGAAAATTGACGTATGAATGTGATATTTTAGATACGGGTGTGTCTTAGGTCGCCGATCACGAATCTAAAGTCAAAATGACAAAAAAACAAAATGGCGGAAGAATTTTTTGAAAATTGACGTATGAATGTGAAATTTTAGATACGGGGATGGTTGAGGTTTACGTTTTATTTAATACGTTACTGAATATTATACGCGTGTATTTCGTATTATTGAAAATTGACGTATGAAAGTGAAATTATAGATACGAGGGTGTCTTAGGTCGCCGATCACCAATCGATAGTCAAAATGTCAAAAAAAAAATGGCGGACGAGTTTTTTGAAAATTGACGTATGGATGTGAAATTTTAGATACGGGGGTTTTGGGGGTCGCCGATCACGATTCCAAAGTCAATATGTCAAAAAAACAAAATGGCGGAAGAATTTTTTGAAAATTGACGTATGAATGTGAAACTTTAGATACGGGGGTGACTTAGGTCGCCGATCAGAAATCAAAGTCAAAATGTCAAAAAAACAAAATGGCGGAAGAATTTTTTGAAAATTGACGTATGAATGTGAAATTTTAGATACGGGGGTGTCTTAGGTCGCCGATCACGAATCTAAAGTCAAAATGTCAAAAAAACAAAATGGCGGAAGAATTTTTTGAAAATTGACGTATGAATGTGAAATTTGAGATACGGGGATGGTTGAGGTTTACGTTTTATTTAATACGTTACTGAATATTATACGCGTGTATTTCGTATTATTGAAAATTGACGTATGAAAGTGAAATTTTAGATACGAGGGTGTCTTAGGTCGCCGATCACCAATCCATAGTCAAAATGTCAAAAAAAACGAAATGGCGGACGAGTTTTTTGAAAATTGACGTATGGATGTGAAATTTTAGATACGGGGGTTTTGGGGGTCGCCGATCACGATTACAAAGTCAAAATGTCAAAAAAACAAAATGGCGGAAGAATTTTTTGAAAATTGACGTATGAATGTGAAATTTTAGATACAGGGGTGTCTTAGGTCGCCGATCACGAATCTAAAGTCAAAATGTCAAAAAAACAAAATGGCGGAAGAATTTTTTGAAAATTGACGTATGAATGTGAAATTTTAGATACGGGGATGGTTGAGGTTTACGTTTTATTTAATAAGATACTGAATATTATACGCGTGTATTTCGTATTATTAACCTCGCCTTGATGAAGTTTTCACTTCTGCCGTGTGGTTTTAAGCACACTCATTCTTCTTGTTTACATTATCAATAAATCTGAAAACACTTAATATTTCCGAAAGAGTTGAAGATAGGTATAGGAAATTGTACATGAAATATGTCTAGAATTTTCTGAAAAATCCAAAAATTGAATAATATACAGGGCGTTTCATTTAAAATAAGAAAGTTGGTATTGGCCACTGTTACGTGACATACCATGTATAAAAAGTTTCTGCTGAAAAAAGTGCACAACTAAAAATACCAATGACATGTCCGAGCGTTTTTTCGAACACGACCCCATCTATTTATTTTCGTATTTATTCCATTTGGTTGATACACAGTGTATAATAATCATATCAAGTAATATTAATTTCTCAGTAATTTTAAACTAATCTAATGATGTAGTTTCTATTTACAATAAATATCGTGTGATCAGGTAGGTACCTATATTCTAGCAGAACTAAATAGGACAAACGTGCACAGATATTTTTAGGCTTAACATAAAACTAAAACTAACAGCATTAAGAATGTTATTGTTAGTCTCATCTATTGTTATATTCTAAAATGAAATATTAAATATGCCACAAGCTTTTTATTTACGCCTCATGTTTCGCAAACGTGGGTACTATGCTACTCTAACATTCTATTTCTTACATTCAGTAACGTCAATATAACATCAAATCCAAATTTCACATTAAGAATGTTTTTATTTAGATTATCTCAAATTAAAAATACAGATTAAAAAAACGGGAAAGATGAATATTTTAATCGAGTTTTTTTCAGCACAGCAATTTGTCCAATTCTATAATTATAATTATTATAGGTACACGCTAAAATAACTATGTGGGTATATGGAACGAAAATAATAGAACACAAAACGGAAAAGTAATCCTACCACTCGTACCTAATACACATATATACTATAAGTGACTAGCACACTATATGATTACTATTCTATCTTAACAATTATGACGTCAATATGGCAACACGGCTTACCTGGTCCTGTGAGTTAAGTAGGCATGGAACAACAAAACAAAATGCAATCAGTTTCAGTGAGTCAGTTGCTTTCGCGATCGCGTGGTCGATGTGTCAAATAGAATTCATTCTGTACAGATACTGTTTACATGTAAAACAATCGTATATTTCATGGAAAGAAGGGTGAAAATCTTACAGAACTGTTGTAGATAAGTGCCGAAATAGTAGTACTGTGACAAGTGGGATTGTAATAGTTTCTAATTATATTTCGATTTCTAGGTACGTTTGTATATAACCTTATAATTAAAGACATAATAACATGCTTAAAGTTTATGTAATGATATTTTTATATGAAGATGTTTATATCATACGTGATTATAAATTAAAAATATCTAAATAAAAACACGGTAGATGTAACATTTCAATTCGAAATATCAAGCAATAATTGAATATTTTTTCTTACAATATTAATTCTGATAGTATTAAAATAATATAATTATATTTACAACATCGCCATAAAGTTATATCCAATAATAATCAATTAAGCAAAGAATTTATTACTGTAGCCTCAGGGTGTCGTTTTGTGGCCATTACAATTTTTAATATACATAAACGCCTTGTCATTTAGTGTTAATGATTCTGTTTAAATCTTATATGAAGATGACACTATGTTTATAAGTCATGTTGCATAAAAAAGACATGTTTATTATGGAATAAATAATATTATTGAAAGTTTATGTGGTTTATGGGTATTTTTTTCGTAAAATGTTGGACAAAACTTTTCATATTGGGGAAATAGTGGGAATGTGGTTTATTTATTAATGATCGCAAATGAAACAGGAATAAACGTTTATTTGTAAACTTCTTTAATAAACCTAAACAAGATTTTTCATGAATAAATATACAAGAGGTTGACTCTTTTATTGATAATTTTTTGTGATTTATTTATTATATTAGAACTATCATTTTATACGTGTCATACATTTGGTGTCAGTTGAAGTCTATATATTTGTTTGTATTGTCATAATACCGGATCTGAAGTGAATGTCTTACCATGAAGTGAGTAAGTTATAAAAGAGTTATTGTCATGACTGCTAAATTTGAAAAACCAATAAAACGCATTAAAGTCAATCATTTACCTCCATGTCCATCTGAAATCTTCTATTGCATGTAGGTATACAGAACATATGAAGCAGAAGAATTGTCCAAAACAGTATTGGATAATGTTGATAAAATAATAATAATAATATCCATTTAACTTTTCGAATGTAACTACATGAACTATATACAGGGTGAGTCATTAGAAGCAGCATCTTCGATTACTATTTTGTATTTTAAATAAGAGAGAAACCAATTAGTAGAAGATTCATGGTTGCTTGGGGCGCATATTCTAAAAATACTTTAAGCTCTGGCTCACTTTTGGTTTTACTGGAAATGCATGAAACTTAATTTTCTTGAATGAAATTCCCTATATATTTTTTTGGATTTCTTCTTACTGTTTTAAATTGCCAATTAAAGATTTTTTTTGAAAAATTTTGGATTTGCGTGCCTCATGAAACTTTGTTTTTTCAAAACCTACTTTCCGGAATTTTCGCATACCAAAAACAATTTTTTTTTAATAGAATATAATGGATTTCAATGGAATTTAATAACGGATTTTGATATGAAATCTTTTCATTTTTTTAATTCTTTTTCGTTTTTGCTAATAATGTCCTAACCTATCTTTTGTAATTTCCGAGCTACTCACTATTGGAACAATCAGTGGCCAAATAGAGAACTACGTGCGCTATTGTAATATACACATAAACATTCGTTTAACCAATGCCTACCCATTGGTTAAACGAATGTGTGGGTGCATAGAACAATCGAGGCCCGACTGCTGAGTCAACCGTCTTATAGACTACTACATTTTCAGTTAATTTTTTAATTGCAGCATTGTTGATTTGCAGTATTTTTTTATTTCTGATTGCTCCTATTCTTTCCTTTCGTTGATGCTTTTTATAAGAGATGGCTGCAGCTCTTAAAAATTATAAATTAATGACGTAAATCAAAAAAATATAAACACGCTATTTAAATAACCTAGATAATTATTAACCAAAGCAGCAACAAACGAAAGTAAGAAAACCGAATTTCATCAAATAATATGTTCCGACATAATCACCATTCTGTGCATTGCACGTGTTATTATTTTGCTTTCTATTCTTGTAAAAGCATTCCTGATTTTAATTTTTACGTCTTCTTTGGTAGTTGGCACCGTTTGATAAACTATTCTTTCAAGTATCCCCATAAAAAGTCTAATTTGGTAAAATCCGGTGACCTTGCAGCCATGATACAGGACCACGCGAACCATTCCACTTGTTCTGAAATTGATAATCCCGATCTGGATATGCAGAGTCTTGATGACTATAGTGAGCTGGAAGCTCCCCTCTGTTGAAACCACATAACACCAATAACGTGTAAATGACGATTTTCTGGAAAGTTTTGGAAATCCATTTGTAGAAAACGAAGATGCTTTTCTATTCTTTAACATTTCTATCAAATAAATAAGGTCCAATTATTAAATTCTTTATTTGACCATGGATTGCTCCTGTAGTGATTATCTGGGAAAGTATAAAAGATGGGTATATAACTGTGTTAGCTAAAGTGAAAGAGGATAAAAAAGGAACAAAATGCTACAATAAAACACCGAGTGTGTCATTTAAAAAAGAACAAGTTCTTAGTTTGTGAAAATTTCGAGAAGTAGTCTTTGAAAAAAAAAATTTCTTGAGGTATTGTCGAGTGTAACTTATACATAATGATGCAGAATTTTCTTGGTTACACACACCACCAAAATTAACGTTTTTACTTTTAAAAACAATGCGAATATGACTTTTATTCGGAAAACGCGTTTTGGTCAAAAATTTCCAAAAAAAAGTAATACATAACTCAAAAACTTTTGGCATCATTTTGAAAAAGAAAAAAAGACAAATATGCAATTTAAAACAGTAGTACAAAATCTAAAAATATATAGGGTGTACACTTTTGGCCTCATTTTGAAAAAGAAAAAAAGGACAAATAGGCAATTTAAAACAGTACTAGAAAATCTAAAAATATATAGGGTGTAAACTTTAGAGTATGCAGATTTTTAATTGTTTTAAAAAAAATCAATTTTTTTCAAAAACCGAGTTAGTGAATAGAAAGAGCAGAATTTTGTGACCATTAACCAAAATGATGCTTATTTTGTAAATTATATATTTAGGCAAAACCATGCCGATAGCACAAATAAAAGAAAACATTTCCAAGTAGCCGATTAAATAACATGAACATATATAAATCGCAGTACGCAAGTCAATTACAAACACCTGTTCCTAGCAATAAAGTCATATAAATTGATAGATTTACGTCTATCAATTTGTAATGATAACAGGTTTTTGTGGCTTCAGTATTACAAATATCAAAACCACAAAGACCTGCTATCATTTGTTATGTACCGAAGATTAAGCGATAGTAATAATATATGTTTATTACATCTAATTTTAAATCTGTGACCTTACATTTTGAACAAGGTAATTTGCAATTTGTTGAAGTTCAATTAAGGTTCTTTTTTTCCGTTTGTCATTATTTTTCCATTACATAAAGTGTACAATATATTATTATTATAAACGTTAAGAAAAAAAGTTGCTAAGAAAAGGTGTAAGCTTCATATTTTAAAAATAGATAAACATATACAGGGTGTTTTATAACGCAGTTGTAGACTTAGCATATTTTTTTTGAATGGAATGGTATATTTTTTTTGGGTATTTTCAACCTGCTTACTTTTGTGAGCCTCCTCATATAGGGCTGGCCTGACCTATTTCGTTGATTTAAAAAGTTATATCCATTTTACTTTCTTATACGTAGTATAAGGAAGTATTGTGATGATGAAAATTTTCGACCTCGAGATTTTTGCAAATGTCCACGTTTTGGAATCCCCTGATCCCAAAAAAGTGGTTTAAAAAAATTTTTTGTGTGTCTGTGTGTGACCACGATAGCGGTCAAACCGCTATAGCTATCTATTCTAAATTTTGCATTTAGTAGTATAATCTCCCTCTTGAGAATTGATTTTCAGCAAAATCGGCCGGTCGGAAGTAGTAGTTTACTTCAGTGAAAAAATCGACTTTTGCCAATATTTTGTCAACTACTAAGTTTAGACAAATTTATAAAGAATTCATATGTACTTAAAATTGAAATTGTGAACAATTTTATTAAAAAAAATTTTCGAAATTCCAACCGGAAGTATAGGTCTTTTACTCTTATCGAAAATCAGTTTTTTGCAATTATTTTCCAAGTCATGCTTTTTAGACAGGTACGTTACGAGTGTAAAAGTATTTAGAACTTAATTTTGAATACCTTTTGTATAAAAAAAAATTCAAAATTCGGAACGGAACTAACACTTTTACTCTTACCGAATAACGATTTTTTGCAAATATGTATATCGTAAATTATGCATTCTATATACAGCCTGTTCCTAAATATCATGTACATAAGGAAGGGGGTAACTATTTGGTTTATTTTGTGCCTAAAATTTCATATAAACATAGGTCTGCAAACGCTTCGTTACCAATATGCAGGGTGTTGAAATTTCAAGAATTTTTCACTTTTTACTGTATAGCTCCTGCAGTTTTTTTACGATTTCTAATGTCAATTGTCAAATTAATAAACTCAAGTGATTATCTGAATAAAGCCAGAGCCTGCTAGACCATTTTAAAAAATTTAATTTTCTCTGGCGAATTACAGAAAATTGTTTTCTATTTTTTTTCTCGATAACGGTCAGAGATAAGAAAAAAATATGAGATCAAAAAGTTTCTGAACAAGACAGAAAATTTATTGCGTATTTTAGAATCTAGCAGTGGCGCATCGCAAAAAAGTTCAGGGTGAGAAAAGAGGGCATGACCCCGAAAAAATTATTACCCTGTAGATTTACATAATCATTTGGCATGGCTAATGATGCAGGCCTTATAGCGTAACCTACCTTCCAAATTTGAACAAAATATCTCAAAAACTGCAGGAGCTATACAGTAAAAAGTGAAAAATTCTTGAAATTTCAACACCTTGCATATTGGTAACGAAGCGTTTGCATACCTATGTTTATATGAAATTTTAGGCACAAAATAAACCAAATAGTTACCCCCTTCCTTATGTACATGATATTTAGGAACATCCTGTATATATTTATGAAGACTACAAAAGTATTTAGAGTTGGATTTGGAATATTTTTTGTATAAATGAAATTTCAAAATTCGGACCGGAAGTAACACTTTCATACGTATAAGAAAGTCGTGTGGTGGCCACACCTCATTTTTTACGTCTAAATTAAGGTGTTTTAAGAGGGTTAGTTCTGGCAAGGAAAAAATTATAAGACCTTTTTCGCACCATTACTTGCTTTGGGTAGTGTATTTTCGCTGGTTCGTGAAGTTAATAAAAAAGAAATATCTTGTATACATGGTGAGTCACAGCTCGGATCCTTATTTTCTTCATTACACTAAAATGAAACACCTTTTATTATCTATTATGTTTCGATAGATATTTATCGGTTCTTTCATTTTTGTTACCATTCCCTATTCCTAACTGTTAGGGTTTATATAGTCCGGTCAATTTAGGCATAAAAATAGTGATCAAATAACAAAAATTCCCACACAGCCAAATTTTGGTGGAGACCTTGGGTTTACCATTAAAAATAAAAATTTAAAAATCCCCATCAATCCCATGTGTGCTAAGAAAGTTATTCGGGGTCAAAGGTCAAAATTTCAGGTTTAGTAAGTTTTATCAAAGAAATATTTCAAACCAATGTTGTAGATCTCAAAATTCTCTACAAAAATGGTCCTTATGATTTTTTCTCTAAGTATCACCGTTCCTGAGATATCGTAATTGTAAGAGTCAGTTTGAACAATTTTTCGCGTATGAATTAGCTCCTTACCCGTTATCGCTCTTCGATGCGGCTGGAATGCGTAAAACAGCAAAGTCAGCCATTTACGATTGCTTTCAATCAGTCAATGCTGAGGTTGATTCTACTAATGCTGCTTACATTATCGATGGACTGGTACTAAAACATCCTCTAGTTCCGACATGATCTTTGTTGAATTTATGACAGTTCCACCAAACCAACAACAATTTTTTGCTAACATTAATAATAAACCTCGTTTCATTTCCATGTTAAGTGACAAATTGACAGTTGAAAATATTGAAGTTAAACAAGCTCAGAATGACGCAGATATCCTCATAATTGAAACAGCAATAGAAAAATGTAATGCAACAAACACAACAATTGTAGTGGGTCAAGATGTTGATTTGTTGGTACTACTTACTGCAAGGACTCCAATTGATAAAATTATTTACTTTCTGAAACCTGGAAAGGCTCAACAGCGAACAGAAATATATTCTTCAAAAAGTTTATCGTACAGAAGGGGCAAAACTTCAGTACTAAAATTATTTGAAAAAAAAAGATTTAATTGACTGCGCGAAAGTATTTACGGAAATTGATTCTTCACCTCAAACAATAATTAGGAAAGGAATTCGCTTTCTTCTTGCTGTTTATGGAGCTCCAAAAAAAAAAAATAGATTGCATTGATAAATACAGATATTTAACCTTTGTCAAAAATACACGAAACAAGAAGCAAGTAGAATTATCTTGTCTTCCTCCAACATCGGCATCTGCTATTCAACATTTGTATCGAGTATACTATCAAGTTCAGATATGGCAAAGCAACTAATTGAACCCTGAAGACTGGGGTTGGAAATTAATAAATAATACTTTGGAACCGATTCAAACTTTACTCCTCCCTGCTCCAGAAAAACTTCTTAACATTATTTTTTGCAATTGCAAGAAAGGTTGTAGTGCCAAATGCGGCTGTAGAAAAGTAGGGTTACAGTGTTCTCCAGCGTGTACCAATTGCCAAGGTCAGTCTTGCTCAAATGTCCGATTGAATACAACAGAGGAAGATTCATGTGATTTTTATGAAGAGACAACTGATTCATCTTCATTTGACCAATTTATGAATATCCAGCAAGAGAAAGAAGAAGAAGAAGAAATCGAAGAAGACCTGATTGTAGAAGTTGACTATGAAGAGTATGAATCAGATTGAAATATCAAAAGAAATCAACAATTAAACTCAATAACCAATATCAATATTAATAATCTTCATGCAGTTAAATAAGTATTGTCTCCAAAAAGTACGTCAGAACGGTTCGTGGAATAGGCTTACCGGGGAAAGCACGTTAAAAAAGAACGCGCCGAGTACACTACCTCACAGGTGGCGTGGAAACGTGTGCATATTATGTAGAACGTTACTCTTACATTGTGATATATCAGGAACGGTAATACTTAGAAAAAAATCAGAAGGGCCATTTTTATAGAGAATTTTGAGATCTACAACATTGGTCTGAAGTATTTTTTTGATAAAACTTACTGTTTTCGAGAAAACCCCAAAAAACCTGAAATTTTGACCTTTGACCCCGAATAACTTTCTAAGCACACATGGGATTGATGGGGACTTTTAAATTTTTATTTTTAATGGTAAACCCAAGGTCTCCACCAAAATTTGGCTGTGTGGGAATTTTTGTTATTTTAATTGTCTAAATTGACCGGACTATTACTAGATATTTCGAATTATGTTTGATGCTTCACTTGGTATTTAGAAAAAAAATAAGTTGGCTGTGTATCTCGTAAAGTAAGAAAGTAAAACAGGTGAAGAAAATAGGGTCAATAGATAATAATTAGTGAAGTGCACAAGCCAAATTTTAAGTTAATTCGCACAATAGTTTTGAAGATATTAAGCCGGTTCCGATCATAATGAAGACCCTGTATAATTACAATGGCTTCAATTATCTACATTTACATGTTAAATAAAAACTAGTGGAAAAAATATAATTTGACTACATAAATGATTTTAATAAGGATTATTAGATCTGGGGCAATTGGTCAAGATGTCGAGGTTTTTTTACTTTCAGAAATTAATCGAAGGAGAAACTGGAGTGTATTTATTCAGAATTTAATAATATTAATATGTTCAATATGTTTGTGTGACTTATATAATATATAATATACAAATGTGCACAAATAATTCCTTGTTTGACCGCGAATCGTGGACGTTCACCCTTACTGATGTAAGTGATGAATTTCCAATAATGTAACTAAGTGTGGGAGAATATAATTCGAATGTGACCAAACTGAGCAGAGTGTTTGTATAGCAACAGATGTTCGAGCATGATTCTAAGTTATTAAATTCTTAATGAAGGAACTTGGAAAGGAAATAACTAGTAAATGCTAAATAGATGTTTACGAGCATACACAATGTGTAGAAAAAAGTGAATTAAATGAGGGAAATATATCAATCGTTACCCAGAGGATTTGTCCAGAATTATTTAATTTTATTTTTTGTGTAGGTCATAAGATCCTTTTAAAAGGATGAGAAACTATCACTAAATTCAATGTTTCTGCATCTATTAATTATTCCATAACCATTCAAGAATTAAGTTCTATACCCTTCCATTCAAAAATCCTTTTTTATAACGAAATTCGAAGTTCACGTACGTAAAAGTAAGTCATGTGGTGTCCACATCTCAATATACAGGGTGCTGATAAAGTTTGGAACAAAATTCATAAAAGCGTTCTATAGTGTTTTTAAGAAAATCGCTCGGAAAGGTCAATTTTTGTTTTTAAAATGCCGTCTTTTGACGAAAATTTTTCTTTGAATGACGTCATTGGTTTTTACATAATGACGTCATCATCAATTTTTATTAAATGACAACCTACACAACTCTTTAATTTAGACATACAAATTGTCATAACCTTTTAAATAGGGTTTCAATTAGATTAAGAGGATGCGTGTTTTTTCAAAATTCCTAAAAAATGTGTAGATTTCTTTAAATTACATTAATATTAATAGTTAAAATAATAAAATTGTAAAATAAACTTCAAAAATATTAAAAAAATAAAATAATGATAACTTTAATTTCATTTTTAGATAAAAATGAATAAGTCGGACGTTTGGGATAGTTTCAAAAATGATATTTAAACATTAATGTACACCACTAGGCAGAAAATTTCAATTTGGGATTAATGCCAATACCTGGTTCCTGTGAACAGAGAACATTAGAATTGGTATCTGAAAGGCTACAAAATTTCAACTTGAATCTAGAAACTGACATAGGTGCTGCTGTTATGAAAAAATTTGACAAATTATCATCTATAATTAATCAACTATGCTATTCACACGCCATCCACTTAGCAGTTACTGATGTGTTATATAAATATAGGGAAATGGCTGAAGCTGAAGCCGAAGTAAATGTTTCAAGTGAGGAATCGGAAGATGAAGATGAAGACGAATATAACGATTATGAAGATTCTCTTTATTATGTTTGTAACCGAGAACATCCTATTCCTATTTTGTCTGACAATTACAAACAATCAGTTTTACAAATTAGAAAAATTTGTAACTTCTTTAGAAAATCTCCAGTAAGAAACACCATTCTTCAAAATTATATCAAACAAGAAAAAAGGAAGGAATTAAATTTAATTCTTGACAGCAAAACAAGGTGGAATACTATAAAGGCATGATTGGAAGATTTCTGACAGTAAAAGAATGTGTTGTTTTAGCATTGAATGATATTGGTTATTCTTATATGTGGAATGAAGCTCAATATCCTAAACTTTTGGAACTTCATAAAGTCTTGGGACCGATTCGTCTAGCAGCTGAAGGCTTAGGGCGACGAGATGCCAATTTATTAACAAGTGAAGGTATATTTGAATTTCTGTTAAATGAACTAAAAAATTTAAACATTGAAATAAGTTTGAAATTATTATATGCTTTAGAAGAACGAATTCAAGAAAGAAGACAAGTAGAATTAGCAACTCTTTTGCTGTATTTGCAAAAGCCACAAAACATTACCAGTTCAGCAAATAAATCTAGTGTACTTTCTTTAGCTTCAAAAACTGAAATTATTAAGTTATCTGGAAAGATATTGTCTAGAATATTTCCAAATTTCTATGTTGAAACCGATTCTGATGAAGAGCAAATCGAAGAAACTACTCATCAGAGTAATGCTTTTTTTAAAGGAAGCCATGGAAAAATTAATTCGTAAGTTTCCTGAAGAGCCTGAAGAAAAACTTACAAATCCAAAGACACTGAAAGCTAATTTTCATTATTTGAGGCCACGAATAAAAGAACCAAAAACTTAGATTTGTTATTTGATGCTCTGAAAACTATAAAACCAAGCTCAGTAGCTACTGAACGAGTATTTTCAATTTCAGGCAATATTGTGTCCAAAATAAAAACAAAACTTAGCCACCGTTCCGTAGATATTTTATATTTTTTTAAATCCTATTTTCGTAGGAGAAATTATTATATTAGTGATATTTGAAAATATTTATTAGTGAAATAAATATAAATATTATTTGAAATTTTTGTTTGAGTTTTCCTTATTTTGTGTAAGTAATGTGTAATCCTTAATATATTTTTTTTATATTTTGACTTTGATGTTGATTTCGTTTTCTGTTATTTTATATAAATTAAATAAAATATTTTTCCCTATTCTATTTTTTTTGACAAAAATTCGAAAATCGACTAAAACCGGTTTTTTGGAAATCTGGAATTCGAAAACCGGTTTTTCAAAAAGTCGGTTTTTGTATAAATCCTTCTTTTAAATACACAGACTAGATCAGGCAAACTCTATATGAAGAAGCTCGCAAAAGTAAGAAAGTTTTAAATCCGCAAAAAAAAGTATAGCATTCCAATTTTAGAAATATAAGTTAAGTCTACCACTGAGTTATAAAACACCCTGTATATGTGTACCTAATTTTAAAATATGAAGCTTAAAATACTTAATAATTTTTTTTCATAACTTTTATAATGTCATATAAATCGGGCTTCCCCATACCCCCCTGCATGTTTATTAAACAAAATTTTTTTTATTTTGATGTTCCCAACTGCCCCTTAAAGTTTGTCGGCACGTTTTTGGGACACTGTATATGTATATATTAGACTGTTGTTTAAAACATAAGAATGTGGACACTGGATATATGTTTTTTGACATATTAAATGGTTCTTTGTATAAAAAAAAGAAACCTGTTTGATATATAACGTCATCACACAATTGTTTTTAATGTTTTTAGAAAGCGATGAACTTAACTATCTCCTTTTTTTATATACCTAAAGTGCCCATATACATATAACATTATACATTTAAATTTATGTATTATTTAACCTTGTATATACTCATTTCGGTGCCTCGTATCGTACACCACACACTACAGCGTAGCCTTAAGCAGATGCAGTCGTTATTGTTGTGTTGCAGCGGCAGCCGTGTAAAGACAATGTCCTCATGTCAAGACTTTGTTTATTGACCCAAATCCTTCCTAACTATTGTTATTGTGTTCGCTTTCGTATCAGCGCAGCCACTTCGAATCGCTCCAGTCTTTCATGATAAGTGAGTTTTGTAATCTCCCCGGGCATACGCATATAAGCGAACAGGAAATTGAGATTGAGTAATATTTTAAAGTTTTCCGTCTAAATGACCACCTACCGCCGTCGTTCACCCGTAGACTATTAGCTTAGAAATGCTCAGGTGAGAGTTTCACTTCGTATGGAGTATGAACTCGTGGACACCGAGGACTATTGTTTTATTCCGCCACGTAAATTAAATTAGATTGTGTGTTTGTCGTGTACGTTTTAGTATTAATTATAATAAAATTTGCTATGAACGTACATGCATTGTTGCGACACTTATAATTTCGAAATATTGTTTTTGCATAAGTGTAAATACATACTGAGTGGAAGGAATACGATATCTACTTTACACATTATTTTAATCTTTCGCTTGTGCAGGAAGGCATATTTTTTATGCTTGGAATTTCAGCTTCAGATTATATCAACAATTTTATTTATCGCTTGTTAAGAGTGGTTAAGCTGTTATGATCCAGCTGTGGAGAATTTTTGGAATTTTTACTCGAAGCTCTAGTAGATTCGACGTTCGTTTTTTACTTTCTTGTACGTAGTATATGGAAGTATTGTGATGATGAAAATTTTCGACTTCGAGATTTTTGGAGATGTCCACGTTTTGAAGTCTCCTAATACCGAAAACGTGGTTTTTAAAAAAAATGTCTATCAATTCCAAATTTTGTATTTACGATTATTTCCTTCACCTGTCAAATTTAAATTTTGTCAAATCACAATCAAAACTGAAGTTGAAATTAACCAATGAACGGTACCGGTTCATGATATCAGCGACTATTACAAATCGACTATTCAAATGTAGGTAATAAATCAAGTATGTATTTTTTCATTAAGTGGCAAACGTGTCAAATAGATGAAAATGTCCGACAAAAAGAGATTTAACGATGTTTCGGAAATAATCTTAACAAATATAGCTCGAGCTTGATAAGTAGTTGACTATTACATTGTTTCAATTTTTCTCGTGTGCCTTCTAATTTGACTTAACCAAGATTGGCATTAATAATTAAAGACTAAAGCCCTCGAGCTAAAGCTCTCGTGCTCTAGTCAAATTATTAATGCCAATTTTGGTCTCGTCAAATTGACCGTAGCGCACACTCGAAAAATTGATCACAATGAAATAGTCGACTATTTGTCAAGATCTCGTTATATTATCTTTGAGTATAATCTCCCTCTTGAAATCCAATTAGATTTTCAGTAAAATCGGTATTTCAGCATTTCTGGCTTTAAATTGTCAATTCCAGCTGCCTTTCCTGGTTTTAGCTTTTCCACTGCTTCTGTGATCTCTCGCTCAGTTGTGTGTTTGTTGTTGTCTCTTCAGCTTCTTCATGCGAAAAATTCTCTGCGTCGACCTCTCCCCCTGTTTCGGCTCCAAATAAATCGCAAAAATATTCGTACCATCTATTCCTTATATCCTGTTCTGAGGTTAGAATTCGTCCTTCTTTACTTCTTATATATTGGAGGTGTGTTCCAGCTGACTTACGCAAAGTTTTCAATTTTCTATATAGCAGTTTCGAATTTCCTTTTCCTTGTTCTTTCCATTTTCGTTCCAAAGTGTGTCAAGGATTTTTGTTTTGCTACTTTAATCAATACTTTAACTTGTGTTCTTTTCTTCCAGTATTCTTCATGGTCAGTATTGTTACCGGTTCCTAGATATTTTTTCTAGCATTTTTTCTTTTCTTTTACTGCACTCTTAATTTCTTTACTCCACGTTTTCTGTTTTTTCCGTATCTTGTACTTCCGCATACCTTCTTTGCTTCGTTCACAAGTGTGTTCTTAAGAATTGTCCACAGCCCTTCCACACTTTCTAGCTCCAAACGTCCTTGTTCTTTCAATTGTTTGTCTATTTCCTGCCAGTATTTATACTTTATGTCGTCCTTTTGAAGTCTGTAACTTCTTATATTTTCAAATACTTTTCCAGCCCCTTCCTCCTTTATCATAACCGTAGAGTCCTTTAACCTTGCTTCGACTAGGTAATGGTCTGAGCCTATTTCGTATCCTCTTTTCACCCTTACATCCAATACCGATTTCCACTCTGCTCGTTTAACCAGTAATAAGTCAATTATTGATTTTTCTTGTCTACTTTTGACTTCCCTCGTATATTTGTGTATATTCTTGTGTTGGAAATATGTGTTTGTGATAACCATATCATTTGTTACACAAAAATCTAATATCAGAGAGCCATTCATGTTCTTCTTTTGCGCCCCGTATCTACCTTTGGTTCACCGCCCTCCTTCTCAAAGTTACACCCCACTCGCCCATTGAAGTCGCCAACCACCTAAAGTTTTCTTCATTGTCCACCTGTTTCTGTATTTCCATCCAGAAAAGCTCCTTATATTCTTTCCTATCATTTTCATTCGGTCCGTGTAATATACGGACATAATAATAATCATCATAATAATAATCATAATAATAATCATAATAATAATAATAATAATACAGATATGGAAAACTCACTTGAAAAATACTGAAACACAATTGACAAAAGGGAAATAGCAAATGAAAAGCTCTGTTCTAATACTAATTATTATAGAAAAAATGAGGTGTGGCCACCACACGACTTTCTTAGCGTTTCGAACTATACAATCATAAGAATTTTTTTATACAAAACTTATTCAAAATCCTATTCTAAGTACTTTTATTCTCTTAATAAATCGCTATAGAATGCATACTTTGCAAGATATTCGAAAAAAAGTGCTACTCGCTAAGAGTAAAAGTGCTACTTCCGGTCCGAATTTTGAAATTTCATGTATACAAAAAATACTTTTGTACTCTTAATAAATATATATAGAATGCATAATTTACGACATATTTGCCAAAAATCGCTATTCGGTAAGATTAAAAGTGTTACTTCCGGTCCGAATTTAATCTTTTTTATACAAAAGATATTTAAAATTATAATGTAAATACTTTTATACTCGTAATGTACCTGGCTAGAAAGCATGACTTGCGAGATATTCGCAAAAAACTGATTTTCGATAAGAGTAAAAGACCTACTTCCGGTTGGAATTTCGAAAAACCTCTTTAAGATAATTTGTCTCAAATTTAATTTTTAGTACATTTCAATTCTTTATAAATTTGTTTAAACTTAGTAATTGACGAAATATTAGCAAAATTCGAATTTTTCACTGAAGTAAACTGCTACTTCCGGTCTACCGATTTTACTGAAAAACTAATCAGATATCAAAAGGGAGATTATACACGTAAATACAAAATTTGGAATTGATATCTATAGCGGTTTGACCGCTATCGTGGTCACACACACACAGACAGACACACACACACACAGACATTTTTTTAAAAACCACTTTTTCGGTATCAGGGGACTTCAAAATGTGGACATCTGCAAAAATCTCGAGGTCAAAAATTTTCATCATCACAATACTTCCTTATACTACGTATAAGAAAGTAAAAAGTATTGTATGTATAACATATTACAATTTTTGTTCTTTCCACATGTCTCCTCCATCTTGCGGTTGTCAACTTTCTTGTATATGTTTCATTGATTCCAAATTAATATAATTCACTATCTATTTTTGATGACAACAGTCACTGATTACATATCGTTACACACAAATACAAACAACTATTAACATAATTCTCTCATAATTACGTCCAATTGGATATACCTAATTGCTTATTATTTGTTGGGAATAATAACACTCTATACAGGAGCAACTATTCCATTTTCGTTGAATTTCTTATAAACATATATCATTAAAAGACGTTATAATTAGTTGTTATAATGAAGTCTTCCATTTCCGAGGAAATTTTAATGACATATTATTGTCGGTCACTTTTAATTTGACAAGGGTTTTCGCGTCCGACCGCTCATTAATATCTCCGAGCAAAATAGTACTTCGGTATGTATTTATTCCGTTCATCGTACTGCTAGCAGTACATTTGCAATTCTATAATAGGACGTCGATTCTAAAAATACCAATATTCATTTGTTACTTCATAAATTGAAGAGACTTTATCCTTTTACTTTCTTATACGTATAGTATAAGGAAGTATTGTGATGACGAAAATGTTCGATGTCGAGATTTTTGCAGATATCCACGTTTTGAAATCTCCTGATCCCGAAAAAGTGGTTTTTAAAAAATGTCTGTCTGTGACCACGATAGCGGTTAAACCGCTGGAGATATCAATTCCAAATTTTGTATTTACGTGTATAATCTCCCTCTTGAGATGAGATTAGTTTTTCAGTAAAATCGGTAGACCGAAAGTAGCAGTTTATTTCAGTGAAAAAATCGAATTTTGCCAATATTTCGTCAAACTACTAAGTTTAAACAAATTTATAAAGAATTCATAAGTACTTAAAATTAAAATTGAGAATAATTTTATTTAAAAAGTTTTACGAAATTCCTACCGGAAGTAGGTCTTCTACTCTTATCGAAAATCAGTTTTTTGCGAATATTTCGCAAGTCATGCTTTTTAGACAAGTACGTTATGAGTATAAAAGTATTTAAAACATATTTTCAATATCTTTTGTATAGAAAAAATTTCAAAATTTAGACCGGAAGTACCACTTTTACTCTTATCGAATAGCGATTTTTTGCAAATATGTCGTTAGTTATGCATTCTATATATATTTATCAAGAGTACAAAAGTATTTAGAACTAGATTTGCAATATTTTTTATATATATGAAATTTCAAAATTCGGACCGGAAGTAGCTCTTTTACTCTTAGAGATTAGCACTTTTTTGATAATATCTTGCAAAGTATGCATTCTATAGAGATTTATTAAGAGAATAGAAGTACTTAGAATAAGATTTTGAATAATTTTTGTAGAAATAAATTCTTAAAATTCTATAATTTAAAACGCTCATACGTATAAGAAAGTCGTGTGGTGGCCACACCTCATTTTTTTATTATATATTAGAATTCGATAATAAATAATATCCTACCTATATATCATTAGCAGGCTATATATCAACTGTGAGTTCTGTATGTCTTTATTTTACCTAAATTAGGTTAATTAACATGGAAATATTTTGTATAAACTGATTTATTTTGTAATTACTGCAATCTAATGACGTAAATGTTAACAGTAATCAATATAAATAATGCCGTTCGTTGTTAAGCACATTACTTGAGAACAGATGAACCGATTTTGCTAATTTTTTTAAAAATTTTTCGTAATAATGCGAATAAAGTTCTTAGGGGAAGAAAAATTGGAAAAGTTTCCCGGAAAATTAGAAAATTCGAGAAAAACTGAAAGTGCTTTTATCTATAGGATTTTTTAATGAACTCAAGGCCATACCTCACGATTCAAAAGACGGATATGCGTAATTCTTTTGTTTTGTTTTGTTCGTTATGGTCCTGGAAAAGTTTTCAGGAAAAAAATCCGAAACAGTTACAAAGAAAAGTCGGAAAATTCGGACAAATTACAAAAATCTTAATTTCAAATATCCTTCGTAATTAAAGGTGCCTTCGCCTACTACAGTTTATTCCTTCGGTATATGCGATTCATGGACTTTCTCGCAAAGAAATTTAAATGACAGTAGGTAGGGAACCTGAGAGTTTGTTGATACATGTAAATAGAAAAACGTATTAACGAAAATTCTGTGAAACATCCTGGAGAAGATATATGGATTTACAAGTTTTTTATTTACTCTTTTTTCTTAAGCTCTGTGATGGTATCCTTGAAATAAATATAAATATACATACTTACATTAAATAATGCAATATAATACGCATACAAATAATAATAACACTTAGGCAGATTATATAAAATAGTAGTTTTAGTACTATAAAACACCAGCAGAAATAGAAAAAAGATACATGCCTGCTCAAATCTGCTTATTTATGTGGCAATGTTCAAATAATCCTCTTTTCATTTACATGTACTAACAAAGTTAATCTTCTAGTAAAGTCGACATACTTTGAATGCATGTGGTACTTATGATACTTACAATGTAAAATAGAAAACATGTTTAATATTAATCAAATTACGATACGGGAATAGACTAAAGGCTTTATAGATGCTAAAACGGCACAGTATTCTATCGCATTACTATTATTTTAGCATCTTGTATTTGCTATTGCATTTAGTGATCAACAGTTAAATGTGTAGTATATTTATACGGTGTCTCTAATGTTTGCTCGCTAAATACAGTCGTAATATGATACTGGTTTACTTCTTTGTAATGTTAAATTATTAGCATTTATAATAGTAAATTAGGGAGTGGAAAAAGGATATAACTGTATTTTATTTAAATATTTTATTTTAATGCTGAATCAATGAAAGTATTTTTGTATTTTAATTAGTTGGATTTGTTGAATTTTTTTTTTTATAATGTTTACTGTTTAAATATATACAGTGTGATCAATCTCAAGTGAATGTTGCGTAGCATAAATTTTTATGTTTGCGATATTGACTAGTTGTTTATTTTGAGAAACACTTATGTATAGGCGTGGTGTATAGCAAATGTATATAATAGCAAGCAATAGAAATTTAAAATGTATTTATATAAATTCATGTTCACAATTTTATATCACTGTAACAACTACAAGTTATTTTAAACAAAAATATATTCATTGTAATTTTTTCTATATGTGCCTGATTACAATAGAATTTAGTGTCAGAAATTACAATACATAATTAGCATATGACAAAAGCATAAATTAATATCTAAGCTCTATGAGGTCCGTGGTGAACAAGTCAAAGTTTTTTAGCCTTCTATGTTCCACATATGTTCTGTTAGACATATATCGGAAAAATTGGAAAGTCCTGAGGTAGCCCTAAGAATTGCCATGAGAGTGCATGGTGGTGAGTGTATGGAGAAAAAAGCTTGTTCTATTTCCAGATCAAGTTTTCGTGTAAGCAGTTCAAATAGGACAAAGAATCCATTCATGATGACCCAAAGTATAGAACACCTCTAGAAGCACGAACTGAAGAAATTATCAACAAATTGAAGATATGGTGATGACTAATCCCCGAGTAGAGAAACGGCCGGGATCTCGGGATCCCGGCCGTTTTTTGATCCCGAGCGAGAACACATACCAGAGTTAACAAAAGATGAAAACATTAATGAGCTGACAAAGAAAATCCGCAAAGTTGTAGTGTATTTTAAAAGATCACCATTGAAAACTAAATCTGTACTTTAGAAATATGTGAAGATTGAACATGAAAGAGAGGTGTCACGTGTTTTGGACTGTAAAATCAGGTGGAATAGTCTTTTAACCATGCTAGAACGATTTTATCTTTTAAAAACCTGCTCTTATACATCTCAATCATCCAATCCGTTTAGAAGGTGCTGATTTTGACTTGGTAAATAAAATTATTGATGTGATGACCCCAATTAAATTAACAGTAGAAGCAATCTGTCGACGAGATGCCGCTTTGAAATTTCTTATAAAAAATTGCCTAGCAAAAAAAATGAAAACATCCTCAGTGGAGTATAAAGCAACGACGAAGTGATGATTTAACTGGTGTGTTGAATTTTTACAAAATCCACGAAAAGATGATGAAAATCATCAAATTATCAGATTTGGAATGGCTTGATTTATTTCCAGTTCCTACACAGGCTTTAGTGAGGAAGCAAATGAAGAGTATTGTTAAGAGACTAAATAGTCGAAATGACACGGAAGAAGAAGAAATGTCAGGATCACAAACAGATGATGAGCCAAGGCAACAAACCTCCCAACCCCAATTGACACAAAAGGAAAAGTGACAGCTGGAAATTAATAAGAGCATGGAATTCCCAGATCCTGAAATACAAAATGAATCGGGGTTGGTAAATAGTATTAGACGCGAAATAAGCCTGGTCGAAAAAGGAGGAGTTCGTGGATATCACTTAGAATTAGCATATAAATATCTATTGTCTATTCCTCCAAAAAGTGTAGATCCTGAACGAATGTTTTTAGCTGCTGCTTATGTTGGCAGTAAACTACAAAGCAGGCTTGGAAGTCAAACATTGGATGCTTTGACATTTCTGCGATTGTATTTTCGAAATTCTAAATAGTTTTTTGTATTGTCTTTTTTGTTCCTTATTTTAGTATATTGTGTATTGTGTAGTAGGACAACAATATTAATAAATAATTTTTAAGAAATTACTTAAGTTTTTTTTTCATTTGAGCCCAATTAGAAACCACATAATCTATTCCCGGGATCCTGGGATTTCGGGATTGTTGTCTCTATCTCCGAGTAAAAGTTACAGTTATTGCTGGGGAAATAGGAATATCAGAAACTAGTATATTTAAAATTCCACACGAATATTTGAGAATGAGCAAAGTGTCAGCACGATGGATTAACAGGCTGCTCAGTCTCAAACAAAAATTGTGTTGATGACAAATTTATGAAGAGAATGTCACTCTTTTATCTCAAAATGAAGATTTATTAAATAGAATTGTAACTGGGTATGAAACTTGGGTACAACACTGGGACCCTTCCGAAACAAGAAGAGTCCATGCAATGGATTCTTAAGGGCTCTACATCGCCCAAGAAGGCAAAGACGCAATTTTCTGCGGGAAAAGTGATGACCACAGTTTTCTGGGATGCGGAGGGGATTCTCTTAATTGAGTATATGTCAAAAGGCCTCACAATTTTGCTCAGAAAACTCTGCTTCTGCACGGTATCTGTAGGGTGCATAAGGCACGCATAGTTCAAACAGAATTCAATGAATGCGACTTTAAGGAGCTACAACTCCACCCTGCAGTCGCGATCTTGCTCTCTGTGACTATTATCCTTTTCCAAAACTCAAAAAAACAACTTAAGAGGAATCGATTTTCGAATAAAGACGTGGAAGACGCTGTAGTATAGTATTTTGCGGAATTACTAAACAAAATTTTTTTTTGGAAGGCATAGCTTTATTAAAGAAACGTTGGAATGAGAGTGTTAGTGTTCTTACATTGAAAAATAAAATTTAGTTCGTATCTAACTCGTTTCATTCATACCTAGGTAGATAACATAAAAAACCTAATTCTGGAATATATGCATAATTGAATATTCAGGTGGATATGTATTAACAGCACCTTCAGCACTTGATCAGTGGATTTCCAATTGTTAAACCACTTTTCGATATATGTAATACATGCATGAAAAATGTAATAATAATGAATTAGATAAATTATTCATTATTATTACATCTTTAATGCATGTATCACATATATTAAAAATTGGTTTAATACATGAAAACCCACTGATCAAGTACTGAAGGTAATGTTAATACATATCCACCTGGATATTCAATTGAAAAGTGAATTATATTCTTGCATGTTGATTTGATTAATTTTATGTTATTATTATGTCACAGATTACTGTACATGACTTATACAGAGATATTCTTCTTTGTTCTTACGATACCTTTCGAGAATATCATCATAGAAATACAATTTCATTAATTAACTGTGGTTTTACTGAATTCATTTTAATTCACTATAACATAACCACAATGTATACAACTTCTGATAAATATTTTTTTTCAATATGGCCGCTTGTTTGCATACGATCTTCATTCGTTTAACTTAAGTTTACTTGTTTTTCACATTTAACAAGGCAAAATTATTAATTGTCAATGAATTTGTTAATTTTTAAACTATTTATGCTTGTTTGACGATTTACAAACTTTAATTAAACATTTATAACAATAAACAACCACACCTAAAATAGAAATATGTATTAGTCCATAAATGGTTTAAAGCTAGAAAAAACTGATTTAATTATAATATAAATAAATTAAACGATGACTTGTTTTATTTTTATTTATTTACATGAGTTTCCATAGCCTAACTGATTGTACAAACTAAAACTTTAAAGGAATTGATACATTTTTCAAAATAATTCTGAAACTAAGACGTTTAGTTAAAGGGAAGTAAATACATACTGCCCTAATGTTGAACGTGCAATTAATGAAGTTGAAAAAATGTAGGTTGCTATTTAAAAATAACAAGATATTGATATTTTCTAGATGAAATGTTTTTCTGATCACCCTGTATTATTTTGAAAAGTCTATAATACCGCACTTGAGGCAGTATACGAGGGACACTATTTATGTATTGAGAATAGAAAGAATAAACAAATCAATTTGACGAAAAATACCTTTATTGCTTTTCAAACTAATCACCTTTAAGATCTATACACTTTTTTCGTACTTTCCAAAACGATTACATAAAATTTTAAATATGTGCATACATTCAATTATTGGGAATGTTGTTATGAGTAATAGTCTGCTGCTGTCAATTTTTTTACAAAAATTGAAATACTTAAAAAATCGCTAACTTTAGAGGCAAAGTTTATCAGAGAAGCTCTCCTTAAAATTAAGTTGGAAATACGAATCAATTGTAACGTTATCGGGTTCGCAATAAACAACTCGTGCAATTTATTTATTTAAAACAGTCTGTATATTCATACACTTAAAATTAATTATAATATAAAAATATAAAACTAATGTATCACACTTAAACTATTATAAATGAATTAACACATGTTTTTATTTCTATTACTAATATGTTCGTATATTTATATCACTCTACCGTATTTATATCACTTCTATTTATATGACATGGTATTATTTATGTATTTATTGCACTACCACTTGAGGAAGTATTTATTTCTTATATTTATTTTGCTGTTCCGCACGAGACTACTTCAGGAACTTCTTAATCCCGAATTAATCATCCATCGGTGACCCAGCCGCCTTATATACACATACGAAACATCTGGAGCATTCGCGTATACTCCATCTCCCTCTCGACGTTTGCAGAACATTCGATAGACATTCTGTCTCCAGGCAGTACAACGCAAATGGATGATCCACTGGTTCATGATGTTTACCAGTCGCGCCGAGATGATTTACAACCTTTTTTTTGATTGTTTCTCGGAAGTCTACTGGTTTCGTTACACAATCATAAAAAATGGGGTATTCCATTTAAAATAAGGAATTTAAGTTGATATCCATTTCCCGTGTAACCGGAAGAAGCAAAAATTCAAAACTTTTAAATCGAAAGAGCTTAAGGCGAAACTAATATTTGCGAAATTTCAAAACTTAACTCTTTTCTATATTGTTCTAACGAAATCTCGTCGTAATATACCCTGTATATTATGAGAGTAATTGTTTGAAAAAGTAACGAATATTATTTGAAACCAGTATTATTTCGGATTTTATCGAGTAATGATTACTTTAGTAACGTATTGTTACATTCGCTACACTAAAAATTATATTCTGTTTGTTTGTTTTGGAAGCTTTTCATATTTTCTTTGTGACATATCTTTGTGTAACATAAAACATGAAATAAAGTTCATTATTATTATTATCGCTGCTAAATCGTAGTATAAGTGGAAAATTATGTGTCAGCCATTCAAAAGTTCCACTAGTATTACTCAATCGAAATACAATTTTAAATTTATACAGAATTTCAAGGAGAAAAATTGCAGTTAATCATGCGGTTTCATTTTGGAAAATTCGTGTAATACGTCATAATATATACCCATTGAATTTTGCAAAATGATATTCCTTTAAGTGAATGTATCGCATCGTTTGCAGATTGGTCACTTTCACGAAAATTACACAGCGTAAAAAGAATGTTCCCACTTTTTCCCACTAGCATCCATTGTTCTTTTCAATGCATTTACTTACTAAACAACCCAACCAATTCTAGAGAACTGGGCGAATGACGAACAGATAAAAGAAATTACCAACTTTCGATATATCGTGTTATTACTATTATTAACTTCAACAATATTAACGTGAAATGCAGTAATAAATATTCATTTCCAATTCTGGCTTACAATTTCTCCAGTTGCGGTGTTGAAATCAAATTAGACTAAATGTAGAGACAACATAATTTACATAATACATAGTAATGTTTATTCAGAGAATATAATTTTACGCTACCTTTCAAATATACTTCCGAAGCAGTTTAAAAATACTGTTAAAGAGTAATTATTGTAATTTTAAAGTTAATAATATACTACAGACATTAGTGGATAAACACAAAATTTCTGTTTAATTTCAATTAAATCCCTAATAATGGATAGCTTCAAGCCTTATAAATTGTGTTATAGTCTGTCCATCGATATAACGATTCGACCTTTTAGGATTTAAGAGTATTATCGGGGACTATTCGCTACCTCTTGCCGCAGTTATCGAGAAAACTTGTAAATGAAGTAATGAACCGTGTTAGGAAAAAATCGGATTTTCTTAGGTGGAGAAGTAAGTCTAATTGAACAGATAATTTGTAATGGTATTTTAAATATTAACACCCCTTTAACTCAATTAATTTATACAAATGAACATATATAAGAAGATAATAAATAAGAAGATGTTGTTGAAAGACAGTTGTCCCAAACTGAAGACGTTTAAATCTGTGAAACAGAAACATGTGGAGACCGCTGAGTATCGATGAAGATTCAAGAAACGATGCAGGAGAAATATTTCGCTAATTGAAAGTAGTGATGCGATAGAAGACGATGTTGAGAATTATAGGACTAAAACAAAGACAATTGTTAGAACATCGCGAATGTGTTCTGTTAATATTTCTGTTTCAAAAGGGAAAAGAATAATTGTTGCACATGCGGGATCTGTGGATGGCTGGGTTGGTGATGTATTACTCTCTGCAAAAAACATAAGGTCGTCGTGCTTGGATTATCATAAAGTTATGAGTTCCATGTTTGAAGAGTGGTTTGTCAACAAGCTACTACCATCTTTACTTTCAAAAAGTGTGCAAATTATTAGAATACCTAAGGAGTCAAGAAAAAAATTTGAAATATCAAAATATTTTATTTTGAAGCAGAAAAGGAAAAAACAGTTGAATACACAATTTAAAAGAGTACTAGAAAATCTAAACAAATATAAAGGGAGTCATTTAAAAAAATTAAGTTCTATGCATTTCCGGTGAAACCGGAAGTGCGTCAGAGTCTGAAATATTTTTAAAATATGCGCTTCAAGCAGCCATGAATCTTTCACTAATTGTTTTTTGTTTTATTTAAAATACAAAAGAGCAATCGAAGAAGCGGCTACTAATGACTCACCCTGTATACAGGGTGTCCAGAAACTCTCCTGACAAACGAAGACCGGAGATTCCTCAGATAATTTTAAGACAATTTAACCCAATTCACCCTAGTCCGAAAATGCTTCCTAAGGGAGCTAGAGCTCTTTGAAGATGGCGCCTTGTAATTACTTTTTTAATATCTCCCGAACGCTTCTATTTAGAAAAACAAAAACTGATATGCTTATTTATCCTCCAGAGATGAATCGATTCCATCAATTGCGAATTTTTAGTACCGGTCATAGGCGTCCGTTTTGGGTAGGTAAACGGTTATTTTAACGCATAACTTTTTTGTCTTTAACTTTTGTGGCACTAGATTATTAAATTTTCAGGTATTCTAGTACTAAAAGGTACTCTTACTTTAAGTCGGTAGGGTACACCGTTTTCTAGAAAAATCGATTTGAAAATTTTTCGTTTTTTCGTCATTAAAATTCAATTTATTATGTACCTACTTATTTTTAGCGACGAAGTTGGCTAGGACTATCAGGGAATGGATGAAAATTAATTTAATAAATCATCGTTTGTTTCAATAAATGCAGCACACAATTCGTAAAAAAAAGTTTGGGAAAAGAAGCAAAAATCAATTTGAAACAAAATTTTAGCTGAAGGTTTTTAAAAACAAAATATTTATTACAATGGAACGAAACTAACAAAAAAAGAACAAGTATCAAAGGTAGATAGTTACAAAAGATGCTCGATGTGATGACCATTAGTCTCTATGCATAAATTTACCCTTTTGATTAGAGAACGCCGAATTCTTGCAAAAATTCCAAAGTTATTTCTAAATTCGTTGCTAGCATCTTGTATCCTTAGCCAGAGTTGTGCACGATTTTGTATCGGAACGGAATAAACAAATGCTTTTATGTATCCCCAAACACAATAATCGCAAGGATTCAAATCCGGCGACCTTGCTGGCCAACCAACTGGACCGCCTCTTCCAATCCAATGGTCTTCGTAGTTATTATCTAGAAAGTCTCGTACATTCCTGCTAAAGTGGGCCGGACAGCCGTCCTGTAGAAACCATAAGTTTTGCCGAATATTTAAACGCACCTCATCTAACAAATCAGGTAAAATATTTTGCTGGAAATGTAAGTAATCAACACCATTTAAACGAGCTGGTAATTCCACAAGTCCAAGTAGATAATCGTCAACTACTCCAATCCAGACGTTTATGCTAAACCAATGCTGATGCTTAAATTCTTGAACAACGTGGGGATTGTCACCAACGCACGAATAATAGTGTGCATTATGTACATTAAAAATTCCATTTTTTGAGAATGATGCTTCGTCACCAAACAAAATGTACCTGAAAAAATCTTCATTTTGATTAATCTGATTTTGTAACCATCTAGCGAATTCTACACGAGCAGGAAAATTTCCTTCTAGCAGTGCTTGCACCTTTGTAAAATGAAAAGGATATAAATTTTCTTTGTGTAAGATATTTCCTACGGAAGATTTTGAAATTGTGGGGTACATGGCAGATAGTCTTCGAACGCTAATATCTGGATTTTCCTCAACTTCCATTAAAATAACATTTTCATGTTCTGCTGTTACATCATTATGTCTCCCTGTTTCATTTTTTTTGGGACCACTGAACCTGTTTCTCTTAATCGTTGATGAAGAGCTGTAAATGTTGAGTGAGTGGGATGCTGACGATTGGGAAATATTTCAGCGTATCTACGTTGCGCTGCTCGAGCGTTACACCTCATTTCGCCATGAACTAAATGCATATCGGCGTATTCTTCATTAGTAAAAACCATTTTTTTTTAAATTGAAATCGTTGTGTTTGAATGCTACAAAGTAAAAAATTAAAAGATAAACTTCGCAAACTGACAACAATTTGGCAATTAAAAACGTAGGTTTTATTTCTGTTGGCAGTTCAGAGCGAACTAGTGCAAAAAATAATAAATTGAATTTTAATGACGAAAAAACGAAAAATTTTCAAATCGATTTTTCTAGAAAACGGTGTATCCTACCGACTTAAAGTAAGAGTACCTTTTAGTACTAGAGTACCTGAAAATTTAATAATCTAGTGTCACAAATGCTTAAAAGTTAAAGACAAAAAAGTTATGCGTTAAAATAACCGTTAACCTACCCAAAACGGACGTCTATGACCGGTACTAGAAATTCGCAATTGATGGAATCGATTCATCTCTGGAGGATAAATAAGCATACCAGTTTTTGTTTTTCTAAATAGAAGCGTTCGGGAGATATTAAAAAAACTAATTACAAGGCGCCATCTTCAAAGAGCTCTAGCTCCCTTAGGAAGCATTTTCGGACTAGGCTGAATTGGGTTAAATTGTCTTAAAATTATCTGAGGAATCTCCGGTCTTCGTTTGTCAGGAGAATTTCTGGACATCCTGTATATATTACTGTGAAAATGAATTTCAATGTACATGAATTTATCATTACAACTAAAAATAATAAATTCAGGTTCATTAAAATTTATTTTTTAATTAAACCATTATTTTGCAATGATTACGTAATAAAACTGTTATGCTGGAATTATGCATTTACTTGGATTGTTGATTCTACTGTTTTCTAAACGCTCTATTTCACCGAGATTTATAAATATGTATGACTATTATAATATTACGTAATATATAATACATATAAGTATTAATATACATATATGTTTGAAAGTAATGTTATGCTTTTACTCGAAAATATCATAAAAGTCTAATGTAAAAATTTCCATTTCCTGCTTATGGCTTTATTTATATTGCTTAGCGGTTCTGTTTCTATTACTTCTCATTTCTTTAGTAAGAATAGTTGTTTCTCTCCTGTAATTGCCAGTTATTATTTCGTATACTTCTAACAGGGCTTAATTTCTACACATTAAAACTTGTAATGACATTATTATCGCCGTTATGTTGTGCTGTTAGTTGTGGTACGTTTTGGTCTAATTCTATTTTGTGTTGCCCGTCGAATAGCTTTCTGCATCATTCATTACAACAGTTATACAGTTGTGCAATGGCATATACCTATAGTTGCTTAATATTAGGTAACCTTAAAGACATGTAGGTATTCTATTGTTACTAAAATGTCATGTTAAAATTAATATATGTATTATCATATACCTTAATTGGTATAGACATTTTCTAGACAGAACATAAAAAGTATCATAATGTTATGCTATAACCATAAAAAATCATCATGTATTGATGACAGTTTATCAAGCGGATTTTCTGATTGAGAACTTATGACAATTTTCTCTGAACACAAACACATAATAAATATATTAATGTCTAATAATTATAAGGCTCAGGATATACACAGTAACCCCAAAACAGCAGTTTATTATAGTAAGTTTAAAGTATCGCCGACCACATAGTTAAAGTTCTACATAAAAACAAAATAAAACCTCACTTCAAAGTTTTTTTTATCTTAACACACTTAAGGGTCCTCGCTAGTGGATCTGTCAACAATGGCAAAATAGCAGATTTTAGAATCCAGATATTTTTGTTGATTTTAAAGATGGAGAAAACCTTTCAACGTCAACTTATGAAGAATTATATAATCTACCTGGCTGAAGAATCAAATTTAGAAAAAAATTATCGGATTACAGAAAATTAATTAATATGTCAAAATATTAAAAACCAGTTTTCTCAAAAATCCTTCGGAGGAGATTTGTTTGCTTGGGTTCACGGTATAAATTGAATAGAAAGCTACCCGGCTGTGCACTTATTTTTCGTTCAACTATTCTTTACTTTGTTTAAAATGAATATAAAATAAATTAAAATTAGGCAACCCACATTACAATGAATTGTTATTCTGCTATAAATAATTCCCGCAGTTACAAGTGTGTAAATAGTTGGTCATAAATGAATTTTTATGCGCGTAGATATTGAGTTATTATTTCAAATATTTATTATATGTTCCCTATGTGTAAAAGTACTCGGACATCCTTGGCTTATTAAATTATGTGCTATGCAACCAATATTACATTTCCCATTCACTAGCGAGGACCCTTAAAGATAAAATATATCCGCTTCAAACACATACCGTATTTATGTTGCAATGTTTATATCTAGAAAAATCAGCGACGAGGCAACGTGCATGTGTATGAGCACAAGCACTGTACCAGATTGCTAAGTATAGCTGCTTCAGCACTGGCAGAATATAATCATTACGTCGGCCATAAAATTATATTCAAAGATGTCAAACGTTTGTCACATGAATCGCATTTCTCTCATTTTCTCTCACGCCTTAAGGCGAAAGGTGAAATGCATTTAATGTGTTTCGTAAACGAGAGATGGCGCTGATTCTATTTCCCGTTTTTTCAAAAACTATACAATATATTATGATTTTCATTGATTGTATATATAGTTAAGTATATTTAGAAAAGATACAACGTTTTACTTTTTTTATATTTTATTCTATAGAAAAATATATTTAATAACTTCCAAAAAAACAGATAAAAAGAAAATTCGAGAAAGGGCAACATTGCAGAGTTAATTTTCATGAACTTTAGTGTTTTCATTGTTTTTCTACCCTGAATATTAACGTCCGAAACGCATATTTTCATAATTTTTCCGTCCCCTTACACCCCTCGCCGCTACCAATCCGGAACGCGCGAGATCACAATGATCGGTCGTGTCTTGATTCAAAACTGTCACACATCTGATGCAGTACAAGTTATCAATTTAAAGTTTTCGCATTTGTGAGTTCAGTTCTGTTGTGATAAAACAGACAGGAATAACATGGATAAAAGATACTCGACCAAGGGAAGAAACCATCTTAGACTTAGTGCCAAACGTAATAATAAGGTGTGGCCGGCCACCTTCTTCTTATACGTATGAGCGTTCCATATTATACAAAATTGTTCTAAATTACTTTAAGGCTGAACGCCCGCTTCAAGCTGAGTTCGATTTGAAATAGGCATACCACTGCTTTTCGTGTAAATGTAATAAAAGACAAATGTTTAAGGGTCCGCGTGCTCTGTCTTATGCTGAGGAAAAAGATAGAGAAAAGAACTTGTCACCTAATCTAATCTGCCTGTAATTTATGGCTGCGTTATGGTCTCAGATAATCGCCGGTTGGCCCACATGTTTGGCAGTCGGGAAGCAACCTCCCCTAAATTAGACAATCTATATTTTCTCAAACACACAAAAAAAGTGAAGCTGAATATGTAAAATCACCTGCCGGATTCAAATTTTGAGTTGGAAAATAAAATCGAAATCGCAAAAAGGTCGAAAAATCGTTTTTTTGTGTAAATTTTAAAATTTTAATTTTCTTCAATTTTTAATACTTATCTCGTGATATCTCAGCAATGCAGAGAGCTAGGGATCTGTTTTTTTTAAGGTTATACCCTAAAGTATTTGGATGATACTAGTGTTTTCGATTTTTCTTTATGGTGAGTAAATTTTATAAAAAAAAAAGTTTTAGTGGACCACCAATTTGTGTAAGGTATTTTTCATCTATCGAGTAACTAATCTTATTTTTCAGAATTTACCCATATATATGTGAAACAAAATAAAGCCAACATTCCAAAATTATTTTTTGTGCAAGAAATAAATTTCTAGATCGTTTCAGAAACAAATTATTGCGAGTCAAATATAATAATTATACTCCCTGCGCGCAAGCCGTGTGAGTCCTAGCATGCGCTTCTAGCAGGTATACCGTTAGGGCTTTTACTTTCTGATACGTAGTATGAGGAAGTATTGTGACGCTGACACTGTATATGTACACTATATTGTAAAGAAAATATCAACGGTTTCGATAAAATAATGTCCGAGTAACGATTACTTTCTTAACATACACCGATCTCAGAAGTATTTTACAAACTGCGTAGAAACTGCCCGAAATGGTAGGCGGAGCTACCTCTCGACACCATGTGCGAGCGTACCACATACTCTATTTGATTTCAGTGAATTTCGCTCAAATTTCAAAATTTTGTTTTCCGTTTCGTGACCTTATTTTTAAAAATTAAGAAAAAATAAAATTTATGTATTGCTGTTGAGTGTTACATAATTTTTAATAAAGGCTTGTTTTTATTTTTATTTAGGGCCCTTTGGACAATTTCGAAAAAATTACGATTTATCCATTGAAAGGCATTTTTTTCTTAAATTAGCGTGTAAATTCGGTAAGGTTTTCATGAAAAATACGATTAGGAAATGGGAAAAACGATTTCGAGGCCGGGCGTATAACCTTAAATAGTTTTATCTACTTAGAAAACTAAGCCAAATTTTAAGAATCTTTTTATATAAAAATTATTCAAAATCCTATTATAAGTATTTCTATTCTCTTAACAAATCTTTATAGAATACACACTGCGAGATATTCGAAAGAAATTGCTACTCGCTAAGAGTAAAAGTGTTACTTCCGGTCCGAATTTTGAAAATTCACTTATACAAAAACTATTCCAAAGTCAGATCTAAATGCTTTTGTACGCTTGATAAATATATATAGAATGCATAATTTACGACATATTTGCAAAAAATCGCTATTCGATAAGAGTAAAAGTGTTACTTCCGGTCCGAATTTTGAAACTCTTTTTTATACAAAGGGTATTTAAAATTAAATTCTAAATACTTTTATACTCGTAACGTACCTGTTTAAAAAGCATGACTTGCAAAAAACTGATTTTCGATAAGAGTAACTAGACCTACTTTCGGTAGATATTTCGAAAAACTTTCTTAATAAAATTCTTCTCAGATTTAATTTTGGGTACTTATGAATTCTTTGTAAATTTGTTTAAACTTAGCAGCTGACGAAATATTGGTATAATTCGCTTTTTTCACTGAAGTAGACTACTACTTTCGGTCTGCTGATTTTATATTATGCATTTTATTGATGGTATAAATAGTTAAGTGTATTTAGAAATGATACAACGTTTTACTTTTTTTATATTTCATTCTATAAAAAAAATATATTTATTAACTTCCAAAAAAACAGACAAAAACAAAATTCGAGAAAGGGCGATCTTGTAGAATTAATTTTTATGTATTTTCGTCAAAATCTATACCGATGAGGATGGTAAACAAAGTGTCGACTGGTATTGTTCTTTATTTTGCGCATATTTTCTGGTTCATAATCTAATAGATGCTGCTTCAGACGAATTTCAAAACTAGTAGTGGCAAAATGTATAGCACAAATTCACTCTAAAATAAAATAATGAGGTGTGGTCACCACACGACTTTCTTATACGTATCAACATTTCAAATTATAGAATTTTAAGAATGTTTTTATACAAAAATTATTCAAAATCTTGGCAAAAACTACTTTGGGTCTACCGATTTTACTGAAAATCTAACCAGGTCTCAAGAGGGAGATTATACTCGTAAATACAAAATTTGGAATTGATAGTTATAGCCGCTTGATCGTAATCGTGACCACACACACAGACACGGAGACATTTTTTAAAAACCACTTTTTTGGTATCAGGAGACTTCAAAACGTGGACAACTGCAAAAATCTCGAGGCCGAAAATTTTCGTCATCACAATACTTCCTTATACTACGTATAAGAAGGTAAAAAAAAAATTAAAATTACTGGCACTGTAACAATGTGAAAGGAATTGTAATATAACAAATTTGAATTAAAATTATTTGAGAGCATTGAGCTATATTATAAACTGCACTTATCGCTTGACTGACACGCTCTTATGCATTTATTTGCTAATTCCACATCTTTCAAGAAACTAAAATATTTTATACTAGTTCCCTTATTTTCCGGTTGTAATTTGAGCACCCAAAAACTGCACAACATCGCATTTTTAGATGATAACTAATAAGAGTCGATCGCAAAACTGATAAATTACCACTAGAAACACACATACAAGTAGCACACGTAATAAATATCCAAACATGAAAACAAACCGCACTTGCTGCTTCGAAGATGACGTCATGACAATAAGTCAGATTTCTGACTTATATCAGGGTGTTTTTGTCATTTAATATAGTCGTATTTTAAAAATTATCTACCTATCTAAAAAATGTAGTATACAACAAGCTTTGAAAATAAACTCTTATAAAACATACCATGACTTAGTTACTAGTTTTGAAAACCCGAGTGCGAAACGAACGATGGATTTTCAAAGCCGGTAATTGCTCTGACCTGAGCCTTTATTGGACTTATTCTATCATATAACCTATTTTCCTTCATTATTTATTTAATTAATTAATTTAAATTAATCCCATTAGTCATATTGCTCTATTTTAGTAACTCAAGACAGTTGTCCCGTATTTACTTCCTTTACTATTGTGTATTTTAAAAATAATTACGAAACTATCCATTCTCAAACATTTACGTAGACATTTCCACACCTCTCTGTCTCATAATCACGCATAATGGAACAGAACCACAGCCGACCGTTCGCTATAAAAAAAACTACATGAAAGAAGCATGAGAAAAAAATACTATTTGCGTTTCGGCCGGTAATTCTCATCAGATTTTTTTTCTTTTTTTCTTTTCGCACGTGTCCTTGTGACCCTTAGTACCAGCCGCCACTGGTAACTATAAAATACATTTTAACATTTAACGCCATTATATGGGTACAACTTGCGTTAAATAACACTGCCCAACAAAAAAATAATTTTTTAATGTTTCCTGCACATAATTTGTTAAATGTTACTAATTTTTGGTTGAGAAAAACGAATTTAACAATGAAATATTTTTATTAGCTCTAGTTTCTGTGATACACAATACATGGAATTAGCTTAGTGTGAATTTGATTAATAGAAGACTATACAGTTTAATTACATTTTCCATCTACATTGAAAGTCCATTTAATTTTTTTTGTAGCAGATACATTCAAAGAGTCCTAAAATAATTGAAGAATACCTGGAAGATGTATGATCGTAAAGATAACTATGTACTGGCTTCATGGGATCGTGGTCTTTTGGCTTGCCTCTTGTAAACGACTTCTGGAGCATCCCTACACAATGACCAACAGTAATCCGCAAGCATTGCTTCATTCCAACAGCCCTGATATCTTTGTTCCATAACAGAAATATCCTGATGGAATCGCTCACCGTGTTCATCACTGACAGCTCCACAATTAGGAGGAAAAAAGTCGAGATGGGAGTGTAGAAAATGTATTTTAAGAGACATGTTGCATCCGAGTGCATGATATTTTTGTAGGAGCACTGTCACTAACTGAGTGTAGTTCTTATCCCGTTTGTTGCCTAAAAATCCATGAACAACTCCCTTGAAGGCTTCCCAAGCTTCCTTTTCTTTTCCCTCCAGAACTCGATCAAATGCAGGATCCTTTATAAGTTCTCGAATTTGTGGCCCGACGAAAATACCTTCCTTAACTTTGGCATCACTTAATTTCGGAAATTTTTCCCTTACGTACTTAAAGGCCTGTCCTTCTTGGTTCATACCTTTAACAAAGTTTTTCATCAATCCCAGCTTTATATATAGGGGTGGAAGAAGAACATCTTTTGGATCCACAAGTGGCTTAGCAACAACATTTTTCTCGCTTGGCTTAAGATTTCTTGCAGGCCAGTCTACTTGGATATAATGTGATTTTCTATCCCTACTGTCCCACATACATAAAAAACAGCAGTATTTTGTGCAACCAAGTTGCATTCCCAAGAGTATAGCGATTACTTTGAAATCGCCACAGATTTTCCACTTGTGTTCATTATATTTTATCGAGTCGAGGAGTGTTGACATATTTCCATAAGTCTCCTTCATGTGAACAGCATGACCAACAGGAATAGAAGGAAGATGGTTTCCATTGTGTAGTAATACAGCTTTTAAACTAAGCTTGGAGGAGTCTATGAATAGTCTCCATTCAGTCGGATCATGGTTCAAATTCAAATCCTTCATCAAGCCATTAATGTCGCGGCAAACAACAAGATTGTTTTTCTTCTCAAAAAAGGAAATCAGATTCTTATGACGTTGTCTGTACTGTGAGACCCTAACATCACATTGGAGAAGATTCCATTGCTGTAGTCTAGAAGCTAGGAGCTCTGCCTTCTCCTTTGACAGGTCGAGGTCCCTAATGAGATCACTCAGTTCCGCTTGACACAGTTTGTGCGGTGTGTCATCTTTTATTTCAAAATCAGGGTCATGGGATGTGGAAGGCTTACTGGGTTCCTCTTCATCCACAGAGTCTTGAATGTCTATTTCAAATGAAAAGTTTTCGGGTGGATTAGGAACAGGTAAGCTATTTGAATGAGGAATAGGTCGAATAGCAGATTGAAGATTTGGGTATTGAACTTTTCTTCTTTTCTTCATAGACATTCCTGCCTTTATAGGTGGGGTCAAGCAGAAATAGCAATCATCTATATGGTTTTTAGGCTCCCTCCAAACCATAGGCACAGCAAAAGGCATAGATCGTTTTTTATTTTTCAACCATTCTCGCAGTGTGACTGAACAAGAGTTACATCACGTATGTGGAGCCCATGACTTATCCTGGTCTCCTACCTTCACACCAAAATAATGCTGGTAAGCAGTCTTCACAATAGGCGTCAGATTGCGTTTTTGTGACGAAAATGTTATTTCTCCACAAATGTAACAGAATTGATTCACTTGATTTACACATTCTCGTGGCATTTTTACAATTTTACACTTCAAAAGCACTTACAAACGAGAAATATATATGAATTATAACAGAAACAATACGAAATGCACATTAACAGCACCAGTAAAAGTGTACATAACCTCCAAATAGTTAAAAAGCATGTGTTCTGTCGGTTGACAGTTGTGCCAAATACCAAAACGTAAATTTTCCTCAAACTAATAATTCTTACCCTAGATCAATGACATGTCACTGTATCTTCAAAATAAGAGCTAATCGGTGATTTTTATTGTTATTTTTGAATTCAGCGGGTAGAAATACATAAGAATCAGCTATTTTTGAGTCCGAAACATTTTCATTGTTGGGCAGTAGTATACGGAATCACATCCATGTCACCACTCTGATTGTATAGGCACCCTACTGATTTATGTCGCCCTCTATATTCCAGTATGCAAAACATAAAAGACATCCCTTGTATACCATGCCACTGATACATGAATAAATTATCTATTGTTATTTCTACTAGCAGAATTTAATTTATTATATGGAAAAACTAGCAAGATAAATCTCTATTAGAAGCGTATTCTAAAAATCAACTGCCGATTGTACTCGCAATCTGTATTTGTCAGAAGTGGAATAATCTACGACTGCATTTTACTAGAAAATTATTTTCAATAACGACTTCAATAGATTTCAATATGGGAAAGTGACTATTAATTGATGCAGCACATTCGAACAAACAGCGTTCCCATAATTCACGTCTAAGTATTCCAAAGTAATAGACCGCTGCCGCAGCGACTAAATCAAATCTAGCAGTATGTGGTAAGTGGTATAACTGTTCATTTATCGATTGTAATTCGAAACATGATGACTCTAGAGACCGTACAACCGTGGTACAGAAAAGGGCGTACAACTCAAGCAAATAATTAAATTAAACGTGATTTGTTGCTTCAGATAAAACGCTTTGGGTTCACTTTTTGCACACTGCGTATACTCGTCGGGGGTTAAATGAAAGTACAATTATATTACTGATATCATACGAACCTTTTTTCAGTAATAAATAACGTTAGGCTCGCAGAGACGGGAGTAATTACTACATACAGGCTGATTCAGCACAATTCTGTTATTATTGCGATATTGAAAAGTATTTCAAAAAAACGTTACTCTTCATTTTAAAATTATGTATGACTGCTATGCCTAACTCAAATTTCGTCGAAAGTATTTAAGTAATGCATCACTTATATCCAACTCTGAAAGAAGCGAAAATAACTACTGCGGTAATTACAAAGAAAAATCATTTATAAAGATTGCAGTATACAGGTTGTTTCCAAATAAGTCCGAAAGTTTTTAGAGGGTGATTCCTCGTCAAAAATTAATGGGTATCTTTGATGTAAACAAAAGCTCTTAGGCTTGTCCTTGAAAAGTTACACGCTTCTAAAAATGAGATAAAAAAATTGTTTTTTCTTCTTCGTAAAACTGCTGAAAAGTTAAAGAAACGGCATTTTGTGGATGAGTTCTACCATTAAAGAGGCTACCTATGAATATTTTTTAATTTTGTTGTAATCTTTTAGAGGGGTGAAACATGAAACCCCTATTCCTTTTTTTTACCAGACCTTATTAACAAAACGAAATTTCTTGTTTTAAAAATATCCGTTGAAAAGAATGATTTAGTGTTAAACTTTTTTAACTCTTGTGTTTTTTCCATAAAAGCAATAGTTTCTTCATAAGAAAATAAAATACAATATGCGTGGACGTATCTTTTGTGAAGGAAATCGAAAAAAATCTAGTATGTGGATGTCCAGTCGCTTTGATTATTATGTGATAGTTGACAGTTCAATTCGCTTAGATTTTTATGCGGTATTTGAAAGTTCAATTCGCATTGATTTTTATGCGGTAGTTGAAAGTTCAGTTGTGCCTTTTAACTCTTCAATATAAATAATTACACTAACGCTGAAATGGCCGATATGCATTTTATGGATGGTCGAAATAGAAATTCTTTGGAAGTCAGACGGCGATATGCAGAGATGTATGACCAGCGCGTGATTCCTCAACACACAATTTTTGCACGTCTTCACCAACTTCTCTGTGAAAGAGGGACATTTCAAAAACGAAAAAGTGATTGTGGTCGTCCACGAGTAATAAGAACGGTGGCACTGGAAGAAGAGATTCTTAAAACACTAAATGTTTGCAATAAACTAATCTGAAAAATTTTAAAAGAACACCAATTGTATCCTTACTATATTCAACGTGTCCATCGAGTACACTTTTCTCAATGGAGTCTCTTCAAATGATTACCCAAAATGCTCAATTTTTAGAAAACGTATTATTCACTGACGAATCCAATTTTTCAAGACAAGGGATTACAAATTTTCATAACAACCATCGATGGGCCGAAGATAACCCACATCCAATTCAAGAAGGTCGGTAGCAATATGATTTTTCACTTAACGTGTGTGTCGGAATTATTGACGAAAATGTTACTGGTCCGTATTTTCTACCGTTGAGGCTAAATGGTGCATCCTATTCAAATTTTCTCCAGGAGCAGTTTCCCATTTTACTTGAAAATGTTCCACTAGCTATTCGACCACGATTGTGGTTTATGCACGATGCTGCGCCTGCCCATTTTAGCTTAACTGCTCGTCATTACTTGGACGATGTTTATCCAAATCGTTGGATAGGCCGAGCAGGACCTCAACCATGTCCTTGGTTTATACGACCCCCATTGAATGTGTAAATGATTTAAGGAATCGCATCATTGCAAGCTGCGAGACAATCCAAAACACTATAAATATTTCAACGTTTACGCCAATCTATAAGACGAAGACTTGATTCCTGTCTAATGGTTGGAGGTGCTCATTTCGAGTAGTTTTTATAACTCTGTTCCGTTTAATTTTGTTGTCTTTTTCTTTTTTTATTATATACATAATTTTGTTTTGTTTGTATTTTTTATTTTATATTCTATTAAAACATAACATGGTACTGGGGTACATCGCTACATGAAAAATCAAAAGAAGCGGAATAATTATAAAATACTACGATTAAAGTCATAAATTGTGCAAACAAAACATGACATCAACCCACTAGATTTTTTCGATTTTATTCACAGAAGATACGTTCATGCACGATATTGTATTTTATTTTTTTTATTAAGAAACAATTGCTTTTACGAAAAAAACACAAGGGTTAAAACAGTTTAGCACTAAATCATTCTTTTCAACAGATATTTTTAAATCAAGAAATTTTACGTTGTTAAAGAGGTCTGGTAAAAAAAAGATAGGGGTTGCATGTTTCACCCCTCCAAAAGATCACAACAACATTAAACAAATATTCATATGTAGCCTTTTTATTGGTAGAACACGCCCACAAAATGCCATTTCTTTAACTCTTCAGCAGTTTTATTTTTTGAAGCGTGTAACTTTCAAGGACAAGCCCAAGAGCTTTTGTTTACATGAAAGACCCCCATTAAATTTTGACAAAGCCCTCTAAAAACTTTCACACTTATTTGGAAACATTCTGTATACATACTGAGATGCTTGACTATAGGGCTGAATAAACGTTGACTTAGGTATTAAGTCAAATATACTCTAACCATAAAGTCGAAAATTATTTACTTTAGCGATTAATTATCCTTAATAAAAAAATATTCCTGTTTTAACCTAAAATCCAAATTAAAACTTAGATAATATACCTTTTGGTGTCGGTGATTTGTGGATCACCTTGTGTAAGTGTATATATGTACTTATAAATTGTGTAACAATGGCAACCCTATCAAACACAGTGCAAGCATAAAGAAGTAAGTTTGTCGGATCATAGAATCACCCAGTATATAATAATATTTAGCAGTGTTATCCCACATATTCAAAAAAAAAGAAAATATTTTAAATCTAGGAAGTACAACAATAAATAGAAATGAAGAACAAATAACATTTTGAAAAGACACATTTGTTTTGTTAGTTATAATATCAATATCTAATTGTTTTATTAAGTTATATAAATGTTATACTCGAATTAGTGAAAATATATAATTTACTAGCAAAGTTATATAACAGCAGCTTTTCACAAATCGAGTAATAAGATAATAATTTTACATGCCACAAAATATAAAGTTCCTTTCGACACTTTCCCTTTCATGTTTTTTTTTTTGTAACTGATAATTATATTTCGTCATTGGTAATCATCACATTGGTGAAAGCAATTCAGACAATAGTATCTCCGTTGCTTTGTTGAATTTTTCGGAATTTCAAACAATAACTTATTAAATACACAATGTCGTTATAGCCTTTCATCCTACATGTAGTATGTATATATGTATACCGGAATATTAGAATATTTATTTTCTATTTCGGTTTTATAAAAGTCATTTAATCAAACCTGTCTAGATTATAAAATGTCTTACTTTATCACATTCTAATTTTATGAAATTTGTGCCAAACATAATATTGAACTATTTCATTTTAATTATCAAATATAAAGGTCTATCGGTAACCAAGAATTACAGCATGGATAAAAGACATTTTAATCGTTATTTAAAATAATGATTTACTTAAATCAGTATACGAGTATATTTTAACTTATACGCTCACACGCGAGATATATACGACACCTCAACATATCTCTTAAAACAAATTACAAATGAAATCATAACGCCTCTGACCAAACTACTAAAGAAGTGCGTAAATGAAGGAGTCTTTCCGAGACAACTAAAAAAATCTCGAGAAGTTCCAGTATACAAAAAGGCGGATATAGATGATCCAAATAACTATCGTCCAATAACGATATTGCCCACAATATCGAAAATATTTGAACAGGTGATTGCAAGAAGAATAAGATTAACTAAATATCTAGATAAAAACGGCTACATCACAGCTAGTCAACATGGATATAGAAGAAAGAGATCAACAACAACAGGGATTATGAACATTATACATTAATCGTAAATGCATATGTTGAGCAAAAGCAAATCCAGTTGACTTGTTGCGATTTGAGTAAAGCTTTCGACTTAGTCAATCAAGAGGCTCTGTTACACAAACTACAACAATATGGTATTAGAGGCACTCCACATGATCTTTTAGTGTCCTACTTGAGGGATAGAGAGCAAGTTGTTGAACTCAATGGACAAACATCATCTTTAAAATCAACAAAGAATGGGGTTCCACAGGGCTCAATCTTGGGTCCCCTTCTGTTTATACTATATATCAATGACCTGCCGCAGTGCTTAGCACCGATGGAATGTTGTTTATATGCGGATGACACTGCCTTTTTGGTGGCTGCAAGAGCTGAAGAAGAGTTGAATGAACAGGCGAAGGACATTATGGAGAAAGCCAGGGAATGGTTCCTTTGCAATGGCCTACAACTAAATGAAGGGAAAACACAACAACTTACATTCTGTGCAAAAAATTAACCTTCGAACGGCAACGTGTGCTATCTGGGTCTGACGCTTGATAGTAGGCTTACTTGGGAGGATCATGTTTCCAGTCTGGCTGATAAACTTGCAAAGGCAACATACACAATAAGACGTATGAAAAGTGTTGCAACTCACGAAGCTGCAACAACGGCTTACTACTGCAACTTCCACTCTAAGATGAGCTACGGAATCTTAGTATGGGGCAGCTTACCATCGGCAGAGAGAATATTTCAAATGCAGAAGAGGGCTGTTCGAGCGTTGTATAGTTTGGGACATCGGGATAGTTGCAGAAAATATTTTGTAAAAGGGGCTATACTTACATTACCATCTATATATATATATATATATATATATATATATATATATATATATATATATATATATATATATATACAACTGCATTAAGTATGTCATTTTCAATGAGGATGAGTTTGCCGCAAATGGGGACTCCCACCAGTAGAATACAAGACACAGGGATAAACTGCGAACCCCTTATCACCGTGTGCAGACTGCCCAAAGATATGTGGACTACTGGGGGCCAAAGATTTATAACAAAGTGAAGCACCTGCATACAATGAATGCTAATACTTTCCTAAGTAAATTATCAAAATTTTTACTGACAAAAAGTTTTTATTCAATCAATGAATATTTAAATAATAATTTTAATGATATACAATTTTAATCTGTTTGTTTGTTTGTTACTGTATATTTTGACTTTTCATGTAATGATTTTATTACGCTGAATTATTATTATTATTAATAATAATAATAATAATAATAATAATCAAACATTCATGTATTCGTTATGTCAAGGTTTTTGTACTTATCTATTTCTATCTATAACATCTGTATAACAATTTTTCTAAATACAATATTATTGTTTATTTACTAGCGTAGCGTAGCGTCTGCATTTTGGTTAACGTGTTGTTACCACACAATGATTGTTTTTTTGAGAATACGCCTCTTCTTAATTCCTACTAGCTAACTACAGTAGGAATTACGGAGATTCCTTGAAGCACAAAGGAGCCGTAGCATGTTTTTGTGCTCATGTTTCTATAACGTCTATTGTATTTGTCTTTATATCATATTTGTTTTATGCTTTTACGATAATGCACCATCTGTAAGAGTCATTACAGAACCAATAAATAAATTTGAACAGAATATATAAATTAATTTGACCTCATAATAACAAGCATTACTCTTTTTTAGGTTAAACTGGACGAAGTTTGGCTAAATTAGTTATTAGATTTCACGCAACTAAAGTAGGGCGTTAACTTTATCATCAAGAAGTTCGTTAAATCCCACACAAAGTGCATCTGGTAAAACTTAAGGTGAGTTTATTATGTTACCTAAAGTTAATTTTAATTATACTAACATTTTGACTGATTAATAGACTCATTATGGTCTTTATAATTTAGTTAAGTATGGACCCATGCTAATATTAGTTTCCTGTTTCTCTTGCAACCAGGTATATTTTAATCCTAAACTATACGTACCATTAGTTTTACTTTTCAGGACGTAATTTTTATTAATGTTCGACCTATTATGGTATAAATTCAAAGAAAGTCAATATTATGAAGAAAATTATCGGTTTATACTTTACTAAACTTATTAATAAAGAAGTCTTTTAAAATCATTTAGGGGTATCTTATTTATAAAAAAGATATCCCGCCAATAGCGTCTAATATTCAAGCGCCAACGTATAGCACGGCTAAGTTTTTGGGTAGCAGCATTACAAGTATTTTGGGAACCTCCGAATATTATACTAAAGACTCCTGGTATTTTCAAGAATTTAGACAAAAACAAATCATACCACCGGAGCATATTATTATATCTAGACGAAGACCAACACTCCAACAGACCTTGTCATGGGCATAATAGGAGAAACCAATGTGATGAAACAAGTCCAAATATACTTACCCCTTTAAAAAAAGAATTATTAATGTCGTAAAGTTTTGTATAAATAATACATATTTTCAATATAAAACCCTTTTTCTACTACACTGGCAGCACCCATTGCTAACTTAGTAATGGAACATGTGGAACTAACAATTCTAAATATACTAGATTTAAAACCGATTTTCTATAAGAGATATGTCGATGACATAATAACATGCTTTCGAAAAAATAAAATAGACAATTTTAAATTTTATATAAATTCAATTCTTTTCACGAAAAAAAACTTTATTTCACAATAGATATAGAGAACAAAAATAGTATTAACTTCTTAATATACAATTAACACACGATGACCGAGGTACAATTTTTACAAATTGGTATAACAAGCCAAGAGCCTCTTTCAGATACATATATACATTACATTTCAAATAGACCCTTAGTATAAAAAAAAACGTTATCAATAACCTTACTGACCGTGCTATAGACTTATTACCCAAATCACCCAAATATTGGGTAAATTTAAAGCAATCGTAGACACGTATTTTTGACTCATTGGTCGTCATCGGTACGATGTAGCCAAGGAATAAGGTGCGATAACCTTGGAGATTAAGGTTACGGAAGACCATCAGGTGACAGACGGCCATTTGTAGTTTTAGCTAAAAAATCCTCGGTTTTGAGGACAACAACCGATATTGCCACGAGGAAGACATTGTCAACCTGCGTGCCATTCGAACTTAGGAAAGATAATCAAAATAATTATCGCGGATACGTAAAATAAACAAGAAATATGAATATTGTAGACTACACGTAGACACGTGTTTCCGACTCAATGGTCGTGATTAGTACGGTGTAGCCAAAGAATAAGGTGAGATAACCTAACTGAAGCTACAAACTGCGGTCTGTCACCTGATGGTCCTTCCGTAAATGCTTACATCTCTAAGGTTATCCCACCTCATCCCTTGGTTACACCGTACTGATGACGACCAATGAGTACGAAATACGTGTCTACGGTTGCTCTACAGGATAATTTACCTCTTGTATACTCTCTATGTATATTAATATATTGCTAGAAACCGAGAAATGATAAATATATAGTCCTTCCTAATTATACTTTGTTAAGATGAATGTGAAATAAATAAATCTATATTATTGTCAAAGCGAACTATTTAAGTCGTTTAATGTTAAGAGACAGTATTACTCGAACTCAAAAGGAAATGTGATTAAAATCTCCTTGTTGAAAAATGTGTAATCGGAACTCTTAGGATTAGTATGAAAACATGTTTTAGGTAGATGCATTCTTTTCTGCTCTAATTTGCGCATCGAACGGATCATTAGTGAGAAATACTAAGATATAGACACAATAAATTTCGCTTAGAGTTGAATATGCTAATAATAAAATTATGCCTCGGATACGACTTTGTAAGAGATAAGAATTTGTTCTTATTCTAATTTGCGCAATAATCTAGTAATGTCCGACAACTGGTGCGTAAATCATGACAAAACATAAAAAGCGGTACACGCGGATATCGCCACACAGCGAGAAGCGGGCGCAGTTCTTTGCGCCGATACATCCGTTTGTATAGTATGGCAATTATTTCGAGTTAAGCGGATAAATGACCAATAAATAAGGTCCGTGTAAGGCACACCTGTGCGACCTCACCGGATGACCGGTTAAAAGACAAGAAATCTATAATACTCGTACGTATCAGAGAGGAAGATTATTAAAGCTAACAGTGTAATGAGCAGCTTCATAGGGAAATCAGTAGTTATCAAAGGTTGTGAAGCGTGGAATATTATTTTCAGTAAGCGAAGAATGTCAACAAATAAATACTTGTCTTGTATTTTGTTAAGAAATAATATGAAATATATAGGCTGTTCAAGCTTAGTTTAGATATAGCCTAATCGTAATAAAATTAGTATTTATCTGTGTATTCTTATAATAAATTATACTTGCATAGGTACTATTGAAAAGTAATTTTAAGAGTTTTGTTAATTTTGTCAATTTATTCATATACTGAAACCGGGACGATCCATGAAAACCACACAACTTACAATTTATACGAATAATAATAACTATTCATAACCTACATTTTTGTTTTTAATGAACTATTTTGTTAATATTATAGGTGTTAGTAATTATCGGATTGTTTAACTTAACAGAAGCACATTATATAGTTCTTTACACAAATTATAGTTTTTTTTTTTTTTTTTTTTTTGTATATTGAGAGTAAAATTCGATATTGTCTTTTGCCATTTCTATTTTTAGTTCTGCTAATGCCGCTAGCCTGCTGTCATTATTAGAGGGCGGACATCCCAAGTTTAAACTACGACGGAGTTACAACGGAGCAAAGAAATAATGTAAACAACTGTGTGTTGTTTACATTATTTCTGAATAGGATTATTGATATGGTGAACTGCAACATATGTTGTTTACTTGAAAAGTTACTGAAAAGGACAACAAAAAATGCCCATCAAAAAAGGAATTTATGAGTAAAATCCTTTCTTCATCGGCGTAGGTAGAAGGGTGACGAGTTTTTAAAATTTATTATATTTACCTTTTATTTCGAAAAATAAATAAAGTTATATGTGTGTATACCTATTCATACTTACGTTAGTTTCGTTTTTTCATTGTTTTGACTGTTAATTACATTTGTAATAGTTCCTGTTTAATACCGGTTCATTGAATCTACTTCTCGCATTTATATCGACGTAAGTGTGCATTGGATTTTGTTAAGTTATGATAACATACGCATACATTTTTAATTATCATTTATTTAGATCTAGAACATTGTTTATGTTACTATGATATGGAAGAACGTCGAGAATGGCATCGTAAAACAATGGCAAGTTGGATTAAGGGTCATACTGATTGTATGTCCTCCATTGTCAGTAATTCCGAAATTTATTGCATAGTCTGTAAAATATCGTTACAGAATGCTCAAAAAGCCCACGAACAATGTTACATCGCTAAAACACACAAAAATTGGACCCGTTGGAAGCTGACAATTATAAGGAAGAATTCTGTGAAGCTTTAATGGCGGCTAATATCCCATTAAAGAAACTTGACAATACCACTTTCAAAATATTTCTTCAAATTATACTGGTCGAAATGTTCCTGATGAATGCACATTACGCAAATATCATGTTTCTAAGTGCTTCACGAAAACAGTAGAATGCATTAGAAGACATCTTTCAAATCAGTACCTATGGATAAGTGCCGACGAAACTGTCGATATATTAGGAAGCTGTGTGGTAAATGTTGTACCTGGCGTACTACATTCAACTATTCCATATAACAGTTGATGCGGAAACAGTTGCTAAAACCATTGACGAGAATTTGCACAAAATGCTTCATTCAGACGACAGGTACAAGGAAAAAATACTTTTGTTAGTTACAGTGTCGCATATATGTTAAAAACAGACTTTTAAAGGAAACGTATCCTTGCATGCTGCATATTACTTGTGTAGCACATACTCTGCACAGAATCTGTGAATATATCACGGACACCTATCCGGAAGTTGATAGACTTGTATCCGCTTTAAAAGAAGTTTTCAGGAAAGCACCACTGAGAGTATCTCTTTACAAAGAAAAACGTCCATATTTTTCACTGCCTCGCTCGCCAGTAATAACTAGATGGGGAACGTGGTTGGAGGCTACTAGTTTTTATGCAGAGAATTTCGTTACATGTTTAAATGACGATGCTCGAAGTGCAAGGAAGTAACACAAATCCCAAATTTAAAAATCACTTTGGAAATTTGGCTAAACTAATCACATATTTTGAAAATCGAAATCTCAAATTGAAAGACGGATTAACCCCATTAGATGTGGCTATTAATAATTTCAAAAGTATTCCAAGTGACTTCGGATGTGGCCTTCGGCAAAAGTTAGGCGCAGTTTTTAATAGAAATCCAGATTTAATAACATTGCGGCATTTGTGTATGGGGCAATGACACAAAATCTAATTTCTAAATACGCTGAAATAAAACAATATTTCCAGTACGCACCTATAACCAGTTGCGATGTAGAAAAGACGTTTTCTATCAACAAGGATGTACTTCATTCAAAGAGTACAAATCTTACAGCAGAGAAAATGAACAAATATAAGGTATTTTGTATTTTATAGATCACCAGCCACTTTGTTATCCAATTATATAAATAAAATTAAAACCTCCTTAAAAATACAACATTTCAATAGTGCGCCCATGGGCGATGAGTCATCAACCGTTCGTGTCCGCGCCCTAGTCATTATACTTGTCATTTTTTAAAATTATTTATCTGTTTTCTATTTAGTATTAGTCATAGTTATCAGTTCTTTTATGAACTAATTTTGCATCTTCATAATATGTAAGCAAAGCAAGATGCTAGTCGCATCATTGACAGACAATTTTACAAAAAACAAAATAATAGAGGACCAATGCTACCAATCAATGCAATTAATAAGGTATACAGGGTGAGTCATCCGCGAGTAAGGCCGATTGTGTTTTTACGAGTAAAGATATTTCGATGCGGTTTTTTTCTTGTGATAACTGTTCATTAGGAGCACATTTTAAAAATATTTTGTATTATACAAAGTGTTCCATAACTTAGTTGGTGACCATAGTTAAAAAGAAATATGTTTACTAGCCTAAGATTATGAGTTGTTTATAAAACTGCATTCCAAAAATATATAATATACCACTACTTTTTTTTTTCTTTTACTTCTATAATCTTAATAAGTGTCTAAATCTACATATTTATACAATAATTGGATATATTGTACTTACAATACACTCTATGCCAGTTATATATTTCATAAAATATATAGAATATGGTACAGTAAACAAATTTTTTAAATAAAAAAATTAATACCTTAATTATAGTAATCGCATTAGGATGTCATATCAACTGTAATTAGTGAAAAAGAAACTACAAAATAACAAAGTAAGCAAAAATTATTTCAACAAGTATTCAAATGAGTGTCCATTCATTCCTAAACATTTTTCAATACGCTTCTGGAATGATATATCGACATTAAGAAAAACTGTTTTAAATATTTCTCGAAGATGTTTCTTATTGCTTTTTTTGTTATTACAGGTATTCTGTACAGCTGCTCTTTCACGGGTCCCCATAAAAAAAAACCTAACAGGCCAGAGAACAGGGTCTGTATTTTTCTGGAAACATTTCATTGAACATATTCCGTGCCTGTAGCGTAGAATGTGTCTTGTTGTATCTACATGTCTGTTTTTAAATTTAGTGCAACATCTTTCAATAATTTCATCAAAAAACGACAATAGCTCAGTAATAGTCACTTTTAAAGTAAAAACGTCTTACAGGTTTTTAATATGAAATTTAATAAGAAATTCAAAAATCAACTGATATACAGAGTGTTCCATTTGAAAAAATTGACTTTTTTACAAAAACGTGTCATGTGATTTTAATCAAGTTTTTTGCACATGTATGTAGTTAGTAACTGAAAAAATTAAAATCTGCTTAAATTTTCTATCAGTTTGGCAGTTGAAATATACATAAACATAACCTGCAGTATATAATAAGTCGAATTAAGGTGGCCTACAATTGACAACATTGCAAAAAATAGCGTCATACATAAGGTATGACGTGCATAAAATGATTCCCCGGTTTCAGTATATTTACAGATTAATTTTCGTAGCAGTCGACTTACGTCCATCTATGACGTAAATTCCGTTCCAATAGAAATATATTAAAAAAAAATGTTTGTGTTAAATTACAGCGATATTAATGTTGGTAGGTTATTTAAATTTACATTGTTGTATATTTCTGTCTATATTTTTTGACATTAGAAATTACTTGACTTTTTTGTTCCTGGCATTACGGCGTTTCATCACTTTGGCCATTTATTTGATGTATTACCTATACTGAATATTTTCGGTGAAAATGCATAAAACACTTAAGGAGATAAAATGCGTAGTTTCAGTCAGTCACTTTCAGTAATAGGTTTTTAATATAAATATTAATATAGCGTAATATACCTCTTAGAATCTATGTGCGATTTAATTGAATTTGCTACTACTTGAAAAATCCTTCTGTTGACCATTGTATTCCTATGGTGATGTTCGAAAATGAATCAGCCTGTATATCATTGAGGAAATTAGATAATCTGAATCTGAGTACCGAATTATGTTAAATTATCCAATTTTTTCAAGGCAAAATATAACAGTTAAGCCTCTCGCTCGAAATAAAACGTAATTCATCGAAATATATCCGTCAACGTGAATTTTAACAAGCGTGTTACTTGTGTGTTTCCGCAAAACCGTTATCTTCCGTCCAGTATCTCGAACAGTTACGCTATAAATCACAACGCTTTATAGCTGCGATCTGTACGACTGTGTACTGGCTAAGATATGTACATGTATACGAGCAATTCCATCCGGAATTATGAGCAAGTTCGCCCGTTGCAGTTACGTACTTAGCCATATGCACATGCATAATCTTGCAAAGGAGTCATCAATGTACGGAATTAAGACATAATATCCTTCGCGCATAGTGCCAAGCGCGAGAGGTCGAAGGGTCGAAAATTAATGGTGAAAATGTTGAGGTCACGGCAACGGTATCTCGGTAGATGAGTCTCACCAGGATACACGCGGTCATAACACAGACACACCGGCATGGTCGAAGAAGAAGAACACGGCTATTTCCGGTTGTCCGCGTTCTACTGGCGAAACTACTAGCGTCTAAATGTACCAATCTATTCTAGAAATGTCTACCGTCCACTATTCTTTTAACAATATGCATCAGATGAATCCGTAATTTTACAAATGATTTTTGTGTAAATAAATGTACCGGGTGGCCAACTAAGAATAGTTACCGGCTATATCTCAGAAACTATTAGTTTTATTTCGTCCGGGTAATTTTTGTTTAAAGATAAAGTGCCCCACAGAAATGCTAGAAATTATTTTGGAGTTTGTAAAATATCCGCTGAGAGGGGAGAGGGGGGGGGTAACAGTTATAATAAATGTTAAAATTAAGAATTTATTGATGTTTTGATTAATGGCACTAGAATAATGATTGAAAGAGAAAATATATTTTTTATCGATGAATGTGGAGTTCAAGTATATTCACGTAAGGCATAAGGTAGATCGCAGAAAAATACCAGAGCAACAAAAGTCAAAGTCCAGATAAGAGGAAGACATTTTTATATTGTTGCTGCAATGAATAGTTCGTCACTGTACTAATTTCAAATACACGACGCACCCTATAATGCAGAACATTTTGGAAAATTTTTAACTAATTTAATAAAGGTAATTCCTAGGAATGGTCGTCCTCTATATTTTTGAATGGGATACTATTAAGTTGACAATTATTTTATCAGGATATTTATTAGTAGGATTGCTGCTGTGCGCTTGCCACTTTTGTCGTTTGAGTCCTTATCATATTTTCGCAAACTATTCTGTAGTCGTCTGATCTTACCTACAGTAATTTTATGTTGGCTAAAGTTAAGGAAGGCTTGAAAGCAGATAGGTAGTTCCTAGGAATGGTCGTCCTCCATATTTTTGAATGGGATACTATTAAGTTGACAATAATTTATCAGGACATTTATTCGTAGGATTGACACTTTTGTCGTTTGAGTCCTTATCATAGTTTCGCAAACTATTCTGTAGTCTTCTGATCTTATCGTACCTAATCTGGATTCAACATTCGCATAATAAAATGATCTAACGAATTCCAGACTTACAACACTCTTCAAGTTCCTAATGCAGTACAATGCCGACCATAGTTTACTATCAACCTGTCGGCAGTGTGGCCCCCAGCCGGGAGCAGGATCGATAGCTAGTCCCAGGGACCCTACCTGACTACACTCAGGTATAGATCGCCCCCGAAATGGAACATGAATGCTACAAGGTACGCTAGGCAATAACTTTATTTGTAATATACCAGTCTTCTGACCTTGAAGAAGCAGACCGTTGCTGTCGCGCCATTCGCCCATGCCATCAACAGCAACCTTCATTGCCCGAGACATGTCATCAAGCATACGATGAGAGACAATGCAGCATGTATCATCTGCATATTGGGAAATCGTACAATGTTTCATTGATTCACACAAATCATTTACTTATATTGTGAAGAGAACTGGGCCGAGGACGGAACCCTGAGGAAGCACTCCACAAAACAAGTTTTTAGGTGATGAACTGAATGAACCCACAACATTATCTACCTGACCGGTCACATGCACAGTAGACGTTTGTATAGTCAGAAAAGATTTAAACAAGTCATCCAGTGATCCAGAATGTCGAAAGCCTTACTCAAGTCAAAGAAAATACCTCCAACTTTCATTTTCTTGTCTAGTTGTTCATAGACGTAGTTTAAACTCAGATGTAAAGCGTCTTGGCTAAACCTACCAGGAACAAATACAAACTGTGAAGAGGAAATAAAATTCTTATTGGTCAAGTACTGAACTAACCTTAAGTTAACAGATTTTTCAAAAATCTTTGAGAAAGCAGATATTAAAGAAATTGGTTTGTAGTTTTCAAGACTCCTACGATCGCCCTTCTTATGTACAGGTATTATTTTTAATGTCTCTAAGGAATCTGGAAGCATACCTTTACAAAAACATTCATTTACTATATATCAAGAGGTGTGGATATAAAATCAGGCACATAGTTTAATATAAAGCAAGGAATGCCAACAGGCCCATTTTTAGTTCAACATTCTCTACGGAACTTAAAAAGAAACTGTTATTAACTGTGCCAACGAACTGATTAAGTGAGGCTTGAGCTACGTTAGGTTTTTCAACGGACGAAAAATATTCCTTAAATAAATCAGCAACCATTCTAGGATTATTAATGATTTTACTCCCGGAATCATAAAATTTATTCTTATCTGAACGCTGATTTTCCGTAATACTTCTAACAATTTTCCAGGAGGTTTTAGTTTTATTATTCTATCTGATTATTTAATTGTCATAATATTGTTTTTTGGATGACTCAACACGTTTTTGATAATCCAGGTTTTTCTCCTTATAGAGTGCTAGTAATTAATAATGATAATAATAATAGCATTTAGTTTCTATGACAAAATAAATATAATAAATAAATTCTATGCACATAGTGAAAAACAAAAGACTCTACTCAGAGCACAACAATGTGTGTTCCGATCTTTCGTTGAGCCCTTACAATTAATAAAACATAAAGTATGTAAAGAATGCCTAAAAACTAACTTAAAACTACATTCCGCCAGGATGCAACAACTAGTTTTACAGGTGCAAACCACTGCAGATACATATACGCATACACACGTATACATATACATAGATATACAACCAAAGACATAAGTTAAAAGCATTTCCCATTAGACAAATGGCATCACGAGAAATAACCCTTTACCCAACAAGGCCTACCGTTGACTATTATAGTCAACAGGTACTCCCGTATCCATGTCCTAAACCTGGAGAAGGAATAGCCCATGACCTCAAAAGGCAAATTGTTATCAAATTTAGCAATGTTGTATGTGAAAGAGCGTTGAAATAAGAATTCAGAAGCCTATACAGATCATACAAACCCTTTTATGACAGCCTGACTTTTATTGTACAGTGCTTTTACTACGTTATACTTAGTAGGAAAATGTAGTAAAATCAAATAACCAATTTCCAAGTCGACATGCTTTAAGTATTGCTCATCTTCAATACAATGTGTTAATTTAAATATCAATGATTATAAAAACTTGAAAACTCGCTGGATAAAATACAGTAAATTACAGAGCAACACATAAAAATCATATAGCACAAAATCATTTGTAAGATCACCATTAGCACTGTAAAAACGCTCGCTGATGGTATAAAGTCTAAAAGTAAATTGGTATGTTTAAAAGCTAGTGTTCGACCGGCAAAACTCCTCCTCACTAGAGGTGCGCGAGAGCCACTTCGCGGTCACGGTCCGTCTGATTTATTAAATACACGATGCTAAATTACTATTGTGCTTTCTGAATGGCTCGTCAATAACATCGTGGCGTCGAAGAATTCTGCAAATGCACTTTGTTCTCTCGCGCCTATTTGTAATGAAACGTACGCTCACACAAAACGATCGTGATGTATTATTATTGTTGCGCGAATCATGGGAATTCTATAAATAAATCCGCATTTAAGCATTAGAGGTCATAGAAGTTATGATGTGTATGGAAGTATGTAATTATAGAATCCGAGAAATCTTTGTGCTTTTCTTTTGCGAGGTGGTAGAACAGGTCAAATATCAAATCAATTTTTACAATTATATGTTATTGTTCACATTGTATATTTGATCATTTACAATGCTTATTATCCTAGTAGGTAAATCGCAAAAAGCGCATGCATTGTATAATCTTTATAGAGTTGGTAATTTTTTTTTTATTACTAAGACACTTAAATGTCTATGTAATAGGTCACAATAAGATTCAAAATACAGGTAGTTACAGCTAATATACTCTTCTTCTTTTAGCTAGGGTCATGTTTCTATTCAGCGAATGAGGAAAACCAACTTTGTCCCCATCTCTTGGGTGGTCGTCCTTGCTGTCTCTTTCCTTTTGGTTTCTCATGTTTGCATATATATGCTAGTCTGTTGGTTTGCATTCTCTCGACATGGTCATCCATTCCTTCCTTCTTCGCTTACTCCACTTCACCACATCCTGGACTCCGCATCCTTCTCTTATGGATCTACTCGTCTGTCTTATCTCGTAACGTGACATTCGCTATTTTTCTGAGTATCTTCATTTCTACTGTTCGAATTTTTTGTTTAGTTTTCTTGGTATCTGCTCTTCTCTCCGTGGAGTATGTCAATACTGGGCGAACCATAGCTTTGTATACTCGTACTTTACTTTCCTTAGTCAGGTATTTGTTCCGCCAGACCATTGTGTTTAGATACCCGGTCACTTGTGTCGCTGTCATTGCCTGTTGTTGAACCTCCGCCCGCAGGTCTCTTTGACTCGTTACCTCGACACCAAGATACCTGAAGCTCATTAGCTGTTGAACGACTGATCCGTCCATTTCTAGTTTACAACGAACTGGCTGCTTACATATTACCATAGTTTTGTTTTTGGAGATGTTCATATTATATTTTTTGCCAAAAATCTTTGTAAGTTATCTTCGCTGTCTGCTATGAGAATTACATCATCTGCGTAGCATACTATGTTCACGCTGTCTTCCCACAAGGTAACTATCTTTTCCCTTTATTGATTCTATCATACGGTCCATTATTAAATTGAATAAGAAGGGGCTCAACGAATCTCCTTGCCGTGTGCCAATGTTTATTTTGATTGGTTCCGTAATTCCATCAGATGTTTTGATTCTAGTCGACGTGTTAGTGTTAATATTATTGACCAATTCCACAAGGGTTTCTGGTGCGTCATATCATGTAAAATTTTCAAGACGTCGTTTCTTCTCACACGGTCGAAAGCCTTGCTGAAATCCACGAAGCACATGAATAGTGGGTGGTTGTATTCGATTGATTTTTCTACCAATTGGCGTATGATGAAAATGGTATCTGTTGTACTACGATTCTTTCTGAACCTTTGTTGTTCCTCCGATATTTGTATTGTTTCTTGCAATAGTTTTCTAATTATGGATGAAAACAATTTAAGGATTGTATTCAACAGAGTAATTCCGCGGTAATTGTCCTGTGTCTTCTTCTCCCCTTTTTTGTGTAACGGAATCGTGTAACTATTTTTCCAGTCCTCCGGTACCTTTTTAGTGGTCAGCACGTGCGACGGCAGTTCGTGCAGAGCCTCTACCAAGCAAGCAATTAATATACAGAGTGTTTATCAAACATACAGCAAAAATTCGAGGGGTGATTCCCTGGACCATTCTTAAAATATTTTGTCCTTTGATGGTTTTTTGAAAAGTCGCTTTGTTTCAAAGACATCGAAAAGAACATTAGTTTAAACATGGATTTCATTTGAATACGTCTTGTGATTGATCCACTCTGTATATTTCGAATTTGTTGAGGCTGATTGACGTTTGGCTGTTTGTCGTATATTTCCTGTCGTTAAAAGTAAAACTTTTGTTAGTGAAATCCAAAGATTAAGAAGCTATATGTGTCATTTTTGATAATAATAGTAAAGTCTGTAACGGTACCGCCTAATTTAACAATATATTTCTTACAACTGTTTATCCTAAATGTATAAATGAATGCGATATCTGTCGAGGGAATCAAGACAGGGACCATAGACAGTAGTTGAAGTGAGATAATACTAACCTGTCAGTCAGAAGTTACTTGATGGAGTAAAGTATTTTTAAAGAGGAGTACCTATCGCTTTTTGAAAAGCTGATTAATATGGGTTTAAATCTTAAAGGAGTATCAAAATACAGTCCCAAATTCCTTGCTGAGCTCACAGGACAGCAACAAGTCATTAACACTAAAATTATGAGTTTTTGAAAATGCAAAAGACTTCTTATTACCAAAAACTATCAACGATGATTTTGAAGGTTTAATATGCACGTTATGTCTTTTAGTATCTGATGAAAAAGTTCTGTTAATTTGAGTAACATCTGCATAGAGCATACACTGACAGTTATAAAGCCGTTTTGCTAAATCAGCCGTATACAATATGTAGAATAATGGTCCCAAAACACTTCAGTGTTATTACTTTTAAAAGGAATGCGAGGAAGATTTTTTTTCGGAACAAAATTAATAACTTTTGGTTCAATTTTGACAAATGGAAAACCGGTTAAATAGGAAATTTAAAACGGTACTAGGAAATCAAAAAGTACAAAAAGTAATGTGTTTCATTAAAAAAAAATACATGACATGCATTTCTGGTGAGACCGGAAGTGCGTCAGAGCTTAAAATATCTTTAGAATATACGCTTGGCACGATACTTTATACGTAGTAGTTAGTATTGTAGTAGTAGATGAAAATAGTTTTATTTCCGGTCAGAATTTAGATTTTTTTGTAGAAAAAGTATTGAAAATCAAGGTTTAATACTTTTATACTCATAAGAGTCATAAGTCATAATGTATCTGCCTAGAAAGCATGACATGCGAAATATTCGCAAAAAACTGATTTTCGATAAGCGTTAAAGATTCTACTGCCGGAAGATATTTTAAATTTTTTTTTTATATTCACTTTTGAGTATATTTGAATTTATAAATTTGTTTAAACTTAGTAGTTGACGAAATATTGGTAAAATTCGATGTTTTCACTGAACCGGTAGTAGCTGTTTACTACTTCCGCCCTGCCTATTTTACAGAGAATCTAATCAAATTTCAAGAGGGAGATTATACTTATAAATATGAAATTTGTAATTGATAATACCCTTTAAAACCCCTTAACCGCTATCGAAGTCACATACAAACTGACACACACACAGAGAGAGAATGAGAATTTTTTTTTAAAACCATTATTTCGGTATTTAAAACACGAAAGACCAACCGAAGAAACGCTACTAATGACTCACCTTGTATAGTTGCCACAAAATTAAACGACGCTTCTCGAATTACTTGAGTTTCAAGTAAAACAGTGTTTTGGTTGAGAGGAACTAATAAAAAATTTAACTTACTAATGGTGTTCTCTATGGCTTAGTTTGAAATGACCATTGCTGAATGAAAGGCTAGTAAACCAGCACTAAAAAACGAAGACCGTCTGAGTTCACGTCTAGAAGGTGAAATTCTACTAAAAAAGTCCCACTGCCGATTTGTCTACAGAAGAAATTCGTTCAGACCCACGACAAATATGACCACTTCCTCTTTATTGCGTAGAAAGACAAAGGGGTAAATATCCAGATGTTGGTGGAAAAGCTTTTATAATATGTGGGATATGTATAACAAAACGCTTACTTTAGATTTAATTTTATTTAGGTTGACTAGCTTCCTGTAATTCTTGGAAACAAAATTTAAATATTTTCTTTTAATATATTTTAAATTATTTTGACGTAAACTCTTATGAAATGTAATCTTATTATTAATATAAAAAATCGTGCATTAAGACGTTAAAATACTTATACATCGAGTTACTTTCTATATTTGGAAAATATTTTATAACATTTTTATTTAACGGACACATTTTAAATTCCCACCGATGTTCCTTAATTAAAGGTTAAAGTATATCAGATAAAAGTTAAACAAAACAATATTTTTTATCGACTTTCACGTAATGCTTATCATGAAGTCGGAATCTCTAATGATAAATAAAATCTTCAACTTCTTAAGAAAAAAAAAATGGGATTTTTAAGACGTTGATAAATAATAAAGATAAGCGTTCCGACATAATTGTACGATACACAATAAGTGGATTTGTAGGAAGGCAGCTGTGCCAGTCGTTCGGAGATTTCATTGTGGGAAATGCGTGTTAAAAGTTGTCATTGTGAACGTAAACACGAACCGTGTATGTATGTAGCCGGTTGCTCCACTTTAAGATCTGGATAATAATAAAGGAGTAAGCTCCCGTGAAAGTATTTTGATCTATAGACAGAATGTCTGAGCTCTAAACGTATACTCGGATAAGTATGTAAAAAGTGCCCCCAGTCCGATTTTATTGAAACCTTGGTGAAAGTGATCTCTTATTATTAGTATCCTTTTAGTAGAACTCTAACTAGAACAGTTTAAAAAAATATTTTTGTGAAGGGTATAAAAAAACATCAAAAAATAATAAATAATAAATTTTATTAATAACATATAATGGTAATTACTTACTTTAGGCGTGTGAATTAATGAAGGTATGTGACGAAAACCTTGTTTAAAAATTACTTATTGGAAGTTTCTAGGTATAGTACAAACGCAGGCACGTGTCTTAGACTTATTTGTTTTCCTCAGTATGGTATAGCTAAGAATGTGTGTTGGTCGCATAATAACCAAAATAATGTCACACAATAATATAATCTGTGTATAGTTAAATAAAAAAGTATAATTATGTGGGTACCCTGTGGGTATCTGTTTAATAATATAATAACCTATAAATTCAGTATTACTAGATTAATAGCGTATAATATAATTTCGTAAATAAATAAACGATATTTTTGAACTAACATTACAAAAGCAATTTTATATTAGATTTATTGGAAGAATACCAAGGCCTATCCATAGTTGTATGTCTTGTTAAGTATGTTCATCCGTTTCTCAGTAAAAATGCCTCCATCAACTTGATTAATTCTAGTAACTAGTAACTATCTCAACTTTGACATTGCATTTCAAAAAAGAATAATTGCAAACTGTAATACTGATAAAAGCAAAAATTGGATTACGACGGGAATTCGTATATCATCACGAAAATTGAAAGATTTATATAAACTGACTCTGAGTGTGGAGATAAGTGCGTCATTGATCACTACAAAAAATATAAGTCAGTCTATAGGAACACCATAAGGAACGCAAAATTACTTCATAACAATAAAATTATAGAAACTGCCTCGAATAAGAGTAAAGCGGCTTGGGGCATTATCACCTCTCAAATTGGAACACCAAATAACAAACAAGCAATTACGCTACACATAAATGGCGAACCTATAACAGAACATAAACATATTGCAGATTGTTTCAGTAATTATTTTAGTGATATAGGAAATTTCTTAGTTTCATCAAGCAATTTTGGCATTTCTTGATACAATGTATAGAAACATGGATGCGGGAAAGTCATGTATGGGATGTTTCGTGGATTTGAGTAAAGCCTTTGATCTTGTGGATCACAGGGTTGTGTTTAGGAAATTGAAGTGCTACGGTATAAGAGGTACAGCACATGAATGGTTTGCAAGCTATCTCAGCGATAGACTGCATTATTTGGAGATTGGGGATCAAAATCAAAATATACAACAATTAACCGAGGCGTTCCTCAGGGCAGTGTCCTTGGACCGTTGTAATTCATAATATATATGAACGATTTGAAGCTACAAAAGTCTGTAATGTTTGCGGACGACATATCATTTATTGTGTCCAGCACTAATACAAAGGATACGTGTGCAGCTTTAACACTAATACGATGGTAACATTAGCAAATACTTTACACACAATACTTATACATGAATATAAAGAAAACTGTTTTTATTGATTTCAAACTGAGAGCCACTTGTCGGGACTTGTCTCATTATATTAGAATGAACAAAGGTATAGTGGTACAGGTTGATTTTATCAGGTTTTTGAGCATTACTATCGATTCGCGCTGTGATTTCAGGGAACACATTGAAGATCTATGCAAGAAATTGAGTAGCATTTGTTATTTAATTATGAGGCTTAAATCGCAACTAAAGTTGGAAATTTTGCGAATGTTTTCATACGCACACTTTCATTCCCTTATTACGTATAGGCTGCTGGCGTGTGGACTTTTGGTGGACATTGGGAAGGTATTTCGATTGCAGAATCGCGCTGTTCGTGTGATGGTGGGTGTTGCCCCTAGGGAGAGTTGCAGGAATTTGTTTTTGGATATGAAAGTGATGACTTTGCCAAGCATTTTTATATACCAGTTGCTGATGTATGTCAGACGGAATATTTAGTCTATTCCTAGATTGAACCACCATCATACGTACTACACTAGAAATGTGAATATGCTTGAAATTTCCTCACGTAGGCTATCATTCAGTGAGAAGAATCCTCACTATTTAGCTATTGTGGCCTTCAACAAGCTATCTGGCAATTTGGGGGATTTACCGGTTCCATTATTCAAAACCAAAAGTATGCTATTAATGAAAAGTTATTACTCTTTCAAGGAATTCATGAATGACCCTGGAACTTGAGGCTGTATATAGTGTAAGATGTGACAGTGCCAATGCTTTGTAATGAAAGTCTAAGACAATAAAGATTATTATTATTATTATTATGTTGATTACATCATATACACTTTACACCTTCTTTTTGTGTTGCAATAAAGACACTTTCTTATTATTATATAGATTTTAAAAATAATTTAATTAGAAAACGTGTTACTGTCTTCGCGTTAGAAAAAATACGGTGTTGTTGCAATGCAATTTTCAAACCGTCTCCTAAATTGCGTTAAAATTATAAGTGTACAATTACAATCGATGGTCTCGAAATAACATACACAAGCATCACATTGCGACAATGCAATGTCTACAAATTGAAGCCAATATAAATACCGTTCCGAACTTTTCAATTCCGGTTGGGTCGTGTCGTCGAGAGCTAGTCTAGCCACTTCTCAGACTTGAATGTAGGTATATTTGTGCACGCACTGGTTTAAGTGGCATTTTAAGGATTATCCTATTGAACCAGTCACCGGTGAAACCGTTAGTTCATATGGTATCATCAGATCGAGTTAATTAGATTGAAACGTAATTTGAATTTTAATTCAACAGAACCAATTTTAAACGTTGTTATACGAGCATGTCAAAACGTTATGTATGTATATGGTAATATAGCGGGTGATAAGCGTTTGTTTCGTGTTCTTCTTGACAATTTTATGATTGCCTTGTGCGGTAATGACTTGAAAATAAGTCTGGAACACTTAATAATAAAGTCATAGGTTATTCTAATATAAAAATAATGGAGACAGATAAGAGGATAATATGTTTCGGAAAAGTTTGCCAATTTTATTATCTAAAAATTAGACGTTTCAAAACTTTGAGATAATATGCGCCAGTAATTGTTTCTCCAGTAGTAGTCATGTTTTGTAAAAGAATATTTGACTGTCGTTCAGTTTCAGAAATATTTGAAGTCGACACGACAGCACTAGTATCATCAGCATACAAAATTATTTTGAAATTTTCCAGAAAATTTGCAACGTCATTAATCAACATTAAAAAAAGAACTGGACCCAAAACACTACCCTCGGGCACTCCACTCTCAACAGGCAAGGTAGAATATTTGATATTTCTAATACAACTATCAGCCTTATGTCGTATTCTTGTCAATTGAAATCTATCACGCAGATGGGACCACTGCGCAACAACACGACGAATTCTCTGTGGACAATTCCTTTGCTATCAAAGAATGTAATGAGCATTGTTTTGATGTTTAATGAAAGTTTAGTTTTTTTTGGGTCGTGATGAGTTTTTCGACTTCCATTCCGCACTTTGGCGCTTGGTTTTAAGGTCCTACTGAAACCACCATGTTTCGTTATCCGTAACAATTGGTTTCAGGAAGATTGGATCATTTCTGGCGGCTGCAAAGACTTTTTTGGAATGATTGACACTCACGCCGATTTTTGCGCAACTGTCAAAGTGTGTGGAACAAATTTTACACAGACCTTTGTTTTGCCCAAATCCTCGTGAAGAATGGTTCGGATCGTTTTTCTTCTGATGTTTAAAGCGTCGTTCATTATTTTCAGGGAGGCATTGCGTTCATTTGCAACAAAATCTCGTACTTTTTTGATAATTTCTGGTGTCCGAGCTGAAATCGGCCTTCCTTTATGATTATCATTTTCTGACTTCTCTCTGCCCTCCAAAAGACGTTTATCCCGCAGAAAAACATTTGCTCTACTCAAGCAATCATCGCCGTACACTTGCTGCATTAACCGGAATGCTTCTGATGCATTTTTGTCAAGTTTTGCGTAAAATTTAACAACTGCTCTTTGTTCCCTGTTACTATTTCAACATCGACAAAAAAGTTGTTTTGAAGGAACTGTCATAACTCGGCTATTTATTAACCGATTGAAGCAAATTTGATATTACCGGCAAGAGGAATGTGACAGTTTTCAAACGTCCGTCTGATCACATAGATGGCGCTTTAAGTTACTCAGATATACAGTGACTTGATATATAACAGTGGCGACACACAACATTTGGCCGCCATCTTGTGTCGAAAATTACGTAGAGGCAAATGTGAATTTTGGATAAAATGTTAATTTTAACATATATTCAGTTTATTATAATTAATAAGTATTTAGTTATTATTAGTACATGAGATACCTAAGCATTTGAAATAGTGTAGCTACTTATTTTAGAAAATTAGGGAAAAGAAAACACATTCAAAAATTCATTTCTTTTATTTGTAAATTTAAAAACATGTTATAAAAAATTAATTACATGTATATATATGCAGTTTATTATAATTAATAAGTATTTAGCTATTATTAGTACATGAAATATCTAAGAATTTGAAATAGTGTAGCTACTTATTTTAGAAAATTAGGGTAAAGGAAACATTCAAAAATTCATTTCTTTTATATGTAATTTTAAAAGCTTGTTATAAAAAATGAATTTAAAGTTGAATATTTATCTACATTTTCTATAACTCACAAACTTCTATTTAACAATATATGTCTTAAGTTCTCATTTGAAAGCCTAGCATGATAACTAATGCATGTGTTGCACTTCCCGTATGGCTAGGCAAAGTTACATCTCCAATGTATTTACTACTACTTACATCATATAATTTAGATGTTGTTATTGCCATTTCATCTAGCACAATAACACAATCTTTACTATTCTGCTCTTTAAACAACTCTGCTTTAATTTTTAAAAAATTAAACACTTCATATAATATACTACTTTTAAATTTCAAATTCTGCAAATGCCTTTGTAAGGTACGGATAGAAGGTAATGGATAATTCTGCAACAATAATTCATCATATCCACTATTACCACAGGAAAACCGTATTTGACACTCGACTCATCATGGCGGATTTTTCATCAACCAATAGAAAATAGGCCCAGGCGCTGTCGTCACTGTTATATATCAAGTTACTGTACTCAGATATGGGTCTAATTTAGGAACTTATTTGTGACATTGTGTATGAGTCAAATTGCAAAAGTGCATTTAGGTAACAACAAGAATAGTATGCAAATATAAAAAATTAAAATATAAAAATAAAACTGTGCTTATGTGCTTGAATACAGTTCCATTACCAAGCAAGATGAAATGACAATTTGCCCTGAATATAAGTAGGTATTTAAAAATGTTCTTTAACTCATATCAGGAACTGAGTTTAATAAGTAAAAAATCGTGTAGGAGAAAATTCTTTCTAAATAAGCAGTTATATGGGGTAGAACAGAAATAATGTCTTTAAGTCTGATAATGATATTGTGACCATCAGTGTTATATATTTAATTCCGAACGTGAACTATGCAGGTTTGTTCAAAGCAGAAACGTAATGACAAAAATCCTAATCATCAAATCAATACCTATTTTCCATATTTAATCGGCCCACATCGAGAAACACACCTAGAAATTCTAAATTTTAACATTGATCCAAGGTCAACTGTATCAATATTGCTGCGCGATGTAAGGCCGTCACATAACTTCGATTTACATTCATGAATTTGAGTCTGGTAACCTCAAAATATTGATCCTTATGTAACGCCATCTTGTAGTAGCCAAAGTAAATAATTTCTGAATTTTTATTGAAATAAACTTTAAAATAACAGTTTAAACATTAACTTTACAATAGGTAATTAATATTAATAATTTTAAAATAATTAAAAAGTGTTGCTGATAATAAACTTGTTCGGTAGTGTCAATAATTTTACAATTTTACTTACGTTACTAATTTTTTATAACAATTCAAAAAACACTTATTAGGGTTCAATTACGTTGAAAGTGTTTGTTTAACGTAATCGCCGCTTTAAAATGTATTGGAAGATTTTGAAGCTTTACTATTTCACATCGCAATACTTGCCTTATAAAATATTCAGATATTATGGCATCGGTAGTATAATTTGCACCTCCTTTAAGCCTAAGATGTGGTCTACAGAATCGCAACTAACCGATCTTGTACAGTATACTCAAATATGACAATAAATTGATATACATGTAGCATATTTCTAAATAACACGGGTTAAAAAGCTAATATTTACTAAACTCTATTTTCTCTGTATTTTGGTACATATTTGATGTAGCTTTTTCCATTTTGGTACTATTAAAATTTGCTAATTTAGTTACTTACAGCGATGTACTCTTTGGTGCTGCCTATACCAAATCCGTTAGTATTTCTACGCGCACATTTCAAGAAAGACGAAAATTTGCTTTATAACACTAATCAGTGTCTTGTTGGCACATCTCAATCTTACGATGATAACAAGGAGCATTGTTGGTAATAATTATAGCATTTTAAAATTACTACAGCATCTTTATTTATCCAACTCGTGCGAGTCTAATTACAGAACAAAAACTGACAATGTTGAAATATTCATAATAAACCCAATTGTATCCTTTTTAAAATTGTACTAAATCAGCCCTCAAATACCTTAGAGTTCACATATTACTTATCGTTAATATTAGTGACCAAATAGCGTCTAGCAAACCTGCTTTACTTCAGCCGGGCAATTCTTCCATTAGAATTTTATACATCTACAAATATTAAGATATAAATTTAACCTAAAAATGCACAAAATTATAGTTATTTGCCAAGAATTTTATCATAGTGAATATGTAGCACACATTAAATGAAACGACTGAATATGTGTAATATTAAAATAATGTAAGTAGAAAAGAATATGGAATAGACAAAATAAATGTCAAATGCCAATTACAGTAGATTTGATATAATCCAATCATATTGCATAATTTTATCACGTGATTTTAAAAATGCTTACCAAGCAGTTTATTGTGCTTTGGATAGATAGCGCTACATAATGATCAATATTTTCCAGTTACCATAATCAGAAAAATCTCGTTATGTCACGGCCTTATATCGCGCAGTGCTAGCAGATACAGTTGGCCTTGATTGATCATATCTGTTACGCCCTCTAGCGGACATTTTAGAAACTTAAAAAATAATTTTCAGCATTTACCCTTAGGCACTTTTACTTGAAACAAAATTACCCAAAATCAATATGACTACTAATTTCCGATATAACCAGCCTCTATTCCTAGTTGGCCACCTGGTACATTAAATTATTTTATAAACAGAAAGAAGTATAATTTATTAAAATCCAAACGAAACGGGACCATCTAGTTTTTATTAAAATAAATGTTTTTATGTTTTCTATACAAATTAATACTTGCCAGAGTTATTACATATAATAACTCTTATATCGATATATGTAAGTCATTTGCCTTAATTCTCCGAACGCCTGTTTGCAATATTTTTTGCATGGCGCCTACACTTTTATTACACGTGGGAAATAAATTGATTGTATGTACAAAAAATACAAAAAGAAAAGACTTTATTGGTCCTGTGTTATGTGAGGGCTCCTACCTTTTGAATTTATGGATATATTCGATGACTGTAAAAGCGATATGTAAATTTTTCTCTCGGCAGGCGTTTGTAATAAAAAAAAATATTGGACTCGGTCCAAAAGTTTGTCACACGTCCTATTGAATTATGCGTTAACTGAAACTTAGTTTTATTGCTTAGGATGGACGGTTGATGAATATTAGTACAATGTGTTAAGCGATGTAAAACTTTCACTGATTTTTATTCCAGAAAAGCAGGATTTTAATTATTTAGGAATGTCATACCGAATATACTTCGAATTATTAGTGTTATAGCTATGAACATTCAATTTAGACTGAATATTATTTATATTTTTACTTAAGTAATGAGTAACTTTTGGTATATGTATATACCGGCTGTTCCAGCAAAGCGGCAAAGTCTATTATTTGTATCTAATAATGTAGCTGGCAAAATTTTTGCATTAAACATTCTAAAATTCTATACAGTGTGTAAATAAAGTAAGGAAAACTATATAAATATTTTGTTTATTATCGCTGTTTGGGAGTAAAGCTCCGACTGGTCAATTTTATTTTGTTCCTCCGGATTTTATGGACGTCATTTTTTTTCCTTTGGTTTACTACTCTGGGACCTATGATGTCATCGACTTCTTTTTCAAATGGAACCTCCTTTTTTTTCCCCAGAAATAAAAAGTATATTTTTTTCTGAATTCAGCAATACCCCCATATGTCATTTTTAAAATGAATAGTTTTGGAGTATTAAGCATGCTAATAATTACATTGACATGTAACGATTTCGATATCTAAAATGGGGCGTCTGTCAGAAAGGCAAAGGATTGAGATATTACTGATGATTGGATATGATGAAAATGTTAGATCACAAAACGAAGTTGTTCGTCTCTTCAATGAGAAATATCTCAATCTTGTGTGAGCAAAATTGTTCATAAGTTTGAAGAATATGGTAACGTTCGTAATATTCAACGTAAAGGAAGACCTGCTGTGGATTCTGATAAAAAACTTGATCTACGAGGTAGGCGCCATAAATTCTCGGTCTGACAGGCTTATACAGGTTCAAACGTGTTCAAACTTCGTCCCGTCATGCATACGCGAGGTGTACACTATAAATATGACGGTTCGAAGCCTAGTAGCTTTTATCACATAAAACAACGTTCAGACGACGTTCATCTCCTTCGTACTCAACTGTAAAAAAGTGGGCGCAATGTTTCCGTATGGGGCTATAATTCCTGGAAGATGCTGATCGGTCGGGTCGACCAATTGAAGTGATAACGCCTCAACAGATTTCAATTATTGAACATTTAGTGCTAGAAGATCGCCGTTTGAAAGTGAAGGAATTAGCAGTGATAATTCTCCATGACCATTTGGGTAGGAATAAAATTAGTGCTAGATGGGTGCGACTTCTTTCTGCTCTCCAACGTGAATGCGCAGTCGTTTTTAAACATGTGTGGAGACGACCCAAAACCGATTTTGGAGGCCATTGTCACAGGTGATGAAACAATGGTTCTGTTTTACGTTCCGCTATCGAAAAGGGAGTCCATGTGATGGTGGCGACCTGATGAATCTCGTCCCAGAAAGGCGAAAGTCGTTCAATCAACGAAAAAGGTGATGGCCACAATATTCTGGGATTGTGAGGGAATTTTGCTAATTGACTTTAAAGAGAACAATACAATTGTGAACGACACATATTACACGTCTTTATTGCATAAATTAAGGGACAGTATTCGTGCAAAACGTCGTGGAAAATATATACTTCCGCCATTTCACAAGCTGCCATCCACAAATGCGGCTTTAAAGAATTGGAATATCCACCGTATAGTCCGGATATGGCTCCTTGTAATTTTTGTTTTGTTTTCTAATTTAAAAAAAGACCTTAGGGGACACAGTTTTAAGGACGACAGTGAGTTGCAAGCAACTGTTAGAGAACATTTTGACGGAAAAACTTCAGATTATTTTTACAAGGGTATCGAATTATTAATTAATCGTTGTAATAAATGTATAGAAGTTAAGGGAGATCACATTGAAAAATAAAAGTTCTTATATTGTTCCAAATTTCTTTTTTGTATATCAGGCCGAGAATTTATGGCGCCTACCTCGTATTATTAGAAATTGAAGATAATCCAAACCAATCAACAAGAAGGCTAGCAGCAAACCACAACGATTGTCATCAAAGTGTTTTTAATGTGTTAAAAAACACAAATACCATCCGTAGAAAGTGACACCAGTTCAGGAACTAAACGAAGATGATTGTGATCGTAGACTTGATTTTTGCGAAAGGATGAATGTGAAACTGAGTAATCAACCAGATTTTCTTAACTACCTGATCTTTAGTGATGCAGCTACGTTTTGTTTAAAACGGCAAGTACACAGGCAAAACTGTAGATACTGGGCCACTGAAAATCCCCACTGGATGCAAGAAAGTCATACACAGCATCCACAAAAATTGAATGTTTGGGCAGGTTTTACCAGAGGTCATGTTTTGGGTCCTTATCTTTTTGATGCTTCATTAAATGGGGAGATGTATTTAGAGTTACTTAGATTGGAATTAATACCGGCTCTAGCGATATTATTTCCAAATAACGAGGACCCAGATTTCACTTAATGTCTGGTATCAACAAGATGGTGCACCAGCACACTTTGTGTTTGAGAATACCAAGAGGAAGTCTTTCTTAATAGATGGATAGGAAGACGTGGTACTATGGAATGGCCAGCTAGATCTCCTGATCTCACCCCCTTGATTTTTTCTATGAGGTTATTTAAAATCACGTGTGTGTCAGACAAAACCTCCAGATCTTGAAGAACTGCGAGAAGGAATAATGTCAGAGTGCAGAAATATCGACCAAGAAATGAGAGATAATGTTTTGGAAGAATTTCAACTCCGACTTTTTCATTGCCAGGAAACAAATGGGTGGCAATTTGAACATTTATTAATGTAAAATTTCTATTGATTTAATCGTCCCAAGAATAAATTATTACCATTTGCTCTTTTGATTTTCAAGTTTAATTTTGTTCTCATTTTAATACCTATGATCCTCTATATCTCTAAAACTACTAATTTTAAATACCACATATGCGGCACTGCTGAATTCAGAAAAAAAAAATTACTATTTATTTCTGGTCTAAAAGTAATAAGGTTTCATTAAAAAAAAATGGATGACGTCATAAGTCAAACAAAATGAAATTGACTTGTTCGAGCTTTTCTCCCAAACACCGATCAATAATATAATGACCTGCACAATTTAATATTCGAAACACACATACGTATAAGAAAGTCTCATTTTTTACTAGGTGGTCCAATTGGCTAGGTATTGTTGGTATCTTCTCTAGCTCATATATTGAATATTTTGAATTAGTTTCAAACACTGCATTTACTGATTACAAAAATATTGTCTTATTGTTTCCGATATGTTTCTGTTAGCTCACCTTTTTTAAATATGTTTTACCCTCTAAAAATATGAATAAGTATTTGCAAGTGTCAAATGTCAATTTTGACGTTTCACGAGAAAAATGTCAAATGTTGATTCATCCTTGATTGTGGTATTATTTTAACAGTATGACGAATCCTAGTTAAATAAAACAAATTACGATTGTTTAAATATAATCTATCTCTTTTTAAGTACTATAGAGTATTTAGATCGCATTTCAATACTTAATTCATACTCTAAATAGACATAGTGGGTATATGTTTCATTCTTCGCATTTACATTTAAGGGTCCTATATAGTGGATCGGAAATGTAATATTGGTTGCATAGCACATAATTTAATAAGCCAAGGATGTCCGAGTACTTATTACACATAGGGAATATATAATAAATATTTCAAATAATAACTCAATATCTAAGCGAATAAAAATTCATTTATGACCAAATATTTACACATTTGTAACCGCGGGAAAGTTTTTTATCAGAATAACAATTCATTGTAATGTGGGTTGCCTAATTTTAATTTATTTTATATTTATTTAAAACAAAGTAAAGAATAGTTGAACGAAAAATAAGTGCAGAGCGGGGTAGCTTTTTATTCAATTTATCACGTGACCTAAAGCAAGCAAATCTCCTTCGAAGGATTTTTGAGAAAACTTGTTTTTAATATTTTGACATATTAATTAATTTTCTTTAATCAGATCATTTTTTTCTAAATTTGATTATTCAGCGGGGTAGATTACTAAATTCTTCATAAGTTGACGTTGAAAGATTTTCTCCAATTTTAAAATCAACAAAAATCTTCTATTTTTCAACTATTCACATATCCACTAGATAGGACCCTTAAGTTATGAGATTATGCCTTTACACATTTTTTTTGTCAAGCCATTTTGTATAAATTTCTATGCCAGCTAATGTAAATTAGGGCAAATAATACGCAATTTATAAAGACTTGTTTACACTGAATGCAACAAATGTAACAATATTCGTATTAAAAAAAATAAACTTATTTATTATTTAGGAAACAACTTCCATTAGATTTTCATTCATGTCAAGCCAAACAAAACAAATATTGAAGAGACACGGTTTCTCCTAAAATTGATATTAAAAAAGTTTTTCCTGGGAACACCACATCGTTTCAATGTTTGAATTTTTATATTAAACAGTTCTTCATATACTGCAAACAACAATTTGCGGATCCGATTTTTAATAAAAGTAAACTGTAAAGTTTTTATCTTTATGTCTTTGAGACTTGGACTTACATTTTTGTATGTCAAGATATCTTTCCTAAGATGCATAATCAGTGTAGAGCATCTACTTTTATGTTTTCCTTTTATTGCAAAAAATTCATATATATTTTCATATGGAGAGCGCACACAATCTCTTACGAACTTTCGTAATATTACAGATACAGCCTCATCTTCCCCCACAATGGAATCCTGGTTGGTGGACGTCAAAAGGGTAAGAATTCCACGACCCAAATTCGGAACAGGAAGCCGCTACTGCACATCCTATCCCACAGAACCGCCGAAGGACTACATCTACGACGAGATGAGAGGCGAAGATTTTAAAATTAGAGCGTCTCTATCGTCATCTGCGGGACTGGCAAAGGCGACCGAAGATCTGCGAAGAGCACTCCAGGAAAAATTATAATTTTAAATGGGAATACGTCTTTATCTACAGAATAAGAATAGAGAGATCTGAAGATTTTAAATTACTACTAGTTCCGCGTTCTTTTTAGGTTATGCGAATCTTGATCCGTATTTCTACTTAGATTAGTTGATTTCGTAAGTGTTGTTTATATACAGAGTGACTTCTACATGAAATAGACATGAATAAGTAATTAATATTACCGTAATTATTTTGTATTCATGTTGTGAAACTTTCTGATCACATGCTGTAATTGAAATGTCATACATAATTGTATTTTAATCCATATTACTTTCAAAATTCAAATTAAATTCAATGTTATAATACACAGGGTGATTGGTATATAAAAGTGGATGTTTTTTAAGTTTTTTAAGTAATCAGTGTTGGTGTACATGCTAAGCTTTTGAAAACTTCAAATTCTGACAGTTGTCATAATTAAATTCAAATTATATGGTCGAGGCGCGTTAAGTTCCGTTGCACGTCATCGATGACGTTTACATGTTGTCATAACTGTATTAGAGAAACTAAAAAAGTTACTTTGTTAAATTATACTTGAGGGCATTTATTTCATTAGCTTAAATAGAAGATTTATAAATTGATCGTAATATACGCATTCATGGCAAATAAACACATAATTTCCTTTTCAATATTAAATTTCTTTATTACATATTTTTAATAGACTAATAGTTCAATTCGGTGTAGACAGATAAATCATATCTGTCAAAAAGACGTGCGTTGTGCATATTCTTCCTGTCAAATTTTTCATGTTTATTTTTACGTTGATATAAATTGTTTAAAAACAGTGCTTCTTCGAAGTGTATTTATTATTTATTTGCGTCCATTGAATATAATGCCGAAAGGTTTCTGTAAACAGTCGAAGCTTTTTGCAAACTTTTCTATAATCATCTGATTAACGAGAATAGCGTAAGTAATGTTTATTTTAAATTTTATTATGGATACGTTATGAAACATTTAAGGGTTTTCGACAATCTAAATCAATATAATAAATAAGTTGAGAAAGACTGACGTCTTAGAGCATTTCAATTACTAAATATATTACGTTATAGTTATTGTATTGTAAATAATTTTTTTCTTTGGTTATATCAAATGTCACTGACAGAAATAAAAATAGTTCCGGCAACATATACAAGGCGAGTCGTCATGGATCTAGTATGACGTGCAACGGAGCTTAACGCGTCTCGACCATAGACGCCTATTATTATTTACATGACATAACCAAACTATCAAAATTATGCACTGTCGCCAACCGTTAAAAAAAGCATGGCCGTCTCTAATGAGGAAAGTATTTGAAGGCAAAATAACTTTTGCCTTCAAATACTTTCCTCATTAGAGACGGCCATGCTTTTTTTAACGGTTGGCGACAGTGCATAATAGTCTTTGATAAATTTGAAATTTTGTGTTTATTTTAAATATAAGCATTTTTTTAGTAACGTGCTGATATTTAAAATTAAAGAAAATCATAAAACTTGTTTTCAGTATTTCAGACCCTAATAGATAACATATTAGTACACACTACGTATCAAAAATGATGTTAAATATTTGTAATGGCATTAAAATTTAAAACGTCTACCTACTTGTAAAAGATAACTTTAATTTCGGAAAATTTGAACATTTATTTTGGCCTTTTTTTTTAATTAAGTTCTTTCTAAAACATTAAGAATACAAACGATTGCAAAACTTTTTGTTCCATTGCGAATCGTATTAGAAGAAAACTAACTTCAAATGGATTTATTTACTTGATTTGTAAATAATAATTATTAAAATAAAATACATAATATTAACACTTTTACTTACTGACGTAGTTTGTCTCTAATGGTGACAAAACCTGCACTTGCGCCTAGTGGAAAAACAAATAGTGACCGTTGGTACTTATTTCGAAGGGCAACAAAGCAAAGAAGTTTTTACAATCATTTGTATACTTAATGTATTATAAAAAATTAGAAATAAATAGTTATTTGCGTTTATACATTATTCCAGGTTTTCCTTCACCAGTAAAGGCTTTAGAGTTTGTCCTTTTTATTTCGTCCAGATATTTAACAAACTTTTTAATACTTAATGTGAGATACTGTATCATCTACCAAGGGCAACTGAAATATCAAAAGTAGGTGTTATTATTTACCTTGTTAAATGTTAAATACTAATTAGAGAATGTAGGTGACTTGTACCAAAAAAGAAAACATAAACATTTAAATATCTTAAAAACTGTTGACTTTTTTATAATACATATTTGGTTAAATCAGCTGCAATTGAGCTCTACTAACATGCCCATTAAGATATACGTTTAAGTAGCAATCACACTGTATATCCAATTCCAATAACCTTTATTTACCACAGTGATAATAATAATATAATTATTATCTAACAATTTGCTATTTGCACCCAAATGGTCTAGGTTGCCACTGTGGTACATAAAGCCACTATATATGCAATCAGAGTCAGTAGATGTAATAGAATACCACATTTTTTTGAAGTTTCAAGAATTAAACTTCAAAAGAATGCGGATTTGCCGGCAGATCCTCCATGTTTGCCCCAGTTTGACTTTCAGCAGTTAAGTGTTTTGTATATTTGTTTTCTGAAATACGGTGTTGTTTCATTGCCCCGTTTGTAATAAATTTGAAAAATGTAAAACAAAAGTAAAGGTGGAACAAACTAAATAATAGGTAATAACTTAAAAAGCGAAGAGATTTACCTAAAAAAAGGTTATTATATATGAATCACATATTGCTAAAACATCATAAGTCACTCTATGCAAGTTTTCAGGAGACGAAAAAAACGTTTCAATTTTACAAAAACAAAAAAACTACAGGTGTTATTAGCAAACATCTTTAATATCATATTTGTTTACACTATAGAATACAAAATATGTTGTTAAACTTAAAAGTAACTTTCGAAAAAAAATTGAGAATTCTGACTTAAGGTCTTCCTGCAATATATGAAAAAAATTTGCTAACACATGAGAAAGATTTTTTAATTCTCTGCTGAGGTGGAAGCATTTTTTTATGGGTTCTGGTGGTCTTGTTAGACTTGATTATAGACTCATAAAAGAGTTTATGTTCTTCATCTATCCATTGCAGTAATGTTTTAAGATGTTGAACTTTGCTTTCCAGTATTGGAACGTTTTCGCTATACGCCCTCACTTCTGGCCACTGGATTCTTACATTGTCTGTCCTCCTGGGATGTCTTAATGAAAATATATGCCATAACATTCCATCAATCAACACGGAAGCTTTTACGCAACCAGGTTTTGAATGTATATGCACGAAATGATGTAATTTTGAAATGGACAATGTCACCCGCTCATTTCTCGGAAATCTTTCTGTTTCCATGGAGATGCTCTCTTTTTTGTAGTACGCTGGTCACCAAGCTTTAAAATCTAGAATTTCGTCATTTTGAACATCTTTTACTGTAAACTTGTTCTATGAGCTGGCTTGTAGAATAATATCTGTGTAGGTATGTAAATTGTAAACTCGGTCAAATCTCCGTAGTTTTCTTTTAATCATACCAAAATCCCTATCACAGGGTAGAAACGAATGTCCTCTAATTGGGTAAAATTGCTGCACCTTTTTAAACCGACCCGTTTCTGCTAAAGACATACATAATCAGACAATGCAATGATTTTTGTTCTGCCCATGGCAGTTATCCGAAAAGAGTCGCAGTTCTTCAATTTCATATGGTACATAATTTTTAATGTAGTCCATTAAGAATGATGCTACCTCATTTGGACCCTTACTGGCAACATTTTCTGGATATACGTAATGGAAAGCTTCGTTGGATTTTAGATTATGAATACCAAATACCGAGACGCTTAACTGTGTTATGTAGAACAAGTGTTGCACAGGAAGTAGAGGCAACTGCAAATTTTGGATAAAATCGAATGAGATTGCTGCAAATTCTTGATTTTCTTTGCACTCTTTAGTAACAATTTGAATGGCTTTATAGAATATCTTTGCATGGCGTTCGTAAACCATCTTTTCAGCAACGGCAGCCTTTTTGGCTGCATCCCCTAGAGAAGTACTTCTTATTTTTAAACTCAATTCTTCGCATTTATTGCAAGTATCTATCTGGGGTCGTCCAAAGTGCAAATTAAAATTGTCGTGAAAGAATTTTAAATAAAAATAGTAATTAACTTTATGTGTCGCCTAATTCCAAAACCGACCAAGTCCACACATGTTGGTTTTTCAGGAGAGCGTAAAAACCACTGTGCCAAGTTGAATTACCCCTGAAATTCGGCTAGGATGTCAAAAAATAAACAAAAATTTTATAATCGTGTACCCTTAAGGACAATGAGGAATTATTAAAAATGGACGTACCATACACAAATCAAAAATGACTTGGTCGGTTTTGGAAATGAACTGTGGATTTAGTCAGTTCTGGAAATGAATTGTGGGGATTTAGTCGATTTTGAAAGTAAGGTTCTGAAGAATAAGTTTAAAAAGAGAATGCAGCAAAATTGTATTGAAATATTAAATTTATAAAAAAAACATGTGTGCATATTTTTAAACAACACTATCATATTCAAAATCTGACTCTTTAACTTCCAAGTCATGTTCTTCATCTTCTTTACCTTGGATTTCACTCTCATTATCCAGATGGTTTTCCAATGCCTTTTTATAGAAGTCTAGGTGGAATTCTTCACTTTTTTCTTTCCAGTTTTGGCCAAAATGCTTAGTGAGTAGTTCGTTAACATTATTTAATTTTTTAGGGTTCACACGAATTGTGTTTAGTGGAACTTTGTTAGGGTTGATATTGGCAATCTTTTGTCGTTGTTTGCAGATCATAGCTGGATTACTGATATCGTTTTTGTAATTAGGTTCTCCTCTAACCAACACATAATTTTTTTTCGACTTTGTAAATATAATTCGCTTACACGATTTAATTTGGAAAGGTAAATTGTTGGTAGCCTTCAAAACTTTTTTAGCTTCGTTCTTCCAGTCATAAACATGTCCCAGTCGATTCCCAGCCGTTGTTGAGTGCCATACTCTTGAAAAACCTTGTAGTATGTCTCTGGTTCTATGATTGTGTCTTTCTTCTTTATTCTCTTTTCAATAAATGCAAAAACCCTGTCAGGTGGCAAAAATGAATGACCGGTAACAGGGAAGACGAGCACGACTTTATCAATATTTTTCGGAGCTTCTAAAAACCATTTTGCGCACATGACCAGTACAATGCTGTTTTTGTTCTGGCCTGCACATCCATCTGCTATTAGCCGAATCTCTTTCACTGTCTCAGTCAATTCCAGTTTGTTCAAAACATTATAAATGGCCGAAGCAATTTCGTTTGAACCCTTTGCTGATTCACTTTCGAACCAAGAATGTATGAAAACTCGGATCTTTGACAATTTGCTTTTAGAAGACCCAACAACAACGGTAAAATTATATAAGTAAAGTTGCCTTTTATAATAAGTAATTTGGTCCGGTATTTTGGGTAATACTAAATTCTTCTGACAGTCAAACGATATAGTCACTAAGTCTTCTCTGGTTTCTTTCAGTGCATCAAAAAAGGCATTGGCTCTTAGTTTGTGCACTCGTTGCAGTGTCATTAGTTTAACTTTCTCGTCTTGATTTTTTGCCAATTTGATTTTTTCCTTATATTCAAGGCATTGGGAGCAAACATCTACTTGTGGTGCATTGAACCCAATGTTAAATTTGTGGTTGAAAATAGTGCGAAAATAACTTTGCTTGCAATGCAGGTTTTCAGGTGATTCATTGAGATACATTTTCCACATTTTTCTAATACTTAAGTCACTGGTCAAATATTGCCTCTCACTTGTACCTCTGCAATACTGTTTTTCTAATACTTGGAATTTTTTAATAAAATTTATCGCATTCGCTTGGCGACCTCTGTTTTTGAAGGATCTGTGATCTCCACCCCTAGTTTCCTGAGGCATTTCACCACTTTCCAGAAATCGACGCAAGACGCCTTCCAGTCGGTGCTTTTTTACATTAAGGATACCTTGAAATGCTGGTTTGCAGACAGGGGCCACTGAATGATTGGCTGTTTTAACAAAGTAACTTGCAGATACTTTACGCTTTTGTATTCTACGCTTAGCTGTACCTTTGCAAGTTTGTCGCTCTCTTCTTCGTGCAACTTGTCCAGCAGAAGCATATTTTATCAGAAAACTATCTTGTTTAATTTTGTCTGAATATCGATAAAATTCGTTATGAAACTCTTCAATATCATTGAGTGAAAGCAACGAACATTTAAATCTTTTTGAATTGTGGCCACATTTTGGAACCTTGGGATTTTCTTTGCTTGTATATCTATAATTTCACAAAACCCCATTACACAAAGTGGAATTTTTATAAACTAACTAAAACTAACCTAGCCTTTTTAGAAATATTTTTCTGCCAATTTTCTGGGGCCGATTTTCTTTTACGGGTCTTTGCGGGAGCTTCCTTTATCGTTTCCATCACTTTTACACTTGTAATAACAACCTCAAACTAATCTTATTCACCTCAACAACTGTTATAAACACAACCGAAAAAACAACATTAAAAGGTGGGCATCTGAACCACACCACGTCGACCGTCATTGTGGATATAGTCGGTTTTAGAATTAAACCTCAACTTTGCTTTCATTTTTAAAGCGGTTATCGTCGGTTTTGAACTAGAACCTTTATACAGATCGATAGATTTGATGATTGGCTAACAGATGGCACCACTAACTCATTTTCGATCAAAAGTGGAATTAGTTGGTTTTGAAATTAAGCGACTCTTTTGTATCGGGATATTTTGTACAAAACATTTCATGCATTATCTTTACATTCAGTTTGGCATCAAGGTGTTGGAATTCTCTTCCTGAATAATGCGATTCCTTTACAGGATATAAAGAAATGTGATTTCTGATCAAATTTATAACATCGGCTGATACAGCATTTCCTTTAGAATGTTTCCCTCTCTTGTCGGTAGGTGTCTGATTGTTTCTTAATAGTAGTTTATTCCTCCTCATTCTTTCAGTAGTAAGACCGGTGTGTATGTTCAACAACAACCCCTTGACAAACTTTAATCTTTTTGCCATCGACTTGTACAGAGTACTCATATGACACGTCCCTTTTTTTTCCTTCAGGATTACGTTTTCTTTAATGTTTAACATTCACAACCGTTACTGTGCACTGAAGATAAAGATCTTGTGGGGCTTTGTTAGGCAAGCTAGAAAAACTTTTGAAAAATACGTTCTCTCATGTCGACATTCATTTTAGCTGAACATTTCATAGCACATCTAAAATAAAGTAATATTGAAAAGTTATACCGCAATGAAGAAGTTAATTACAAAGAACTTACCAGCAAAGATTCATGTTTAGATTTGGAGTTATGGTAGGTTTTGTTTTTGTAGTTCTTGTATTCTAATCCTTTGACTCTAGATGTTCGAATCACATTTCGTTTATAAACTGAGTCGTTGCGAACTGCTCTTATGCGTTTCTGAGGAGCCATTTGGTAATAACAATAACCAGTTTATACAAATTAACAATATTAATAACAATCACTCGCTTAGGTACAGCAACTCTAAATCTGGTTTAATTTTAAGGTTATGTTATTATTGTTATGGCGCTGTATAGTGTAGAAACAACCTAAGTCAGTCACTTGAGTTGTTTTAGCACCAAACAACGCAGAACAGCCAATATAACAGAAAATATGTGGAAACTCAATTTGGCCAAAAAGTGACTTGGTGTACAGGCACTATAAAATGACAATATTACAGCAAGCTGCCATCTAAAAAATTTCGATGACTAACAGAATGTAATGCAAAAAAAATATGAAATGTATAAAAGTGAATATGTGAAGAGTTAAACATAGTATCATCAGATGTCATTCATTTATCAAATACGGGCATTCAGTAACATCACACAAATAATTAAAGGAATAGTTAATTAATATAAATGTTTATAATAGTTAATGTAAAAATAGGAATAGGGTATCGCGTACGAATAATGTGGGTCAAATTGTCATTTTATAGTACTTCTACAACTACTATATGAAATAATACTAAAACTGTTAGTTAAATTTAAAAAAAAAAAACGATGTAACATCTACAAATAAGGCTGGGAACAAATACTTTGAAATAAATACGATTTTACATAGCCTGTAAAAATAAACAGAAGTAGTTATCCATGTTCCCAAATGGGAACTTTTAGAAAAAACATTTATTCGCTTCAAACCCTCGAGCCGAAAAGAATAAAGGCAATTTATTGTATACAAAAACATCGAATATGGTAATCTTGAGTGCTAAATATCTACAGGAATAGAAACTTTCATTTTCTAAAAAGGAATCGATTGATCTGAATTCAAGACTTTCACATGTTACGAATGTTGTAACGAACACTGCACGTTTATATTTAGAAATAAGTTACTGTATTATTCAACATTCGGCAAATGTAATAATACGTTTCTTATTTCGCCGTTTGATTTACCAATTTCTTTTAGAGGCTTAGCGGCTGATAATTAACTTAAACAATATACAATTAAAACGTTTTGTTAATTTATATATTATATTTATTGTTTCATTATAGTATATTAAAGGACAAGTTTCATTTTGACGTTTCAAAGTACGAATTCAGAGTTTAAGAAACGAGTGGCGTAGCCACGAGTTTCTTAACTGAATGAGTGCTGCTTTAATGTCAAATGAAACGTGTCTTTTATGCTATTTTTTGCAATTAGTTTTAAAATTTCTCTTTTTGTAAAAGCAAAACGAGAAAAATTTGATAATCAAGGGAAATTTTGTGGCGGTTGTCACCTTGGTTTGGCACAAGATTTAAATTGACAAGGTAATTTAAAATTGACACATTTTTGATAATTTTCAACAGAATGTTTCTACTGCACACGGTATCACTATCACTTCGAAAGATAATTCAAACGTTAATATAAATGTTTATAATAGTTGTACTATTTCAAAGATTAATTAAAAATATCAAATCTTACAATGAATTTCAATATAAAAACCTCAAACTTGCTTACAAAATGTCATATTGACATCTCCATTTCTGTTGCAATGTGACCAACTTAAAATAAATCTGTTTAAATGTTCCATTTCTATTACGCAACTAGTGCTGTAATAGACCCTATTACAGCACTAGTGAAATAAATGGTATGATTACGGTACTAATTGCAAAAAAAATTGAAAACATTAAAAAACCTGAAGTACTACTAAAATTGTGAATTACATTTTTTGACAAATATCTTTATCTAGACTACTATATTTATCTAAGACTAGATCTAGTTATCCATGTTATTAAATCGGCAACTTGGAAACGTTTTTCTTCATTTTTTCTACTATCAGCTTCGTGCCCAAATATTAAATTTTTAATGTAAAATCATTTGATGGTCATGTTTATATGTAACTACAATATGTCGACTATATTGAAATGGCATTAATAATCCGTAATTTCGAATAAGGTTGATTAGTTTATGCGCATAACTCTGAAAATCGCTGTTAAGAACTTCTTAAACTGCGGTTATGGGATTTTAATGTTAAATTTGACAATTAATTTGAATTCAAGATGAAAATGTAAATGGCAGCTGCGTAAATCAATTACAGACACATTATTAATATAATATATTAATTATATAATTAATATATGGCGTCATATTTACGATGTTTGTCAAAAAATGGCTTTCTTTTTGGTATATTTAACTGTTACCTGTTGTTACTGTTGTATATGCTCGGATCTGTAAATTCAAGTTGCGTATTTTATCCACCCGATGAAGCCATATTATTGCGAAATATATGTAGTGTTAACATTATAATTTTTACAAACTCAAACTGAGAGAGAAACTGTCTGTTCATTGCTAACATATTTCTGATATTTTTCTAATGCTACATTGATACTCCTGTCAGTTAAAAAGAATAAATCTGGAAGCCAAGCAAAATATTATATTTCATTAAAAACGCGCAAACCTTTTGGATTACATCGCTTTCAACGAGCTTAGTAAAAGCAGACACTAAGGAGATTAAGCAATGGTCCTCTAAAGTTCCTTTATTATGTTTCATAGGCTGACCTGTCTCTAATTATATTGAACATCTTAATAAAACGTATTAATAATTTATAATATGAGGACATAAGTTTTATTAAGGTTTTCAAGCAAAAAATTAAAGACAAATCCAGGGTATGATAAAATAACACATGTTAAGTGAATATTTAAAGTAAAATCTCAGACCATACAGACAATATTAAAATGATTAAGATGTATTTAAAAAAATAATATTTTGTACTATGATCATTGAAATTATTTCCATATTTCTAATTATCTTCATATTTGTTCATTAATTACAGTATATTTCAATATTCTACATATGAATGACATTTACAACAAATGGTACTAAAATAACACTGTATAGATCTTTTACCTGTATTGAATAAGGTTGTTAAATATTTACTTATTATATTTGCATGTAATTATGTATGTTGTTATATTTTTCATGTTCGTGTGCAGCTTTAAGTTAATGTATTTTAAATATTATACGTACTCTGTACTTAGCATGTTAACAGTTTCGTGGTAAATGCAATTGTAAATGTAGATTATTTTATTTTATTGATTTAACCCATTTCGTTGGGAACTTTCAAACGTACATATACCACTAGTACATCACACCTTGTTTATTATTAATTTTTAGATCCGTAAGTTCTTATTATCAATGTATTGAAATACTACAAATGTATATATAACTGTGATATATATTTTATATAAAAAAATGTACAAACCTATTTTCTTTATTTATTACATCCTCCAAATCCAAATATACATTCGTTTTTCATATTTTATGATTTTCGTTTGGTTAATAAGTTTAAGCACTAATCACAAATATAATAAATTGCAATTACTCAAAAATCTCTAAATTTTCAATAGTACAAATGTGTAAATATTTGGTCATAAATGATTTTTTATTCGCTTAGATATTGCATTATTATTTCAAATATTTATTATATATTCCCTATGTGTAATAAGTACTCGGACATCCTTGGCTTATTAAATTATGTGCTATGCATCCAATATTACATTTCCCATCCACTATATAGGGCCCTTAAATATTTTACTTAAGAGGGGCGTTTACTAACAAATAGAACCTTATGCAACTTATATTACCCGCGGGACGGGTAGATGCAAGGGGGTGTGAGTAGGTGGAGGTAGTCGATATTCGGTTCTGTCACAGCGCTTCGGTTTTATTCACAGATTCTGTCATAGATAAAGGAATACTATAGATGGGAAACATAATGTTGAAAGATTGAGTACTTACGGAACTGTTGATGTTGTTGATGTTTTATAATAAGCAAATTTTCGCTTGCCCAAAACTTATATTATTAAACACTCGAATATTATAAGTATATATGACATTTCTTTTTAATTACAAACTGTCACTTGGATTTAAGTCTGGAATAGCCGACCGATTCCGATAGATTTTCGTGTTCGCTAGGACCGGTAGAGATACCGTAAAGTGGGGATAGACGACACAATAGCTTGGAAAAACCTCGTGTGAAATGTGTGTGACAATGTTTACTATTTAATGTTTTTTGTCTACAAAAATAATTACAGAAAGTTTTTTTTTATATCGTTCATCAAATGTGCAGCTGGCGCGTGGAAATTGTTTTTTTCTTTTGTGTATCAGCCTTAGTTAGTAGACATTAATTAAATTCATGCATTTTTGTCGTTATTTCTAAGACACATAACTTTTTTAAGAAAATAAATTAGTACAAAAACTGACCTTGACATTATAAATTGATGCCTTTTGCATCTCTAACCCAAATTTGAGATTCTGAAATTACAAAATAAATTCAAAAAACGCAAAACGGCGATGCCTTAGTTTTCGATAGGTAAACGCTCCCCTTAATATGTATTATGTATGGTTGTTATAATAACAGTAGAAAAAGTAGGGTTAGGTTAAATATTACAAGTTTTCTCAAGAAGAAGACGGCAGAAAATTTGTGGTTAATCCCCCTAACAGCAGAATTTAGCAAATTTCAAACATGGTATTTCCAAAAATTGCTTACATCACTGTTCATGTTCATAATTAAAAAACTAGCTTATTTTAGCATGTGTATGTAGCATTGATTTTGAGCCATCATGGTTTCATACATCGTTTAAACAAGAAAACATGTAATATTTTTATGTTGAAGGTTTTGTAAATCTAAATAATTATGAAATCGGAGTTCTGTTTTACAATTTTATATGAACTTAAGCATTATTATAAAACAAACTTCCCAAAAATCTAAAATATATTATGTAGGTACTACTATTAGGTAGGTAATGTTTAATCTAGAATTGAGATTAATTCTTGACTTGAAATCAGCAGAATTTATGCTACACAAAAACACTAAAACACCTTACCACACTAAAGCACAAAAATGGCTAAATACGTATTTCAACAACTAAGTTGTCATCATCAGTAGCACTGATTAAAAATCGCGCTGTCTACACACCGTAGCGAACAGAACAACACTGTTGTTCTGTTCGCTACGCATTTTTGTGCTTTAGTGTGGTAAGGTGTTTTAGTGTTTTTGTGTAGTTTCAAGCCACAGACTCCAAGTTTAGTTTCTCAGAATTTATGCTATTAATTAAACGTTCTAAAACATAATTGCATTGCTAGTGTGGTAATAATGCACTTCGTAGTAATTTGCTCATGTTAAATCTGATTTGTGTAGAAATTTAGTGCATTAAAATATGCATACGTTAGGTTAAAGCAATTCACCTGTTTGCAAAATAGGATTTACATTTGTGTTAAAGAAGATAATATAAACTTCAAAATATATATTCAACGATGTAATACTTACATTTTATCAATAATTTTATTCACAAAATTAAACATTAAAATTTATAGACACCCCAATTACAATTTTCAATTTGTATTGACGCAAATATTCATTATCAACGCATAACTCTACATATCACAATACATAAATAAACTCTGTTCATTGTGAAATGAAAATGTAATCAAGCATTTGCAAAAAAAGGTTAAAACATCTTTAGATGTTAGGATGGCATTTAAGAATACTACCGAATAATTGGTTATATAATTTAAAACTACGTTTAGTGTTACCACAGTAACTATAAAAATTTAGGTGTGGCCACCACACGACTTTCTTATACGTATGAGCGTTTCAAATTATACAGTTTTAAAAATTCTTGTTGAAAGCTTATCGACAGGATTAAAAGCCCCATTGATAAATAAACGCAAGGATCTGAATTGATATATGTGAGGGAAGGACTATTGTATGATTCATGAAATGAACGGTAACATTTTTGAAGGATGTTACAAGAAATATTACCCAAGTTGGAAAGGGCAGCTGTACATGTTACCTCCATATCATTGCGAGTGCAATCCGATTGAAATGATTTGGGCCCAACTAGAAGGTGAAATTGCTTGAAAATATTCCACTTTCAAAATATCACTTGTACGAGAACTTTTAACAGAAGCAACTACAAATGTTACAACAAGTAAATGGAAAAAATGTGCCAACCATGTAGATGGATTAATGGATGATAGTGAAACCATTTGTTATTTATGTCTGAAACAGTGATGGTGTGTAACTTATTAATGTCCAACACAACAGAATCAGACTAATTTATGCGTCATTTTTTTAAATTATAGTCTCAATTGTTGTATTTTTAATATTTTTAACATGATGTGAACACTAAATTATTCTTAATTTCCAATATATATTAGAAATAAAAATTTGTTATACTTTATAAGAGTATAGGTGTAAACTATTCAACTAAAATTTTTCTAGATATTTTCAAAATAATTAGTAATGTGTATATGTAGTTATCTTTGCAGGTAGTGTAAGCAACTTTAGCCGATATAAATTTTTATATTTATTATTTATTACTTTTGTATGTAAGAGACAAATTTCCAAGAATGCATGATTGAATTTACCTCCTCAAGGTTTGTAGCAGTAATGCGAATGATTTATTTGTATAACTTCTTTATTGATATTTAAAATAGAAACTAATAAGCAAAACCTCTTTTGCTAGTTCTCTTAAAAACGTCTTGATAAAAGATAAAGGGTCTGATTCATTCTTGCTCTCAGGTACAAATATTTAATAATAAATAGAATTGATTCACAATTTTCACGTTGGTATAACACATTCACTAAAATGAATAGTAATTATATACGTATTTATAATGGCAATCCTCCTCAAAACGCTCAGAACAAAGTCTACTACTTTCTCATAGTAAATGAAACACAAAACAGCTAAATTCTTAGTTAATATGATGACATATCAAATTGTCTACTACATTTTAAGCTGTGTGTTTCATATTTTGGCGGGATTTTTGAATCACTCCTTATTCTGAGACAATGTATAGTGATTGTGCGCAAACGAAACACTCAGTATAAGTGAAAAGTGGTGAAACCTATATTTGAAACACATTTTTGTCTTAATAATGTTTGTTCTTTCATTACAAAGGAGATATGCGAGAATGTCGCACTAATATTACACCCTGTATATTTTAAGTAATGTATCATGTGTGAATAATAAACGTAAAATGTCATATTTTTTAGTTTTCTTTTGTAAGACAATTTAAAATTAAACTTACTTTGTTTAATATCCTGTTTTTGTTCGAAAGATTTAAAGTATGTATTGTAACCAGCTACTTTTTTTTACACTTTTAAATAATGTATGAAACATCGAAAACTGACGCACATATTGAACGTCTGTATATTTCCCAAACAAGAGCTCAATCAAACTGATAAACTGTTTGTTATCGCATCGAACTCATCAATTAGTTGTTAATTACATATTTAAACCAACTGTGCTTTCTGCTTATTAAGCGGCATTTCAATAAACGCACGCAACCCGAAAACAAAGCTAATGTTTAGATATTCTCGACGACAGCCCATTCTAAACTGTCAATTAAAATGTAAATATGTTCATTGAACTAAACGAGTGTATAAACTTAATGAAATTGTCACAGCACGACATTATTCAGCCTTGCATGAAATGTAATATTCACATACAGATTGTATATATTCACATCTGGACCAGCTATTTAGTTAGAATGAAACGGGAAGTGGACTCACCGAATCCGAGTAATCTGTTTGATGTAAAGCCGTGGCACTTCCTGATCTGGATTCGTCCGGACTAGAGTGTCTTCTGCTACGCGTTCCGGGTTGATTTTCTTCGTCACCGCTGCAGTATTCCTGTAAATTAAACCTTGTTTTTTTCTCCACTCTCTTTCCACATAGAAGAACACAGAAGGAAACGGATATTTCGAATATTAGAAGAGTCAAAGTACTTCGTTAGAATAGAAATTATTTTTTGAAACTGTCTATGGTTAGATGTGAAAAAGAAAGTTAATACTGCTTCTATGAAAGAAAATAGAAACTAATCACATACCTTTATCTAGCTTTCTTTAGTTTTTTGATTCTATTATCTATTTTAAATTAGTAATTTTCTAACACGTAATGATTGTAACAGACTGAAGGAGCATCCCATTGACAATATTGACAAGGCAAAGTCCCCAAGTTCAAAATCAATTAAACTTACAAATTGTGCCGAAAACTACTTTGAAGAGGTGAAATATTCCTTTAAAAATTAATGTATGAGGGTCGTCCAGAAAGTAAAGAATGATTGCGGCCCACGAGAAGCATTGATTCTCCACCATCGCAAACACATGCGCTCGTGTTAACTCCTTCCCTTACTTTACTCTGAGCCGAGTTTTGTTGCTCAATCGTGGTGCGTCATTGTTTTGTAACTTTTCAAAATGGCTGCACCCATCGAGAATCCCGCCAAATGTGTAGTGTCATTCGCTTTCTGAACGCACAAAATGTTGGTCTATCGAAATTTATAGGCAAATAAAAAGTGTTCATGATGATAGAGCAATGAACGAGGCTTCAATGAGGAAATGGTGGTTAATGTTAGATCAAGGAAAAACCAATGTGCACTGCAATGAACAAAACATCAATGAGGAAATGCTGGTTAATGTTGAATAAAGGAAAAACCAGTGTGCACTGCAATGAACATGGTTTCAATGAGGAAATGGTGGTTTGTGTTGAATCAAGGAAAAGCCAGAGTGCATTGCAATGAACAAGGTGTCAATGAGGAAATGGTGGTTAATGTTGAATCAAGGAAAAATCAGAGTGCATTGTAATGAACAAGGCTTCAATGAGGAAATGGTGATTAATGTTGAATCAAGGAAAACCCAGAGTGCATTGCAATAAACAAGGCTTCAATGAGGAAATGGTGGTTAATGTTGATTTAAGGAAAACCCATTGTGCACGGCGACGTTTGGAGTGGAAGACCATCACTCGTTACGGATGAGTTGTAAGCAAAAATTGAAGACAAAATTCAGGAAAACCGGCGTCTCACTTTAAGCACATAACATGAATCTTTCCTACAAATTTCACTATCACCCTATATTAAATAGCGACAAGGCACCTTGACTCCAAGAAAAGTGTACCTGGTGGGTGTCTAGGAATTTGACAGATATCAATAAGACGAAACCGCTTGGAGCAGCCCTTGAATTTTTGACCCAATATCACAATGTAGAGATGAAACTTGAAAATCCTTATAAGACTTCAGAAAACAAGCGTTAGCGTATGGAGTAGCATCATACAAACTCACTCTCAAAACCCAGAAAAGAAAACCAAATCTCATTTCTAGAAAAGTGATGGCAACAGTTTTTTGGGACCGAGAGGGTTTCGTCCACGTGGAGTTCATTGTTAAAACACTTCAAGGACTTAGACGCGGCATCCAAAACAAGAAACGCGGAATGTTATCGACAAAGGCAATTTAGATTCATAAACACAGCGAGAACTTCAACGTCTTAAGTGGGAAGTTTTTGGACATCTTATTTACAGCCTTAATTTAGCACGAAGTGATTTTTACTTATTCCCAAAACTAAAGGAATATTCTGGTGGAAAACAGTTCACAAACAATGAAAATCTTAAACAAGAAATGACGGCTTGGCTCAAATCTTTGGCGGTAGATGAAAATAACATCCGCATTGAAAAAACACGTTACGTTAAGATAGCTATGGTGACTACATTGAAAAACATTTGTATATAAAGTTTTCTGTTGAAATATTTCGTTTTTATATAGTTATACTAAAACATGCTTTACTTTCTAGACGACCCTCATATATCCGCTTTTCTAAATTTAGCACTTGAACGGCAAAAAATATGACGAAATTTTAAAGGTAAGACATATTTATATATATAAGATGTTCAATTTAAGCACAACACTATTCTGCCAAAGTTTATCATAGTAATATAGAAAAAAATGTCTAAAGTTACTAGTTTTTGTTGATTTTGAAACATTTCAAATAATTGTAATGCTCCCAGGGTATGAAACAAGTCACACTTTTTACTACTATACGTAAAATCATCTTTGTATGCATTACATACATCAATCTTTAATAACGAATAAAGACTCTCATCAATTAGTATTTATTAATGTTTATAATATATTGTAATGATCCGTCTATTAATGATAAATTACTATAATCGTTGATCGAAGGAATATTAAAGATGCGCAACGCTATAGTAAAATAGCGTGTCTTTCCGTTAAGTCGTCCCGCAAACCCCTTGCCGAGAAACATCATCGCTGTCTCGGGCTGTTTCGAATCTCGGATCCAAACGACGGATGCAGTCGCTATAGATCTCGGATCCAGTTTTGGCTACGCTCAGTGCTATGTAGTGGCGCATCTTTATGTATTCCTTCAATCAACGCTATAATTATTATCTTGAATGTACAGTTAGTATGAATAAATGACTAAAGTGTGAGATTTCAACCGGTTCGATGAAAGAATTAATGCATTTTTTCTCTTGTGTACTCTAGTTGGGACGAGCTTCATTATTCCAAGTAAAATTTTGGTAGAGTAAGTAAACCTTTTAATGTTCATCTCAAACGGCTGATAATTACTGATTAATTCAACAGGCGTGGAACAATACTGCCTTACGTTATTATTACATTCGCAGCACACCCCAAACTTTTCTGGACGTTGAAACAGTAGGAAATATCAAAAATTATATAAACTGGCACCTGGTAATATTTAATATAAATAATAAATTAATAGTTTATTAGAGTGGTTTAACAATATATATAATACTACTACATTGCGTGTGCTTCATCTTCTTAATATGTAATTTTTCGTCCAACCTAAAAGAGATGGACAATATGACCCGGTATGTTCTGCGCATGCGTTAAATTAAAATATCTCTTTTTCAAAATTATAATACATCACAATCCAGAATCAGCTTTTTGCGATGTGACAAGTCTTTCCGAAGCATTACCTAATTTACTTTACTAACATATAGATTATTTTAAATCCTCTTCAAGAAAGTTTACTGTTGTGAATGTTACTCTAAACACAGTTTATTATTTTGCGGAATATATGAAAATATTTACATTAAGGACTCAGGACAGTAAAAACTAGGACTCTATAGAGAGTTATGGAACTTTGAACGGAGTACAGCTCCTCTGTTATACTGAACCACCACTTTTAATACATGTCAAACATAGCAAAGTTCTGGTAGAAGCCTCAGAATATATTCCAAACTCTCGGACATGACATTGAACAGAGCTCTCAAGAGCATGGACGATACTTCCATCGAACCACCATCGGAAGAGAAAGATGCTACAATAGATAATGAGTGATGGTTTGCAAGAAAACAAAAATTGTGTTTTTGGTGTTCTCTGTATTGTTTATTTTCGACTTGTTACACAAAAAGTTAGTTGAAATTAAATAAAAATGTATACTTTTTCGCAAAATTCCGTATTATTGACTTATCCCTTTTTGTACCAGACCATTCAATTGTAAATATGTAACGCAGTAATACAATTACCTGCCAAATTTTCTGTATAGTTTATGTACAAGTTTACAGTAATTCTGGGATATAAAGATACTGTAGTATATTCACTGAGAGTCTGTAGTGTTAGCAAGTACAAAGAACAGTTTACTGGCCTCCTATTGGGTAATACGCAAGGCAAACGCACACCACAGCACAACAACCAGCTATTTCCCGACCAGGCAATTCGAGGGCTATGCATTTCCAGCCACATGTGGTCGTAGTGTATTAAGTTTTTGCTTTGTTTGTTTGTGATCATTTACAACAACGTAAGTCTCTGGCATTACATACGTTAAAGAGAAAACGAGTATACAATAAATAGTGGTACTTTTTCTTGAAGGTTTCTCATTGGCCGACGCACTAGTTGTAAATTTCGCTACTATGAACCCATTCATACTAGATATAAACTAATTGCCCATAACGTGTATTTACGTCATCGAAGCGAACGTGAGTACAAGACGAGTAGCGTTAAGCTGTCCGCAGCGTAAAGGTATTTCCCAGAGAAGTATTTGGGGAATCGTCAAGGATATTGAAACCAAGGGGACTCCGTCTTCGCGTCGCAAGAGAAAGATCAGGAAGCAGCTATTGGAGAAGTTGGATAAAGCCCAGTTTAAAACAGAGTGAGGAGAATGGTGCAATAATTTCTATTGAGAAACAAGCCGCTAAGAACTGATAAAGTATTGGTAGTTGTCAAACAAAACGAAACTTTACCTCCAGTTTGCAAAACGTCTTTATGAAAACTACTAAAAAAAAGTTGGATTTTGCTTGGGAAAAAAGAGGTAGAAATGCTATAATTATTGAACACCCTGAAATAATACTGTGGCGCCGCAGGTATTTAACCAAAATGGAACGATTTAGATGTGAAGGTCACAAGATCTCCTACCTGGACGCGACCTGGGTGAACGCAGGGTATACGGTACAAAAGGTAGGGAAAGACAAATCAGTCTTAACTGCGCCAAAGGTTTTGTTGAGGGACTTTCAACAGGTTTAAAGGAATCTTCAGGAAAAGGCACGTTTGGAAGGAAACTGCTTCATCGTGATGAATAAAGCGCCCTACCATTCAGTCAAAATTGAAAAAGTTCCAAACACAAGTTAGAGGAAGGCAGCAATTGCGAATTGGCTGCTAGAAAAAGGCGTCCCATTTGACGAAAATTTTTTAGTTTTAAGATTGCCTTCTTACCACTGTCAACTCTATCCACGTGAGTTAGCAGGGGCGCAAATAAAAGCTTACGTGACTTCCGGAAAAACTACTTTTAAATTAAGCGCGGTGAAACAATTATTTTACGTTTGTATCGTATAACCGCAGAGAAACAGGTCGACTGTATACGGCACATCCAGGACGAAGAAGAAAACATGTATCGTTGGATGACGTCGTCGAAGATATGCAGGTAACTTCTGTTGTTAATACCGGCTTCTCAGAAAAGGAACTTAACGAACCGAAGACGATACGTTTGATAAAAATATTTATAAATATAATTTAATAAAGACTTAACTCGTTGTATTATATAAAGATTCTAAACTAAACATTTATTCATCCATCCCTAAACATTGATTTATAAATTAAATCGATTCGACGACTTTTAGATTCAATGTTAAGTGCCTAAGTGCGGGCACTGTTTGCTTCTTCAATCTTAGTGCCCTCCTACCACTGCAGACTCTCAGTGAGTTCACTATAGACTATCTGATCCATTATTATTATAATCTGTCCATAGATATAACGATTTCATTCTGAAAGTCTATTATAAGAACATTGACATTCGATTGTATAATCTATTTATTTTTTATTTAATTTTTAGGGTAAATATATGTTTTGTAACAGTTAGAAATACCTGTTATGTGATTCAGTAACAATCATTGTTGCCGGTATGACAAGTAGCATGTGTAATAACAGAGCTTTTGTAACAGCTATGTTCATGCGGTTGGTTTTTGTTAATTGACAGGCACATATAAACTAGCCGAGAGAATTTTATCTTCTTTTTAAATGTGAAGCCTCATAAGACACTAGTGTAAGCTCAATTGTTAATATCATTTAATTAAAATCTCAAGTCATCATGCGTAGTAATTATAATAAGTAATGCACTTTTTGATAATTGTTTCTAATTTTACAAGCGCTATTTGTAACGCTTGTATTTTAACCTCAAAAGAAACACATGCTAATTGTTAATTCGACTTTTAGGCTTTAAGGAAATCCTTTGTTACCTCTTAAAAGAAAATGGAATATTACAAGTAACAACCTAAGCATCCTATATGTGACCAGCAAAGGAACATCTAGATAAGGAATAATGTTATGAAAGAGATTCTTTAAAATAAGTGGCCAAGCTGTTAGGCAGAGAATGCAGACATATAGTTTAAGTATGAAATAACGATAACATCTCCATATGTGCGACAGGTTGTAGTAGATACATGTGTAAATATTGCAAGATATTAAACAAGCACCGGGATAATCCTGCAAGTATATGTCAGTGAATAAGAAGCAAGGCGTAGCTGAGAACTATTGTAACATTATCACCTGTACGAAACCATTATTTACTAGTGCAAGATCATCGACTTTTTCCAGTGTCGGATGCAGATGAAATACAGTGTGAAGCAGATTAACAGACATCGACGTACATATTTCAACGAGACCTTCACTTGTGCAGATTTTATAAGATAAGTAGTTTAACTGTAGTTTATGTATCGAATGCAAGGGCTCCAAGATAATTTAATTATTAACACCTTTTAGCTTTGTTGTCAACAAGAGCATTGTTATATTTTGGAGGCATTGTAGTTCATTATATCTGTATTAAGTGTACGCACATTATACCACCTAATGTGGATTATTTATAGGTCAATAGAGAAAACTCTAACAGCTGTTATGAGCTAGATAATGTATGTTTAGGATTTTTGAGAAGTATGTTCAAAAAACATGTGGCGCTTAAGAACCACGGCCTTTTGCACCGACTAACGAGTTACAGGGGCAACGTTTTTGATTTTCGTTTTAATTGTTAAGCGAGTTCAATGACATATTAAAGTGACATCCTTATTGGACCAAAACATCTAGTCAATGATATAAAGGTGGTTGCAGTTTAACACAAAAATCAGGTAAAATAATATAATTACTAAATTCTTGCAAGGAATTGTACCTCATCGGCTCTAAGTACTCATCTTATATACAATATCGTTAATTTATAACTCAAGTACTGTTTCAGTCATCAGAATCACTAATTTCATCGTTACCTACATGTATTATGAATTTCGGTATGGAGTTTGCGTATTGTAAATACTCGTCTTCTATACCGATTGCATGTTGTACACAATTTTTCCAAGTATCTGGTGTTATAAATAATATAGCTTCTTGGATGATATTTATTGTCGTTTCGCTAAATGTAGGAGCGGTATTTTTGCGACGAATATGTTGCTTTAGTAACTCTAAATCAACTCTATCGGATCGAAGATACAGTAATATGAAGGTAGACGTAGTATTGTGTGACCTGCAGCAGTTGCAACATTATCAATAAAATATTGCTTTTGAAATATTTTCGTATGCAAGATTTCCAGGAGTTGTTTCTTCGAATAATCTGCTTCAAAATAGGTATTTTAATAAGTTACTAATACAAATTGTATGTATAAATTACTTAATTGAGTTAAAAGAATGTTAATACTTAAAATATCCTTACAATGTTATTTAATCCAGTTACATGTATATATTATCTGTTAACTTTGAATTGTTTCCTTTAGAATAATAACGTTTAAATTGTAAACGCTGGATTATATTACACGAAACATAATTACTTCTCTACTTAAGAAAATACGATTTCTCCTAATACGGTCCATTACTTCATTTACAAGTTTTCTCGGTACCTGCGGCAAGAGGTAGCGAATAGTCTCCGATAATCCTCTTAAATCCTAAAACGTTGAATCGTTATATCGATGGACAGACTATACAAGTCTTACGCATGTATAGCATAATATAACAAAGTGTTAAGAGTCGGAGACTCACTTACATCATTTACTGAAGGTGATGTTAAGACATACATACCTGAAAATATGTATATGTTACAAATTATTGGGCTAATTAATTATTAATTGTCAAGGCATTAGTAGATTTTTAAACTATTTATGCTTGTTTCATAATTTTTAAACTTTAACAAAATATATAATATTGCACCTATGTGCATGCGCAGTTTTGACAGGATCACATTAACAAGGTATAGCATTATGTCTTCTATTTCATTATATTGGAGAAACATTCTTCGTGACTGCACCTATTATAGTAGCATTATATATAATTCGGTTTACCACTCAGACTACATCGATTAACGCTAAAGTTGATATTGTTATTTTATCTCCTACGAATCCGAATGATGATTACACAGATGAGGATTCAAACCACCAGCAAGAATTGGTGATAAACAATCTTTCAGCGCCAACATTGCTAGATGAAGTAGAAATATTTAATGATTTGTAAAAAGATAATACAGGCAGTACAAAGATAAGAGAGCTTGAACAGCATGAGGGGGGGAAATGACCTTGGAATGAAATTAATAAATTACCATTATCACGTTCTGTAACTTCAACATGGAAAAAAATTCCTAAGAATTCACCCAGATAGGAGAAATTCGATTTTGACGAACAACATTTCAATAATGCATAGGTGCCCGCTTCTTTGGATGTTATTGAAAGTTCACCATCACATATGTTTTCTAAATTTATTGATGAAGCAATTATGAATAGAGAAACGCAAAAGCAGATATGACTTCGGCAGAAATGAGCATGTGTCCCAAATGTTGCCAGTTTGAAAATGATAAAAAATAATTTATAATATTTTTGTACTTTAATTCTTCAATTTTAAAGTAAAAATATGTTACAGAACATTACAAATAAAGTTAATATTTCAACTTTAATTAATATGTGAATAAAGTATAAAAGTGACGAACCACCTCTTATTTATAAAATACAACTATTACATATAGGATTTAATTTGGTAACATATCAATTTGCACATTTTATAAATGCTATGAATGCAATGCAATCTCTAAATCTATACTTTATAAATTCCCGTACACTATTTGTCTTTATTTTCTACCATAGTGTCTATGAGACAGTACACTACTTCTAATCTATCGACTTTAGAATGTTCATTCTACAACTATCAACTACTTTTTAACGCATGTAGTAGAGTATTATAGCAAGTAGTAAACATACAGACAGTGCATGTGGGAATATGATAGAAATATGTCGGTGCTCTGTGCTACAAAATAGGCAAAATAAATCTCAGATTGAGAGGGAAAGACGATACCGACAACCTTTCGAAGACTGAGATTTATTTTGAACTTCTACAAAGCCTACGAAGATAGAGAAAAATGAAAAAAGGATAGAGTAATAGACACATTGTAAAAAAAAAATCACCTGGCTTCGGTGATCATCCTCGTTCAAGTCTGTTATTAATTTTCCTGAAGGCAACATACTATTAGTGACACTAGCTGGTCGCGTTCTATAAAAAGTACAAAAATATATCATTATTTCGACATTGAACTTTTTATTTTGGGAAAAAACGTTTGTTTTTAATTAAAGTGCTGAATTTTATTCTGCTGTTTGTTTAAGTTTATCAATATGTTTATAAGATTTCTGTATACTCATTTAGTTTAAAAAGATTTCGCCAAATATTAATTTAAAAAAATTAAATAATGATTTTTCCAAAAAAAAAATGAAATTTAATAATTTCGCTTTTCTCTAGCATACTTTTTAAATATACAGGGTGATATTTGTAAATGTGATGATGTTATTGATATATTTTCTTAAGACTGGGGAACTCGAAACACAAATAAAAATAGCTATGAAATTTAAAAAAAAATTATAAATTAGAGATATTTATTTCTCCGAAAAACTGATTTATATGACAGGACAGACACCTATTTTATTACTATAAATACTTTCATGTAAAATAACAACTTGGATAACTATAATAATATCATATATAAAATATATTAAAATTCTTTGCCGAATATACAAATATATTGAGAAAATAAACTAGCTTTTTTGGCACTAGTGGCAGTCAGATTAGCATTTGTGGGATTACCACAAATCAATTATTCTTAGACGTATTTGTTTATTAAATAACACTTAAAAAATACACAACTTATTTGAAATTTTCCTCCGATATTATTATATATACTTTAGTGTTTACTATACCTGCCATTTTATTTGTTTATACTTGTCTCCATATATGATTATAAATAAATAATTTTAAAATAAACAAGACTTTTTTTTAGAAGCAGGTTTAATACATTTACCAATTCTGTGTACAATGTCATCAACCATGTTTTCCTAGTTTCTACCAGTCTTTTTATTTGTAAGTTAAAAGTTTACACTACAGTATTCCACAGCTTTAATTTATTTTTTATTTAATATTTTGGTAGTCCATTTAATTGCGTAAATAATGGTATAAATTCTGAAACCGTTATCCAACAATTGAATGCTGTTTGCAAAATATTAATGAAAAATATCAATCTCTTCATCATATTAATACAAATCACACTGTATATAAGTAATAACCGTTTGTATTAATTAATTTTAAAATGCAAAACATTACAAAGTACACCGGCTAATGTTGATTATTTTATTACCATATTAGTTCAAGTAATTTCACTTTTAAAATAGAGATCCAAAAACATTTTTTTTTTCAAAGTTGAAAAGTATTCAATATTTGTTAATTCCTGTACTTGGCGAAATCTGTATTTATTTTAAAGACATCTTTAATTTATTTGTTTAACATTATCGCAAACACAAAACTTATAATATCTAGTGAAGATGTGTATATGTTGTGTATAAAGTGTTTAAGTTAATCGTTACCTTGGTGTAAAGATACTAGCGAATCTTTAATAATACATTTTAAATTTTATTTATACAATTCTATTGTAGAACACCTCGGGACGTTTTATGAAATAATATAACTGATTTTCACAATTATTCGATCAAATTGTTTAAGATATAAAATAAAAACCGATTTAATAGAATCCATATGCTAATACCATTGCATTTCAATAGGTTAAAATCAATTTTAAAAAGTTCTTTAATGTAAATATAAATGAATAAAGTGATTTAGAGCAACGTATAATATACAGTGAATGCATCCCATAATGTTGCCTCTTCACGAATATAAACGATAAAAGTGCGCTAGCTATAGGTGACCCGCTTTATCTGTACATGTTATTGTCAAAACAATTTTCTGTTGTTGTTCTACTTATGTTTAGGAATATGAAATTAATAATGAGGTGGAACATTAATTATCAAAATCATTGAATAACAGCACCTGTACACATTGAAAGCTGAGAAAATATTGTGATAGCTCTGAAGACTTTCAATTAGGTATCTTGAGCGATTCACTTATTCGTTCCTCAACATCTGCGACATTTTTTATTTTTTTTAAAAATTTATGGATAATGCACCTAATCTTAAGTTTAATAAGCATTTTAAATTTATCATCAATTACTAAAGTTAATTGATTGTAGATATTCCCACTTGTCCATCCTAGGCTTTAACATATCCTGCTCAAATTACTGATATGACTTCCATACATAATATCTGGTTTTAACTGTTGGCTACACTATTGAACAATTTCAACAGATTTGGCCCTCTTAAGTCGTCATATTAAGTCTTGGTTTTCAAAAAATGTAAGCAATTCAAGATTGATGAGATGTATATGGATTCTTGATTTCTCATTAACTATCCTTATTTGGAGTTCCCGATGGAAATCTTCATTCCGAGCATTCCACGAAGCATTAACAATGTTTATACAGCTTTAAGCACTTGTTGGTACACCAGAACTTTGTTTTTATAAAATATCTGTAAATTTCTTCCTAACAGCCAATACATATTCTTACATTTCGGTTTTACTTGTTCAACTCTCTTCTTTGCATGTTCTCTTCATTTAAGATTGGAATCTAGATTAATACCCAAGTATTTAACCGTTTCCATGTAGTAGTATTGTTTTGTTTTTGTTGTTCAATACCACTGGAAGATAATTATTTTGTTTGTGAAGTTAATGTGACTAGATTGGTTTTGGTTTATTTTTATAAGCCATCATCTGGTCCATGCATTTATCTTGCTTATTGCGTTTTTGAGATTGGGAGTTGTTTGTTCTATGGGGCTTCCGTCAGCAAGAACTGCGATATCATCTGCAAATGTAGATAATTTGATATTTTCTGCTACTGAAATGTTACAAGTATACAGCAAGTAAAATATTGCCCCTAAGCAGCGTGCAGGCTTTGGGGCATTCCCGCATTTATTGTTTTGTGATTCCAGTATTCGTTTTTATTGTTTAATTTTAAAGGTTTGCTTTGGGATATAGGATACTAAAAGTTGCACATACTGGTAGGCATCACATTAATTTCATTATTAGTCATTCATGCCATATTTTATCGAACGCTTGGGGCACATCCAGAAAAATGGCTGAGCATATTTTCTTTGCTTCCAGACAATTTTCTATGACATCTGTTATTTAATGTATTTAATCGATCTTTGCATGTTTATTATGGAAAGTTTGGTTTCCATAATATCGGAAACCAGTTGATTTTCTTCAATTATATCTTTCATTCTTTTCAAGAACATCTCGTCAAACACTTTCGATGTTATTACCAGCAATGAAATTGGTTTATATGTAATTATTTCATTTATAGGTTACTACTACAGCAATTTTCCGTAATATTGCCACGTCTTTTATGACGGATGATACTTAGTTTGATTTCTTTAGCTACTTCTTTAGGTGTAACTAGTTTTATTTCAATTGTTTCTTGCATAACTCTTATTTGATCAGTGCTTTCCTCGTTGGGATGAAGATGTTTTCTAAGTGTGCTGCAAAGAGCTCGGCCTCTTGCTTATTTTCACTATCCCAGGTGCTATTTTCCTCTAATATGGGAATTGTTCTAATAGGTCTGTTAAATCTTCTACTCTTTTAGAGTGAGCACTATGTGCATTGACCATCACTTTATTCACTTAGGTAGCTCTTCATGATTCATTTTTAATTACCTGAATTTTGCTTTCTATATGCTGGGTGAGGTTATTTAGTTTAATTTTTTTGTGGATTTTTCTTTTTTATCTTTCACCAGATTACGTATTTCTTTTGGGTAATTGGCTCCAGTTGTTTTCGGTTTGATTTCTGGTGACTCTTGTATGTCATCATGATTTTTTCTGAATCATAGTCTAGCTCTACTATTGTTTTTATTGTAATGTTCACTTTAATTCTTTGGATGGTAGATTCCTGTATTTTTTCAGCATAGTATATTTCTTCTCTTTTATAATACCTTATGTTATTTTTTACTACGATTCTTGCTCCCCCTCTCTCTAAATTTTGTAGATGCAAAACATGGCAGATGTAATATCGCTTAAATCTGATTTGATTGACATGTTAGGTGTGCTTCTAAAATCAAACATACATATTTTGGGCGCCTAAAGAATTTGTAACTCCTGTTGGTGTTGTAAGTCAATAACCATTGAGATTACTACGAGGTTTCATAATATTATCATTTTTAGTTAACCTATCAAGAAAAAAATTATTAATTTTTTCTTCTTTTTTTGCTGTTCCATGTGCATCATCTATTTTATGCAGTATCCCACAAAAATAGTACGAGCTAACCCCTTTATTACTACAAGATTTTAATGAACTATATATACTTCAACTTAAATGGTTGTAAATAGACTATAAAATGCTCCATTAAAATAGCTTCTATCCTTAAGGAATTTTAAACTTCTACAGCCAAGTTTTTTTTTCAAATGAGACTATGTAGTTATTTTGAGTGATTCTGATAGAGCTTTTTTCCTGAACATGGCAAAATATTACAAGTATACCTTTATGCAACAATATTTCAGAAAAAAAATAAAATTATTATGTGTTAGGCAAAAATCATATCGGCCTTGCCTTTGAAAGATTCCATTCTTTTATTTAGTCGATATACTAGTTTTATGAATCTATTTTGTTGTCGTTGTAAGTTGTTTTTATTTTTTTGATATTGTTTGCCCCCATATATATATAATGAGATAATTCGTAGACTTCGTAAATGTAGCGATAGCAAATTGATATTTCATATAACCCACAGTCATCAATACGCGCATAAACAAGTAACAAACTATTTGGGAGAATAACTTTCCACGCTTCAGTTTGAAATACAACGATTTATTATTCTACATGCGACAGGGATTCGAGCTTTAGACTGAATTCAGGGACAGCAATTTCCGACTTAATGGCTTATGTAATCGATATGATGAGTAATGACTTGGATGTCGAATGGAGGCGGTAATCCCAAAATTTAATTGATGTAATGCATATATTTGTGCAAATAATTCATTGGCTGAACTATAGGCTGGTTCTCGTATATCATTAACGTTGACTGTGTTACTTTTAGCATAAATTTCATTTCGGTTAACGTTATGGTTTCTTATTTAAACGGTATCGTTATTGGTATGTCGAAAACGTTTATAGTATTACATTTAGCACATATACTTCAGAATGACAACTTCCTGGTAAATTGCTGTCTAATGCAACATATGGGGTTGCGCCAATATTTAACGCAGTTTGAGCATGGATTATAGTAATTATTTTTTACTTTTTTGTAGTTTTTTAATGTAGACGTATACAGGGTGTCCCAGAAATAAAAAGACGGAGTAGCAGAAATCGGAAGCTAGATTGTGTAAAAACGTACCCTCAAAATATCAAGTCTTTATTCATGCGCAGACGGCAGAAATAAAATAATAAAGAATTCAATTGGCCTTACGCCGACCCTGGACTAAATATCCACCTGCTTCACTTTCACAATCGGTCCTTTTCAGGACCACCATATTACTTGTGTTAAAAAAAAGGAGGAGGAATAGATACTTCAAAATAAATATCAAACAATTAATTACTTCAATTTTACACCTGCCAGAAAAAAATAATTACATTCTTGATATTTACTGTAATAAAGGCTAGAAAAACTACGATTTATTGAATATTCTAAAATAATAATGATCAGCTGTTTCCGACTACAAACACATTAAAGAGCAACAACCTTCCTCTTTTAAAAATAAAAACAATCTTTTATTGACTGCAATAAAGTGGGTCGCCCACTGGATCATCAACCGACTACATAGCTGCGTTATCTAGACGCCTCGGGCAAAAAATATGTTTTATATGAATGAGTACTATTTAACGTTTTTCCCCGTTTTATACAAATAAAAGCGTATTTTTCTATGAATGCGTGTTCGTTTCTATTTACAAATGAGCATTCTTACGTGTATTTATAAACATACATTCTGTGCCAGGTCCGTAATGTAACTTTTTATCTAAAAAACAACATAGAAAATTAAATTTTTAATTTCTTCGTTATTGCGATATATTTGAGCCTGTTTCTGTTCGGACTTTACATACCTGCTACTCCGTCTTTTTATTTCTGGGACACCCCGTACTTGTGATACATCGTTGATTTTAGAATAAAAATCTCTATCAGAATTACCAAAAAGAGAGTATAAGCTCGAATTTGAAAAAAAAATAACTTTAATGCCCATAGAGGTGATTTTATAACGCCATTTAGCACCCTATAAGGATCCCATTTAATTTGGTGTAAGATAATTAAAATCCTCCACATAATTTTATTTAAGATAATATTACAAATATTTTAATTGTTAGTGCACCATAAAAATGATTTTGCTACAATAAAATTAATCTTCATAGGATGAACATTTAAATATATCTTCTTATGAGTCACTATCGAAATTTATAATAAATTCTTGGCATTATTCGTCCATTATGTTATTTTTTAATACGTTCATTTTTGATGACAGTAAAGTACTATTTCCTCTTTCTTCCATCGTATTTTCTTCGCGAATAATACCATCCAAAATATTCCCTATAATAAATATTCCTATATTCCTATAATAAATTCTTGGCATTATTCGTCCATTATGTTATTTTTTAATACGTTCATTTTTGATGACAGTAAAGTACTATTTCCTCTTTCTTCCATCGTATTTTCTTCGCGAATAATACCATCCAAAATATTCCCTAGAAAGAAGAAGACTCGTCTACTTCAGCTATTCTTAAAAATATACGAATAACAGAATAATATACAGACTGTCTCCAAAACAAAAATCGAGTTCATAACTTCCTTATTTATAAAGTTCTATTCTTCTTTCTAGGGAATATTTTGGATGGTATTATTCGCGAAGAAAATACGATGGAAGAAAGAGGAAATAGTACTTTACTGTCATCAAAAATGAACGTATTATAAAATAAAATATAATGGACGAATAATGCCAAGAATTTATTATAAATTTCGATAGTGACTCATAAGAAGATATATTTAAATGTTCATCCTATGAAGATTAATTTTATTGTAGCAAAATCATTTTTATGGTGCACTAACAATTAAAATATTTGTAATATTATCTTAAATAAAATTATGTAAGTAAATACGAGTATCTCGAACGGATTATCAATTCATATTCAAAAATTAGTCAGACTATTTTATGATGTACACTGGCTTGCAATAAAATCCCGTACACACAAGTTAGCTTATTTTTTTAAGGTTATTTACTAATGTAAGCTGTGCTTTAGTTTTGACAGATATGACATATAATATATGAAGCGGATGTAATGTGATGATCAATATATGTAGTCCGTCTCGCAGTGCGGTATTGAGTACAAAATCCTACGAGGAAAGAATAGAACAGGTGAGATAATATACTGGTGGGGGAATAGGTAGGTATTAGGATTAATATTTAGACGGAGTTACCACTTTAAGGCAGGTCGTTATGGCAATATTGACCAATCATAGTTTATAAAATGAGTATTTTGAATAACTTGTCATATATCTGACACTACAACTGACATGTAACATACATATTGTATGCATTGAGGCGGCCATATTGAGTTACCACATTTGGACAAATATCTTAGACCGACGAAATCGGTTGTTCTGATGTAATTTTCATTAATCTAATAAGGACGTTATCTTCAGATCTTACACGGACGAAATCGCTTGTTTTGACGTAATTTTCATTAATTTACATGTACACCCTTTTGTAATAAGCAATAACACACAATTTCTATCATTTTTCATTTCGATGTCGTTTTTACTTTAAAATCGTCAGATCTTTTTGCCGCACCCTGTGCTACATCATCCCAGAAATTCTGTGTGCGAAGTATATAATTTAATAAAAATAAGACTCTGGATTGTTTATTTTATACAGATAATTTTTTGGCACTTGCTTAATATTTTATATCGGAAGTACTAAAATTTTGCAACATGATATTGGCCAAGATCCTAGAAAATTTGTGTGTAATACAGCTACTCCTGAACCTTCTTTCCTTTTAACACTTCTATCTTCTCCCCAATTTTTAACACTTAAAACTGTAGATTCATTTATGTTAAATCTAGCATAATTTCTTATGGACCATCCTTCTTCTAATTTTGATAATAAATATTAATACTTTATCACATTCAGATAATTTTAACATTTTGATTGATTTAATTTGACTAATATCAAATTAGAAATGTCACCAGAAAGGCCAATTTAATGCAGCGAAAACTAGGTATACGGGATTTTATTGCAAGCCAGTGTACATAAATTAAACAATTATGTTTGTACCGAATATCATAAAGACTGTTATAAATAAATGTAAGAATTATAACGAAAATAAACCTTCATCTAAAATTCTTGTTGCATATTTAAGAAATTGAACCAAAATATATAATAAATTAAGTGCTGTTAAATGTGCTCATAAAATTAAATTTTAGAGTAAATTAATATAGTAAATGTAATATTCTGCTATGTCTTGCTGCATACTATAAATATAAAGCAAAATATCGTCTTATCGGGTAAAACATTTTAATTTAAATATGGGCGCTAAGGCAGCCGCTAGCCGACCAATGTTTTTGAGGTGGTCAGTATTTATGTTGCGCGATGTGCTCGCGCAGCTTGGAGTCTTCCGAAAGCGATTTTATTAGGCTGGAAATAGACGGACCGCAATATGCGGTCGCTGTCGACAGCACTTTGTAGTCGCATCTTGGCAATCAACAGCTGTTTATAGAGCAAAATTGACGAGCGTCAACGAGCAGTCAAGATTGGCAGCTGCAGCCAACTTGCTGCCCAACCCGCCGCGCAGTCCAAGTGCAGTCGAAAAGAGAACGTAGGTACATACACGAACTGCAAATTGCAGTCGCCATTCATTGGGCAGTTTTGTCAGATTTCAGTCAGTTCACTCTTGATTCTTGAATATTGTGTGTGTAAATTAAATTAAATAGAAGGCGATTTTGACACTGATGCTTTCATTGATGATATAAAAAATAAGGAATGTCTTTGGAACTATAAAGTTGAGACATATAGTGACAAAATTGAAAAGAATAAGGCTTGGGCTCATATCTGTGAAATCTTCGACTTCTTCCACGTCTTTTTTACGTAGTAAAAGAACAAGCAATAGTGCTTCCTCTTCAAGGTCCATCACTACATTACACCATTTCGTTTCGAACATGCAGTCCCATACGGCAGCACAATTCAGTCCGTATCGACTGCAGATGGAGTCGATACGGACTGCTCCGAGCTGCCCAACCTGACTTCGCTTGAAGTTGACTTGAGCAGCAGTTATGAGGTCGACAGCGACCGCATATTGCGGTCCGTCTATTTCCAGCCTAAACTCTATGATTGAGCGCTGTTTCTTTCTCTGTAAAAGAACTTCATAAATCAATATTTTTTTTTTTTTTGGGGAAATTATATCTATTTCCAGCCTGCTATCAATCTGAATTCTTGTAAGGTGAATAAACCAATAATCAAAAAATTGTTTACAACACATTTTCTAAAAACATCCCAAGAGTTTTCTATTGGATTGCCATTTGACTGGCCATTTCATTCTTTCTATATCAACTTTATCAATTCAATTGTTTGCGATGTTTCCTCCATGGGAACGAGAATCCAATTGAGCCCTTTCTACTGCTACATATGGAAGAACAATAATCTGCAGAGCTATAAGAGCTCCATGGTGTATGAAGTAAAAATCTGTTCACTCTACAGTACTTATCTAGGCCCATAACATTATGTGAGCTATTGCGTGAGCCAAATATTATCATAAGGAATGGACTTTCTCAGTTGCTTTCAATTTACATTTAAGACTAACCCAATGCCCTTCGGACATATAAACTAGACGTATGCAAACAGTTTTATATTTTTTGCATTGATAGTCGCTTACCAGTGGTGCAGCAGGCTTGTTCTGAATTTGGGATCCATCCAGATTACGATTTCGCCTTGCCAACTGCTACATATATCAATATTCTCATGGTGTTTTTAATTTTGGCCAATCCTGTCCTTGCCCTTCTTGATAACTTCCAGTTTCCAAGAAATAATTTTAAGGTAATGAAATAACGCTTTGGTACACAACAAGTACTTCAACAACATTTTGCAGTCTTTTTTCACTTTGAAATGAATGTATTTGCAAATCTTCCACACTAATGACAGAGGTGAACTTATGGGTGGTGATTGAAAAGTTTGTATAATATTCATATCTTCCAGCAGCGATCAATTGAACGTTTGAGTAAATATATTAACAGACATCCGCAAACATTTGTAGGTATTATTTTAACTGGCACTGCTCTCTATTATTAATTATATGAAATATCCATTCATTGTTTTGAACAGTGTAACTAAGTGAAACATGCTATTAATTAAGATGCATACTATTTTTGAGATGTTCTAATTTTGTGAATTATATATTGTAGTTTGACTAATGTGATATTAACGTAATTTAGGTGACAATTTTTGACCTAAAGTAAAGCAATTTGCATGGAAGTCTTTGTATGGATATTATTACATCAACAATATTGCAATGCAAAAATATATGCCTATAAATGCGTTTCTTGCATGCCAACCTAAAAAACCTACTGCACCTCCTTAAGATAACTGTGCTTAATTATTACCTACTTAAAACCAAGGCCTGGTGACTGTCGCGTATTTAGCACGTGATACTTTGCGAGTAGTCATAACACAGAGAGTAGAGGGACCACCAATAGGATGATATTTCGGCCAAAGAGGCCCTACGTGAATTATTTCATTTAATGCTTTAATTTTGTAAAGTAACATCGAAGAAAAATACGTAGTGTTTTTAATATTTCTTTTCAAAATAGAATTTATTGAGCGATTGGTTGTCAAAAATTATGTAATGGAACATAGCAGACAATACCATTTATTCGACTCTGTTTAACCTTCCTTTAAAATTAAGACTATATGATGAAAATAATAGCAATTCAGTTACAATTACTCCTAAAATTTTAACAAAGTATTAATTTTTAAGATAGTTCAGTGTAAATCTTAAACATTTGTTTGTTTTATTTTCACATTGAAAATGGATTTACATCAAGTAAAGACCAACTCAATCCAAGATAGGCAATTTTATTTTTACGAATTTTAAGAAAACCTTTATACCGTCGTATAGAGAGTTGTAAAATGAGTACCTATTTCACATGATGTTAATGTTAATTTCTTGCGTCTACTCGATAGAAATACGAAAGTTTGGTGGTTAGAGAAATTTGTTGAGAAATTTCTCTGAAATGCTAATACCCACATCATAGATAAAATAATGTACACTATACCAGTATAATCTTCATCAGTACTGTGTAGCTTGGAAAGGGTGTATTGCCTGAATAATCTGTGTTGTATAAATTTTACCCTTAAAAATCAGAAACACGTATCTGCACTTGCACCACACCTAGAAGTTTCTAATAATTTATTATTCAATTTAGGTACATGTTTATCCTTTATTATCTTTTTATGTTTTTTTTTACTTGTGTGTCATTTAGTGCATAGGTAAGCATTGTCTGCCATGTAGTGACGTTGGTTATTGTCCGCAATAAATTAAGGATCTTCTGCCAGACACAACAAATGGCTGCCTCTCTCTTATTTGTATTATTAGATTACTATGTCATCTAATGAGGTCAATAAGTCAAGATGATACTTTTGATTTGTTTTATACGTTTCATTAATATATAAAAAAAAATTAATTTTTACTAACATGCCTGACTGAAAATATGACATTACCAACTACAGTTGGAGAACACTATGGACTTGGGGTTTTTGTATTTTGGTATTCTTAAGACTAAGGCATTATATTACAAATATTATCTTATCCACTCACACTTTCGTAGCATTGCCGTACTGATGAAGACTAAAAAGTTAATTTTTAACATAGAGATTGCCGGCTTATTTTCTCTATGGTTGGATACTTTTGGTTCATTTAATGCATAAGTTGGCATTGACTATGTGGTGAAGTTGATTCCAGTCCCCAATAACTTTAGCATCTTCTGAAAAAAGTTGCAATGATAATCTTCCTATTTTTATTATTAGTTTATTATGCTTAAGACATAGTGGAAAAAAATAAAAGAACAAGGACTACAAATGACGACATGTATAGAGAGCAGGGGAAAGTGTAAATAATAATTCGATGATGGAACGAAGACCATGTAATAAAAAGAGAAGAGGAAGACTATGATAGACCGAGATCTCGGTAGGTGATAATAATTTGAAGGAATGGACTGATCTACTCCGTAAACAAAATATCAAGACTTTGTTTATGAGGGAAATGGGAATTATTGTTATTATTATTTCACAGAAAACTTTATATGATAGAAAAGTTTGAGCATGGCAAGAATTCTAATATTTCTTAATGAAAATGACTTTATAATACGTCATTAGAGAGAAAATGTTAAAAAATAATTTTGCCTTATAAGAATAAACTACACTTCAAAAAAATTCATTTAAATATGTTGTTCAAAATATTAAAATGTGCACAAATCCGAGTTTGTACAAAAAAACTGAAAAAATAATATTCATTGTTGTAGAAGGATAATATTAGTAATTTAACTGCTATCTGCGTAACAATAGTTCTGTGGTTCTTACATGGACTGTCACTTTAATAATAATTTTATGTGATTTTTACGTAATAGTATATTATGCAATGAGCATTTAATGATAGCTATTAAGACACGAGTAAAAGAATTACAATACGAGGCGAAGCCGAGTATTGTAATGAATACGAGTGTCTTAATAGCCATTAAATGCGAGTTGCATACACTATTTTTTCTACGACCCCATAATAAAACATATTTTTTGAACAATCCATTTCATAAATTGAGGTTAAAATTTTCCGTACATTTTTGTGAATTTGGCTGGTAATAAATTGTTCGTGGCTACTAAGGCTTGTTCCATAATTTCTGGTGGAGTCAATTATTACATTTCACTGTCATTATCCCTCATTTTTACCGTTTATATTTTCAAAAAAGCACAAATTTTAAGTACTTACTTGTAAATTGCAGAGAACTGTCACATTTATTTAATTTGTATATCTGTCAGATATGCAGTCGCCATATTGAATATTGTTTGAATATTGAAATGTCGCATTCCTATTGGATATAAACTTGTATCGTAATGAAAAATCTGTATTCCTATTGGATATAAACTTGTAACATAATGAAAATCTGTATCGTAATGAACATCATTATAGTACAGGTTCGGCATATCTAATAATACAATTAAAGTATGGGAGTAGAAAAAATATTTTATTTACAACCATACGCATAATGTTGGCATTTCTGACTTTTAAAAAGTTGGGAAGTGTGACTTTGTTCACGTTGACTTCCCGCCCTCTTATTACTGCCCTCATTTACTTCCCGCCTTCTATTACTGCGCTCGTTTCTTAACCTCAATGTCAATCACAAAACTGTCACCTCGATATGTCAAAACTTTAACGGAATTTTTATCACAAATAATTATTAATTGTATGGTTGTAAATAAAATTAATTGTTACACTAGAATTATTGGAAGCTTGAATCCATGTAGATAGGCCGCCCTGCTATTGCTGATATTATGAAATAGTGATTTATTGTCCTACATTCGATCCAAGATATCTGGATTGCTACGGTAGGACAGTTTCCCTCAGTTCAAGTGGAGTGCAGTCCTTGAAGGCTTTACTACTCAACATTTTTTTTATAATCTATTCACCGAAAAAAACTGACGTATATTTATTTGATGTTTAAGCTAGAACAACACAAATCTGACAACTCAATATGTCAAAACCTTTACCGGAATTTTTATCACAAATAAATATAATAATTATAATTATGGTTGTAAATAAAATAGTATACAAACCTCGGTGAAAAGTTTCATTCCTGTCTCGAGATAAAGTTAACCTCGACGCTTCGCGTCTCGGTTAACTACTTAATCTCTCAACAGCAATGAAACACTTTCCACCTCGGTATGTAATATACTATTACGTTTTATATCAAATTTTTAGGGACAAAATAAATGGAATTAAACAGAAATCACATAGTATTTCAATAAAGCGGTTTTTATATGATATACAGTAAATACACACCAGACATTCCTTTCGTGATTATAGAGTCTTCCAAGAAATTCTAAAATTTAGGTTAACTAAAGACAACCAACAACAATTTTATCTTTTGCACATTCAATACCATTTGTAAAAAATCTTGCTTCATCAGTAATCAAAATATTTTTTTTAAATGATTTGTGCCTTTGAATTTCACCTTGAATATCCAACGACAATTCAAATCTATTTCTGTAGCCCCGTTTTTGGAAACTTTGAATATATAATGACTTATAAGGATGATATTTATTGCTAAGCAAAACTTTGCTAACGGACGATTTTTCATATTCAAATTACTTGCAAGTTTTACTAACAGAAATGTTGAAAATTTCAATTAAACTTTGCATAACACGTAAACAAATTTCAAACATACCACATATTTTTCTCCTACTCGCCTGTAATGCATTTCCAAACTACCACTAACTCTACTAAACAGATTTAATATTCTTGACACGTTTGGTTAGTAATCATTTTGTTAGGACATCTTTTATTGAAAATATCAGCGTCTGCTCTGTATGTTTTATAATAATCGCACCAGGTGAGAATTAACTCAGTTCTATTTTGCAAAGAAAATCATTTGACCCATAGTTGGTATTTACTTAATAAATTACTACTTTAAAATAACTAAATTATTAAAGAGACAATCCAAATGATAATCACAAGATTACTACCTATCACGTAGATAGCAGCCAATAGTATATTATTCAACGAATTTGCGTGGATAATTTATTACATGAGGATGAATGTTTTGATTATTACATGATGATTGTGTGTGTATTGGTTCCTGTGAAAAAGGTATTAAAAAATATTATTCAGTACCTTTCTATCCAATCAAAAACTATTTGCCAAGACAATATTTAATAATGAAGTATTGTAAAATACTAATATAGGTATAATTTTTACATATATTGTTTGACATTAGTACATAACAGCTATTTATGTACCAAGTCAGTAAAGTGATCCTTTATTGAACGAGTCTGGTTTATGAGACAAGCGAGCGAGGCGAATAAAAGACGAGTTCGATAAAGGCAGTTTATTGACGTGGTGCATACAAAATTTTATCGCGAACCGCAAAAATTCGTAATTTAAAAAATAAAGGTATAATGACTTATGACATTTCATGACAGCGACAAACGATTTATGTTTAATGTCATACAATCATGTCTGTGTTGACAGATATTAGCGGCAGTAACGTACCGCTCGATCATTTAAATTCTAAATTAGAGCAGGCTGTGAAATTTAAATTAAGTTGGTATATAAGTACTAATTTACAATTTGAATTGTCAAAGTGACGTTTCAAAATGTTAATTAATCAATAATTGACATTCTGGACAACCTAATAAAAAAAATCCCGCCTGCTATAATTCAGAATTTAAGTGATCGCGTGGTACTTTATTGTATAGTACGATAAAGTGTTTGGCTACCTCCGTAAAACGCTATGGTAACATTGTTTTATTGACGGTTGGCGATAATAGTTATTTATGTACCAAGTCAGTAAAGTGATCCTTTATCGTACAAGTCTGATTATGAGCAAAGCGAGTGAAGTGACCGAGGCGAGTAACAGACGAGTTCGATAAAGGCATATTACTGACGTGGTGCATACAAAATTTTAATGCCAACCGCAAAAATTTGTAATTTAAAAAATAGTGATATAATGACTTATGACATTTTATGACAGCGACAAATGATTTATGTTTAATGTCATACAATCATGGCTATGTTGACAGATATTAGCGGCAGGTAAAGTGTTTTATTTTACAGTACGGTAAAGTGTTTGTTTACTTCCGTAAAACACCACGGTAATGCAGCGCTTTATTGACAGTTGGTGATAAAAGTTATTACGTATTTGCTATTTTTTATTCGTCCATATGAATAAATTGTAATTTTTTCAGTTGTTTTAATACAAATTCGTATGTCTGCACATTTTAAACTTTGAAATAACATAGCTAAATATATATTTATAATATCTTAAAAAATAAGTGTAGTTTATTCTTATGGCAATTCTTTTTGAATTTTCATTCTAATCAATTTCTTTCCTATAAAGTTATCTATGACATTAATACTAAAACATTTCTCACTTGCCTCATACTTACATGGACACATTGTATAGTGCTTTGTGATATATATCTGCACTTATTTTTTTTTTTTAATGACTAATTAATTTTTGTACGTATATTCTGAATTCAATATAGCCTATTTTTCAATTGTAGTTTTACTTTATTTTTAGAAATCCTTTGGAGCACTTTGTTTAATGAATAACATTCGATTTATTTTGCAAGATATGTGTGAATTTTAACACTATATATAGATACTTTGATGGTTTGTGAAAAACTCTATTCTAGTATCTTTTTGATGAATCTAATGAATATATTTAATTCATTTTAGATAAAAATATATTAATTACTAAAATATTATTTAAAAAATATCAAAGAAAGCATATATTTTGGATAAGTAACTATGTAGTACCTACTATACTTAAATTCAAAATTTGCCGCTATTTAATTTAGTACATGAAAGCGCCAAGAGATGAGCCTAAAACGCGTTAAGTATATAGTACTTAGTTACCTATCTACTCTATATAAATTATCAATACTGTTAAACATTGCTATATAAAGGGCTTTAAATAGTACAATAAGTAAAATCTTTTATATAATTCTTCTACAAAGTCAATATCATGAGATTATATTTGACAAACAGGAAGGACCATCACTCTTTTAAAACAAAAAAAATTCAGTAGTATTTAATGTAATTGCCAGAGTAATGCATTACTGCCCACTTCTATCTGTAAGCATATTAAGTATAATATTTAGGCATTACCATTAAATTACTCTAATGTAAATATCACCATAATTTATATTCTGATATTCCATCTACGTATGAACAATATAAATACAATATTATGGCTTTAACATTACCATTACGCTCATATTTACATTGTAACATTAACATCGTAGTGAAATAGGTGCTCCCCAATGCGCTTGAATTATAATGCTATATTATCCAATATTTAAAAGTGAAGTGAAATTAACGGCAAATAACATAAAATCTTGACAATCAATTTCGATCTTATGGCCGTTTTAAATTTAAAATTTAACCCAGTTTTTATTAAAGAAACGCAACGTTTTTTTGTTATATCTCATGGGAATCGTATTTTCTTCTAGTACGTCAGATCTCCACGGTATATGCGAACCTTAGGGGGATACCTGTACGTGGACTAAAATCAATGTGAATATACATCTTTTCACGAGAACATTTCCCATTATCACTTTCCAGCTTTACACTTTCTTGAACAATAACGAAGGTCTGTTGATTTTCAAAGTAGCAGCATCCGAGAGATCAAACTTCACACGCGTTACCTCTGTCTTTTAAAACAAGAACGAAAAAAGCGTGTACGTCCTCTTCCGAGTCATCGTAATCAAGAGATAAATGTTTCGTAGCTTCGTCAAAGTGATCCGCGTGTGTTTTTCTATAGTTGTGAGTGTATAGTGTCTTTTTGTATATAGATATGTATGTAGTGTGAGTGTAAATGTGAATCCACCTCTCACCTTTGCGAACGTTCCACAACCCCCATTCCCACACCGGAATCCTCGCTAGGCGAACGATAATCGTCTTCGTTATACGCAACGTGCCCGGAATCGACAACGCCCGTTCCGTAATCCTGAAATCACCATATCCTTCTGTCAAACTTAATGCTCGAGCAGTTCTTTCTCTTTCGCCTTTCGCTATTATGCCGCGTTCTTTCAAGAGGTTTCGCGTCTCCTCTCGAGTCGATCGAGTGGCTTCTTATGCCGACACGAATATATGTATTATAACCGCAAAAGATCGTGTTCGACGATATCGAAAAGGGAGCAAAGCGGGCTCTCAAACGATGCGCACAAACACGTGTGTGTGTATTGGCTCCTGTGAAAAAACACGGCATAACGGCCGAGGGAAAAAACTGCACCTGTTACGTCTTCCTTTCAAGTGTCTAAGACTAGTATTATAACATGTACTTTTTACGAGAAAAGTTAAAGACTCTCGCAATATTTATACCGCGTATATATTAATGTTCGAAAAGTAGGTCGCAGATAACGATAACTTTATAACTAAATAACCAAACGTTTGTATGAAAATATATTGGAATTTTAATAAACATAAATTATCACAACACAAGCATGACTATTTAAAGTATCCCTAGTAACACACTTCGTTGGCTGACGGTCGGCTCAACGTTAAACCAACCCTAAAACTAGTATCATAACGTGTCATGATAAGAGCAACATTGAAGAATCTTGGAATATTTATACCGTGTTTTCATAAGTTTTCGAATATTACGTCACAGATGCAATGTTGGTAGACAATATCGAATATTGATAATTCTAGGGATAAATATCCAAAGATTTGTACGAAAATATATTGACATTTTAATAAACATAAACTGGTCTGCGACGTATTTGAGGCCATGGTTGTGCTAAGTGACTTGTTATCATTTTTGCATGCTGAATTCAGAACAGTGTGCAATTTTGCTCGATCAGGTCACGTTTTCATTCTATCGTAAAAAAATAGTATGAATTTATTAAAAACAGAAATTTAATAAAGGAAATTTTGAAATTATTGGTAACGCCACGCGAACTGTGTGCTATGAGCAATTGGTTTTATTCTCTCGGTGCACACAATACGGTTTCAGTCATTCTTAAGCTAAAGAAAAACACGAAAACACCTTCACCACTCTAAAGCACTAAAAGGCTAAATACGTATCTCGACAACTAAGTTGTCATCATCAGTACCACTGACTAAAAATCGCTTTGTCTACACAGAAATTAAATATCAGTATAGCAAGCTGTGTAAACAACGCGATTTTTAGTCAGTGCTACTGGAGATAAGAGCTTAGTTGTCGAAATACGTATTTAGCTTTTCTGTGCTTCAGTGTGGTGAAGGTGTTTTAGTGTTTTTGTTTAGTATCAAGCCACAGACTTCAAGTTTAGTTTCCGTTCTTAAGCTATCCGAGCGGTAATACATGTATTTTGATTTGAGTGCAAACGTTAGTATTTTCATAATGAACAGAGAAAATGTAAAAATCACCCAGACATGTTTTGTTTAATATGTGGACAAATTACTTTACCTAATCGTAAATCAAACATCACGAGGTTTGTAAAAATAATGTACCTAGCCTACTTTGGAATCAAATTCGTTGATCATGACAAGAAAGATTGCGACATTGGAACGCCAAAAAACACAAAGGCCACCTTTTGGTATACCGATGACTTGGCGGGAAGAGAAAGAGGTTATAAAATTTCATTTTATTGCTAAATAAAATTTCTAGAATTTACTTTTTAGGAATAAATAGAAACAATCGCCAATATGTCAAGTGTCCCGACGTGTTATCTGCATTAAAGCCTGTAGTCATGGTCCAGAAGCTCCAATTCCAGAACCACCAAAACATACACAGACTTGGCTTCAGAATCTGATGATGAGCACACAGATGATTAAATTGCTTTTGAGGGCGGCGTTGGAACAAATGAACCGATACCGGGCGAATTAAATGATCTGACGAGACACATGTCTACCAAAGGAGTCCACACGATTACTAGGATCTCGTCTTCGTGAAAATAATTTATTAGCTCTGGCAACAACATTCTAATGCTACCGTGATCGAAAGGCAGACTTCCGAATATTTTTTGAAAAAGATAAAAATACAGCACTAGTTTACTGCAACAATATCAAGGGTCTCATTGAGAATTTAGGCTTAAGATATGATGATGGAGGGTTTTTTATTGATTCATCCAGCAAAAGCTTAAAGACAGTTCTCTTGTTTAATAGTATCAAAGTTTTCTTCTGTTCCAGTGGGTTATTCAGTACAAATAACTGAAATTTGTGATGATATGGAACGTTTACTAACAGCTCTGAAATATCGAGATCACAACTGGAATATATGTGGAGATCTAAAGGTATGTAATCTGTACGTATCCTTAAAGGATGTTTTATTCTAAAAATTGCTTTAGCTTATTTCTGTGGCCTTCGTCAATTTTAAAATCCTCTTTTTTATTTTCAGGTTATATCTTTATTGTTTGGCTTACAAGCCGGCTTTACCAAATACCCATGCTTTATGTGTCTACGGGGCAGCCAAGTTGATAAAGAACACTATATAAAACGTTAGTGTTTTAGCACACGCTTAATGGACCCAAAGAAAGTACTGCTGCCCCCACTACATATCAAACTAGGCTCTCAACAAAGGAAGTCGTGCTTTTACTTTTCATAGTCGAAAATTCCCAAACATCAGTAATGCCAAAATGAAAGCTAGGAATTTTTGACGGTCCTCAAATCCGAGAACTGATGAAGAACCAGTTTGACCAGAATATGAAAGGTAATGAAAAATTGCATGGTTAACTTTTAAATAAATTGTTCAAAACTTTTTAGGAAACTACCGAAGTCAAGAGTATCAACCAATGGTCGAAGACCTGCTACAAAGCTTTCGTCTCTTGGTGCACGCATGTCTGTAAAAATGCATTTCTTAGGATTGCACTTGGATTATTTTCCATAAAACTCAGGGGATTTTAAAAGAGCAAGGCGAACGCTTACACCAAGATATTCGTGTAATAGAAGAGAGATATCAGGGCCAGTGTGACGTAAATATTCTGGCAGACTACAGCAGTGTTATATCATTATAACCTCACTTTAAATAAATACATTTTTAATTAGTGTTTGTTAAATTAAATTTGTACGAAATATTTAGTGCTATAGAGTTCAGCTTCTAATCTTTTCAAAATATACGCATAGCAAAAAAACTTGATCTGATATAAAAAAATAAGCTACATTTTTGAAATCAGCACATACCATTTCCTCAGAAACAGTTACAAAACTTTGACCTCTGCCAAAAAAATTAAAACGCAGACTACCATAAAAGCATCATTCTTTAAAGTATCCCTAGTAGCACACTTCGTTGGTTGATGGTCGGCTGAACGTAAAACCAATATTGCTAACTTGGTTGAATATCGATGGACCAATGTCGTATTAATTGTAATAATAATTAATTTAATTTAATAATTCAATTTAGAGAGGGAACAGTCGTGAAGTATATGTTGTATTTATAACGAAAATATATATTCAAATAATGTTTAAGGAGAATGTAAATATGATGTCGCCCTGCAAGATCACTGCAGTATTGTTCCTTGGTCAATGTTAGAAATGTGTGTGCACAGTATTATTACATTGTGATTTATTGTTGCAGACGCCGCAATAGTTCTTTCTTATAATATGGGAGTAGTGTCTAAAGTGTTTATGTATAATTATTACCAGTCTTTTGCTTGCTTTTCAATAGACTTGTATCACGATAATTCCAACATTTTGGCATATTCCTTTTCTTTGTCTAAGGAAATTAGTAGATCAACATTTCAATTTATTATATTTTCTTTATTGTTTTGCACGCAAGCTTCAAAATAAAGAATCTTGGGTTCAAATCCCGGCACATTCTTTCTCTGTGTTGCTATTCTGTTTAGCGATCTTATTAGCGCGTATCGTAAACTTAGGTAGCACCACATACACTCCTTTAATAATAAATTACGGTCGTTGAAGTTCTTTGTAAGTGACATGAAGCAGTTTAATTTGTAAATATTAGTGCACTAAAATTAAAATTATTCGTATCGTATTTTTGAAAATTTAATAAAGCTAATTTAATAAAACATAAATTGTATGCTGTACATAGAGGCGCCACACTTCTGCGAGTTATATTATTGAGGTATCACGTTAGGGGAAGGGAATTGTGTGGGAGTATTTTCGCACGTGTTTGTCTGTCTCTTAGTCAATTATTGTCGTTGTTGACTGAAACTTTTCCTTCCATCTTTCAGGCGATTTTTCAAATGGTTTTCTACTCTAAGATTTATTGTTTTTACAGATGTTTACCAGTTTATCGGGACTCATGCTATTTCATTCCATTTTTTCCATGTACTTGTAGGCGAATCAATGCCTGCAATGATTCTACACGCTTCTGTTCGCTTCTCTGTCGCATAACCAATTAACACGCAAGTTTCAATATTGCCGTGTTTTAAAAATATTTACATGTACTCCCATTAATTAAAAAAAAGCCATCTCAATAATATCATATCATTTGGAATAAAAAGTTATACACTTTTTCTAGAAACTATATTTGAAATATTTAACAAATTACAAGATATTGTAGTAAACTAAACAAAGTACATTTTTGTGAGATAATTTCTACATTATTTATATTTTTATTTACATATATTGTCACTTCAATTACAAAAGAAGAAATTCAATTGAAGACTATAACTCCAAATCACTTGGCAATTTGTTATAGACTCTAATGCACATACAATAAGAACTCGCTATGCATCGGAACACTCGTCACACCACCATATCTAGTTGTGTAGATATATTGATATCACTGTTTAGAACAAAACTAGTCTTATGTAGTCTTGCATATACTGCACTTTCATACGAAAATAATGACGGCAATGTGAATAATTTGTTACTCTAGAAAACTGGTCTGCACTAATATTATTCTTAATATTTTCTTTTGCAAAACGAATACACTGGTCGCGAATGACGATTGTCCCCAAAACATTTTACCGTAGCGGATAATCGATACAATCGAGGCATGATCAAATATGAGTATAATATCCCTCGAAACAGAATCTCTTACGCACCCTCCAGCCAAACCAGTGGAGACTCGTTATCAGCGCAGAAGGGATCAAAATACAATAAAATAGTCTTTTTACAATTCAACTTTACACCATGCATTCATAACAGAAGCAGACTCACTGCATCTACGCGACCGCTCCGACAGATTTTTGACGATACCGTAATCGATGTATCATCAACACATTGCACTACATTATTAATTGGAAGGCTGAGAGGAAGGTCATTGACGTAGAGTAAAAACAATAGAGTGGTCCCAGCACGGAACCGTGTGGGACTCCCTGTTTTATGGTCACTGAATCCGATAATAACTCATTTCCAGTGCCACCTGTCATCGCAAAAAGTTGACTTCTTCCGTGTAAATACGACATAATCCCTTGCAGCGCCGAGCCCTGGATTCCATAAAAGAATAATTTATTTAGTAAGATCCCGTGATGTATCCGATCAAATGCCTGGGATAGGTCAAAATAGATCTCTGCAACTTTATATTCGTTATCTATAGATTGATAAATGCTATTTAAAGCTGAATAAATCGCTTTATCTGGCGGTTTAGCCCCCGAAAAACCGAAATGATTCAGGCTAAGTAGGGGAGAAGGGGGACACTTTCAATTTGTCGGCTATAACTTCGCCAAAAAGTTTGTAGAAAATAGTAGAGGTGGTTCTGATTGTGTTATTTTACATACCTATTCAAATTCAAAGTTAACGGCGTTAGTATTAAAATACTTACGAGCATAAGTGGGTTTGGGCAAGAGCAAACAAATATTTAATAACGATGGAAATCAGTTATTAAGGTAAGTACAATGTATATTATAAGTTGTTATTGTGTGTGCGTTAACTATTGTTACTATTTTATGATACCGTATTACAGTGGCGGCTCGGGGTGGTTCACATAGGGAGTGCATAATTTCAAAATTAAAAAGTATAATACAAGAACGCTTACCCAATCTTTATAAGTTTCACCGACATACTGTTCCAGACAGGTACTGTTCATTGTACAGTTTGTTTTGAGGGAATAATAAATATAACACTACAGTTTGATTACATCTGACGATAAACGAAGTCCATTTTGCGTGTCTTTGACTTGCAGAACACTTCTATCACTTTTTCATTAAAATTTGGGAAATCATTTATAAATTCAATTAAAAACCGGTGCTGCTTCGATGTGATCTCTAAGCGATTTATCTAATTCTGCCGTAAAATTTATCAATTCCCGAAAAATGCCCTTGGTATTCGACGTTTGCCGTTCATCATGACCCCGAAGTGCCAGTTCAAACGCGCCACAAAATCTAATGCAATTTATTATTAAATTTAACACATGCCTATTTTTTGTTACCTGTTCATTGTGTTGTTGAACTGCTTTTCTATATGATGATCAAAAACATTCTGAATGTTATTTTTTCCTAACATTCTTAGACTAAATATATTTTTCAAATGCCCTTCGGAATTTTCATGTTTCGTAATTTTAGCACTAAGATGAATTAAGTCTTTTATTCCGTTCTTTGACCAAGACGGTTCACCACCAAACAAAAGACACGGAAAACAAAACAAAGTATTTTTAATTTCACACCCACAAATCCAGTCATTTTTCTGATAAATATTCATTTTGAATTTTCTTATAACGTCTTTACCTTTAAGAGATTGTTTATTTTCTAAACATAATTGAGGCATCGGCCGTTTAAGATTTTTTATTACGATTTTTTCATCATACGTTAACCGCGAAAACGTGTTATTCTGTATCGCAGACACGAAATTCATCTTACAACAGCGTTGAGCAGACGGGAATCTTGCTGACATGCTATGTATTATACGATATGGAACTAGAACAAAATACAGTTCTCCCCACCTTCAATGTAATGTTTAATGGCTTAACGCAGCAACAGTAGCGCTTTGCTCATGGGTATGTTTCTCTCGGTGGAAGGGGTCTTTACATCCGTGCGCTGTTAGTCGTCATTATATCTGTGACGACGATCGGTGCATGTAGGTTGTTTCGCGTGCCGTACATGCCACGTTCCTGGTCAATAACTATGAATACGTAATAAATAAATACTTTCACAGTTAATCGCCGCTTGGTTTGTTTTGTTTCAAAATTCCAGGGGGTGCAATTGCTCACTTGCTCTCATTAAAGAGCCGCCACTCCGTATTATTGTTTTATCGATAAGATTCACTGCTTTCTTTACAAATCTGTTTTAACCTCAAATTACGACATGGGTCACTTGTGGACACATAAACAAGGGGCGCATGTGGACTGTCCACATGCGCCCCGTACAGAAAGTATTTGTACTCACAAAAGTATCTTTGGTTTTAGAATGGTGCGAACATATAAGCGCAAGACTGAACGAGCGGATATTAATGAAAATAATGTTTCTGAAGCAATTGGCGAAGTACATAATGGGATGTCAATTCGTGTCGCAGCAGCGAAGTTTAATTTATAGAAATCTATGCTGCACAAACGTTTGAAAAAATTTAATAGAGTCGAAGGTGATTTGATTGTAGAAACTGATGCAGAGAACTTACCGAAAAAATCGAAATATGCTAGTAATCAAGTTTTTTCAATGCAAGAAGAAAAACAATTGAACAATTATTTACTTAAATGTTCTTCTATTCACTATGGACTAACATTACGCCAAAGAAGAGCACTGGCATATGAATACGCATCCAAATTAGGAAAAAAATAAATGGGATGTTGAAAAACAAGCAGGTATTGACTGGATAAAGGGGTATATAAAAAGAAACATAAATATTTCTCTGAGAAAACCTGAGAATACAAGCTTGGCACGAGCTACATCTTTTAATAAAGAAAACGTTAGTGTATTTTTCCAAAATTTGAATCATGTTTTAAGATCATATAATTTTGAACCAAGTCGAATATTAAATTTGGATGAGACGGGTATTACTACGGTGCTACCAAGGGTATTAGCAACTAAAGGAAAAAAGCAAGTTGTGCAGATTGTATCAGCGGAACGTGATCAACTAGTAACCTTCATTGGTATAGTTACTGCAACCGGGAATGCTCTCCCCCCATTATATGTTTTTCCTAGAGTTCACTCTAAGGATCATTTTGTAAACGGAGGACCGACTGGGGCAGTTGCTTTAGCTCATAAAAGCGGTTGGATGACCGCACAATTATTTGTGAATGTTTTACAACATATCAAGCAACATACATTACCAACAAAGGAGAATCCAATTTTAATACTTCTTGACAATCATGAGTCACACATCTCGCTTGAATTAAACTTTTTGTAAAGAAAATGCCATAACTTTGCTCTCTTTCCCCCCACACTTTTCCCACAAACTCCAACCGTTAGACGTTGGGGTTTATGCGCCTTTCAAATCTATGAAGAGAGTATCGTTCAATAACCACATGATTACACACCCAGGCAAACAAATAACAATTTCCGACATCCCAACTTTATCTAAACAACCATTTCTGGCAGCTTTTACGCCAAATAATATAACAAAATCATTTGAGAAGTGCGGTATATGGCCCCTATATGAGTTAATATTTAATGAGGCTGATTTCCAATGCTCCTATATAACGGATAGACCTCCACCAGTATCAGATATTAATGAAGATCTCGCAGTGGCAAGTACATCAGCTGTTACTGTTGACAATATACCAACTAAATTACTAGTAACCGTAACACCAGAAAATGTTAGACCATTACCAAAAGGTCCTTCTCGAAAAAATGTGGTAGAAAACAAGGCAAGTCCTGCATTTTTACTAGCACACCTGAGTTTGAGAAGATCAAAGAAAAGAAATCGTTCAAACCAGGAAAAACAAAACAAGACACTGTTAAGAAAACCCTAGTTCAAAGAAATGATCCGACTAGTTCATCAGAGGAGGAAGATTTGTTGGAACCGACAGATGAAGTAATGAACGTGGGTGATGGAATTTTCGCAGAAAAGGGAATCACAGCTGGAGACTTTGTATTGGTCAAATTTGCAACCAAGAAGCAAATTATTTATTATGTTGGCCAGGTAATAGAAGTGTATGAAGATGGAAATGAATTTCAGATTGAATTTATACGACGACAGTTATCATCGTGGAATTTTTCGTTCCCTTTAATCAAAGACAGCAGTGTAATTACTAGAGAAGATATCATTGTAAAGTTACCTAAGCCCTTAAACTACAAGGTACCGCGATAACATCTTCCTTTATTGAATTCGGAGTCTCACTGGAAGCTTACAACGTACTGTAATTCATGTATAATTATTGTATTTTACTCCTGCTAATGTTATTTTAAAAATACACAGTTACTTTTCTAATATTTACTATTGTCCACTTCTGCCCCTTCTGCTGTCCACATGTATCCACTATTGGGGCACAAGTTGACAGTTACTATCTTCTAAATAATGCTGCAAAAATTCAAGATTTACTGATACTGAGCTTTCAATTTTTTCATTACGTGTTACAGGCATTATGCTAGTTATGATTATTAGTTGAAAATAATAATTATTTTGGAAATAAAAAAATTCTACCGATCTGAAAAAACTTGTCCACATGTGCCCCCCTCTCCCCTATCAATGATGATTTCAGATATCTCTGTAATCTACCAAACATTACAATTTCAAATATCTTGCTAGAAACAGAAAGCGAGGATACCGGTCTATAATTGTTAATGCCATGCCTGCCTCCTTTTGTTTTTGTATACTGGAAGAACTTTCGCCCTTTTTAACATCTCAGGAAAAGCATCCGCCACAAACGACTGGTTAAACAAAAAGGTCAATGGATAGGCTATTTCCTTGAGGATATGCCTTAAGATATTGCATGGCAAGATAATGGCCTTCACGATGAGGCCATTATTACATCAGACACCTGCTCAGCACTAGCTGGATCCAAAAAAATCGAGTAAAATTATGAAACGAAAAGAGTTTCACTGTCAAACATCGATAACTCTTGACAAATCGTACCAACTCTGCTAAAGTGATTATTAAATAAATGTTCCAACACACCCGGCTCATCAGTTTATTCACCATCAACTTCAATGACTGTAGTATACCTCAAGAGAGAATTGCTTTCTCCACGTATTATGTTCCAAGCACTATTGCAGCGGTAGATCTTGAACGGTCGTTTTCAATGTATGAATGTATTGACCGTGACAGACATTTATTTTCACCTGAACATATGAATCAATTAATGGTGATTTACTTTTATTTGAATTTTTAACGTGAACAGTAAACAGTCAGCATGTATATGTTTTATAAATCCTGCAATATTACTTCTGGAGAAGATGTATTTACTGTTATTTGGAAACTATGTACTTGTTTCTTGTATTTTAATTCATATATTGAAAAATATCAAATCCGAATTCATGATGTCCTCAATGCATCCCTGACATTGACATATGATTCCTACTCATAATATTCGACTAGGGCAGAGGTGACAATTCAAATATTCTTTGTATGTATAGGAGGTGTTTCAAACATTGTATGCATGAGATATTCTATAATTAAGAAAGTTATCACACAGTGGCAATTCTTATCTCAAAGAGTGTAAAAATTGACAATGTTCGCCAATATAACGAGTGTCAATTAATGTGAAAGCGGTTATTGGTTCGATATAAAGTAGCAAAATATTTTTTAGCACATGCGTAGAACGTTCCAAGCATTCTAATAATCAAAGCTTCAATTTTTTTCGAATTACTGTATTCGAAGGAGTTACTAATTTTTAAAACAGGATCGTGTTACTGACAAGCGGTAATACATTACAACACCGAGTAATATTTCTTCTCGTGGACATATAAGAAAATTTATTGCAAAAGCACTGGTATTTATAGCTTTATTCAGTTTAAAATTCATACTTTTCCCTTAATATTTCGTTTGGGATGTCGTACGATTACAGCCATTATTATTACGGAAGGCGCTAACACAATAAGAGGACTGTGAAAATCGCTTACGAATTCAAACATTTCACCCAACGTTTATGTATATGAGAAATAATACATTCGAAAACTGGTGGTTAGGAGGTGGGGGGGGGGGGACTAGGGTACGGAAACAATTTACTGTTAAAGCGTGTTTGTTATATGAACAAACGTAAAATTCCGAATAATTCGGTGGATTATAGGAATTTCATTCTCTTCACGAAATAATCACCGAGTTTCCGGTACCTATAATAAATATGCACGTTTGAGCGGGGACCACGCCAAGAATTGAATCAGTAATTTTATGTTGCATGTAGAAATTGATATCGGTACAAATGAAGCAATTATTTTCAAGACGGATTGAGTTATTGAATTAGATATAGTTCTATTCCTGTTAATCAGAAGTAATTTAATAGTTAGAGAGTGAGTCAGGAAGAGAGTACCAAATTTCAGAAATGTTTTCGATAAAAGAAAGGAAAAGTGGCAGGGGTATTAGGTTGTTGACACAATTTTATTTCTGAAGCAGGGATATGAACTAATTTTTTTATTTAAGACACTTTTATTTTCATCATTGCCTTAATACCAGCAAGACAGATAAATAAATCCTGTAAACGGAGGACTTTAGCCGATTAATATGCTACTAGCTATTGAAAAAAATTGGAGAGGCTGGTTTATTTACAGATTTTTGGATACATTAATGATAACAAAATACTTTCGAGTTATCAGTGAGGATTTCGTAAAGGTCACAGTTGAAAGAGTGCATTAAAATATGTACTACAGGATTGGAAACTGTCGGTCACCAAATGGTTGAAGTGGTTATTAATTGCTGCTGGAAAAAATAGGCGAACGTGAAATCGAAGGAGCAGTGATCGAATGGCTGAAAAAGTATTTCAAAGAAAGGAGGCAACTAGTGAGGGGTGCAAAGTATGTGTCGGAGGGGAAAGAGATTACAATAGGAGTACCACAGGGACCACCACTGCTTTAACTTTCTGAGACCACTGCGTGTTAGCCTCTCGAATTTTGTAAGGATTTTGTCATGCCCAAATTCTTTGGTTTTGCTTGTGTATCGTCCCATCCAGAACATACGTACATTCTTCGGAAAAAAAGTATTCTTGTTAACACATTTGGATCATTATTTACTTTTTCCATCCAAAATTGGCAAAATTCCCTTCTTGGGAAGAAATCGGTTGGTAAAAATTTGTGAACATTTTTAATCTTATAAGATACTTTTCGGTCTTCAACGCTTTATGGCAGCTGCTTTTTGAAATTTGGAACTGATCGGCAAGCATATTTAAGCTTGTGAAGCCCTCGTTTTCAACCATCAACCTAATGTGAACCCACCAGACTTAGAAAACTCTTCATCGGAAAAAATGAGCTTTCATGATACTGATACGAATTTGGTTCGAATTTCTGATTTTTGAAGTTGAAGCATGAGATGAATCCACTGAAGAAGTCGTTTTTGAGGCAAGTAACGAAACCATGCCTTTGATTTTCAAACAACTGACCAATGTACAAGAAAAAATCGCTAACGCACTAAAGGCAACATCATATCTTCTTAAGTTAAAAAACAAAGACATTAGACTGGTTAGTAGTTAATTTTGTCATCCAAACAAAAAACGCTAAAAGTTGAACTCTTACAAATAGCATGTCGTATATATGGCAAGTGACAGCCGTTTAATGAACGGACAAGGCAAATTTAATCGAAGCAAACCTTTGATGCGATTTTGAGGATTAGTTTATGGATTGCCAGACGTCCCGGATATTTTCAAATTTAAATATAATCATGTTATCGATAAGCTTAATCCTACAGAAAATTCACCGTTTAGAAAGAAAAATAAAACATAATATGTACAATCACTTTATGTTTCTATCCACTCCAATGGCAGGTGAATAGAAGCATGCAACTATTAAAAAAATATTAGTAATTATAATTTCGAAAGACTCAGATGTTATAAACAAGTTACGGGGATCTAGACCCATAGTTTGAAACATTTAGAATCATATTTAGTATGATCCATTGCTTATAATAATACTGTGTATGTATAAAAGCGTTTGTATTCAACCCATTTTACGGTATTTAGTGGCCAGTCTTTGAAATAAACGATTCAATTGAAAATCTCTAGTGGGGCAATTGATGTACCTACAATAAAACGAGTATAATAGGGGCACGTGGTTTGTTAACTTGGGAATGTGTTTGTTGTCGCTTTTTTGTTTGTTAAATTAATTTCCAATTCTACTACTAATGATTTTTTGGCCTTCGGAAAGTTTACCTGAGAACAAAAATTCTACGATTTAGTAACGAAACAGCGATTGTAAATGACTCAACAAAGTGGTAAAAAACATAGTAAAAAACTATTACATTTGTATCACTATCAAAAAAATAATATTAACACCTCTTGTAGGTACCTACTTAAATAACGCAAACATTACTTTTATAGGACATTATGGAACACTCGGTATATGCACACAAGTTAATCCTGCATATAAGTATTACCACGTTATTAGTTTATTTATATTAAGTTAACTTCAAAATAATAACAGAATTGGATATAATCAAATAATTAACACCGACGTATTAACAATATATTAAATCCGAACACACGTCTTCTTGTTTCTTGTATTTAATAACATTGTACGTGTTACAAAGTTCTACAGTTTTCCCCTTGCCGCTACGACATCGTTAAAAGAGTTTTCGTGTATTTCATTTTGGGTTATTTTCCTTGCTGTTTTGTAGCAATATTTTGCAGCAAGCACCACATATATCTAACAATATTTCAACACGTTGTGAACACGTTTCTTTATTGTCCGAGTTTGTTTTACTTTACTATACGGTACCTACGCATAATGTATGAAATATAAATGAGAAAATGTTATTTTCTTTCTTTTATAAGAAAATTGAATGAATATGAACTACTTACGTCGTAAGAGGGCATAAACAGGGAGTGGTTGTTTTCCGGAATTGGTACTCCTTTTCTCTGGAATGTATACAAAAAAAAATACATATTTATTTATACGAAATACGTAACAAAGATATTTCTAAACAAAAATAAATGAAGAGAAAAATATTGTGGAAAATGGGAATGGATTTTTGTCTAGTTTTCCATTCCGTTTCTCTATGTTAAGAATGTATATTAAAAGCTAATACGATGATATTTGTTGTACACAGATTACATTTGAATGAAAAAAAGAGGTATTATTAAAAATGTTAAGCTAAAAATACCCTGGAATGTCTGTAGTCGTGTTCACGGGGATCTCGTCTTCTTGGAAGATCAACTTCGCTCCTATAAACTAGTTCATCGAAGCGCATACGATCTTCTATGGCAACTATTTCTCTTATTTCAGTCATTAATGTATACTGGAAAAATAAAAGAAAAAATGTTAAATTAGTTGGTTGCCGCAAATTTACATACGGGGATTGTTTGGTAAATCTCTACGAGCTCCTATTACAGCATTTATTCAATGAAAATAATAATTGTTCTTTTATACGGTGATGTCATAAGATTCAGGCTATATACTAAATTAAATTCGTTAGGCTTTTAGGAACTTTTGTTTTCTAATTATTAATCATCATTTTCACTACCTAATATTAAACATTTTATGCATTCTCTTGTTACTTGCATCGATACTGATTCTGAGCGGAAATTAAAAGTAACAAAATTCCGTTGCGAATAAATTAGTAATCATTTATGGTGAAGTAAATTGACCTGACATTTTTAACAACACTGACACTAAATATTATTTAAATTTATTTTATAACATGTTGTTAAATTTAATTTTTCGGAATTGATTCACTACTACAGTGACTTTGTAATTATAAACACAGTGACGACAATAGAGAAAATAGCGTCCATTTTGTGTTACGTATCAAATGAGCATAATATCTTATAACGCCGTATATAAATAAAAGATACTTTTAAATTAAATGACAAAAAAGTGTTAATTAACGACAAAATTAGTAACACATGCTTTGTATATTAGCATAATTGGCAAAACCCCAAAGCGTGTATAATGTGGTAGTGATGCAGAATTAATATAACACATTAACTCCCTACAATCATACATAGATATATATTATGTCGATATACAATAAATTTGAATTACTCAAAAGAAAACGAAATCAGTTTATAATATATACAGAATGCCCCACCGAAAACGAAACAGATTGAATATTTCGAAGGAGAAAACTTTTTTTTGGAAAAACGCAAAAACATGTCGATTTTTGATCCAAGGGGGGCACCCTTCTATCATATCTTGTCATCATTGTCAAATACAGACTGTCAGCGTCTTTTGTAAACTAATAAGTTCGTAGTTTCTAATATTAGAACTCTGCGAGGTTTTTCAATTATTTAAATTTTTTTCAATTGTGCATTAAATTGCTAATAAAATTAGCTTTGAAATTATGTGTCACATTGTGGAATACGTAACCGGTTTTTCTTTTTCGCTAGAGGGCGCCAAAATCAAAAATAGCGCAACCAACAATCACTTTGCTGAATTCTCCGTACAATTACCTTTTCAATGATGTATCGTATTTAGTACTTTCCCTCTTTAAATTGTAATAGTTAGAGTTATGGAGGGGAGGGAAATGACGTGTCACAGTTGAAGATATGGGGTGTCCCCCTTGGATCAAAAATCGACGTGTTTTTGCGGTTTTTCAAAAAAGTTTTCTCCTTCAAGATATTCAATCTGTTTCGTTTTCGGTGGGACAGCTTGTATATAAATATGTATAGTTCTTGGTATTAGCGGCCTTTCTTCAGTATATAAACACACTCTTTAAAATATACGTAATAATAAACTCCATCTAGCGGTAAACCCAGAATCAACATAATGTGTGATCTTTCTTATGTCTTTAGACGCACACAGACCAAAAACTATTCATATTTTTATTATAAACGGCCATGACACATGTTTTATTATATATATATATATACATGTGAAACACACATATGTATATATATATACAGGGTGAGTCATTAGTAGCTGCTTATTCGATTGCTCTTTTGTGTTTTAAATAAAAGAGAAAACAATTAGTGAAAAATTCATGGTTGCTTGTTGCGCATATTGTAAAAATACTTTAAGCTCTGATGCACTTCCGGTTCCACGGGAAATGCACGAAACTTAATTTTTCTAAATGACTCACCTTATATATTTTTGGATTTGTAGTACCGCTTTAAATTGTCTGTTTAACAGTTTTTTTTTCAAAATTATTTTTTTTTGAAAATATTTGACCACAACACGTGTTCAGAAAAAAACATTTGCACATTGTTTTTCAAAGTAAAAATATCAATTTTGGTGGTGCTTGTAGCCAAGAAAATTCTGCATCATTTGGTATAAGTTGCACTCGACAATACCTCAAAAAAACTTTGTTTTTTCACAGCCTACTTCCTGAAATTTTCTCATACCAAAAACTTATTTCTTTAAATGTAACACCCAGTATTTTATTGTGGCATTTTGTTCCTTTCTTTTATTCTCTTTAATTTTTGTTTACAATTTTCTATACCTATCTTTTGCAATTTCTGAGATAATCACTATAGGAGCAATTAGCGGTCAATTAAAGAACTACGAGCGCTGTTGTTCTATGCACCAAAATATTCGTTCACCCAATGAAAGGCAGGAATGGGGCCCGACTTCCTTAGTCAACTTCCAAACAAAGTAAATGTTAAATCCAACTATCCCAAAAGTAATAATTTTACAGAATGAAGAGCATTGCATTTCAAATTTTTAATTCCGGCAATGTCCAGTTACAGTATTTCATTTTTTACACTGTTGGTTAACAACGAAATAAAATAAAGGTTATGTTTACTAACATATTTGAAGATGTCTTCAAAAAGTTTTGAAAATCCGTGCGTAGAAAGCAAAGATACTCTCCTCCATTATCATGTTCATCAAAGAAATAAGGTCCAATTACATATGTAACTACCCACTATTTCTCCCCACTCATTTAATGACCACCGATTTTGAAAGTTTGCAGGTGTAATAAAGTGAGAGTTTTTATGTGTTGTAATAACGAAAATTGTGACGATGAACGTATTCACTTTAATAGAAGGTGGCTTCGTCGGTGAACAACAAAAAGTTGAGAAAGCCAGGATAATTTATCTGCTGCCCATTGACAAAAATGTAAGCGATTCTGAAAATTTCTTTCATCTAACCTTGTGTATGAATATGCTACGGATGAATTATATATTTCCTAATTATTCTGAATTCTCAAATTTGACTTATATTTAACTGACGACTAATTTTCGTAGTACTAGTATGGGGGTGTTCGACTACAATCGCAAGTACCATAAACGTCTTATCCTCACCAGTTATTGATTTTTCCGCTCTTGTTTTCATATTCAGTACATTCTGTTCACTGAAACCATTCCTTTATACTTTCGAAGGTTTCTGGCTTCAGTTGACTTCTACCAGGGATCGCTGTGCATAAAATCTGGATGTTAGCAAAGAGTTTCTTTTAGATTCACCCAAAACGTCAATCATATCTATTACCTCTACATAAGAATAATTCATTTGGATGATAACTGATAGCCATGTTTTTATAAATTTGACATAAATGTTTATCGACCTTCTTTAACAGTTGACTCAGGCAGTCGGCCGTATTCCAGCCTTTAATGGACGAATATTTGGACGCTAATGCTCCTCTAGTGATTATATCAGAAATTACAAAAGATTGGACATTGTTAACAAAAAAAAAGAGAATAAAAGAGGGAACAAAATGCCGCAATAAAATACCAGGTGTTCCATTTAAAAAAAAATAAGTTTTTGGTATCTGAAAATTTCAGGAAGAGGGCTTTGAAAAGACATTTTTTTTGGAGATATTGTTGAGTGCAACTTATACCAAATGATGCAGAATTTTCTTGGCTACAAGCAAGTTAATGTTTTTACTTTTAAAAACAATGGAAAAATGTTTTCTGAACACGTGTTTTCGTCAAAAGTGTCCAAAAAAAATTAATAACTCAAAAACTAATGGCTTAATTTTGAAAAAAAAAATAGTTGAAAAGACAATTGAAAACAGTACTAGAAAATCCAAAAATATATAGAGTGCGTCGTTTAAAAAAATTAAATTTCATGTATTTCCGGAAGTTTGTCAGAGCATAAAGTATTTTTAGAATATGCGCCCCAAGCAACCATGAAACTCCCACCAATTGTTTTTTCTGTTATTTAAAACACAAAAGAGCAATCAAAGAAGCGTCTACTAATGACTCACCCTGTATATACATATATGAGCGAGTGATTTCTTAAACAAAGCGGCATTAATATAATAAACCACTAACATCGAGGACTAACTGTTACAATTAGTTTCTCCCTAGCTTGCTCATCAGTCCGATGTCTGATGTCTTTTCCTTGTAATTGCCGAAATGTATATTTATACAGACGGAAACGTTCTTTGCAAGTATGAAAGATAATCACTTATCTATCTCATTGAACAGAAGGAGACATTATAATTAACATTTTTTACCTTCTACCGACACGAGGCACGTACTGTAATCGAAGCGACGGAATACTGGACAATCTTTATTTCATTCAGAGGATAATAATTAATATTATATATACATAAAATGTCTTATTTCTGAGATATACGACGTATCCCAAAATTCGCAGAACACCTGGAAAAGAATCCATCGCCTTTAATTTCAAAGAAATTAATATTCAAAGTTAACACTTTAGATGTCATTTGTCTAAATTACTGTAAAACCTTTTAAAGATTGGTTTGATATGGTTAATGGGATAACAATTTTGAATAACTATAACCAGGTTTGTAATTAATCACTTTTCTAATTATACCATTTACAGAAAATCATTTTACGCTAATTTTACCTGAAAAAACATATGGCAACGTTGTTGTTTTACTTCATTATTCTCTCATATTCTCATGGATACGGGCAACTCTAATACCTTATCCATTATTAGGATAAATCAAACTGGTTGCCAAATTTTTTTTACAAAAAGGCCAATATCTTCTAGAATAAAAAATGTGGAGCTTTTTAAATATTTTTTCAGTGATTTTTTAGCGCTTCTTCAAACCGTAGTGTGGAGCTGTTCCACGAATTTTGGGACAAGTTGTATAAGTATAAGGAAATGTCTATAAAAGAAAGATAAAAGAACTGCTCACCTTTTCAGCAGTATTAAGTAATTCAGTCAAAACTTGTACGAAGGCATCTATGGTCATACGTCTAAATGAATATTCATCAGTATAATAACACAGTGTGGTAAATTCAGGTTTAGTTAACAAGCACCGAGCTTTTTCTTCAACCATTTGAAGGGCGGCTGTCCATTTTCTTGACGTTTGAGCGGCACGACTTCTAAAAAATTAATAATTGAAAATTTAATAAATATAATTAATAGATTTATTACAATATGTTGTGTATACCGCGAGATTAAAAACTATATTGATAAAGGTTTGCCATGGAGTGTAATACGTCTGTCTTAAGTTATATCATTAAGTGTCATACTGTCATTAATATTAATGGCAGCATGTCATCTAAAAAGTTACAATGGCTAACAAGATGTAATACAAAAAAAATTAATGTATAAAAGTGAAAATGTGAACAATTAAGCATAGAACCATGGCTATTATCCATGTGGTATCATCAAATGGTATTGATTTATCAAATACGGTAACATCACATAAATAATATTGACGCAAATTGCAGAATTAAAAGAATAAGTAATATAAAAATAGGAATAGGGCATTGCGTACCAATCATGTGGGTCAATTAGACGGTTCTGGCTTACCAAAGACGATCATCTAACATTCTCACACAAATAATACTATATGTCAAAGATATAATTGTGTATTTCACACATGATAGTGTTAAATATGATCCTTAATGTCTGAATTATAAATGACATTAAAGCTTTTATAGGAGTACATAGTTATAACTAAAATTAAAAGTAAGTAAAATGCTACATTATCATTAGGGCGCGGACACGAACGGTTGATGACTCATCGTCAATGGTTTTAGCAAGTGTTTCCGCATCAACTGTTATATGGAATACTTGAATCTAGTACACCAGCTACAACATTTACCACACAGCTTCCTAACATATCGACAGTTTCGTCGGCACTTATCCATAGGTACTGATTTGAAAGATGTCTTCTAATGCATTCTACTGTTTTCGTGAAGCACTTAGAAACATGATATTTGCGTAAGATGGACTCATCAGGAATATTTCGACCAGTATATTTTTGAAGAATTGTTTTGAAAGTGGGATTGTCAAGTTTCTTTAATGGTATACTAGCCGCTATTAAAGCTTACCAGAGTTCTTCGTTAAAATTGTCAGCTTTCAACGGGTCCAATGTTTGGCTATGTTTTAGCGATGCCAAGTGACGTTGTACGTGCACTTTTTGGGCATTCTCAAAAGTAAGTAAAATCCTACATTATCATTAGGGCGCGGACACGAACGGTTGATGAGTCATCGCCCATGGGCGCAATATTAAAATGTTATCCTTTTAAAGAGGTTTTAATTTTATTTATATTATTGGATAACAAGTGCCTGGTGATCTACAAAATGCAAAATACCTTATTATTTGTTCATTTTCTCTTCTGTGAGGTTTGTTCTCTTTGAATAAAGTACATTCTTGTAGATAGAAGACGTCCTATCTACATCGCAGATGGTTATAGGTGCGTACTGAAAATATTCTTTTATTTCAGCGTATTTAGCAGTTAGATTTTGTGTCATTGTCGCCATACACAATTGCCGCAATGTTATTAAATCTGGATTTCTATTAAAAACTGCGTCTAACTTTTGCCAAAGGCCACATCTGCAGTCACTTGGAATACTTTTGAAATTATTAATAGTCACATCTAATGTGGTTAATCCGTCTTTCAATTTGAGATTTCAATTTTCGAAGTATGTGATTAGTTTAGGCAAATTTTCAAAATATTGTTGAAGGAATAACAACTGATTTATTTAATTTGGGATTTGTGTTAGTTCCTTGCACTCAGAAATACTTCGAGCATCGTCATTTAAACATGTACCTAACGAAATTATCTGCATACAAACTAGTAGCTTCCAACCATGTTTCCCATCTAGTTATTACTGGCGAGGGAGGCAGTAAAAAACATCGTTTTTCCTTGTAAAGAGCTACTCTCAGTGGTGCTTTTCTGAAAACTTCTTTTAAAGCGGATACAAGTCTATCAACTTCCGGATAGGTGTCTCTGATATATTCACAGATTCTGTGCAGAGTATGTGCTACACATGTAATATGCAGCATACAAGGATATGTTTCCATTAAAAGTCTGCCTGTTTTTAACATATATGCGACACTGTCACTAACAAAAGTATTTTTTCCTTGTACCTGTCGTCTGAATGAAGCATTTTGTGCAAATTCTCGTCAATGGTTTTAGCAAGTGTTTCCGCATCAACTGTTATATGGAATACTTGAATCTAGTACACCAGCTACAACATTTACCACACAGCTTCCTAATATATCGACAGTTTCGTGGCACTTATCCATAGGTACTGATTTGAAAGATGTCTTCTAATGCATTCTACTGTTTTCGTGAAGCACTTAGAAACAGGATATTTGCGTAAGGTGGATTCATCAGGAATATTTCGACCAGTATATTTTTGAAGAAATGTTTTGAAAGTGGGATTGTCAAGTTTCTTTAATGGAATACTAGCCGCTATTAAAGCTTCACAGAGTTCTTCGTTAAAATTGTCAGCTTTCAACGGGTCTATGTTTTAGCGATGCTAAGTGACGTTGTACGTGCACTTTTTGGGCATTCTGTAACAATATTTTACAGACTATGCAATAAATTTCGGAATCACTGACAATGGAGGACATACAATCAGTATGACGCTTAATCCAACTTGCCATTGTTTTACGATGCCATTCTCGACGTTCTTTCATATCATAGTAACATAAACAATGTTATAGATCTAAATAAATGATAACTAAAAATGTATGCGTAGGTATGTTATTGAAACTAAACGAAATCCAGTGCACACTTACGTCTAGATAATTGGGAGAAGTCGATTCAATGAAACGGGATTAAACAGGAACTATTACATAAATTACGAAGTACGTAATTAACAGTCAAAACAATGAAAAAACAAAACTAACGTAAGTGTGAATAGGTATAAACATATATAACTTCATTTATCATGCGAAATATAAGGTAAATATAATAAATTTTAAAAACCCCTGACGCTCCTATCTACGCCGATGAAAATAGGATATTTACGAGTTAAGTGGACTTTTTTGTGTCGTTTTCCCGTCAACATGTGAGTCAACAACAGATGTTGCAGTTCACCATATGAATTGGTGCTATTCAGTAAGTGTGTGTTGTTTACATTATTTCTTTGCTCTGTTATAACTCCGTCGTAGTTTAAACCGGGGGCGTCCACGCCCTAATTATCATACATTCTACTCATTGTATTATCATTTTGTAAATTGCATCTGTTCAATTGCATAAAGAATTATCATTAATTAATTGTGTTTACCCATAAAAATTGAAATTTATCGCATTTAATCATGCTTGGTTATTGTAAAATTATTTATTAATTTAAAACACTAAATAAGCAATCGTAACACCCACGCTATGGATTGTAATAATATTTAGACAATGAGACTGATCCATTAAATCTACCTACGTAGAATAATGGCAGATTTACGTACAATTAGTCAACATTCCGCGTCTTGATCAATAACTTATTATGTGCCACGGCTTTATAAAAAGACGTTTATTATTATGTAAACCCACCAGAAAAGTTAGACTCTTCTTGGCGAATGTAGTCACGAAGAAGTTTCGTTGAAAAAGTTCCTTCCAAAAGCAATTCTAGTTAGACGATTTTCTTGTGACTTAGATTGGGGCTTTAATTACTATCGACTTCAGCATTCAGTATTGATCAGATGCAAATTTAGTAATCTAACTTTATATATCGAGTGTCCCAGAATTCCTGATATAAGTAATAACTCCGTTATTTGACTAGATACAATGATGAAACAAAAGCTTATTTAAACGTCAACCTAAACTCTTTCAGATTCTACTTTTTAAAGAGCACTTGTATCATATCATATCATGACTATATTTATTCAACTTGGACATTCTTTTTTTGCTGATTGCGATTTAAATTAGGTACGTTGTTCACAAATAAAGAGCTTCTAAGACTGTCCTGAACGTCCAAAGATTCGCGTATTTATTCTGAATTTAAAATTTGAGGTTCCTTTCAATCATAAATAAATATATAAAACTTACATTTCCTAATTTATAGAAACTTTAGTTTCTATAAATTAATTTAATAAAGTAATTAGGTCATTGGAATAAAGAACAACAGAAAATTACAAGTTTATTGAGTAAGGAAGTTATTGCTGAAACCAAGAAGTGGGGGATACTGTAGAAGAACTATCTACAATGAAGAAATCACTAATATTATTTGTAAGTATAAGGAAGAAAGACTTCTCAAAAACAGAATTATTGAGACACAGCTTGGTAACAAGATAAAAGAAAATCAGATCTATTTTACAACATATTATACAATCTGAGAAGCAAAAGAAAGAACAGTTGAAACTAAATACTAAATTTAGTACAAATACTAAAGAATGACAAAGACACAATGGACGGGTGGCAATAATATCATTACCACCTCAAGTGTAAATAAAGAAAGACTAATGCAAGTAAATACAAAAGAAGAACTGAACGTTTCAGAAAAAAAATAGTACAGGAGAAACAAAAGAGGCACTAATAAATTTAAAAGGTAGTAGTTTGAAAATATTGAAGCAAATGACTATGTGGAAGATAACAGTAAAATCTTTGGCATTTTGTAATTAAATCAAAAATAAACTGATGAATTTTATTATATCTATTATCATAAGTATACATTTATACGTAAAACGTATATGCATATATGTAAATGTATGAATGCACATCTACCCTAAGCAAGCATTGCGAACAACAACATGCAGACCGCTGTTTCGACCTTACATTGGTCTCATCAGTGCATGAACGTGTTATTCACAATGCATAAACAACTTAGATCACCTGATAATGTTAACTTACGCACCAAACGCCATGAGAAATTCCCAGCGGCATCTGTTACACAAGCGCGACATCGCAAGGTAATGTTACCCTCCCGTAGTACTACTACTAATCAGGCAACTGTATCTATTATGTTTATTTAGAAACAATTAAAAAGAAGAACTGAACGGTTCAGAAAAAAAATAGTACAGGAGAAACAAAAGAGGCACTAATAAATTAAAAGGTAGTAAGAAAGTTTTTTGGAAAATATTGAAGCAAATGACTATGTGGAAGACAACACTAAAATCTTTGACATTTTGTAATTCAATCAAAAATGACCTGATGAATTTTATTATATCTATTATGTTTATTTAGAAATGATTAATTCATTCATGGAAATAAAAACTTGTTCACACATTCGTAATCAATCATCTTATGCTGATGTTCCTATCTGAACCCCATATATTTTTCTGAAAAGTGAATTATATTCTTCCATGTTAAATTAATTAATTTTAGGATTAGTACATACTTCAATAAATAAAAATGTTTATCTCTCTTTTCTGATATTTTCGGTTTAGTAGAACAATTTTGCATTGTTGTTCTATGATATTTATTTATTCGTTTTTGTGAAATTTAATTATATTTGCACAATTATTAGGAGTTTGCGTGTTTGATGATTTTCAAACCGTGATTAAATATTTATAATAATACAATATATGTGATAAACAAACAGACCTAAAATAGAATAACAATTTGTAACGCTTGCAGAGTTTTGACCGGGTCACATTAAAACGGCATAACATTATGTTTACTATTTCACTTAATTAAATCGAATTTTTTCTTGTCTACACGCAATATTGTACTAGTATATATATGGAGATATCAAGTGTGAGGTTACAGTTTTAAAATTATTCCATCTACAATTTACCAAATTACATCAAAATCGGAATTCTGCCGAAATGCCTAAAGTATTAATTTTATGTCTTAAATTTAACTATTAGCAATAAATTATTGTCTTGTAAATTATTGTATAACAATTAACAATACTAAAACGTACAAAAATACATATTTACCCTGGACTACATAAATCCCAATCCTTATCGTACGATGTACAAGAATGTGGAACCTTTCCCACGTCTCTCACCATAAGAGACATCCTCTTGTGGTATTTCAACTGTGAAACAGCTTCATCATGTGTCACGTCCAAAAATGATTGCCCATTTACTTCGAGAATTTGGTCTCCAACCTGTACACAATAAAAGAAAAGAAACGCAATTTCACAGGCATTTCATCTAAATATTCTACCTATCCAATCCAAAATAACGAACAGATTGATGTGACGCAAAATCCAATAAAGGCGTCGTTTGTTCAAAAGCGAAACGAGAACTAAGAAACGTTCATAAGTCAGGTTGAAGTGCAATTTCAATATTCAAAATGAGATGATTCGTTTCGTATGTTTTTATCTTGGGCAAAAAAAGCTGAATTCATATATAATTATAATTCCTCTACGTTTTCGTTAAATTAAAATTTACAGTGACAAACAATGATTTTAGTATATATATACAGATTGTTGCGTGCTTTTGGCACTTCTGACTAATTTCATTTCAAAATATTAAATAATATCTGTTTACTTAAACTGGCAATTATTAAATTACTTAAGAATTCCAAATTAATTATAATATCATTCTTTTGGCTTCTACTGTACACAATTATTATTAGTCTTGATAAGTAAAATATATTCAAAGTTTAAAAAATATACATATGTCATAAATACCACAGCCAAGCTTGTTAATTTTTCAATGAGATCATTCGTTATATTTTATTTTCAAATACTTATTTCTTAAAAATAACATCTGAATAACAACATTTATAATCTAAAGTAAAATTCTTTTTATAAAGCAAATATTATAATCACGTACGACAATTTTTCTTAAATACCCCTTTGTATGACACGATGGAAAACTAGATTTTGGCGCCGCAAGTATGCTCGTGTTATCAATAGCCCTTTATTTGACCGTACCCTGGGAATCGAGCCATTAAATCTACTACATCGTATGCGTCGTGTGCAAAAATTCCTACTTGGAGAAGTCGAGAACCTTCTAGAATCCGGAAACAGGCGTTTTTCACCCCTCTCCAACGGTACGAATAAAAAGGCAAGATCGCTTAAAAATTATAATAATTATTATTATGTTAACCGCCTAGTGACCATCAACATATCTAAGTAATTTCAAGTGTAGACTATTGGCGGTCGGTGGCTATCCAATGTTGGATACGTAGTCCAGTAGCAATTTAAAATATTAAGATTGTTACCACAGTGTACGTAATATAGCAGTGTCAAAAACTAGTCAAGTGACGATTTAACGTGCCTAGTGGTTCTTAAAATTATCAAATGATCATTAGTCCAGTCTAAAAGAAGATTCGGCAGATCACGATAATTCACCTTATGGGAATTTAAAGCAATCTTGATACTGACCCGTTGCCGTCGGATTCTGTTTCCTGTCAAACTACCGAAGAAATCCATCACGTTTTAGGGGAAAGTCATCGACCCGTCGCACATCCACCAACCACGATTATTAGCGTATCCGCACACTTCAAGGTAATTAAAGCATTAATTATGTCTCAGAGCGCTTGAAAATTATTGTACCGTCGCTAGAATAAAATCTAAGGCCATTCCTTCTGGTTTTGTAATAATAAAACTGTATTATATAGTCCGTCGGATAACGTTAAAAATAGTTTTGAGGATTAATCTATATCTTTCTGTTCACGTTGTTATTTGAATCATTACACTACTGTAAATAATGGTATTAATCTGAAATTTCGAGTTCATTGTTAGAATCTTTGTACTATTGCCTATAATATCGTAATTTTAAGTTCATCTTTTAAAAGTTCCAATACGAATTATTCACTCTGTCAAATTAATACATACATTAGTTGTTGCATTTTGTTCAAAATTTAATATCCGATTTTAATTTACCATTTGTATTTGTTTTACGAAGATATTGTAATATGTTATTTGTGTTAATCTTTGTGTAACAATAATTTATCTGTCTGGCCAGATTATCAAGTTAAGAATTGTGTGATCTGATGTAAAATGTGGAAATGAAACCTTTGTTTATTAGTGTTGAATGTTTATTGTACCTTGTTTTCAATTATGTCATGTAATAAATATTGTTAAGTTTACGATACTTGTGTTCTGAATTGATTATCCTTCGTTCTTTGAGGTAACGCAATAAGCTTAGTGAATGTTTCTTACTTTCTTTCACTAACATATCTAGAGCGACGATATGCTAATTCTAGTGATAATAAAATTACGATCATATCAATCAAAGTGAGTGGCGTCCAGTAATAACTTTATAAATAATCACAAGATCATTCAAGTAAGCAGTTAGCTGTCGAAAAGAATCAACACCGGTTACCTGAGGAACTTTTGATTGGGGATTGTAGGGCATAAGATTAAGGTAGGTGAGTTTTGTCATTAAATTAAATATGCGCATTCATTCACTCTTTGTTCAATTATTAGTTATATAAATTCATTACAATCATAAATATTAAACGACCCTGAGATACTGGATGCAGACTGTGCTACTGGGCCAATCACTCTGTTCTCGCATCCAGTACCGTTGCTGATTAGAAGATATTTAGGTAACAAATCAGTTAACCCTTTAGTACTTTAAACAATGGGTTATGAAAAATAATTAGCAACAAGATACATTCGTGACTGTCTTTCTCATATTTTACATAAAAAACGTATTTACAGATGTCTGTTACATTTACGTCACATTACAGTGTAACACGTATAGTACAGATGGCGCTGATGTATGGAAATAATAAAGCTTATATGAAGAAATAATTTGGAAATACTTTGAAGGATTATTGTAATCTTCCAAGAAATGTCAAAATATTCAGGTGACTGGTTTATCGGGTTTCCCCGATGTTGTCGTCAATAAATGTATTAAAATACCAAGAGTTTTTAGGCAACCACATTATCGCCAGCTATACAATTTTGTTAAAAAGAGGTTTTATTGTTGGGACTGTATGAGATCTAGATTATTATATATATACATATATCTATATATATGTAGATAAAATACCGTACACGAATCACAACAGTTGAAAGAATAGTTTAATATGCTGCTCGTGGCTAATCAACACTATATTGACGGAAAATAAACTCACGTCTAATTACAGAACATCCCACCCCGTGTATTCTAAAAATTAAATTAGCAATAAATCTTCAATCCAAATTTATTTCAGATTTCGTTATATTATTTACAACAACAAAAAATGAGCTGCTCAAATACGCAAATTGTAAGAGAAAACCTTTTCGGCAGATGTTGAAAGGAGACAAAATAACCGCCAACATGACAGCATCCTCCAAATAATCGATAATAATCCCGCTTCCTAGTAGTAAACGAGCAATAAGAAAAAATAGAAGGACACGACTATTAAAATTAATTTACAAATGACGTACCACAAAGATTAATTAAACGGCAGCTTACCCAATGCAACAGAATTAATCTTTAACTTTCACTTCTGATCCCATTTAATAAGTTGTTGCAACAAGACGAATCAAATATGCGAGTAGTTAAAAGCGTTAATGGCATTTGGAAGCGGAATGAATTTTGTCGGTCACGCGCTGGATTGATGATAAAAATAATAATAATAATAAATTTATTTCCATCAAGACTTAGAATATTATGCAAATATAAAAAATTAAATCAAAATATAAAGGTAAAACCGTGCGTATGCGTTTGAATGAAGTTCCATGACCAAGCAAGGTCAACTTATAATCTGTCCTGAATATAATAATAATAATAATATTAATAAATACATGCAGCCATATATACATTTATACATATAGAAAAAAGAAAGACATACAAATACATGGAAAATATTAAACGGCATGTTCTCAGACTGACCAGGAAATTTGATCGTCTGTTATTCTGCACATTCCCTGAACGATACATAATAATAGTATATTATGCAATGAGCATTTAATGATAGCTATTAAGACACTAGTAAGAAAATTACAATACAAGGCGAAGCCGAGTATTGTAATGAATACGAGTGTCTTAATAGCCAATAAATGCGTGTTGCATACACTATTTTTTCTACGACCCCATAATAAAATATTATTTTTTGAACATTCAATTTCATAAATTGAGGTTAAAATTTTCCATGCACCTTTGCGAATTTAGCTGGTAATAAATTGATCGTGGTTACTAAGGCTTGTTCCATAATTTCTGGTGGTCTCAAATTTTACATTTCACTGTCATTATCCCTCATTTTCATCGTTTATATTTTCAAAAAAGCACAAATTTTAAGTACTTACTTGTAAATTGCAGAGAACTGTCACATTTATTTAATTTGTATATCTGTCAGATATGCAGTCGCCATATTGAATATTGTTTGAATATTGGAATGTCGCATTCCTATTGGATATAAACTGGTATCGTAATGAAAAATCTGTATTCCTTTTGGATATAAACTTGTATCATAATAAAAATCTGTATCGTAATGGACATCATTAAAGTACAGGTTCGGCATATCTAATAATGCAATTAAAGTATGTGAATAGAAAAAAAATAATAATAATACTAAATAAAAGCAAACATAAGAAAAAGAAAAAACAATTAACAATTAAAGAAAGAAAAAGCTAGAAAAAAATCTGAAGTCGAGCAACAACACTGCAAATCAAGGAAATCGCGGGACATTCACCGCGGCTCCTGCAAATACTCTTTGTACTTCTTTTTAAAAGCGCCACAACTGATATAAATACTTAAACATGTTTCTTGTAAAGACAAAGTAAGCGGTCATATGGGGTGGAGGAAATAATGCTTTTAAATCTGATATTTATATTGTGAATATTAGTCCTATATTTAATTTTGAAGGTTAAGTATGTAGGCCTACTCCAAGCAATAATCTTATGGCAAAAAACAGTACCAATGACGCTATACCTATTTTCCATGTTTAACCACCCCACATCAGACAACTTATGCGATATGTGAGAAAACTTTGGGCAATATATGAAACACAGACAGGAATTAAGCACTCACAGAGCGAGGTCTTAATACTATAGCTCAAGTATGTATCTATGTGTATACATCATCCGCAATTCAGCATACGTTTTCTGTATGCAATTAGCAATATGTGTTCTGAACTGTAGCGAGGTATCTATAAAAATCACGAGATTGCGACTGCCATGAACAAGTCTAAGAGTTCCTCCATCAACTGACAGTCGAATTGACTGTTTAAGCTTCAACTAAATCTTGCCAAAAACCATCACAAATGTTTTTGAAGAATTCAAATAGAGTGAATGTTTATCGGACTATTAAACAGCAAATCCAAATCAGCATTAATAGCAGTCACCGCCATCAACAAATCACCTTGCTTAAACCTATGATATATCTGAGAGTCATCAGCCTACCATGTTATATTTGCAGGTATGTAAACAGCTCATTATATTACAGGTGTAAATATTGAATAGTAACGGACCGAGAATAGAGCCCTGTGGAACACCAGTCCACAAATACCTAAACTCCGAAACCTGGTCTATCACTCCAACACACTGATGGCGATCACCAAAATAATCTCTAAAGAATTTTATGGTTATATACTCTAAGCCTACATACTGAGATAATATTATCGCTCACCATAGTCAAAGCAGTGGTACAACTATGATTAGGTCTGAAAGCCGACTGATACTGGGGCATAATATTATTGATTTCCGAATGGCGACGAAGCTGCACTAATGACCCTAAATATAGTTGATGTTATATCATTAAAGCAGAGGCAAACAAAATAAATAAGATTGGAAAACGTACAGCATTTTAAAAATAATCATACAAATTTAGAACAAAAGCTGAGCAATAAGACAATTAACAGAGGAAATACAAATATAATACCGAAATCTACCACATGTCGATAACTAAGGAGAAGAAGTAAACGTATCACCATAATACACTACAAAATTCTAAACTCAAAATAAAAATTGAAAGTCAAGAATTGAGTTATTATTCGAGAATGAAGAAACGTACTTTGTATATATTGTAGTTGTATTTGTTTATTAAACTTTTTTCTTCAATTGAAACGTTTGTGTGTAACTAATTGTCAAATTAAAGTAACTTAATCTGCCAACAGTGTCAATTAACACTTTATAATGCCCAGTTAAAGTTGCTTCACAAAATAATTGCTTTCCTCCGTATAATATATATATATATATTAATAAAATACAACCGCTAATGATTGTACTAATATTTTCTATTACTCCTATTATAAATATGCACCGAACTAGCCCAGATATCTATTTATAAGAAATACATTAGATTTCTAAAAATTGTATAACTGGTAGTATACCCATCAGTAATCTAAACTCTTTCAGTTCATAGTATTTTAATACTAGTAGTTTTTATATTTTACAGTTGGTTTAACTACGCTTGTGATAAAACTTCAATTCATTCTTTTAGAACTCATCTCATGTCGTGTCAGTGGTCCGCTTTGAATTAAATTACTGTCTAAAATAAGTAATTAACCTTTCTTTACTATATTATAGAACTGGTAAGTAACATTTATTTGCATATAACAAATAAAATTAAATATGTTTTACTATTTACTATTACAGATTAGGTATAAATCTCTTGTCAAGCCAATGTTTATATCTGATGAATACTTTAGAGCATAGGTTCCCAAAGTGGGCGATAACGCCCCCTTGTGGGCGCTGCAGGTCTAAAGGGGGGCGGTAAGAGACCCAGAAAGAAATGGGGGGCGTTGTGTAAAGGCTTAGGGGGCGATTTGTAATTTCATCTAGAATCTAGGAGGACTCTTAGACACCGACTGAGCTCTCGACTCTCGACTAGGGATGGGCGATAAACATCGATGTTCATTGAACATCGATATTTTAGGATCGATGTTCGATGTTTTTGCATCGATGTTTGCAATTTAGATTTATCGATAAACTATCGATGTTAGAAGAAATATAGTGAACATCGAACTTTTAAGCTTGACAAAATGTATTTGCACTAATCACAAAATAAAACAGCGTCCTCTGTTGACAAATACAAAAATGTTTCCAAATTAACAGCTCACATACAGGCTACGAGGATGTAAAATTGTCTACGAATAAAAGAAGTATTTAAATTACACAGTGCTATAACATATAAATTCGAATATTTCATTTTAGGCTCTTTTAAATATTACTCAGTATAAATATTTAAATAATATATAATTAAATACATAAATTTATAGTACTTTTAATGTGCAGAATAAAAGTTAAATTATGTATGCATGCAGAATAAGTGAAGGAGGTAAACGTATTTTCATAGAAAAAGGAGGGAGATAGACATTATTGATGTATACTTCTTCGGGAAATTCCCTAGTGCGTACAATCATACACGACGATACACGTATTAAATGCAAGATGACACATCAGAAATATAAAACCATATCCATATGTATCTCGGTATTTGCCAGCGTAGTCAAAAAAAAATGCAAGACTATAAAATCCCAAATAAAAATCGTTCTCTTAAAAAGCTTTGATACACGTAAATGTATATATTTTTTAAGTATCAGACGATTTAAGTCATGTGGTTGTTTCATGCGTAATTGCATAATATTGTTTTTTTATATAGTTTTTTTGAGTAGTTTCTAAAGTTAACTACATATTATAAATGTATATATTTCTTTTATTTATTTTTTTTGAATAGTGATATCTTTTATATCATTTTGTTAAGGACGTAAATTAATTAAGTTATAATAAAGTTTTTGTTAAACTGCCAAAAAATAAATCTATAAATATAATTATCGATGTTTAAAAACATCGATGTTTGGTAGTCGATATTTTGCAACCATCGATGTTGATCAACGATGTTAACATCGATGTTTGATATCGATGTTTACCCACCGATGTCCCATCCCTACTCTCGACTACAGCTTGTGAACATCAACTAATATTAATTAAGAGATTGCTCAAACCAACTCGGTTCGATATTTCTCTCCGAGTAGTTCATATATCTGTCCTGTTTTATTGAATAAATAAAATAAAAAACATATCAATCGGTCGCTCCGTTTCGAAACGAAAAGAGACACAAACAAACAAATAAAAAGGCAACTGTATCAATCGGATGGTTCATAGAATACTTGTTCTTACTTGTTGAGTACGATTGAGCGTCGAATGAGATAAACGAGTTTATGCATGTTTGTCTTATTCCTGTCGGTGCGTGCTGCTTATGCAATCCTATATAAACAACGTAATATTTATTTTATTTTCATTTGCGGTTTCGCGCGTAATAGATAAGCAGTACTTAAGTTCAACACTTATACTTACGTATTTCTCAAAACAAAACAATGTCGGAAGTAAAAAAGAAGAGACGGCAATACTGTGCGGAATATATTAAATTCGGATTCATTGAAAATCCTACAAACCCATCGTCGCCTTTGTGCCTTCTATGCCTAAAAACATTTTCGAATGAAGCAATGAAGCCTTCAAGACTTCAAGATCATTTGAATAAAATGCATCCAGATAAGAAAGACAAGAATGTAGCATATTTTCAAGACCTAGAGAAGAAGCATAATACTCGGCCAAGTGTAGCAAAACTCTTTTCGGCGGCTGCTAAGCAAGATGACGACGGACTTCGAGCTTCCTACAACATCTCTTTGTTAATTGCTCAAAAAGGCAAACCACACAACATCGGAGAAGTGTTAATTTTGCCAGCAATAAAGGAAGTAATAACTACTGTGCTTCATAAACCGGCCGCAGATATTATCGGAAAAATTCCTTTGAGTAATAATTCTGTGCAAAGACGAATTGATGAAATGGCCGGAAACATAGAAGAATCATTGTGCAATCATCTGAGGACTAGTCAATTCTCAATTCAGCTCGATGAGTCCACTTTACCAACTAATGAAGCATTGTTGCTGTCTTACGTGAGGTTTATTAAAGATGAGAAAATATGTGAAGAACTATTGTTTGCTAGAAATTTAGAGACCGATACAAAAGGCGAAACCATATTCAATACATTGGAAAAGTTTTGTGATGAGATAGAGATTCCCTTGAAAAATATTATATCAGTTGCTACGGATGGCGCTCCGGCTATGACAGGGTGCCATAAAGGCTTCATAGCGTACGTAAAAAATAAAATTCCAGATGTCCTTGCTGTACATTGCGTTATTCATAGACAACATTTGGTTGCTAGAAATTTAAGTGAACGACTATTTCAATCACTGCAATATGTCATCAAAGCAGTCAATAAAATCCGTAACTGCTCTTTGAATGATAGATTATTTCATCAGCTTTGTGTTACTAATGACGAAGATTTCAACCGTTTGTTGTTTCATACCGAAGTTCGTTGGCTATCAAGAGGCAATTGTCTGACTCGATTTTACAACCTGTTTGACTCTGTGATAGAGTTTTTGGAAACTAAAGATACAGAATTGCGCAACAAGCTCATTACATCAAAAAATGATATAGCTTACATGACAGACCTGTATAAATTGTTCAACAACATGAATCTCCAACTGCAAGGCGATGAACTAAATTTAATTAAAACAAAAAATGTCGTTGCTGCTTTCGCAGCCAAACTGCTTCTACACAAAAAGAATATGGGCAGACGTGAGTTTCATAATTTTCCGAATTTATCAGTATCCTGCAGTAACGACGACTTGTTTGCCTACTTCCAACATTTGGAAAAGCTCCACATTGACTTCACCGAACGATACCAGGATATTTTGAACTTGGAAATACCAGACTGGGTGTTGGATCCGTTTTCAAATGTCAACACAGCAATATCACCACATCTGGAAGAAGAACTTATAGAATTGACAACGAACGAGGAAATAAAAATCAAGTTCAAAAATGGCTACCAAGAATTTTGGCTACAAAAACCGATCCCGCAATTGTACCCTGGATTGTGGTCAATCATTCAACGATTCTTGATAGCATTCCCATCGTCATATTTGTGTGAACGTGGATTTAGTGCTGTAGCAACGCTGCTTACTAAAAAGAGAAATCGTTTGCATGTTACCGAACGTGGTGACTTGCGGCTGTTCTTGAGTAAATTGGAACCTGATATCAACAAACTTATTAAACAGCATCAGATTCATCCTTCACATTAGTTTTTATATTAGAATCGATTATGTTTGTTTTATTTTGAATTTTGAATAAAAGATACTTTGTCTGAATACTATAAAGTTGCGTTTCAATAATCATTCTCATTGGCAGGTGTAGCCCGTAAAAGTTAACTTGAGACCTGAGCGCCGTTGTATACTACCTACTACGCTCAGGTCTCAAGTTAACTCATTCATTCTAAACGAGACTTTTACTATAACCCATAGTAAAAGTCTCGTTTAGAATGAATGTTTAATCTCCGCTAATATAGCTCACAATAATTAATTTAATTTGAAGTTATAGTGGTTTTTGAGTAGGTGAAAAAATGGGGGCGCTAAAAAATAATTTATTTTCAAAGTGGGCAGTAGGCAAAATAAGTTTGGGAACCACTGCTTTAGAGCAATAAAACTACAAGCGATATACATATTCACAAGTTTAATAAATATCGTGAATAAAAAAATATAGAGGTTGAATTTAAAAGGAACATCAACAAATATCTTATTTACCAAAAAAGACTGTAAACCCATCCAACTGACGTTTTCAATGCAATTTGAAGTTGTGGAATAATAATAATAATCCTTTTATTTTAATATACTTTATAAGGTAAATATTTTTTTATATATTAATAATTTAGAACTACTTTATCCAATGAATATTTTAAGACACTAACAATGATTCTTTTCAAATAAATTACAAGTGATGCGTAGTAATAAATAATTAATTGAGGTTGTACGAGTTTCAATTTATCTAACTAGAAAAGATTTAAATTCCATTTGATAATACTCTTAGATTTGTATACTTAATAATATTCTAACTTTATTTTAAACAAAAGTATTATTCTATTAATTGAATAATATAAATATTTTCCAAAATATACGTAATATTTATACGACCTGGATACACTATGTCCATAATATATGCTTCTAATTTCAAATGGTTAACAGTATCTTCGTAAGATGTTATCCTTATGTTCTAGATGATCATTGTAGTCTTAATAACCTTCTTCAATGTTGTTTTAGGCCTATTGTCACTAAAAACTGGTTCTGCAATGTTGAATATACCTCGATACTTCAGGATTTTGATAATATCTCTCTTCGACGATGAAAAAGTTGTGCAACTCTAACTACGGACTTCAAAATCTCTACGGTCAATGCTGCGCCTTGTACTTCTGAACTTCTACGATAGACTGCTTGAAGAAATTAGTTCTCGGAACTGCTATTATTATTTATCTTCAAAGAAATGGCTCTCGGGACTGCTTCAAGAAATTGGTTCTCGGAACTGCTATTATTATTTAACTCCAAAGAAATGGCTCTCGGGACTGCTTTTAAGGTGAGTAATTTTAAATTACATACTTTAAATTAACTTCTCCTTTCCTAAAATTTTTATATCACTTTTAATTATTTTTCTCGATGAACTCTGTATCAAGATATTAAATTTGAACACTTTTACTTTATTCTGCTCTATTATATTAATAATATTTGAGTTTTAATATTATACTCCGCTAAAACGCGCCCGTTTTTCTTCAAAATTATCTCGAAGCTCTCTTGTTTTATTATTCATCCCCTAGACAACCCTCTATTTTTTTAAATCCACCAATCAATTTCTTCTGCAAATACCTTCTAAACAACATAGAATTTAAATCTTTTTATATGTTTTGAATATCTTCTAATATTAATAATTTTACTAATTTAATTCTTTCCGGCTTTTAAATAGCATCTTATGTACTTTAAACATTTTATAAACTGGTTCCTATCAATTTACTAACCGGTTGTCAAAATGACATTTTAAATGTCACATCCGGTGATATGAATTTTGAAATGTGATTTTATTCCAATTTAGCTATTCATTATTCAATATTAATTTTTTTTATTACCTTTAACATCATTAACGTCAATTGAATATGTTCTTACACAAATAATAACTTATCCTACAATATACTAACAACATTTTAAATCTCTTCTCTCTAGATTTTGGTAACTTCAATGAAAAATGAAACTACTCAATCCCTCAACATACAGGATGACTACAACCTCAAGAAATACTACTCAGATAAAGAACATTATTATCTTTATCACGTAATTATAAACAAGATTCAAATAAAATTATTCCAAAACATCATTATCATTAATTTCAATAATTAAGTTAATTTTGATGACCAAGTTCATAAATTTAATATTGTTACAGTCTATATTCGTATTGTAACATTTGCCCCTTTTTAATAAATGTAAATTTTTAACTTCTAAAATAAAATTTATATTTATTAAACAATCATTAAAACATAATACAACATAAATTATTACTCTAGCATCATCATATATAATTAATTGTTTGCCATAACTATATGCAATTATTCTATTTTAAAAACTCTAAGTTTTATTCAAGTTCATCATTTTTTTTTTTTTTTTAATAATAACAATAACAACCAATAACTTAACAACCTTATTTTTTTAATGTACTTTCAAAACTTATATACATTTAATTAATCAACCCAATATTTCTGTAAATTTAATATTCTAATCCATATTCCTATTTATAATACTTTATGTGTGTGCTTTGTACCAGTTACACTCATTCATCTCTATTGCTTATATCTTGATAATAATCCTGTAACATAGACACATGATATCTACCTCTAATATAATTTGTATTTGGTTCTATTAACTCATAAGTATTTTCTCCTAACTTTAGATTAACTTTATATGGTCCAATATATGGCCTTAACAACTTCCCCATAATATTTTTCTTTCGATCAGTAACCCTCAAATTCTTCACAATAACTAAATCTCCTATTTCGTAACTTTTAAACTTCTTCTGTTTCTCCATTTGTTTTTGTTCCCATATCATTTTTTTACGTTTTGATCTTTCTCTCACCAATTCATACCTTTCACTTAAATCGATTGTTTCTTGATTATCCCATGAAATACCAGAAAGACCATTATTTAATACAAGATTCTTCTAAACGTTTCCACTCCTTATTTACTTGATTCTGATAGTAGTACGGTATAGGATAATTTTTACAAGTCAATGGTGAATCATCAGTCACCACTAGTTTATGTTCATAATTTCTTGCGAAAACAATTTCTTCATTAATTAACGATATATTCCTATATAAAATCTCTATTAACTTATGCTCCATAACTTTATCCTTTATGTCCTGTAATTTAATTTTTCTTTCAATATCTTCATAATTATTTATCGTATCATTTATACATTCCTCTTCCATCTCTTCATCATAATTCTCATTCCATTCTTCATTATCAATATTATCATGTACATTATCATTTTCAATTATTAAATTATTCATTTCTATACTTAATATATTCTTCTTATAATCATTATAAACATTTTTCTCTTCTTCACTTAATTCTTTTACTATTTTACATATATTCTCTTTTATATAAATATTACCTTCTTCAAAATTCATAACCATTCCTAACTTTCTAATATTATCTATACCAATTATACAATCATAAAATAAATTTTCCAGGACATAAAATTGCATAAAATAACTTTCTTTACTTATAATCACTTCTGTATAAAAGCATTGTTTTATTGTTCCAATCTTCTTTCTATTCGCTGTAATAATATCAGTTCCTTTTATCTTAACCACACTATTTAAATACCCTTTGACTTGTTTAACTTTACTCTCTTGTATTAATGTAATCTCTGAACCACTATCTATTAAACATGTAAAAACAATATTCTCAATTTCTATTTTAATAAATGGCAAACCAAAATCTTGTACTATAGATACTTCTTCATTATTTTTAAATATACTCTCAGGTCTTTGATAAAATTTAATTGTTTGTAAAGTAATAAAATTGGGTTGATTAATTATATCTTCTTTTACGATTGTGACGTGCTCGGTTTTGAATTTAGATATGCATCCTCCTTCAAAATCGGCGTTTTTTTTAAATCATCATTCTCATTTCTAGCAATATTCCTATCACTATCTACCCACCTAATATTATGTATTGGTTTAGGTCTATTTTCTCCTTCCTTAAATTTATTTCCATAATTTAGTCTATTTTGTGTATTGTAATCGTTTCCAGGAAATGATGTATATCTTTTATCATTATTATTATTCCTCGGATCTGATTGATAATTATTACCATACCTATTGCTATAATTATTGTAACCTCCTCGTAATTGGGTATTCTGATTATAAGCGTTTGGTGTAGATCGATTATAATTTGCATTTCTATAATTTCCATTATAATTATTCTGCTCTCTTTGATTACCATTTCTTAAATCATCGTTATTAAAATAATTTATCCTTCCATTGTTATTAATTCGTTGAGTACCATTATTCAAATTATTTCTAGGTACAGATGTATAGCTATTCGTATTAACATCATTAAAATCGTCCAGTCTTCGTAAGATTTCTATTAATGAATCCATATCATTTACCTTTTGGCAAATTATGGCTTGTGTAACTGTATAAATAAAGTGATTTAACAGTTGACTAGCAATCATGTATTCATTAAGATCACTAACATACTTGCACTGATTATATATCCTAGAAGCATAAGCCTCTCTTGTCAAATTACCATGTCTATATTTTGCGGTTAATAATCTAATTTTTGCTTTATTCTGATGAGACTCATTCCAGAAATTTTTCTTGAACATAATTTCAAATTGATTTATATCTTGACAGTTATCCTCTATTCTCTGAAACCATTCCAACGCACTATTATTCAACGTAGATCTTATTACTTCCATTTGATGTTTTAACGACGGGATATCTTCTAAATATTTCATAATATTCCTTAAATATGTCATAGGATGTATTCCTGTTTTATCTGCCCCAAATTGAGCTATGTTCTCCACTTTAGTATAATTAGAACATTGATGTGCTACTGTAGAACTTGATCCTATGCTTCTTATGTTGACTGACATCTTTTTGATTTCATCTTCTAATAATTTTCTTTTAACTTCCTGTTGCAGTAAATTCTCTTGTAACATTTTAACCTCTTCTGTCTTATGTTGATTTAAATTTGCAACTTCAGTAATAAATGTATTTTCATAACTTTCCAATTTTTTTTCTAATTCCTTTTCACAATTAACTAATAACTCTTCCTTCCTTTTCTTACAAACCTCTTCATTCCTGGTTATCGCCTCTTGTAATACTTTTCCTGCATTTTCGCATTTGTTCTTATCTGTTTTCAACACCTCGTATACAGTATCTAATTTTGTGTTTACTATATTAATAACTTCTTTATTTATGTCAGCTTTTGCTTGTAACATTTGTTCTTCTGTTTGCTTAACTATGTCAGAGACTAATCTACTTTCCATTTCTTTAAATTCATTTTTCAATTGAATAATTGTCTCTACATTCCTTTTCTCTATATCATCCATATTCTTCTTGATAACTTCTTCTGAATCTTTCCTTATATCATCTCTTAAATTTTTCATGTTTAAATCCTGTTTCTCTTGTAAATTCTTCATATTCGTATCCTGTTTTTCTTGTAAATTTTTCATATTCAAATCTTGTGTCTCTTGTAAATTTCTCATATTCAAATCTTGTATCTCTTGTAAATTTTTCATATCTTTCATATCTTCTCTCATTTTTAACAACAAATCCATCACCGAATTTTGTTCACTCTGATAAGTTTCATCTCCACTCTCTGAACCTTCCTCATCTCCTTTATCCCCTTTCCTGCTACGTGTCTGCATCATTATAAAAGTCTCTTAATAATACCCCTAATAACACTGTATTTAAATAAAAACTTACAGACTTTCTATACTATGTTGTATTATATCACTTATTTACTATTAACCATTCTTTAATAATGTAAGCCACATAAATGTATAAAACTGTACCAAAATAAAGAAATCACACTGTATAGTTATTATTATTTGTATGATTACCCTCTACTATCCCAACAATTATGTTAAATGTTGTCACTCACCTAAAGAAAATAATACCTTTATACTTTTTTAAAACAAATACCTTTTACAATTTTTTTTAAATAATTACCCTTCGTTTTTAAGTATTAATAAATATAATATTGGTGATAGATGTGCTATCTCCAATATCGCCCTACGTTGCTATGCGCCAATAATTAATAAAATACAACCGCTAATGATTGTACTAATATTTTCTATTACTCCTATTATAAATATGCACCGAACTAGCCCAGATATCTATTTATAAGAAATACATTAGATTTCTAAAAATTGTATAACTGGTAGTATACCCATCAGTAATCTAAACTCTTTCAGTTCATAGTATTTTAATACTAGTAGTTTTTATATTTTACAGTTGGTTTAACTACGCTTGTGATAAAACTTCAATTCATTCTTTTAGAACTCATCTCATGTCGTGTCAGTGGTCCGCTTTGAATTAAATTACTGTCTAAAATAAGTAATTAACCTTTCTTTACTATATTATAGAACTGGTAAGTAACATTTATTTGCATATAACAAATAAAATTAAATATGTTTTTCTATTTACTATTACAGATTAGGTATAAATCTCTTGTCAAGCCAATGTTTATATCTGATGAATACTTTAGAGCAATAAAACTACAAGCGATATACATATTCACAAGTTTAATAAATATCGTGAATAAAAAATATAGAGGTTGAATTTAAAAGGAACATCAACAAATATCTTATTTACCAAAAAAGACTGTAAACCCATCCAACTGACGTTTTCAATGCAATTTGAAGTTGTGGAATAATAATAATAATCCTTTTATTTTAATATACTTTATAAGGTAAATATTTTTTTATATATTAATAATTTAGAACTACTTTATCCAATGAATATTTTAAGACACTAACAATGATTCTTTTCAAATAAATTACAAGTGATGCGTACTAATAAATAATTAATTGAGGTTGTACGAGTTTCAATTTATCTAACTAGAAAAGATTTAAATTCCATTTGATAATACTCTTAGATTTGTATACTTAATAATATTCTAATTTTATTTTAAACAAAAGTATTATTCTATTAATTGAATAATATAAATATTTTCCAAAATATACGTAATATTTATACGACCTGGATACACTATGTCCATAATATATGCTTCTAATTTCAAATGGTTAACAGTATCTTCGTAAGATGTTATCCTTATGTTCTAGATGATCATTGTAGTCTTAATAACCTTCTTCAATGTTGTTTTAGGCCTATTGTCACTAAAAACTGGTTCTGCAATGTTGAATATACCTCGATACTTCAGGATTTTGATAATATCTCTCTTCGACGATGAAAAAGTTGTGCAACTCTAACTACGTACTTCAAAATCTCTACGGTCAATGCTGCGCCTTGTACTTCTGAACTTCTACGATAGACTGCTTGAAGAAATTAGTTCTCGGAACTGCTATTATTATTTATCTTCAAAGAAATGGCTCTCGGGACTGCTTCAAGAAATTGGTTCTCGGAACTGCTATTATTATTTAACTCCAAAGAAATGGCTCTCGGGACTGCTTTTAAGGTGAGTAATTTTAAATTATACACTTTAAATTAACTTCTCCTTTCCTAAAATTTTTATATCACTTTTAATTATTTTTCTCGATGAACTCTGTATCAAGGTATTAAATTTGAACACTTTTACTTTATTCTGCTCTATTATATTAATAATATTTGAGTTTTAATATTATACTCCGCTAAAACGCGCCCGTTTTTCTTCAAAATTATCTCGAATCTCTCTTGTTTTATTATTCATCCCCTAGACAACCCTCTATTCTTTTAAATCCACCAATCAATTTCTTCTGCAAATACCTTCTAAACAACATAGAATTTAAATCTTTTTATATGTTTTGAATATCTTCTAATATTAATAATTTTACTAATTTAATTCTTTCCGGCTTTTAAATAGCATCTTATGTACTTTAAACATTTTATAAACTGGTTCCTATCAATTTACTAACCGGTTGTCAAAATGACATTTTAAATGTCACATCCGGTGATATGAATTTTGAAATGTGATTTTATTCCAATTTAGCTATTCATTATTCAATATTAATTTTTTTTATTACCTTTAACATCATTAACGTCAATTGAATATGTTCTTACACAAATAATAACTTATCCTACAATATACTAACAACATTTTAAATCTCTTCTCTCTAGATTTTGGTAACTTCAATGAAAAATGAAACTACTCAATCCCTCAACATACAGGATGACTACAACCTCAAGAAATACTACTCAGATAAAGAACATTATTATCTTTATCACGTAATTATAAACAAGATTCAAATAAAATTATTCCAAAACATCATTATCATTAATTTCAATAATTAAGTTAATTTTGATGACCAAGTTCATAAATTTAATATTGTTACAGTCTATATTCGTATTGTAACAATATATATATAGAATAAAGTGCATAGATATTTAAGCTAATGGGTCGGTTTTGCTGCCCTTTCTATTTATAATATAATGAATGTACGGCTTTTAATTATACGAAAGGGCTATTAAACGCGAATACTTCACATTATGTATGTAAGTGCATTTTACTGAAAATTAGACCGAGATAATGACCAAAGTAAGATAAAGCATTCTTGAAAGTGGTAATTAATGTATTGATCAGTGCCACTAAGCACCATTAGTTACGCCCAAATTAACGATAGCATGACACACCCCTGACCATAAATTACTTTTGCTCATGGGATATGACCGCTACAGGAAAATAAATGCTTCTATATGTAGTTATTAACATATCCGCCAGATTAAAAGAGTACTGCGACTATTTCGAACAACCATTTTATTGTTTCCTTATAACTTACTTATTTATAATTATTGATTGTTGAATGTAGTGGATGTTATTTGATAAATATACTGAAACGATCGTCAATCCTATAAACTATGTAATATACAGCCTGTTTCAAATTAACTCGGCACTTTTGCTAACTTTGTTATTATTGCAGCTATGGTTTTGGTTAAATAAACAAAATATGACAGCCGTTGAAAGTGTGAAATTACGATATTTTACGATATCATACCGAGTCAACTGTCCGGTCGGAGTTAGCGCGTTCAACACTATAAAACAACGCTTAACACATAATTCAACAAGAGGATTATTCAGGTCACTAATTATGCATCTACACATACAGAATTAAAGCTTATAGTCTGTGTTACAAAACTGTCTAGTTAGTATCATACTACAATTACATTGACTTAAGCCCAATGTGAGGTTATACCGCGCGATCATTTAAATTCTAAATTAGAGCAGTTTGTGAAATTTAAATTAAATTGGTATATAAGTACTAATTTACAATTTGAATTGTTAAAGTGACGTTTCAAAATGTTTGATTTAGAACATAAGATTTTTCTTACTGAAAGTTATTTTAAAAACGCCGAACGACAAGAGAATGGTGAATGGACATATTCAGTACCGCACTGCATCAATGATTTTCAAAATGCCTTCCCTAATTTTCCTGCTGATTATCAAAAATTAGTCCAAGAAATTTACACATATGTGGCGAAATTTCGTAATGTTGGAACTGTAGGTAGGAAAGCTGGTAGTGGCGCGCCCAAAAAAAGGACTCCTGAGATTGTGGCAGATGTTGCAGAAAGAATGGAACAGTCTCCCAAAAAATCTCTTCGCAGATTAGCCCAAGAAATAAACATTTCATATGGAACTTGTCAAAAAATTTTAAAAGAAAATTTAAATCTTTATCCCTATAAGATTAACGTCGTTCAAGAGCTATTCCCTCGAGATTTTCCTGTACGAATAGAATACTGTCAGTGTTTTTTGAATAATTTAAATAACAACAACACTTTGGATTTAACATTTTTTTCTGACGAAGCATGGTTTCACCTATCCGGCTATAAAAACAAACAAAATATGCGTATTTGGTCTTCGGAGAATCCTCATGAGTTTATTCAATCGCCTCTCCATCCGCAGAAAATTGGTGTTTAGCTAGCGGTTTCTAGAAGGCGTATATTTGGACCTGTGTTTTTTGAAGGAACGATAAATGCTGAGAGATATCGAAGTAATTTACTTGAACCGTTTTTTACAAAATCTTCATGATGACGAACTTTTACATGAGTATTTCCAACAGGACAATGCAACAGCTCACAAAACATGGGAAAGTATGGCTCGAATTCGCGAGTTTTATGATAATCGAGTCATTGAATTTCCGCCGGACTTAACGATTCTTGATTATTTCATTTATCCGTACCTGAAAAACACAGTTTACAAAAATAACCCACAAAATCTTGAAGAACTACAAGAGGCAATTTTTAATGCATGTAACACTATAACCGTTCAGATGTTGGCAAATGCTTTTGAAAATATGAAACGGAGGGTTAGCAGTTGCATTGCAACAGGGGGAGAACACTTTGAACACCTTTTGTAATTCACAATAAAACTAATTTATGTTGTAATGCTTTCATTTCCATTAAATTTAAATAGATTACACATAAGATTCACAAATGTCACAAAGTATAGCATAACCGCAAATTTCAATTAATCAATAATTGACATTCTGGACAACCTAATAAAAAAAATCCCGCCTGCTATAATTTAGAATTTAAATGATCGCGTGGTATTTGGCATGCAGTTGAGAGCAACATAGCCAAATATTATGTTGGTAATATGGCAATGGCCATATTGGTCTACATTACACCGACTGCTGTACAAATTAAGTGATTATTACTTTGTTTCTTTTATAGTGCGCCAACCATGCATAAATAGGCTTAAGAATAAAGGATACCACGTTATCGTTCCAGAGGTGTACGAGGCAAATGGAAAAATGAAAATCTGGCAAGTGCCATAACTGCTGTGGGTAATGGAATGTCTGTAAATCTAGCTAGTATTACATATGCGATTCCCAGAAGAACTTTGAGGCGATACCTAACTAAAGAGAATAAAGAAGACTCTTCCTTAGGGCGTAAAACAATTTTAACCAATGAACAAGAAACAGAATTAGCACATAGAATTATTCGCCTTTCTGAAATTGGGTACCCAATTACAGCAAAAGTACTTCGTCGTTGTGTTTTTCAATATACAAGAACCTACAATGTACCAAATCCTTTCAACGACGAGAAAGCGATGGCATGACGTTATTGGCTCAAGAGATTTATGCAACGAAATCCCCAAATTCGCACAAGAAAAGCTCAAAACTTAAACCCTGCAGGAGCGCAAAAAATTAACAGATTTATTGTGCAGGACCATTTCACAAAGCAAGAAGCAATAATAAAACAAATGAAAATTTAAGATAAACCAGAAGCAATTTATAATATAGACGAGAAAGGCTGTAGGTTATACCGCCACCACCAACAGAAGGTTTTAGCAAAGACAGGTGCGATAAGGGTGCACATAATTACCAACGAACATGGCCAGAAAGTTTCAATTGTCGCCTGTGGCAATGCAATTGGAACAGCAATACCGCCTATGATTTTATTTAAAGGGAAACGTTTAAAACGCGAATGGCAAGATTTAATGCCATCATGTACTAAAATACTTATGACTGAAAAAGGCAGTATGACTCAAGAAGCATTTTGCAGCTGGATAGGGCACTTAGCACAATTCATAGTACCTGGACCTTGCCTTGTTATATTTGATGGTTCAAAATGTCATTTGGACTACACTATTTTTGAAACTGCAGATAAATATGACATGACATTATATTGTTTGCCAAGCAACACCACACATGAGCTTCGACTTCTAGACAAAGCGGTTTTTAGAGCGTTTAAATACCATTGGGACGATGAGACCGTCAAGATTTTCTCTGCACATCCAGAAGACACTTCCATCAGCAAGAAGCCCTTCGGAAATGGGTTTACCGACGTGTGGGATAAAACCATGACACCGACTAATATAAAATCAGGATTTAGAGCCACTGGTATATATATGCATTTGATGCAGATACAATTCCTGAGACAGCATATGCCCCTAGCACCATTACAAATCAAGATCATGGGCAGCAATCTGAAGAGACAGAATTTACTTTAATGGAGAATAAAGAACAAAGATACCCTGTCCCACTCGCCTCAACTTCGGGTTTAACAAAAAGAAGCTGACAGCTCCAGAAAATGCTCGTCGCCATCTGAAGGTAGCAGCAATTATGAAAGTGACGGTTCTAGTATTGATTATAACCGAAAATCACATTCCAGTACCAACGAAAATACATCAAACAATGATTTTTCGGCAATGAACCTACCTGTTAGTGAAATGCTCGCAACCCCAGACAATGTCAAAAAGAACGATAGAAAAACAAGAAAACCCGCTTTAAATAGCCATGCTCAAGTGATAAGAAAGGATCTTTTTGACGATAAAAGAAGGTGGAAAATGTAAAGATAAGGCGACAATAGTAGGAAAACTTCAAGTAAAAAAGAAAAAAACTGTAGAATCATGGTTCTGCAAGTTGTGCAATGAAGATAGGCAAGTAGATATGAGACTATGCAGTTCATGTCAGGAGTATGTGCATGAAGAGTGTATGAGACTTCCTGGGAATGACAAACCAAAAATTTCTCTTTGTCACGACTGTGATGATTAATTATTCAAAGATTAAGAATAAGATTTTTTTACCGTTTTTTTGTTCTTCTTATGATTAATTATATTTTGTGTTCATAAAATAAAGGCATTAGCACTAAAATGTTATTTGCAAATTGAATTATGAAAGATATTAGTATGGCCATATTACTTTTATGAGAATTGCACTATTTGCAGGTAAGGCCATATTATCAACATTGTGTTGACAATATGGCCTGAAGCTTATATCTTTTTTTAATTAAAAAAAAACAGTAACAGTGCCTTCAACTAAACTTATAATTTTTTTTTAAATATGTCCAAACATGTCATACGTGCTAAACCAATCATGGAATTTGTAAACGTTGCTTATTTTTCAATAAAAAAAATATAAAAGACTTAGCATGGCCGTATTACCTTCAGTTACCTTACGTTGTATTTAGCAAGTCGACGAAATAATGTATTGATTTTTGTGTTTATATGTATTCACCAGTCTTCATTTATTTTTTTATTTGCAAATATTTTTCGAAATTTCCCAAAAAAATATTCAAAATGTCCGATTTCCCCCCCCCCCCATACATATAGTTTAAAATACTGCCAATGGAGTAATAGCAAAATTATTGCTAAATTAAATTATAACTAGCACATATGCCCTAATTTCGAAACACATACAAAAGGACAGAAAAACCTCTTCCAATCATCAATTTACTATCGACTCGACGTACCAATTAACCTAGAAATCTTGACATGGGATAATTAACTAATAAATAATTAGTGCTTTCATGTGCTGCTTCCAGTTCTTAGAACGCAATTCTTTTCTTTTATCCCCTAACAAGCTTTTCGAAAGGTATAATGAAGTTCCTCGTTTGGCATATTAACATGTCAAAGTGCTATTGGAAACCGTTTCTCGTAAATCATGGGTGGTAACTAGGAGTGCAGATAATAGTACCATTAATCAAATCATTGCCTTTCGATGTGCTTTGATTAAATCATAATAAATTTCAGTATAATTTGTTAACAATTAATCGTCAATGTGCTAATTTATTTCAAGTGATTCCATCTACTGTCAAGATCAAACAGGTATATAACTGGCCGTATAATAGATAAAATCCGCAAACGGTAGGTGAATTATAAAAGCGGTACCTTTATTGCATAATATTTTTTTATTACGGAAGGTGTGAAGAATACTTTGATATAATGAGAGAGCTCCATTTAATATAGGGGAGACCGGGGCAGGTTGTAACAAAAAAAAGTTATGTTTTTTTATCTCAAAAATGTCTTCCTCAATCATGAATTAATTTGCGTCACCTATTACTTACATGTTTGGTGAACTCCTTGAGTATAAATATGTGACAAAATCTTAGGCAGTTAGACGTCTAACTTTATTTCTAATAAAGCTGTACCAATGTTACAATATGCCCCAGTCCGGGGTAAAAAGTAACAACAGGTGGAGTAAATTGTAATGCAAGTTTTTTATTGATGTAAACATACCTATTTATAAGAAAAAAACAATTCTATGAAAATAACTTTCAATATAGGTATAACATTGATATACACGAATTTATTTATCATTTATTATTCACTGTCAGAATCGCAAATGTGGCAGTTTCTAGGCAGTGCAGTCTTCATGTGACCACATTTTGCAGCGGCGGCACATAATCCAAGGTTCATTAGGTTTGCTGTTGGTGTATGCTTCAGTATAAACCAAGCAGAAGTATTCGTCTTCTGATGATTTGTCATATTCTGCCAAAACTTTTTTCTTTCACTTTCTTTACTTTTGTCTTCTTAATTTGTTTCTGTTTCCTTGATTTTTGACTTTGTTCTTCTTCCAATGCATTTTTTTCTGGTGTGTCAGCTAAGATTTTTTTTCTACCTCTAGTTGTTGCCTTCCGAAGTCCACCTTTAGGTAATGGTCGAACAATTTCTGGAGAAAAGACAATGTTGTATGTGGAAGTGCTTGAGAAAGTACCAGAATAAAACGTAGATGTGGATACTGAAGAACATTCTTGAGGTAGGTCAACTCATGCTGTAGCAATAGGTTCCATCTGGGAAGACGAATATGGTGTTGGTGGTGGTGGTGGTGTTGGTGGCGGTAGTGTTGGTGACGGTGGTATTGGTGGCGGTGGTGTTGTTGGTTGTGGTGGTATTGTTGGTAGTGGTAGTAGTTCTGGTTGATCTGTTACACTAGCTGGTAAAAATTCATGGTCGCCAAAGATTTCTCTGTTAAGAGGTTCGATGCCACTGACTCTGACACCTTTCATAATGTTTATAGGAGTGGTTGCCAGAGGTAATGCATCTCGAACGAAAGAAGGAACGTCATATACTGTCATTGACTTCCCGGGGTGGGTTCTCATTCAACTATCTTGAGCAGAAGATAAATATTTTTTAAAAGGACCATATGCGCTTCTATCTAGTGGTTGTAAACGGTGAGAACAATGAGGTGGGAAAGACAGCCTCACCACCCCGTTCTCTTTTGCGTAGTTTATAGTCTTTATTGCTAAATGTGACTCGTGGTTATCTAGTAATAAGAGAACTGGGCTGTTTTTCGATGGCTTTACGTGAGCGACAAAGTATTCCATAAATTTGTAGAATTCTTCTGCCGTCATCCATCCAGAACCATTGGCTGCACCGATGGACCCTGAAGGACCATCCCTAATAAAATGATTTTGGAATTTTTTCCTAGGAAACAAGAACATGAGTGGTATGCAATTTCCAGTTGCATTTACGGCAACACATAAGGTGACAAGTACCCCTCTTTCACTTGAGGTAATACCACCGACTTGTTTAGTTCCCTTTACGGTAATAACTTTACTCACTCTTTGTATAGTTGTTACCCCCGTCTCATCCAGATTCCATATCTGAGCGGCGGCAAAACCATATTTCTCTCTGACATTAGCTAACTTATCGAAAAGCAGAGAAACATTGGCTTTATTGAAATTTGTTGCTCTGTGTAAGCTTGTAGGTTCTGGGGTTCGAATAGAGAGAACCTTATTTTTTTTTAAGAAAAATTGTCAGCCAGTCTTCTCCAGGGCTCCTATTTTGTTTCCAGGAATCAGGAATTTTAACATCATAGTGTAAGGCACACTCATAAGCCAATTTACGGACCTCTTTGGGAGTTAATCCAAAATATATGTTTGAAGCGTTTTTCAAGTATTCAAGTAGTTCAGCTGATTGCTGATCAGTAAAAACTGAATTTCGATTGTAGCCTATTTTACCTAACTTGATACGAGGCTGGGAAACATATACTTTTTTCACATATCTAAAGAGAGTCACATGACATATATTTAAAGCTTTTGCCACAGAGCGTATTGACTCCTTGTTATGTTCACTGCCTCTTCCATGTTCTCTTTAGAAGTAGAGCCTCTTTCAGTTTTCTTCTTGTAATTTCTCATTCTAAAAGTAAATATCACTTTAGTGGAAATGGCATGTTGTTGAAGCGTGGTAGGTAGTAACATGTTACATTTTGCCCCGAGGTGTTTGGTACAATGTACCTCAAACTTGATTTTTTGTGTTTTATCTCAATCAACAAGAAAGTAAACATCAAATCACTTAAATGCGTACACACTATAAGAAACCAATGTGCAATGATTTGTGTGTGATAAAGAAACAAATTTCAAACGATTTCTAGAAGCAGTTAATTGAAATATAAATGGGAAGACAAAATTTACTTATGTGTTCCATAAAATGAAATTCTCGAAAATAACCTAAACAGCGAAACAGATCACTTTACTGCGTAAATGAAACTAACTTCGACAACGTCCTCGAGACGATCGTGCATGATGCAGGGATACCAGATTTGTTGAACAAGAACATTTGTGTGTGTTAGAACTCGCGCCGTGTTACAACTAACCCCGGTCTCCCCTATGCTTAAGAAGAATTAAGTTAATTTTGTAATAGCTCATTCAAAAGTAAGAATATACAGCTTTTTGTTTTTGAATAGAATAAGTTAATGACGTAACGAAGTCATTAAAATATTAAGTGCCATTTTTACTTTGTTAACAACACAGAGATTGTATGAAATTTTATCATATAAGTATTATAAGTAAATAACCCAACTAAAAATGTTAGAATGAAGAAAGCTGGCAGTTATATTTAATATTTTATAATATGCAATAATAACAATAAGAATATAAACTGATCGAAAAAAAATTGTGATATAACTATTTTTCACATCTTTTGTATACATATTGTCGTGGTGAGTTTAATTCCTCGACCTGATAATACTAATGGACGGAGCTTCGCACCCTAAATATTGGTGACAACATTAGACACACACAATTTATTAAATTTCTAACAAAATAAAAAGAAAATACTAAAGTTTGCCTTTAATTGCGTAGTCATAGATTAAGTTCAAAAGCGTCAGTTTGAGTAATCTGAAAAAAAATTAGTTAATTTAAATAATGAAATGTTTAATACTATACAGTATGTCCACATTTTGATGCTCACTATTGGTATATCGGTTATTAGAAGAGAAAGAACAACGGTTAAAAGGGGAATGTTTTGCAGAATTCAATGCTCGCAACAAATCTTATTTCAAACACATGCATATATGCATATACGTTTTACGTATAAATGTATATATGTAAGTCACAGTATTTATTTACTGCTTGATGTTAGTTTTAACATCCATGTGTTCACACTATTCATTTTCGTTTGAAATCTTATTTCAAATTCAATTCGTACTTTTCACAATTTTGAGATATTTTGAGAAAAACAATATTTGTCGATTTCAATTTTCCTCAATAACTCGATGGGAATTACTACTAACACTAAAAAGTTTGTCCTAAGAAAGTGTCTGAACAGTTTAAGGGGATATTAAAGCGGTCGAGAAAGCAAGATATCAAATTTATCAGTTTTTTTTACTATTGTTCAAGATAGAAATGTGAAATTTTCTGTACAACTTCAATATAGATATGAGTACACGGAAAGGTTGTCAGATTATGTAATTTTTTGTCACAACCATCTATTTTTTTTATTCCAAATAAGAGTAAAATGTACGTGTGTTTCTCGGTCAAAATCTGAAATAATGAAATGAAATTGATCAAAACGGATGTAATTCCCGTGTAGACCAATGTTTTCTTGTGAGATATAGCTTTTTGAATTGCGGGAAAAAGGTTAATTTGAGTAATTAAATTAAGAAATTCCGGAATGATGCGGTACTGAATTATTTGTATTTTAGCAGCGCCTTCAGCTGTATTTTTTCTCTGTATTCGGGTGATGGAAAACAACACATTCATTTCAAGTATATGAGAATGAGATGGCTTGCATTTGGCTCCTCCTACGGGCCAACACCTCCAAAAGCAATTATAGTCAATTCCCAATTACAAATCGACTTTAATATCCCCTTAAGCGTTATCGATTTGGAAAACTTTTTCAGACATAATATTTTGAATAGCATTTGAAATATTTATTGTTACCTTGTACATGTGGCTATTTATACATTTCACGATTTAGATCTCTTATTAGTGCAGAAAACATGACGGCTTTCATGATACAGTGTACAAAGCATACTGTACGCAATACGCTTGAAATTATAATTACACGATATGATTCCAGCACACGAACAGGAAGGAGTTGCTCATTTGACGAATCGAGCAATTACCATAACCGGGTGCGATATGTGCGAATTATTAACCCTAATCGTAAGTGATAGGTATGGACACGAATGTAAAGCTAATTCTAAAGTTGAGATTTAAGAATTATTTATTTTGATGTTATATTTGATATATATCAGCCTGAATTATGAACGTTATGTATTAATTATTCGATTATTTAAGGAAGCGTAGTACAATGCGTTCATTATCTTTCAATATCATCTTTTTAGTTTCAAAAAGTATATACAGGGTGACCCAGAAATAAAAAGACGGAGTAGCAGGTATGTAAAGTTCGAACAGAAACAGGCCCAAATATACCGCAATAACGAAGAAATTAAAAATTTAATTTTCTATGTTGTTTTTTAGATAAAAAAATTACATTACGGACCTGGCACAGAATGTATGTTTATAAATACACGTAAGAATGCTCATTTGTAAATAGAAACGAACACGCATTCATAGAAAAATACGCTTTTATTTGTGTAAAACCGGAAAGAAACTTTCAATCGTACTCATTCATATAAAACATATTTTCTGCCCGATGCGTGTAGATAACGCAGCTATGTAGTCGGTTATTGACCCAGATGGGCGACCCACTTTATTGCAGACAATAAAAGATTGTTTTTATTTTTAAAATAGGAAGGTTGTTGCTCTTTAATGTGTTTGTAGACGAAAACAGCTAATTATTATTATTTTAGAATATTTAATAAATCGTATTTTTCTAGCCTTTATTACAGTAAGTATCAAGAATGTAATTTTTTCTAGCAGGTGTAAAATTAAAGTAATTAATGGTTTGATATTTATTATGAAGTATCTATCCCTCCTCCTGTTTTTTTAACACAAGTAATATGGTGATCCTGAAAAGGACCGATTGTGAAAGTGAAGCAGGGGGATATTTAGTCCAGGGTCGGTGTAAGGCCAATTGAATTCCTGATTATTTTTTTCTGCCGCCTACGCACAAATAAAGACTTGATATTTTGAGGGTACGTTTTTACACAATCTAGCTTCCAATGTCTGCTACTCCGTCTTTTTATTTCTGGGACACCCTGACAACATCAGATTGTAAATATTGCTGGATAGCTACGTTTATTTCTGTAATTTTATTTAGTTATGAAGTTATACGTGAATTAATTACAATTAAACTTTTACAAAATCTCCCACATACACAAGAAAGTAGATATTTTTAAATAATAAATTTTTAGTACTTTCCACTTCCATGTAAATACACAGGTGTTCTATTTATTTTTTTTAGATTTTTTCCCCCCCAATACCTTAGAAAGTGGTGTCATTTTGCGTGTTTTAAATAGTGGATATTCTCTCATTCTATAGGCTCCTATTGAGCTCAGATCCTCTTATGATTTCATATCAATCAAGAGCATGACTACATTGCTTGACCTTACAGACGAAGGTGAACTTGAACTTAAGGAGTAGGAGTATGGCAACGAAAGCAAAATAAATAGGGAAGTGAAGAGTCGGATGATTAGTCTTATATTTGTTTTGTATGTGTCTTGTCTTGGCTATTTGTATGTCAGAAATACTTTTTGTAATATGTGACCTTGTTTTTGAAGGAACCAAGTGAAAAAAACACCTTCCGAATCAAAATGTAAGAACGCGCAGTTCCAATATAGTCCTTCACCTTCCGGGTGTAAAAACCTATGCAAAAAATGTTAAGTCAATAATCGACTGCTGGAATCTGTTTTTCTCCGAAGATATTTTAAGCATAATTGTCGAAAGCACAAACAAATACATATCTAAGTTCGGAAGTAACTATGCAAGAGAACGGGATGCGAGACCGACCGATTTAATCGAAACTAGGGCCCTTATTGGATTGCTCTATCTGGCAGAGTGTCTAAAAAGCAACCGATTAAATACACAAGAAATTTGGGAGAGGAATCGAACCGGAATCGAAATGTTTTGGCTCGTAATGTCTCAGAAGCGATTCCTTTTTTTAATAAGTGTTAGAGAGAGTGTTAGAGAAGTGTTTAAAGGCATACACAATAAGCGAATATGGCACTATCGACGAAAAGCTTGAAGCATTGAGAGGGAGATGTGCTTTCAAACAAAACTTGCCTAAAAAACCCAACAAACATGGCCTAAAAATTTTTGCACTTGTAGACGCTAAAACACTGTCTACCCTGAATTTAGAACCATATGTGGGTCTACAACCTGAAGGGCCATTTCGTGTTTCCAATGATGCATGTAACATTGTCCTTAGGTTGGTGGAACCAATCGCTGGTACTGGAAGAAATATAATTTGCGATAATTGGTTCACCAGTTTTGAGCTGATGACTAAACTTCATGAAAGAAAATACAACCTCACGTATGTGGGCACAGTAAGAAAAAACAAACGAGCATTGCCCTCGGAGTTTGTAAACACCAACTCGAGAGCTGTAAATTCTAGCATGTTTGGATTTCAAGAACAAACAACAATTATCTCATATATTCCTAAGTAAATAGAAATGTAATATTAGCGTTCACTATGCACCACGACGACAAAATAGATCAATTGACAGGTGATCAAAACAAACCGTAAATTATTACATTTTATAATTCCACAAAAGGAGGCGATATCGTAATATCGTAGACGAACTTTGCGCGACATATAATGTAGCCCGAAATACTAGAAGATGGCCTATGATGATTTTTTATTCTTTACTAAATATCGCAGGAATAAATTCGCAGATCGTTTTTTTTTTGGCCAATAATCAGACTCAAGAAGGGAGTGTAATTAGAAGAGTATACCTAAAACAGCTTGCGGCTTCACTAACAGACGCTCAGCTGACACGTCGTTCGATGCTGACCAATATAGCACCACAGATCCGACAAAGGCGCCAACAAGTAGCTGGCACTTCGTCTGTTCTTCCTAGAGGTGACCCAGCATCACCAACAGTCAAAAAACAATGTTTTCTTTGTAAAAAGGATTCAAAAACAAAATATTTCTGCAAATTATGTAGAAAATTTCTGTGCTTGTCTCATGCAGAATATCTATGCCCCGCTTGTGTCTCTATTCTTGACAATCGGGCATAATAAGCCTTGATGTATCTACTTCTTAGATATAAGTACAGTTTAGTTTTTGATTTATGTCAAATATTTTTTTTGTATTTTTTTGCTTACCACAGTAGTGAATGTGGCCATTTATAATATATTTGCTTTTTTGGGCGTATTTGAGTTTTCATAAAGCCAAAACCTTCTACAACTTTATCATCCTTATAAGAAAAGTGCCGAAAAGTCATTAAGCACTGAACTAGCCGTCAATTGGCTAACACTTTTAAAATAACACACACATATGTACCGTATGTGTCAATTTTCATTAGGTATAGGGATTCAATGTTTACGTGCGATTTATACGTATACAAGTAATGCGTGGCAACATGGCACTCCTACTGTCCGTCACCAATCCCGGCAACAATCGACATCACAACGATTTTCTCCGATCTTCCCACTTCTCTCCACCAGATTTTACATTCAATGTTTAGCTGCGAACAAGTTGCGATCTAGTCTGCAATAAAAGCCGTCTTATTACTGGAACGGGTAACATCAAATGGCCGCCGCGATCTCCTGATCTAGTAGTTTATTATTATTTTCAGAATCCTTTTTTATTTACCTTATTAGGGTTATTTTTTAATTTTATTAGAATTACGCTTTTGTTTGTGTCATGCAGCGTGAACGCAGCTTAATAATTCTCTGCATTTACTGAAAGGAAAAAGAAAAACAAATCCTTGCAACTCGTAAATATTATTTCTGAACGCATTACAAACACCCAAGCCGGTGGTCGAATAGTTACTGCTAACCACGCTAACTTGTATTTACGAGCAGCGATCGTGCTGGCATTGGAAAGGAAAGAAGGGGTACTATGTTGCCACGTACTGTATGGATTAATCGCCTATGGGTAATGAAAATTGACACATGCTGTATATTTGGGTCACTCAGACTTGACGCGACCAGTGGTATTCCATCGATGGGCGCGACCAGTGGTGTTCCATCGATGGGCGCTACCACTGCAGGGCTACTTTTACATCGTGATTAATTTCGATTATGAATTCGTTCATTCCGAACACTATGTGCCGGTGTAAAACGTGTAACCCCAGGCAAGTGGGCTAAAAGGGTATGCTAGGTTGTTTCTTTTTAATAATTAGGTTTACTTTCAGCTTTTGTACATTTCGTCTCCTATGTCTATTGCTACGCGTCGTTATGGAAAAATTATAGATTTTCGTATTAAATATTTTTCGCGATCTACATGATTAAATACCAATAATGGAATTTACAGCTTTACTAGGTCACCTAGTGTATATTTATCAAACGATCGAAACTATATTTGCTTAATTTGTATACGTTTCAGCTATTTTTGATTATAAATTTAAAAAAGAAGACATGTATACATTTTTATTTGTGTAACTACGCAATAATTTACTATCTGAAATGATATTATATTAATTTCATCAAGAGAAGAGTTATTCATAAGCAGTTAAGCGTGAAATGTTTCCATGAAATTTAATCAAAATTAACCGATGGGTTTTGGTCGGCATACTTTCATTAACTTTATATGTCCGAGTATAACCTTTAAATATTTACTTACCATGAGTCCAGCTCGGTCGGCCACAGAATCCTTATCGACTCCAGTAATAAAAATTCCCAAGTTGTATTCTACACCACCCCGGATCATTAAACCTAGACTCTGACCGGGTTCGATACAAAGGTCCACCTGAAATTGCACATAAAATATATATATATATTAAATGTGATGGTTAATGATGTACAATATAGTAAGCAATTTATGATGTCAGTCAAGATGTATTATTAAATGTAGAACACGAAAAAAAGAATAACTACATCAAGACGCCCTTTTCTTGAACTGTCCACTTGGCATAAATAACATTTTATTATAAAGTGAGAATAAAATAACAAAAGAGATTTAAGCGATTATTTTTTTAATTATTTATATGTATACAGTGTGGAAATAAAGTAATGGATATAGGCAACATTCATTCTTAAAAAAAAAATCTCGAAGCTGTATAGCGACTTTAACTAAGTGGAATATTTTCGCCGTATTTTCAGTTTCTTACGTCATTTGTTTTTATATTACTACGTCACCTACTTTTTTTTTAAAAAATAATCTATATTTTGATTTTGATTGCGATAGTACTTTCAATTTCTTATCCAACGATATAAAACTTTTTATGTGTTAGATTTCAAAAAAATTGAGAAAAAGAGTCTTAAAGTTCAAAAACTAAAAATTCACCATATTGGCAAAATGCATTTAGTTACCGGTGCATAAAACAAAAATCATTAGTTACGGCTGTCAGAATAAATTAATTTGTCAGTCTCACAATAAAATAAGTGTTATTCCCTTTTCTATTAGAATAATTGTAGTGTGGAAATTAGAAAGGGCCTAAATGCCATTTTTAACGAAATTGAGTTAACAATTTAGAAAGGTTCTAAATATCATACTTTATGTCCTGTGAAAAGCCATAAGTGACAAAGTTAAAATTTAATTGTCAGGAGGTAGTAATAGATGTCGCTTGGCGTATGTGAGCAAGCGTTTTCATTTGATAGGTCCTAAGTCCATCACAGAATATTGCCAGTTTGTTTTAAAATCGGCAGGTGTTAGTTATGTGTGTCTGTATATTAAAATGGAAGGAAATCAAAGAATAAGAAAAGGTAAAGGTAGTGGCTCATATCATACTGAACAGAAGCATTTAAAATGGAATGGAAAGTCGTACAAAACGTATATAAACAAAATGGTACCTGAAAAAACCATTCCCAAAGAGCAGGTTAGGTATACAAACATAATGTTTCCCTTTCTGGTTCTAATCTTGAAAATATGTTATATGTAGGTATCATGTAAATGCAAGCTGGGATGTAAAGATGTTACATACGAAAGGCGACGTTCCCTTTGGGAACTTCTTATTGTCAAGATGCTAAAACACAAGGGACGTTTTTAATGGGTTTAATGAGTATTTGTGCTGTGCAAAGAAGGCACGGTTCATATGAGGATCCGCAAAGCAGTCGACGTCAGGCCACTATAGCTTATTCCGTTCCTGATGGTACAGGAAAATTTGAACGTTTCCAAGACACCGTCGCTGTTAATGATAAAAGAATTCGCGTACTTATTCAGAAAAAAAATGGGTGAAGCCTGTTATAAAGATAAACGTATCAGACATGCTGCGCCAAAATATTCTGAATTTGACCGGTCGTTAGTCAAGGCTCATATTAACAGGATCCCAAGGGAAGTTGGCCATTACTCAAGATCTAAATCGGAAAAGGAGTACATTAGCCCCACAGACAGTTTAAAGCATTTCTGCAATTGCACCCTGATTCAATAGTATTCTATAAATTTTACAGGTCTGTTTTCATAAAGAATTTTCCCAATCTGTGTTTTCACAGACCACGTGTTGATACGTGCAGCACATGTGATAAACTTGACTGTCAAATCAAGGCCAACATTGAGTCAAGTCAATCTGCTAAAACTCAGCTGGAACTTCATCACCGCAAGGCCGAGAGAGCAAGAGAAGTGCTAAAAGAAGATATGATTGAGTCTCAAGAACCCGAAAGCATCAAGTGTTGTTTATCCATGGACCTACAACAGGTCATGTTCGTTCCATCACTGACCCACAGCGACATGTTTCACCTCTCACAGCTATCGTGCTACAACTTAGGTGTTCATATTGGCGATACGAATGAATCCTACATGTGTATGTGGCACGAGGGGGTAGCGTCTCGCGGAGCTAACGAAGTTGCGTCATGCCTCCTCCATCTTGCTAATCAAGGACTGATTTTTAAGAACCATTTAGTAATATGGTGTGATAATAGCGGGGGCCAGAACAAGAATAGAATTTTATTATTTACCTTGATGTTTTTAGTAGCCAATGGTGTTTTTGAGACTATCGAGGAGAAATTTCTTATCAGAGGCCATAGTTTCATGCCCTGCGATAGGGACTTTGCTTTGATACAAAAGCGTAAGAAGGTAGCTAAAGCATATGTTCCCTCGGACCTACACGCAATAGCTAAATCAGCAAGGTACTCTCCTCCATTCAATATTGTTGACATGACAATTTCTGGCTTTTGGGACCTAAAAAAAGCTGCGGATGCATATATTAACACCACAAAGTTAAATATAAGTAAAGCTTCAGTGATAACCATTGAAGAGGCTAATCTTCCATTTATTAAAATGAAGAACACTTTCTCTGATATTCAGGAAGCAGTGACAGTCAATGTTTTAAAGAGAGAAAAAACTTTAGCTGCCCTTAGACGGGCTAACATAATCAAGCTGCCGCCATAAAGTAAAGTGTCTGAAAATAAAAAGGTTTCTCTTCGAAGCATGATTCCCTACCTTAAGAATCCGACACACCAACGTTTCTATAAAGAGCTATTTCACATTGACGAAAATGTTTCAGAAAATCTAGAAAACGCCTGAAATTAACAATTTTTTACTAAAAAATGTCGATGACACTTACGCCCTTTCCAAATTTTGCACTTCTGTTTTTGTTTATATTGGTTATAGAACGTTATTTTGATAATAATTTTTGCTAATAAGTATGTTTTAAGTTTTGTACTACTTACATATATTTAATAAACGTTTATCAAAAAAATTTCTATGTCTACACTTAATTTTGAACTTTGCCCGTTTTGTTTTTCGCGATTATTTCTGAATTTTGTTTTTGGCACCTAAGCCCTTTCTAATTTCCACTCTTCAATTTACCTTTTGCAAACTATTGAGATACTACTGAGCAATATCCTCAGAAAGTTATTGTATGGGCAGGAATTATTGGTGACATGATTCCATTCTTTTTTGATAACAATTTGACTGGAGAGAGATTCTTGCAGTTTCTACAGTTCGAATTGATGCATTATTTCCTAATGCAATCAGCCCTGACCTACCAAATAATAGTATGTATATGGTTAAAACATGACGGTGCTCCGCCTCATTATGCAATTAATGTGCGATGCTACTTGGACTAAGTTCTCCCAGGAAGATGGATAGGAAGAAGAGGTCCGATAGAATGGCCGGCTAGGTCTTCAGATCTATCATCATTAGATTTCTTGCCCCCTAACAATTTAGATCTCAAGCGCAGAATTTAATTAAAAATTCACAATAAGTTTGTGGCGCCATCTATTTGACGACATCTTAAGCGACATCATAAGCGACATTCAAGCGCCATCTATTTGACCACAATGACATTCATATAAAGCTTCCTGGGGTCGCTCCTGCTTTCAAAGTGCGCTCATGCGGGAAAATAGTCTTCCCTCACTTGGTTCGTAAATAACTATTAAAAAGTGGTATTTCTAGACTTATTTTTGTGTTTGGATAGGGACTATAAGTACTATCGAAATCAATTAAAAAATTGCAGGTTATCATTTAAAAAGAAAGTCATAACATGATAAACAAATGACGTAAGAAACTGAAAATGCGATGAAAATATTCCCCCTAGTTAAAATCGCTATACCCCTTCGAGATTTTTTTCAAAAAATAAATAATAACGAAGTTAATGCCTTTATCCATTAGTGTATTTCCACACTATATAATAACACACAATTGTTTAGTTTCAAAATTATGTTTACACGACATATGTTTCGCCACATTGTGGCTTCATCAGGTGGAAGAAAATGCAATTTCAAATTACATATTAGTGCCTATATATCCTATATATATATCAATACAAAAATACACAAAAATAATCTCCTTCTAAGAGGGGGCGAGCAGAATTGAATTTTAAATTGAGTAGGGGGAGTTATTTATTTCTAATTGGTCATTTAAAATTATGCTTGATATATTAAATTTTATTAATTTATAAACTTTCTAGACTGTATCGGCAATATTATTAAGAGGAGAAGTTTTTGAAAATTTAATTTAGAATGTAGTAACTGGAAATCTACACGTTCAATTGTTTTTATATTTTCGCTATCGTAATTAGCTGGAAACCCCTACACCTTTCTTAATTTAACCGACTACGTAGCTCCTACAATAACGGAGATAGCAATGGTGAACACTTAATTTGGATCACTCGGTATATACATTACTTTTCTTTCGTTTTGTGTTAAATCGCCACTTTCCAATAGACAATACATCTTGCTTTGTTTCAGTCCGTTTTAAATTCCTCTAAATTCCTCAGCGATCGTGATTTCAGAATTGGCCCGGCATATAACAATAACACAAATAACAGTTGTATTGTTATTTATCTCAAAGGAATAATTAATATGAATGTAATGTTTCGAGAACTTCACTAAATAATAATAAATAATGCTCTACAAATTATTTAGAGTATGCAGTAGTCTCATTTCATCCCGGAATTGCTTTTCGAGGGCGTTTTCGAGCTTCCAGTCCGACTCTTAATTGGACGAGAGAGGAAAACTCATTCAGAAGTGAGAGACATTCCGACTTCAAAAGATAACTTTATTACTCCACATTTATCAACGCCGAAACGAGAGGTTATATTTGTTAAATTGAAACGTTGTCGCGAACGAACTGCGCAAGATAGAAAGAACATTTATTTAGTCTGTTCACTTTTTTCCCGTAATGCAGATTTTGTCCCTTAATGAACGAGAGCACGGGCGTCGAGCACTTAATGTGACAATAAAGTGAGTAGAATGCATTTAAATTCAATTTTACAGTGCTCGTGATAATCATAAGCTTAATAAACGGAAACTCGTGCATAACATTAAGGATATTGAGAGTGTTTGATATTGTGACGTTGTAGTGACGTAACTCACCGCCTGTAAAGTGACATTTGGCGCATACATCGCTCGATCAGCAAGGATAAAACCCTGACTTTCAAAGGCGATAAATGCTTCAGAGAAAAGCTTAGTTAAGAACGAATCACGAATAATTAAATAAAGTGATGGAAATCTCTTGGTGAAACATGTCGAAATATAAGCAAGTAATAACAGGTAAAACACTTGGTTATGTTTCACAAATATATATAAAATTAAATACTCGATGTACATTTCGCCTTGCGGCATCGTCAGGAGTTCTAGAGAAATTCTTTCGTTTCTCACCAAGTGTTTTATTTGTTATTACTTGCTTATATAACGAATCACGGTTGTCGTTTGTGCGAACATGACCGGTAAGCAGAAATCAAAGCTTCTTGTGATAGGAAAAAGTAAACAGCCGCGGTGTTTCAAAGGCGTAAAAACACTTGAAGTTGACTACGATTTTAACAAGAAATCGCGTATGACCGCAGCAATTTTTGATAAGTGGGTAACTAACTATGATAAACAGATGATCAAGCAAAAAAGAAATGTGGTTCTCTTCGTGAGCAATTGCCCGGCCCGTCAGAAGATCAAGAAACAACAAAAAATGAAGACCACACAGATACTGAAAATAAAAAACAAGCATGGAAACAACTAGAGTCATTAGGAAAAGTAGATGACGGAATTGAATTCGAGCAATTTCTACACGTGGATGACAATTTAATTGTGGCTGATCACCCCAGCGATCAGGAAATATTGGACGACTGCTTTGATGAAGATGAACCCAACGATGACGATGACAACGAAGATGAATTTTTAATTGAAAAAACATCTAGAAAACAAGTAATGGAAGCATTTGAAAGTATGCGAAACATATTTATTATATTATATTTATTTATTTCTAACGTTCCTGAAGAAGTTTTCACCTATATGAATAAAAGTGAACACTATTATGATGTGACTTCGGCAAATAGTAATTATACACAAATGGACATAAGAAGCTACTTTGTCAGTCAAATGTCAGTGTGACAATTAACCTGATAATTTAATCAGAATTATCTCAAAAGAATGATACCTAATGCCTAAGACGGACGTTTTGCATTCCATTGCAAACCTTTATCAATATAATTTTTGATCTCGCGGTATATAAAATGGATATGTTTGCCTGATGTAATTTCTTTCATAAACCAGTTTAATGTATACAAGTTGGCGCAAAAGTTGTCACCCGATGTTTTTTGGCTGTATTTTTTTTTTATAAATGAAAAACTTCGGTTCTGCTTTTCGATTATATTTATTCAATGTCTTAATTTAAGAGCAAATCGCCAAAACGAGAGATAAGGCGACCCAGAAATGCAGCCATCAGAATATCGGTTGTGGCACTTGCAGTATACGCCATTGCTCCATCCTGTTGGAACCACATAGAAAGTCGTTGAGCATGGCTCTGTATCGCTTGCCATCCACAGTAGTCGTTTGGACAGCGGCACTTTCGAAAAAATAAGGCCGAATGACGCTTCCAGCGTAAACAGCACACCATGCAAAAATTTTGAGCGGGTGTAATGGCTCGTTGTGGGTTATACGTAGTTTTCTATGTCCCAGAAGCAATAATTTTGCTTATTCACATATCCACAGAGATGAAAATGGGCCTTGTCGCCAATGATGATTTTCAATGAAAAGTTGTTTTCCTCGTGGTCGAGATCCTGGATGGCTCGAGCATAGGTTAAGCGCGTTTGCCTGTCAACAGCTACCAACTGATGCACTGTCTGTACTTTGTATGAGAACAACTTCAAGTCTCTCACCAAAATTCTCTGTAAAGACCGCCGATTCATGCCCAATTGCGTGGCACGTCGTCTGGTCGATACTCCGGGGTCCTCCGCGACATCTTCAGCCATACCCGCAATTTTTTCAGCAGAACGGCTACTCAGGGGCCGGCTAGACCTGGCAGCATCTCGTTTGTCCCATACTCTTCAAGGCGAGCTGCTAAACGCTTAGTGTTTGCCCAGTGGGTGTCGGACGACCAGGAAATCTGCACCGAAATGAACGTTGCGCCAACACCACCGACGAATTATTCCGAAAAAAATGGAAACAATTATTCCGCGTTCTTGTGGAGTATAGCGATCCATGTCTTGTTGACGTGTAGTTTGTATCTGTTTACTTCACAATTTCAAAGCAGAATTGACATTTGCCGCCATTTGCAAAAATTATAAAATCTTCCGATAGGGTAATGACTTTTGCGCCATCTAGTATAAATAAATACAATCTCTGTTTATTCGATATTAAAATTACTGCAGTTGACCAGGTGTACGTTCCATATCGTTGGTCTTATTACTCGACAAAACTTTTTGCCGCAACTATACATTCAATATGTTAAGCATATTTTTTATACGTCTTCTTTAAAGATATAGCGAGATTATAATTTAATCTTGCTCTTAAAGATAATTTAACTATTTATGATGACACCTTTAAACCAATCTACACACTTGCGATTATGTATAAGGTGTATCAAATATCATCTGTCATAGTTTATTACAGATCCAGAAAAATACTCTTTGTAACAAACATATAACCTATATATCCAGTGTTTGTACATAACTCGATGATGAATTAAAATTATTAATAGTACGCGATAGACACGTGTTCGAATAAAATATTCTTTGACATAAGTGAACATGCACACGCCAATCAGTTAGGCGGAAAGTGCTTTATCGAGCTTTTGTATAATTTTCCACCTAATTTGCTTCCCCTAAGTGAGTAAATTGTGTTGATCGTTTGCTGAACAGTATCGAAGTTCACACGCCTATCTGGCAGAATCTCTCCGTGTTGACATTCGAGTTCATTTCGATTCTACTACCGCCACAACTGGAGTCGGCCATAATCATTTAATATTTCGCATTCCTATGTTGTTCTGAGTTGTTCACCACTTTCTGCACGAATAGTTCGCTAATTTAATAAGTACATTTTAATTAGCAACAATACAGGTTCCCGAAAAATACGTTTAGGAAATTATTCAGTTTTGATTACTGTTTTTTTTCTTTTATATATTATGTTTAAAGGGGCCCACACACTGCGTTTTTGTTCGACAGTTTTGTTCGACGAACAAGTCTGTTCGAACAAAAACGACGAACGTCAGTTGCCCACAGACTACAGTTTTGTTCAGTAGTTTTGTTCGGCAGTTTAATAATATGAAGACAATATATGTGTGTGCAGTGGCGGCGGCATTAGCCATAAAATCAAAAGAGAAAAAAAGAAACGGGCAAAATGGGCGAAGGAAGGAATTGCAATACCATTACAAAGGATTATAAGATCAGGGTGATAAACAGTTTGGATTTTCCGAAAGTGTTAATAGATGTTTACAAAATCTCTAATGTGGGGAATAATTACCTTCGGAGAATTGTGTAATAGGTGCAGAAATTTAAATCTTGTAAAATATTTGTATGTTTTAAATTACATTATTTAAATACAACAAGTTGGTGTACAGATGTTGAAATTGCGTAGATTAACTAAACTTGAAATGGTAAAGATTTTATAGTTATAATAACACGACTTAAATAAATATGAATATATAATACTACACAGAACTACACCACTGCAAAAAACAGTCGTCTTTTAAAACTGTTTACCCCACACACTTCAGATTTGTTCGACGGTTTTGTTCGACGAACATGTTCGACGGACATAAACAGGCCGAACCAGATTATTTTCAGCAGACTTGTACGCCAACATCAACGACGGTTTTCGACCCACACTTCGGTTTTGCGACGTTTTTGTTCGAACAGACTTGTTCGTCGAACAAATCTGTCGAACAAAAACGCAGTGTGTGGGCCCCTTAATACTGACTTAAAAACGATATCCACTTTTCATGTGACTGAAAATTATTGCATATTTTTGAGGGAATAACTCAAGACATAACATTTCACTATTATTTGTGTGATGAAAAGTCGTCCATGAAAAATCAGGATCTTCGAATAAAATTTCATGGATAACAGCAGCTGTTCTATGCTTAAATGATTACATTTTCACTTTTAATTACATTAATTTTATAAATTTCTTGAATTTATTGTACATATTTTTACTACTCCCAAATAATACAGTGTTAAGTGTAGTCCGTCAAAATATAGTAAGTTGCAGTCAAGTAAAATTTAATATAAACATATGTCAAAGCAATGCACACATATAGTTTATTTCAAACTATAAGAATATAACTTTGAACGGCTCTAATGCTTTTATTGCACCACCTTCTGTGACGATAATTATTATACCTGGTATCCTTATTGAACGGGTACGGTGCACCTATTTGCAACGTATCAATCTAGGGGCTGTATTGACTATAAATTAGGGCCCTATAAGATAATAATAAAACGGTGTTAATTTCAAGTATACATATAATAGAAAATATCTATACATTGAGTTTAATTACAAAGAAAAAATTACAAATCGTGTGACATGTGTAGTGGAAACATATAGATATATAAAGGTAATTAGTTTGTAATACACAATAAAATTTGTATGTGTCACCGCATTTCATAAATCATCTTCTGTGATTGAGTCGTCTTGCAAATCGGTGTCTGTGTCTGAATCGTATTGCAAATTTATAATCAAAGGTGCTACTATTTTGTACATGCGCATATATTCGTCCTCTTTTGCTATTGCGTGTTTAAGGGTCCAATATAATTGATCGGAAATGTAATATTGGTTGTATAGCCAAAGATGTCCGAATACTTATTACACATAAGGAATATATAATAAATATTTGAAATAATAACTCAATATCTAAGCGAATAAAAATTCATTTATGACCAAATATTTGCACATTGGTAACCGCGGGAAAGATTTTTACCAGAATAACAATTCATTGTAATGTGGGTTGCCTAATTTTAATTTATTTTATATTCATTTAAAACAAAGTAAAGGATAGTTGAACGAAAAATAAGTGCAGAGCGGGGTAGCTTTTTATTCAATTTATAACGTGAACTAAAGCAAAAAAATCTGCTACAAAGAATTTTTGAGGAAACTTGTTTTTAATATTTTGACATATTAATTAATTTTCTTTAATCAGATCATTTTTTTCTAAATTTGATTATTCAGCGAGGTGGATTACTAAAGTTGACGTTGAAAGGTTTTATCCAAATTTAAAATCAACAAAAATATCTTGCATCAAAAATCTCATATTTTTCAACTATTCACATATCCACTATATAGGACCCTTAACAGCATTTTTCCAATTTACAGCAGTTATATGTTCCATAGCACTTTTTGTGTGTGTTACACTGCTTTCACTAAATTTCGGTGTTTGATTTGTTCGTCTTATGGTATTTTTCAGTTGGGCCCGTATCAATTCAATGGGATTGAAAATGCATTGGTATGGTGGCAGATGCGAAATTGTATGTCCTGCTTCTTTGGCTCTGTTATCCACATAATAATCCTTTAAATATTCTTTTGTCTTCATCACCTCTATTAATTGGTTTTTTGTACAATGATCTTCAAAATATAAATCAGTTGCTTCTAAAAATTCTTTAATATCATTCTTATTATTACATTTTGAAGGAACTTTGTTTTGCTGTCGAGAATGATACGGAGCGTTGTGTGAAATAAAGATGAGGTCATATATTCATGGTAATCTAAACTTGAGGATTTAACATTTTTAGCAGATAATAGCGGCTGTCCGATCCATCCTTTTTCTGACCCAGCATGAAGAATATTTATTCTCTTCTAACTAACTCTCCTAACTATATTTACTTAAATTTTCTTTAATAAATATAAGCACTTATTTCATCTAAATTGTAATTTAATGACTATTTAACTATATATAATACGTATATATTCAAATTAACAACTGTTGGTACTTATATTATTATTAAATTTTATTTCATCTAAATTGCAGTAATTACAATTTACTTAAATTTTGTCATTACGGACTTCAGCAGTTTGTTTGCGTAAAAGATAATCGTATTAAGTGGAGAGATAGTTATTGCAGCGGGTGGCGCAATAAATGCATTAGAGCCGTTCAAAGTTATATTCTTATAATTTGAAATAAACTATACACCAAATAATTTACATATGGATTCATTGGCTCATAGATATGTGCCTACAGCTTGACAAATATACTGGCGGTCTGAGAGTTTTACAGCTAGAGATATAATACGTCGCACGCTGATGAGGCTTATATAGGCTGAATCACGTGTACCTATGTATATAAAATGTTAATATATATTACCTTTCTTACATTTCTATCTTTGCTGGATCCTCTGCTGTAACCATATCGTTGTGGAGGCACTTGCCCTATTTTAGCATACTCTATAGGCGGTGAAACTGGTCTACCCTGACGGTCCATCCAGGAGCAAGTCTGTCTGGTATGCCAGTTTCCGCCGGATCCAATTCCTGGATTCACGTTTGGAGATTTCACAGTCATGCTGAGCTTTCGACAAGATTTTAACATCTGAAACCAAAGACACAAAATTTAGTAAATCTAAATATTTGTATATTCGTGTGTCTTCGCGCGCCTAATGTTCATTACTAACGAGTCTAAGCCTTATTTATCTTTCAAGAAACTGCAACACTCTACACCAAAAATTTAGTCTTTTATAAATGTTGCATTCTTAATATTTAAGTTATCAGACTTAATCATCTTGTATTTACAATTATAAAAATTACTAAACTTTAATTCTTCCTAAAATGTTAGATAATTCTGTTTTAAATTTGTTGTTTATACTCTGTACAGTCACAATTTAGTATGAATTACTTTACTTGCATGATATTCAATATCTATTATCATTATCTTTATTTTATTAGGTTTCTAACTTCTTTAAGATTAACCTGCATTATAGTTATGTACGTAAACATTATTATTTTAAACGTTCTTTAACTAGATACTTTTATTATCTGTTAATTTAATACGTATTCTTTTCTTCCCTTTAAATTTCTAACCGTATTCTCTAGCATAAATAAATACACACGGTGTATGGAAAAGAAAGAGTTTCAATTTCAATATTTTATTATATGTATTACGTTAAGATACTACATAGTGTTATAATGTGTATTGTTTTATTATAAATAAATTAAAGAAGCACAATAGACATTTTTTATAATCCATAGTACTTATTGATTTTTCAACAAAAACTGATGTATCACTGACAAAAATCAATACAATTAACTGAGTTATATGTAGCAGGCACTTATGGTGTGAAGAAAACACTCAAGTTCAATTTTTTTAATGAATAACCATGAAATATAATCATTGAATATGACACAAATTTTCAAATATCATGCTTAACAATACGTTGATATGTATATCGACCTAAAGACCTTTTCAGATACGTATGTGGTTGATTGCCTTGTTTGAAACGAACGAATTATTTTAATAAATTAAATCGACTATCTTTGACGCATATGAAACACATAGGTTTAGTGTAAAATTAATCCTATCATACTATAAGAAAAATTAAATGTTATTTCTCTTGCAAATTCATAATAAAAGTATGGTAACCATATGGTAACACTTGATTGACAGGTATGTATGCTTCAAATTTACAATTAGTTTAAGTCGACTAAATAATATGCATATAATAAATCACTAAATGTCATATTTACATATTGCCTCAACATTTTGAAATGTTTTAAGCTTAAACACGTAGATAACGTTACTCGTCAAAACTATTCTGGTAATATAATTGCGCATGCGTTGAAAGATGCCTGTCAAAATTTCAGCCATTTTGGACAGTCAGTTCACAGACTAAACAAACGCAGACTGGTAACTAAACCTCAAATTTTATCCAGACTACTCTACCATGTTTGTCATGTTAACTGAACGGGAAATGAGATGGCCTTATTTAAAATTATTTATCATGTCATTTCAAATTTGATGTATTATTGCAATATTGATATTGATAGTGAGTTTATGATTAAATAAGTGAGTACAGAGTGAAAATTAAAGAAATGTGGTGTAATATAAACTCATAGGAATATATTGCGTTAGAGTGATTTTGTGTAATATATTGTGTAAGTATAATAAACAGATATTTCTATCAATAATAAAATTTAAATGTACAAGTTGAGGTTATATGTGATTTGTCCAGTAGTTTTGTATGTTTTTCTATTACATTAATAACGTGTTAAATACGCATATTCTCCAACAATTTCATTTCAAATCCCGCACCATCTTAGTGCACGTTCATTCATACGTGACAGGGATAGAAGATCTTGGATATTTTTCAATCAAGTATTGTCGGCCTGGTTTTGTTTGGTCTGTGCGCAGTTGTTGTTCGACAGAATATTTGTGGCTGTCAATGTCAGTGTTTTTGTAAAAATTGAAAAGACCGAATATCGTGCCGTGATTAAATTACTGCATTTGAAATGAGCGTTCGGAATAGCCAAAAACTGCGACCGCCACCGATAACATAGAAAATGTTTACCAAGTGGTACTGGACGACCGTTGAATCAAGGTTAGAGAGAAACCAGATGATATGCACATATCAAAAGAGCGCGTTTGTCATATATTGAATGAATAATTGTAGTAATCATATGTAATACATTCCTGTTATTGTTTTACCTTTTCCGAGATAGTCAATGAACCCAATCCCATGTCTGTACCAAAAAACAGTCGTTGTTTGACAGATTCTTTGTGGCTGTCAATGTCAGTGTTCAAAAGTGTTGAGTAACACTTTTGCGGTCGCCATAGCAAAAATTCACGAAATGCACTTCGAATTGGTTGAACACCCACAGTATTCACCAGATCTGGTGAATAACCCCGGTGTCATTTTCCTGTTTCCTAAGCTTAATGTTTCTCTTGGAGGACAGAGATTTTCATCGATCTTACGTAAGGGTTAAAGAGGTTGATAAATGTGTATACACTTAAAAGGAGACTATTTTGAAAAATAGGACTACATTTGACTTGAAGAATACTTTTTTCTTTGTTAGCCCCGAAACATTTCAGATTAGTCTCGTATGTAACAAGTTTGTGCAAATGTACTTTTTCACAATTTATTTTTCTGCTATACACGCGTACTTGTATTTATTACATTTAAACAACTTATTAAATGAAGTTTTAATACAGTTTATTATGCAAATTACGAACAGGTAAGGTCTATTTATTAGCGCTAGCAAAAGGGGTAGGTAATGATCGTAATTTGAGTGTAACTTTGATGATATCGGCTAACCATCAGTTTCCTCTTTTCACGCTAACTGTTCACTTCCTCCTTCTGCGTGTTATCGACATTAGCACGCCACCACAGCACGTCTCCCCCGAAAGCCAACAACCATCATCGATCAATTGCGAATGGACTGCATGATTAGGCAGAAATGAATTATTATCGAACACACACACACACTGACTGGCGCTACGTTTTTTTTTCTTTTTTGGAATATTACCGACGGATGGCGATATTGATAGCTTCATTTCATTTATTTTCCATCAAACACACCCTTTCACCATCACCGAAGGCTTTCTGCACTGTTGTCGTTCGCAAAATAAACAATTTGTTAAGTCATTCGGGGTGATCGGTCGAATCGGATATATCGATTACTTTTGAATTGTTGACTGGAATTGTATCGTTCAGTTTGTTAACGATGTCATGTATATTTTTTGTGGAACAATGCTAATGTCCAACTTGTTTACAGCAAGGGAACATCCCCAATTCGAAAATTCAGAAAAATATTATTTCTGCGGATAAACGTACAATGTTGCTATATGTTTCTCATGCGAATTTTTATTTGAATATTTAATACTATTCACATTCCTCAAAATTCAACAGTAGTTAAAAACAAATTGACAATCGAAAAATAACCTGTCATCTAAAAAAAAATTACATTTACTCTTTGAATTACAAAAATTTGCGTCGATATTATTTGTGTGGTGGAGCTAAATACATGTCTATGATTAATCTAGGCCTTTTAGCTTTTTAGGTATGTTTTTCATTTTGATATTATTACATGTTTTATCCGGGTGTATAGGAAGAATAACTGTTTACAAAGTTGATAAGCATCCTGCGTTTTTCAAAATTAATATATCAATGTTTATATTTGTTTTGTTTTGGTAATAAGCTATTATTATTATTATCTTAAGGCTAAATAAAAGAGTTAAAACTTTAGAGAAATACAAGAGAATATAGATGTGATTGAGAGAAGAACAAACATTGATGATGATTGGCACAGCATACAGGATGGTATAATAGAAACAACAGGAAGTATATTAAAAAAGAAGGGTGTAGAAAAGCGGAATAAATGGTCAAAAAGTAAGGAAATAAAATGCAAAATGTGTGGCAGCGTGCAATGAGAATAAGAAATGGAAGAAACACAATTGTTGAACCAATAGTATGAAGAAGGAAGTAATACAAGAAATGACATGTTTAGACATACAAAACAGAACGACAATAGAGGAATGCTATACGTGATTGAAAACTTGAAAAAGAACAAGCAGGCAGTTCTTGATAATATCGGTGACGAGATAATCTAGAATAGAGGAGTTGATTTAGAACATAGAATATATGAGTTACTAGAGCACATATGGAAACAAGAAAAAATGCCCAAATAATGGAGCCTGTGAAACAAAATCTCCACAGTGTATCTGGACTCACTGCATGATCCACAGAGAACTCTGGCTGCTTCCAAAGAAATTTTATAAAAATAGGACCCCTCGAATCAAAAATCTTTTCTGAACTTTGTAAAGACATGGGTGCAGTACATTCAGCGTTACTATTTTACTGCGAGGCAAGATGGTCGTCACTTATTTTTCTAGAAGAGGAAAACCGACCGGAACCCGAGAAGTTTCGAGATGCTTTACTTGTGATGAAATTCTACTACTTGGTCGACATATTCGAGAAATTAAATACCTTGAATCTTCAACTTGAAGCTGCAAACACAAACATGTTGGATACGAGCGATAAAGTTAATGCTTTTTGTAAAAAAATGGAATTGTGGAGAGGAAATGTAAAGCAACAAACCTAGAAATGTTTGCAAATGCGTCTGAATATGTTAAAACTTACAAAGCTGAAGAACAACATGTGGAAGTTGTTTTTGTAACCATTGAAAATTATTTGATGATTTTCAACATCCTACCTTTGCCAAACTGAATTTTTTGCGATGGCTGCTTTGAAGACAAAATATACAAGGTGTCCACAAAAAAACGCCCCAGCTCGTAGCACCTTTATTTGAAATCTGATTGTAACAATCGACATACCAAATTAAAAGACTTAAAAAGTACTATTAGAGAAATATAAAATTTTTATTTTCAGCTACTCGGTTCGTCAAAGACCGATATTCAACTTTTTTATGTTAAATGGCCACCTGCTACTTTTTTCACAGAATTTGATAAAGATTTTTTTTCTAAATTCAATGATGTAGTACAATACCGTTTTTGTTTTATTTCAAGTTGTAAAAAAATAAAAAACATTGTGTTTAAATGTACTATTACTTTCCATAATCATCTCACCCTTAAAGAGACCGGTACTGTAACCATGTCAATCATAGTATGTAGTTGTATCAACCATAATATGTCTAAAATTAAAAAGCGTTGATGGCACCTTACATTAAATAAGAACGTCCTCACATTCAACGTATTTTCAATAAAACAACCCTTTAATAATACAATGATATTTTTTTTATTTTTTCGATTAAATTAACTTGTTTTAACAAAAAATTAATGGAAATGCTCAAACTGGGCACCGTTCCGTTCAAGACACTGTCGACACCTGGATATCACACCTAACGTAGCATTCATTAAAACTTCTCGAGACATTTCCTGACATGCGTCAATTATTCGGTTTTGCAAAACTTCGACTGTATCAGGAGGTGTGGCATAAACAATATCTTGCAAATAGCCCCAGAAGAAAAAATCCATCGGGGTCAGATCACAAGAACGAGCTGGCCACAAAATAGGTCCGTATGTTCCCATCCAACGATCTCCAAATTCTCTATTCAAAAACTCTCTGTTCATTATGGCGTTGTGTGGCGCAGCTCCTTCTTGTTGAAAAACTAAATTATTTCTTTCATTTAAGGGCAAATTGTCAAGAACTTCTAGTAAGTCTTCATTTAAAATTAATAAATTAAATACTTTTGCTGGGTAAGATTTCCATCGATAAAGATTGGACCTATTATTCGTCCATCTAATATTCCACACCAGACATTCAGTGAAAATCTTCTTTGGGGAGCTTGTTCTACGGAAACGTGTGGATTTTCTACATTCCAGTAGCGATGATTGTAGCGATTAAATTTTTTTTTATTTATAAATTGACATTCGTCGGACCATAGAATTTTTTTGTAAAACAACGGTTCACGTCTTATCTGATTTAAAAAAAACTGACAAAAGTTTATACGACGTACTGGATCACCTTCATCTAATGTGTGGATCTTACGCGGTACAAATGCTTTGTACTTATGTTTTTTCAAAACTGAACACACATTTTCTCTAGAAACTTGTAGATTTGAAGCAATTTCTCTTACAGAAGTCCAATGATTCTCCTCAACACACAGTAAAACGTTCATCTCTAAATTTTCATCTCGAAATTTCCGATTTTGTGTTTTTGGTTTCTTAAAGCATCCGTACCGTCTCAAATTGATTTCCAATCGCCTAAACTGACGGCGATTCGGTACTCGCCTGTCCGGGAAGCGCTCTCTATAGATTCTACAACTTTGCGCACTGTTTTTGTGGCACACAAAATAAATTTCAAGCATATCTACGCACTCGTTATTCATTACTACGAAATGATGACAACTAAAACAACTAAAATTGGTTAAATGACACTGACATAAAAGTCACATGGTGACAATAATATCTAAGCACCCTATTACTAATAGAGCACAAGTATTTTTGAAATGTTTTTCATTTTTTAACAACTTGAAATAAAACAAGAAACGGTATTGTGCTACATCATTGAATTCAGAAAAAAAGTCTTTATCAAATTTTGTGAAAAAAGTAGCAGGCGGCTATTTAACATAAAAAAGTTGAATATCGGTCCTTGACGAACCGAGTAGCTGAAAATGAAAATTGATATTTATCTAATAGTACTTTTTAAGTCGTTTAATTTGACATGTCGATCGTTACAATCAGGCTTTAAATAAAGGTGCTACGAGCTGGGGCGTTTTTTTATGGACACCCGGTAGACCTCAGCTAAATATAGAAAAATAACTTTTGAGTGTCAATTTCTAATATTAAACCTTCTTTCGAAAAACGTTGCTCTGCAGGATAAGCTCAAGTGATACACTAATAATTTTTTGAATTAATATTGTTAATTATTATATACATTGTGCAGTACTGCTACAATCCTATTTATAAGTGTATTATATCAGTGTAAATGTGTATTTTATTTTTTAATATGTCAGACTGTATTTTATTGCTTTTTTTCTGTAAATTAAATACATTTTTTAATAATATCTTTTTCATTTTTTCTCGATATACTTGCCCCCCCCCCCATTTAGTTTTATCATACTTCCCCCGGAGGGGGGAAAGCGTCCCACAGGTTGAGAGTCGCTGTATTACAGATGTAGACAATGTAGATGTACAATAGGTGCTATTTACACCATGAACCAGTTGATTGAAAAAGCATAGAATTACTCATAACCTAACATAATATTTATAGACTTCAGATATGCATTTGATAGGATGAAAAAGAATATGGTATTAAAAGAGGCACAAAAAATTGGAATACCAAATACATTGGTTAAATTCACCCAAATGTCGTAGTGTCCCTAATAGGAATTTCAGATGGGTTTCAGTTTAGTGCAGGAGTGAGATGGTTTATCGGGAACATTATTTATTATCGTACTAGAAGGCGTTATGAGGGATTGTTTTGTTAAGAGAAAATAGAAAAGACAGTACAAGTAATTGTATATGCTGACAATCTACCAATTATAATTATAAGAAAGACTTAAGGAAGCTATAGTAAACATAAAAGAGGAAGCTGAAAAAAAGAATTAGTAATTGAAATGAAAAACATTTCAAACAATAAATTTAATGATGTTGTAAATACAAAATAACATAAACAAAGATTAAATATTAAGAGTTTAAAGTTAAAGAAGAAAATGCACAGCATATAATCGATGAATGTAAAGCTAAACATGGAGAGATTTTAAATGAATACGTACTAATCCCAAAAATAATAACACACCTGTATAGTGTTTGTTACATTTTTTGAAAGCTCTAACATTTCTTACTACTGATGAACTATCAATATTTCATATTTATTAGACGTATTTCAAAAATAAAATAAAACCTACCTATTTTAAATAGGACTTTTTTAAGTAAAATAGCTTTGTTTTACTTTGTAATTCAAATTGGCTTTACTTTAATACGCAAGGCTTATTATTATTAGCATTATAAATAGACGTTTTATTTATGTAGGAACAGGCAATAAAACCGCGAGTAAAACAGGCTGGTGCACGTTATTCAGAAAGTTGATTGTGAACGTTTGTTTAGCGGTAAAATCACTTAAGTATCGCATTAAGTGCGAGCTCTTGCGGATATTAAGCTTATCCCGCAGAAAACCGCAGAATTTCCGTGCATGAACACCAACACGGTTTTCATGCAAATGTCCGATTAGAAAATCTACTTAGTTGTTATATTCACTGCTTAATAAATGTATGAATATGTCATTACTCGCACACTTATTGATTATCCAAGCACGTATTATCGAGAGCAGGACGAATAACGAATAGAGCATTTTTAACGTACAATATTTTTTCATTAAGCTTGTTCAGTTCAAGTTGACGATTTAATGACCAATGATTTAATTTTTTCCTGTAGGATATTTACGCTATTTGAATTAATGCACGATAGCATAATAAATAAATAAGTAAATAACTAGATAAATATTTATTGCCCAACAGTTTAACCCAATAATAAGGCAAGTGAATACATAATATAAAATACTGCTTAAATAATAGAACAGGAAAATATCGCATTACGAACTAATATCCGTTATATATTAAGGGTCCTATATAGTGAATTGGAAATGTAATATTGGTTGCACAGCACATAATTTAATAAGCCAAGGATGTCCGAGTATTTATTACACATAGGGAATATACAAAAAATATTTGAAATAATAACTCAATATCAAAGCGAATATAAATTCATTTATGACCAAATATTTACACATTTGTAACCGCGGGAAAGATTTTTACTAGAATAACAATTCATTGTAATGTGGGTTGCCTAATTTTAATTTATTTTATATTTATTTAAAACAAAGTAAAGAATAGTTGAACGAATAATAAGTGCAAAGCGGGGTAGCTTTTTATTCAATTTATAACGTGAACCCAAGCAAACAAATCTCCTCCGAAGGATTTTTGAGAAAACTTGTTTTTAATATTTTGACATATTAATTAAGTTTCTGTAATCCGATAATTTTTTTCTAAATTTGATTCTACAGCGGGGTAGATTACTTAATTCTGCATAAGTTGACGTTGAAAGGTTTTCTCCAAATTTAAAATCAACAAAATTATCTTGCATCTAAAATCTGCTATTTTTCCATTGTTGACAGATCCACTCCCTATATAGGAACCTTAAAGATATAAAAGAAATCGGTGAACGAGATAACAAATTATTTCTAGCCTGGTCAATATAAAATGTATCAGAAATGCGAGAAGATTGGCGAGGTACGTAAATGTTTAGTTTTGAAATAAGTTGACTATAGCTAGTGATGTAAAGTGAAATATTTCAATTTGAAATATTTCACATAAGTTTCATTTCAATGAAATATTTCAAATGCGAGAAGATTGGCGAGGTACGTAAATGTTTAGTTTTGAAATAAGTTGACTTATAGCTAGTGATGTAAAGTGAAATATTTCAATTTGAAATATTTCACATAAGTTTCATTTCAATGAAATATTTCAAACCCTTTGAAATATTTCATAAATTTCATAAAACATTTTCGAATTTCGCGCTCAAATATTTCGATGACCCGCCTCTCAAACACATCTAAAAATTTTGTTTTTGTTTTGGTCAGTTTTGGCATATGTGATTCTTGGTTTAGCCTTGTCTTGTTGTCGGTATTGGCCGAATTTGCTAATTTTAAAACAAGGAAAGGTTTTTGGAAGAGCGAATATTTATGGAAGGCTTTAGAAAAAGGTAGTAAAAGGTCTCACCAGTAACTTGGCGGGGAGCTTTTTCTCCAGAAGTTAGTTTATTCAGCAAAATAGCCACTATTGCATTATCTATGCCAGCCACTTCTGTTGCAGTTGAAAGGTCTTTCAGTACTCAAAAAAAGGAATCGTCTTGGAGGAGAGTCATGAAGCTCACGTACGTTCATAGATAGTTATTTACGAACCAAGTGCGTGAAATGATATTTCGCGAATGAGTGACCAATTTAAAGCGCGAGCCGAAAAGCGAGCGCTTTATGGACACGAATTCGCGAAATGTTTCACGCACGAAGTGTGTACAATATTTTTTGTACGAGAACTATAATAATAATACATATTGTTAAAAACGTTATCGTTTATGACACACTACTAATCTCTTGATATTAAATAAAAAAAATTGAGTTGGCAGTATTGATTATTTGAAGTGACATTTCATTTAAAATTATCAAATTCAAAAAATTCCATACAAAATAAAAACCTCACTAACAACATGAATTCTGATAATGAAATGCAATGTACACCGCCTGAAATTCGCGAAGCTGCCAATATTGCAGTGGATAATTTATTACCCATAAAATTAAAAAACACTTATACTAAATTCGTAACTTGGGCTAGATCTAAAAATATACAAAAATACTCCGAAAATTGTTTATTAGTTTATTTTTCATAATTTATAATCAAATAAATCATTATGGTCCACTTATTCTATGTTAAAATCATGCTTAATAATATATGATAATACGGATATATCTAAATATGCAAAACTCATAGCGTATCTAAAACAGATAACGAAGCAACATCAGCCTAAAAAATCAGCAGTATTAACCGAAGAACAAATTACTAAATTTATTGTTGAAGCACCAAATTCTTTGGTCCTACTAATGAAGGTAAAGTCATTTCCGTATATTTAAATTCCATACAACACTATATGCATTTATAGGCTGTATTAATATTGGGTATTTCTGGAGCGTGTCGACGTGAAGAACTTTGCAAAATGTCATTGCGAGACATAGAATTTAAATCGAATTTAATTATCGTAACAATTCCAGAAACTAAAACAGGTAACAGCAGTACATTTGCAATCATTAAGCCCGAATGGATTGCATTAATTCGGCAATATGCAAATTTAAGACCGGACAGCCAGCAGCGATTCTTTTTAACATATCGCAATGGCAAGTGTGTTTGTTCACCTGTTGGTCTTAATACAATTGGCAAAATTCCAATACGAATAGCTTAGTACCTTCAGCTTGATAGCGCAAGTAACTTCACAGGTCACTGTTTCCGAAGGAGTTCAGCGACATTGTTGGCAAACCAAGGAGGTGACTTGCTTTCAATTAAAAGGCATGGTGGATGGAAATCATCTACAGTTGCAGAAGGATATATCGAAAATTCTCTGCATAGTAGAATTCAATTGGCTAAAACAATGACCCCGTTAGAGATATCGACTCCGCCTGCAACTTGTTCGACATCTGAAATACAAGATATATGCAATAATACAATCAACATTACTCTACCTTCGCAATCAAGATCAATTCAAACAAACCAGTTAATCCCTGGGGTATCAATCTCTGGTTGTCAAAATTGCCCAATCAAAATTTTTAATAATTGTTCCGTTTCAATTTCTGAAAAGAATGAATAATGGTAATTTATATAATATTTGTTGCTGTTCTGACATTGAATTACATACCTTCCAAATATAACAATTTCTCTTTCATTTCCTTTTATTTTCATAGAAAAACAACGAACTGGGTAGCATATTATTAAGGTTAGGGATTTATGATTTTAAAATGTCACTAAATTAATCAAGTTCTTGGAAGTACCAACTTTTACGCACTCGTGTTTAAAGTGACTTTTTACGCACGCAAATCGAATCGTGAAATGACAGGTTTTGATAAGCGAGTGCAAATCAAGAAGATACAGAGGGTGAGAATATCAGTGATGAACTTATAACTGTACAGAAGGAGACCAAGACTAAATAGAAAACCGATTTTATTTTTTTAACTGAATACTTTGTTTTTCTTTCTTTTTTATATTTTTTTTTTGCATTCGCTATTCGCTCTCTAAAATGAGTATTTGGCTTTGCGAACTCCAAACAATCCGCAAAATATGTCTTTAGGATATGCAATCCGCAAAATAGTTCATATGGCAACATTAGCAAACTTGTCCGCTAAAATTCTATTTCGCGGATTGTTTTGAGCTTTAACTCATGTACAAAATCGCGTATGTATCACGTACGCAACTGGTTCCAGGGGACTCATCTCATTAAGGACTCGGTTCCTTGATCGCATCGTCCCTAATCACGATTATTCCCCTAGGGCCCCATCCTGCGTACTTGTTACATAAATATCTATAAGATAATTGTTTTATTGCTTATTGTATTGTTTATGTTTAACTGTTTTTTAATGCTTTAAAAGAAATGCATTTTTTTTTGTTTGTTGTTTTTTATATAAGAAGTTTTAGAGTTTTTATTTCTCGACAATTCTCTCAGTATTTCCTTCATCATTATTACTTAAATTTATATAGTATTAACATTTGACAATTGGCATACAATATCGAAGTGAGGGTAACATTAATATAACCTGTGATTGTTGAAATGTTTCACGAAATACTTCAAAAAAATAAATTTCACAGCACTAACTATAGCTATAGTTGAATCGTGTTGGCAACCGACACGATCATAGTACGAACTAAAGACGACGATTCAAATACCACTACAAATTTCGATCGGCCGGAACAATTTCATAACAAGGAAACTAATCGTATGCCATATCAATATTTTTTGTTATGTCATGGCACTCTTTAATTATAGGCAATTAAAAATGCAGCTGCAGATGTCATTTTTTAACTTTATAATCATTAATAGCTCTAATACTGTTAACTTTAACGAATAATTGAGGACCAGACTTGCAAAATGTGTTTTGTCAGTTTTTGTAAAATTTCAGTAGAAACGATTAATTATCGCTCAGAAACGGTTAAAGCAACAACAAATTGGTTTTAACTATATATTCTTAAAAAAATAACTTAATTATAATTGTAAATTACTACACTAGAAAAATTTAAATTAGGTACTGAATACTGCCTTTCGGTTGTCTTTCTTTGACAAAATAACTTTTGATTGTCCCTTGTTAATAAAATCTTATTTAGTTTGAAAACAGAAAGTAAAATAAATCACCCAATATTCAAATAATGTTTTTACCACACTGAACTGTTTACACAAAATGTTCTTCTTCAATTTCATCACATTCGCAGGCCTCTTCATCCGAATGATCTTGACTGTCTCGATCCTCAGATATTATAGGTAGCAACCACTTTAAATCAGGATCATCCATCCAATTCTCACCACCTAATGAGATGAGTAGATTGCGCAAGCTGTCTATCTTTTTCTTTTTAATTGTATGTTTTAATGGCAGTTTGGGTAGGTCGATCTGATCTATACGTTTTCGAGGTTTTAATAGAGTCTCGAATTTTTTTGATTTGTCATCATTACGGTAAAGGGTCTCAGTTTTCATAACAATCTTATTACTCCCTGCTTCTCTTTTAATTTTTATTCTTCTGCTTGAACTTATACCAACTACTTTCTTTAGGCAAATTAAAGAATTTTTGATGTTTACCAAATGCCAATCTGTACCAAGTTTTCGAACTTTTCCATGTTGTGAATACAAGTCCCAATATTTCTCAGGAGTTTTGATTACACTATGTCGTCTTAATACCTTCTCTATTTGACCAAAAATACGATCCGCAGGAAGAAATGAATGCCCCCTAATGGGAAATATTATTTCTATAGCTTCTATTGTATTTGGTGCAAATTTATGAAGCCAATACATTAATAGGTGAACAACGAAACTGTTTTTGTTTTGACCCGCGCATCCGTCGGCAAAAAAACGTATATTTTCTATGCCAGGTGGAAATTCTGTTGACTGTAAAAAATTAAGAAGAGCAGAGGATGTTTCAATAGCACCTCTTCCCGCTTGATTCTCCATCCATGAATAAAAAATTGGCGATTGGCGCTCAATGCTTGTTATACAAAAAAAAATAGAGAGATAATTGTTGATCATAAAAAGCTTCCTGAATTGGTACCTTAGGAAGTACCTGCACCTGCTGAAGGTCAAAACAGAAAGATGCAGTTTTTGGAGGTTTTTCTTTCATTAGCTTGTAGAATTGAGCGGCGCGAATTTTATGAACTTTTAGTTTTGTTTTGCCGTCTATTTTCTCCGCTATTACTTTTGTGTTAGCTATTTGGCTTAGTGTTCTGACGCAAAAAGAGCACACATCGGTGGCGGGGCTCCCAAAACCAATATTAAAATGACGACTAAATACTCTTGAAAAAAATTTATAGTTTACTTTTAAACTTTCTTCAGCCTTCTCATTGTAAAACTTCCAAAGTATCTTAATATTGTATTGTGATCCTAAGTAAATTCTTCTCGACTTATTACGTCCATAATGACTTTCTGTTCCTTTCAAATTGCGAATGAAGTTTTTTACCTCTGCCAGTTTATCTTTAAATGCGAAAGATCGTTTGTCCCCTCCTCTTTTTTCTACAATTGCATCCCCATTCATCAGTGATGTACAAATTCTGCGAATTCTGGTTGGGCCAATACCATAAATAGCCATAAATAGTTTTTGACATATTTGGTATTTAATCCCATTAATGATTATCTGTAATATTAAAAAATTAAGGTAGGTATAGGTACTAGGAGGTCTAAAATTTAACGTACGTTATACACCGTAGAAAATATATGAGACTTGCCATCCAATTTTCGATTCCTTTTTTGTTTGGGATTGCTTACAGTTAATAAATTAGCCAATATATTATCCTGTATAATTTTATCCGCTTTTCGAAAAAATACATTTCTCATTGTAAGTATGTCTTCTCTGGTGCCTGTTTTACATGAAAATGTGTGTTTTCTTTGTGTTTGCAGTTTAAATTAAAATTATCGAGGTTTGAATCATGGTTTGAATACCTTGAAAAATAATAACCATTTCAAATAGTAAATTTGTGATCAACATAACCTAACGTTATCATACCTGACTTCCTTTTTCCGTTGTCTTGAAGTAAGATTTATTGTTCGTTTTCTACTGCCACGGTTGCAATCACCAACAACATGTTCGCTTTCTTCCTCATCCATTTTTTATTAATGTTAGGTACTTAAACAGAAAGTTAATCACTCAATCAATGCACAAAGCAGAATGAGCGCGAAGCGCACAGTCCAGAAAATTCGGAACAAATTTCCAAACAAACCGTGTTATGTCAAAAAGCATCGACAAAATACGGTTTGTTTGTCTAAAGTCAAACGACAAAATACAGTTTGAATGTCTACGTGAAATATCCTATGTATTTAATATGAGACATAGCGTGGTTTGAATGTCCAAAGTGACGTAAACAGTGAGAATAAGCCCAGAGACTGCAACGCCATCTAAAACTCAAATCATGAAAAAGTTGACAAAACACGATTTGCAAGTCTGGTCCTCAATTACCCTTAATAAAAAATATTTCTATATTAACGCGAAATCCATATTTGAACTTAGTAGAACTCGGTTATAGCATCATTATCGGAACAGGCACTTTTTAACGTTATAACCGAGTGACGCTATACACGTGATAGCCGACTTTCGCAAAACTGTAATTTAATAAAGTTTTCTTAACTAATACGATACTTTATTACCTATTTTACATTATTATACATTAAGTATTGTGGTAAATAGATACATAAGTACAAGTTACCAAATGCAAAACTGCACAAATATCATATTAAGCATTTCTTTGGCACCGGTTTAATAATCGCATATTCAGTCAAACTGTAAGTTACATTGTACTGTATTGTTAGATAGTTTATGAATTCTAAGAAATTAGATAATTATTATTTTCTGCAAAGTACCTCTGTAAATACGAAAATTCCCAGTAGCTATTGCCTACATATGATCATATATATTTCAATTGACGTAAAACCCAAGGTTTAACAAGAATTTAATGCCGTTATTAGGAATGTTTTTTAGGTTGTCTACTATAGGTAATACCAGGGATCAAGACGATTATAGCGATATTTCCGAGCTGTCGCTATACCCGATGACGTTATAAACATGTTATTGTGCCAATGATTTATGGATCACCTGTATAAGCGTATATATTTTCAAAAATGGAAAGTATAGAATACGTGGATGCTAACGTACATCAAGCGAGTATTACTACCACGAATATACATATATTTATACATAGACGTATATGCATATATGTATGAAATGGAATACACAACATTCACCTAGGTGTCATTAACAACAGTGAACACACAGACACGTGTTTCGTCGTTTAAGGCCTCGTCAGTGTACGCTCTTGGGTGACAGATGTCGCTGTGATATTCTCACGGGCATTTGTGATACAAGCCGGCAAATGTTGCGATTCTTGTCGTTTTCGTTGACGAAGCCTTGAGACTGAAACACGTGTCTGTGCGTTCACTGTTGGAAATGGCACCTAGGTGTATGTCGTGTATCCCTGTATCATCTACTACAGTGTGCGAATTATTAATTATATTAAAAATTAAGGAGTAAATTTACTTTGTCAGATCGTTGTGTCACCCTGTAAATTATATAAATTTTTGTCGTATTCTTCAAATCTTAATTTACAATATTTCGTTTTCGGCAATAGGTTAAAAAATTAAAAAGAAAACTGTTATTACGTTGTTTCGTTTATTTTAGTAATAAAGTTCTTCATAGTTGTATAACTATTATACTGCTAAATATATGGATGTTATGATATCCCTATATTTATGGTTATGACTATGGTTAATTACATATAATATTATGCAAATGCACAATGCTGATATTTATGCAACTTCATGCACTTGATATTCATCAAATGTGGTCAAACAAATCAATGGCTTGTCGTTTCTGCGCCTATGCATTTGAAAAACAAGACGACTTTAATTTTATATACATATAAATAGAATTTTATTGTGAAACTGCAAGCGCGTTTTCTACATCTCACGATCAGATTATACAAAGAAACTTTATGATTGTTTGCCATGATACAAACGCATAACTTCTTGTATTTGCGTGTTTTCGAATATGCTAATAAATAGGAAATGGAAATGAATTTAAAACAATTTCATTTATTAATAAAATATTTGCTTTATACGTTAACTATACGTCAAATTGAAAAATCTTTATTGTCATGTATGATGGAAACAATAGACAGGAACTCATAACTGTGCTCACCACTGGCATATCTATACATGGTATTCTTTATTCTTTAGGGTCGGTTTTCTTCGATGAAAGTGCCGGTTAGCTTAATTAAAATTCTGCTTAGTATAAATTTGTGTTTCCACAACGTTCATTAAATATTTTGGTATGAGGTAGCAAAACAACGGACAATTGGTAACATCAGTGGAATTCCATACACTCGACACGACACCAAACCTACAGCCTCTAACAATTATTAAAAACGTACTACTGAGTTTCGGATTAATTCGTGGAGAATATATATGTGACATACTTTTGAATTTCTTTTTAAGTATATATTAACCCTTTCCCGCTGAGTGGTATATTATATATACCACAAATTGCATATTTTTCCTAGATTCGGCTTATCGGTATCTTGTACGTACCACCGGCAAAACACATTCCTTAGAGGCGCCCTCTACTGTGTAGTGTAGCATAACTCCTGCAGCTGACTGCAGGTGCCTACAGAAAAATGTTTTCAATCCTGTGTTTCACAAATGGTGTTCGTTTTGTACAGGCCAATTTTTGTATCCATAATAACGAAAATAATGGCAAGTAAGTACCTAGATAGGATCAAGGCAAGGTTTTAGCATGCGAATATATCATAAATTTAAATGTTTACACAAAAATGATGTTTATTATTGATATATTTGTGTGGTATGTCAAATATACCACAACGCACCGATATCACGGAAAATTTTGTACATAGTTTTTTTTCTTTTGTTAGAAAAACCGAGTTGGAGCTTTCTCGAATTAGAAAAATTAAACCAAGATGAAGTGCATGCGATGTTAGCAGAAATACCTTCTGATGGAGAATCAGAGGATGAATATGATGATGAAGAAGCCGAAGAAGGCGTGGAAATTGAAGGTACTCCCATAGATGTTTATGAAATTACAACTGCTCCCACACAAAATTCATCTGATTCTGAGGACGATGAAGACGATCGGCCATTATCGCATTTTGTGCCAAGGGATAAATTTAATTGGAAAAAGCCTCTGACAGTCACCAACACCAACAAAGATACAGGAAATGCTTTTTCAGAAAGTGTCGGGCCTGTTAACATCTCAGATGACATTGAATCGCCAATCGTTGATGTTTTTGGGTGTCTTGTAAGCGAACAAATGATCGAACATTTTGTTTTTCAAACAAACCTTTACGGTACCCAAAATGGTAAAACATTTGTTCCCACAACTGCAAAAGAAATAAAAATATTTTTGGCTATAAACATTTTGATGGGTGTGAAAAGACTTCCAAGCTATCGGGACTACTGGTCAGCGCAGATGGAGCTGAGAGATTCTTACATTTCAGCTTTGATGAGTCGCACCAGATTTGATTGGCTCTTAGGAAATGTTCATTTGAATGATAATAATCTTCAGCCAAAGCGCGGAGACCCTAATTTTGACAAACTGTATAAGATGCGTCCATTTTTGAATTCATTATTACGTAGTTTTACTTTTTACTATAAAATGCATAAAAAAATATCAATCGACGAATCTATGATTTGTTTCAAAGGCCGTTCGTCAATTCGTCAGTACATGCCTAATAAGCCTATCAAATGGGGCTATAAAGTTTGGACTAGAGCAGACGAATATGGATACATCGACGAATTTCAAATGTACACGGGCAAAATCAATGAAACTGTAGAGAAACAATTAGGACCTCGAGTTATTACGGATTTGACGAGATCTTTAGTTGGAAAGCATTATTTTGCATATTTCGATAATTACTTTACATCCATGCCACTGCTAAGGCAGCTGAAGACTGAAAATATTTACGCGACAGGAACTATTCGAAAAGGGAGAAAAGGAATTCCAGAAAATTTCAAAGCTGACAAGGAGTTGAAACGTGGTGATTTTGATTGGCGAGTAACAGACGATGGAATTTCCTGCGTAAAATGGATGGACAAAAGAATAGTTCTGTTAGCCTCCAATTGGGAAAATCCAACTGAAACTAACCATGTTGTAAGAAACAAGAAGAACGGCGAGACAGAGAATGTACCGTGCCCCAAAGTTTTGAAAAATTATACCCAAAATATGGGATTCGTTGATAAAGCAGAGATGCTGAAGAAAACGTACGAAATTAATAGAAAGAGCAGAAAATGGTGGCCACGTATATTTTGGCACTTTATTGATGTCAGCGTAGTCAATGCGTTTATAATTTTTCAACAACGATGTGGTGGCAGTGGTGGTATGAATCTGAAGGCGTTTCGTTTGGCCGTAGTAGCAGGATTGGTAGGAGCTGGGAATGAACAATTAAAAAAAGGAAGAGTAAGTTTAGAACAGAAAAAAACGAATAATTACAAGCCCGTAGTACCACTCGAAAAAAGATGGGATCAATCTCTACATATGCCAGTTTATGGAAATTACCGACGATGTGCTCTATGTAGTACCACAAACCATCAAAGGAGGTCCAAATGGGCTTGCAATTCTTGTGGCGTCGCTTTGTGTCTCTCGGATAAGAAAAGTTGTTTTCAAAATTTTCACAAAAAATAATCATTCAGTAGCTAAGTGGTACATCTGACATACCACATTTTTGTAAAAAACTAATAAAATAAAAATTTTGAAAAAAATTGACGTTGCTGCTTTACTTATTTTCTACTTGTGTACTTAAAATCAAACGTGAGAAACAACTATTACTAAAAGCTGCCCGCAAAGGGTTAAATGTTGTGCATGATGCGTGTTGTTATTTGCACGAGTTGTTTATACTTTTCTTTTTTTTTTTGTCAAATCAAATATATGGCATATGTAATAATTCCCCACAAATTAGTTCAAATGTTAATAGTAAGTTTCTGACAATCTCAGCAGAACAATATCGAAAATATAAAGGTAGTTTTAAAAATTATTTCTTCAATGCATCCGAAGAAGAAATAAATGTAAAAACATTTATTGCAAAAACTTAAGTTATTTTTATGTTGTCTCATGCAAATATGACATCATTGTTTGTGTATTCAGACTGGAAAAGCTAGTGTCTGAGGAACAGTCATATATTAATATTTTACTTTCTTATGCGCAGTATAAGAAAGTACTGTAATGACAAAAATGTTCGATCTCAAGATTTTCGCAGATGTCCCCCAAACTTCATATTCACGAGTATAATCTTCCTCTTGAGATCTGATTAGATTTTCAGTAAAATCGGTAGACCGGAAGTTGTAGTTTACTTCAGTAAAAAAATCAGTATCTCTAATATTTCGTCAACGACTAAGTTTAGACAAATTTCTAAATAATACAAAACCACTAATAGTCCAGGCAATGAGTACTTTCGGAGCAGCAAAAGGTCGGGGAGTGTTCATTTTTGGTAGATTTCTACAGTTTGGTATCCTAATCAAAATTCTGAGTTTTCGACCTTGAACGACCGCCGCTCGCGCCGCCATATTGGAAAAACGGTACCAAAATCCAGTTTTTCGAGAATACCTTCTCTCCAGCGCCACCTAGGTTTAAAATAGTTATCACAAAAATGATAGAGCATAAAATTTTCTGCAATTTATGTATTAAACATTTTCCATTCAGATGAATAGTTTACGAGTTACGGCGGAATCAATAACAGCAAATTTTTGCGATTCGCACTATCGCTACATTTTTTCGCGAAATTTCAGTAAATACTGATTACTTAATACGTACTACCGTTTTCTTCACTCATTTCCGCACCACCGTGAGGTAGAGTGAGAGGCGCGCTTTTTTTTCACGTGGTATCCCCAGTAGGCCTAATCCACGATTCGTGGACGTTATTTATTGATGTTCGAAATTTCGGGTTCGTTATTTACTGATGTATTTTCTTCCGCTTCGATTGCGTAGGTCTAGATGGTCCAGGTTCACTGACATCAATATCTTCTCGCAAATTTCTTCCCTTTTCTTCCGAATGTTCATTTTCATCGATTTCTTCTTCTTCTTCGACTTCGACTGCCAATAATTTTGTAAACGGCAAGGTCTCCTTCCTCGTCGTAGTTGTTTTGTTCTTCTTCTTCTTCTTCTTCAGAGCCCGCAAAAATCTCTGCTCTGTTCTCACACGCGTCTCCGTGACAGCATGTACAGATGACTGAACACTTCAAGCCTGTTTTCCTACAGCCACAGGCTCGACCGCACCCCTTCTTGCACTTGCACGAAATGAATTTCAGGAGTGCTTCGGGTGCCGGATCTTTTGTTGTTCTTACAGGAGTGAGTCCAATCTTGCTTCGTTCCCAGCCCCATCGCTCTGGACTCTCGTGTATACCATACCAAGCTTGAACTTGGTGGTAGGTCCGAAGGGAATGTTGCCGCGCAGCTTCTCTAGTAGGGGGTAATGTAGCAAGATCAAATTTACTCTTCGTGACGGATGTTGCAAAATTTTGATAACGTAGGGAGCCCAAAGTGATTGTGTTGTCTTCGGGAACGCCATAAACGGCGACGAAAAAGCTTTCCCCCGCAACAGCAATTGCTTCGGGATCTGCGTTTCGCTCTTTGAAAACTAGAATATTTCGGCTTAAATATTTGTTCTTTTCGAGTGTTTTTATGAACCTAATTTTACCTACGTTGAAAACAGCAGAAATAGTATCACAACCGCTGAACGCATGCAAGAACAATATGTTATCCGCCACTATTTCTCCATACTGTAGACTTCGAGGAGAGTACATTTTTTCAAAAAATTTTCTTCTGCCTGGTTTGCGAAGGTAAACGTTCGGATGAGATCTCGCTAGTGCTGTTAAGAGGACGAGAATATCTATATCTTCTCCTACTATGAACACAGAATCAAACGATTCGGACATACTGATCGCCGTGTTAACGATCAGTGTGTCAGCATCTTCTGTAGCCTGTTCTACTGGGAAATTAGAATTCTCAAATTTCTCTTTCAGCACTGAAATCAAGCGAATTTTATTGGTTTCGTTTGATAAGAATCTTTCCTGCGAAACAGTTGGGACCATCGACTCGTCGAGATGTACATCGGCGGAAGTTTGTTTATTTGAACGACGAAGTCTTTCTGCACTCTTTGTACTTTTGGTAGCTGCTTCAAGTGGATACCCGTCGAAAACAACGACTGTGTGAGAACCATAATTCTTCCGCACGTACTGTACGTAGTTTGCGCAGATCGATGCAAACAATTCTTTGCGATGCCATATTACTCTATGTAGCAGATATCCACCATCTATGACATGAATGCTATTCCCGAATTCAGAATCGTCTGGCACAGGCGTAAAAGCTTTGTAGAGTGAAGATTTTGTCCCCTTGCGCATTCCCTCTTCGCTAAACAAAGCTAAAGGAAATGGGGCCAGTTCGAATTGAAGATATTCCTGCAGCTCCTCGTCTGATTGCTTAGCAACACACATTCTTTGATACAACAATAGCGGATCAATGGGAATGACAACGTCTTTAATTTTTATATTGCTGTTGATAACTACAAGAGGAATCACTTTATCCGAACGTTTGAACTTCACGGCGTCGAAGTTGTTACCAATTATTTTCGAAATCGCCAGAATACCGATTTCACGAGAATTGTGACAATTGATTCTTTCATCTCCGACGATGCCAGTGCTTATAGATATCAATTCGCCAATTCTTTGGAAAGGAGAGCGTGATGAGAACCAATCAATGAGTTTCTTTAAATCTTTCTCATCACGGATGATGCGCGAGCTCCTCATGTCTACGTGCTGCTCAGTTGTTGTTTGCGAGAAGATATTGATGTCTGTGAACCTGGACCATCTAGGCCTACGCAATCGAAGCGGAAGAAAAGACATCAGTAAATAACGAACCCGAAATTTCGAACATCAATAAATAACGTCCACGAATCGTGGATTAGGCCTACTGGGGATACCACGTGAAAAAAAAGCGCACCTCTCACTCTATCTCACGGTGGTGCGGAAATGAGTGAAAAAAACGGTAGTACGTATTAAGTAATCAGTATTTACTGAAATTTCGCGAAAAAATGTAGCGATAGTGCGAATCGCAAAAATTTGCTGTTATTGATTCCGCTGTAACTCGTAAAATATTCATCTGAATGGAAAATGTTTACATAAATTGCAGAAAATTTTATGCTCTATCATTTTTGTAATAACTATTTTAAACCTAGGTGGCGCTGGAGAGAAGATATTTTCGAAAAACTGGATTTTAGTACCGTTTTTCCAATATGGCGGCGCGAGCGGCGGTCGTTCAAGGTCGAAAACTCAGAATTTTGATTAGGACACCAAACTGTAAAAATCTACCAAAAATGAACACTCCCCGATCTTTTGTCATGTAAGCCCATTTTCATGTCTTCATTGCCTGGACTATAAAAACTGAAATTTATAGAGGTTTAAGAAAAAACTTTTCCAAATTCCTACCAGAAATATTTTTTTTTTCAAATATCTCGCAAATTATGCTTTCTATACAGAATTATTTTAAATACAGGAGCACAAAGCAGAATTACCCCACCGAAGAGATACTGCACCCAAGTTAGAGCACCTAATGACAACTACTTTTATGTGGAAAAAAGAAATATCCAGGAAAACTAAGATGAGTGTATATGTAGCAATGTTCAGCCCAGTCCTGATCTACGGATGCGAAAGCTGGGTACTTACCATAAGATGAAAATGAAATACCTTAGAGGAGTCCTAGAAGTACTGAAGAGAGATATAGTTAGAAAGAAGTGAAACCAGTTACTACAAAAATTGAAAAGAGCCAGCTGAGATGGTATGGGCACCTAGTACAAATGAGCAGCGACAGACCAGTCATGAGAGTATGGCAGTCATGGATACCAGAAAAGAGGGCAAAAGGGAGACCAACCAAAGACAGGGATAAATATGCACCTAAGCACAAAAGTATTTAGAGCTAGAATTGGAACAGTTTCTGTCTAAAAGAAATTTTAAAATTTGGACCGGAAGTAATACCCCTACTCTTATAAAAAAAAAGCAGTTTTTTTGCAATTTGGCATTTTATAGAGTTTTATTAAAAACACAAAAGTATTTAGAGCTGCATGTGGAATAATTTTTGTATAAAAAAAAATTAAAAATTCGGACCGGAAGTAACACTTTTACTCTTATCGAATTGCAGTTTTTTACAAATATTTCTCAAATTATGCTGCTTTCCATTATTAAGAGAATAAAAGCACTTTGAGCTGGTTTTGGGATAATTTGTGTACAGAAACTGAAAAATGCGACCCGGAAGTAACACTTTTACCCAGAGGTTTATTTTATTAAAAAAATACAGAATCTAAAGTTTAATTTGAAACAACTATTGTTTACGAAAGATTGTATAAGAAAGTCCTGTGGTGCCCACACTTCATTTTTTACTTAACAATTAACTTAAAATATTTTAAATAAATTATTTTTGTTTTATTTTGTAAATCCTTCCTTGGCTCCCCCCCCCCCCCCTCACCCTTAACGCGACCTCCAGGGTATCGAGACCTATAGTTTGAGAATTACTTACTGTCATAGACTATTTTGAGCTGTGTTTTTATACGTTTGCAATATGATTTTTCTCTATAAAAATATTTTCATTACACCTTCCATTATTACTAAGACGAGAAAAACAAGTCAAGTGATCACAGGGAAGGGAAGAGCTGTGATAACGGTGGCAAGGACATTCGTTCTCGTCTCAAGGGATCAGGATCGACGTAAAAATAGCAGAGGAAAACAACTTTATTTTTCACGAAAAATTTCATGACCTCGAACCTCGTTTACTGCGAAAATTTGTCAAACTAAAGCGATAAACACAGGTGACTTACCGCGTGATAAATTGCCACATACTGCGGGAGTATCTGTAAATTAAAGACTATTCGGTATATGTGTTTTATATCATATTTCAACGATATCAAAAGGATATCCCATGCGAATAACTAGGTATTAAATCAAAACTTCTGTGTGAAATCTTATCGAAGAATACGTGATCTTCTGCATTTCTATTATTACTTTTGTTGTTTTATTATATTTTGTGAATTTCGGAGGTATTATATGTTTTCTCAGAACTTTTCTTTCTGAATAGGTTTGGACGATTTTGATGGCCACGATATTGGATATATGTCGATATTTTCTGAGTGTGACAAATGAAATACTGGGATGTGTTTTTGTTTGGGAGATAATAATATCGCATGAAACAACAAAATTAAAGTATTCTTTCAGTTCTAATATTCTTTTCTACTTTTAAGAAAAAATGACAGTGATGAATGGATTACAATGCGTCTAAAATCTAATCTCATAATATTGGTTCATATTCTTCTTGACAAATACGTAAAAATGAATTAAAATCTGAGCGTTCTTGTCCGGTGTAGTTTACCCGTAGAACCAACTCTCTATATGTTCAGCAACGTATTTACTTTTTATTAATATATTCAAATAACTAATTGAACGGGATGTTGTTGAAACTCCATGTTAGAATAAATAATAAACGTAAAGATAGTTTCAAATAATTTTTATTGTTTCACTCACAACAATATTGTTTCGCCAAATTTTGGCTTCATCAGGTGATGACGGAATAATGTTTACAAAATCATTACAGCGTTATATATACTTATTTTACATAAATGTCGGGATTCAAAGAGGGGGTGTTTTAACAAATTTAGAAAGACAGTAGAGGGGAGTGATTTAAATCTGTTTGTTCGTTTAGTGCCTAACCTATTTTCTTATATCTATTAATTTATTTGAAACTTTAGAAATTAATAGATATAAGAAAATAGGTCAGGCACTAAACGAACAAACAGATTTAAATCACTCCCCTCTACTGTCTTTCTAAATTCGTTAAAACCCCACTTCTTTGAACCCCGACATTTATGTAAAATAAGTATATATAACGCTGTAATGATTTTGTAAACATTATTCCATCATCACCTGATGAAGCCAAAGTTTGGCGAAACAATATTGTTGTGAGTGAAACAATAGAAATTATTTGAAACTATCTTTACGTTTATTATTTATTTTAATATATTCAATTATGTCCGATTCCCTTTAGGTGTAAGACTGATACAATACATATATCGTGTACAACTTATATATTTAATATTCATACTCTTTCTCGTATCCTGTTTTTCATTTCCATTCTGCGCCAATCGTCTAGTCTCACTGCACTGGATCCCTCGGTTTTGAGCCTATTGCCATACTTTTTCCTCCCATTTTAGTCGTGGACATCCTAGCTTGTTCTTTCCTCAAGACCATCAACACCGCCGCTGCAGCTACTTATCAGGGAACGGGCGGATAAGTATAACGGCAAAGACGCTAAACAAGCAAGAGCTGAACTGATGGAAGAGTGGCAGCGGACTTGGGCAAATGGTACTTACGGGCGATGGACGTTCAGACTGATTCCGCAACTAGACATATGGATAAACCGTGACCATGGTGAGGTGGATTATTACCTGACCCAGGCTCTGTCAGGACACGGATGCTTCAGGGACTATTTGCACAAACGAAACAAAGCGGAAAACAACGAATGCCTGTACTGCGGCCAGGTAGATGACGTGGGACACACCCTGTTTAGTTATAATAGATGGGAAGGTGCAAGGAAGTCATACACAAACATAGCCGGAAAAATCTTTGATGAGAAAAATATGAAGGAAGACCTGATAATATCTGAAGAGCCTATAGTTTTATAAGAGAGATCGTAGAAACAATGGAGATTGAGGAAAGACACATGGTGCAGCTAAGATGAGAATGAGGCAGCCTTCACACTGAAGTAATGCGAGAGCGGTTTCCGGTGTGAAGGTAAAGACGAGAGAAGGGGGGGGGGTTAGTCGGTAAGAGTCCGACACTACCCGCGCACAAGACCAAAGCGGGTCTCTTATGCAAGATTTTCCCCTCCCCGCCCAAAAAAAAAGCTTGTTCTTTCCTTGTACTCTGGTTTCATAGACCAATTGCCCTTCTTCGATCAACAAATCTATGGGTTTTATCTTTAATTCGGCCAATACTTGCTCATTTCTTACTCGATCGATCTCTTCCGGTGCTTCTTTTTATTCATCTCAGGGATCTCATCTCAGTAGCTATTACTTTACTTTTATATTAATGATGGCCTGACCACTTTCTGAGTATACCTGCGTTTGTATTTCCCGTGGTATTTCTTTCTTACCAGAAAATGTTGTTTTCAGGATGTTATAGAGTTTCCCTGCTTTTTCAACTCTCTGATGACCTGTTCTAGTTCTTGTGCTTTGATTTTAATTTCATGCCTTTTTGGGGGGGGGGGTTAGGATACTAACATGGTATTACTTTTTTCGATATTTATTTCCATGTTTATTTGCCTCAGTTCTTTTTGATAAAAATATAGGATTTGTTGTATCATCAGCAAATAAGAGTTTTTGCGGTGTTACATCTTTCATCTTCTATTTTCCCATTACTATATCTTTTTGCCTCCCCTTGCATCTTCTTATGGTATGGTCTATCACTAAGGAAAATAGTAAAGGGCTTAGCACACATCCGTGTTTGAGACCTATTTTTATTTCGAATTCTCTAGATTCTAGATCGTGCATTCATATTTTGTTTGTATTATTTCTGTATAGAGCCCTTATAATGGCTATCATATTCCTTTCTACTCTTCTTGTCAAGCTGTTCCATATATCGTTTTTCCTATTTTATCGAAAGCCTTTTTTAAATCTATAAAACATATCGCACATCTAATTCAATAGTGCCGTAAGTGCAAAAACCTAAGATGTTGTGAAATCACAAAAACAATTTACGCTAGATATAATGATGTTGCTTAAGACGTTATTTCATCAATAACAGATTTAAAAACTTGAACGTCTCTTTTACCAAATGTAGTTGTTAATCAATAGATTTTATCAAATTTTTAGCCATATTTCATTAGAATAAAATATACTTCTTTGTTGTTTTATTTAATTAAACAAAGGGTATTAACTTGTTACTGAAATACATTTATTTTTTATTACTGTGTCTTACATATATACCTTTATACGTAAAACGTATATGTATATATGCATGTGTTTGAGATACACACATACATCTCAAACACATGCATATATACATATACGTTTTACGTATAAAGGTATATATGTAAGACACAGTAATTATTTACTGCTTGATGTTAGTTTTAACATCCATGTGTTCACACTTTTCATTTTCGTATTTATTTTTTATTCAAGTCCTTATAAAACTGGTGGTAAAGATGTTTTATGAGACTTTTTCAGACTCTAAAAGGTGTTTTTTTTGTTCTGTCCGAAATCAGAAATGCTTTTTTTTAATTCACTTTCTGTAAAAACTTAGCTACTTCTGGTGGTTATCCTGATATCAACTTCTTCAAACTCATCAGCACCAAAATCTGTTTTGTAGAAAAAGGAACCAAGGCTATTTTTATCAACCGTAATAACTTCGATTCTATTCCATACTACTTTTTCATTTTTGTGTTTTTTATAATGTTTTTTGCCATCTTTGAGCTAAGGTCTTTAAACTAAAAGTCCTCCGTTGACATTACCCTCACGTTATATGGTTTTTCTTCTCTAATAGCACTCCTTATAATGACGGGCCATTGTACAGGGACGTATATGGGACCGCTTTTAAGAATTCTTCTCTTCTATCGCTCGATAGCCGGGTGCATTGGTCTGCTTCATTTTGTTGGGTCCACTGCCAAAAATTTGTGAGTGATCGATGTTGTATTAATTTTAGTGATTGCGTAGAGGTACCATAAATTTATGTTTGTTTTGCACTGCGCAGTTATCCATATAAAATATGACTTCCTTTTCAAGGCAGTATCTTGAAAGGTAATCCAGTATTTCGTTGGAGCCTCGATTAGTAATGGCTTCGTGCCAAAAATAAAAGCAGCCCATTTTTTTTTTGATTCGGCAAGGCCGCTTTTCTCTTCATCACTGGGGTTTTTGTATGATTCGCATATGGCACATTAATCTTTCTTGGGTTGGAAGAAAGTTGTGTTAAACTATATTTCTCTTCCACATGTCGGCCTTCGCTTTCTTCCTGTGCCTTGTAATATTCATAGATTTGAGCTAATATGGGGGAGCCATCAATGTATTTTTTTTGTTTGCGCTCTCAAATAGTGTGATTCTATTCTTTGGAAAGAATTTATGTGTTCTCTAATTTTATCATTCACTAAAACATCAATTATTTTATGTCTTTTAAAGTTTTCTCTTTTGTCTTTATCGACCTTCAACGAGTCCTCCGTATTCTGTAGAACGTTTTTCCACATGAGAAGAAACAAACTGCTTTTGTAGAACATTATCTTTCAAGTTCCAAAAACGAGAATTAATGTCTTCTCTGACAGCATTACTAAATGTTTGAGTCAACTTTGTTCGATACTTTTTATATTCACAATGAGGCTTTAAAGTTCTTCCTCGTTTTTCTCTGTTCCCTTCTGTTATATATGCAAGTCCAGAATTAACTTTTTTTGATTTCCCTTCCATTTTTCTGATCTGTGTACCCTTATTCTAGTAGTATGTTTTTCAGTAGCTTCTTCTGTTTCACCAGTTGCATTTTCTTCAACCGTAATCCTTACCACCCATTCATCATATTTATTTATGTTTTCGTCCTCTACTTTACTTCTGCCTTCACTTTCAATATCAGAATTGGGTAAATAAATGTTTTCTGATACTGAATCGTCTGAACTAAAATCGTCATCTTCTATTTAACTCTAGAAAATTAATAATAAGAGAATTGAGAATTCGCGTGGTGGTTGGTGGTACCTGTTCAATATAATATTGTTCTTGCAGCAATGATGTTGAATATAGTTCAGTACTCAAAACAGCATTAGATTGTGACTTTTCATTTACAGACACCGGCAATGTAATAAATATAGTGTGTAATTAATTACTACAAACGTGAGTCAGCATTAAGATACTATCATCTTGAACAAAGTCTTCTTCATTTGTAGTCGTTGGCTATACGAAAACAAATAAATAACAATTAAACAAACAATCATATCTTGAGTTTTATCCGTGGATTATCTCCACAACTCGTAGTTTTCAAGGTAAATCCAACTATTCATCTGGCTTGGGACATTTAACACTAATAATAATTATAATTAATATATGTATTTCCTTTCCCTAACTTTTCTCCTATTTGTCTAAGTATAAATATCAGATCTTACGTAGTCCTTCTCCTTCTAAATCCATGTTGTGATTCTTCCATCGTTATCTCTAACTTCTGTCTTGCTCGGTATGCGTGTTAAAGTGATGCCTCTGTAATTTCAATAAATGTTTGCATCTTCTTTCATGTGTTACTATATCTGTGTTCCAATCCTTGGGTATCTCCTTTTGTTTCAATAAATCATTCAATATTATATGGAGTTCTTCTTTTACCTTTTCTCCCATGTACTTTATCATTTGAGATGTGATATTATCGTGTCCAGGAGCTTTCCCTATTTTTAATTTCCCTATGGCCTGTGTAATTTCTTCTACTGACATTGGGAATCTATTTCTTCTTCCTATTTAGATATGCTAATACTCAAATTATTGCTTCCATTTATTTTAATCTCTTTAGTTAAGATATCTTAGATGTATCGTCTTTGTCTATATAACAATACAGCTAAATTGAAAGATTTTATAATTTTAAATATGAATATTTATTTTTTTCAAAGTATGTATATGCGTTAGAATCCGATAAATTTCTTTAAATTGTTTATTTGAGATATATATTAATCTATGTGTAAGTTAAGCAGTGTTTAAATAAAGGTGCGGAGAGAGAAGGGATTGTGCGTCCCAGAGAACGAGGATTTTAAGAGACGAAAATTCAAGAATGAAAGTCGTCAGGGGGCCTTCGAAGATATCGGTCGCCAGCGTATTAGACTGGTTTAATTAGACCGTTAAAAGTAATATAAGGATCCCTAATATATAAGTAATTCGACCCAACATAGCGGTCGACAGTATATTAGAATGTCGTTTTGAACCTCATAAATAATAAAAAAATTCTTTATTTATATAAAAATGTCGACTGCCTAATAAGTGTTAAATGTGTAAAGTTTGATATATGTTTATATAAGGAGTTAAGTGCAAATTCATCTAGAGAAAAAGGAAGAGGTGACTTATAAAGTGCCTACAGCATTTAAAGAAGCTCCTGGTATCTATACCGTCAGAAGAGGATTCTCACGAAGCAACCCGACAACGCGATCTTCTGTTTCAGCGAATAGAGAAGAAAAGAAGACGAAAATATATAAAAGGTATTTAAAAATTATTATTGTGCGAGTGCTAGATAAATTAAAATGGCAAAATTTGTCTTAATTTAGAGACTTAACAACACAATATGATAAGCTAAGATTGAAAACCTTATTTAATAGTTTATCTTAGATACGGCAATATCTCGGCATTTGTAAATTTCTGGTCGATGATATTCTAAAAATATTATACGCGTTGTATGTATAAATCTAAGCATAGTTTGTTTTCTATCAATGCCTATGTTGTTTGTGTTTATTTAGATACGGAAAGGCACCAGAAAACAAATGATGTAATATACAGTGTGTCAATAAAGTAAGGAACACCCTAAATATCAGCTTTAAAACATATCTCTAGCAAAAACGCTCAGACACGTATTTTTTTATTTTTGAAGGCGCATTATCTTAGATTAAATTGAAGTATACAGGGTTATCAAAAAAGAAGATATGACGTTATCATATGTTTTTTTTTAATGGAATACCCTGTATATTTTTAAGAAAATCAAAAGAGCTTCTCATGAAGATTTCAACGATATATGAGTTGTTGGGGATATCTTTAATATTTACTTGTAGAAATTGAAAAAACACTTTTGGTGGAACTACATGATAATTTTTGGTAATTTTAATCCTTGAACGTTGTCATGACAGAATTGTCAGTATGGAAGGTGACGTCTTATCTAATTAGACAGTGACTAACCACCGTTAGTTTGTTTGGCCTTGCTTGTTTTATAATTGCCATTTCTTTTGATAAAAATTGGTCTAAGTGAGAGAGAACGGATTGCGATTCTTATGATGATTGGTTATGGTGACCTTAGAAGGAGTACAGTGGAAGTTTTCGAACTATTTAATGCAGCGCATCCTAATTGGCAACTAATAACTCGCTCAACTGTAAGTAAAATACTTCTAAAGTATGAGGAGTACGGAAATGTTAGGGATCTACCTAAAACTGGGCGACCAAAAGTGGATGATGAAACTAAGCTAAATGTTCTTTTGACAGTGCAAGATAATCCGAATTGTGCTACTCGTCAAGCAGCTTTAAACTTTAATTGCAGCCATGAGACGGTTAGAAAAATTTGGCATAAGCAGAAATATCATTCTTGTAAAGTGCATCTTGTCCATGAATTGTCGGAAGATGATTTTGATCGCCATTTGGAGTTTTCAGAAAACTTGCAAATACTTTGTGAAAGTGATGAAATGTTTGCTAGAAACATTTTATTTTCAGATGAGGCAACTTTTTCTTTAAACGGAACAGTTAACCGACAAAATTATAGATACTGGACAGAACATAATCCTCACTGGATGCAGGAAGCTCGATGTCAACACCCTCAGAAGGTGAACGTCTGGGCTGGAATACTAAAAAATAGGATTTTAGGACCTTTCTTTTTTGATGGAAATTTAAATGGGGATATCTATTTGGATTTTTTACAGTTAGAGCGTCTTCCTGCGCTTGTGGAACTTTATCCTGATCCAAATACCCCTGACAGTCCTAGTAATTAAATCTGGTTCCAACAAGATGGGGCACCTCCTCATTATTCTCGACCTGTGCGTGACTACCTAATTTTGATTTTTAATAACCGATGGATTGGCAGACGTGGGGTTGTTGAGTGGCCAGCTCGCTCCCCTGACTTAACACCACTAGATTTCTTCCTGTGGGGTTACCTAAAAAGCAAAGTTTATGTAAATAGACCTCAAAATATTAATGATTTAAAAGAACGCATACGCCAAGAGATCCGAAGAATCACGCCAGATGTAATCAGCAATGTTCAGAATGAGTTTATTTCTCGCCTAGGCTACTGTCAGATTGTGAACGGGCAGCATTTTGAACATTTACTTAAGTAAATTTTTGTTTTAGATTTAAAAATAAACAAGTTAAACACTATTGTAATTATTTTATGACGTTGTTCCACCAAAAGTGTTTTTTCAATTTCTACAAGTAAATATTAAAGATATCCCCAACAACTCATATATCGTTGAAATCTTCATGAGAAGCTCTTTTGATTTTCTTAAAAATATACAGGGTATTCCATTTAAAAAAACACATGATAACGTCATATCTTCTTTTTTGATAACCCTGTATACTTCAATTTAATCTAAGAAAATGCGCCTTCAAAAATAAAAAAATACGTGTCTGAGCGTTTTTGCTAGAGATATGTTTTAAAGCTGATATTTAGGGTGTTCCTTACTTTATTGACACACTGTATATAATTTTGTAGAAATAATAATATTTGAATAATTACAACTAATCTGTCAATATTCAATGAGCCCTGAAATTATTTTAATTGAACTTGCTTTTATTTCGTATATGTTATGTGGGTTTCTAATATAAATGTTATTTAAATTATAATCAATTTGTTTTCTTTAATTGTGCGAATTAATGCCCTAAGATTATTCTTGATATCTCGTTATCTGGATCGTCCTGGGATAAAAAAATAAGAGCCAGCCAGGCAAAACGATTCAGTTTTTATTGTATTTTAACATATTAAAAATAACGAGCAAGAATTTGGATTGTTTCGGTATATCATTCGACTGCAAACATCTTCTTCATTTCTTTCTCTTTTTTTAACCTTTTATTGTATTTCTTTTGACCACCATCTACTTTTCTTTGAATGTATGTTTGAAATTCTTCCACATATTTCTTTAACCGTTGCCAGAATTGTCGCCTAAAGTATTGCCATCTAGTTCCTATTAACGTTTGTGTACATCTGTTCATTTCTCTAAATCTTTCTGCTAATTTCTGTTGAAATTTATTTTTGGTCTCCTCATCTTTTAATTTGCAGCTTCTTATTTTTTCTTTAACTATTTTTTTCCTTTTCTCGACTTTGAGAAAAGGAAGAAGCAACGTAACGTATTAAAAATCTTTTTTCTTGAAGCTTGATTAGGATAATTACACTAGATTAAATCTTACTTAAGCTCACGAGCGGGCCGCGCCTTAGAAAAATAAAAAGCAACATCGTTAAACGATTTATATAATGTAATTTAGATATAACTGCTCTAAATGTAAATAAATTGAAGCCCTAGCAAAATTAGAATCGAGCGATTAATTTCTTTGCAGGATCCCGTTCGTTCTTTGAGTATAATTAATCACTGGATGGTACATACACACTCTACCATATATATACAGGATACATAGAACATGTACGCGTTTTCGTTTCAGACAACAAGAAGTCCTTTAAATTTAATGGGCCGTCTAACACAAAAAGGTCCGGGTGTAAGTTGTAAGATAAGCCGAATGTTTGTCAACCGCTCACTGTCAAAAACAATTATGTTTTGTCCTGGTTAAATTACAATTATACAATACAACCAGTCTCTCTGACGAATGGGAGGAATGCGTCTGAAATGCGAGGCGAATAGACTGTGCTCGTGCCAAGAAGCCGTGCTATCTATTAACAATGAACATTAAGCATACGGAATGTTGTCGGAGTACATTTAAAATCTAAGTGAAACGTCACAGACTGGAGCGTTAATGTTTAACGATTGCATAGAAAACAATAGTAAACATTCATACCTAAACGTAAATAATAATATTTTGCTAAATATTAAATTTTGATTTGTGACTTATAGGGCGTAATTTCCCATACTTTTATTTTTGCAGAACCCGGTGCGTTCATCTGAATTTAGAATCTTGATACTGATACCCGGTTGCGCGGACCAACTATGCGAATATTCAAATCTGAATCATTTTAAAACGAAGTTATTAGAATATTTGAATATTCTAATATATATATATTAGTAATTGAAATGCTCTAAGACTTCAGTCTTTCTCAACTTATTTATTATATTGATTTAGATTGTCGAAAAAGCTAAAACCTTAAATGGTTCATTACGTATCCATAATATCATCTAAAATAAGCAATACTTACGCTATTCACATTAAATTTAACACATGATTATAGAAGAGTTTGTAAAAAGCCTCGACTGTTTAGAGAAACCTTTCCGCATTATATTGAATGGACGCAAATAAATAATAAATACACTTCTAAGAAGCACTGTTTTTAAACAATTTATATCAAAGCAAAAATAAACATGAAAAATTTGACAGGAAGAATATACACAACGCACGTCTTTTTGACAGATATGATTTATCTGTCAACACCGAATTGAACTATTAGTCTATTAAAAATATGTAATAAAGAAATTTAATATTGAAACGGAAATTATGTGTTTATTTGCCATGAATGTGTATATTACGATCAATTTATAAATCTTCTATTTAAGCTAATGAAATAAATGCCCTTAAGTATAATTTAACAAAGTAACTTTTTTAGTTTCTCTAACACAGTTATGACAACATGCAAACGTCATCGATGACGTGCAACTGAACTTAACGCGTCTCCAGTATATATAGTATTTGTAAAAAAGGATTTTTTTTAATAAAAATTTCTTTTAATATTCTTGGCCGTAATATTGATAATTAGTAGATAATTTTAATTGATTTGGTAACAATCAGCCACTTCCACTATTATTGAATTGTGGATTTTTTTACTGTTTATAAAACAGAATTTGGGTTTTAGGAGTTTTGTTTTATAAATAAAACACAAATTTTTCCTTGTGATGTTTCGGACTTTAATTTAGTCCGTCATCAGACCTATTGACAACAAAATATTAATATTATTCATTGTAAAATTTTATCGTAACATTTATAAAAGAGGAAAGAAAAAAATATTCATTATATCTACATACAATTAAAAATACTAATGAACAGTTTTGAAGTAAAAGAGAAAAGAATTTTTCAATTATACAAATTTAAAAACTTACATTTGGAAACTGTGTTTCTAATTATTGCGGACAACATTTGGTAAATATTATAAAACACTAATCTACGACACGGCACAAATACATTTTTGTACTCGCTTATCAAAACCTGTCATTTCACAATTCGATTTGCGTGCGTAAAAAGTCACTTTAAACACGAGTGCGTAAAAGTAAAGTTGGTACTTCCTAGAACTTGATTAATTTAGTGACATTTTAAAATCATAAATTCCTAACCTTAATAATATGCTACCCAGTTCGTTGTTTTTCTATGAAAATAAAAGGAAATGAAATAGAATTTTTTGAATTTGATAATTTTAAATTAAATGTCACTTCAAATAATCAATACTGCCAATTAAATTTTTTTTAATTAATATCAAGAGATTAGTAGTGTGTCATAAACGATAACGTATTTAACAATATGTATTATTATTATAGTTCTCGTACAAAAAATATTGTACAAACTTCGTGCGTGAAACATTTTGCGAATTCGTGTCCATAAAGCGCTCGCCTTTCGGCTCGCGCTTTAAACTGGTCACTCATTCGCGAAATATGATTTCACGCACTTGGTTCGTAAATAACTATTTAATACAAAAACAAGTTTAATATTTTCCCAACGGAACATTTAAGTTCGTCCGTACTGTGTCAGATACAGGCACTCTTTAGTATGTCAAAATATGGATTGAAATATGTTAACAATATAAAAATGGAACTTTTTCCTCCCCTCCTCTTCCTTTTTCCTTTTAAAAACAAATACACCCCACCCTCTGACTCTAGAGTTAATCCAAAAAAATGTTCTTTGGCTACTCATATTAATTCAACTAAACACAATGTTAACTTCAATGAGGTAATAGCAGTATTTAAAGAAAATAATTACAACAAACGAACATTTCTGGAAGCTGTAGCCATCAAACTATTTTCCGATAATCTAAATACCAAGGAGCAGTCCCGCATTTGCAATAACGTGTACAGCGGGTTGATTTGATAAATTAAAATTAATCCCCCACATTAGATTGACAATATACAATTATAAAATAATTTGCTTTTATTCTTAACGGACCTGTATATCAACGGTCATGATCGTTGACCTCAAATAAAGTCGGGTTTTGTCTTTTTCTTTTTCTTTTTCTTTTTGTGAGGGGCATTTTGTATGTATAGAAAACTGTTATTTCATATACTTGTTTAAAATAAATCTCTCCTATTTATTTATAAAATCTAATTTTTAAAATGTAATTAAAAATCGTATTTGTTTTTGAAAGGAAAAAGGAAGAGGAGAGGGAGGAAAGAATTCCATTTTTATATTGTTAATAGATATAACATATATTTCAATTCATATTTTAATATACTAAAGAGTGCCTGTATCTGACACAGTACGTCATTGAACAATAATCATTTAAATAATACCTTATCTGAATTCTTCTTATTCATCTTTTTTTTTGTACTGTTTCCAGCAGGAACTTCGGGCTGCTTATTATCAACGAAATCTTCTTTATTTCTATGATGTTTTCAACGGCATCATCTGCTTGTTTTGCTACTCGAAATACAATCTTTACTTTAACAATATAACACGTTGCACAATTACTTCTTAGGTGCAACTTTGACCACTACTTTACTACGTTTGCTCGGTAGTAAATTATTTACTGAAGTTATAGTAACAATGACTTTTATGCGTAGTCTAATGTTAGGAGTTAGCCTTTTGATACGATATTTAACGTATCTTGCTGTCGACTCTCTAAATTCACTGTTAACCGACTGTACTGGCCGTTCGACTCTCTACTTGGAGTCTTTCTTTGCAGTTGACTGTCTGACTCGAAGTCTAACTGCCGAGTCTTCGTTTCTAACGCGTATTTCCCTTTTATATCACAATGTCTGGGGTTCCCCGCTTTCCACAAAGTTCAGGGTTTCCCATTCACATTTACATACACGTACACGTTCATTTAGCCGTGGGATTGTATATTGCTATTGGAGTGTTTATCACGTTAATATAAACTTGCGGCATCACCTTTCTTTTTACTCATAAATATATACTAAACCTATGATTAATATCTACTTAATAATACAATAACACATTCATTGATTTTAAATATTATTTCCCTTCAAAATATTAATAACTAAATATACTTAATTAAATCCTTAAAAAAAATGAATAAAAATTATATAATTAATAAATGGAAATGGGTTGATAAACTAAATAGATATGTAATGTTGAAAAACAATTTCTCATAGAAGGTAAATGGGAAATTTTTCAATTTGTGCAGTACAAACAACATCTAAAAGCAATATATTTTAAGGACACTCCTTATCTTCTTCTTTAGTATAAACTTCCAAATCTCTACAGATTGCAGTTTTAAGAAGTTCATAGCATTCTATTTTTGCAATTCTCGCAATATTTCATTACCAGACGATCGATAAAGCTTTTGTCGCCAGCTAATTTACGACTAAACAGAAAACAAGCGGACTAATTGCAGTAATTTTGAGACCCTAATTTCGAACTGACTTACTAGCTCCAACGTCAACGTTATAATTAGTTTCTCTTCGATCTAAAAGAATATTGTGCTTGACGCCATCGCTAAAAAAATCTTTCTTATCTTTTGAATTTAATCCCAGAGACGTTTGAAGCATACTTGCTTCTTGCTTCCAATCTTAAATATATTATCTTCAACAAAAAACTCTACTTCAAATTAATCGATTTTCATGTATTTTTGTTAATTTATCACATTTCAAACGTCATTATTCCGAAAACCGTTGATTTTGGGGATATGGTATGTTGCACAAAAAGTGTTGAGAATTTACCATACAATTCAAATATGGCATAATATACAGTATGTTCCATTAAAAAAAACAATGATTGCTGCATGTGTTCTGTATATAATTTCCTTATGTCAAAAAATTCACAACTAAAAATACTAATCGACCTATCCGAGCGTTTTCTGCAAAATAATTACTTGAATTTTAAACGAATTTGTTCCTTTCATCATGAACGCACTGTATATCAAGTAACAGATGAATACATGTATGTCGGCAGACCAACGTATTACTTACTAAATTTTAAATTACTTTAAAATTAGTTTTCCTCGGTGCTGAAAACTCTAATTATGATGTTTTGCTGTCAGCGCTGATAATACTAGCCGAAAATTGTAAAATTTTTTTATAACTATTGTAAATAATGAGGTGTGGCCACCACACGACTATCTTATACAATTTTAAGAATTTTGTATACAAAAATTATTCAAAATCTTATTCTAAATATTTCTATTCTTTTAATAAATCACTATAGAACGCATACTTTGCAAGATATTCGATAAAAAGTGCTACTCGCTAAGAGTAAAAGATTTACTTGCGGTCCAAATTTTGACATTTCATCTATACAAAAAATATAGCAAATCCAGCTCTTTACTTTTGTACTCTTGACAAATATATATAGAATGCAATTATTTACGACATATTTGCAAAAAATCGCTATTCGATAAAAGTAAGTGTTACTTCAGGTCCGAATTATGAAATATTTTTTATACAAAAGGTTTGAAACTTAAGTTTTAAATACTTTTATGCTCGTAATGATATCTTGCGAGATATTAGCGAAAAACTGATTTTTGATGAGAGTAGAAGACCTACTTCCGGTAGGAATTTCGAAACTTTTTTAATAAAATTTTTCTCAGATTTAATTTTGAGGACATTTGAATTCTTTATACATTTATTTAAACTTAGTAGTTGTCAAAATATTGGCAAAACTCGATTTTTTCACTGAAGTAAACTACTACTTCCGGTCTACCGATATTACTGAAAATCTAATCAGATCTCAAGAGAGAGATTATACTATAAACACAAAATTTGGAATTGATAGTTATTGCTGTTTGACCGCTATCGTGATCACACACACAATGATAGACAGACAGACACGCACACGGAGACATTTTTTCAAAACCACTTTTTCGGATCAAGGGACTTCAAAACGTGGATATCTGCAAAAATCTCGAAGTCAAAAATTTTCATCATCACAATACTTCCTTATACTACGTATATGAAGGTAAAGTGGGCGTGAACAGTTCTTACAGTCTTTAAGTAAAGGCATAACCAAAAACCAAATATTTTCACCACGTCTAGTTTTAGAGTTATAATTATACTCCGCTAGTAGATAAACAATAATATTGTATTTATAAAAAAAATTATACAGAAGTTATAAAAAGAAATAGATAAGTACAAAAACCTTGACATAGCAAATATTTGAATATTTAATTAGTATCAAGAATAAAAAACATTTAAATGCACACAAAGGAAAATTGCTGATGTATCAAAGTTCGGCATAAATAGAGTTATTTCTTTTTTTTATGTTGCCTTCTCTCCTATCACGATGGGATACCACATACATTGATATCGTTTTTCCATTTCTGCATTCTCTTGATGGAACCTTTCCCCCTGTTCATCACTCGTTTTTCCTAAATTAGCAGGAAAGAAATCCAGATGTGAATGCAAGAAATGGCCTTTGAGCGATATTCGGCACCCTAAATTTTTATGGTTTTTTAGCAAATTACCCACGATATCTTGGTAGTGTTCACTCTTTTGATTTCCCAGAAAATATTTGCAAACATTTTTTAAAGAAGCCCATGCTGCCAGCTCTAAATCATTCATGGGTACGTTCAAAATGTTCATCCTTGAACAGCTTCCTAACTTGTAGAGTCTACAATATAGACCAATAAACATTCCAGCTTTGGAAACTTATCCCTTAAGTATTTAAAACAGTTGCCTTCTTTTCCTAGTGCTTTGACAAACTATTTAAGCACTCCTAATTTAAAATGTAGAGTGGGTAGAATCACCAAATTAGAATCCACGAACGGCTCAAATTTTATATTAAATTCTCCAGGAATAATGCTGGTCCGTGGCCGCTATTGTTTTATTTGGCAATGATGCTGAACTGCTCGACCCTTTCACGAACACAAAAAAAAATGGTAAACCCTCTTTGCAGTACAAGTAATAAGGAAATAACCTCAAGGTCACCACAGATTTGCCAAAGGTGATTAGAATATTGAATAAGATTTAATATAGTTAACATACTATTATACGTTTCTCTTGTATTTGTAGAATGAGCCGTTGGAAGTGATGGTTTCGAGTTACCATTATAAAGTAAAACGGCTTTGAGACATGTTTTTCACGAGTCGATAAACAATCGCCTTCCTGCAGGGTTATACTCAGTACTCATTTCATACAGAAGTTGATTTACATCAGTACAGTAACAGAAATTTCTTTCAATTTTGTAAAATGAACTGAATTTTTCGTGACAATACTTCAATACAGAGTTTCTTGTAGTGGAATGTAAAAGATTCCATTTTTTTAATCGAGATCCCAAAATTTGCGATCTTTCTTTGGTTAAACCCAAATCCAGTATCAAATATTTCAGATCTGGACGAGTATTGAGATGTGGTTCGTCAGAAAGAACATGCGTCAGATCAATCGAAAATCACACATTCTAAATATCGTTTATATCTTCCTCGTCCATGGAATTTGCAGAAGAATATGATTGCATTGGAGTTGGCAGCCCGCAGCTGGTTCTTTTCAATGATTTGCTTACTTCTTTTTGAAAACTCTTCAATTTTTACAAGACAGAAGCAACAGTCCGTGACGTGATCTGTTGGTTCACGCCAAATCATTGGCCTTTCTGACAGGACTTCAGAAGAATTCTTGTTTTTGTTCCACTGAATTAATTTGACACAACACGAAATACAGCATATACACATATGTGGTACCCATGTTTTGTATATTAGAATTACTTCTCTCTGGAATGCGTGACGTCGTATCCTTTGTAGTTGCCGTTGCCCTTCACGGTATAGCCGCGAACATACTCGAGATTGTTACAATACAAATTTTACGTTAATCTTAGTGAAAACAGATGAAATTTTATTTTGAAAATTTTACGTGTCACCCTATGTTCAATACAGTTTTTATGTTTATTTCTTTTTTGTTATTATTAGATAATATTAGTCTTTGAGTATGTTTTTATTAATACATGTCTTCAAGATAAACAGTTTAATTGAATCCAGTTCCGCGGCAGTGCAGTTAGAGCTACTGGTATATCTCCAAAACAAGACTTACTGCATTTAAATTACGAATATAGCTTCTGACCCAATACAATCGGACAAATAAATTTAAAGGAAATTGTACCTGCAAGGTCGGCATTGATTTTTACGTAAGAGAGTTGTAAAATAAATCTATTTTTATCGCGTGTTACACATGCATGTATATAAAACACATTCTTTTTTTTTATTACACTACTTTTATAGAGAGCTCTAGCTACAGCAAGCGTTCGAGATTGCATTTATAATTTTATAGTTTCCCGTCAGCTAACCACTGACTAAGAATATATACTGCTGCAATGTTAACATTAATTTGCAAGTATAATACCAATTACATTCGGAAAAAGCTTGAAATAGCTATAACGCTTTTATTTCTTGTTGTTAAAGTTTAATTTACGTTCTGTTATTGAAATACTCTTTAAGGCTATATGGAAGTTACGAAACACGATAGCACACTTCTCCGTTTATATTGAAAAAATAATTAAATACATTAAATAACAAGTACATATTTATTACTCCTTCAACTCTCTTCATAAATATCTATAGAATGCATACTTTGCGAGATATTCGAAAGACTAAAAATCGCTATAAATTCAAATTTTTAATTTACGTCAAATGTCATGACATATTGCCAACCACCACAAAAATTACTACACTATGAAATTCCTATTATTTTTATAAAAAGTAATGATAAAGAGAGGCAGATTAGAAAAAATAACATAAAGATCTCGCGTCATAAAGCACTTATTGCACTGCTAGCCCAGTGATGGTAACCCTACCGATTTTTCGCTAGATCTGCCGAACTTAGGTATAATCTACCGATCTGCCGAAGTGCTATGGAATTCTACCGAAAGATTTCAATTCTTAAATGCCTAATCTGCACAACAAATAAATAAATTATAATAACTAATCTGACGTATGTTAGCTACCTATAAACAGATAGGCAGTTACTTTGGGTGTTACTATTTTTACTAATATTAGAATTTTTAACGAAAAACTAATAATAAAGAAAGAAAAGGAAATAAAAATAGATAGATAGCAATTGTCATTCATTAAATTCACTTCAATATAAGGGTTTTGACCTATGGTTTTATAGGAAAATCACCAGCCAAAACTATGTACCGGGTGTCCACAAAATAACGCCCCAGCTCGTAGCACCTTTATTTGACGCCTGATTGTAACGATCGGCATGTCAAATTGAACGACTTCTAAAGTACTATCAGAGGAATATCAAATTTTATTTTTAGCTATTCGGTTCATCAAGGATCGATAATCAATTATTTTATATTAAATGGCCGCCTCCTATTTTTTTTTACGGAATTTGATAAAGATTTTTTTTCTGAATTCAATAATGTAAGTACAATACCGTTTCTTGTTTTATTTCAAGTTGTTAAAAAATAAAAAACATTGCAAAAATTCTTGTACTCTATTAGTAATAGAGTGCTTAGACATTATTGTCACCATGTGAATTTTTTGTCAGTGTCGTTAAACCAATTTCAGTTGTTTCAGTTGTCATCATTTCATAATGAATAACGAGTTCGCGGATATGCTTGAAATTTACTTTGGGTGTCACAAAAACAGTGCGCAAACTTACAGAATCTATGGAGAACGCTACTCGGACAGGCGAGTACCAAATCGCCATGAGTTTAGTCGATCGGAAATCAATTCGAGACAGTATGGATGCTTTAAAAAACCTAGAACACAAAATCGGAAATTTCGAGGTAAACGTTTTACTGTGTGTTGAGGAGAATCATTGAACATCTGTATAAGAAATTGCTTCAAATCGACAAGTTTCCAGAGTAAATGTGTGTTCAGTTTTCAAAAAACATAAGTACAAAGCATTTGTGCCGCGCAAGATCCACACATTAGAAGAATGTGATCCAGCACGTCGTATAAAAAATACAAAAAAAAATACTATGATCCGACGAATGTCAATTTACAAATAAAAAAAAATTAATCGCTACAATCTTCGCTACTGGAATGTAGAAAATCCACATGTTTCCGTAGAACAAGCCCCACAAAGAAGATTTTTACTTAATGTTTGATATGGTATATTAGATGAACGAATAATACGTTCATCATCGATGGAAATCTTACCCAGCAAAAGTATTACCAAATTTTAAGTGAAGAGTTACTAGAAATTATTGACAATTTAACTTTAAATGAAAGAAATAATTTAGTTTTTCAACTAGAGGGGCTACTCCACACAACGTCATAATCAATAGAGAGTTTTTGAATAGAGAATTTGGAGATCGTTGGATGGGAACATACGGACCTATTTTGTGGCCAGCTCGTTCTTGTGATCTGACCCCAATGGATCTTTTCTTCATGGGCTATTTGCAAGATATTGTTTATACCACACCTCCTGATACAGTAAAAGTTTTGCGAAATCGAATAATTGACGCATGTCTCGAGAAGTTTTAACGAATGCTACGTTAGATGTGATACCCAGGTGTCGACAGTGCCTTGAAAGGGACGGTGCCCTGTTTGAGTATTTCCATTAATTTTTTGTTAAAATAAGTTAATTTCATTGAAAATTTTTAAAAAAAATGTCATTGTATTATTAAACGGTTGTTTTATTGAAAATACTTTGAATGTGAGAACGTTCTTATTTAATGTAAGGTGCCATCAAAGCCTTTTAATTTTAGACATATTATGGTTGACACAACTTCATACTGTGGTTGTCATGGTTACAGTACCGGTCTCTTTAAGGGTGAGATGATTATTGGAAAGTGATAGTACATTTAAACACAATGTTTTTTTATTTTTTAACAAATTGAAATAAAACAAAAGTACTACATCATTGAATTCAGAAGAAAAATCTTTATCAAATTCTGTGAAAAAAGTAGCAGGTTGCCATTTAAAATAAAAAAGTTGAATATCGGTCCTTGACGAACCGAGTAGCTGAAAATAAAATATGATATTTCTCTAATAGTACTTTTTAAGTCGTTTAATTTGGTATGTCGATTGTTATAATCAGATTTCAAATAAAGGTGCTACGAGCTGGGGCGTTTTTTTGTGGTCATCTTTTATATACGTTTAACGTCCTATTCGATGTTCACTTCAAAATAAGGGTATTCACCTAAATACATTTATATAGGGAAATCACCGAGCAAACACTATATATACGTACAATTTCCTATTCCCTCATTTTATTTTAGTAGATTGATTGTAGAAATCTAGTCGTGCTTTCTTATTAATTAACTAACAAAAATGAGTGATAGTGATAGTAGCAATGAAGGTAGTAGCTCCGGCGTTATTAAAAAACGGAAATACAACCAAACTTATAAAAAAGAGTGGGAAACGATAGATGCTTTTAAAGGCTGGTTAAAAAAAAGTGAAAAGGGGTTTCAGTACGCAAAATGCAGTTCATGGGACAAATATATAAAAATAATTAGTGGAAAGGATGCTCTCATGAAGCATAATAATTCAGCTACTCATCAAACAAAACTAAAAGCGATTTCGAAACAACCCACATTAGAAGCATTTGCAACTGCTGCTCCTTCTATATTAGAGGATGAAGTTAAAAAGGGTAATTACTTTATTTAAACATAACTTTAGTTTTTATTTTTTTATGTACATGTTATAGGAGAAATACGTCTATCTGCTTGCATCGCCGAACATAATTCACCACTTACTAGTATGGATCACTTGACCAAGGTCGTTGCCGCAGTATGCCATGATTCAAAAATTGCCCAAAGACTAGCCTGTGCAAGAAGGAAAACCACTGCAATAGTTAAAAATGTACTGAGATACGAAAATATGCAAGTATTATGTGAACATCTCCGGACGAACAAATTTTCCCTAATTGTTGATGAGTCGACTGATACGAGCAATATTAAACATCTTTGTATATGCGTAAGAATAAATAACAGTAACACCATTTGTGTTAATTTTTTAGCTTTAATTGAAATTAAAGCAGCCGACGCGAATAGTATATATAACCATATTGTCACTTTTTTTGAAAAACACGAAATTCCGTATAAAAGAAATCTGGTCTGGCTGATAGGACAGCATAGCTCAGTAATGAATTTATTGCAAAATGACATTGCAAAGCTTTTTGTAATAAAATGTATATGTCACTCCTCCATTTGTGCGCTTCATATGCATGTGAAAAGCTACCTCCGTATATAGAGAAGCTCACAAGAGATATCTATAATTACTTTGCTCATAGTACCAAACGAATTAGCGAATATACCGAGTTTCAAGTACTTTGTAATACAAAAATCCATAAAATTTTACGCCCATGTCGAACCCGATGGTTATCCGTACATAGCGTTGTTTCGCGGTTATTAGAACAGTATGGACCTCTAAAGTTATATTTCACCGATGTCGCTAATACCAGTGATATCATGTCTGTAGATAACAGATTGAAAACGTTAAATGATCCTATTACAAAGTTATTTTTACAATTTTTAGTATTACTAAACATTATAAGATAAATTGCTCGTTTTTCAACCTAAATACCCTGTGCATCACAGATAGATATTGTTATAATAAACTATTATTATAATTTAAAAAAATTATTAATTGTATTTTTTCGGTGACGGGAAAAAAAGTTGACATTTTAATTAATTTATCTAAACCTTACCTCGAACTAAAATCTAATACTTTTTTCCCTTGTATAATAAATAACTATTATCGTTGACAAACAGGTACAAAATATTTTCAAATAATATCTTCCGCGCTGTCAAAATAATAATGCACATGCAATAAAAGAAATATTTCTATGTAAATGCATTTTTTTTGTATAGGTAAAAATTACCTAGAGAACACTCGTTAGTACAGTATTATGGTGACACGACCTGCACAAGCAATTTCACGATAAACCGAAATAATTCAGGACGTGCGTAAATTAAGCGATGGCAATATTCACATAAAATTGCCATTTGTTTGATTAACTCCCCGGCAGGCGAGGGCATATAAAATAAATAACTAGAATTTATTACTTCTTCCGGGAGAATTTACGTCCGTGCGAAATTCATTTCCCCTCTAAAAATTCCGAATCCGATCGTTTTGTCGTCGGCAGAGTCGATGTGTTCGTGGCCCAATTTCGAAAACACGCGCGAGCAATTAATCGAGCTTTGCCGAATATATACCTTGCCTACTTGTATTTTTTTACGCTTGTACTCTGCTAACGCCAACAGAAAAACATTGGGTGCGACCCCTGCGGATAGGGGCACGTCTACTAGCCATAAATTCATTAGATATTATCTAAAAACCGGAATGAATTTTTACACTGACTTTCTACCTTATATCTACCAGGAAATTGCGATGTTGCTCTTACTCTAATGAGAGTGTCTCATTTTACCAGTAAGTTTGAATCTCCGTATCCACTTAAGAAGGATGAAAAATTTTTCTAGTCGGTATAACACAACTCAATTCGTTTCTTTGTTTATTAATTTATTTATCTATACACTATCTGACAAAGTAAATTTACTCTTTAATGCTTAATATAATTAAAAATTTGCGTACTGCTGTTGATAGGGTTGTCATTGCTTCACAATTTAAAAAATGAGGTGTGGCCACCACACGACTTTCTTATACGTATGAGCGTTTCAAATTATACAATTTTAAGAATTTTTTTATTAAAAAATTATTCAAAATCTAAGTACTATCTAAGTACTTCTATTCTCTTAATAAATCTCTATAGAATGCATACTTGGCGAGATATTCGAAAGAAAGTGCTACTCGCTAAGAGTAAAAGTGTTACTTCCGGTCCGAATTTTGAAATTTCATGTAAAAATATTGCAAATCCAGTTCTAAATACTTTTGTACTCTTGATACATATACAAAGTGTTGTATATAGAATGCATAATTTACGACATATTTGCAAAAAGTCGCTATTCGATAAGAGTAAAAGTGTTACTCCCGGTCCAAATTTTTAAATTTTTTTTATACAAAAGATACTGAAAACTATGTTCTAAATATTTTTATACTCGTAATGCACCTGCCTAGAAAGCATGACTTGCGAGATATTCGAAAAGAGTGAAAGACTTACTTTCGGAAGGAATTTCGAACTTATTTAATAAAATTTTTCTCAAATTTAATTTTGAGTAAATTCTGTATAAATTTGTTTTAACTTGGCAAAATTCAAAGAAAAATTGTCTTCCGGTCTACCGATTTTACTGAAAAATTAATCAGATCTCAAGACGGAGATTGTACTTGCAAATACAAAATTTAGAATTGATAGATGTAGCTGTTTGATCACTATCGTGGTGACCCACACACATACTGACACACAGAGAAAGAAACAGAGAGAGAGACATTTTTTAAAAACCATTTTTTTTGCAAAAATCTCGAGGTTGAAAATTTTCATCATAGCCAATACATCCTTATACTACGTATAAGAAAGCAATATATACACGTATACCGAGTGATCCATAAATCATTAGCACAAAGTAGACGTATTTTTTTAAAATTGAATATCCTATATATAAGTTGAAATTTGGATTTTGCATTGAAATTGGAGTATTTTTTATCAAAAGTAACTATTCGCTAAAGTTAATACTTTTCGAGTTATTGATGATTAAAAATAAAAAGTGACATTTACAGCTGTCTTTTTAATTGACTATAATTCAAGAATGCCATGACAGAACAGCAAATAATTTCGTATGGCATACACACAAGGTATGCTAAGTGCTATTTACATGCAGAACCTCTTCTAATTTATACTGAGTGTTCGCGAAGGTATTTGTATAATGAAGAAATTTGAAACACGAAAAGAAATAATTATTTTAAAGGGTCTGTACAATATTTTTTTACAGAATCATATTAAGCCCTTCAAATCCACTCCACTTTTTTGTTAAGTATGTTCTATACCTATCTTTGTAGAAGATATTTAAATTTGTTTTAAAATCCTATCAATAACGAATTAAAAATTACTCCAGCCATGGAAAAATATAGTCTCTGTTGAAAAATATTGATTCAAAAATGTTGAAACTCTGTCAAACTTGTTGTAAAAGAATAAAAAAATCGTCGCGTTATTAACTTCTGTTAATATTACTTATTCCTATTGTCGTTGTTGTTGTCTTTTGTGCCTTGTTGTTCTGAAATATGTTATTTATTTTAACCGGGAATAGAATATATTTTTTTACTCAATCATACTTAGTACACCTGGTTTAATGGTGCAGTCTATTTTATTTTGTATTGTAGTTTTTATGATATTAAATAAATAGATAAACAACATTTTATGAATTTTATATATATATATATATATATACCGTGGGTTTTTTTTATCACTGAACATAGCACACGATATCACCTATGTTCAGTTTTAAAATAAACGCGTCAACGCATGGAACATTATGCAACCAACATTGCGTTATGTAACTAACATCGGTCAATTATTTGTTTCGACAAACGTCAAAATCAATGTCATAACAGAAATTACATTTTGAATATTTCAATATTTTACATTTGTATTCACCTAATTTAAAAAATGTATACAAAAGTTGATAAAATAGAAATTTTAAACTGGTATAAAGCTGGAAACAGTTTAAGGAAAGTGCGGGATCTGTTTTCTGTCAAATATCCTGAGAAGCCCATACCATCTATCGGAACAATTCAGGCGATTAGTAGGAAATTTGATTCTGATGGCTGTATAATAAATACCCACAGAAAGAAAATTAAAACTCGCCACATCCTTACTTGACACGGTACAATTTTCTGTACAAGATTCTGCACAGCTTTCTGTACAGAATATTCTGTACAACTTTCTGTGCAGAATTTATTTTGCCCACTTGCAACGACGCAAAATTTTAAAGGTCCGGGCATGCGTCGAATGTATTACTAGTTTGGCGGGTATCCGGAATTTCATTTGTGTGTATTTTTCTGGAAAAATTCCAAATGGACACAAATACAAGAAAGAATTTATTACGAGCTGCAGTTCTTGTTATAATAACAAACATTCTTAATATAAAAAATAAGAAACGCGAACAAAAAAGAAAGATATGGACTAAACCTTGGCTTTTAAGGCGGCCGGGATGTTTTGTCATTAATTAATGAATTACGCATTGAGGACCCTGACTTATATAGGAATTATTTACGGATGAATGATGCTCTGTTTCATAAATTATTAGATTACCTTAGAGCTGATATTACAAAGCAAGATACATTTATGCAAGACAGTATATCAGCCCATAGCAAGTGAGATATTCTTAATATTTAAAAAAATCAAATACAATAGACTTATGATTTTTCAGGTTGCAAATTACTTTGCGGTTTTTAGCAACTGGTGAAAGTTTCCAGTCTCAAATGTATTCAACACGAGTTCATGAAAGCATTATTTCCAGGTTTGTTCCAGAAGTGTGTGAAACAATTTACCGGAAGTTAAGAGAGCATTATTTAACAGTATGGTGATTAATTCTCATATACATTTTTAACAGAAGGAGTTATGAAGCCATATCCGCAAAGATTTTTAAGTCATGACTATAAAATACTTAATTACCAATTATCAAGAGCACATTTGGAATTTTATCTAATAGATTTAGAGTTTTATTAGAACCAATAAATTTAGATGTTGAAAAAGTAGAAATAATAACTTTAGCATGTGTGGTACTTCATAACTTCTTGGTAACAGAAAGTGAAAGGTATGTTACAGATGTTAACATTAGCAATACCAAACATTTACCAACAGTTGTAAAACAAGGTGGTAATAAGTCAAGTATTGAAGCCAGAAATATTAGAGATGAATTCCGGAACTATTTCTGTACCAACAATGGGAGTGCAGATTGGCAGGAACACGCAGTGGCTGAGCATAATATTTAGAACATTGATTTATGTTTATTCCAGTTATGATTAATTAATATTAAAAATAAAGTCTAATACAAAAAAATATTTATTTATTTAAATATGTATATATAACATTTAAAATTTTAAATTGAACTTCATTTTTTATTCGAAGACAATTAATTTCTTTAATTTTGGCGGCTACTAATTTACCAAATACCTCCTCGCTGTTTTCAGGCTGTTGAGTTGGCTCATTCTCCAAAGCAGAAGTAAGTTTTACTAAAGCATCATTTGCATGTTTCAAATATTCATCATCTTTTCATTTCTTGCGGGATGGAGTACTGTCCTTAATAGCTTCACATTTCCTTTTCTTGTTTTCTGTGCCAAAATCACCTGTATTTATAGCGCCTTCCTCAATATAATTACTTGAGGTACTTGGAGCAGGTTGAACGTCCTCATTTGCATTGCTTATAAATAAACCAGAACTGTAGTCCAACTAAGAAGACTAAATATTAAAAATTAATATTAAAATACCAATAGACAACTTACAATATCTGTGTTATCTTGTGAATAGTCGATATCTTGATCCACTTGCACAATTATTTCTTCACCTTTGCAGTTTTCGCTAATAACATCAGTCGACTTACGTGCTACTGTATGATTTACAATAAACATCATATCCAAAATACCATAAAGTTGGTTCTGCAATCTATAAAATATGGTCAATATATTTTAATACTTTATTAAATGATACTTACATCATCATCACCACATCCACTTTTCTAAGACTGTTGCCACTTTCGATATTCAGACAGAAAAGTAGTCTTTAAAGAATTAAATTTTGTGTTTACTTCTAATATGGTTATGACATTGATTTTGACGTTTGTCGAAACAAATAATTGGCCGACGTTAGTTTGTTGTTACATAACGCAATGTTGGTTGCATAATGTTCCATGCGTTGACGCGTTTATTTTAAAACTGAACATAGGTGTTATCGTGTGCTATGTTCAGTGATAAAAAAAACCCACGGTATATATGTTCTCTTTCAGGTTTCCGCGGGTAGTAGTATGTGTTGTCACTGGATTCCGGGTTTTCTTCCGCGTTTCCACTGCTTGGTCTTTGGAAAGACCGATGCTGGTTTCTTGACGACGTTTCGGCAAAATCACACTTGCCATCTTCAGGTCTGCGATAACTGTCTGCTTCTGCTTCTTGTTATTCGTAAACTTTACGAATAACAAGAAGCAGAAGCAGACAGTTATCGCAGACCTGAAGATGGCAAGTGTGATTTATATAATAATATATATTACTAGAACCTTAATTCCCATGTATTCCTATGTATATAAATAAGTTTTAGTATGTATAAGCATTGTGACGCCGTACGTTTATATTAGTGTAGGATAAGCGCCGCGATATCTATAACTTCTCACGGTTACGTGACTGTTTTGTGTGTGAAACGTAAAGGGATTACCAAGACAATATAGAAAACGGGGAATCCCATATTTCAAACTATAAAAAGGAAAATACGTGTTCCAATCGAGCAGTCGACAAGCGAACGGCCAGAAGAGTCGACAAGTGAACTGCATAGGGTCGACAAGTACACCTAAGTTTTAAAAGTACGTCGGCTCCAACAGTTACATAAATAGCGGTTAATTAAATATATATATTTACAAGTAGAACCTTGTAAAATCAACCGCTCATTAAGTGTTTAAGTTATTATATCTTCTGTTTCAAAGATTTTGTTCGACATTTGGCAGTGTATGCCGATTCTCTACGTCTTGTTCTTTGCAAAATTCAGCTTGAACGCATCGAAGATAAGATGCCCATTAATCAAGAGAGAAGAAAGAAGTATTAAATAAGGTATTTTAAAAAATTGTTGTAAATAAATGTAATAATAAAATAAGGCATTAAACATAATAACTCTGTTTCTAACAAAGACAGATAAGACAAATATATTTAATAAAATCTCCCAAGTGTAATCGAATTATGTAATTTGATAGTTTTTTAGCGTTGTGGTATATACATACATGAATGTATATAAAAACCATCTAGCCTGAGTTCTAGTTTCTTGCATAGGTTGTCACGATTTTATTATAACGAATGATATGCATAAATATTATTAAATATAACCATTATAAAAGTGTATCTAACCTATTAGTTAATGTGTTGCTTTTTTGTTAAAAACGGTTTATTGTATAAGTATTGTACTTTGTTTGTAATAATCTATAAAATCATTGCTTTCTAATACAATTATTATCTAAACTTATGCAAGAGTATTTTATTGTATTTACACCCAATGATGCTCTAGGAAACTGTTAATTTTCTCTTTTAATCCAAATCGCCCTGGGATGAAGAATTGGGCTTAGCTGGCAAACAAAACAATTTATTTTATTTTATTTTAGAATTCTACATTATTATTAACCCAAATTTCAAATAACTGTTCCTTTTACAATATAGCTTTCAACTTTTGGGGCATTTTAAGAGTGTACCTTTACAATATAACGCAACAACGTCGGACCATTTTTACATTACATTAATAATAAATTTATTGATGGTTCCACTATACTGGGACAAGTTAATTTTTTTTTGTTAATTGTAATTTACATCAAATCTGTAGATATTCCGATAATGATTATGATTAGTAGCTGTCGATATACGTGTCCTATGTTAATACCAATTTGGTCGTACGGATTTTTACGTCTTATAACTAAATTATTGTGTAGAAGTTCATCACGTCTTTAGGACAGATTTAAGCAAATCAAGACGATAAAAAATTCACTTAGTGCCTTTCCAACACAGATGCGAAGTCCTCAATTTCATTTTATCCGAATGAAAGCATTATATTTAGGCGCCGTTAAGCAAGGAAAAGGTATATCTCTCCATCATTCGCGACAGCGTTTTCGGCACAACAGAAACAGTAGTCAATTAATTTTTGACATTCCAGTTACGCTTTTCGTTTCCAGAAAACTTGTTGCTTCTACGTCTGTGTAATGACGGTAATCACCCGGCGAACGTACGCGATGAAAGCTTTTCAAAAAAAAAAAACCTTTCACCGTCGTTATTATCCATAAATCATATAAAAACAAAAATAATAATCAACCCTTTCGACCGAAGTCATAAAGAAGCTTCCGCGCGGGAGATGATTAATGAGATTCAGTATCAAAAGTTTAAGGAACATTTTTTTTGCTGTTTCCATAATAAATTATTATTATAGAAAGTTTTTCTCTTCTCTTCATATAATTAGCGAACGAATTGAGTTGTATTACTTTTAGTCGAATAATTTTTCATTTTCCTTAAGTGGTGGGGTGAAGAATACGGGAAAAAATGATGTAGGTGCTTTCGTTAGGGAGGGGCTAACATCGCAATTTCCTGCTGTAAGGTACAGGAAACCGGAGGAAGAAAAAATCATTCTCCTTTTTTAGATAATATCTAATGAATTTATGGTTGGTAGAGGTGTCCTGTTTTTGTTGGAGGCGTACCCACGTTATTCTATTGGCGCTTCTTCGAAGAGATGAAAATAATATCGTGTAAAGGTATATGGAATGTGGATTTAATCAAGTGTTTGGTACAAATAAAATGATTAATGTTATGGTGGGATTTTGATCGTTCTCTTACAGATAATACCGAGAGAAATTTAAATTATATTGATAAAGGTTTGCCATGGAATGTAAAACGTCTGTCTTAGGTATCATTCATTTGAGATAAATCTGATTCAGGTTTGCCATACTGACATAAAATTAGTAAATATATTGTAACGAAACCAGTCTACAAAAAAAAAAGAAAGGCAAATATTCGGCGCGACTGGTAAACAAGTTGTAAAGCAATAAATCATCCATTTATATGTACTGCGAAGAGACAGAATGTCTGTCGTATGTTCTACAAACATCGAGAGAAAGATGGAGATTTCGCGAATGCTTCCAGATGTTTCGTATGCTATATAAAGGCAGTTGAACCGATGGATGATTCATTTCCGGAATAAGAGATTCAATAATCTCGTGCGGAAGAATGAAGATAAATAAACATAAATAAATAGTTCCTTGAGTGGTAGTTGAAGAGTAAACATAAATATAAGTAGTACAAAATAAATATAGTGGTGCGGTGTTATATAAATAGATGATATAAATACGGTAGTGTTACATAAATATACGGACATAAATATTAGTAATAGAAATAAATACGTGTGTTAATCTATTTGTAATAATTTTAAGTGCGATACAGTTTTATATTTTTATATTGTAATTAATTTTACGTGTGTGAATATACAGACTGTTCTAAATAAATAAATTGCACGAGTTGTTTATTGCGAACCCGAAAACGCAACAATATGTTTATTTAAAATGATTTACATGTTTGAATAACATTTTATTAAAAATTAGTAAACAAATTACAATAAATGTTCAAAATGACCCCCGCCTTGTCGATGCACACGTTTACGTGTCTTTTCATGCTATCAAAAGTATTTTGCAACATTTGTGGCGTTATGGTTGCACATACTTCACTAATCTTTTATTGCAGTTCTTGCAAATTATGTACAGGAGTTCTGCAAATTCTATTTTTGCAGTAAGGGAACACAAAATAGTCCATAATAGTCAAACCAGGTGACCTCGGAAGAAACTCAACTTGCGTATGCAAACTTATAAGTCGATCATCCAAAGACTCACGGAAAAGGCCTTAGTTTCTCCTGTCGTATGTGCTGTTGCGCCGTGATGTTGTAAATAACTATTATGAAGTTCACCGTCGTGTAGTTGTTGAACAAATTCATTGAAAATGTTATTTCTGTACCTCTCTGCATTGATGGTGAATTTGAAATAAAACGGCCCAGTTATCCTTCTAGGGTAGACTGCCATATCCAGACCCCATTTTTTTGAGAATGTATTGGAGATTCAACAAAAAAATACGGTTTATTAGTGCTCCACATTCGCATATTTTCAGAATTTACATACCCCGAAAGGTGAAACCATGCCTCATCGGGAAAAATGTTTAACAGGTCGTTATTCATTAAATTGTTGACGAACCACTGGCAATATGCAAGACGTCTGGGGTGGTCTGTTGACAAAAGAGCTTGATATGATTGCATCTTATATGGATGCATGTTTAAGTTCTCCTTTACAATGGTTCAGCATGTTCCATAAGAAACTCCAATTTCTTGGGACAGGCGTCTCAAAGATTTTGTGGGTTCCTGTTCCATACGATTATGAATGTCAATAATCACTTCTTCTTTACGAATAGTTGGCCTACCAGCACCTTTGTTATGAGTAACAGATGGAGTTTCGCGAAATACACAAACACTATGGCGACGCACATATAAAAATCTTGCTCTACTACTGCGAAATTTGGGAAGTGTTCGCGAAAATTATCCAAACAAACGTTTACTGTATTCCCAAATACCATTAACTAGCACACCTGTTCTAAAATACGCTTCAATCATGTAAGTTTTGTGTGCTGTGGTGTAAACCATAATTGAAAAACTACAAGATGTCAGAGAGAAAATATAATGACAAATATTAATGACAGTATGACACTTAATGATATAACTTAAAACAGACGTTTTACATTCCATAACAAATCTTTATCAATATAATTTTTGATCTCGCGGTATATAAGTTACTGTAACATAGCAACTTACCGAAATACCTACAAAACTTGCAAATTTACGAATAATTCACAGTTCAGTCTTATTTAGTATTTATATTAATAATCTTCCCGCTAATATGCAGTGTGTCGGGTAGTAGAAGATCTCAGCCGATTCTCGCACCTCCTCATTGATATTGATCATGCACATTTATGAGATCAAAGGCAAAGGTTCGAGTATCGGCTGAGACAGAACAGGTAAACCTATGGTGAACTTGACCTGGGATCACGTCAAAGTTATTTCAAGGTTACGTTCAATTAAGGTCGCGGTCTATTAAAGGTCAAGGGTAAAGATAATTATATAAGTGAGGAGGTTTTCATAAGTAAATGAAGAGATCGCTATTGTAGGAAATGGTAGGCATTATATACAGTATGTAAGTAAAGTAAAGGATAAATAAATTCATTAACTTCCTTAATATTCATTTTTCAAAAAAAAAAAAATCTCAAAGTGGTATAGCAATTTTAAATAAGAATATTTTTCGCTACATTGTAGCTTCATCAGGTGGATTAAATACTAAAGCTAACATTAATTGGCTCCTACTTATATATAATTACAAATTTTACAGAAAAAAGTGGTGGTGACTAACCACTATTTAGTATAAAATTAAATATAGTTACGAAGTACAAAGTTTCAGTGACCTACAACTATTTAGCATAAAACTGGATTTTAGTAGGCGATGATATTTTGCGACAAATTTTGTATGACAGTTTCAGTCAGTTGTTTACAAGTTTAGGTAGAGTGTATAGTAGTTGTATAATTGTCAAATATACCTGATTATTTCCTTCACCCGTCAAATTTAAATTTTGTCAAATCACAATCAAAACTGAAGTTGAAATTAACCAATGAACGGTACCGGTTCTTGATATCAGCGACTATTACACATCGACTATTCAAATGTAGGTAACAAATCAAGTATGTATTTTTTCATTAAGTGGCAAACGTGTCAAATAGATGAAAATGTCCGACAAAAAGAGATTTAGCGATGTTTCGGATGAAATTATTGATAATCACATCGATTTGACAACTCCGATAAATACAAAGAGAAGTAAAGACAGCGTCTGGAGACAGTTCACGCAGTTTTGTGACGAACGCAAGTATATTTGGACGAGTCGACGCCAGTAAGTAAACTGAACGAAATTTTGGAAGACTGGGCATGGAACATGAAAAAAGAGAACGGAGATGATTATAAGGAGTATACTGTAAAATGTATGTGGAATTCTACCGCCAAAAGTCTTCAAGAGTTATATTTTAAGAAGCATAACATTAAAATTGATCCTTTTCAAGGAATTGAATTCAAAAGTTCTAGAGATGCTCGTAATAGCAAAAGACGAGTACTGCAAAAACTTCCAGATAAACGAAAGCAAAGTGCGACCTCTTTAAGTATGGACAATTTATTTGATATAATAGACCGTTGTGACGAGACAACGCCAAATGGACTTCAAAAAAAATTCTACTATTTAGCTTCCGTGGAACTGGCATGGCGTGGAGGGGAAGGTGTCAACTGCTTGGTACATTACTTCAAAATTGAAATTAAATCTGATGGAACTGAGTCGGGTAGAGTAGAATATAATCCCATATTTAGTAAGACCTGCCAAGGAGGAAACCATAAATGCGCGGACAGTAAATGGTTGACGCCAAATATTCAAAATTCAGATCGTTGTCCAGTCAGAATTTTTAAAACATTAGTTGGGAGACGTGGGCCTAATTTTACCTGCGATCGGCTGTTTTTGACGCCTAATCCATTTTGGAAGAAGAAAAATTCCTTCTGGTACAAAAACTCGCCTATTGGGAAGAACGAAATTTCGAAATGGACCAAAGAATCTATTGGTTTAAATACCAAATGTCTCAAAATTACCAACCATTCTTGCCGTTCAACAGCTGTATCACAATTAGCCAAATCGGGAGTGCCCGAACAACAATTAATAAAAATAACTGGTCATGCTAATTCTTCCTCGATTCAGCCCTATTTACAGATGGACCAACAGCATCACCAACAGATTTTGAATCAGTTACGAGGGAAACAAAACAAGGGACTGGAAACAAGACTTTCCACCTCATCAGAGACGATCGTGAGAAAAACAGAGTTTGTAAAATCAACAGCAACACCAGGAAATATAACATACAATAATTGTGTATTCAATTTTGGTTCAAAATAATTTATAGTTCTCTTTTCTTAACAGATAATAAAATATGCTTATTTTGCTCATTTTTTACTCTGAAACTTGGTTTAGGAAATAATCTTAACAAATATAGCTCGAGCTTGATAAGTAGTCGAATGTTACATTGTTTCAATTTTTCTCGTGTGCCTCCTAATTTGACTTAACCAAAATTGGCATTAATAATTAAAGACTAAAGCTCTCGAGCTAAAGCTCTCGTGCTCTATTCAAATTATTAATGCCAATTTTGGTCTCGTCAAATTGACCGTAGCGCACACTCGAAAAATTGATCACAATGAAATAGTCGACTATTTGTCAAGATCTCGTTATATTATCTTTGATTATTTGTAAGTTACATTGGTTTAAAGTAGTTCTTTCGCCAATGGAACAGAACAAGTAACATTATCGAGCGGTGATGATTTACAATTTCAAGCGTGGCTTGATCAGTAAAAAATGTTTTGAGAAAATCAATGTTGGTGCCAAGTCGTGTTGCTTTGCTACCGTAAAGCGCTGATACCATGATTTTCAACGCGGTCGACGTGCAATTATTTATTTCACACTTTTTATTGATAATTTGAAATAATTTATTGCATAAATTAGTCTAAATTTGAAACAAAATTACATATAACATCGCCGATATTCAAATATTTAAATTCTTCTACTCAAAAATCAGAGTAACCAACTTCAAAAAAACAAAATTTCTAAAATGTTCGGACGAAACATGTCTCTCGTGTTAAGCTTTTTTTGAACTTTTAATAACCGAAATAGAAAAAATAGTATAAAATACACGTTTCGTAAGACATTTTGCGCACTTGTTCTTTAGAAAACCCGCCTAACGGCTCGTTTTCAAAACTTGAACGCGTGCAGAAAAATCATGTCTTATGAAACTTGTATTTTAATATACTATTGACGATTTATATCTACTTTGTCGAAATGAAAATAAAGCAAATCAAATCGAAACAAAAAAGTCAACAGAAAGTAAACGTGTTTATTTTAGTTTTGATTGAAACCACATGCTAAATACCACTAATTTGAAAATATTTATTGTTTGTAATTAATTGTTTTTTCATAGTGCTCAATACTTTTAGAACTACACTGTATAGTTTCAATACTCGTTCTTCCAAATGCTCATGTTATACATTTGATAGACTTTCACATTATTTGACAAAATTTATTTCATATTTTATTTTCGTAATACAAACTCTTATAAATAATTTGTGGCACTTATATTTTGAAGTGTTTTCATTTTCCCCGAAGTACCAATTCAACTGTTAAAAATGAAATACTCGTTGAAATTTCAAACTTTTTTTTTGTGAGCGATTTGTGCATTTTGCTAAATGGCACTCTAACAAATAACTATACATGCTCTATCACAAAACACATTATGTTGTACGTGCCATATACAATAACCTTCATTCTAGAAATTTACTCGACAATTTTAGCTAATCCTAAAAAATTAAAAACAATAAAAAGACTGACATACCAGCCAAGTTTACAAGTCTCTGGACTACACATTTTTATCCCGAAAAAGGAGTACCACACATGCGTAATTTTCGTTTTGCATAGATGAAATAACCGCCGGGAGTCCGACGGCCGGACAATTCCAGTACGTTGGCATTTAAGCTCTCTGGAGCTTTTGTAGTTTGGTAACTTTGCAGAGCTTTAGAAGATTTATTATCGCCGCGTGCTTTGAATTCCGTTTGCAGTGTTTCATAAGATACGTTCGTGCGTCGGGATTACAAAAGGAGCCCCTCTCGTAATATGAGAGGACTAAACTTCACATATATCAAGCTGATCAAAAAATACGAGTTCACATATATAATATGCGCTGTATTTAAGTTATAATAATTGGTCCTGATATACGCCAGTGTGCGTTAGATTTTATTAACTTAAATCGATTTATAAGTTCATTCAACATTTTAGAATTAGAAGAATTTTACGTACAATCCAGAGAGTTGCCTATAGGCAATTTTTATTATTTCATCGACAACTACAGATGTTGATTTAACAAAAAAATAACAAGCTTATTTGAACAAACAATCATGAATGTTACATATTATGTAGAATGATATTTTCACACAGGTATACATAAAACAAAAGGTTAATTAATTAAGCAACAAACAAATTATAATACCCAAAAATTATTTATAATAAAAGGTAACCATGTCTAAAAAAACGTAAAACATTTTAAATTAAAAACAAGCGTTATTCTAGCTTACAAATTTAGTCAATTCGAAGCATCACCTTAAAAGAAATATTTAAGACGTGAAGACGCATTATATTAAGCTATAACTAAAATAAAATGTATTAATTTTTTTTTTTGTAAATCTATATTCAATAAAAAACATTTTTATTGTCATTTTATTAGGATGAATTAGGTAAAATAAAATTATCAAACTGAATATTTAAAAAATCATCAGTTTGACAGGTAAATCTGTCAAGTACACATAACTAATCAGGTGATCAAATGACGAGATTAATATCAGCGAAAAGCAAACATACACAAAACTTAGAGCAAAGAGGAATAAACAACGTTTAAAAATATTCAAGGGAATTTAAAATGACATACTAAATGTCTAATTCTGATTTAATTCTAATCAATCAATAAATCTGTGACGAGGCTAAAACGATCTCAATCAATCAATACCCTTTAGATTAGATGCCGCCAACGTAAAAATAATGAATAACTAATCACGATGGTGGAAGACCATTTTGTTATTTAACATGCAAGTGAAATTATGAGACTATAAATTATCATAATGAGGCTGATTGTAGTTCTTACGTGGCTAATTTATAGCCTCATAACTTTTACCAATTATAGGTTAAAATATAAGACGAGTGTGTATACAGCATGTGACAATTTTCATTAGCCATAGGCGATTAATCCATACAGTACGTGGCAAGATAGTACCCCTTCTTTCCTTTCAAATGCCAGCACGACCGATGCATGCTCGTAAATACAAGTTAGCGTGGTTAGCAGTAACTATTCGACCACCGGCTTGGATGTTTGTAATGCGTTCAGAAATAATATTTACGAGTTGCAAGGATTTGTTTTTCTTTTTCCTTTCAGTAAATGCAGATAATTATTAAGCTGCGTTCACACTGCATGACACAAACAAAAGCGTAATTCTAATAAAATTAAAAATAAGGTAAATAAAAAAGGATTCTGAAAATAATAATAAACTACTAGATCAGGAGATCGCGGCGGCCATTTGATGTTTCCCGTTCCAGTAATAAGACGGCTTTTATTGCAGACTAGATCGCAACGTGTTCGCAGCTAAACATTGAATGTAAAATCTGGTGGAGAGAAATGGGAAGATCGGAGAAAATCGTTGTGATGTCGATTGATGCCGGGATTGGTGACGGACAGTAGGGGTGCCACGTTGCCACGTATTACTTGTATACGTATAAATCGCACGTAAACATTGAATCCCTATACCTAATGAAAATTGACACATACGGTATGTACAACATAATGACGACCCGACCTTTAGAGTAAGATCTCTTGTTTTAATTTTAAATTTATTAACTTACTGCTTTATTAATTTCGCTTCGACAAATTGAGCAATAACAATGATATATTAAACAGAAAAATTAAAATATTTTCATTCTTATCCTATAATATATTTTCAAAGTAATATATAAAAATATCTTCATGTGTAACTGTTAGTTGTGTTGGTATCATGTTCAAAAATTGTGAAATAAAACCTGTATTTCTTAGAATTAATAATGTTTAATAAACCAATTTTATGTCGAAAAATGGTTTTAAAAAAATTGTCTCTTTCACATAGTTTTGTCATTTATAATATTTTTACAGATAATTGTCATTCTGAAGAAGAACAGAAATTTGTTCGAAACATAAATATTTAAAGCAATAAGAATTTTAAAATCACAACTTTTTATTTATCATAAGTCCCCTGAAAATGCAACTGCAGACACGTGTTTCAAACTCATTGGTTTTCGTCAGTGCAGTGTAGCCAAGAATGTGTCTGATTGATGGTTTTCAATCTTATTCCTTGGCTACAATGCACTGACAAGAACCAATGAGTTCAAAACACGTGTGTGCAGTTTCATTTTCAGCGGAATTACCCCATGAATTCTTTACTTTTATCATCTAAGTTTCGCATTAATTTTTCCTTATATTATATATACAGCGTGTCCAGGATTGATGTTACAAGAGGCGTGCGTAACTAAAAATCATTGAATCTCAATTTGACCTTTTGTAAGTAAGCCCTGCATAGTTTGAAACTTATTTTTAGTATAGTTTCGAGTTTGTGAAATCACGTCAGCCTTGACAGTTGAGCAAAATATTTCCGTTTCAGGTAAAATACCTTTCTCGTACACGTATTACTAAGAAAAGTTGTCCAGAATGACAAACTATGGCCCTATACAAAATGTCAGGAAGCTCTACCACTTTGATTAAATCGTTATTTTTTAGATTCAACAAAATAAAATTATATTTATTCACAAGTTAAGTATACGAAATGTAATAATAGTATTACTCTAAAATCAATCATTTATTCAACATAACTGTCACCTTTTTCTGCACACCTTTCTATACGGTGCCTGAATTCAACGTGTTGTAAATACTTTTTCTGTCATTCAATGTTCTACGAATAATAGTTTTTCATAAAAACCTTTTGTTAAATCAAAAAAATAATGATTTAATCAAAGTAGGTAGATCTTCCTGAAATTTTGTATAGGACCATAGTTTGTCATTCTGAACAACTTTTCTTAGTAGTATTTTAGCATACTGTAAACGAGAAAGGTACTTTACCTGAAACGGAAATAGATCTTGCTCAAGATTCAAAGATTTTTAGTTTCGCACACCTCTTGTAACATCAATCCTGCAACACCCTGCATGTATGTATATATATATATATATATATATATATATATATAATTCAAAAATGTTTCTTTCCTGGGATTAGCGGCCATAAAGGAAGTAAATGAATTACACCATTTTTTTTGTTTTATTTACACCAACGTTTCGGCAATTATCCTTGCCTTTTTCAAGGTTATTTATTGAACCGATATAACACTAATTTTTTTATATTAAAATCACTTGTGATGTTAAACATAACGTCAATTTGACGTTATATTTAACATCACAAGTAAATATACTTACAACATGAATAATAAAATTATTAGAATATTATATGCAAAAGTTGTATAGTGAATGACAAATGATGTTAATATAAAAAAATTAGTGTTATGTCGGTTCAATAAATAACCTTGAAAAAGGCAAGGATATTTGCCGAAACGTTGGTGTAAATAAAACAAACAAAAAATGGTGAAATTCATTTACTTCCTTTATGGCCGCTAATCCCAGGAAAGAAACATTTTTGAATTATTAAATATTAAGGCCAGGACAAAAAAAATATTTTAATTGTATATATATATATATATATATTACATAAAACTATCACCAAGCCAATGTGCTTCAATATTACGATACTAAAAATATACCGTTCCATTTCGAATTTTAAAGAAAAAATAAGTAATATACATAAATTGAGAACAGTTGCCTTTTTTGACAACCACGTAATTTCGTACTACATATCCATCAATTCGCTGTAAAAAAAAATTCTCTATCTAATGAGCCCAGAAACATTCAAATCCGTTGGGGCAAATCGAAATTATATCTACTTTTGTACGCAGACATACCCCTTCGTATGGGACTTAGATCAAAAAGTTTCTAATGAAAATTATATAAAACCGTCTAAAAATGTTGGTAGTACAAATTTTAATCTATCTTAATCTAGAATTTAATGAAAAATTATCGAATATTTAATTCATCTAGATAATTGCGCCCCCTTGCGATCATTTAGGAAACTTAAAAAAAATTTGTTGAAATTCCCGTGGTCCATTTTACTATCAAGATTTTTTCCGCCAGGTTGTACGATAAACGGTTGTCGAGATATGGCCGGTGGCCGAGCTTAAACAGACACCCGGTATATACATTTTTTGGTTTTCTTTGTGTTTTATATTTGTTGATCTTCTTCAAAAATAATTATTCCAATCAAAAATGTCTAAAATTTCTTACTGGAAACTGCATTTTTATATGCATTTCGGTTCGTGTTCTTAAATATAATTTACTTTTATTGTATAAATAACTAAAAAATTTGTTGTTGTCATTTTTTGAGCAATTGAAACACAAGTAAATTAAAAATTATATAATGTTCTGATTAAGCATAAAGGAATTTATTTGAAAATGTATATTTCGCAAAAATAAGTAAAGGCGAAAAAGTGACTATTAAGGTCAATTATTTAAATCCAATAAATAGGACAATTATCTTTAAACGTAAGTAATGTTAATATATTCGATATTTTCTAAATGAACTTCCCTGACAACAAGAAAGTTACAGGTTTTAAACTTGTATTTCAGATTTATTCAAATCTATAACTTTGTGGCGAGGAGGCTGTTTCCTGTACCCTTCAGTTGATATTTCATTATGAATGTGTAACTGAAATAAAATACGAAGATTTTTCCTAAATAAATAGAACGTCTAAAATGGAGTGTTCAGTTGAATGAGAATCGAGTACAAATATACCTACTATGTTTTCGCAAACACATTGCTGTTCTGCTCAATCATTACCAACGTGTGGAAGAAAGCATCGAACAGATGAAACATTGCGAGCGTCATATGCGTTGTTCGGAAGCGAGGTAGCAATTTGGCGTTTGCCCGGCAAATACGAGACAGTCTGATGGAAAAACGTGGTGGTGTAACATTCATCCACGTGAATAATTTAATCTGCCCGACCCACCACCATCAAAGAGGGATGATGTAATTGAAAGCGAAGGTCAATACGTATTAAAAATTCAATTTCGTTTCTATAATACAATCAACTGTGGGTGTTAATTTTAAAAGAGAATGCGTAATATTTTCTATTATGCTCAACAACGAATTTTAGCATTTTATCTTTTCTTCACTATTTTACATGCAATTTATTTTTGTTTTCTATTCCTCATTATAAAGTTAAGAAGAAATTAGATTAAAATGCCCGTTAGTTTAATCGTTCATTAAACTAACTTAATTCTGATCGATTCTCCTAAAGTTTATGGTTCACGTTTACGTAAGCTACGGTATATAGAAACTGGATTGACTTATGACGTTTTTGGTGACGATGTTCGGAATTTTTACAGTAAATGATGATGTCGATGTGGTAGTGAATCAACTGATGAAAATTCAAGGTGCAAAAGGTCTGCTGAAGCAGGAACCAACCAATACATCAAAAATGTTGAGTTTTGTTTTAGCAGATCCAAGAATAAGAATTTCAATAATTGCCGAGGAATTAGGGCTAGTGGAAGCTCGAATATTAAAAATTTTGCACTGAGATTTTGTATTAAATAAGGTTTAAATATGCTGCATACTGAATTTTTTTTCTCCCAAACAAAAACTGTGCAAGCAACACATTTGCGAAGAAAACTTTTGTTATAGTGTCTGACCACGATGATTTTTTTTTAATGAAAGCCTGTGTGTATCACTAGGATCCACCGATAAAACAAGAATCCATACAAGAAGTCAACAAGAGATCGCTACAGCTAAAAGAGAAAGAAAACAGAATTTATCATGAAAGCAGATGGCAACGGTGTTTGGGATATGGAAGGAATCCTACTTAATGAATATATTGAAAAATGATCCAAAATAACCGGAAATAATCAGAACGTTCAAAAGTGGTTTCAGAAGATTATGCTACTTCATTAAAATTAAAGAGTTCACCAATCTCGCCAAATCCGTAAAGTAATCGATGGAACATTTACCCTGCAAACTCGAATTGGCAAGAAGTCTGCTGAAGCAGGAACCAACCAATACATCAAGAATGTTGAGTTTTGTCTTATCAGATCCAAGAATAAAAATTTCAATAATTGCCGAGGAATTAAATTTTGCTCTGAGATTTTGTATTAAATAAGGTTTAAATATGCTGCATACTGAATTTTTTTTCTCCCAAACAAAAACTGTGCAAGCAACACATTTGCGAAGAAAACTTTTGTGATAGTGACTGACCATGACGATTTTTTTTTTAATGAAAGCCTGTGTGTATCACTAGGATCCACCGATAAAACAAGAATCCATACAAGGTGTCTACAAGAGATCGTCACCTCCAAAAGAGCAAAAGAGCAGACTTAATCAGGAAAGCTGATGACAACAGTGTTTGGAATATGGCAGGAATATTACTTATTGAATACATTGAAAAATGCCAATAATAACAGGAAACAATCAGAACGTTTGAAGGTGGTCTACAGCAAAAGAAAAAGGCCTTACAACTGCGTTCAGAACCTTATGCTGCTTCATAAAAATTGAAGAGTTCACCAAGCTCGCCAAGTCCGTAAAGTAATCGATGGAACCTCGAATTGGCAAAAGGTCTGCTGAAGCAGGAACCAACCGATACATCAAGAATGTTGAGGTTTTTGTCTTAGCAGATCCAAGAATAAGAATTTCGATAATTGCCGAGGAATTAGGGATGGTGGAAGCAGAATATTAAAAATTTTGCAAGGAGATTTTGTAATAAATATGGTCTAATTATGTCGGATACTGAACTGTTTTTCTCCCAAACAAAAACTGCGCAAGCCACACATTTTCGAATAAAACTTTGTGATAGTGGCTGACCACGATGAGTTTTTTTTTTTAGAAAATAAAAGAGTGGGTGTGTCTCTAGTATCCACCGACAAAACAAGAATCCATACAAGGTATCTATAAGAGATCGTCACCGCCAATAGAGCAAGAAAGCAGAATTAATCAGGAAAGCTAATGACAAAAGTGTTTAGGATATGGAAGGAAGTTCACCAAGCTCGCCAAGTCCATAAAGTAATCGACGGAACAAAATCAACACACTAATTAATAATATCGATATCATACTGAATAATAGGTGATTGTGACGGGGACATTTACGTCTATGCAGATAGGCAGCCTTGCTCGCTCTTATCTTTGGAATCCACCTAAATACAGTACAGGTCGCTGACGTATGAATAGCGTATGTTTTTAATCTCACCTGTCAAAGTAAATTAATATGGTAGTGACTTATTTACGATTGTGTTAAATTAAAAAACAACACTTTGTGGGACAAAGAAAAACGTACGTCTTGCTCTACAGGTACTTCTATCGGAGAAAAAAAACGATAAGTCGAATAGCTTGCTTATTAATTAATATCTACGAAATTTTATACATGTAAAATAAAATTCAACATGGTTCAGTGCTATTTAATTTATTTACATACTTATAAAATAAATTATAAATTGATTACTTGCACAAATACGTAAATAGAGAATTAAGATATATGTATAGTTAGGACTTAGAACTTTAGAAAAGGATATCATCCTAGATTTAATTATTTATAGTCTGGTCTACCCCTAACACCATCATATAAAGTAAAAAAAAAGAATACGGTATTTTGAATATGAATATCGGCAATTATTTATTAAGAACAATTATTTTACAGAAGTGCGGTATTGTATGTACATTTCTGACGACTTTGATCGATGTTTACATATACGTATGCTCGGTAAAATTACTTCGCGGAGTTTTAATGTTGATTTCATAGATAAGTATTCGGGATTCGAAAACGGGATTTTGGATCTTTAATTAACCTTGTAGTGATGACTGGATACATGACAATTTTACATATAAAATTCTTCCCTTACCAAATCTTTTAAGCTAAGGATCGACGTTATTACTTAATATATTGTAGAAATACCCCCTTTTAAAGGTGTATCTATTACATTTAACAATATACTACAATATCCTATATATAAACTTGGGTTGCCAATATGTATTTTCAATTTCAATGAATTATTAATTTGCCCGTACTAACTCAGTCGTATAATTTATATGTACTATTATATCTCTTCCTATCACATTCAACAATACTCCATACAATACTAATTTCATAAATCTAACATTACATTTTCAATTAAATTCATCATTCATTTTCCCAAGACATTTACATATTCTTTTACTATAATATTCCTTAATCCGAACCTGTATCTTTTGGTTCACTTAGCAATTATATACTAGTAGTGATATATCTTCTGGTAATGTTGGTAACTCGGAACTTGACAATAGTATCGCTTCAAGTTGAAAATTATTATAACTAGATTTCAAATAACTAATTTCTTTTGATACAAAATCTATATAATAAGATTTATCTTAATACTGCATAACAACTCTTTTAATCTCATGAGTAAGTATTTTTTTATAGGATATGATTTATAGTCCATAAATTAAATTGATGATTTTATTTCTAGGTATTCCCACTTTTTATATGGTAGTGATTTTCTAACAGATATTCTATATTACCATTAAAACAAGGATATAAAAACTAACAAGCAATATATTCATTTGATAAATTATTTACAATATTTCTGGTGCTATGATGAAAATGCCACTTTTAATACAAACATCCTATCTAAACTTGTTCAACTAAAGGAATATGGTTATGAAAAGAACAGATGTTAACCTCTCTTTTTTAAAAGGTATATTATTTAATAAATTTAGCTTTAAATTTTATGAAAATTATTACAAACTTATCTGATTTATATTTTTATGCAATTATTTATGATCTCTTACTAATTTATGGATATAGTTTGTCATGTGGTTTATTTAATTGTACTCTTTCACAAATATTTAAATTATTATAGCAAAAACCAAATGGAAAATGAAAATAGTTCAATACAACCTTGGTTTATTTCACAGTCTTTTCTTATCTCGTAGCTCCTTTTAATATCTTCTTGTAACTTTGTAGCCTCAGATGAACGTAAATCCTACAGCAATAACTTCTTCGGACTATGTAACAGCTGTCTGTGCCTCCTAAAGGTGACTACCGATACAGGAACAATGAAAAATGGTCCTAATAAGATTGGAATTTCTTTCTTGATTATTTAAATAATACTCCAATGAATCAATGACTCCGTCCAGGAAGCTCTTCGTCTAATTATACAGCATGTGATGCTCCAATTCCACTGTAACACCGTGGTTATGGATACTCCTTCAGGAAAATTACGTTTACTGCTCCAATTCCTTTGTAACCTAGTTAAATATGGATACTCCTTCAAGAAAATAAGGTATGATACTCCAATTCCACTGTGACCTCGATAAACATGGATACTTCTTTGCTGGTAAGTACTTTTAAATTATATTCCAGTTTAATTGCACTCCTATCTTCTTCCTTTATTACAGTTTAGTGAAAACTGTTGACATTTATTTTCTTTCAGCACACTAATACTTCGTATTTTATACTAATAATATTCCCAAATGTTTGAATATTAATTTCCAATACAATAACACTTTTATTTCTCTTTAATTTATGAAATTATGGCTACTATAAATTGATCGCCAATTTCATAAACTCACTCTGCGAAAAATTATTTTTCGAATCTTCTTATTTATTTATCCCATTCCCTTAGTGATACTGCCTATTTTTCAAATTGACCAATCTCCATTATCCACCTCTTTATTATACTCAATACAAATTCCATTATGCTAATCTTTTTATAAATACCTCTCCATATAACAATACTCTTATTATGATAATTTTCTCTATGAATTTAGTATAAAATTTATGTATTCAGAACCATTTAACACATTCTCCAATAACTTTTCTGTATAAAATGTCAACATTGACAACCACTGACAGTTCCTTCAAATATTTTAACGCGGGAAATTATAATCAATTTTGACAATGCCTTATAATAAAATTTACCTCTTAATACCATTTCTCTTCATTAAATTCAATTGAACAAGTTTTTACAAATTTAATATAACATATCGAATTATTAATTAAATACAAATTCTCTATTTTACAGATTTCTGTGTCATTTGACGAACCATGGACCTTACACAACAAACTATATAGAATCAAATAAGGACCATCAGTAACTATAAACACATTAATAAACCATTATTCTCTTTATAATACTATTTCTAATTATAAACATATATTTATATTGACGGTATGTACCTAGTACTACCTCAATATATATATATATATATATTTTCTGTGGATTTTTTTCGTTGCCTGATGATTATTTATTATTTTTGTTTATTTCGTGGGTAATTTCGGCAGGTAAAATGAAAATGCTCCTGTAGACTAGGATGTAAATTCTTTTATTTTACGTTTCGACCTTTTATTTTCGGTCTTCCTCAGAAATTTTATTTAATTCTGTAAACAAGTCAATTTTTGGTAAAAGATAGTACAATTACATCGATTTTTCTAAAACTCAGCATATTATTTAGTGAAAATGGTCAAATTATTTTTTTAAGTTGAATTCCATATCTAACATTGATCAAAATTACATTAATTAAAATATTAAGAACATTATAAAAACACAAAAACTGTATATAATTACTACGTTAACACATTATGTTCAAAATAATAAAAGAATTTTAAAAATGTTAAACTAAATCATTTTTACCAAACTTTCCTTTTCAATAAAAGGGAGGGTCTATTGTTACAGTGACTTAATATAATTCTAATAAAATTTTAAAAAAACATAGCAAGACACCTACCTCTTAAGTACATGGATTTTTTCTTTATATACAAAATTAAAAGACAGAATCCCAATAAAAAAACAAACACACGTCATTTACAAGATTCCGTGCAATGATTGCCAAGGGGTATATATCGGACAAACCCAGCAATACGTAGAGGAGCGAATAAAAGCCCACAAATACTCAAAAAACAGTACAGCACTCAAAAAGCATACTAATCAATTTTCCCATACATTTAATTATGACAACGTATCAATTCTGGGGAAAGAACGAAACACCAAAGCAAGAAACGTACTTGAAATGATTGAAATTAAAAAAGAGCAAAACTCAGTAAACGATCGAAATGAAATACAAAATTTATCAAAAATATATTCCCTATTATTGCAATAATAATTTCTGTTTTAAAAGATTTTTTAAAAACCCCCGAATACTGATAAAGTTTTGGAAACCGATTCAATACACATATAATAACATGAAACAAGAAAAGAAAAATGACAAAAAGTTGTTCGACACCTTTACAGCTTAGCCAGTTCATTCCAACGAAACTGCAAAGCATACGAATGTATCTTTTATATTGTAAACAGCTTATTAATTAGAAATAAAAATAAAAATGAGTTACACAAACCTTTCACATTTTAAATTTAAATAAAAAAATAAGAAATGTGGCAGATGTGGTGTTTGTGATGAGAATTTTATTTAAGTGTAATATGGAAATGACAACAAAGAAAAAATCCATGTACTTAAGAGGTAGGTGTCTTGCTATGTTTTTTTAAAATTTTATTAGAATTATATTAAGTCACTGTAACAATAGACCCTCCCTTTTATTGAAAAGGAAAGTTTGGTAAAAATGATTTAGTTTAACATTTTTAAAATTCTTTTATTATTTTGAACATAATGTGTTAACGTAGTAATTATATACAGTTTTTGTGTTTTTATAATGTTCTTAATATTTTAATTAATGTAATTTTGATCAATGTTAGATATGGAATTCAACTTAAAAAAATAATTTGACCATTTTCACTAAATAATATGCTGAGTTTTAGAAAAATCGATGTAATTGTACTATCTTTTACCAAAAATTGACTTGTTTACAGAATTAAATAAAATTTCTGAGGAAGACCGAAAATAAAAGGTCGAAACGTAAAATAAAAGAATTTACATCCTAGTCTACAGGAGCATTTTCATTTTACCTGCCGAAATTACCCACGAAATAAACAAAAATAATATATATATATATATATATATATATATATATGTATATATATTATGTATTTTTGTACAGTAAAGGACGAAAGTTCGTTACAACATCCACACTACAGCCTCAAACTGGCACCGAGCGACTATTGTCTAGGAATGCGATTATTCGAAGGATAAATATGTGAAAGAAGTGGTGAAAGAATTCTTTGAGGACTAATCAAACGCAGTTTTTTTTATTGAAATCATAGCCTTATTAGAAAAACATAGAAATAAATCTGTGATCGTTGGTAGATTATACTCAAAAAAAAAATATTACCTTTTTCCAACTGTTTCCCTACATACGAGTATCTAGGTAAGTAATAGAAAATCCCTTCTCGTATTACCATTTTTATGAAATATACTGGTTTGCGCAGTGTAATACAACAGCAATTCCAGCAATAATATTTAACTAAACTAAATATTCTTATATAAGTGTATGTTATTGATTAGTTAGATTTCTTTATAAATACAGCAAACACTCTCTTACTTCCCCTAAACTATAATTTCATTACAAGAAAGAAAAACATGTATTTTTAGTATGTGGCGAGTTTGTTAAGAGTCACTAAATTACAGTTACACTTACCTTGAGCGCTTCTTCGTGCGATATACCGGTAAAAGGGGTTCCATTAACCTCGAGAATGGAATCGCCGGGTCTCAGTCCCGCTCTTTCCGCCACGCTACCATCTTCCACCCGGGAGATGTACACTCCGACTCCTGTAACAACACCCTCACACTTTTATGTGTTCTTCAGGTCTAAAATAATACTAGCAAGCTCTTAAAAATGCATTTACGCAAAAGCGAGCCAACGCCGAATTTTCTTTCTTTTTTTTCCCGTGTTTCACGCAAATGAAATAGATTTAGAAGAAACGACAGGAGATGTAGAGTATTCGTACATTTTTGAGAGGATATTATGTGGGTGGGTTGGTACACGGAAGAAAGGAGGAAAATCAACAATTGAATTGAATCGTCGTTTCAGTCTCGCGCCAAACTCAATTTCCATCGTAAATTAAATGACGTAGAATACGGAAAATCTACAGGAAACCATCTTTTAAGATGTGCTTTTGATAGAAAAAAAAGAATTGTCATGGGATACAATGCGACAGATAGATAACTTGATTCGTGCGTTACACTTTTCAGAATGTAGATAAAAAATTTAGTTTAAAAAATACTGTATTTAACATCTCCCAAAAATAACACAAAATACAAGTTAAACACAATTTCACCGTACGTTCGATTAACTGGTTTTCATAGTAGAGATTCTTTTTTAGATAACTTTTTATTGTTGACTATATTTTCCATCCAGTTCCATCATTCAGTCTTATATAACTTCATACAATGTGTTACGGTCTAAAAGTTCAACCTGTATACAGGCTGTTTGATAACAAACGCCCCATCTCGTAACTTCTTTATTTATTATCCAATTTTAATAAATAAAAAAAGTATAAAAACAGTTTGACAACTCTATAAACTGGTCCTAAACTCATTTTTTTCAAGGTTTTTTCAGTTATTTTTTTTCTGAATCTAGTAATGTTACTTAGTTATCATTTGGTTGATATTGAATTTTTAAAAAATGCATCTTTAAGTACCTATGACGTAAAAAACTATCAGAACGCAAAGATCCGCAAATATTAACGAAACGTCAGCTGGGAAGTGTGCATCTGTTATGTAATTTTTTTATTTATTACACGACACCGCTACAGCAGTCATCCGATAGTTCATCCGAATGCATAAAACCCGAAATCACCAGTCATAAACAAAAATAAATGAGATTTAATGGCAAAAATAAAATAAAATTAACAATAAAAATCAAAATAAAAACAAATTAGAAGCAATAAATAAACGACAAATCTAATACTGAACGTAGTTGTCAGAAGCATTTACATTTATTTACATGTACTGTACAAATTGACCATCGCTATTTTCGCAAATGTTCCCATGTTGATAATATTTTGTTTGGAAACGCAATTGTGGATTATAGCCCTCAGCCAAGTTTCAAATTACTAGCTTGATGACAAATTAAAAATTTTCAAAGCCCGTCTTAAAGAATCACCTTGTATGTATAGTTTATTTCAAATTATAAGAATGTAACTTTGAACGGCTCTAATGCTTTTATTGCACCACCTTCTGTGACGATAATTATTATACCTGGTCTCTTTATTGTACGGGTACGGTTTACCTATTTGCAACGTATGAATCTAGGGGCCGTATTTACTATAAATTAGGGCCCTATAAGATAATAATCAAACGCTGTTAATTTCAAGTATATAATGAAAAATATCTATACCTTGGGTTTATATACAAAGAAAAAATTACAAATCGTGTGGCAACATGTGTAGTGGGTACATATAGATATATAAAGGTAATTAGTTTGTAATACATAATAAAAAAATTATGTGTCACCTCATTTCATAAATCATCTTCTGTGATTGAGTCGTCTTGCAAATCGGTGTCTGTGTCTGAATCGTATTGCAAATTTATAATCAAAGGTGCTACTTTTCTGTACATGCGTATATATTCGTCCTCTTTTGCGATTGCGTGTTTAACAGCATTTTTCCAATTTACAGCAGTTATATATTCCATAGCATTTTTTATGTGTGTTACACTGCTTTTACTAAATTTCGGTGTTTGATTTGTTCGTCTTATGGTATTTTTCAGTTGGGCCCATATCAATTCAATGGGATTGAAAATGCAATGGTATGGTGGTAAACGCAAAATTGTATGTTTTGCTTCTTTGGCTCTGTTATCCACATAATAATCCTTTGAATATTCTTTTGTCTTCATCACCTCTATTAATTGGTTTTTTGTATAATGATCCTCAAAATATAAATCATTTGCTTCTAAAAATTCTTTAATATCTTTCTTATTATTACATTTTGTAGGAACTTTGTTTTGCTGTCGAGAATGATACGGAGCGTTGTCCATCACTGTCACACTATCTTCTGGTAAATTTGGCAGCAAAGTGTCACAAAACCATTCTTCAAATAAAGATGAGATCATATTTTCATGGTAATCTAAACTTTAGAATTTAACATTTTTAGCCGATAATAGCGGCTGTCCGATCCATCCTTTTTCTGACCCAGCATGAAGAATAATTACTCTCTTCCCTCTCGAAACCGGCGTGGGTGTCATACCACGTCTCGCCTAAATAACATATGAATCGTCCTTTCTGTCTATAACTTCTAATTGCCATTAAGTATTCATATCGAAGTTTCTGTAACCTCGGGCTTTCCATAATTGTGCGACGTTTATCTATAGTGCCAAACTTAAAACCATCTTTCTTTAGCGTCCGTCACAAGGTTGCTTTAGAACACCGAATGTTTATAGGCTCATCACTGATTCTTTTATGTAAGCAGTCAAGTGTAGATACAACATTTCCTCTGTAGATGGAGTATACTTGCTGTCTAATAGTCAATTTCATACTCTTCAATTTTTCTCTGTGCTCCTTTGTCACTTCTTTGCTTTTGAGGCACTTATTTCATCTAAATTGTAATTTAATGACTATTCAACTATATGTATACGTATAATAAGTATATATTCAAATTAACAACTGTTGGTAGGTACTTATATTATTATTAAATTTTATTTCATCTAAATTGCAGTAATTACAATTTACTTAAATTTTGTCATTACGGACCTCAGCAGTTTGTTTGCGTAAAAGATAATCGTATTGAGCGGCCAGATAGTTATTGCAACAGGTGGTGCAATAAAAGCATTAGAGCCGTTCAAAGTTATATTCTTATAATTTGAAATAAACTATACAATGTGGAAATAAAGTAACGGATAGAGGAATTAACTTCGTTAATATTCAGTTTTTGAAAAAAATCTCGAAAGGGTATAGCGATTTCAACTAAAGGGAATATTTTTATCGCATTTTCAGTTTTTTTACGTCATTTGTTTTTTATGTTATATTTGAACTTTAAGACTCTTTTTCTCAATTTTTTTCAAATATATCATTTTAAAAATTTTATACGGTTGGATAGGAAACTGAAAGTACTGTCGAAATCAATTAAGAACAAATAGAGGTTGTCATTTAAAAAAAAAGTCATAACATAAAAAAACAATGACGTATGAAATTGAAAATGCGACCCCTTCGAGATTTTTTCAAAAAATTAATGTTAACGAAGTTAATGCCTTTATCCATTACTTTGTACACTGTATACTATTTTACTTTATTTATTCAGTTTAGTTCCACCCCAATTTCATTTTCTTCAGGTTTGTTTATTTTTTTATGTATGACAGTTTTATGTAATGGTATTATTGAAAGCCTAAATATATTATTATTATAAAAAAGTGTAGCAAATAAAATACAAATAAATTCTTCCACTCCTTAATACCCCCTAGATATGAATGAAATTGTTAGATTTTCTGATGCATCGGTGTTATTTATAGTCTCCGGAGAAACATCATATAAACTGCTATGGATATGCGAATATGTGACCTTTGTAACCTTCCTAAGTATGCGTGGCTTGATTATTATCAGGCACATACACACGTATGTAAATCACATACGAACTGTCTGAATTTTATTGTCTAGTTATTTTCAGTCATTCCCCTGAAATTCATAAATGTAACGATGAATGTCGCGGACACTACCAACGACCTGACCACGTAGTATGGCCACGCAGTTGCAAAAGCGGGAGAGAATTCGATTACGCGGCGGTAAATTTGGACTATCAATCTTCGTTGAGCTTTCCGAATATTCCACGCGGGGCGCGTGTATGCGTGGGGTTTATTAAGTCGACCTCGAAAATTGTGCGCTGGTATTTTCTGCAAAACGTGCCCTGAATTATGAATTTTTCCTCCATAATCTGTCGTGAATGTGATGACTCCGGGACACTTCTACTGAAAACGTTAATAAATCAAGTGTTTCTTTCGCCGGCAGACAAAAATCATTCTTAAAAATATAAATAACCGCCTAATAATATACATAATACTTTCTATATTGCTTTAGGGGCGAATTTGTTCGGATTTCCGTTCACGTTCGGTATCTTGAACCGTGTTACGAGCGGTCACGACCGGTCACTGTGACGTCATAAATCTAAATTTCCAAATCGAATTTAAAAACTATTGCATGGGTTACTGTGTCACTTTATCGATTTCCTATTTTAGGTTATTGTTAGTTTTCTTCTTTTTTTTTATTTACATATACTAATTTTAATTTAAATGTAATTTTTAGGTCGTTTTGTTTATTTGTGATCCTGTTGTTTGTTGTTGACCCCCTTCCAAGGATGTCAGCAATATTGTTGCCAGTCCTGTTGAAATGCGAGCGGAAGGTGGCCGGTACTTCGCAATACGTATCTATCGTGAAAAACTGAACAATCGGGAATATCTTCAAAACCGTTGGAGAAAGAGACTGTTACGTTAAATTTTGACCGGCTCTGTATTTTACTTTCTTTTTGATCACTGAATTAATTAACCTTGATTTTGGATAGTTTGTGTTGTCGTTTGGCAGACCCTGTATATAGCGCGGTCGCTATTCGACGTAATACTTTTAGTTATTTTAAGTTTTGACGGGTTCAGGAAAACATTTTCGCGTTTACTTTAATTTTATTGTTTTTTTTAAGCGCAACAAAAAAGGCATCTTTTTATTGTTCTTTTCACAATTTAATAGTTATATTTAAATTGTAATTCGTTTTTCGTGATCGTGCTGCCATCTCTCTTTTCCAGTTATATATTATTTATTAATTACTTAGCCACGCCCCCTCTATGAATCAGTTCTATGTTTTATTGTTTTAATTCTGTTTAAATATCTTAATTCTTGTAATTTATTTGCTGATTTTTGTCCTTTTATTTGGCTTATTTAACAGGTTGGCTGCCATGGCGGTCGTATTCGACCACCCATATATATTTCTCTTTTGCCACGGCGGTCGTATACGACCGCTGAAACATCGTATTGTATATGAATTTCTCACGGAAACGGAAACGGAAGCAACACCTTCATTTCTTTCTTTCCCGGCGTAAATTTTTATGTTCCATGTGTAGCCATTATCACTGCACAATTCAAATAGTTTAACTCCGTATTTATGTGTTTTCTGTGGTATATATTGTTTGAACAGTAAACGACCCTGGAATGGTATTATAGACTCATCGATGCAGAAGGTACGACCAGGAGTGTATACTGCTTGAAAGTTTTCAACCAATTTGTCTAGGAGAGGCTGGACTTTATGCAAACGGTCACCTTCTGGACAATTTGCATTATCAGAAAAGTGCCATATTCGCAGGAGCAACTGAAATCTGTTCCTTGGCATAATTTTTGGAATAATACTATTTTTGAAGAGATCGTCGTTACTCCAATATTTTGCTATTGAAGGCATCGTCACCAAACCCATATATGCCACAATTCCAATAAACTGGAGCATTTCTTTTTTATCAGTTGGCACCCATCCGTGTAGCCTTGATCCCTTACTTATATCATCTGCCTCATCTAGGACTTGAGTTGCATATAGATTTGTTTGATTGACCATTTCATTTATTACGTCATCATCGACAAAAGTTCGAAAACAATTGTATGCTTACAAATCGTTTACAAGAGTTGCAGCGTAATTGGCATGTAAACCACCTTCTGCAGAATAATCAAAAACATTATGATTTCCAACAGGCAATTGCCATATTTGATCTGGATTTTCATTACGAATTTCGGCTTGGTCAGGTACTGCATTTTCGAAATTTTCGATGTTTCCGTTATCAAACGCCTAATCTTCAAGAATCTCGTCAAATACTTGTTCTGAATTAATTCGCTCATCTTCACAAGCTTCAAGTGTTTCGGTTCCCTCCAATATAACGACCTCACTTGATTTTGAGCAACAGGGTTGGTTCACCAGATCAGAATTCTTATTTTTTTTAGTTTTTTTCGATATGTATTGTCTTGGAACTTTTGAAAAATGTTGCTTTCTTTTATTTCTTCGAAATGTCATACGAATTTGGTTTTTTTCAGTTTCTTCCGCACCACCGGAACTATACAAAATTTCTTCGTCACTTGAAGGTAAAAACAAAGGGTCAAGATCAGAATCAAAAGAACTGCAATCATCAGATATGTCTTGAACATCTGTAAAAGGATTATTGCAAAAGTAACTTATATTTACTCGTTTTTCAATAAATAATTCCAAATTCCGTGACACAGTGTGACGGCTGTAGAAAACATAATTTTATACACTTACCTGATGATTCCTTATTGTCTAATGCCATTTGTACAATTTTTTTTGTTCGCTCACTCATCTTTGAACCCGTCAACAGTTTCATAAGATATAAGACGCAATACAAACATAGAAGACGTCCAACGCTTACAAGTCGGTACTCGCACGAAACGCCCGCTTTCCCGACCGCTCGGCACGGGCGCCCTCCTTAGGTCGCCCATGCCGGGGCGGTCGTATACGACCGCTTAATCAATTTTGAGAAAAATACGCTTATGACTTAAAAATTTATTGTAATTCATAATTCCACTCTATTTAGGAAGCTACAGTTGACATTTTTTTCAACTTGGCAGCAAAGGTAATTTTTATGAATTTTGCTGGAAGCTAACCTGTTAATTCTTAAATTCTGTTAATTGTGAGATGTTGGTTTAACGCGTTTTTATCGATCTATATATCGATATCGATAGATCTTGAGTAGTGCTGTAGTGCAGTCATGTCGTTGTCATCTGTTTTTTGCAATTAATTTAATAAGTACCGTAAATGCCGTTGACTTGTTAAATTCCGCTATGATTTGTATTTTTGTCAATAATTATTCGTGAGACGTTTAATATTTGAGGACGACATATTGATTGGTAAGTATTTCTACGCTGTTTTTTCCTGGTTAACTTAGTATCTATTTATGCCTTTCTGTCTCGTTAGCTTCTAATTACGATCATTAAATTTCGAATGCTAATTAGTGCTGCGTTATTTTTCCTACCATTGTATTGTAGAATGAATTCCATTTTATTCAATCACGTGGACCCGCCATTTTTAATTTGGAGGTACAGCTTCTAGTAGAACCTTGGAAAAGAATTTGCTGCTGCCGATTTGTATTTAAGTGATTGTCTGTGAAGTAACAAATTTAATGTTTCTTTTACTTTCTTATACGTAGTATAGGAAATATTGAGATGATGAAAATTTTCGACCTCGGAATTTTTACAGATGTCCACGTTTTGAAGTCCCCTGATACCGAAAAAGTGGTTTTTAAAAAATGTCTCTCTCTGTGTGTGTGTGCCAGTCTGTGTATGATCACGATAGCGGTCAAACCGCTGCAGCTGTCAATTCCAAATTTTACATCTACAAGTATAATCTCCCTTTTGAGATCTGATAGATTTTCAGTAAAATCGGCAGACCGGAAGTAGTAGTTTACTTCAGTGAAAAAATCGAATTTGGCCAATATTTCGTGAACTACTAAGTTTAAACAAATTTATAAAGAATTCAAATGTACTCAAAATTAAATTTGAGAAATATTGTGTTAAAAAAGTTTTTCGAAATTCTAACCGGAAGTAGGTCTTTTACTCTTATCGATCATCAGCTTTTTGCGAATATCTCGCAAGTCACGCTTTCTAGGCAGGTACATTACCAGTACAAAAGTATTTAGAACATAATTTCAAAAATTCAAAATTCGGATCGGAAGTAATACTTTTACTCTTACCGAATAGCGACTTTTTGCAAATATGTGGTAAAATATGCCTTTTGGATATATTTATCAAGAGTACAAAAGTATTTAGATTTAGATTTGCAATGTTTTTTGTATAAATGAAATTTCAAAATTCGGACCGGAAGTAGCATTTTTACTCTTAGCGAGTAGCACTTTGCAAAGCATGCATTCCATAGAGATTTATTAAGAGAACAGAAGTACTTAAAACAGGATTTTCAAAAATGTTTGTATAAAAAAAATTCTTAAAATTCTATAATTTCAAACGCTCATACGTATAAAAAAAAGTCGTCTGGTTCGAATGAGTCTCCGTAAATTGTACCATAACTTAAAATATTTGGACTTTAAGACTGTAGTTTTTTTTTTAAATTCATGTTTAACCCTAGGACTACCAAGAAAACGGCCTATTGCTACTTACCGCGCGGGTCCATTGGACCCGTATTACTATAATATGCTGGGTTTGAGCTAATATTCGGCGATCATTTTCAATTAAATATGGTATAAGCGTTATTATATTTGACTCTTATTTTATTCAACCGAAGCAGTAATAATAACAGGACATAAATATTGTAAAATAAAATATATAAATTACTTACATAAAGGTAAAAGTAGGTTAAACACATTTCTTACATATAACTACCGAGTGTTCACCGCACACATTGGTTTTACAACGTGCACAAATTGTTCTTGTTTTTCTGTCTTTCGAAGATGGACAAATATTACATCTTTTTTTCTTTTTTGGAATCTCAGAACTAGTAGATGCTTGAGCTTCTTCTTCTTCTGCTTCTGGTTTTTCGGGGTCTTTGTAGTCTGCCAGCTCCTTTCCTAGCTCAATTAGAAAGTGTCTTCTCTTTTTCAAATGACAAGCTGAATTAGTTTTCAAGAGCTTCCATAGTATGTATGCGTTCATGGCGCTGATGTCTATCATGTTATAAAAAACAACAAGAGGCCATCTCCTCGTCATCCTTTTCACGGTGCATGATCGTGTCATTTTGTCCATGTTGTCAACGCCACCTTTTGTTTTATTGTAGTCCAGGATTACCTGAGGTTTCTTTTTTAGGCCATTGTCAACATTTTTCTCACTGTGCAGAGTACTAAGCAACGTTACAAGCTTGCGTTTCTTTGGGCAATACGAAATAATCATCGCATCGTCTGTAAAACCAAACTTCGTGGAAAACACTTGACGATTTTTTGGATCGACAAATGAAGGTGGCAATTCGGGTTTATTTTTACGGATCGTACCAACTAATGTTAGGTTTTTTGATAACAAGTACTTCGCAAGATTGTACGAAGTGAAGAAATTGTCGCAAGTGACATTCCTTCCAGAGTTTTCAATTTCTTCTACTAAACGTTTTACAACCCCTTCCCCTTGATTCTTATCTTTTTCCTCTCCTTGCTTTCCAAGATAAATTTCCAGTTTCCATGCATAGGTTGTTACACTATCACAAATGGCCCAAAATTTTATTCCATATCGTCCAGGTTTTGATGGAATATATTGCTGAAAGGGACATCTTCCTCTGAAAGTTACAAGCTGTTCATCAACCGTCATACACCAATCTGGTACATACGCATCTCGCAAATAAGTATTCCATAACTCGAAGCATTCCCGTATTGGTGCTATTTTGTCGCTACTCCTTTTTCTTCGTCTTTCCGCTGCATCGTCGAATCTAAGTACTCGAAGTATAGTTTGAAATCGACTTCGACTGATTATACTACCAAAGATGTTTCTACCATCGTTTTTGCTCCAAAGTTGTGTTACGTCCTCGTTGTAAGATTTGTATACACCTATTAGTATCAAAACTCCAATAAATTTCTTCAATTCTTGGACATCCATTTGTTTCCAATTTTGGCCGAAAACAATTTTTCCTTCTTCGTTCGTCCACTTTAGGATAATATCAAGAAGAGGTTTACGAAAATAAATCAAAAAAGAAGAAGCAGGTGTATGGATCTTGCTTTTTCCAAAACGTGTTAGGCCTGAACGTTCTCGTAAAAGATTGTGCCGTGGTTGTCTTCTGCGATGAGGTAAAATAGGATCTTGGTACCAAACAACTTGTTTGTTCTTTGAGGTAAAAGAATTAGCTCCAGCCGGATTTCTATTGTGATCATCATCGCTGCTCTCAGCAGATTCTTCGCTATCTGATTCTTCTGCTGTGCTTGTGTCACCTCCATCGATGAGGCCTTCGACTGCATCTACCTCTCCATCGTCGTCAGAAGATTCATATCCGCTATTGTATTCAACATCACTTATTTCGTCTACCATCGCCTTGATTGGAATCATTCGGAACGAATGCTACTTACATTTATTATAACGATCTGTTCTCTTCGATGACCAAAAGCGGACTGTCTCCACACGGCTTATAAATATGCTGAAACACGTAAAGTCCCCAAAATCTACATAATAAAGAGTCATATCTCCTTTCTATATACATCGGAAAATACCAAGGAAGGTTTATCAGCAGCGGGGAAGTCCGGAATTTATAAACGAACCACTATCTTTCTACAAAGATACTCGCTTTGTTCACATTTAATCATTAAACGACATATGGGTCCAACGGACCCCGTTGGTAAATCGCGAAAGTATTTTTATACTGCCAAAACCATTCCTTCTAAAATAATTTTTTTTTCAAAATTTTAAAGTTATAACTCGTACTTAAAAAGTCTATTAATACCAGTAAATTAGCCCAACCATAAGTACGATAAAACAATGGTTAGAAATCGTTTCGGGTCCATCGGACCCGCTCGGTAGTCCTAGGGTTAATCTGGGTAAATTATTAATATAGCATTTATATTATACTTTCAATGTAAATTAACACTTTTTTGTGCTTTTATAATTAACAGAATTTCGAGTTAATTATTTATTTCATCTAGCTTATGCACAATCGAATTGATTGTCGATACTCCTAATTATAAATAAATTTATTTAGTCGTAGTTATTTGATAACAGATAATTGTGAACCGATAGGTCACTACATGTCTTTCTTTTGTAAGACATTGAGATCTCGAAGTCATAAATAGCCTATTATTATTAATTTCGTTTGTAGCTGTAATGTATTATCTCACCCCATTTTTTTTTTTTTTTATTATACCACATTAGTGTGTCGGCGGAGCTTAGCATTAAAACTAATAAAGTTGTAGCAATGAGACTTTATGTACGTATGTAGTAGAGTACTGTGCATTTTTTAATTTTATTTACAGATATACAGAGTGTTCCAAATTTTTGCAACCACCTTCAAATTTTTTATGTTAAATAGGCTGCTATACTTTCTAGCTATTATAATGATAGCCCCCAAAATTATCTTTGCAATGATATATTGATATGTACACTTACGACTGTTAGTTTTGGTTTTATTGATAATTTTGTTAAAATCTTGACAGTTGCAGCAGCTAACATTTTAAGCCTTAGTCACGTAACTCTTGTGTTACTGATTTATGGACTAATACGTTATTTGTTTTGAGGTTGAACAATGCGAATAAATATACAGGGTGTTAAATATGTCGTTTTTAAATTATCGATTTTTATTGGCTATTTTCTCGTTTTGGAACATCCTGTATATTTGTAAATAAAATTACAAAATGCGCAGTAGTCTACTACATACGTACGTAAAGTCTCATTGCTACAACGCTATTAGTTTTCATGCTAAGCTCCGCCGACACACTAATGCCGCACCTGGTATAGGGTGAACTTACATAAGTTATTGGTGTAATTTCTTTACCCATGCAAGTTGATACAACCCTTCTGGTTGTGGGAAAAATGTTTTCTTTTTTTGTGGTAAATGTTATTATGTGGTACTTTGTAAACCACCTGCAATATTAAAACTCGAGAAGTACAACAATAAACCATTGTTAGTGTTTTGAATGCTTGGGTTTGTCTTACCTGCATCTACCTCTTATGCTGCTGATTGATCTTCCTCTAGGGTCAAAATATCCTCTTGAGGGCGGCTTCAATATTCAGAGGTGGCACCTTAAAACACATCTAAATCCATCTGCTATTTGAGTAACGAACAACGCTTCGCGACTAAGGCAGGTGTAATTACTAATTTCAATTTTCGACATCTTGTGTACAAGGGAAGTGAAAGGTAAGGCTTCCATGAGAGCATAAGCTGCTGAATTCTGAATTTTAAGCATTAAATTATGAGTAATGAATTAGAATGACGAATTTTGTAAATTGAATTCTGAGTTTTGAACTTGATCTTGAATATTTAATTACTAATTGTATTAAAGTCATTGGACCGCCATTAGTGCACTTGGGCTGGGTTAGCAACTTAAACTATCAGTAAATAGATGGATAGTTTTGCGATAGCCCATTCTCCTGCACCCTTATTTAATTTTGTCATTTACCCTTTGAAGGGTGTAGAAAGACAAAATTATATCCGTATAAAATCGAAATAAAAGTAAATTTTACATCCAGTTATGTAAAAACTGCTATACTATTCTATTAAAAAACATCAAGTTATCCATGATTTTTGAGTTCGAATTTTACAGATCCCTATTTAATAATCCTATGATTTAAACGCAACAATGTTCTAATAAAAGACGTGCGCTCTTTCATGCTTAAGCGGGAACTGAAAACTGCATCTTTCTAACTTCTACAGTTTCGGAGATATTACCAAATTTCGAAGAAGTTGCAAATATAATTTTTTTCGAAAAACATCATGTAATTCCGAAACAGTGCGACTTAGACTCAATGTAGACCTAACAAAGCAAAATTTAAATATAACAAGGAATTCAAATGTACATTAATACACAGGCTGTTCCATTTAAAATAACAAAGTTGATGTCTACTTTCGGTACAACTGGAAGTCCGCCATTATTAGAAATATTTTCCTGAATTACAGCCTATAATACATTATAAGTAAGCCATACGAATGATAGTCCAAACTTAAATCGCAAAGGAGCTTTGGAAGCTTGATGCACTATTACAGAACTCTGTATAATAGTTGATTTACGCCACCTCTATTTGCATTTTAGCGATTTTTACGTTTTACAATTTCCACCCCTGTGTGAATTTTAACTTAATTGTCAAATTTGACAGCATAATCCTGTAAGCGCACTTTAGTTTTAGTTTTTTTTTTTTAATTATGTTGAAAATTAGTAACAAACTAATCAACTTTAACATAACATAAATTCAAAATTACATGATATTATCGCTATTTTATTATATTGGCATATATTGTTATGATTAAAGTCATGTTTAGTTTGTAAATTAAATATTATAACACGTCCCACAGATTGCCGGGACGTAAAGACGTCTCAGGTCTTCTGACGGTGAAAAATTTTCTCTGAATGCTCACGCGCCTTAAAGATACGCAGTTTTACATGCTCTTAAATAGCAAAGTTAAATAAGCAGGTCTGGTACGGTTATTATGCAAATACACCACTCTGTCATTCATTTCTGTCACGATGTTATTTTGCGAGAGATAATTGTCGTTATTTTAACTAATGTTTTATAGAAGTGAGAAAGTGAAGAGAATATGATGTCTGCAACTCATCAGATCGTTGAGTTTGATTGCTTTTCCAGTAAGCCATTAACTTTTGTTTAATATCCTAAAACTTATTCGGATTCTTTTATTACTAAAATAAAATCAATATAAGTCAGCGACACTTGGTTTCTCTACATACACGAAATACATTTATATACAAACAGAAACATCTTTAATGTATCTAATAAATAGGTTTACACAAGAAAAGAGTATCATTAAGCCAAATAGTAGCGTCCCATCAATCGCGTAATTAATCCCATTATATTTATTTAATGAACATTTGCAATTTATGGAAATCACAGATTAATTCGTGTGGAATAGGGAATATCGATTTGATTCATATGTAAGTATAAAAGTCATATTGAGAGTGCAAAGAAATATTTGACTCACAACATGTAAAACTAAATCATGAGTTTTATTGTTGGAAATCAAGGGATTATAGTCAGTCAAACCAAAAGTTTTGGGCTGACTTTGGAAATACCGTTAGGTGAAGATAAGAAGTCACCAAAAAAATTCAACATGAATTTTGGAATTTAAAAGTTCTTTACTCCCATACATGCCGAAAAACATTACAGCACTTCTTTGTGATTCCCTGGTCTTATCACATTTTACTTACTGTTCAAATGTATATTGTCCAAAAATAAAATCTCTTCTTATACAAAATTCACGATCAAATCTCCGTAAATAATTTTGAAAATATGTTGAGAATCGACAAAAAGATATGCATGTCTTATGCGTAATGGTATGTAACAATAGAGTATTTGCTGAGCAATGCTATTAAAATGAAAATTTTATTAAGTTTGCGATAAAAATGTGTTTGCATTTATATCTTCCGTTATTTTTCATTTTAGTACATAACTCACCTGCTTCTTTACCTCCTTTCACGCAAATTCCAAAGCCATGTGCGCTATCCGCTGGTTCTCTGACCATTGTGATTGTTCTAGTTGACAGTTCGTGAAGACTAGGGCCATAAGGAACGCGATAGTTGCTTTGGTGCGTCGTCGAGGGTGGACTGCTCGCTGGAGACCGACGCGGTCGATCAACGTTTAATTTCGGATTTGACTGGTTGTTGCCGAAAAGTCGCAGAACCTGCTCCGGAGAGATTGGCCTCTTTTTATTGTTATTTGGGGTGCGATTGAAGTTCGGATTTGAACCTAAATAAGTACCTGCAACAAAAGAAAAGGAAAAACGGTTCAATATCAGTTGTCAAAATACAACATCATTGCTTCGAAATTTGTAAAAGTTTTTGGTAAGTTGCTACGGGATGGCACGTCAATTAATCAAGATAGCCGCTCATTAGGAACACCTTTTAAATTTATTTTGTATTATACAGAGTACTTCACAACTTGGTGACTGACGATAGTTATAGTTTTTTAAATGGAACACCCTATATAGTGTTACATTTTTCTATTCCTCGTATAATTCTAAAAGTGATCCATAACCACAAAGATTCTGTTTTAAGTTATTGTTTACTCCCGAGCAAACTTTCAATTCACTTTTTTGTTGTTGTACACTCTGTATATAATATTTACATTAATCTTGGAACCGGAGCCTTGCTTGAATTGCCTGTACCACATCTGCTATTTGTTAGATTGTAAATTGTTCCCAATATGCACTCGACTTTTTCTTTATGGTATCTTATTTTAATACTTTATGTTACTCACCGAAACGAAGGGTCACTTGAACTAGCCTTGTAATAAATCTTTTTAAACATTTAGAAATATTTAAAAATAATTCAACTGTAATTTTAGTTTACTCATCCCTTTGTGGCAATAAATCAATATTTGTTTTCCATAGTGTATATGACATGGGTTACCAAGAAATTGTATTTTTGTTTTACTTCTTAGAAACCTCAGTTAGATATCATGCAAACTCTGCTTGCAAGAAAAATTCATATTTGAAATCAGTTCCTTAAGATACCTCTAAGCACACGCTAACAAGAGCTCCACATTTTTTGTAAAACCAATTCAACAATACAGTTTGTAATACGTAACTTCATTCTATAATATTATTAGTGTGATACGTGTTTATTTTAATAATTAAAAATTCATGTTAAACATTTATCATTTTGCTGAGCTATCTTCGACAAATATACGAAGTTTTGTGAGTTGTCTTTTAATCCAACTAACCGATCAATTAACAAACACAGCCTATACGGCCTTACAACCCATGGGTGGCGAGCTCATGAACATACCGCAATTGACAACAATTTATCAGCGTCAAATAGTGCTATTGTTTGCAACAACAGTTATAATTCAACAATATTATCTTCCAGCTAAATCTTTCTACTTCCTTGGCATCACTCGTGATTCGCTTGTTTTTCTTTAATCCATAAGATACTTGCTTAATAATCATATACTTTATTATATAATAAAAACATATTACTTCAACATATTATTTACAATTAAATCAATTGCCTATATGGTCCGTACGGAAAACTATGCTGTATTAAATCATCTTCATATTTTTAACATTTTAAAACTATATGTCACACCTTTTTAGAGTTTATTTGCCTGCTAATTTAAGCTCTGCAAAATTACATAAAATTTATAAGTTGAAGTATATAGAAAACTGTAAAAGCAACTTGTCCATCTTCTCCAGAATTTTCTGTCGTGGATTTAGGTCATGTGCACCAGACTGTTCTTCTTTGTGTGCTCGTTCCAAGCCGGAAAAAATGTAAAGGAAAAATGTGACGTCATTATTGAAGTTCGTATCAATAAAAAGAGATATACAGCTTTTTACGAGTTGGCCAAAGAAAATCCTCCAAATTCAATTACGTTTTGTTTTGACATGCAACAGGTGCAACCTGTACCACGTACCACCATTTCCGACGACTTTTACACCCATCTAGTAATTGTCTACGTTTATGTGTTAGAATAAACTCTAAGTCTCCAACCTTCAATACAAGACAGAAGATCTGTTCGAAGAGGCTCAGTTGAAATCCCTTCTGTACTCCTTATCTGGATTCTTTAGAATATGGATGATGTAAGAATGGTGAGATTATTCTGCGATTGCTGTGGAGGGCAAAATAAGAATTCACATGTTATTCATGCTCTCAGTTACTGCTCAAACTAAAGTCCCTCCTGGACTTCTGGAAGTTCAACTGACATACCCAGGCCGAGATCATAGTTTTTTGCTGGCCGACAGAGTTTTTGGACAGTTAGAAAAGTCCTTACGCAAAAATACAATTCTTATTAAAAAAAAGAAGATTACTTCCAGATATATTCTGAATTTGGAGATGTAAAACAACTTGGTGTTGACTGGAAACTGTACGATATTAAAAGTTTACAAGATAATCTGAAGAATGTCGATAGTATGACTAAACTACAAGCGAATATTCATATAAAAGGAAAAGGATGATGGAGGAATGTATATTATACAATGTTACCAGAACTTTAGATTTGTTAGTACGACTGAAGAGGGTAAAAATGTATCCAAAATAATTGAAGGAGATTGAATTTGGCCGCACTCTTCCAGACAAAAAGAAGAGAACTTATCCCACCTGAAAAAATAACAATTTGGTAGGTACTAAATGGGAGGAAGGTAAAAAGTTTGACTGGTAGAGAAAAATATTGTCTAATCGGTATGGATGAGCCTGAAGAAGAAGAAAATGAAAACATACGCTGTGATTATTTAGAAGAAGACGTTTGGGGTGCATATTTAAAAGATTTAGTCATCAAATTAAGATTCTGATTACAATCTAATATTTCTAAGATTTAGGATATATTTTTTGTTAGGTTTTCCACAAAAATAATATATTTAAGTTTGGGAATAATTTTATCAAAATATTAATCAAATCACCAATCAGTCTTCTTTAACAATCTATTTTCCAATGTTTGTCAGGCGTTAACTTTAAACACTCTCTTTCAGGCCAAGCAAAACCAGATGTTTCTAATTCAAGCAAAACAATACAAATCCATTTTATTTGTCAAAAACTTATCGTGCATGAGGCAAAAACTGTGAAATTTAAATTTTAGTGATAATTAATTCGGCTTCGTTGAATGTACAGGGTGTCGTTACTAGCCGATTCTCCGATTGCTCTTTTGTGTTTTAAATAAAAAACAAAACAATTAGTGGAATATTCATGGTTGCTTGGGGTGCATATTCTAAAAATATTTTAAGGTCTGGCGTACTTTCGGTTTCACCGGAAATGCATAGACATTTTTTTTAATAAATCACTCTTTATATTTTTGGATTTTCTACTACTGCTTTAAATTATCTATTCAGCTGTCTTTTCTTTTTCAAAATTGAGCCAATGGTTTCTGAGTTATTAATTTTTTTGGAAATTTTTGACCAAAACACGTGTTCAGAAAACAAAAATCATTTTCGCATTGTATTTAAAAGTAAAAACATTAACTTGGTGGTGCTTGTAATAAAGAAAATTCTGCAACATTTGGTATATGTTGCAATCAACAATACCTCAAAAAACTTTGTTTTTTTAAAGTCCATTTCCCGAAATTTTCACATATCAAAACATTATTTTTTTAATGGAACACTCAGTATTTTATTGTGGCATTTTGTTTCATTTTTATTCTCTTTCATTTTTGTTAACAATGTCTTATACCTATCTTTTGCAATTTCTGAGATAATCACTATAGGAGCAATCAGAGGTCAAATAAAGAACTACGAGCGCTGTTGTTCTATGCACCCAAATATTCGTTCATCCAATAAAGGCTGGAATGAAGCCTGTGTCAACTCTTAAAGAAAGTCGCTAAACATTTATGACAAATTTATAAAAACGTCACTATTAGTTATCATCAAAATGTATTATTCTTATGAAGAGTAAATAGATATGATTTACGTTTTGGGTGAATCTGAAAGAAACTCTCCGAAATATGAAAAAAAGGAGCGGACAAAATCAATAACTGGTGAGGATAATAGGATTATGGTACTTGCGAGTGTAGTCGAACACCCCCATACTAATACTACGAAAATTAGACGACAGTTAGATGTAAGTCAAATTTTAAAATCCAGAATAATTAGGAAATATATAATTCTTCCATAGCATAATCATACAGAGGGTTAGATGAAATTTGTTGTGTTGCCCGTGTTTAGTAGTCGGATTATTTTTGCGTTCTCTTGTTAATTAGTAATCTAACTATATCTTCCAGGCGTACTTTGTCAAAGGCTTTTGTCAAGTCGACGAAGCAGATGTAGAGGGGTTTTTTGAATTCCAGTGACTTTTCTTTTAGCTGCTTGATGATGAATATTGCGTCAGCCGTTGATCTATTTTTTCTAAATCCTTGTTGTTCTTCTCTCGTTTCGATCTGCGCTTCTAGTTTCTCCTTGAGTATACGCTTGTGCATAATTTCAGTGTTGTATTTCGGAGCGTTATTCCCCTACAGTTTTCGGGGCAGGTCTTTTGTCCCTTTTTAAAAATAGGTATTGTAATACTACTGTGCCATTCCTCTGGTATTTGTTGTAAGCTCAGAATTAGGTTGAAGAAGAATGTAAGTTTTGCGAGGAGTGTCTTGCCTCCGTATTTCAATAACTCGTTAGGTATATTATCACCTCCTTTCTTCAATTATAACACAAAAACTATTGGCTCAATTTTGAAAAAGAAAAAACAGTTGAATAGATAGTTTAAAACAGTACTGGAAAATCCAAAAATATATAGTGTAAGTAATTTAAAAAAAACGTAAGTTCCGTGCATTTCCGGTAAAGGCTCATTTTTAAAGTAAGAACCGTTTGCGCATAGCAACCGCGCAGGCTGTCACGTGACGCCCGCTCTAGGTCAGCCACTCTTGCCCAGTCCCCAACAACGCACTCAGTTGATTTCATGTCTCTGCCACATGTTAATCAATAAACGCAAAACAAGTTCGCCCTGCCGAAATTCACCGGCAGCTTGTTGAAGTTTATGGTGAAGGTGTTATGAATGACAGTAATGTACGTAAATGGGGTAGGCTTTTCAATAAAGGAAGAACAAATGTTCATGATGAAGAACAATCTGGGCGACCAACTGTCATTGATGAAGACTTGAAAAAAAAAGTTGATGAGGAAATTTGCCAAAACCGGTGCTTTACGATTGACGAGCTTATGGGAAATCTCCACAAATTTCAAGATCGGTTATCACATTGTTTCCGACAAACTTCATTACAAAAAAATGTGTGCGAGATGGGTGCCAAAAATGTTGACAGAAGAACACAAAAAGAAGCGTTTGGCACATTCTTTGTCTTTTTTGGAGCGCTACGATAAGAGTGGTGATGAGTTCTTGAATCATATTGTTACCGGTGATGAAACGTGGGTAGCGTACTACAATCCAGAGACTAAACGTCAATCCAGTGAATGGCATCACTCAAATTCACCGACAAAACCACGAAAATTCAAACAAGAACCTTCAACACGAAAAATCATGGCCACGGTCTTTTGCGATTGACTTTCTGCCAAGAGGAATGACCATAAATGCTGAGAGATATTGCGATACACTAACCAAGCTTAGGCGCGCTATTCAAAACCGCCGGCGGGGACTTCTGTCTAGTGGCGTCGTGCTGCTTCACGATAACGCTCGGCCTCACACTGCAGCAATGACAAAGACACAACTGGACAAATTTCGATGGGAATTACTGGACCATCAGACTTTCATGTTTTTCCTAAACCCAAAGAATATCATGGTGGAAAGCGATTTGAAAATGATGACGTGTTGAAAGAAACTGTTACTAACTGGTTAAATGCTCAGGCGGCAGAGTTCTATGGTGAGGGGATCCAAAAGCTAGTGCCACGACTTAACAAATGCTTAGATATTCTTGGTGACTATGTAGAAAAGTAAAAATATGTTCATACTTCAGTTTTTGATACAATTTACTGCTGTTGCTCCACTTAAAAACGGTTCTTACTTTAAAAATGACTCTCGTACATACAGGTTTTTGCCGAATATCTCAAAACTCTCCTCACTTATAAACTTACCTCGAGGATTACTTGTATTATAGTGGTGAGCGTTATAATCTCTGGAAGAATGTTGGTGCATGGCCGAGGAAGGCCTTTCGATAATAGTATATGACGTTCCAGGTGGGGAATAATAGAGACCCGAACGTCCTCTGGCGTGGCTTCGAGGACTGCAATTCGGGCCAAGTACGTCTTCCGCTTCGGCAGGCGTCCGACTCCGAGCCGGAGTCCGGCTCCATGCGGGTTGCCCAGCACCATAGCGGTTGCCCACGTAAGAGCTGCCCAAATCCGCCAGTTCTGAGAACTCCTCTCCCGACCGCATCTCCCGGGCTATCCTCTAGCCACCGCGCAATCGTCACGAAAATCGAAACTGTAACAAAACAAATACGACGTTACACTAGTATAGGTAGTGGTGTGGGTCGTACAACACAAATCGCTTCTATAAATAACAGAATGTACGATTGATGTTTCCCCTACAGCGATTCAATAAAAGAAATTGCATTCGATATTTATTAAATGTTGACAGAGACCGTTTATACGGACAGTATTGCGAATCCTTTAATGAAAGGAACGGAAAAAGCTCAGTTTCTACTTTTGTGATCGTTCTGTGTCTCTAGGCGTATTATTCCGACTCGTGTGCTAGTTTTTTTTTTATTTTACTCTGCTTAATAATCTAATTTTATACCTCGACATCTTCTACATGCAGTTATGTAAATATTTCGTAAAAATGTTATGTAACTTCTTTGATATGTTTTTTTTGCATTTTGACTCTAACGAAGCATATAGCTCTGACGAGAAATGTCGATAATTAAATGGAAAACTACAGTAAATTATAATTTCAATTAATTGTTTCTCAAAAGTTATAGGGCAGACAAAAAATGATGTGGTGGATGAGAAAAAAATTGTTGTGGCCACCACACGACTTTCTTATACGTATGAGCGTTTCAAATTGTATAAAATTCTTCTAAATTGTTTTAAATAGTTTTATCTTCTTAGAAAAATAAGACGAATTTTAAGATATTTGGCTTACTTTTATAAAAAAGAACAAAAAAAATTAAATCTATAGAATACATACTTTGCGAGATATTTGAACGAAACAGCTACTCGCTAAGAGTAAATGTGTTACTACCGGTCCGAATTTTGAAATTTCATTTATACAAAAAATATTCCAAATCCAACTCTAATAGTATATTAAAGAACAAGTGTGATAAGACACGTCTTATTGCACGAGCCCAAGTTTAGAACACGACGAGTGCAGCGAGGAGTGTCCTAATGGGCGAGTGCAATAAGTGTCTTATGACACGAGTTCTTTATGTTATTTTTTATAATATGCCACTTTTTATCATTTTTTAAATTAAAATAATAGGAATTTCAAAATATAGTAATTTTCGTGGTGGTTGGCAATATGTTACACACATGACATAAATTGAAAATTTGAATTATACGCGATTTTTATATTCAGTATTTCATACTTAAAGTTAATCTAAAATGAGTACTAATATTTCATGTACACCACCTGACATCAGAGAAATTGCTGAAAACGTTGTTAATAATTTACTTCCCACTAAATCCCGCAGCAATTATGAGAAGCAATACGTCAAGTTTGAAGAATGGTGTAAACAAAAAGAAGTTCATGTTATATCAGAAAACGGATTAATTGCTTATTTTTAATTACTACATACAAAATATAAACCATCTACGCTATGGACTACTTATGCTATGCTGAGGTCTTGTTTAACGATATATAAAAATGTAGATATATCACACTACAAGAAATTACAAGCTTTCCTCAGTCGTTTATCTTAAGGTTCCCTACCTAAAAAATCTAAAATTTTAGAAGAAATAGACATTATTAAATTTATACAAGAAGCAGATAATAAAATATATTTGGCGGTTAAAGTAAATACAATTTTCACAACTATGGCAGCTTTGCATATAATAGTATCAATTTGTAGGTAGTCTTGATAACAGATTACAACGGAGCTTGTAGAAGAGAAAAACTGACCAATATGTCTGTAGATGACATTGACTACAAGTCTGACACCATCACTATTTCTGTACCTAAAACAAAAAATAATATTCCAAGGTTCTTAACTTACTTATAACTTACGGCCTATTAATACTAGTCATAAGCGATTTTTCTTGACCTATCGCAATGGTCAGTGTATTAATAGTCCAATAGGTATTAATATTATAGGCAAAATTCCTAAAGAGATTGCAAGTTTTTTGAAATTGCCAAATCCGGAATTGTTTACAGGGCAGTGTTTCAGAAGATCTAGTGCAACATATTTGGCAAATCATGGTGGTGATTTGTTGATCTTAAAAAATCATGGGGGTTGGAAGTCCTCAGCTGTAGCCGAGGGTTATATTGAATCCTCCTTAAACAAAAAGATTAATATATTTCATATGCTTGGCTCTCCAAATAATACAAACATTCCAGGGTGTTCAAACGAAACCACCACAGTAGACAGCAATAATAGTTTTCATCAAAATATTGTATAAGCAAGTACGAGTGATTTGCCTGGTGTTACTATAAATGCCCAAGATAGATCTCATGTATCTATTAACGTATACACTAACTGTACAATTCACAAACATAATTAAAAATAAAATATTTGTTGAACAATGGCTCGTTGCAACTTCATTTTATTTATTTATTTTGCCGATAGTGCTGTATTTCTAAAACTTGAAAAATGTTCTATGAACATCGTCCGCACAGATTATTATAGTTATAAAATATTTTTTCTACTCCCATACTTTAATTGTATTATTAGATATGCCGAACCTGTACTTTAATGATGTCCATTACGATACAGATTTTTCATTAGGATACAAGTTTATATTCAATAGGAATACAGATTTTTCATTACGATACAAGTTTATATCCAATAGGAATGCGACATTCCAATATTCAAACAATATTCAATATGGCGACTGCATATCTGACAGATACACAAATTAAATAAATGTGACAGTTCTCTGCAATTTACAAGTAAGTACTTAAAATTTGTGCTTTTTTGAAAATATAAACGGTAAAAATGAGCGATAATGACAGTGAAATGTAAAATTTGAGTCCACCAGAAATTATGGAACAAGCCTTAGTAACCACGGACAATTTATTACCAGTTAAATTCGCAAAGATGCATGCATTTTAACCTCAATTTATGAAATGGAATGTTCAAAAAATAATGTTTTATTATGGGGTCGTAGACAAAATAGTGTATGCAACTTGCATTTAATGGCTATTAAGACACTCGTATTCATTACAATACTCGGCTTCGCCTCGTATTGTAATTTTCTTACTCGTGTCTTAATAGCTACATTAAATGCTCATTGCATAATATACTATTACTTCGTTTCATTTTCAGGGATATTTGGCATATTGTACATTGAAAATATAGCTACCATTTTGACTTTTTGACATTATGCTTACAAATTATATGTAGCTACCCTCGAAAAACTAAATTGAACTAGATAATCTATAAACGCAAAGTGTGCGTTTATAAGATATAAACGCATCGTTTTCGGTTTTCGATGCGTCTATAGCGTTGTTATGACACCAGATTAGAAAAACACTTTTGTACTCTTGATATACAGGTGAGTCATCTCCGCGGGTAAGGCCGATTGTGTCCTTACGAGTGAAGATATTTCGAAGCGGTTTTTTTCTCGTGGTATCTACTTATTAGGAGCACATTTTAAAAATACTTTGTATTGTACAGAGTATTCCATAACTTGGTGGCTGACCATAGTTATAGTTTTATAAATGGAACACCCTATACATTATTAAATTTTTGTATTTCCCGTATAATTTTTGGGCAAAAAGTAATAAGATAGTATAAGCCTAAAATCTAAAGTTTTTGACATTTTTCTGAAAAATTCAAGTTTTAATAAAATTTAATTTCTCGAAAACGACGTATTCGTTGGACACAATTTTTTTTAAGTTTTCATAAAATTTAATTTCTCGAAAACGACGTATTCGATGGACACAATTTTTTTTAGTATTGTTCATAATAAGATGTCTTAATAGAAGCATATTTTTTTTTCTTACTAATTGCATGTGCGGAAAACTGGATTAAAATTATATGACAAGTTTTTGTATAAAAGTCCATTTTTACAAGTGGTACACCCCGTATACCAGTTCATTTTTGAATTGCTTATTTAATTTCACATCAAAACATAATAATAATTCTTTAAAAGTGACTATTACAGAGCTATTGCCGTTTTTTGATATAATTTTACCAACTTCATGTTTTTTATTTGAATACGGTAAATGAGCCATGATATTTGTTGCAACATTGGTAAAGGAATGGATGCCATTTAGTTAGCTATTACTCAGTTGACAAGCATGATTTTATAATGAATTTCTCTAAAAATAGCTTAGTGATATGATTTTTATTCGTATTGAGGCAATTACAACAAAAAATTTACTGGTTTAAGGTTTTGAGTTGTTTATAAAACTGCATTCCAAAAATATATAATGTAACATTACTCTTCTTTTTTCTTTTACTTTTATAATACTGGTAATATGATATAATAAACAAATTTTAAAACAAAACAAATCAATACCTTAATTATAGTAAGTGCAGAAACAGGAATTAGGAGGTTATATCAACGATAGCTAGTAAAAATAAAAACTACAAAGTAACAATAAATATGTATACTCAAATAAGCAAAAATATTTCGACAAGTATTCACATGAGTTTCCATGCACTTCTAAACATTTTTCAATACGCTTCTGTTATAACATATCGACATTAAGAAAAACTTGAGGACTTATATTTCTAAATATTTCTCGAATATGTTCCCGCATTGCTTCTTTTGTTGTTACATGTATTCTGTACAGTTACTCTTTTACGTGCCCCAATAAAAAAAATCAAATTTAGTGATATCCGGAGACCAAGCAGGCCAGTGAATAGGGCATCCACGACCTATCCATTTTCCAGTAAAATGTTTAGAAGTGAATGGAAACTCATTTGAATACTTATTGAAATAATTTTTGTCTAAAAAATAGAAAATTTTCAACAAAAAAATGGGGATTCCATAATTTTATTGCGGAGTGTATTAAATAACGCAGAATTTGCGAGACATTTACAAAAACTGTTTTTTGGTAAGAGTTCATGTAGGAATTTCGAGAAACTTTTTCATAAAATCCTGCTTGAATTCACTTCTTAGTACTTTTGTAATCTTTATATATTTGTCTAAACTTAGTAGAAGGAGAAATATTGGTAAAATTTGAACTAAAATCTACTTTCGGTCTACCGATTTCACTTAAAATCAAGTCATTTCTCGAGAAGGAGATTATATTTGTAAATATGAAGTTTTCTATTGATAAATTAAGCCGTTTGTCTGCTATCGTTGTCATAGACCCACAGAGAGAGAGGGAGAGAGATTGTTCAAAATCACTTATTCAGTATCAGGGGACTACAAAACGAAGGCATCTGCAAAAAACTCGAAGTCGAAAATTTTTGTTGTTTTATTTTCTTAAATTTGTTATTAAGTATATCAATAAAGCCATTATCATTATATAAATTCCATTTTGTTATCTTGCACTCAAAACCATGTAATAGTATTTTGTACAAACTTTTATCGATAACGATGCACAAGAATACATTAACAATTACAATTTTTAAAATTTAACCTGTTACTGTTAATTATCTAAATTAAATTATAAACGAAAATGAAAGTGTAAACACATGGATGTTAAAACTAACATCAAGCAGTAAATAAATACTGTGACTTACATATATACATTTATACGTAAAACGTATATGCATATATACATGTGTTTGAGATACACACATATATTTCCTGTGTCATCTTTTGGGTGTTATATGTCGCTGTGATACTCTCACTGCATTTAACACGCAAAAATTACATAAGCAGCGTTTTAAGTCTTGAAGCCATTGTCGACAGTCTCCACGTACACTGACGAGACCCCAAAGGTCGAAACACCGGTGTCTGTGCGTTCGATTGTCGGCAATGGCACTTAATATATGTGTGTATCTCAAACACATGCATATATGCATATACGTTTTACGTATAAATGTATATATGTAAGTCACGGTATTTATTTAATTATAAATATTCCGCCGCCGGTAGATTCAAACTCACGCCTCAAGGGCTTGCCGGATCTGCGTGCTACCAATTGCACCACGAGTGGACGAATAGACGAATCATTTTTAAGGTATTAAATTGCATCTCTTGACGTGATGAAATACTTAAAACTCGCTAGACAAGATATATATCACTCAACGGAGACCACTGAAAATCATACTTAACTTGTTTTTTATCACATTTATAAAACCAACTTCCTCACATCGTACAATAAACAATACCCTCTCAAATATGTCTTATATGCCTTATAATTAAAGGGCGGAATATATGCACGTCAATTCAGTTAAAATATGCGCATATATATGCATCGTTTTTCTCTGAAATATGCAACAATATGCATTTATTTGTCAAAATATGCAATTATATGCCTTGAATATAACATGGAAAAATGGAAATAAAGAAACGCCGACTCTTACAAAAATTATTTATTTTAAGTGAAATTAAAAGAAAAACATAATAGGTACAATTTTCAACCTGAAATAGTATAAAATGCATTTATAACGATATATTTTTCAAAATTTTCCAATAAAAATGTTTGCCTTCTGTCTGTAAAAATATGTTTGTACAAAGAAAAAGTTCTTTCAACATCTACCGATGTGATCTGGCAATATTTTAATTTGGGTAGTAAGTTATAAGGCCAAGGTATTACTTCGTTGGATGGTTTACTATCAAAAATATTTTTGACTTCCATTAAATACTTAAAGCCTTCATTCTTTCCAACAATAACTTCGAGTTTCCTTCTTACTTGATTTCCTACATCACCGGGAACTTTTTTGCATTTGTCGGAAAAAGTTTCAACAATATTAATTGATTCTCTTAAACTTATATTCCTACTTTCTAACGAAGTTATTATATCTGGTACAAAACTAAAATTAACCTTAATAAAAACAAGTTCCTTAGCTAAATTTACATTTTTGAATAATGCTTGACTTTGCACTACACACTGCGAATTGTCTTCTAAATCTAAAACTATGTCTTTAATGGCTTCAAAATGGTCTGCGTAGAATATCGCGGCCTTAATCCATGTTCCCCATCGAGTAATTACGGGCTCTGGAGGTAAACAAACTCCTGGCAATTTCTCTCTATAGATCTGCACTCTTAGAGGTGCTTTCAAAAACACTTTCTTTACATTTGAAATTAATTTGTTCACCAAGGGATATGCTGTTCTAATAATTTCTGCAACTCTGTTTATCCCGTGTAAAAGACAAGTGACATGTACCATATTGGGATAAAATATTTTTAAGTTTTGGCCTACTTTAACCATATACGGCGCTGCGTCAGACAAAAACACTAAAAACTTCTCTATTGGAACTGGATTTGGTAAAAAAAAAATTTGATAGAGACTGCTGAATAAATCGAGTTACGGTCTCATTATTTGTTTTGTCTAACTGTTTAGAAGATATTAAATATGGTTTCCCTGGCTCATTTTCTTGAAGCCCTCCAATCATAAGATGTGCGATATATCGACCACATGAGTCTGTGCTTTCATCAACAATAATATAAAAATGTTCATCGCCCAGTGTAACTTTAATTTCTCCCATTACGGTTTCGTATACTGTTTGCACATTCTTCTTTCTAAGTTTGAATTCGTCAGGGATGTTTTGATTACAATATTTTTGCAAAAAATCTCTGAATTGTGTATTTTGCAGTTTCTTCAAAGGTATATTTGCTGCGACTAAAGCTTTGCATAAGTCTTGATGAAACACCTCCTTTTCACTCTTTGGTTTGACATTTTGAAATGCGGTTTGCACACACTGCTGAACAGGCACTGATTTATTCTTCTGCAACTTCGCTTTATGCATAGCTGTTTTCAAGTGTTGATCAATTTGGAACTTCTTTTCACAAACAATGATTTTGGCACAATCTTTGCAAAACACTTTATCCCCACTAAACTCCAACTCAGGAAAATTTTTAATCCACGAAGCGGCTTTCGGCATTTTAGGCGTTTGAAATAAAATATTTTCGAAATCACTCTTTTCACACTGGAATCTTCGACAAACTAAACTATACAATATAAATATAAAAGGATAGACCACATCTGCTCTCTATTAGGCAAGCTGATTACTTGGAAATTCCTAAACACCCAATAAATGCCGGCAATAAACCATATAATAATAAAAACTATACAATATAAATATAAAAGGATAGACCACATCTGCTCTCTATTAGGCAAGCTGATTACTTGGAAATTCCTAAACACCCAATAAATGCCGGCAATAAACCATATAATAATAAAAACTATACAATATAAATATAAAAGAATAGACCACATCTGCTCTCCATTAGGCAAGCTGATTACTTGGAAATTCCTAAACAGGGTCGCACTTAATCTTTTCATAAAAGGAAAAACATAAAAATATGCACACAAATTTTATTTTTGCCGAAATATGCAATTTTTTGTGAAATTTGTTAAAATATGCAAAATATGCAAATATAATCACTTTGCATATATTCCGCCCTTTACTTATAATTATTAATTATTAGTTTACCTATTCTGTTGCATTTCTTACGCGCATTGTAATGATAGGACAGCTTATATAATCTAGAAAGTAAAAGGGAATTTCATGTAAGCCAATATTGAAAATAATGTTGTAGCTTATTATATCATATTATCGATTTAGACTACGGTATATGTCCAGCCGGTATTATGTTCATTAAATACTCTTTTTTTATTCGTTTATTTCAATACGATATTGTCCTGTCTGACTCTTGAGCGTTGCGTGCAGGTAATCTGACGGGATCTCATTCGAATTGCATGTCATACCACAGTGAGCTTGTACCGACGCCTTTTCCAGAACTCTCCATTTCTTTTTTTTTAATAAACGAAAATTCTCAATTCATCATTTTCAGCGTTCGGTCACCCCCACCCGTACGCATTCACATAATTTATTCACTGATCTGTGAACGACTTCATGAGTAACTAATTAGCTGCACGCATTCTAATAAATAACAACGAGCCGACGACCCTCATGTTCGCTATTTAATGTTGTCCGGGAAAAAAATAATTAAAAAAAGTCATGACGCGTGATACGTGAATAAACATAAACAACGTGAAAATGCAACTGATATCCTAATATAAAAACTGCGGTTTTACAGTTCCAGAATATGCTTTATACTATTTTTACTGATCAAATAAGGCTTTTGCTTGACTATAACAAATTACTATTTTAAGTTTTAAATACTTTTATCTTCCAGATTATTCTACTTTTGATCCAAGTAATTTTCTAATTTCGGCTTGAAGTTTAAATTATCCGTTATAACAAAAATATTTCAAATCAAGCTCAAAATACTTTTATACTCCTACTAAATCTCTATAGAATTCATAACTTGCAAGATATTTCTAAACAAATCCCTAAAAAATTGCTTTACTAATTGCTTCATTCAAGCTGGAGAATTTTCCCTGATTTGTCAGGTAAATTTACACATTTTGAAATTTAAATATGGATTTCAACATGTGCTTCTTTTTAATCTATAAAGTTTCCTTTTGTAATATTTTTGTCTTTTAATTTATTTTAAAGTAAAAGTACTTGCTTTGTGAGGCATACTAACCAGTAGTTTCAATTCTCGTGTTTGAGAGAGCTACAATTTGGCAGTTAATTTTACACAACGTAGATTGACTGATTGCCACCCACGAAATTCGTTGTTTGAATGCGACTACAAGTTCGAGAGATATCATTTATTCATAAGCTAAGCATAAGTTTTAGTTTTCTTTAATCATAACTATTGTGTAACGTATGAACCTGGTATAGTACATTGTTTTTTCAAACTACGGAAGTAGACGTCAGAGTCTGACCTAATATTTTACTACTAGACGTTTCAGGTATTTTATATCAGCTTTATAAATTTAAATTTTACGTGCGTTTTTGGATATTACATATAACTGTACTTTTGAGAACTGAGAAAGTAGCCGAATAAGACTTTATATATTCTTCATGCTCGTTATGATTGAAAAACCTGTTTTTGAAATAGTATTTCATGTTGCAATTTATCATTGTTTATTGATTTAATTCAACTTTACAAGTCTTTTGAGTATTAATCTTTTTAATAATATAATTTTAGTGTTTAAATACGTACATGCCTGGTGATTGTTATACAGGTTATGTTACTACAGGGTTTCCATCCTGAAATGCTAGATTTAGGACTTTTGCCAAGATTTTTTTTTAATGGAGCTTCCTGTGTTTTACCAACCCTACGTACCAGAAGCTTGTAAATTGTTTTTTTTTATTCTTATTAATTTCATACATTTTTTTATATATTTTATTCAGATTTCTACACATTCATAACTTTCCATATATCTTAACTCATGTGTAAATTAATTTGACACTGTATTAAGTAACTACGTCTCCATTTATTTATTATGCGATTTATAATCATTCAAATAACAGAAATAGATCCACTAATGAAAAAATAAATTTATAAGAATACCGTACATCCCTCATCTATCGGAAGAATTAAACACATTTTCAAAGCATATGGCTTCCAAGTGGCAAATAAGCATAATAATACCAACAACCACATATTCTCCAGGCTCAAACCCAATATCGATCAAAACAAACGCACATTACTTATGAAATCCCCTGCAAAGATTGTGATGGTTGTTATATTGGGCAAACCAAGCAATATCTTTGTAAAAGCGCATAAATATTCTAAAATCGACAAAACTACCCTTGCCACGTCTACTATAATTTAATAATGTAGAAGTAATTGATCTGCACTTACACTGAAGATTACATGGTGTATATTGAGATTCACTCATGTAGTAAATAGATAAATATTTTAATAATAGTAAGATTTGGGTAAAAATATATCTTTTTTGTACTCACCGCCTGTAAAGTGACATTTGGCGCATGTGTCGCTCACCCAGGAAAGAGTATTTCCCGGTCGAGGCGACTGTAAAAATTGGAAAAAAAATTGGCACTTTTTAAAAAAAAATCTAACTTGATAGTAATAAGCTTTAGTTTATAAAATTGTACTACTTCCCTCGACTATTCTTCACTTAGTTAGTGAGGTAGTAAGTTTGGGAAATAGGAGTAATAATTAAAATATCGCAATAAATTTGTGGCGCCATCTATTTGATGACATCTTAAGCGACATTCAAACGCCATCTATTTGACCACATTGACATTCATATTGGCAGTTTATATAATAAATTGTTATTGAACCGAAAAACGCAATAAATGTACTATAAATTTATAAATATAAGAATAAATACCTCATGTTTGCCATGTGTAAGAATATAATAACTTAATTTTAGGGTAAGGTGAGTAATAGTTACGTACATGAAATGTTTAAATTAATTAGGTAATCTATTTTATATTAGGTACTAATGACATTAATCAATAATATTTTTTTAATTTAATTAATGTTCGTACAAAAAATATTGTACAAACCACATGCGTGAAGACATCTTCCACGCATTCGCGCAATTAAAACCACTCGCTCCCTGCGGTCGCTCGTGTTTTCAAAGTGCGCTCATTCGTGAAAATAGTCTTCCAGCACTTGGTTCGTAAATAAATATTACAATTCAGTCGTCTAAACCTTATTCGTTTAAACTCTGTTTTACATTAAAATTTCTCAATTAATTCATGAATTAATCCATGAATTCATATACAAATAAATTGATCATTTTACACTTAATAATAAATTCATTGTTCATGAATATCATGAGGACCAACCGTAATCACCTGTAACAGTCAATTTTAAATCACTTAGTACGTAAATAAATATGTAGTGGTGCTAGTTGGTATCTAACATAACTAAAACTTACTAGAAAATTGACGATATTTTAGAACATGTTCTAATTTATGAATTAGTTCACCAACAAAGGTAAAACAGGCTTAATTGTAGTAAAATTAATTACTTAAGAGATACATTTAGTTATTAATGTTGCAAAACTGTTTGAACGCCATTTACTGATTTGCTGTTAATGAGGTCCTGCTGCAGTAGGAAAAAAAGAAAAAGAAAGAAAATGGGATTAAATTACTTTTAGAGATTTATATTTCGTACTTCTTTTATGTGATTATTATATTATAATATTTTTATAATTTTATAATAAAAACGAATCTGCCGGTCATCCTTTCCACCAAATTTATGTGACTAAATTCGTTTAATGAATTTTTAATATTTGAACTTTAAGACTCTTTTTCTCAATTTTTTTCAAATACATCATTTTAAAAATTTTATACGGTTGGATAGGAAATTGAAAGTACTGTCGAAATCAATTTAAAAAAATAGAGGTTGGCATTTAAAAAAAAAAGTCGGTGACGTCATAACATGAAAAACAAATGACGTATGAAATTGAAAATGCGATAAAAATATTCCCCTTCGTTAAAGTGGCTATACCCCTTCGAGATTTTTTTCAAAAAATTAATATTAACGAAGTTAATGCCTCTATCCATTATTTTATTTCCACACTGTATACTATTTTACTTTATTTATTCAAAGTTTCTCACCATTTTCATTTTCTTCACGTTTGTTTATTTTTTTATGTATGACAGTTTCATGTAATGGTGTTATTAAAAGTCTAAATATATTATTATTATAAAAAAAAAGTGTTGCAAATAAATAGGGCGCGGACATGGCCGGTTTAAACTACGACGAAGTTACAACGGAGCAAAGAAATAATGTAAACAACACACGCCTACTGAATAGCACTAATTCATATGGTGAACTGCAACATCTGTTTACGCCCGAGAATGAGAGCAAAAAATGCCCATAAAATAAGGAATTTATGAGTAAAATCATTTTTTCATCGGCGTAGATAGGAGCGTCACGGGTTTTTAAAATTTATTACATTTACCTTATATTTCGCAAGGGAAATAATGTAAATATGTATATACTTACTGTTATTTAGTTTCAATAACATACACGTACATTTTTAGTTATCATTTATTTAGATCTAGAACGTTGTTTATGTGACTTTTTCTGATATAAAAATGAATTGTCAGCGATTCCGAAATTTTTTAAAATCTATTATATTTACCTTATATTTCGCAAGAGAAATAATATTTTCATTCATACTTAGTTTCGTTTTTCATTGTTTTGACTGTTAATTACGTACTTCGTAATTTTTGTAATAGTCTGTTTAATATCGGTTTACTGAATCGACTTCTCCCAATTATCTAGACGTTAGTGTGCACTGGATTTCGTTTAGTTTCAATAACATACGCGTACATTTTTAGTTATCATTTATTTAGATCTAGAACGTTGTTTATGTTACTTTTTCTGATATGAAAATGAATTGTCAGTGATTCCGAAATTTATTACAAAGTCTGTAAAATATCGTTACAGAATGCCAAAATATCGCACGTTCGTCACTTAGCTTTGCTAAAACATACACAGAAATAGTTTTTATGCAGAGAATTTCGATAGTTTAGAAAATTTCGTTACATGTTTAAATGACGATGCTCGAAGTATTTCTGAGTGCAAGGAACTAACACAAATCCCAAATTAAAAAAATCAGTTGTTATTCCTTCAGGAACACTTTGGAAATTTGCCTAAACTAATCACATATTTTGAAAATCGAAATCTCAAATTAAAAGATGAATTAACCACATTAGATGTGGCTATTAATAATTCCAAGTGACTTCGGATGTGGCCTTCGGCAAAAGTTAGTCGCAGTTTTTAATATAAATCCAGATTTAATAACATTGCGGCAATTGTGTATGGTAAATACGCTGAAATAAAAGAATATTTCCAGTACGCACGTATAACCAGTTGCGATATAGAAAGGGCGTTTTCTATCTACGAGGATGTACTTAATTCAAAGAGAACAAGACCTCTTTAAAAATACAACATTTCAATAGTGCGCCCATGGGCGATGAGTTATCAACCGCTCGTGTCCGCCCCCTAGTGATTATTTCTAAATGTTAAAATATGTGTGTTATCATTTCAATTCAATCAACGTAATAAAATGTTATGACAAAAAATAATAATCTTGAAGTGAATAGCTAGTAAGTATTTTATAAAAAAACAAATTTCCCACTTAGACATTCATTTTACTAATGAAATAACAAAAACAAAGGAGAAAATGCATTTTCCTCTAAATTAAGAACAAAGATTATAACACCAAAATTTTCCTTTTCAAGACTTCACAGAGCATTCGTTTGTGATTATCCTTAATTTGCATATCAAATTACAAATTTTCAATTAACATCATTTCATTTTCATCAATTAAACAACTCATAAAATGTATTAAACAATGCCTGAATCCGGTTAATTCTTTATCAAAATGGCAAGTCGCCAATTATACTAATATCATGTTAAGATTAAAAGGAACGAGAGAAAAAAATCAGTGATAACAAAAAGCACTGTAGACGTATACCTGTTGAAAAAAGCAAAAGAAAGAAAATGAAAGCCATATATAATGAAATTATACTAGTTTGTTCAGCGATACAACACAATTTGCATATAATGGCCATAAATTTGCATAAAGGCCCGATAGCTGTTTTGAAATCATGAAATCCATTGAATATACAATTTGGATTTCATTTGTGAATCGTAATTTACCTAATAATTGAAATGTTTATTCATTCCTTAAGCACTCGACGCGGTCACGGCTAATGTAGCTACTTACGAGTATTATTAAGTTGTTTGGTCTAAACATGAAGGAAATATGAATTTGCCGGTAACGACTGAATCAATTTAGCAATCACATGGAAAGAAATACAGTTTAAAAGTAGTTTTATATTACAAGATTTTCATACAATAATTATTTATTACGTTGTCAGTCGTTGTAAGTAGTAGCGCGAGAGTAAGAAATAAATAAAACACTTTCAATAATTTATTTTTTATAACATGTTGTATGTCATATATCAACTGTCTCCAAAAAAAAGACGCGCCCATAAATTCCTTATTTATCGGAGGGTTTTAATTATCTATATACCGAATTAAATGGTTGCGAATATGCTACTAAATGACCTTATAAAATCACGTATAGCCCTAAAGATTTTAAGGCAAAACTGTCAAACTTTTTTTTTTCAAATTCGAACATATACAGCAAGATCAAAAATTATATTGATAAAAGTTTTCCATGGAGTGTAAAACGTCTGTCTTAAGTTATATCATACTGTCATTGATATTTGTCATTACATTTCCTCTGTGACATCTTGTACTTTTTCAATTATGGTTTACACCACTGGTCCTGTTCCATACGATTAGAAACGTCAATAATCACTTCTTCTGTACGAATAGTTGTCCTACACCTTTTTTATGAGTAAAAGATCCAGTTTCGCGAAATACATAGTGTTGGTGTATTTTGCGAAACTGGATCCTTTACTCATAAAAAAGGTGTAGGCCAACTATTCGTACAGAAGAAGTGATTATTGACGTTTCTAATCGTATGGAACAGGACCCCACAAAATCTTTGAGGCGCCTGTCCCAATAAATTGGAGTTTCTTATGGAACATGCCAAACCACTGTAAAGGAGAACTTGAACCTGCATCCATATAAGATCATATCAAGCATTTTTGCCAACAGACCACCTTGCCACGCCTTGCATACTGCCAGTGGTTCGTCAACAATTTAATGAAGAACGACCTGTTAAACTTAACATTTTTTTCATTGGGGTTTGGATGGCAGTCTCCCGTAGAAGGATAATTGGGCCGTTTTTTTTCTCGCTCCTTTCAGTCGCTCGCGCTTTAAAATGTGCTCTTGGGGAAATATAATCTTCCCGCACTTGGTTCTTAAATATCTATTCCTTTTACTCTTTAGTGTTTTGCATTGACATTTTCTTCGTTCATATTGTTGGGACATACTAGCAGATGCTACAGTATCTTTATCGTTTATTGCATAATTATCCTCAATATCATCATTTCCATCGTGTTCGCTACTTTTTTCTTGAAATGATGGTAGCTCTGACCTCAAAATTTTGATATCAGCCACCACTGATACGAGAAACCCTACGGTGGGTCTTATAAAAGAAGAATGACAAGCAAATATTCAGATAATTAATTTAAAATATGTATATAATTCTTATGTTTACTGTTAGTAAAATGTTTCAATTTCACCGTCAATGCAGAGAGGTACAGAAATAAAATTTTGAATGAATTTGTTCAACAACTACACGACGATGAACTTCATAATGGTTATTTCCAACATGACGGCGCAACAGCACATACGACACGAGAAACTATATCTTTTCTATAACTAACTTAAGTTGGCTGGGAAAGCAAGTGACAGATCATAACCGCACAACTTGTCAAGTCAAACTTGTCCAGTGCAACACATGAGGTTGCGCACAGAAGTCGCCTATGTTCTGCACAAAATGGAGCCCAATTTGAGCACAGATGATAGTCGTTTTTTTTTAATTTTGCTAAATAAAAATGTCTATCAGTATTGCCAAAGAAAAAAGTATATGTTCGATTTGAACATTTTTGACAGTTTAGCCCTAAAGCTCTTGGATCTATGTATAATATTATTAGGGCACTTAGTAGCCTATTCGCAGCCCTTTAATTTGATGTACAGATCATTAAAATCCTCCAATATATACGGGAGTTAAGGGTTCGTCTTTTTTTTGGGGATCAGTCGGTATATACATTTTTTTTGTGGTAATTTGTTTTTTTTTCAATTCTGGTGTTTTGGTGTTCTAGCACACACATCTTTTGTATAAAGCTTTTTTCCTACATTATAATCAATAATAACGCCATAATATTAAGTAAGAGTTGAATTTTCATTTGCATTTTAATGCCGTAGGGATCGGCAATCAAAAAAACATTGCAGGACCGAACTCAAATGAATAATATAATTTGAAATTAGGCATAGTAATACAATAATATGAAACAAGCTGTACATTGAATTTTTCCAACTGGGGTTTGTCAGCGCGACGCAACTGGGTTCTCCTTTCTTCACTTCAATAACAATATTTACAAGTTACGATATGTATGTATAAAAGTAGTCGCATCTATCGCAGCGAACGTATGCGACGTGGAAGGGCGGCAAATAAAAACCCACGTAGTAATACATGTAACGTTGGATACATATAATACACGTATTTCTGGCTCTGCAACTGCTTACAAATGCATTTAATTCGGATCTAATAGCTTCTAACATTCCATGGGAAACGGTGACTCATCCTCAGTTTGCTCATTTCATACAAATGTGTGTTAACGGTAAGTATGGTGATGTCTGTATATGAATCTACTGATGTTAAATAACGCAATATTGCAAATGTTTTGGATGGAGTGATTGACAGCGACACAGCAATGTCTACATATTTACTTGCGTATATGTGACACGAAACAACTAATGCAGAATCATTACCACATAATGTAACTTCGTGTTTTAAAAATGAGGTGTGGCCACCACACGACTTTCTTATACGTACCTGTCTAAAAAGAGTATCAATGAAAGTCAGAAAATGCCACCCCTTTCTGTCAAGAAGCTTGCTGCTGATAACGTCAAAAGAAAACCAGGATTTCGTTCTGGCCACCTAATTGTTGATTTTACCAATAAAAAAGTAGATTCTTCCGAACCGGAGTTAAATGAGCTAGCACTAAAAGCTTTATATCTTTAAATATGCCCCTAATACAATGGAAAATGTAGAAGGGTCATTTTCATTGTGTAAATGCATTTACGGTGACAAACAATTATTATCAAGTGAGGATATAGAAAAATTTGAAAGTTTGATCTCTCAATTTTTACTGAAATAGTGTGGCCCGCTTCCATTTCTCTGTTTCTAACTCAGGGCTCCGTTACTTTTGTAGAGTTTAATAATATTTCGTACTGTATATCGTGACAATTTAATACTGTCAGCAATTTGAGCAGCGATTTGCCTTTTGAATGCAAGTGAATTACTACATTCCTTATTTCATAAGAAACAGCTTTACCACAAGACATTTTTATACGTTAAGAGCAACCAATACATAAATATATTATAAAATGTCACTATCGGTTTATATGTTTCAAAGCAACCAACGGAACAACGAGTAATCGGCCAGGCAACTCAAGCTGATGTTGTGCATTTTGTTCTAATCAAATTATTGAACAAAATAGCCAAGTATAAGTTGAATATATTTTAAAATGTTTTTAAAAATACTCTAATAAATATACATGGTGATTTATGAGCTCACCGACAAACTTTGCCATATGAAAGCGTTTGTTATTTTAACAAAAAAACATTATTGGAACATATGTCCGATTTCAATTATTTAAGGAAATAAAAGACTGCAATTTTTTTTTTAATTTATTTCATAAACACTTTCATATTTAAATACCTAAATTGCTCAAATCTCAAAATCATGTGAATAATTAATTATATTAAGTGTTCAAAATGTCCTCCCGCTTCAATGCATGTTTCACAACGACGAACTAAAGAGTTTTTCACCCGAACAAAAAGGTATGGTTCATTTCTAATTTGTGTAGCAGCATTTTGTATTCTCTGTAACAACTGTGGTCGTGTATTAATCGCCTCTTGATAAACAATTTGCTTCAGGTGTCCCCAAAAAAAGAAATCCAAAGGATTTAAGTCGGGTGATCGCGGAGGCCATGCAATTGGACCATTATTACCAATCCATCTGTTTCTAAAGTGCTGGTTTAACCACTCAACAACTACCCGTCCGCGATGTGGTGGAGCACCGTCCTGCTGGTACCACATAGTTGCAATAACGTTAAGAGGTGTATCTTCAAGAAAGTCATAGATGTTTAAAAAAATTCTGTAAGTATTTGCGTTCAAACGTTCTTCCAGAACATGCACAGGTAACTTATTACCTGTGCATGTTCTGGAAGAACGTTTGAACGTATGGGGTGGAATCTTTGTTGAAAATTACGTTGCCTAATCGCATGTGGGTTTTGTAATGACCAAATATGATCGTTATGGTAATTGTTTATTCCGTCTCATGTAAAGCACGCTTCATCGGTCCACAGAACATTTGTAATGAAGTCATTATTTTGAGCATGTTGTTGCAATAACCAATTACAAAATGCTAGCCGTCGCTGAGCATCTCCAATTTGTAAACCATGAACATTTTGTCGATGGTAGGGATGAAGGACTTCGCGGTTCAAAGTACGCCATACAAAATTTTGACTTACATGCAGATTGTTTGCTAATCTCCTAGTACTAATTGAAGGATTGTCAGTTACAGCATTAATAACAGCTTCTTCCTGTTCTACATTAACTACATGTGGTCGAATAGCTTTAGCAAGAGCAGGATTACCTGTTTCTCGTAATCTACGGAAAGATTCTCCAAAAACTGAGTGATGCGGTAGATGACGAAATGGAAATCTTTCTTGATATTCTCGCACCGATTCGCGTGCATTTCCATTGCAATAACCATACACGAATATAATATGGGCATACTTTTCAGTACTGTAGGCGTACATTTGAAGAAGTAACAGAAAACAACGATTGAATACTTACATTAAACTGACACAGACTGACAATTGTGTTTGCGCTTCTCTTTACGTACACTTTGTTTTCTTATTAATAAATCATATGAATAGGCATTATTCCCAAAGTAATAAAAAATTAAAATAAACCGAGAAGTCTTTTATTTCCTTAAATAATAGAAATCGGACATATGTTCCAATAATGTTTTTTTGATAAAATAACAAGCGCTTTCATATGGCAAAGTTTGTCGATGAGCTCATAAATCACCCTGTATAGAGAGACCAAAAACGCATATTTTCAATAAAATTTTATCTTTGTTGTAAGATAAAATTCATAAATTTCATATTTTGATTGGCTGGGCCAACTTCACTGAGATCACGTGTTTAAGTTTTAACTTGCATGCAATGTATGCAAGTAATAGGTTTTAAACATTTTGTCAGATGTAGACGATTTTATGTTTTCCTTAAAATGATTAATAGGTACTTAGAAAACTCTTTTCAGCTGTAAAAAAACAAATATATTAGTTCAACTTATATTTCAAGAATGTTCACAATTGCTGAAGTACAATTACAGTGGATAAATCGTCCTATAATTCTAAGCTCCACGGGAGTGAATTAATTTAGTTCTCATTCTACACTCACACATTTCATTCTTCATAAACCGTATATCACGGGATATGAATAGCCACCGTTTGCAAACTCGAAGAATATAAAAAAAGAATCTTTCGCCATTAATTAAAGTCTGCACTCCATCTTGCAACTGCACTGACACCACTGACACATCACGAAAGGCGGAAATATGAATGTCTGATGGGAGGAGAGCCGTGTAATCAATCAAGCGACCCGGCACAAAAACTGTCATGATCGGATGACAAATACAAGTCGCTAAAATTCCTTGCGCCTATTAGGGAACTATAAAAATACGTGTTAACTAATAGATCGTCACATTAGCTTTAGTGATAATATGTTTTATATAGAAGAACATTCTAGGAATTATTGATATTACTAACATTTTAATTACTCAATGCTTTTAAACAAATCATATTAATGAGCACGTAATTTTTGTTTTATTTACTATAATTAGATTGTTCAACAAATTTTAGCTTTTGATTTTTCTATGCAAAAATTAGAAATCAACCATTGACAACAATAAGAAAAAGTCAGGTAAATAAAAATTCAGCGGATACTTCCGATTTATCCTTTTTAACTCCTACATCAAAAATGCAAGATTTAGTTTAGTCACTCGCTCCTTTTAGTCGCTCGCTCTTTAAAAATGCGCTCTTGCGGGAACATAATCTTCCCGAACTTGGTTCTTAAATACGTATTCCCTTTACTCTTCAGTTTTTGCATCTTTGTTCATATTGTTGGTACATACTAGCAGACTACAGTATCTTTATCATTTATTGCATAATTATCCTCAATATCATCATTACCATCGTGTTCGCTTCTTTATTCTTGAAATGATGGCAGCTTTGGCCGAGAAACCCTCGATGAATCTTATAAATGATGAATGAAATTAGGTATTTATAATTAATTTATCTGTTAAAAGAAATTTGTCACAGGGGGGCAGTGCCCCGTTGCCCTCCCTGCAGCAGCCGCCACTGATCATACCTAACCTCAAATAGATTTTCTATTTAATTTAAGCATTTCATGCACGTACCCATTACTCACATTTTCGTTAATTTAAGTTACTGTATTCTTACACACTACGTATTTATTCTTATATTTATTGTGGATTCATCGCTTTTTGGGTTTGATTATAATTAACTGTCAATGTGAATGTTGCTTACCAGATCGTCAAATAGATGGCGCCAACAAATTTGTTGGAAGAATTTTTAGCAATTACTCCTGTATACCTAAGCTTTAAAGAAAAGTCGAGGGCTGTAGTATTTTATAGACTAAATTTTATTACTATGAAGTTTTTTTAATCTAAAACAACCATTTCCGTTTAGTGCATATAAACTTAATGTTACCCAAATTTCAGTGACTGTACAATTTAAAATAATATTAAGCAAACGATTATTTAAAAAGATAATAGTAAAACAAGTATATAAAAAAGTATAACTAATGCGATAAACATGTTATAATAACAACACTAGAGCGACAAATAAATCTGACCGAAACATAACTCGCGCAGCGTGAAAGACTGATCGATATCCATAAAAGCGAGTGGAGAAGTACTATTGAGGAAGCTCAGAAGAAATAACATTCATTGAGATATACTATACTGGTGATATATTATCTTTTTTCTTTAAGGATCATTGCCTCATTGGAGAAGTGAATAGGCACAAATAAAAGTCAAAGTAGGCTATGAATAATAAAAACATGAGCACTTGTATTTTCCTGGTTCTCTTATATGTGGTTCATTTCTACAAAATATACTGCCCGCCATAAATGAACGAACAGTAAATGTTGGTATACAAGGACCACTTATTTAACAAAGTGTTTTATTACTTTTCTAATTATTTACCAAAAAGATTTATACATTTTCGCACACTTTCAAATCAAGAAAGATAGAAGAGATTGAAAGAAAATTCTTGATAAAACGTACAACCACGAATGCATATTTTACGTGCTTATTAGCAAACAAATAAGCACGTAAAATATCCATTCGTGGTTGTACGTTTTTCAAGAATTTTCTTTCATTATATTATATTTTGTATTTTATTCTTGACTAACTGGCCTGGCAAACATTGTTCTGCCCTTTCCGGTAGGTGGCGCGAAGAATTTGATTTTATGTTATTATGATTCTGAGTTGATGAATGTAATAACACGAACTAATCATGGTTTTATGTTAAACTCCAAAGAGAAATAATGTTCATATGTCGAAATTCGATTCTACCAGAAAAATAGCGCCATCTATGGAGCGGTAGAAATATCAAATACAATTTTTTGGGTACGCGAACATATCTTCCACATATAAATCATTTGAGTTTATTAATATAATATTTATTAATAACTCGGCCACAGTGCCCTATCAGGTCCAGATTTTGATGTTTGTTTTCACCACTAAACCAACATGTATTGTAAATATGAGTCATTTTGGTCGATGAATACAGAATGTGTTGATGACATAACTACAGCACCACCTTTCCTATCCTAGCATAGCTATGGACCATCTTCTCGGCCAAACAAATATATTTTGTAAATATGAGCTTAATCGGTCAAGTCGTTCAGATGTCACACGATCGCTAACATACGCACCAACGATTATATACATGTATTGTCCGAATTTTCCGATTTTCCTTTGTAATTGTCTCGAATCTTTTCTCCTAAAAACTTTTCCAAGACCATAACGAACAAAACTAAAAAGAATTAGGCATATCTATCGTTCGAATTGTGAGTTATGGTCTTGAGTTCATACAAAAATCCTATATAAAGAAGCACTTTCAGTTTTTCCCGAATTTTCCGGACAACTTTTCCAATTTTTGTTTCCCTAAAAACCCCATTCGAATTATTAGCCGCTCTCAATTGATCCGCTTACCAACAAACAGTATTTAATTTTTTTATTTTATTGATAATTTATGGACGCTTGTTGACAAAATTATAAAAAATGGTGTTTTCTGTTTGCTTAAGTCGTTTGTGCGTACAGGAGTGCTGTCGAAATTAATTACTTGAAAGAATCAATTGACAGGACCTAAAGTCAGTCAATGAAGGTGTGGGACCAGCGGAATAATTAGAAGACCATTATTTAACTAATTAAGCAGAATTAGCGGGTGATTAACAGAACCTGAAGTCAGTCAACTAAGGGTGTGGGATTACAAGCGGTAAGCTAGGCACAAGGCAGCACTTATAGTATAAGATGAACTTTTGAAACAGACGCAGAACGGCATCCAAGAGTTAAATTTTATTGAAAACGTTGGGGTTTATATACCAGCATAGGAGCTGCGTATTCGAATAAATCGTGATTTTAAGCCATGAACACGTATTGAACACGTAAACAACCTGCATTATCGAACATTAAGTATACATATATCAACTAAAAAAATCGAAAAATTTGTCCCTCGAAATAATAAAATTTGTCGTAAATATAATATATACATATAACATTTCATAAATTACTATAAAATAACAAATAACGTATGTCTCAAAAGTTTTCGGAAAAAAGTAGAAGTCAATTTGTTTTATTTTATTTTTTATTAGTTTACATTTTAACAACAATATTATTGTTATATAGTTCAACTAAACATAACATTTACATGAGGGCTTCATTTTGGGCTTCCCAACCCCCATCATATACGTTTTTGCTCAAATGAGACCAAAATTCCTCAATGAGGGTTTTCTGTCTTCGGGGAAAAAATGATGCCATTTGTGGTTAACCAGTCTCTTGTTCTTCTGGCGGAATAGCACGAGGCTAAGTCAGGCCAGAGCATTGTTTGGTCGTTGGGATGATGTGTCTTTATAAAATGTCGAAGTTTTGTGAGGCATTGCTGTATGTAAATGTCTACATTGATGGCTTCACCTCGAACACGTCCAATATGCGGCCATAAAACACCTTCCTCTGATATGGAACACCACACCAAAATTTTGCCTTCAAACATGACTTTGCCTTTGAATTTAACACTGTCAGGAGCGTCTTGTACATTGTCCGTATAGACACCGTCATTACCTTTGATTTCCGAGTTGGGCAACGTGAAATATTTTTCATTGTCCATCACGATAACTTTTTTCACGAAAATGAATGCGTCTCAATGCACGGCAACGCCTGGGAATTATTTCCAGGCGTTGGTGGATTTTGGAGCCTTTCTTCTTTTACGATAATTTAGGTTATTTCTGGCTAATGTTCGACTACCAGTCGAGCGTGAAAATGATACCTTCGATATAACTTACGCGTTGACATTCCCAATATGTTCCTTGCTCTTTCAATCGACCTTCGCTCATTAAGTCAGCTTAAAACTTTGGGTCGTACACTTTTAGATAAGTTCAATCTTTTATTGTCTGATAGATTGTCGAAACAGAAATATCCTGCTCTCTGTAGATCCTAATAATATGTTATATTAAGATCAATCAATCGACTAAATTTTCATTCCAACAGCAACTGAATCGGATCATGTTTACTATAAATTAATTTTATTGGTTTTTTTCTGAAAACTTATGAGACTTTATGCTGTGACCTTTGTATCTTTAAGAATTATAATAATATTAAGAATCAGCTTAAGTGTTGAAAAGAACATTAATTCTAAGTCTAAAAATGTTTATTTTGGTTTTAAGCATTAGACAATTCAGGTAACACAAGGGTATAATGGGTTGCCTATATATCAAAGAGAAACTTTTTGTATGAAAATAGACACAATTCATTAGTATATTTTAAGTTCAATAGGTATTAAAATTAAATACAAAATAAATACAAAACAAACACAAATAAAACTATGCAATCTATATTTTTTTGTAGAAAAGACATGCATTAGGTATGGTTTGAATACATAGAAACGCAACCTGATTTTTCACAAGGCGTAAAAATAGCTCTAAACATTTTAAGTAATGGACTATTATTTAAAAACAAAAAGGTACTCAAATTAATAACAGAGAAAGAGTTATGTTGAGGGATGGAACGGTAAAGTGAGTGACTCATTTAAATCCTCTAAAATTGTATGAGCAGGGTCACATTAGATATGCACGAGATGAAAATATAACAAAATAAATAAATGTAAATTTAGACGTGCATAATGTGACAATTTATAAGAAAGATTTTCAATAATCATGTTTAAAACATAGTAAATACCTTGAACTTATATTCATGAATAGTAAAAGGATATGAGTTGAACATTTATAATACGATATGTTCAATGACAATGTTCTATATAAACAATAACTGTATAAATACAAGAATATATTCCTGAATTTTTGTATGTGTGGCACAGGAACTTTAATATACTGTGGGAATGATTTTGTATGGTTCGAAAACCTGCAAAGAAAAATATAGTATCAATATTGTTTACAGTTTTTTGCAAATAAATGTATTACCGGGGGAAAGAGCCTGGATAGAGTTTAGAGACGACGTAGCAGGCGTGACTGATCTTTATGATGCAAGGTGTGGAAGAAAGATTCCAGTTGTCTGCAATGTGTTTCCAGTTTTACCTAATCGAAATGTTTCTAAACAGAAGATAAGGATTATGATGGCAAATGGGAAAAGAAAATATGTAACGAATAATGAAAAAGGCAATACGTTTATAAACAAGTACAAGGAGGGACTGTATTAAGAAGAATGGAAAATATACCTACCGTAGAAGAAACATAGCAAGTTGGTGAAAAACTTTTTAATAACAAACAATTCGGGGTGCCGACATTAGTGAATGAACTGTCAATAACAATATGTGCGTGTTAGTGAAAAAACGGCAACTTGCAGAAAATGAACAGAAGAGATTTCATCACGGGCGCTTCGATACGCGCCTCTTCTCAACTTAAAAATTAGTTGAGAAGAGGGGCGCAGCGGATGGCCGATAGTCAATTGTTTTGGTATATAATCGAAAAACAGGAATAGACTTGAATAGAGATTGAATTTGAACTTCGAAGTATTAAGACACGAATTTTTAAAAGAGAGTAAAAATTTTGGGGATAGCAAAAGTGAGTGTAGGGTTTATACACTACATTTCGACTCACGATTAGTTTATTTGTACTTATTAAGATTTAGGATTTAATTTTCATTTAGTTTTCTTTTAAAAATATTTTTTTTTCAATAATTTAATTTTCATGTTACTGTTTATTTAAAATGAAGGATATGCATAATGCATATTTGAATTTGAAAAGATGAATGATGAAATAAAGTGAGTTAATAAATAAATAATTCAATTTTGGGAATAATTTGTGGTGCTGTGCGTTTCTAAAAAGTACTACGTGAAAATGTTTGCTTTTTAGTAAGACGTTGAGCGTTATTAATTTGGACAAATATTATCCTGTTTAGTAATAATAATTCATTAATCTATAATAACAACCAAGGGATAGTTAATGGTATTGGATACTCTGAGAGTACTACGTGTGAATGTTTACTCTAAGTATATTATTAGGCATCATTAATTATTAAATTTAAAAAGTTTTTTTGATTTAAACTTTCAAACCAAATAATATATACAGAAAGGGAATGTTTTTGGTGGGCATGTATTAAGACCCTAGCGGTAGTACGTGCGAATGTTTGCAGCTAGTGATTAATATAGGCCAATTTCCGAGCAATCACCATTACAAAATTCTAGGTTACCAAGGCACTACGTGAAAATGTATGTTTTTGGTAAAGTAGAATCAGCTTAATATTAACAAATTACTTATCAGGAATTGAAGTTTTCTTTTATATTTAAAAACAAGATAAATACTCTCTGACTATCATTATAGATATATGAGCATTACAGAAACATTATAACCAAAAGATGGGTAGAAATGTTTTTTTATTACTTATAATATAAAAAATTTAATATAGATACAGTATAGCAATGCTATTTATGGTTGATGTTTTAATAAAAATATAGATATGATTTTTATATAAAACCTAGGCTTTTCTTTAAAAATTTGTAACCTTATCCCAAAACTATACTAAATAAGATCTAGACCAGAAAACGAAGAAGCTAAAAACACTGCAAGAACTCATAAGAACTTATAAGATATATGCTGTTAAGGAATAAGTTTGTAGGTAGAATATAATAATTTTCAATGCATTCACAGCATTAATTTAACAATTAATGTAATTCTTGTAATGATGCAACCACAGCAATACGTTAATTATGAAAATTTCATTGTACAGAAATGCCGAACTTACTAAGGCAAACTGGTATTTGTATTTAATAAGTATAAGAATGGCATCTAAACAATAGTTATTTATTATACAAGGGAAAAAAGTATTAGATTTTAGTTCGAGGTAAGGTTTATCTCCCGACGCGAAGCGGAGGGAAATAAATTACCGAGAGCTAAAATCTAATTTTTTTCTCGTATATAATACACAATTTTTTTCTGTGATGGGAAAAACGCCGATTTAATATTGAAAAAAACACGTAAATACTATATATTGAAGTCAGAAAATCAATCGATGTGACATTTCAAGTGACGTTACACCCGCGTTGCTATGGAAACCTGTAAAATAATCAAATATCTGTCAATTTAAGCGGGCAAAAAGTGAGCACTTTTTTCCCCGGGAAAAAAGTACTCACTTTTTTCCCGGGTTGATAAAGTGACATTTTATTACCTGTCAAGAAGGATAAAATGTCAACTTTTTTTCCCGTCACAGAAAAAACTTATTTTAAAGCATTTAAGATCATCTTTGGTTTAATATACAAGTAGTCTTGAAAACTACGCTTTGAAAAGTACTCCCTCATACATTAAACATTAAAGTTTAATACAAAAAGCGTGAACTTTGATTCGTAAATCATTAGTACAAGTTGGCACCTTTAAATTATACAAAAATTATCATTTTTGGTAAATTTTATTTTATTGACTCGCACCGGTCCCCTCAAGTTTAAACGCGCTCTATAATGGGATAAAAATGTTGCCAATTTACTAGCTTAAAAATTTCTATATAACTTAGCGATAAATCAATGTTATTCACTTATTATTAGCCGGTATTAAAACTCTATTGCTATCCGTTTCTAAAAGTCGGCAATTTGGAACTTGAATTATTACCTACATAGGTCTACGTGTATCCTGCCGCATTAAAAAAGCGCATTGCGTGCGTACGCTGTACATTTCGTGGCTTATTAATTCGTTGGGGCGTTTGTACTGGTTAAGTTTCAGAAGTTGTAATGAACTTGGTAATTAGTGTCTTGGGGGTACATTTGAAAGGACACAAAAAAGGGGTGTCTTTCAGCGATAACTCGAAAAGATATGATTGAGCACAAGGAAACACGTACTACATAAATAAATACATACTATTCCATTGAACGCGGAGAATGTAATAAAATGCGGCGGAAAAAATGTGTTAAAAATTGCGAATAAATTATACGGTTTATGTCTGCAGTCGTAATGATTCAATTACATTAAAGAATATATTAGCAGATATATTATGTAGATAATATGCAAAATAGCTGTAAGTACATAAAAAGTATAATAACTTTGTTACTGATCTAATTAATTAAAATAATTATATTTGGCTTTGCGATAAAGAGCTTTTTATGTTCGACAAATTATACTAGTCAACAAATAAACAAAAAATCCGATTCATATTGTAATATATTGTACAATGTGTCTGTTAATGTTTGTACGCCAATTAAGTTGGTATGCCTGCAATTATATCAAGATTTAGTGGTGACTCCGCCTCTTGAGCACATAGGCTTAGATAAATAAATTGTCATTAATTGTATAGTCAGTTGTTATCGTCGGTCCTGTAAAACTTATTTGCTCTGGATTCTTGATATTTATACCTTTAATTTCGAACAGTTCTTCTCAGAGTTCAATAATTATCGTTTGTAAGTTGTAGGTAAATAATAATTTAATATGAAATGCAACTTGTGTCCAGTGATAGTAACCCTACTGATTTTTCGGTAGATCTATCGAATTTAGGTATAATCTACCGATCTACCGAAGTGCTATGGAATTCTACAGAAATATTTCAATTCTTAAATGGCTAATCTGCACAACAAATAAATAAATTAGAATAACCAATCTGACGGATGTTAGCTACATATAAACAGATAGGCAGTTACTTTGGGTGTTACTATTTTTACTAATATTAGTATTTTTAACGAAAAACTGTTTCTCATTTTCCTTGTCTTACTCTAAGAAAGAATTTATTTACCTAAAACTGATAATAAAGAAAGAAAAGGAAATAAAAATAGATAGATAGCAATTGTCATTCATTAAATTCAGTTCAATATAAGGGTATTCACCGATGGTTTTATAGGAAAACCACCAGCCAAAACTATATATATATTGTATTGATGTTGTATAGTCGTGTAGATGGGTATTCTTTACAACATATTATTTCCTAATAATGCCCTATTATCTAACTAACTCAATAGTTCATTAATTTTCTCCGACATAACCCAGTACTATAATCGCCCTATGTTAGCTATCAATGACCTCTTACTATTAAAAAATAAAAATTAACATTCACTAGATTGCCCTGTGAATCGATTATTAACATATTCATCTTTTTAGATAATTAATATAAACTCCAAACTCAGCTAAAATAATTTAAATTATAATACTTTTCCTTTTCCTAATGCTTTATTGTACTGGTGATACTATACTTTAAATGAACTATACCTATACAATATAAATGTGGGGGGGGGGGTTCTTGATGTATTATGGCATTAATTCTTAACCTTATTTTGTATCTCGTGTACTATTGATACGTTTACAAAATTCTTTGGCTAGCATGACTCTTAATCTCAGGATTAATCGTTTAATTTGGATCCGTTGTGACTGGTTAAATGTACTCGATTACTTTTATAACTATGTGAACATGTAGGTATTTCTTATTCTATATAATTTTCTTCAAATAATATTAATTTGATATATGTTTTCTTTATAGGTTAATGTGCCTGTCATGACCAGATGATATATTGAAGCATAAAAACAAATAGTACTTCTAATGCAGAAAAAACAACATTCTCAAAATAAACAGAGTATATTAAAAATGTCAGATATTGCAACAACAATAAAATTATGTTTCCGAAAATTGTTTATTTATGGTGAAGATATGTAAAAATTTATTATGGAAATAAACCGTTATAAAAATTGACACATTTATGTCTAGTATGTTTCTTACGACATTTTAAGTATAATTGACGACCGATAAATAATGGTTGGAAATTTTATAATATCTTTTCAAATGATGTAGAGATTTCTCTGGGTTTGATGTGGAATAATACCACCAATAAGGTATTTCCTTTCTTATATTATTCTCAAACTTATTCAAAATCAAATAGCTCTAATTTAATTAAATATTAATGTGAAATATATTAATTTTGAAACAAATAGTATCAATATGATTTATATTACCTCAAATATTAATTTATATTAACTTGTAGGTTCTACCTCCATGAAGTGTATTGGTATCTTGAATTACATAATCTTCGCACCTACGATGACCTGGGACTTTCTTTAGAACTCTCGACGTGCTGCTTCTGTACTCGCTGGATTCCTATGAAGTGATTACGCCTGCACAAATGAACTGGATCTCCTGGCCTATGGTTTTCCCTCTTAGATATACACGTTCGGACTCAGTAAATTCGCTTCTTAACCTTTGCTGGATTCCTATGAAGTAATTACGCCTACACAAATTAACTGGATCTCCTGGACTATGGTTTTCCCTCTTAGATATACACGTTCAGACTTAGTAAATTCGCTTCTTAACAATATGGTCCTCGTCTCTGGTTAATCTTGATAATAAACTAGGAACTTCGTCTATAGTTAATCTTGAAAATTCACTAAACTCCTCGTCTTTGGGTAATCTTGAAAATTTATTATGAACTTCGTCGATGGATAATCTTCGATATATGTAAGTACTTTTGTTAATTTATTATTAAACCTGTTTAAATAATACTTTCTTTATCTATAAATTGTTTTGCTATGATTTATAGACATATAATAATTATGTAAGCACTTTTCACTTTAATCTATAATAATCTCTATGACTTCGTTTAAATTAATCACTATTAATGCTTTTTAGCACAAAATTCAATAAATTTGAGACGTTATCGATGAATTTATTTAAATTCAGCGACAAATACGACCGCGTCGTGTGAAAATTATTTTCATCTCCTTGTTTTTCCTCAAACAAATTGCCTTGGCAACATTATTACTTATTTTTTTAAATTCTCCAATGAGATCTCTACACATACCTTTTATAAATCAATATGTCTATCTTTTATTAATCTTTTTAATCTTTATCCATAAAATTTGATATTCCACACATTATTTATTCTTTTTCTAATTTTAAACCCTACTTATCATGCATTTTTTTCCATTTACATACTATTTAAAAATACCTATACAGGAACTGTCAAAATTAACTGTCACTTCCTCTTATTCAAAATACTTGCGGGAATCTTAATTTAAATTTGTTTCTACTCAAAATCAATTAGTTTTATCCATTATACTTGACATATCTTCGTAAATTAAACAATTTTGTACAAATAACATATTACATAATATTTTAGAACAATACTTATATTATTTCATTTCTTTTGTTAACAGATTTTACAAATACAAGATAGAAGAAAGAAAATCGTTCGTTCTACGACTAAACCAAATCAACCATGAAATCTCGACCTCTCTATTAACCTATTAAATTATAATTCAGACAATAAATTCGACACCTATACTAAGATCAATATTTTAAAATTCCAAGCATTTAAAACTATAATTATAATAAATATGGCATGGTTATTTTAAACCATGTCAATATATACGTTTAACTTCCTATTCGATGTTATTTATTGAATTCACATCAAAATAAGAGTATTCACCTAAATACATTTATATAGGGAAATCACCGAGCAAACACTATGTATACGTACAACTTCCTATTCCCTCATTTTATTTTAGTAGATTGAATGTAGAAATCTAGTCGCGCTTTGTTATTAATTAACTAACAAAAATGAATGAAAGTGATAGTAGCAATGAAGGTAGTAGCTCCGGTGTTATTAGAAAAAGGAAATACAACCAAACTAATAAAAAAAGAGTGAGAAACGATAGATGCTTTTAAAGGCTGGTTAAAAAAAAAGTGAAAAGGGGTTTCAGTACGCAAAATGCAGTTCATGCGACAAAAATATAAATATAATTAATGGAAAGGATGCTCTCATGAAGCATAATAATTCAGCTACTCATCAAACAAAACTAAAAGCAATTTCGAAACAACCCACATTAGAAGCGTTTGCAACTGCTGCTCCTTCTATATTAGAGGAAGAAGTTAAAAAGGGTAATTACTTTATTAAAACATAACTTTAGTTTTTATTTTTTATGTACATGTTTTAGGAGAAATATGTCTATCTGCTTTCATCGCCGAACATAATTTACCACTTACTACTATGGATCGCTTGACCAAGGTCGTTGCCGCGGTATTCCATGATTCAAAAATTGCCCAAAGACTAGCATGTGCAAGACGGAAAACCACTGCAATAGTTAAAAATGTACTGGGATACGAAAATATGCAAGTATTATGTGATCATCTCCGGACGAACAAATTTTCCCTTATTGTTGATGAGTCGACTGATACGAGCAATATTAAACATCTTCGTATATGCGTAAGAATAAATAACAGTAACACCATTTGTGATAATTTTTTAGCTTTAATTGAAATTAAAGCAGCCGACGCGTATAGTATACTAATGTATAATGTCACTTTTTTTGAAAAACACGAAATTCCGTATAAAAGAAATCTGGTCGGTTTTGCATCTGATGGGGCAAATGTTATGGCAGGACAGCATTACGGATATCTTGTCTTGGGGTCAGGTATCAATTTCGTTTTATACAACCCTAGATTAAAAGTAAATGATATTACTCAATCGATATTATAAATGCATTGATAAGTTAATTAATCTAATATAATATATAATAATTCTAATCATTTAATTGCTCTGAGATATATTAGAAGGGTGGTGCTCTGGTATTTTATGAAGTAGGGTGAAATCCTATGCTTCAATCCCAACTTACTGAAAATTGATTTAAAGTGACCACAGTATACAATTAATTAGCTTGGTAAAGTTTATAATTTATAAGAAAAAATATAGACATATATATTCATTATACAAGGTGCCGCAAAAGTCCTTTCTCGATTTCCTTAGACAACAGCTTTGTATGTAAATAAAAAAAAAATGATTCTGTTTGCTGATTATGTTTGTTTACACGTTTAATGCTTTTTCTATTAAGTCGTGAAGATAATATCAAACAGTGTATTTCCTATGGTACCATACACCAACTTAAAACGTTCGACAGATTATTTATCGAACACATTGACAAAATTATTACGCATTTATGAGAAGTGTAACAATTTATGGTTTGTCTACATGTATTTTACTTCTGCACAAACGTCTATTGCATAAATGAGAGCTCCTTCTGTAGAGTAACAACTTTTGCGCCCCTATATTGTTAGGCACGGTAGATTTGTTTGTAGATTAACTGTCAATAACTTGCTAATAAACAAAAGAAAAAAATGTACCAATTAAAATAAATGGCATAGTATCTGTACTTACTGATTTTCATTATATAAACATTAAATTCTGCTGATATTGGTCACTAATCTTTAATACTTAATTCGAAAATTAACAGAATAATATTAAATAAATACTTATTTAACAATAGAGTACCTTGCGCTACACAAAGTAAATTATTTGTTCTAATTGAAAATATCTATAAATTCAAACCGTGAGTTGATAAGTAGTGCTTATAGACCCTACTCTCACTTTTGCTTTATCAATTTTTTTAATCTTCTACAAAATTTACGTCTTTATACTCGAATTACAAATTTAAAATCTACAGATCTTATCCTGTTTTATAGTTTATATACTAAAACAAATGCCGATTACTTAATTAAATCCTAGGTTGGCATCTTTTTTAAAAGCGTTCGTGATAAAATTTTCTTGTTCATTTCTTCAGGTTGTCACACTCGCACCAATATACGTAGATCATCTTGACAGTTACACACTAATGGCGACACTTCAAACTGTTTGTTACTAGAGTTTCCATAAATTTATTGCATCCCATCTTAGGGAAGTATATCTTTCCTTTCTTCCTCTTCAGTATAACCCTTCATTGTATTTATATATAAATGCATTGCCTTTTTCATCATTTGTTACATATTTCTTCTTACCATGTACTAATTTTATTCTAACTCTTCTTTTAGAAACTCTTCGGTCTGGTATTAAAGGAAAAACGTTATATACAACGGGAATTTTTCTTGCTAAGCTCGCACTGCGGAGAACGGTCGCCTTTGTCACATTCTCCCTGATTTCTAACCATGCTCTTTCCTCAGATAACACGTCAATTTGTAGAATGCTATAAACAACATTAACATTGTATTTTTCTTTTGCTGCTTTTTATACCAGACATGACCATTTCCATTGTTTTTCAAACTTTTTAGCTACCCATACAAGAACTAACAAGTATATTTTGAATTCATATTGTTATTTAGACAAGATATTCTTATTTATGATCTAACACTTCTCACTAGAAATGTTATAATATCCTTTTCTATTCTTTTATCAAGTGTACGAATCTAATATACAGGGTGTAAATAAAGTCTGGAACAAAATTAATATTTCTGTTATCTTCGGTTTGATGGAAAAACCCTGAAACAGGTCGATTTTGTTTTTATCCCGTGCACTTTATAACATTGTGAATTTAATTCTGTCTTCATCTGGTTGCGCGCGGGCGTGACGTCATTAGTTTTTTCAAATGGTAACCCGCCACATTTATTACCCCTTGTCGTTAGGTATTCCATTGTGCATGCAACGGTATAAAAAGTTTGGTACCTTACATAACAATTTTTGGGAGAAAAATGCTTTCGAATTTCAAAAAATTAAAATTTTATTTCTAATGAAAAACTAATCAAAAATTATTTTAAAAAATCAGATAAATTATAATCCGAGGTTTATCTTGGATTGTCGTCAAACAAGACACCAAAAAAATGTCAACGGAAGTGTTCAAATTGTCCGCCATTGGCCATTTGACACTGGCCGAGACGGACGTACACGCTTTCTACGACACGTCATATTGACAGTTCATTACTTGGTGTTTGAACTTATCCATTCACAATACTTGCTCCATTGGTAGTGTTGAACGTACATTGCGAAAATGGCGAATTTAAGCGAAAAAGAGCGGATTCAAATTCTCATTATTGTTGGTTGTGGTGATAAAATACGTAGCCATGAAGAAGCCTGTCAGTTTTTCAATGCAGAAAATCCAAACCGCGCACCGATTTCGCGGTCAACGGTGAGCAAAATTGTCGCAAAATTTGCTGAAACTGGTAGTGTAAAAGACAGGGCTCGTCAAGGTCGACCAAGAATTGAGGAAGATAGAAGGGTCAATATTCTCTTGGAACTTCAGGACAACCCCCACACTTCAACAAGGAACATTGCCAGGGATCATGCAGTCGATTTTACCACAGTAGCCAAATTGCTAAAGAAGGAAAAACTTCATCCGTACAAAATCAATCGGGTTCAGGAACTGAATGAAGATGACTTCGACCGCCGACTCGAGTTCTGTGAACAAATCATGCTACGGTGCGATGAGAATCCCGGATTTGTCGACAATGTGGTTTTTAGTGACGAAGCAACTTTTACCTTGAACGGTGAAGTGAATAACCACAATTGTAGGTACTGGTCGGGCGAAAATCCTCGATGGGTTCGAGAGGAGCACACCCAACACCGGCAAAAAGTTAATGTATAGGCGGGAATAGTGGGAGATCGCATTGTGGGGCCTTTCTTTCTGGACAGAAATTTAAACGCTGAAACATACTTACATTTCCTAAGATTTACGCTAGTGCCAACATTGGTAGAATTATTTCCGGATGAAAACACCGCCGACAAGCCTCACCCCAGAATCTAGTTTCAACAAGATGGAGCACCTCCACATTTTGGCTGGCGTGTTCGAAGTTACCTCGACGAAATTTTCCCCGGGAGATGGATCGGACGAAGGGGAACAATTGAATGGCCTGCCCGTTCGCCAGATCTCACACCACTTGATTTTTTTCTATGGGGTCATGTGAAATCAAAGGTGTACACCAATAAGCCAAATAACTTGGATGATCTGAAACATCGTATCCGCGAGGAAATGCGAAATATTGGTGCAGAGACAATACGACGTGTCGTAGAAAGCGTGTACGTCCGTCTCGGCCAGTGTCAAATGGCCAATGGCGGACAATTTGAACACTTCCGTTGACATTTTTTTGGTGTCTTGTTTGACGACAATCCAAGATAAACCTCGGATTATAATTTATCTGATTTTTTAAAATAATTTTTGATTAGTTTTTCATTAGAAATAAAATTTTACTTTTTTGAAATTCGAAAGCATTTTTCTCCCAAAAATTGTTATGTAAGGTACCAAAGTTTTTATACCGTTGCATGCACAATGGAATACCTAACGACAAGGGGTAATAAATGTGGCGGGTTACCATTTGAAAAAACTAATGACGTCACGCCCGCGCGCAACCAGATGACGACAGAATTAAATTCACGATGTTATAAAGTGCACGGGATAAAAACAAAATCGACCTGTTTCAGGGTTTTTCCATCAAACCGAAGGTAACAGAAATATTAATTTTGTTCCAGACTTTATCTACACCCTGTATATTTAGTTTTATTATTATTATCTTTCTTATGAATTGGTACCATTATTCATGTTCAAATTTACATTTTATTCGTTCAAAACCGTGTTATCTTCTCAAGCACATCTGATTTCACCTTGCTCATATAACTTAATAGCATTTAATATATTTAATATATATAGAGAAGCTCACAAGAGATATCTATAAGTACTTTGCTCATAGTCCCAAACGAATTAGCGAATATACCGAGTTTCAAGTATTTTGTAATACAAAAATCCATGAAATTTTACGCCCATGTCGAACCCGATGGTTATCCGTACATAGCGTTGTTTCGCGGTTATTAGAACAGTATGGACCTCTACAGTTATATTTCACCGATGTCGCTAGTACCAATGATATCATGTCTGTAGATAACATATTGAAAACGTTAAATGATCCTATTACAAAGTTATTTTTACAATTTTTAGAATTTGTTCTACCCTTTTTTAATAACTTGAATAAGGAAATCCAATCTGAACACCCTAAAATACATTGTCTACAGGGTGTAGCACCTAAGATGCCTCGGACCGTAGCTCCTCTATCATACAATATATCGAAAAAAGTCTAAGAGAAAAATTGTCCATAACTACAATCACCATTTCCCTAAAATATTTTTTGTCATCAGTGCCGTGCCGTATTCCAGTGGCGTATCAAACCTATGTTTTTTTAAATGGAACAATGTATATTTTGTGGCTGATTCGGAAAGCCCCCAAAGAGTACTTTTTTTTCGTATATAACGTCATACTCCTACTTCAGCGGTTACGCTGTTTTAACGATTTTTCTTCGCAGTTAGACCGTACTTCGACATTTTTTTTTTGGCAGGAACTAAATTGTCCCGGCGTTTCGGTTTCGAATTTAAGGATAGACTAAGACCTATTCTAACTACCCCTAATTTTTTTTTCAAGTGATTTAAGGAAAGAAGATAATTTTTCATTGGGCTTTGCAAATAGTCATTTTTTTCTAAAATATCAAATGGGAACCATATAAAATAATTATATCGTTGGATAATCGAAATTCCAAGTTTTCCATTTATTAAAAAAACACACATTTCATTGCAAAATTAAAAAGAAAAAAAAGTTGTTAGGTCAATTTGTCGAAAAACGTCTTTTTTCAAAGTCAGCTGTCATGATAAAACAATAGAAGTGCAACTGTCAATGCAAACGGAAAAAATAACAATAAACTGACAGAAGCATTATTGTTATCTGATAAACGTTGCGAAAATGCCTGGAACTCAACAAGAAATGGTTGACATGTGTTTATTCTTGGAGAATGGTTCAAAAATTGTTTGTTGGCGTCACGAGTGTACTCTGAGAGATATCCTCTCAGAACGTGTCCAAATCCACGTGAGTTTACAAAGGTGTTGGATAGATTTACGTCTACTGGTACTGTTCAACGAGCAAAGAGAGTTAGAATGAAGCCAGTTTTGACCGTAGAAAACGAGTTGAAAGCTCTGGAGGCTGCTGTTGAAAATCCTCATATCTGTGTCCGCGAAATTAGTAGGAACACTGACAAGTTCCATCCATTTAAAATTCAATTGCACCAGGAATTGCAATCTCAAGATTTTGAAACCAGGCAGAATTTCTGCAATTGGTCTTTGCAAATAGTCACTTATAATACCATGAGTAGTCAAAGTTATGTCGATTATTTTTGTGGTGGTTACACGAATGTCTTTCATGATTGCATTTAAATACTACGAGTGCGGAGCACGAGTAGTATTCGCAATTATGAAAGACATGAGTGTAAAGCACCACAAAAATAGTAGACTCAACTTTGACTACGAATCGTATTCGAGAGACTATTCAATGAACCAAATCAATTTTTCATATTAAAATGACTCAAAATTTAGTTACACATGATTACGTTTCCATGTCAACAAAAAAAACATTTATGTTTGTCATTAAAATTTTTGGAATCGTGTTCCTATTTAGTTCGTTTCGTTGAATAAAAACTGGTGTTTCTAAATAATGGGAACTGAGAAAAGATTTGGCACGAAATCTGAAGACGAAATCGATGCTGAAATTTGCGAAAATATCCCTTGGAACACGAAGAAATCCAAAGATTCACTATGGAGACAATTTAGTACATTTTTAACAGCAAAAGGCTATAAACTGGATCAATCTACTTCTCCTGTGGACTTAAATGTCATCTTAAAGTCGTGGGCATGTAATATGAAGAAAAAAGATGGGTCCGATTATAAAGAAGGCGTCATCAAGCACATGTGGAACGTGACGGCGAAAATGGTTCAACAAATGTTCTTCAATAAGTGGAAAATAAACGTAAACCCGTTTTCTGATGCAATATTTAAGTCAGCACGTGACGCCAGGGATGCTACAAGACGAAAACTGCAAGCGTGTCCTGAAAAAAGAACCAGCAACGCGGCGGCACTTACAGAACCAGAATACTTAAATATGATACGCATATTAGATGAGAGTACCCCAGACGGTTTACAGAAAAAGTTTTTCTTAATAGCATCTTACGAACTAGCTTGGCGGGGAGGAGAAGGGAGCAACTGTTTCACCTATTACTTCAAGGAGGAACTCGATAACAAGGGAAGAAGAACTGGTAGAATTGAGTATAATCCAGTATTTTCGAAAACTGCGCAGGGGGGAACTAAATCATTGACAGGCAGCAAGTGGTTGATAGAGAATAAAAGCAATACCGATATGTGTCCAGTTAGGTAACCTATTTATATTTAATTTCAAGACGGTATAATTAATATTCTTCTGTTATTTAGATTGTATTATCTGCTGAAATCGAAGAGAGGAAAAAATGTGAAAACAGAAAGGATGTTTTTGACACCGAATCCGTTTTGGGATAAAGTTGAGAATGCGGTGTGGTATAAGAACAGTCCAGTTGGTATATGTGAGATCAGTAAATGGGTGAAGTTATTAGCTGAAAAAACTGGATTAGATGTTAAAAGAAGGAAGATATCAAATCATTCGGTACGCTCTTCAACTGTATCATCTCTGGCGAAAGCTGGAGTCGGAGAGCAACAACTGATGAAAATAACGGGACACCAAAATCTGAATTCCATAAAATCGTACTTGCAGCTTGATGATGAGCACCACGAGTCGATTATCACCAAAATGCGAAGAAATTTTACAACAACAAATGTGTCATGTACAACTTCGACATCTGTCAGTAATAGTGACGGTATTAAGCTACAAGAGAAAGGTACTCCCTCGGGTACTCCCAGTGATAGCTCTGTTCCAGAATGTCTGCTGCAGCACTGCAGTAATGTTAGTTTTTCTAATTGTACCTTCAATATTGTTAGTAAATGAGTTACATTAATAAAAACTTTCACTTGTTTAAAATATCCACTTGAATACCTTCTAGGAAGATATAATCGCTGAAATTTCCTGTTGCTATGATACGAAAGTAAATATTTGCTATTTTATTGGTTCATATTTGAACAATGACAGGTGAATTGAATAGTCATTTTTATTCTAAAATATCAAATCGGAACCATATAAAATAATTACATTGTTGGATAATCGAAATTCCAATTGCAATTGAATTTTAAATGGATGTAACTTGTCAGTGTTCCTAATAATTTCGCGGACACTGATATGAGGATTTTCAACAGCAGCCTCCAGAACTTTCTCGTTTTCTACGGTCAAAACTGGCTTCGCTCTAACTCTCTTTGCTCGTTGAACAGTACCAGTAGACGTAAATCTATCCAACACCTTTGTAAACTCACGTGGATTTGGATACGTTCTGAGAGGATATCTCTCAGAGTACACTCGTAACGCCAACAAACAATTTTTGAAACATTCTCCAAGAATAAACACATGTCAACCATTTCTTGTTGAGTTCCAGACATTTTCGCAACGTTTATCAGATAACAATAATACTTCTGTCAGTTTATTGTTATTTTTTCCGTTTGCATTGACACTTCTATTGTTTTATCAAGACAGTTGACTTTGAAAAAAGATGTTTTTCGACGAATTGACCTAACATCTTGGTTTTCTTTTTAATTTTGTAATGAAATGTGTTTTTTTTTAATAAATGAAAAACTTGGAATTTCGATTATCCAACGATATAATTATTTTATATGGTTCCCATTTGATATTTTAGAAAAAAATGACTATTTGCAAAGCCCAATCAAAAATTATCTTCTTTTCTTAAATCACTTGAAAAAAAAATAGGAGTAGTTAGAAGAGGTCTTAGTCTATCCCTAAATTCGAAACCGAAACGCCGGTACAATTTAGTTCCTGCCAAAAAAAAAAATGTCGAAGTACGGTCTAACTGCGAAGAAAAACCGTTATAACAGCGAAACCGCTAAAGTTAGGAGTATGACGTTATATAAGAAAAAAAAGTACTCTTTGGGGGCTTTCCGATTCAGCCACAAAATATACATTGTTCCATTTAAAAAAACATAGGTTTGATACGGCACGGCACTGATGACCAAAAATATTTTAGGGAAATGGTGATTGTAGTTATGGACAATTTTTCTCTTAGAATTTTTTCGATATATTGTATGATAGAGGAGCTACAGTCCGAGGCATCTTAGGTGCTACACCCTGTATATAAAAACATACTTTCTATTATAAAAACGTTATTTAAAAAAAATTGACTATCGCTTGTCAAAAATTGTATTTTAAAAAAAGGATTAAAAATAATACTATTTTGTAGTATTTTCACACCCGCCTTATGTGGTTTTTGAGTTACTGAAATCGGATTATTAATAACAGAGTTATAGCGTGCTACGTTTTTCGTAAGTCAGACTGTATCTTCTTAAGACGGCACGGTGTGCAGTTAGACTGAAGAACTGTGTTATTTTTCGTATGACTTTCTTGTATGAAATATAAATTTTTCCGTTAGGAGTGAGGTACTTAATATCATCGAGAAACGAAAATGTAGTGTATAAATAAAGAACACCCTAATCTACACGTATGACTAGATAGTCGTATTATTAATTAGACCAACACAAACAGCGAAATAAGATGTGTGCGTAGTCTAAATGAATATTCGAATTTTCCGTGTACCTAGGAGTCACGCTATTCAATTATCACGATTTCCGTTTCTCTCCCATCCGACAGCCAATATCAATAACCTGTCGTTTTGCTCAGAAGAAACCCCATCGAGTCGTTCAGGAAACCGTAAAACTACCTGCCGGAGAAAATCTTCAGAGGGATATACGCCCTAAGTAGACATACCTACTTCGATATTATTCATATGTCTGTATATATTATGTGTTTTCCTTCGTATATAATATGTATATCCTATGCACGGACTCGTTTCGATCTCAAGCACATACAAACATACAAGGCCTGTTAGACTGGCGTAGTGTGGTTGGACTCCGGTATTAAGTTTTAATGGATTCGGTAAATCGATAAAGATTCATTTCCTTGAAATAGCTTATTCCATTAGTGCCGGACAACGGTGAGTTAAATATAAAGTAATTGGACTGTTAAAACATTCATTCTAATTCCCGATACTTATTCCATTTCATGCTAGAAATAAGAAATGTATCGGAAAAAATAAGTAAAGGTGATTGACATATTAAAGAAAGAAAATGCACATTGCGCAAGTTGTCCATTTATATCAGACGGAACAAAGTAGCATCCGCCGAAAAAATCAAACAACCTGAAATTTTGGAGTATTGACTATATACAAGACAGTGTAAAAGGAATCTAAATTATAAATTTAATGTAACTTTAAATTTATAAAGTAAAATGTAGATAAATTTGCCTGCTAAGCTCAGATCGGATTCTCGAGGGCGATTCGGATTAAAAAGAGATGAATGAAAAGGTTACTAAATCATTTACTAGATGTTAATATAAAAAAAAATACCATTGTAAAATTTAAACAATAATTGTATTCAAAATCAATGATTTTATATGTTTTACAGACACAGAAAAGCCTGATACAATATAGTGCTTTTATACAACAAAAGAAACAAAAACACATGAATAGACAGGTTAAATACACTTTTACAAATATTACATTGAACCAAATATTTACGTGTATCATTCGTTGTTATCCAAATGAAAAAACAACAAGGCCAAGAAAAATAACAACTTCGGCTATAAGCTTAATGTATGATTATATCCATACACAAGGCTGAGACATCTTGAATTACATTACACTTTATATTAAGGAGACGATGTTTATTTAACAATTATATATACTTAAAAAGCAAATATTGCACATAAGTGAAAATACACATAACCTGCTTCATCAGTTGCTGCACAAACTCCGCCTCTCTGCAGATAACCACAATAAGCATCCCCAAACAAAGCACCATTACTTTTCACAAATTTGTACAATTCGCATACTTAATTTTCATTTTAATTGAATGAACAGCATAACCACTATGTATGCTTGTACTATTCAGCATCTATACATAAATCACTGCAAAAACTACCTAGATATATCTTGCTAACAAATTTTGTAACTGAGACCAACGAGTCAACTTACGGGTTTCAGGTAACACCCACATAAGATTATTTGATGCTAATTCGGTATTATTAACGTAAACTGTAACTATACACTATTTATTGACAACGATACTTGAAACCATTTTTACAATTTCGCCTTCCTTGTCTTCATATGACTCAAGCCGTTGTATTTTACCTTCATCAAAATGTTTACAGCAATCCACTGAATTCCCTGTGGCGACGAAATTTTCTCTATTAATTGCTGGTAACCACTTTTTACGTAATTAATTTTCCTTTGAAAATGAAAAGGTTTAAGTGTATGTTGTAGTTCGATTTACACAATGAGAGACAGCACAATCATTGCATCTAAAACATCACACAGTTGTAAAAAAAATGAACAAAACTAGTAAATGTATATTGCTCTTACCTTTTCCAAATGTATTTGTTAATCAAACTTATAAACAGCAAACAAATGATTACAAAGAATGTGTTGACACTTTGAGGTTATGTTTGATAATGTTATCGGTCACATTTACGAAAATACGAATTGTTTATCCATAGGTACTTCCCGAGATTGATTTTAGCTTTGTAAATACTTCTTCTCAAATATTTTTGAAGCAAATTCACGTAAACTTTAGCTAATAAACGTGACATGCACAACATATGCACATGGACTCGTGAAAATTACATAGAATGAGAACCTCACGCGCCGTTGCCAGATCTACAACTTGTGCTAACGCCTCCTCAAGACGCTGACGAAGTCAAGAACAAAATTAACGCAGCAGTATTGGATATTACACCAGAAAGACGCAAACAAGTAGTACAGACGAGGACCTCGGAGATTGCAACTATGCTTAGGGACAGGTGGTTTTCAATTCCAACAATTACGTAGGTAATAGTGTCACTTATTTACTGCCAGATAAATACCCAAACAAAAAACTAATTCTGTTGCGATTAAACATTTTTCAATATGTATTATTTTGACAATAAATTATTTGAAGAGCAAATTATACCACGCGTAATGTGTATAAAACGTCAGCTTTACCCATCTGATAATACTAATAACGAGTAAAATGTTTTCGAAGATCGAAATACAAAAATTATTGCGTTATCTACAATTACATTTGCATGCGGCTACAGTGTTGCCAAATGTATGTTTTTTTTCAAATGGTTCCTGAACATATACGAAGCATGATACGACATTTTAACATTGAGATATTATATTCAGAACCGTACGAAGAATGTCACTGCGTGTAGCTTTTGCGACATTTTATACACACGCTATATTTTCAACTGGACCTACTTCTTGATATGTTTCGTACATTTCTCGAATAATCTTAATAATTGATGTCAGTATCCTTATATGACGTATACAGTTTACAACCAAGGTCCGGCAGAAAGTTAAGAAAGTACTTATCACGTACTATTGCCAAGGTTTAACTTTATCCTGAACATTCCAGCACTATAAATATCAATTATTTAACTATACTACATAAGTAAAGGAATGGAAGGGATGTGCGTTATATAAAGGTCTCAGATGGTGGTCGTTTATTATTAACAGTTAATGGGGTCATAATTTACATATTCCCAGGCTAATATTAACACCTCGAATATCTTCTGGTCGATCCTTCCGTATTAAGAAAAGTCTTTTCATTTGAAACTTCATGTATTGCTATATTAGGCGTCCCCGAAGTTTTACACGCTTCGGTTTCGTGGCGACGTCTGACATAAGAATAACCATAAATATCAAGTAATGATGCTGAAGTCGTTCGAAGTAGAGTACAGTAGTGACATTAATTTTAACTTTCTAACTAACTAGTTTTATATGCCGACATACTGCAAACATATTTTCTTAACTTTTTAAAAACTTTTTATGCAATTAGTCGCAAATTTATTACTGATGATAGTTTTGTCAAGTGAACAGTTGGAGCGAGAACGGTTCCCGATGCATGAACACCATCAACAAAATTCTTGGGATATATTAAGGATGTTAAGGATGATCAACCAATTTTGAAACTGGCGAAGAAATATGTCTGAAAATTACAGCGAATTTAGTTTAGTCTACCGACATAACAGAAAGAGGAATGAATAAGTTCAAATGTAAGAATAATTTAGTATACTTTCTCCTCAATACTTTGAAATGGAATAAGTTTCCATATGAAAATAAAGCACCACTAAAAAGACGTGTTTCTAATTTATTACTTAAGTGTTATATACAGGGTGTAGCACCTAAGATGCCTCGGACCGTAGCTCTTCTATCATACAATATATCGAAAAAAAGTCTAAAGGAAAAATTGTCAATACTTACACTCGCCATTTCCCTAAAATATTTTTGGTCATCAGTGCCGTGCCGTATTCCAGTGGCGTATCAAACCTATGTTTTTTTTAAATGGAACAATATATATTTTGTGGCTGATTCGGAAAGCCCCCGAAGAGTACTTTTTTTTCTTATGTAACGTCATACCCCTAACTTTAGCGGTTTTGTTGTTATAACGGTTTTTCTTCGCAGTTAGACCGTACTTCGACATTTTTTTTGGCAGGAACTAAATTGTCCCGGCGTTTCGGTTTCGAATTTAGGGATAGACTAAGACCTCTTCTACCTACTCTTAATTTTTTTTTTGCAAGTGATTTAAGGAAAGAAGATAATTTTTGATTGGGCTTTGCAAATAGGCACTTTTTTCTAAAATATCAAACGGGAACCATATAAAATAATTACATCGTTGGATAATCGAAATTCCAAGCTTTCCATTTATTAAAAAAAACACATTTCATTACAAAATTAAAAAGAAAAAAGAAGTTGTTAGGTCAAATTGTCGAAAAACGTTCTCTTTCAAAGTCAGCTGTCATGATAAAACAGTAGAAGTGCAATTGTCAAAGCACACGGAAAAAATAACAATAAACTGACAGAAGCATTATTGTTATCTCATAAACGTTGCGAAAATGCCTGGAACTCAACAAGAAGTGGTTGACATGGTGTTTATTCTTGGAGAATATTTCAAAAATTGTTTATTGGCGGCACGAGTGTACGCTGAGAGATATCCTCTCAGAACGTGTCCAAAAAAAAAGTACCAGTAGACATAAATCTATCCAACACCTTTTTAAACGCACGTGGATTTGGACATGTTCTGAGAGGATATCTCTCAGCGTACACTCGTGCCGCCAACAAACAATTTTTGAAATATTCTCCAAGAATAAACACCATGTCAACTATTTCTTGTTGAGTTCTAGGCATTTTCGCAACGTTTGTCAAATAACAATAATGCTTCTGTCAGTTTGTTGTTATTTTTTCCCTTTGCATTGACAATTGCACTTCTATTATTTTATCATGACAGCTGACTTTGAAAGAGGACGTTTTTCGACAATTTGACCTAACAACTTCTTTTTTCTTTTTAATTTTGTAATGAAATGTGTTTTTTTTAATAAATGGAAAGCTTGGAATTTCGATTATCCAACGATGTAATTATTTTATATGGTTCCCATTTGATATTTTAGAAAAAAATGACTATTTGCAAAGCCCATTCAAAAATTATCTTCTTTCCTTAAATCACTTGAAAAAAAATTAAGAGTAGGTAGAAGAGGTCTTAGTCTATCCCTAAATTCGAAACCGAAACGCCGGGACAATTTAGTTCCTGCCAAAAAAATGTCGAAGTACGGTCTAACTGCGAAGAAAAACCGTTATAACAACGAAACCGCTAAAGTTAGGGGTATGACTTTCCATAAGAAAAAAAAAATACTCTTCGAGAGCTTTCCGAATCAGCCATAAAATATATATTGTTCATTAAAAAAACATAGGTTTGATACGCCACTGGAATACGGTACGGCACTGATGAGCAAAAATATTTTAGGGAAATGGTGATTGTAAGTATTGACAATTTTTCTCTTAGACTCTTTTCGATATATTGTATGATAGAGGAGCTACGGTCCGAGGCATCTTATGTGCTACACCCTGTATATGGCACAAAATTATATTAATATTTCGACTTTACTTACTTTAATAGTTCTTATTCTTCACTTAAAATATATCAAAATGCGTAGCACATTTTATTTTAAAATACGTCTACTATTTTATCTGCAAACAAATAAAGTGAAAAATAAAAATTATTATGGTAAATACGAAATGGAATGGGAATATATAAGATTCAAATTTCTCGGTTCATCGGTTTGATTCATTTTAGTATTGCCTGTAGTTAGTAGGCGGCGCACAGTGCGATATATTGACAATCTAGCAGGACAAAAATATTTCTCCAATGGTATGATTTATTTTTTGCTGTTTCTTTATTTCTTACCACTACATTACACAATTACATATAATTTTATAGATATTTAATAACTGGTTCTTCCAATAACTCCAAAACATCGGAAGAAATATTCCCATGTTTAATTTTTGGCGGAGTATATAAAACTGGATCTGAAGTAATTAATTGCCTATGTAGTAAATAGCATTAGTTTCGAGCCTTGAGGTTTTTCTTGTATAGAGTTACTTGTTGATGGGTTCTTGTTCTTCTTCCGATAACAGGCCTACAAGCAAAATACTGGCGTCAATTTCTTTTCCGTACAAAAGTACTTTATATACGCTCGCAGACATTGAGTACAATGAATATTGTTTGAAATATAGTTCTCGAGTTGTTCGGCGTACATATCATATTTTCTTTACACTTATTGGAAATCCAGAACTTAAACATTCTAATACAATGCAAAAGAGTTTTATTAATTCCAAATCAAGACCGGTTATTTCGGTTGTTTTTCTACATTTCTAAAGACTGCACAAGCAGTAGCACAAGCCTCTAAGAAATGTGGAGTATCACTGGAAAAAACGTATCCACGAATGCAAAGGGGTCAATCATAATGACAGGAAATTTTGATCAACTATTTTATGTGAAATAACATCTGAATCGTTCACTTCACAAGGCATTGCTCCACATAGGTAACATCTTTGCGTTTACATAAAGACGATTGGGCATTACAAATTTTGCCATCCACCATACATTAAACCATCAAAGGTTTGATCACTAAATTCATATTGCTTATTTATATTTGCATAGGAAGCAGAGCTGCTAATATTTGTTCCTCCTTGACTTACGAAGTAGGCGTCTTTGGCAAAAATTAACTTTATGAGAACGGCAGTATGTAACTGATAAAGGTGCGGGGTTTTGCCAGGTAATATTCTTATAATCGTCCTCGCAATAAATATGTAATGGTAACATGGAGGTTCTAAATAAACTTTCGTCTGTAGAGTTGACTCCAGCAAACTTCTGTTGATGACTATGTTGTTCTGCGCCGCTGAATTTTTTGGCAAAGACTCCTGTCACTATAGAGACATTATGTTCTGAGACAGGCCCCGTTTCTGTCAAAATGCGTTTTACAACTGCTTCGGTCCTTTAATTCTTTGGCATCGTGCGCCACTTGCTGGTATCTCTCTTTTTCTTAAGTTTTTTTTAATTCAAGTGTCTTTCGCGTTTTTGGTTATGTATCTTGACTATAGATACTCACTTCTAGCTACTTTTCATAATGGCTGTTTTTCTTGCGTTTTGTCTTCGTTTACTCCGTCTTTTCATGCCTAGACTAACTGCAAACTAAAAGCAGACTGTGTATGTAGGTATGTACATACACAGTCATAATTTGTCTAAAATGTTTCTCTACGTTTCGAATAAGAAAATAAACGTATTGTTTTCTAAATTTAGTACAAATAAACAACTTATATTAAAGAGAAAAAGCTGTTACAAATATACTCTAAATAAATATACTGGTAGTCACCCAAATTGAGGTAACAAGTTAACTAAAGAAAAGGTACGTTATGGTTATGGTATTTATTATTGTGTCACCTTATTAATCTAAAGTAATGTTTCCTAATATTAAGGACTGTCAAGAGTTGACATACTAACTTATTGTAATTATTCAAATACTTTGTAAAAATCAGTAGAACACTTCTTTGAGTTAGTTTCCATTTGCGCGGGCTATGCTACCGCCTCGGACGCTAATATCTGGGCTTCTTCTTCTTCTTCTTCTTCTTCTTCATTGTTGGTTAAGAGTTAGGCCTATGGCCTTTTACTGCTAATCCTGCTGCGGTTGTTCATGATTTAGTTTATGTGATAGCCTAATATAGCTTTACTCTTTTTTTAAGATGGATTGCAGGGGGGGGCATTTGTATGTCCATGATATATGAAGATCGTAATTTAGTGTTTCTTCTATGTCTGTATTGGGGTGGGTTGTCTTCTAATTGTAGAGTTTCGTAGCAAGTTCTTTGATGAATTTTTTCTATTGTTGCAGTGTTTGTTTCGGTATGAATCTGCGAGTTCCCCATGCATTATCGAGCTTTTAGTACCGTTCTTAGTATGATACTTTGGATAATTTAAAATGTATGTAAGTGTGTGGGGAAGGCCTTTATCCAGATTGGTGCTGCATAGATTATTATTGGCCTGATGATCTGTTTATATATCCTAAGTTTTATTGATGATGCCAGTTTTCTGAATCGTCCTAAGAGGCCATAGACAGGCTCTTGCTGTTTTTCTTAGCTTTTTGGCAGTGTTTTTGAGATATGGAGAGAATGTGAGTTTGTCATCTATAGAGTGACTCCTAAATATATGACAAATGGGGACCATCGTATTGGGTTGTGATGTATGTAGATTTGACCAGAGACTGGTTTGGTTTTTCTTTTGAATATGATTACTTGAGGTTTGCAGGCATTGACTGTTATTCTCCACGTGTGGCACCATTTGATGATGGACTCTAGACTGTTTGAAGAAGTTTAATGGCCATGTTGAGTTGTTGGAGAGACTGTGTTAATATTGCTGTATCATCTGCAAATGTTGCTACGATTGCTCTTTCGGATTTTTGTATGTTGGAGGTATGGATTGCGTAAAGATGGGGTGATAAGTATGATCCTTGTGGGACTCCAGGGGATTTTTGTTGAAGATAAGCTGTTATCAACTTTCAGTTTGTATATAGTTCTTAGTGCCACACCCTGTCGAAAGCTCGGAAGATGTCTAGAAATGCCGCTGTGATGATGATGTTCCTGTTAAAACATTCAAGGACTCATTTCTTAGTTTTTATATTCCTTCCTGTAAAATAAGTATATACTCACCCAGTGGTTTCGAAGCAGACCCATATTATTAGAGAAAGAAATACAACATTATAGTGTGTAATACCTTAGATTTTCCTTTACTTACATATCTAACACATAAATGTAATTCCCTATTAAAATAATAAAAACTAGGAGCGGCACATTTATACTTGGGCACAGGCGGCCAATATGTGTAGCCATGATATTCAGATATATAAAATTACTACCGTTCCTAATAGAGTGAAAGCGGTTAGGGTCACAGACACTGTTCGATCACGACTTTGAGTAGGGTCACGGGAGTAAAATGTAAGTTTGTTAATAAGGGTCAAGGGATAATTATTGTTTCCCAAAATCCTACGGAACATTTCAAAATTATTTCTATGAAAATTCGAATCAAGAATGTATTAAGTGCTCTGTGTTGAAGAGGCTAGAACAGAATTAATATTCTCTAATTTAAGAGAAAGAGAAAGTTCAAAGTTTAAATAATGAAAAATGCTTGTAGAATTAGAGCCGGTATTTCCAACTCCGATTAAAATACATTTTTGATTTTAATTTAGATGAATATGATTCAAGAAATATCTGCGTCATGCTAATGAATAGAAAGTAATTCCCAAAAATGAAAATTTTTGTTAACGTTTTGTTTTTTCGCCTGCCATTGGCGCAGTTTTAACATTTTGCGGAGTTTTACCTTGTTAGACGTGGTATAAGTATAAGTATAAAGTATTGTGATGATGACAATTTTTAACCTCGACATTTTTGCAGATGTCTACGTTTTGAAGGCCCCTGATACCGAAAAAGTGTTTTTTTTAAATATCTCCCTGTGTGCCCACGATAACGGTCAAACCTCTATAGCTATCAATTCCAAATTTTCTATTTACGAGTGTTATCTCCCTCTTGAGATCTGAATAGATTTTTAGTAAAATCGGCAGACCGGAATTTTATTATGAACGTTTTTCGAAATTCCTACCGGAAGTAGTCTTTTACTCATATCGAAACTCAGTTTATTACCAATATTTTGCAAGTAATGCTTTTTAGACAGGTACGTTAGGAGTATAAATGTATTTAGAACTTAATTTTCAGTACCTTTTGTATTAAAAGAAAATTCAAAATTTGGAGCGGCAGTAACACTTTTACTCTTACGAATAGCGATGTTTTGCAAATCTTTCCAAAATTATGCATTCTATTATATTTATCAGGAGTACAAAAGCATTTAGAGCCGCATTTGGATATTTTTTGTATAAATGAAATTTCAAAATTCTGATCGGAATTACCACTTTTACTCTTAGCGAGCAGCACTTTCTTTCGTATATCTCACAGAGTATGCATTCTATAGAGATTTATTAAGAGAATAGAATAGGATTTCGTATAATTTGAAACAATCATACGTATAAGAAACTCGTGTGGTGGCTACACCTCACTATTCTTTATAAATAAGCTCCATTTTGTCAGTGGTGGTAAAACTTGGGTCACCTGATAATTTTATTTTAGTAAATAGACTGTGGGCATTCATTTTATGAATATGACATTTGGGAATTTCTTTGTGCATATTACATATTTAAAATTTCTATTTCTATTTCTTACGAAATAAATAACAAAGTTCCACAAACTTGAGTGATACTGAAACAAACTTACAGGTTACTTACTGCTACTAAAGTACTAAACCAAAATACCTACTAATATAATAATAATAGTCTATTCTTACCAATAGATCTAGATTATTCAAGATATTTACTCCGGAAACAACTAACAAAAGCCCTTTTAGATAAACAAGAATAGATTAATGTGAGAGTTCCTCTACTCATTGTTGAAAGCAGTATGCCTACAAATGTATTTAGTACTGGATTTGGATTTTTTTTTGTATATATGAAATTTTCAAATTCGGACCGGTATGTAGTAACACTTTTACTCTTAGCGAGTAGCACTTTTTGTCGAATATCTCGCAAAGTATGCATTCTACAGAGATTTACTAAGTACTTCTAATAGGATTTTGAATAATTTTTATATAAAATTTCCTCGGGCTTATATAGATAGATAAAACTATTTAAACGTATTTAGAAAAATTTTGTATAATTTGAAACGCTCGTACGTATAAGAAAGTCGTGTGGTGGCCACACCTCATTATTTTAAGTACCAATACATAGATAGAGAGCTTTGAGAGTCTACCATGTACTACTCTCAAAGCTTTATATCAACATAGTTCTAGTGTACTTTGTATATTCATTTGTAATTTCATTTCTTGTGTAAGCTTGCTAAAATAAAGGCATATTGTTGTTATTATTATATTAGATTAGGTGTAGAATACTAAGTGATCATATCTATAAGACATGGTCACAATACAGCGACTGAAACAACAATTGCCAATAAATTCTCGAAATCACAACAAGCATTTCAAAATTACTTCCATGAAAATTTGAATCCAGCATGCATTAAGTACTAGGCGTTTTTGAAGGTTAAAAATGTTGACTATAGATGTATTAGATCGGAAAAGCAAGGACAGTAAGAAATACAGATACTACCACTTCAATTTACAATTCAAATTTCTTTGCTCGCACAGGCAATAATTAAAATGCAAAAGAAATACATCAGAACAATGGTAGCGGATAACAAAAGAACACGCCGCAAGCCCCAATTTACACAATTATCTATACTAACTTTTCCGCCATTACATCTACCTAATTGTGTGTTAAAGAAAATTGTGGTAATTTCCAATATGACATTCATTGCCCTACTTGCAATGAAAAACGTATTTATAAAATAATTATTATTTTTATAGTTTTTGATGCTGATTAATAGATAGCTAATTTGAAAGTGTCTTCAGGTATAAATTTAAATCAGAAATCGTAATGAATTTTATATGTTCAAAACTTAGATATGTTGTTATTTGAATGAACTTTTTAAACAGTTTTATAATTTTTAAATAGTAATTTAGTACATATAAATCCAATCCAAGAGAGATTAACTATTATCTATTTGAATATAGACAAAAATGAGATTAAAGTTGCAGTTCGTAAATTAAATGTTGCTTCATAGGTGGCATATGATGACATCTCCCCTCGTATAATTAAATACTGCTAATGGCTATTCAATAAACCGCTCACATATTCATTAATTTGTCTATTAATCATTGAATCTTGTATCAACTTTAAAAGTAGCACAGATGAAACCACTTTAAAGATGGAAGACTGCAAAAATTTTGCAAATTATAGACCAGTAATTGTTGCATCAGTCTTTTCAAAGATTTTTGAAATAATTGTTAATACTAAATTAACTGATTATTTTCAACACTTTCATTTATTTTCTGATGATCAGCATGGATTTCGTCCTAATGCTTCTACGAATACTATATTTTAATGCTTTACGAAGGCCATTACCAATGTAGACTCTAATTTGCCATGTTTAGCAATGTGCAATGACTTGTCAATGGTTTTCGACTGTATAAATCACTTAATTCTATACAATTATAAATTGCACCGTTATGATATTCGTGGTATGGTAAACAGATGCTGGGCGAGAGGTCACAGTGGAGATCCCACAAGGCTCAGTAATGGGTTCCACATTATTCTTAATATTTATTAGTGATCTGCCAAAACTTATAAAACCATTGGCCGCAGTATGACGATATTAATATAATCATGGAATGCTAATGACTTACCAGATCTAAAATCTAAAGTAGACAGGAGCTATACACAGATAAAAAAGTGGATGTTAAACAAAAAAGTTCTGTTGATTTAGTTAGTTCATGCAAGATTTTGGGGGTTGTATTAGATTAGTCCTTGACTTGGTCCACCCATAACGATGCTTTGTGAAACGATATGGGTGCTGTATGGAAGTCTTGAAAACGTACTACTACTCGAATATATTTTCCAGGATTCAAGACAGTATTATTTATGAGGACCATCGCAGATATGCCGAAAGGTTATTCTAGATCCAGAAAAAGGCTGTAAGGTGCATGAATAATCTAAAATTGCAAGAGTCCTGTAGACATGAAAACAGGTCATCTTCCACCTTCAGTACAGACCACAACTATAGTACATAACAAAATAATTACTTGCTGCCATTTCAACAATAAAACAAAAAATTTTCAAAGAAATCTTCTTTATAAATAAATTATACAATAAACTTTTTAAAAAGTTTAAACTCAAAGTTAAGGAATTACTATTATCATTAAATTGTTACACTTGTGAGGACTTCCTGAACATTTATTAATGGTTTGTTGCATATATTTTTATAGTTTTTATTTAAACCTTTTCACCCGTTTGTTTGTTTTTTTTACGCATGTCACTGAAATAAATTATTATTAGTAGTAGTAGTATTAGTATTATTATTCAGACATTTTCTCTAAACTTATAAACTGTGCATTTTACACAATAATACAACCAGAGAAATCAATAAACTTGATGCTTGTCTACCCTTCCTACTCCTTCTATCATTCTCGTTCCACTACCCTGTCGTTATAATGATAATAGTAAACTTTATTTAGCGTAATTTATTTACATACACGTATTTATACTTTTCTGGACACAGTATTAAAAGATAAGTGACTTGAAAATAGTATAGACCAGATGGTATTCTCCATTCGATTGTGTGACTAGAAGAAAAGCAGGAAGCCATATCTATTAAAAAGCACATAGACATACTTGAATTCGTGTTTTTGCTTCTGTTTCACTGCGAAATTTTAGAAAGAATAAATTTAACATCCAAAATATATTTTTGGAAGAAACCATGAAAATTTTGAATTGCAGTTTATCTTCTATCAAAAACCTTGCTCATAAATTTGCAAAAATAGGAGAATCTGTCAGTACTCTGACTAGACAATGGACTATCACACCAAACTTTCAAACATAGAGACAAGAATGTTAAACAATTTTTCAGTGACCTCAGGAGTGACGAGAGACTGCAAAGTACTAAACGATTATTTGTGATCAAAATGTATAAAATCAATATTGATATTATTAAAAATCAATTGAAAAATCATTTGGAGAGTATGTGTGGTATACTCAAGAAATTCGATTTGCTGTCACCAAAAAATATAGTAAAATGTACAAATGATGTATTGTACGATGTGTGTTAAAAATATAAGGTGACTAACACCATTGCAAGTGATATGGCAAGGCCTTATTCTTCTCCCTCACTAAGCATGTTTATTAATCTGCTCTTGAAGCTCAGTCCAAGTTTGAACTTGCTACTGTCACCACGTGAATTTTGAGAGCACTATTAGTGAAACAGTGTTTTTGTTGTATGTCAGACAGAATGGAACAGCGAAATTTAGAGCAGAGTTATGTCATTAAGTTTTATGTCAAACTTGGGGAATGCCCGAATGTAACTTTTAAAAAGTTAAAGCGGGCCTATGGAGTACATTGCTTATCAAGAGCACAAGTTTTTCTCTGGCACAAATCATTTTTTGGTTTGCGAGAACCTCGCTCAGGAAGGCCTTCAACTTCAAAAACCAACGAAAACATCGAATGTGTGAGGGCTTTTGTGAGGTCAGACCTTAGTATAACAATAAAGATGATGAGTGACCAGTTACAATAGAACAGTTTTACTGTTCATCAAATGTTAACTGAAGAATGCGAAAGGTCTGTGCCAAAATGGTACCTAAAACGCTCACAAGATAGCAGACGGACATTCGAAAAAAACATAATCCTTGATCTTGTTGAAAGAATTGCCGAAGACCCCGATTTCTTCACTTGTGTGATTACAGGTGATGAAACCTGGATTTCTGAATACGACCCGAGACAAAGCGGCAAAGCCAGAATTCTTCTTGGCCGAAGTAAGTACAAATGATCAAATCAAAGATCAAAGACTCAGAAGAAGGGTGATTTGCGTGGGCTTTGACATTGCAGACAAATAGATACTCCATCATGACAACGTCACATGTCACACGGCCATCCCCATCACGGAGTTTTTGACACCAAAATACATCCCTGTGGTTCCTGAGCTCCCCGATTCACTTGATCTCAGTCCTTATGATATTTTTCTTTTCCTCAAACTAAAAAGTGTTTTAAAAAGACGTCCTTTTGGAACTTTGGAGAACATCCAAAAGAATGTGACAGACATTTTAAAGTCCATACCAGCGCTTCTTCTAAAAGTGGCAACAACGAGTCTGCCGTTGTATAGCTGCCCAAGAGACCTACTTTGAAGGGGATAATATTGTTATTTGTCACATTAATTTTCTAGAACACTTTGTATATTAATGCCAGTAGTCTTCAAAAAGTTCATAAAGAGATTTATCAACTAAATTTTCTAATTAAATTCTTTCACTAAAAGTCGTTTTTAACGACAACCTAAGCAAGCTGAATTCTATAAAAGAATAAGCTACTTTTTAATAGTAAAAAATAAGTGTAGTGCAGCAAACGTGTCTGATGTATGTAATTCTACATATGTTGCTATCTCTCCCAATTACAGTCAACAAAAAAGAATCATTTTCCAAATTAAAATTATTAAAGGATTTTCACGTAGTGCATTGTCAGCAAAGAAAAGCGTTCTGATTTACTAAAAATAACTACGAAAATGGTGTGTTTATTTTCCAACATAATAAAAAAAAATTACAAAAAGTAATATAGCGAAGATGGAAACTTTTCTTATAAAGATGGATAAATATGACGTCACTAAAAGTTGACATCTTCTCTGCTCATTTATCTCTTATAAGTATTAAATAGCAAGAGACAAGATGAATGAAGTCAGATGAATAAATGATTTTGCCAAAAGAAATGTATGCTGTCAACATATATTTTTGATGAAAATTTATGACATCGAGATTTTTGCCGATGTCCGCACGTTTTGAAGTCCTCTGATACCGAAAATGTGGTTTTTAAAAAATGCCTGTTTCTCTATTTGTGAGTGTGTGTGACCACGATAGCGGCCAAACAGTAACAGCTATCAATATCAAATTTTAGACTTAAGAAGATAATCCTCTTCTGGAGATCTGATTAATTTTTTTCAGTAAAATCGGTTGACCAGAAGTGGTAGTTTACTACAGAGAAAGAATCAAATTTTACTAATATCTAGTCAACTACTGAGTTTAGATAAATTTCTACGTAATACAAAAGTAGTCAAAAATGAATTTGAGTAAATTTTACATAAAAAAATTTTTCAAAATTTCTACCGAAAGTAGATCTTTTCGTCTTGTGGATATCTCCAAATTATGCATTTCATACACATTTATAATACAAATATTTAGAGCTGCACTTGTAATAACTTTTGTATAAGAAAAATTTCAAAATTCGAACTGGAAGTAACACTTTTACTGTTATCTAATAGCATTTTATAGCAAATATTTCACAAATTATGCATTTTATACAGATTTATCTCAAAGAGAACAGTATTTAGAGCTCCGGTTGGCACGATTTTTGTATTAAAAAAATAAAAATTTGGACCGTTACACTTACACTTGCTCATAGATTTATACAGGCTGCTTATTTTCTATATCCCTATGTGGGTAACATTTTTAATATTGAATATACAGGATCGGTTAAACCAGCAATGTTGCTCTTAAAGTTGAGGAGTATTTAATGGCATTTTCATATTTAACATTTATTGTCAATTTTTTTTAGATATTTTAAAAAAAATTAAAATTGACGAAAAGATAAAACTAATATAAAAGTGGTATCTGATAGTAATTTTTGCGTAAAATTTAATAATCTTTGTTAAACAGTTATGGCACATTTAATTATCAAGATATAATATAGACTTTTGTTTTCATAGTTGACCATAACTTCATAAAAATATTTAATTTTTTTATGATATCATAGATATAAAGTTTGGTATGATAATCTTTTTAAAATTTTTATTATAGCGAGAGTAATTCAATTAGTACTGTTAACTATAGTTTTCTCATATGATAGTTCGTATCGGGTCCACGATGTCAGCAAGTTGGCATTAAAATAGTTTTTCAAGGATTACTCATTATTTCCTCAAAAATTAACAGTAATTGAACTGCTCTTACTGTAACAAACATTTTAAAAAGATTAGCATACCAAACATTATACCTATAAAATCAGAAAAACAATAAGCATGTTTATGAAGTCATGGCCAACTATGATTGCCATTTCAAAAAAAAAAAGTCTGTTATATTTTGGTAAGTGTGCCATAAATTTTTAACTATGATTATTAAATTAAAATTGACTATAATTGTTAAATCTGAAAATGTCATCAAATACTCCTTAAATTTTTCAACAATCAAGGTTTTTTAATCAACCCTGTATCTCCATATTAAAAAAGTTACCTACATGGGGAGATAGAAAATAGGCATCCTGTATAGGAATGTCTAACAGTATTTAGATCTAAATTTAGAAAAACTTTTGTATAAAAAATTCGGAACACACATACACTTAATTTTTTTTAATGTTATTCCTACTCTCTTGACTTCTTCATGAAATTTGGCCAATGGAAATTATTTTGATTATAATACAAATACTGCTTTTCTAAATCCAAAATACTTTTAATTTTGAATCATAAAAACAGCGCATTTTTACAAATTTAATCGTATTAATTTTTAATTACCATTGGAAGGAAAAGAGTAGTATATTTGACGTCCAAGGTTACATACAATTCAATCGGTAAGACACAAAATTCACACGAAGATTTTTGGGATCAAATTACTAACGTGCAAAAATTATTAATTAACATCATCGTTTATTTGTTCTTAATTTATTCACAAAACAAATAAAGAAAAGTGCAAAGCTACGATAAAAAACTTCCAGTGTTTTTATATCATTTAAATTTCCAATTGAAAATAGGTCAAGGTCGTGGGTTTGGCACTAGTAAAAAGAAATGCCTTTCGATATAAAAATACAAGTTAGGGTAAAGTTGTAGCAATCGGAATGACCAACATTAAATAACAATTTGTCTATTTGTCTTTAAAGATTTGACATGGTCACCTAATTTCGCAAAAGAAGACATTCATTAAGATCCATAAAGATTATAGCCATACCGCAGATCTAATCATTTCCATTCAACTAATATACTAAGTAATTCTCTTTTATCAATAATTTTCTCAAAAACAATCCCGTAATAGTAAAACGCATCAAACAAAAAACATAAATGACATCAGAAAAATCTTTTGCACCATTTTTCCAAAAAATATTTCATCAAATAAATGCAATATATTACCAACTTATTAAATGCAACATATTTTTTTTTGAGGCAAGAAATGTTAAAGACGATTGAATAGTTTACTTATAATTAAATTTCATATTAATTTATGATCAAATATATACAATTTGCTCTTTTCCGTATAATTTTATCTATAAAGACAATAATCTATTTATTTTATTCGTTATTGATAAATTACGCTTTCAAATTTTTGATTTATAATTTTCTCCGTCCACTAAATTTATTTACTAATACAATAATACTTGTAGAATAAAAATTTCACCATTCCAACTTATCTACTTGAAAAACAAGCACGAGAAACTTACGTTTTCTCTGTAAATGATCATGTTATTTCAATCTGCTCATCTTCGAGATCCAGATTTGTTCATATGTTGCACCTTCTTATCAACATGCGACACCTGTTTTCACACACCATTTTAACTTTTATTTCACCATCATACCATAGGATTATAAACAATACATTATTGATACGATTATGAATTAAAAACGGAATTTATTATTGTTTCGGGTTCAAATTGTAATGTTTAATGGAAAATTATTGCATTTAAAGTTCAAATAAAAACTCTTGAACATTTATTAAAGCTTTACAATGTTACTTATTAAATTTATCACTGAAAAACTAATTGTCTTTGCTGTTTGAAAAATACAAATTTCGACAGGGGCCAAACCCACATTTTCATTTTATAACAGTGTTCGCAAAACACCTATGAAAGTATCGGATTTGAAAATCATGAATGAAAGTAGGTATTTTCCAAGCATTAAATTCTACGCTTTATGTTAATTATCCGATATTACAGGTGTATTTTTGCGTCAGTCATTCAACATTATGACATGCACGACCGCTCGATTCTGCTTGAGGTACGCAGTTTTCCGCTAGCACTCTGTACTCTGACTGAACTGATCCTCCGTAAATTCTCCGTGGCGGCCATGTTGGACATGCGTCCTCAATTGTTACGTCACAATCAATATAAAGGTTCCACCTGAGCTGACATAAAAAAGACTATCGATTATTTTTTGGTATCTTTCGGATTCAAAAATGAAACATCTCGTCCACTATCTAATTCAAACGTGAATAGATCGTCTACTGCTTAGAACTTAATCACCATATTTATGGAAATTTTATCTTATGACAAATAGGGTTATGCTAAAAATGACGCAAGATGAAAATTATAAATCCATTAATAGCATACATCAATGAGCAGTAGTAATGAGGAACTCTCATTTTATTAATTATAAAAGTAGTCGTAAGAGGATATTATAAGGCAACACAACTCCATACATAGAGAGTTCCGTTTAAAGTAGTGTCTATACCATTGAGAAAGAATAGGTAGGGAGACGATGTCACGTGATCAAATCGGGTACAGGTCCGCCATATTGATACTAGACTTACGTCAAACAGGTAGTGTTGGTAAAAAGTGGAGTGTTTGTTAAGAGCATCGTGTATTAGAGTTATATAATAAGTTAAATATTAAAAGACATTATGGTTTCTTGTGCTCTACGTAGCTGCAACAGCAGAGACGGCGTTGATAAGAAGAATTCGTCTGGAATATCATTTCATAGGTTAGTGTAGGCCTGACAGGTGTGGGATGACAGATTATAATTTTGAGTAGTCTGGACTAGGTGAGGCAGCCATATTGGTCCCACACTTAGCCCCGCCCAATGTTCTCGTTTTGAGAGTACAGCAAAGATGCTTTACAGCAGGCATGTCAAACCCGCGGCCCGCCTACATGTTGTCTGCGGCCTGGCAAGGTTGGTATCAAATATTTAAAAAAAAATGATTTCCATACTAGGTAAAAATAATTGTTTTTCATTTAGGTCATCTACAAAAGATTTTTCCCAAGACATATTTTGTTCAAGTGTCATAAAGTGATAAATTTATATGAAATTTATCACTTTATGACACTTATAACAAAATATGATGTCTTGGGAATATATTGATATTATAAAAATTATAAATACTATTTTTGAATATCGCGGGTAAAAGCGACAATATGAACCTCTTGGGTGGGCCATGAACTATCGTCGTCGAACTTTGTCGAATGCACACGAAAACTGCCGATATCTAACATAACCCACTGCAGCTTACTGTGCAGCTTAGTTGCAACGAATACAGCGTTCTAAAAGTGTATACGCAACAATTTTCAAGACATCAGAGAGTGTAATATTTTCTTTATACATAATTAAATGAATTTTTAAATTAATGCCAAAGCCCTCTAGTAGTATGAGTAAGAAACGATTAATTTAAGGGAATTACAATATTTTTGTATTTTGTAGAAACTCTATTGCAGTTTGCAAAGAATACAATATTAAGACACTACGATACAAATCATAAAGTAATCTACGACAAATATATTGCGAAACTTCGTGAAGATAAATTGTTAGAATTAAAGTTGACACTTAAAATAGAAGTATATTTGTTAAACCTATTGAAGATAACACGGCTACTGTAAAAACTAGTTATTTGTTATCACATTTAATTGCAAGAAAGTCGAAATCATTCAATGAAGGGGAATTTATTCACGAATGCATTATTAAAACAGCAGAAATTTTGTGTCCAGAACAATTAAAAAAAATCAAAAATATTAGCATAACTAGAAACACCGTTGCAAGCAGAATTGATAATATAGCCGGAAATTTAAGGAAACAACTGAAGTCAATAATACCAGCATTTGAGATATATTCCATTGCAATTGACGAAAGTACGGAGACGCAGGATACCGTTCAGCTCGGCTGTTTTATTCGCGGATGTGATGTGAACTTAAAAGTAAGTGATGAGCTTCTGTAAATTATTCCTATGCGCGATACAACTACTGGAGCTGATATTTTTCATGCACTTATGGAAGTTTTGATTAAATATAATTTATCGTTCAAAAAATTAGTTTGTCTTGCAACTGATGGTGCTCCTGTCATGACTGGCGTTCTTAAAGGAGTTGTTTCAAAATTAAAAGAAAAATGCAAAGAACAAGGTAAAGCTCATATTCAACATTTTGCTCCAAAGTTTTGAATATCGATCATGTACTAAAAAATGTCACTAAAATTGTAAATTATATTCGCGCACGTGGCCTTAATCATCGCCAATTTATAAAATTTCTAGAGGACATAGGAAGGGAATATACCAATCTACCTTATTATACAGAAATTCGATGGCTTTCCAGTCATAAAGTTTTAAAGCGATTCTTTGAATTGCTGGACGAATTATCATTTTTCTTTAAATCGAAATATTATGAATGTGGTATTAAAAGACGATCAATGAATAAAGGACCTGGCTTTTTCAGTTGACATTACAAATCAACTTAGTCAACTTAATATTAAACTACAAGGTAAACAGCAAGTAGTTACTATGTTATTTGACAATATTCAGGTTTTTAATCAGAAATTAATACTTTGGCAAAAACAAATTCGAAAAGAAAATGTATCCCATTTTGAATGTTGCCGGTCATTATTACAAAAATCACCAGAATTGAATTTTTCAGAATATGCCAAACAAATTAAATTATTAGAAAATGAAGAAGTTGGAATACCAAATGTCTATAATTATTTATAAGTGGACCGATATCCCAATGTGTTATGTGTAATTAGGCGTATTTTAGCTATGTTTGGTAGCACATATTTGTGCGAATAACTATTTTCAACTTTGAAAAATAATAAATTGGCGGAAAGATCGAGATTAACAAACCAGCACGTGCAATCCATTTTAAAAATAGCTACAGCTCAACAAATTCAACCAAATTTTGAAGATTTGGTTCATGATAAACATTGCCAAGTTTCTTCAAAAAATGATATGATATATTTACGCAGTTTTATTTAACTAATGTTAGTTTGAAAAGACAGTTTTTTTTAATACTTATACATTATTTTGTATGTAATTACCATGTTAATAAAATATCTGTTTGGTTTCAATTGTACTTTTTTTTTGGTAATGCGGCCCGCGGCTTGTGTGTAATACTTGATGTGGCTCTTGGTGGTAAACAAGTTTGACATGGCTGCTTTACAGCGTCTCCATAGTATTTTTCCTCAATGGTCTATAGTCTATGCAGTATAAAAGGGAAGTTACAAAAAGTAATGGCAGTAACAAATGAAATCTGGAATATTTCAGAAGCTTGTGGATGTTTTTTTTTAATAAGCATTTTAAATTTATCCTGTACTCTATTTTTTAATTCCGTGGACCACCTTTAAATTTTTGCGCTAAAAGTATGCAATTCGACTGGTTCCTTTTAAGCCCAAATGACAATCACCTAATTTAATTGACAGTCATTTCTAGTCATTTGACAGTTGCATTTTGTATATTTTCCACGCTTGTTTTCTCTGTTCTTGTATTTGTACAACAAAAATAGTTCTTTTTAGAACTCTTAGACCGTTTATTTAGTGTCTACCATTAATATATCATGGACCCAATGCCAAGTACAAGTAGAAACCTACCTATTTCTCAACTGAGAAAACGCGGTTGTTTTGGTCACTTGTCCCTTAATGAAAAGCAAATAATTCTCAATATTCATAAGAAGCTGCGAATTGAAAATACAAAAAGAAGTACAAGGGAAATAGCATCGCATATAGTGTCCACAACAGGTAATATTGTATTTTCTTAGGTTATGTGTTGCTATGTATTGTTAGTTTTCCAAAGCAAAGAACTGACGATTTCAATGAGAATATGAATTCTGTTGTATTTGAAAATTTGTTTAGAGCTATTTTAGAAAAATTATTAGACGATACCCTTATTATTATAGATAACGCACCCTACCATTCTCGCTAAGTTGAAAAGATTCCAAGTATAGGGTAATTCGAGGAGAGATGGCCATAGAGTAGAGATGGCCAGTGCTTGTATTTTAGCAATTCAGCGGCAGATGGCAACAATAGTGGCATTAGTGAAGCAAGAATTAGCATTTGCGTAATTGTTGACTATATTTTGATTACACTGTGGTTATAAAGGTAAGTTTTGGTAGCATGGAATAGTTTTAAAAGTGAAATACTTTTGTACACAGAGTTCGTGGTGAATAATAGCACCATAGAAAGTTTTGATTATATCACTTATCAATTTTTCTGTTCAAATACTATCTGACAATTATTCTAACCTCACTTTACGCCTGCCATGTGAAGACTGTATACATGACGACTATGGTCATCTCTCCTCTATGAAAAGGAGAGATGGCCAACAATTTTTGGGGATAGTTGACCATGGCCATCTATCCTGAAATTATTATTTTAATTTCAGATGCCGAATATTTACAACAGGACAGCCTCACATAATCGTGGGTTGTGGACACAGGAAGCTTTGATACAAGCTATGAATGCTGTGAAAAATAGTGAAATGTCTGTAAGACGTGCCTCCATTGAAACAATATTCCTAGAAAAACCTTAGAACGTCGTCTGAGAAAAAATTATTCACAAAAGGGTAGAATGGGGCCTGCCAGTTTATTTGGGGAAGCACATGAAAGAAGGATAGTAAGGCATATTATAAACATGCAAAAAAGAGGATTTCCTTTAACAAGGAATGATATTCGGCACATGGCTTACAAGTTTGCGGTACAATTGAACATACGAAATTCATTCAATAATGAGAATAAAAAAGCTGGCTATCCATGGCTCCAACTATTTTTGAAAAGACATCCTAAGATTCGAATTCGAAAATCAGAGAATGTTTCTTTAGCACGCTCCGTATCTATGAATAGGGAAGAAACCTGAATTAGAAGATGGTCTTCCACCTGGTTCAATTTTATACATGAATCCAAAATCAGCTTACATAAACTCAGATTTATTTCTGAGATGGCTAAGAGAAGTGTTTGTGCCAAGGAAACCGCCTGGAAAGGTGTTATTGTTACTTGACGGTCATACGTCTCATTCCACCAGCGTAGAAATGCTATAATTTGCAGAAGATAATGACATAGCAATGTTGAGTCTACCTAGTTATACCACACATTATCTTCAACCCCTCGACAGGTCGGTTTTCAAGTCATTCAAAGGGTACTTCTATGAAGTCTGCAGATGTTGGTCTAGGACACACCCAGAAAGACGCATTACGCGTTACCAATTTGGTCAACTGTTCTCTCAAGCTTGGGCCAAATGTGCAACATCAGAAAATGCAATTGCTGGATTCAGAGCTACAGGCGTGTTCCCCTATAACCCTGCAGTTATTCCAAATTATGCTTTTGAAGTCCATGAACAACAATTTGAGTCAAATCGAGAACCGAAACATCCATCAGAATAAACCACTTTTGAACCACAACCGGGTCCTTCACACGCTTTACCAGAACAAGAACTAGAAGAAGAAGAAGTAGAGCAAAATGGCGAAAAACAAGAAGAAAAGGAGAAAGAAACTCCTAGTAAAATACTAGAAAGTATTTCTGCCATACCGAAAGTGAATATAGAACAAACCAGAAAAAGATCCAAAAGTGTGGCTTGCTTATTAACGTCGCCTGAACATGTAAGCAATTTACTCGAGAAACACCCTACAAAAGAAAAGAAAAAAAAATACATCAGAGTGCCAGGTACTTCTAAAAAAAACTGCAACATCTCGGCTTAGAAAACCGAAAAAACAAAGATGTGCGACTCCAGAGTCGTCGTCTAGTTCAAGCTCGACTCAATATGAGGAATCAAGCAATGACGAGGAAGAAGTATGTATGATTTGCGGCGAACAAGGAAAATCAGAAGTGTGGTATCGCTGTGTATCGTGTGGAAATTGGGTCCACAAGTTATGCAGCGGAAAAAATACTCCGAAAAATGACATATGCGATTATTGTTTACAACCATAATTCTTAAACTTCTTAGGAAATTTAGGTTTTTAACTGTTTTTGTTCTAGAAATATTTTTTTATTTTGTTTTTTATACACGAATAAGACGAATTATGTTATTTTTTCAATAAAAATATTTTGCATAAATTAATTTTTTTACATATGTACGTGAAAATAATATGGCCATCACTCCTTACCTATTATGGCCAACTCGCCTCCATACCCAAGGAGAGATGGCCAATTCTTCATAAAAAAAGATATTTTTTTTCGCTGTGGCTAGGGGCACGCGAGCGTGCCGATTAATTTGGAATTATAGGCACGTGGATGACGTCACTGCTGTTATGACATTATCATTTAACGTGCACCTAAATTTGAAATTAGAGGTACGTCAAATCATTAGTTTATTCTGCGCCAATCTATAAGTTATGAGAAAAATTAATAATAGTTTTCATTATTAATTTTTTTTAAGGAATAAATAACAATTAGAGTCAAAATAAGTCTTTTTATTACAAAATTCAAAACATCAAATTAACAAAACTCTTACAAAGGATAAGTAAAATATTATTGGAAAGTTTTAGTAGAACATTCTGTATCAAAGGATGCTTTGCTTATAGCGTCTAGTTGATTATTTAAAATAAATGTGAGAATGTCTTGGCTTTTACTATTTTTATTGCGTTTATTAAGATTTATTACTGTCGTAGAATCATGTCCCTCGGGTCGCCCCTTTTCTTAATTTTTGAGGGCAACACTAATGATTTTAATAAATCAGTTTCAATATTTTCATTATTATTATTGTTATTACTGTTATCTTCATTATCACCAAAGGGTTCATCAACAAATGTAATGTGTGGCATGTTTGCTAAATTACTTGTATTATCTGTCAATTCACTAATATTTCCATCAGACAATATTATTCTAACACTATTTTGTTGTGAGATCGTTTCTTAATTATTATCGTATGCCTCAGTACTTGTTTTTGTATCGATCAGATCACAATTTGCCTCACCGTTGTAATATAATTCCCACTTAATAATTGCCACTTCGTTTCTAGTTCTCCAGTAGTGTTCCATTTTCTTCAATAAATCTAATCTATAGTTGAATTCACTATTGCTGGAAATGCTAATTAAGTTGATTAAAGAATTCGTAATTAAAGTGGCTGATTTTCGTTTTTCGGTTAACGTCATCACGTTAGGCTTTGCGCTTACTACATGTTTTGCTTTTGCCACAATATCTGACTTGGTTGTTGCAATTCTATGTTTTGATAAATAATAATTTTTTGTCCATCGTATGTGACACAAGTAGTTTGAAACATACCGTCATTATATTCCTTTAATATTTACTTTAGTGATTAAATCTATCCGTTTCTGGATATATATGTACTTGAAATTGTAACCTGCTAAAATATTCACACACTGCAATAAATCTTTTTCATGGTTTTGAAATCGGTGCAGTGGTCGCTTCAAAATGTTGCTTGATTGTCGATTATCGATTGATTATGGCTATCTAAAACAATGAAAAAATATTTAACAAAGTCGGTTAAAGTTGAATTGTTAGGTACTACTTGTTTGATTTTATGGTTAATTGAGTCCATACGGTTATTTGTTGTATTATTTAAATTGCCTTTTGTTATGTTACATACAAGCCATTCATTCCGAATAGTATGCCAATTTTTATCAAAATAATCACATACGCTTTGAGGAACGCATTCCTTAAATTGAGTATATATGATATCATATTCAGCCTTATTCTTACAAAAGACTAATTTTTGATGGTATTCTAAAGATAAATCTCGATCCTCTTTAGAAATATTCAACTTCTCGCAGCCTATTAGGGTCTGTTTCATTTAATATACGATTTTGAGGGAAATGATCAAAAACTTTCTAGAAAATAAAACCATTTGCTTACAATCGAAAGTTCATGTTCTGTATGTTCTATTACAACTATATACTTTTAAATATTGGCCTGCTGGACAAATACGTAGTTTGAAATTCGCAATACATCCTAAGCGTAGCGTGCTGAAAATTATTACAGAAGTCAAAACAATTTTATCGGTTATTTAAAAGCTATTGTAACCTGGTCTGTCGTAACCCATTTCCTCTTTTAGGACGTTCTTTACCATGGATACATGCATATTCAAGTTTATAAAATTCAAGAGAGGACTTCAACGGTCTGTGTATGTATTTAAGAGAGGAGTTTATTGTACGACTTTTTTTTTATAAATTTTTTGTTTTTGTCTTGTTCATAGATTTCTAAATATTTCTTTAGTTAGGTTTCCCCGAGAGCTGACAAAACACGAGTCGGTCTAGTCTGAGTGAAACTGAACCGTAGTATTTCCCTATCTCACCCATGTATAATAAGATACCTTATGAAGTATTGTTTATGACGTAAATCTAGTCAGGATAAATTATTTCCTAACCCCAATTCCTCAAGCATTAATTTTGTATTAGCATTATGTGTGCATAATACAAAATCAGAGTACGCTCTGTTTAGTGATTTAACTATTATTAAATAGAAATTATTAAATACAGCGTTTACCTGTTAGACCGTCCATATTTAATAGTTTATGTCGTTATAAACTGCAGTAATCCACTAAAACTAACAGAAATCTGCACCACAAACTAGAAAATGCATATTTTCCCCGTTTTTTATCCACGTGTTTTTAATTTCAGATTTCAGGGCACGTTAAATGATATCGTCATAACAGCAGTGACGTCAGCTACGTGCCTATAATTCCAAACTAAGCGGCACGCTCGCGTGCCTCTAGCCATAGCGATTTTTTTTAGATATCGCCGGTCTGAATTTTTACTATTATGCATACATTTTTGAAATTCTTGATTCATTATGACTTTTTTGCGTAAATTTGAAACTGTTTCAAGTTATAGTTGACTAGAAAACTTCTAGAACGAAAACCATGGCCATCTCTCCTCGAATTACCCTATCATCTAAAAAGAAGGACATGCAGAATTGGTTACAATCAAAAGAAATACCATTTCAGCTAGAAATGAGTAGACCAGTTTTACTGATATTGATTAAACAACATCGCCACAAGTTCAGCCATTATGGTGTTGACGAAATGGCAACAGCAGAGAACAAACACGCGTTGAGATTACCACCGTACTACTGTGAACTAAGCCCCATTGAATCGGTATGGGCCGACATAAAAAATTATGTTGCCGCGAATAATAAAAATTTTAAAATGGCAAAAGTCAAACAATTATTATGGCTATTTAAAATCTTTAACGATAGTCTTGGTGAAAACAAGAGACCCTTGATATATCTGGATCAGAATTACGTGCACAAAAACTATACTGTGTCAAACTGCTGACAAAGTTCAGGCGAAAAAGGATTTCTAAAGGAAGAAGGCGCAGGACAACGGTGGATTTTGTGTCTGGTGGTGAGAAGGGATTTATTGACGGAGCTTTGCTTCTATTCAAATCGAAAACAAAAAGTGTGGATTACCACGGTGAAATGAACTATGAACATTTTTTAAAGTAGTTCAAAACACAATTATTACCAAATTTACCACAAAATTCAATTATAGTTATGGATAATGCACCATATCACAGTGTCCAAATGAATAAAGCACACCGACATTTTCATCGAAAAAAAGCAGATATTATATCCTTTGATATATATTTTTTTGAATTTCACGTCAATAATAATCTTACCTCCTTAGCCACTATCTTAAATAGTCAACTAGATACCATATTAACTACTAATTTGGACCACAACTTTGCCTTATTTTCGACGACATTAACATTGATTTTAATAAAATCTATTATGCGTTGGCCCCTCATGAATAACAAACGCTATCTATGTAGGGGTTAATAATTTACGTTGATATCAACGAACAGCCGAAAAATAGTTAAACTAATATTTCAATTGCTGTATCAAACAGTCTAATTCGTCCTTAGAATCGTAACAATCTGATAAGCACTGATTTATTACTGCTTAACTAATTCGGGCAGTATTTAAAGGATGAACTAAATGATAAGAATGTAATTAGTATAGGTTCCGTGTCTCCTTTTAAGCAAATATATGCGTAACTTCAAAAGAAATCAATTCAACTAATCCTTATCGGTTATTCATTTCTAATAATCTCGAAAATTAAGGAAACCTAAACGAATGTTTAACGTAAATTCACACAAATATTCAACTTGTATTGCCAAAAAGGAAATTAAAAAAGTGAAAATATATAAAAGTATAGTGAAAAATATTTTGTCATTGCGTGCCGGATCAAGGACGTGTTACGAGCTACTTGACCCACTTCAGCTTGATCTAGGGTTTCGCAATGGCTGCTTAATTACAGAAAATTAGTCGAAAAATCACTGCTTCTGCAAATACCGGGTGGTGCAATAGTGTGTCGGCAGAGCTTAGTATGAAAACTAAAAACGCTGTAGCAATGAGACTTTACGTACTTATGTAGCATGCGATTGTGCATTTTCTAATTTTATTTACAAATATACAGGGTGATCCAAATTTTCGCAACCACCTTCAACTTTTTCATTTTAAATACATTGCTATACATTCTTTGCAATGATATATGAATATGTGCACTTCAGACTGTTAGTTTTGATTTTATTGATAATTTTTATTAAAATCTTGACAGTTGCAACATCTAACATTTTAAGCTGTTTTCTGAAAATGGGTCAAATGCCTCACGTAACTCTTGTGTTATTAATTTATGGACTAACACCTTATTTGTTTTGAGGTTGAACAAAGTGAATAAATATACAGCGTGTTAAATATGTCGTGTCTAAGTTATCGATCTTTATTGGTTATTTTTTCGTTTTTTTTTTAATCTAACCTATAATATTTTTATAAGTCAGCATATTCCTTGTAAAATTGCCTTTAAAATGGTATTAATAACATAGTACTTATTTCTAGTATTTTCAAAGTTATAACCCTTTAATGGGATATACTCATGTTTATAACATGCAATATGCAATATGCATCTAATAGTTGGTTGGCTTTGGTTTTAAAAAAAAAATGGCTGTGCAACCAAACCTCAAATCTCTACTTCAAAAGTCCATAAAAAGTCGTTCTCTGTATTTTCTCTTTGTTGTAATTGCGTTTTATTGTTATAAATTAAGTTCGGCTAGTGAATTATTAATTTCTGTTTGTTTGCTAGTTGTTGTTACGTGTTGTATTTACCTTGTTATGAGTTATATCGTTTTATTGACATTATTTTTTATTTAGATACCATAATAGTTTATTGTTGTTTTTGCTTTAAAGTGAATTTTTCGAAAGAGCATCAAGAACATATGCGATGGAATATCCCGACCGAAGAACACCGGATAGTAAAACGATTGAAAATTTGTTGATAATGTTTCTTCGAACGGGTTCAGTGAATTACGTCGAACATGAAAGAAGTAAGACTGTGATTACAGGAGATTATGTATTGACCGTCGTCCAGTCCATTGTGGAAAATCCGCACGTATCTACATGGATAATTTCGAAACAACACGGGATAGAAATCAATGCTGTAAAAAGGATTTTAAAAAAACATAAGTTTCACCCTTACAAAATTCAAAATCATCAAGGCTTATTACAAACGGACTTTAAAAGAAGACTAGTTTACTGTGAATGGCTACTTTTACAATTACGACACGATATAACTTTTCTAGATCATGTGCTTTTCACAGATGAAGCAACATTTGCTAATTGTAGAACAACAAACAGAAAAAAATCCCATTATTATGACACTACAAACCCAAATTTTGTTCAGCCCATTTTATATCAACAAAAATGGAATGTTAACACATGGGGAGGCATCATAGGAAACACTATTATTGGTCCATTCTTTTTTCTTGCAACTTCATATACGCTTTTTTAATTGAAATATATCTGTTGATGAAATTCGTTAATCTTGTTCATTGAACTTATAATTCGGTGCTAACTTTTAGGATGTTAAACAACCGAATACCTTTCAAAGACTTCCGCGCTCATCTCTGTAAATCGTCCGTAGCTGACATTATTCGAACTTGAATGCATAGTAATTACTTAGGCGGGGATACAATCGCCAGTGTTTATTCCAAGACATTTAACATTCTAACGAGCAATTTACAAGTAGCTTCCATTCTCTTGTCCCACGAACTTATATTCCTGAGATCTCAGTCGGCGCTCAGAGCTTCGATAATTTTCATTCATCCAATGCATTCTGCGTATCGTCCCTAAACTGTCCCGAATTTTCTCATGTGTGATTATTTAAATGTGTATCATAAAATTTATCTTATTTTAACACTAAACACATTTATTTGATATTTATATCACCAAATATGTGGCCAAATTATTTAAATTATAGTACTACAAATTATTTTTATCGCCAACCGTCAGTAAAGTGATGCGTTACCATAGCGTTTTACGGAGGTAAAGAAACACTTTATCGCACTGTACAATAAAGTACTTTACCTGCCGCTAATATCTGTCAGCGTAGCCATGGCTGATGACTTTAAAAATAAATCGTTTGTCACTGTCATAAACTGTCATAAGTTATTATATCTTTATTTCTTAAATTAACAATTTTCACGGTTGGCGATAAAATTTTGTATGCACCACGTCAGTAAAGTACCTTTACCGAACTCGTCTGTTACTCGCCGCGCTCGCTTCACTCGCTTGGCTCGTAAATCAGACTCGTTCGATAAAGTATCACTTTACTGACTTGTTACATAAATAACTATTACTATAGCCTGAAATTTTACTCCATTCAGGAATATCTGGAAATGCCACTCTGTCTTACAATATACCTTACTACAGTTGTCCATTGCCGAATCATATTCAGACATAAAAATAAACTTTGAATCTGCATAGTGTCGTTTTATTTCTTAAAGAATATAAACAGTACAGTATACAGTATAAATAGTATTGTACCGCTATACTTAGCTGGAATGCTAAATAATACATTTAATACTATATTGAGGTTTTATATAACAATTCTTCAATATGCCGACTTTTAAATTGGTAATAAAGTTTATTATTCTCAGTCGTTGTTAAAATTTTATAATGATGAACATGAATACAAGACTATTAATCTCAGGATTTGGTTCTTAAAATATAATAAAAAGTTACCTTAATATTTCTTTTAAGATTAATTTAATACGTGTGACCCATTCTTTTATTCAATATGTCTTTTTTTAGCAGTATAAATCATACTTGAAAATATATACTGTCATTCTGTCAAAAAAAATTATGTCAAATTCAATATAATAAAAACCAGTTTATGAATACAACTTTATATTATTGAATCGTTCAAAAGACACTACAATTTGGTTAAATAATAGATAAGGTAAGTAGAATTTAATTATTATATATCACATAAACTATACAATTCAATACAAATTCAATTCTCTGACTCAATGAGAGAAAAACTATTCTCCAAATTATTTTGTTGTAACTAGTCAAATTACTATCTTTATGACTGAGTATAATTAAAAATAATTCCTTAATTATATAAATAGAATGCATACTCTTAATATCTCTAACAGGATAGTTTACTTTTAACTTTATAAAAGTGTTTAATGATATGTCAATAAATAAAATCTTTCTAACAAAATTCAAATCATATGTCAATGTAAGAATTTTAAAAGATTATAAAATATTACTTAACGTTCTCTTTTCTTTTCTTTTTTTAACTAGGTAGATTCCTCTTCCTACAATAAACAATGTCTCTCAGTAATGATACCCCCTCTAACATCCGTTTGGAAGATCAGCATACACATCACAGTTCCTTCGTCAGGTCCGGTTACTTTATTTCAGGAATACGTTCTTGCTTTTCCTTTTCCGGGCAAGTACTTCTTATATACTTCCTTAGCTTAAAACTCAATTTATAATTTCCAGGTAACTTCGTCATAATACTACACACAACGTCGAACTCTCTATCAAGAATGGCAATACCTACAATCACATTCAGGCTTTCTTTTTTTAAGTTTGACCTAAAATTCATTTATTTGCAGGTATCTTAAAGTAAATTACCAGTTCATCAACATCTCGTAACAGTCCCAAAAAATATGAATTTCACTTTTATTACTTCACAAATGTTTACACTCTATTCAAAAAAATCAATAACCTGCTTTTTCGGTATCTAAGGACCTTTTCTTGTTTAAACGACGTATGTGATTTGTTTCTAACATTCCACGCAGTTAATTAAGTTGCATATCTTTATTATATCTAATACTTGACACATTGACTTTAATACTTATGATATTTTATGATATTTACAAGGGCATACATCTTACCACATTAAACAACGTTTAGACGACGTTTACGGTGATTCATCTCCATCGTATTCAACTGTAAAAAAGTGGGCAAAATGTTTCCGTTTGGGACAAGAATGCTGGGAAGATGCTGAGCGGTTGGGTCAACCAATTGAAGAGATAACGCCTCAACAAATTTCAATTATTGAACATTTAGTGCTAGAAGATTGCTGTTTGAAAGTGAAGGAATTAGCAGTGATAACAAACATTTCCGAAACAAGTGTTCGCCGAATTCTCCGTGACCATTTGGGTATGAATAAAATTAGTGCTAGATGGGTACCGCGACTTCTTTCTGTTCCCCAACGTGAACGTCGAGTCGAATATACGCAACATCCACCATATAGTCCGGATATGGCTCCTTGTGATTTTTGTTTTGTTTTCTAATTTAAAAAAGATCATGGGACGTAGTTTTAAGGACGACAGTGAGTTGCAAGCAGCTGTTATAGAACATTTTGACGGAAATATTTCAGATTATTTTTACAAGGGTATGGAATTATTAATTAATCGTTGTAGAAAATGTATAGAAGTTAGTGCAGATTACATTGAAAAATAAAAATTCTTATATTGTTCCAAGTTTCTTTTTTGTATATAAATAGACTCTCAAAAAATGTTTTCTCATATCTTTTTATGACAAGTGGACAAAACAATGGGACAAGTGAGGACAGAATGGAGAGTACTTTGAAAGACAGTTGTTGAAGTTTTCTATATAAATATTTCATTTTTGTAATACAGCACCAGTCTCGTTATTTTCTAATAACCCTCGTACATGCGCAATGGGTGAGTTTACTTCCTATACCTACCTGGATATAACATTTAACTACTATAACAGATGACAATATAATTATTGAAAAGGAATACGTAAGAAAGAACAATCTAATTAGACCCAAAGCAAGAGCAACTTCTTAATTAAATTATTGATTAGATTAGTAGTAACTGAATTAATTATAAGGTACATAGTAAAATAGTTCAATATGTAAATTAGTGCTAGTACACTGATTCGCATACAAATTGGCATTATAGTACAACTACAGATACTGATGTGACATTTTCAGTCACCCATCTGACGGTGAAATCTAATTGAAATGCAAAACCGAAGTAAACTAGCGAAAGGACTCCTCAATACACAGAGTTACGCACTGCTACACGAATTTAATGGTGAATATATATGTATTGTATTTTGCAAATTATATATATAATAACTTTACACAAATTCATAATATGTATAATGTACTAACTACACAGAGAAAACTGTATAATACAGTTTAAATTTAATCACGTATAGTGACAACAACAAAATTTAATACACAGTATTACATAAATTTAATATGAATCTGTTAATACAGATTATTATAATGTATAATACTATTAATTATTAGTCCTCTTTTTTGCTTGAAAATATTTTATATAGATATATATAGTTATCTCGATTGGTTCAGCCTATATACAAAAAAAAACTTCACAATATTAAAAAAATACCCGATTTTCTTTAATTACGCCGTTGTCATCTGCAGATTGATTTAATCGCCACGGTGCGAGCAAAATAAATGAATTATAAATGGTCATCCACAAAATAAAACAATTTAGGAAACTACAGGTGCACCACATCATACAGGTGGACCATCGTATAGCATATTTAAGATTAAACCTTTTCTTAGTTGTCAAAAAAATCTGATAATTAGAAGTCATAATCTTAAATTTCCAATCTACAAAATGGCCGAATCATTTTTTCTAAAATATAATCAATGTGAAATTTGACTTTGATAGCGTGTTATTATCAAAGTAATAAAGCAATCCGGATTTTTTTAACAGCCTCACCTCTATGATATGGAGATTTTGATTATACAAAAGTTGGCATTTCAATTCGGATAATAACCGAATAAATCGTAAATAGTTTATTGTAATTTAAAGCAATTAAGGATTCAAATTATTCATAATTGTGTATTGTATCTGCCTCCGCTGCAGTTCGATCCCCGGTGGAATCTTTATGAGCACTCCCCGTAGTACACCGCAAAACTTTATGAGCACTCCCCGTAGTACACACCGTAAAACTTTATAAGCGCTCCCCGTAGTACACACCAGTTCCAAATCTCACCACCGGAGGGCGCTTCTGCTGGGGAGGGGGGCCCTGATCGCTTCTCAGGCTAGGTGAAAGACGCTTATCGTTTAGTTTGGTCTTGGTTTCTTAATCGCTTCGAAGTATTTGTGTTGTGCAGAAGTTTTGTGTTGTTGCTTGTGTTTCTAACAAAAATCAAAGATGCCATTCCAATATTCTTTTGAAGAAAAGACTGAAATGATGCTGGTTTACGGAGAATGTAACAGGGACGATGTCCTGGCTGCTGAAACTTACGCCATGCGTTTTCCACATAATCGTCATCCCAATCATCAGATTTTTAAATCATTAGTGACTTCTTTACGTGAAAGGGGAACTGTTAAGCCTGAGAAAAAGGTATTTAGAAATCAAAGAGTCACTAATGAAATTAACCAAGCTAGAGTTTTAAATTTAGTTGAAAACAATCCTCACATTGGCAGCCGACAAATCAGCACTGTGACTGGAATCGGCAAAAGTAGTGTGCTCCGGATTTTGAAAAAACAGCAGTATCATCCCTATCACATGGAACTTCATCAAGAATTGCATGGTGGAGACTTTGTTAATCGTGTAGCTTTTTGCGAATGGGCTGAAGAACAGATCACTTGTACGGCGACACGTACAGGAATTTTTTGCGGGACAAACTAAGCGGTTTGCTGGATGAAGTTGTTCCAGTCAATCAAAGATTTAGATTATGGTTATAACAAGATGGAGCACCCCCTCATTTCAGCATAGTCGCCCGAGAAGAATTAACCCTCCAGTTTGGAGAAAATTGAACGTGTGTATCAGGAGAAGCCTACAACACAGGAAGATATGAGGCAGAGGATTGTTAATGCGATCGCTGATGTTAATAATCGAAATGTCGCAGTTGTTACCTTTCAGCTTATAGGAATTACTCAAGATAAGGTTATTCGAATTACCTGAGCTCTTATAGCTGTAGTACTCTAATACGGGGAGACGTGGCGTCCTTCCTTCAGGATGGCACTACACTTATTCACTGGGTGTTCCAGGATAGGGCTTATATTAGTGTTTGGGGTTAATGAAAGAGTTGTTTCAAACCACATGAATTTATTACCACACTCGGTCACTAATAACAATAGCCACGCAGGACTATAAAGAAATGGCTTAAGGCAACACTAAATATTAAGAGATATATACATAGATTGAAATTATATACACTGTCTACTGAGACACCTTGACCAAAGGGCTAATGATCCCACACACAGGGGGATAAGACAAAGGGGGGTGGTCGCTAGATACTGGCAGTTTAATAATAGAGAGAGATATTTGAGACACTCAGTTGGGGTTCTAGGGGATAAGGCTCCCTTCGGGGTACCTAGTCAATTAACGCCTAGAATGGGTAAGGCTGCCTTCGGGTACCAAACCAACTAACTACTTCTGAGTGACGTGACGGGGCTATCTTGAGATTGCCAACCGTGCAAGCTTAGGAATCAGTTCAGTACTTACGGTTGTAACAATGGGTACGACGTGAGGTCACTTTAGCCACACGTCACAAGTCACTGGGATGGTGTATCGGCACAGGTCTGACACTTGAATAACGATCCGTGGTCTGGATCTTTGTTGAAGCACTAAGTGGCACTCACAACTTCAACAACCTCTCGTATTTGGTTGGGTCACTTGGTTCAACAACCTCTCTTTTGGTTGGGTCACTTTGTTCAACAACCTCTCTTTGGTTGGGTCACTTTGTTCAACAACCTCTCTTTGGTTGGGTCACTTTGTTCACAGCCTCACTAACAGGTCACGAATGCTCCTTGGATGTTGGTTGAAGCACGCAACTGCTGTTGATTCGGACTCTTGGTCCTCCTCGTAAGTGTTCGGCTTATCCCTTTTAGGTCCTTCCTCGTCTTCGGGTATCTTCGGGTCACCTCGGAAACGTTCGGGTTTGCTTCGTCTCGTTCGTAGAAGCCTTTTCACGCCTTCGGGTATCTTCGGGTCACCTCGGAAACGTTCGGGTTTGCTTCGTCTCGTTCGTAGAAGCCTTCCTACGCCTTCGGGTATCTTCGGGTCACCTCGGAAACGTTCGGGTTTGCTTCGTCTCGTTCGTAGAAGCCTTCCTACGCCTTCGGGTATCTTCGGGTCACCTCGGAAACGCTCGGGTTTGCTTCGGCTGCGTTCGGCTTGCTCGTAGAAGTCGTCCTACGTCTTTAGTTCTCCTCGGGTATGTTCGGCTTTGCCTCGGAAACGCTCGGGTTTGCTTCGAGTCGCTTCGGCTTGCTCGTGGGAGTCGTCCTACGTCTTTAGTTCTCCTCGGGTATGTTCGGCTTTGCCTCGGAAACGCTCGGGTTTGCTTCGAGTCGCTTCGGCTTGCTCGTAGAAGTCGTCCTACGTCTTTAGTTCTCCTCGGGTATGTTCGGCTTTGCCTCGGAAACGCTCGGGTTTGCTTCGAGTCGCTTCGTAGAGGACTTCCTGCGCCTTCGGGTATCTTCTGAAACGATTGAATACGTTTCAGAGATCTTCAGGAACTTTTTCCCGGCGTCGACTTTCGTCGGATGCGTTATGAGCTCGCTCGATAATGCTCGGCTCGCTCGTAGAAACGTTGTATCAGCTCTGAAGTCACTTGGCGAAAGTTCGGTTCTCTCCAGAGAAGGGGCTGTTGTCGCTCTAAGTCTAGAGGCGACTGGATACTCATCAATAAAATTCTTAGCTTTTATAACATTTTCAACGACGTAAACAAATGACGCGGTTGCAGGTGGCCTTTCGAAAGACGCATTCTATTCGTCAGAATAACGACTCTTTTGATTGGCAGAAGCCCTTGCTTCTCGTGTAAAATATTTTCCACTTGATAAATTTTCGAACAAAATTAGTGGGTGGAGCCTGTGAGATGTATTCAATTAATTTCCACTTAGTGCATTGGTGAAAAATTGGTAGGTGGAGCCTGTGAGCGGTAAGTTCATCATTGGTCACAATAACGACTGTTTGGGTTGGTTAAAGATTTTCAGTATTATTATATTTATTAATACTGTTAGAAATATATGGGATTTTATGGGAAATGTGCATCGTTTGTTAGGTTTGTTTATAACAATTTCATTCACGGATAGAAATGATTTTTAAGTCCGCACAGTCTTAGTAAATATTAATAACAACAATATGTAATGTTTATTAGCTCAAATTTATCGCAAGCACGTCGTTTAATTCGTATCCAGGATACGGCAAAGGTAACACAGTCACTGTCCAAGCTAATTTTAAGAGGCGTTTACGCCTCTGCATTGAACAGGAGGGCCATCATTTTGAACACCTTATGTAATGTTACATTGTACAATTAGCCAAAATTGAAATAAAACTGATTTAAACATCTAACGTATTTTACCGAACCAGGTTAAATATAAATTATTAAGTTCGGTTCTGAAAAGAAAAGCACCCGCAGTTCTTCGGCTGCACCATTTATGATTTACAATGGGTTGTTTGTGGTAAAGCGACCATTGTCAACCAAGCGTCTACTTGAAAAAATAGAAAAGCTATTTTGTAGTATGTACTTCCACTGTAGATTATTGACCGCTAGATTCGAGTTCCTAAGATGATTAGAAATATAGTTTTTCGCGAATATGCTATACGATGGTCCACCCTGTATTTCGACTGTTATATCCAAACTTTCAACAACAAAAAAAAGAGCTGCGTCCGAACCGTCACTGTTTATGGGAAGGTTCCTGTTTAAAGCCGTTTTTGAAGTTTTATTTTTCTGTAGCTATTTCTTTTGATTGTATGGATTATTGTCTTTTTCAATTTATTTGAAATTTGAAAGCACTTAAATTTTTATACAGGCCAAAACTTTATTGTTTAGTAAATGTTAAAGACATTGTATTATATTTATATTATACAGATTGTACGAGGCTGGTTCAATAAATACACGTTCGAGCGCTGTAGCACGAATGTTAGTTTTGCTATAACCGCAGAAAGTTGTATAAGACGGCCGCCGGTAATGTATAGTATGTTTTAAGATATAGTAACCTGTGGGAGCTTTCATTTGCACTATATTTTGAAACAGAATATATATGTATAGTCCGTTTCGAGATATGGGGTTAGTTCTGATAAGGAGAAAGTTATACGATCTTTTTCGCACCGTTACTTGCTTTCGGTACGTCTTCTATTTTCGGTGTTTCGTGAATTTATTTAAAAAAAATGAGGTGTGGCCACCACACGACTTTCTTATACGTATGAGCGTTTCAAATTATAGGACTTTATGATTTTTTTTATACAAAAATTATTCACAATCCTATTCTAAGTACTTCTATTCTCTTAATAAATCTCTATAGAATGCATACTTTGCAAGATATTATCAAAAAAGTGCTACTCGCTAAGAGTAAAAGTGCTACTTCCGGTCCGAATTTTGAAATTTCATATATACAAAAAATATTGCAAATCCAATTCTAAATACTTTTGTACTCTTTATAAATACATATGGAATGCATAACTTACGACATATTTACAAAAAATCGCTATTCGATAAGAGTAAAAGTGGTACTTCCGGTCTGAATTTCGATAATTTTTTCATACAAAGCATATTGAAAATTATGTTTTAAATACTTTTATACTCGTCACGTACTTGTCTAAAAAGCATGACTTGCGAAATATTCGCAAAAGACTGATTTTCGATAAGAGTAAAAGACCTACTTCCGGTAGGAATTTCGAAAAACTTTATAAATAAAACTATTCCCAATTTTAATTTCAAGTACATATGAATTCTTTAAATTTGTTTAAACTTAGTAGTTGACGAAATATTGGCAAAATTCGATTTTTTGACTGAAGTAAACTACTACTTCCGGTCTGCCAATTTTGCTGAAAATCTAATCAGTTCTGAAGAGGGAGATTATACTACTAAATGCAAAATTTGGAATAGATAGCTATAGCGGTTTGACCGCTATCGTGGTCACACACAGACAGACAGACAGACAGAAATTTTTTAAAAACCACTTTTTTGGTATCAGGGGACTTCAAAGCGTGGACATCTGCAAAAATCTCGAGGTCGAAAATTTTCATCATCACAATACTTCCTTATACTACGTATAAGAAAGTAACAAATATCTTGTATACAGGGTGAGTCAAAACTCGGATCCTTAATTTTCTCATTAAACTTAAATGGAACACCCTTCATATTTTACGATCTTTCCATAGATATTTATAGGCTCTTAATTTTTTTTAACCATACCCTATTCCCAACTGTTACGGGTTTAGTAAATATTTCGAAATAAAAGTAAAAAATTGCGTTTTAGCGCCCAAACCGGGTTAAATTATTACATTGCTATATTTAAAGTTAATTTAAAAAAAAACAGTAGCATGTTGAAGCTGACCAATAACTGGTCAGAGCTGATGACGCGTTCTGTACGAATAAAGTACGAAAATTGTGAAAGGAAAAGTAGTCAACGTGAAATTGCGCTGCAACAAAATATTAGTCGAAGGTTCGTTCAACAAATACTAAAAAAGCACAAATATCATCTATACCACATTGTTACACCACGAGTTGTTGTACGACGATTTTGCGCATAGAATTGCGTTTTGCGAATGGGCTCAACAACACATGATCGGATAGATTTCGTTGAATGTCTCCTTTTTGGAGAAGGATCAACATTTCATAAAAATGGTAGCGTGATAAACACAACTTTCATTATTATTCTACCGGCAATTTCCAAATTACACAAAGTCATAGTCAAACTAGGTGATCCTTGAATGTTTGGGGTGCCATAGTTGGAAATATCGTTATTGGACTACATTTCTTTGGTAAACGAGTAAATGGTTTAGTTTATTTGGACTTTCTTCAGAATATTTTACCATCATATTTGGAAAAATGTATTTCTGAGCATACGTCAAAGAATGTGGTTTTTACACGATGGGGCTCCTGTACATAAAATTCCATTAATCCATAACCACCTCAATACAATCGATCGTTTGAGCAACGGCTGCAACACTGTACTGACGTTTCTTTTGTCAATAACGCACAGCGTGTAACTTGTTAGTTAATAAAATTTTAAAAAATCAATTTTCAATTTTAAATAGAAATATCTACTAAACCCTAACAGTTAGGAATAGAGAATGGTTAACAAAAATGAAAGAGCCGATAAATATCTATCAAAACGTCATAAAAAATAAAGGCTGTTCCATTTAAGTTTCATAAGAAAATTAGGGATCCGAGTTTTGACTCACCCTGTATACAAGATATTAGTTTTTTATTAAATCCACGAAACAGCGAAAATAGAAGACGTACACAAAGCAAGTAGCGGTGCGAAAAACATCGTATATTTTTTCCATACCAGAACTAACCCGCTTAAAACTCTTTAATTTTGACGTAAAAATGATCATATCTTTTTAAATACACGGAATAGAACAGGCAAACCCTATATGAGGAAGCTCGCAAAAGTAAGCAGCTTTTAAATACTCAAAAAAAAAGTATAGCATTCCATTTAAAAAAATATAAGTTAAGTCTACAAGTGAGTTATAAAACACCCTGTATATGTGCACCTAATTTTAAAATATGAAGCTTAAGAATAACTATACCTTTCCTTAATAAAATTTATTTCTAACGTTTATGTCAAATAAATCGGGCTTCCCATTCGCCAGAGTGTATGTATAATAATAATAACTCGGTGACAGCGCCATCTGTCGGATCATTTTGATCCATAAATTCAGAATTTGTTAATAACTTGATTACAGCGGCACCTATCATATCCTAGGATAACTATGACCTATCGTCTCGACAAAACAAATATTTAGTGTAAATATGATCTGAATCGGTCAAGTCCTTCAGAAGTTACACGATCACTAACAGACGCACCAACGATTATATGCAGGATATATCACGACGAGATTTCGTTAGAACAATATAAAAAACTAATAAGAGTTGAGTTTTGAAATTTCGCAAATATTAGTTTCGCCTTAAGCTCTTCCGATTTAAAATAGTTTTGCATTTTTGCTTCTTCCGGTTATACCGGAAATGGATATCAACTTCCTTATTTTAAATGAAATACCCTATTTTTTATGATTGATTCGTATTTCCAACTTAATTTTAAGGATAATTTGTCTGACAAACTTTGCCTCTAAAGTTAGCAATTTTTGAAGTATTTCAATTTTTATAAAACAATTGACAGCTGCAGACTATTACTCATAACAACATTCCCAATAATTGAATGCATGCACATATTTAAAATTTTAGGTAATCATTTTGGAAAGTATACATCAATATCTTGTTATTTTTAAATAGCAACCTACATTTTTTTCAACTTTGGATTGCACGTTCAAAATTAGGGGCAGTATGTATTTACTTTCCTATAACTTAAAACGTCTTAGTTTCAGAGTTATTTTGGAAAATGTATTACCACTGAATCACAAGCACATCACATTAATGATAATTACAAGTTTTGGTCTAACTTTATATAGGCGCATTGGATTGTCCATTATAGGAACATATGGTATTCCATGAGATTCTAACTAGTTTAGGGTTATTCTAGCGTGAACCCCTAAACTGGTTAGAAGCTGAAGAAATACCATATCTTCCTAGAATGGATAATCCCCCAAATGTCCAGCAGGCAAGGCCAATTGAAGCTTTTTGGGCCTTATTGGCTAAAAAGTTATCTGACAATGGTTGGGAAACTCAAAATGAGTAACAATTACGACAAAGGATAGTCAAAAAACTGTGAGAATTTGATTTAGAAGCCGCTAAAATATTAATGCGAGATGTAAGAAAAAACTTCGTATAATTGAAGATAGAGGACCCCTAGCGGCAATATAATATTTAAGTGTTAAGAGTCCTATATAGTAGATCTGTCAACAATGGAAATATAGCAGATTTTAGATGCAATATATTTTTGTTGATTTTAAATTTGGAGAAAACCTTTCAACGTCAACTTATGAAGAATTTAGTAATCTACCCCGCTGAAGAATCAAATTTAGAAAAAAATTATCGGATTAAAGAAAATTAATTAATGTCAAAATATTAAAAACAAATTTTCTCAAAAATCCTTCGGAGGAGATTTGTTTGCTTGGGTTCACGTTATAAATTGAATAAAAAGCTACCCCGCTCTGCACTTATTTTTCGTTCAACTATTCTTTACTTTGTTTTAAATGAATATAAAATAAATTAAAATTAGGCAACCCACATTACAATGAATTGTTTTTCTAGTAAAAATCTTTCCCGCGGTTACAAATGTGTAAATATTTGGTCATAAATGAATTTTTTATTCGCTTAGATATAGAGTTATTGTTTCAAATATTTATTATATATTCCCTATGTGTAATAAGTACTCGGACATCCTTGGCTTATTAAATTATGTGCTATGCAACCAATATTACATTTCCGATCCACTATATAGGACCCTTAAGGCCTAAGGTTCATTAATTAGTGTTATTATCCTTAATTGAAGTTTTTTTTGAGTTTAAATATAAAAATTAATAACTTTCCCAAAACTTATGTATGTAGGTAACAGGTATATGAAACGAAAGTTCCAAACCAGTATACTACGAATATATACTTACGCATCAAGCACACCACAATTTTTTAATTAATTCTTTAGTTTAAAGTTTAATGCATAGTATCTACATAAACAAAGAGTAAGTATCAACCCAATGTATTCTTCACTATTTTTGATTGTTTAAAGTTTTTGCTCTACTTCAATACTGATACCTGCTGTTATCCTTTTTTTCAAGCAAATATAATTCAATTTGAAATAATAAAGCACATGTTTTTCACAAATAACGTTTATTTTATCAAAATTGTTACACGTTATATAATTGATCTAGTTTTTAATAAGTACTGGTATAAACAATTCTTTACATTCAAGATATTTATAAAATTACAAATGACAACGTTCATTGCTTAAGAGATAATATTACGAGTAAGTAGGTATGATTACAAGATGAAGATGAGTTAAATTTCCCGCCAGAATATATGATATTTCAAATTGTATATTATTACATGAACATTTCTTATATGGGATATGGTTGTTTCTGACTACTATAATGTTAAATGTTTAATATATAAAACAAAAGTCCTTCATAAGTTTGTTAAGATATAGATTATATAGGTAGCACCACGTACCTAGTATGTGTAAATACGATTACTATGCGTTACCATATTTTCTGAAATCAAATTACAATATAAAACTACTCCAAAATATTGCTATGAGATTGCATTCACCCTTATACTACTTGTTTAACCAAAGACTCGGTGGTTTCGTGGTTAAGAGGACTGGGCATTGACGTGAACATTTCCAAGTGTCAGTAGTTTCGAATATTCCTAGGAATCGATTAAATAAGAATCTGTTTACTCATAGTTCGATACTTTTCTCACTGCTCTTGGGTAGCGAAGTTAGATTTCCATTATTAATAGAATTACTGCTTGTCCAAGGATTGTCTTTTCAACAATCGTCGCAAAAAAAAGAGGCGTGGTTTATGGTGACTTACTACCTACGTCATTCCTCACCAAAAATAATATAGGTACACAAAAATTTCTTACTGAATTTAACATGACGCATTAAATTATGAGGATGTTTTACTTTTCGTATTTTTTTTTCCGTGAAATCCAGTAATACCAACATAACGAAATTTAATTTTGTTTCTTTGTGAATGTTTGATTTAATATATTTCTTGTATAGTTTCATTAAACACAGAAAAGTTTTGCAACTGTGGCAGAACTTGTGACACGGGAATAGCAGTAATCAAATTGATAACTTTCATGACAAATGTGAAACAAAATATCACTAAATTCATCAATTTACTCAGGAATTAATTAAATAAACTAGGCAAACACGACTAAAGAATATCGAAAAAAAAATATATACGAATAGTAAGCTTAGGTGTTCCAGAATCCAGAAACGATGGTTTTATTTTGCTTTTGTTCAAAACAGTCAAATGCTTGTCTTAGAAACCCATATTTTGAGATTACGTTGTATACATTTTTCCATTTATGTATATTTATTTCAGTTTGAAATATGACAAATGATTATAAAAACGATATATGTACATTACATGTATTTATTTATTATTTAAAATTATTATAACCTTCACCACCAATGACGTAATTGCATTGTTGATTCTAGGAAACGTAAGCTTTCTATTTATTTTTTACGTTCCATTCGATATATCTTGATCATCTTTTAATAGGATTTACTCATGGATCTTTGATAAATTTGAAGATTGTAAGTATCACACTTATACATGAAAATTGACATGTCTTATCTTAAATTCGTCTTACATTTATCAATTTTAAGTTCAGTTTCCAAACCTTAGTCAAAATTGACGACAAGTCGGCTATTACATCTACAATGTGATCAATCTTAAGTGAAGGTTGCGTGGCCTACATTTTTAAGTTGGCAACGATGACTAGTTGGCAATATTGAGAAACACTTGTGTGTAGGTTATGTGTATAGGCGTACAATGTACACATATGGATTCAACAGATCAAACATTTCACCTGTACGTATCTGTCTAACAAGAAAATACCCTAATCTAGGGATTTTTAAGATACCACCACACTTCACTTGAGATTCATCTCATTGTACAACTTTCGAGTTCAGTTTTAAGTTCATTAAATTGACAGACGTAAAACAAGGTTTACACTATTGTCAAGTCGATATGATCAATTTCTTAAACAAGAACTTGTAATCTTAAACTTGTTTTACATCTGTCAAATTATATAATTAAAAATTTAACTTAAGTTTGACAGATACAAAATGAGCTTTAGAAGATATTTTACTTGGTTCTCCAACTTGATCAAGTTTTAGTAATTTACTCTATACCTTATTCCAAAATGAGAGAGACGAAATTCTGAACTGACCCCCAGTCCAAATTACAAGCTGTAAATGGTGAAATCAATTTTAGACGGTAAAATTAAATTTAAATATTTGTCCGAAATATGAACTCTGTCCCAAATTTAATTGTATATAGATTCTTCAGAGTAAAATCCACAGTTAAGGCAACAGAATGGTAAATATAGTAATCACAACACAGAAAGTAAATAAATTTGTCTAGAAAACAAACAATGTCAAACGATGTCAAAATATTTGACAATTGATAGCAAAAAGCAAATGTAGTATGGTGTTATTTCGCCTTGCTGTCAACCAATAAGAAATAACTCTCACTTGGGTCTGTTCAGAATTCCGTCTCTTTTTGGAATAAGGTATAGTAAAAGTTGTGTTGTGAGTGTGCTTACAGAGTACGATGTAAACAAAATTTTCATTTTACAACCCTCGTCTTGGTGAGAAAATTTAAGTTCATATATCTTTTTGTGTACACTGTTATCAATTTTCACAAAATGTCACCTTTTTTAGGTCTTTTGCCACTAATACTTTCGAAATACTTGTAATACTAATTCGCCAAATAACTTGGTAAAAAACTTGATAAACCTAAAACAATAAAGGTCAACTAAGCAAAAGTGCAAAACCGTCACAGGCCAAGTTAAAGTGGAGATATATTCAGTATAAAAAACATTTTATGATAGCTGTAGTGAGTGACACATCAACAGAGTAAATTGAATATCAGAATTATGACAACCCATATGGTGCTACCTACTTTATACGGAATAAGGATTAGTAAAAGTTCACTCATAAGTACCCAAATGAAATTATATCGAATGTAATTACTGCAAATTAATTTTATAGGACGTAATGGGTGTCTGTAATTGAATTACGCATTGCGATTTAGAGATATTCATGTTATTAAGTCGGCAACTTGGAAAAATCTTCCTTCATTTCTTCTACAGCCAGTACCGTGCCTAAATATTTAATTTACAATACCAACATCATTTTATAATCATATGATCATGCTTGCATGTGATGAGTGACGATTTTAATTCCGTTAAAAAAATGTGCAACTTCCGTTTACAAAACTATTCAGAAAAAAATCTAAAAATCGCTCTAAAATATCCCTATAATTATAAAAGGTATGAAAAAATATTTCGCTAATGATTGTAATATATCAGAGTGCTTGTATTTGTTGGTACCAAGTTAATATCAATATATGTATAGTCAATATGGTTCTGTAGTTTGTCAATTTGTATTGATATTAGGTTTGTCCCATCATAAAAAACAAATGAGTCAGAATTTAAAAAATTATGTGTAGCCACCACACGACTTTCTTATACGTATGAGCGTTTAAAGTTATACAATTTTAAGATTTCTTGTGCTTCTATTCTCTTACTAATAATATACTTTGCAGGATATTCGAAAAAAAAGTGCTGCTCGCTAAGAGTAAAAGTGTTACTACCGATCCGAATTTTAAAAATTTTTTTGTAGTCATATCACATAACATACACTTTTACGCATTCATATGGGTGCGGAAAATTCTATTTCCCGCACTCGTCTTTGAAGTAAAAATTAAATGTCAATTCAAATAATAAGTACTGCCAACTCAAAATTTTTGAATTAACATGAACAAATTTGTTGTGTGTCATAAATGATAACGTATTTAACAGTAGGTATTATTTAAGTATTCGTACAAAAAATATTGTACAAACTTCGTGCGTGAAGCATTTCACGAATTCGTGTCAAAAAATGGCCACTCATTCGCGAAATATGTTTTCCCGCACTTGGTTCGTAAATAACTATTTTATACAAAAGGTATTGAAAAGTGAGTTCTAAATACTTTCATACTCGTAACGTACCTGTCTGAAAAACATGACTTGCGAAATATTGGCAAAAAACTGATTTTCGATAAAAGACAAAAAAAAAGGTATTTCGAAAAACTTTCATGATAAATTTTTTCTCAAATTTAACTTTGAGCACATATGAATTCTTTCTTGTACTGGGTATAAGAACGTAAAATGTGTCCAGTTCGCGCATATCGACTACGTATCAAATTGAACGCCATTCTCAATATATGTTTACTCTTCTGAATATTTTTTTTCCTTTTTAACCTGCTTGATATAAAACGCCTCATCAAAACCTGCACGTAAGCATATCTTATGGTAATCAGAAACTAGTTTGTGATTTCTCTCCATCAATTCAATTGCTCTTGAGTAGTTTGTGTTAGAACAACCTTTTATATAAGTTTTAATGTTCTTTATTACTTAATTATATATATGATGAGATAACATCATGTATCTGATAGCTTATTTGGATGCTTGTATATTCATACTAATACTTTGATGTATCTGCAAATTTATCCTCTTGCACCATTCATATTTCGCGTCTGCAAAATTGCCGAGGATCTGTCAATAGATAAAGCTAAAGCACCACTAACATGTGCAAATCTCTTTACTACAGGTATAGAATATAAGTATTGAAAATACTGGCCGTTATTGGTTAAAAATCGACACAATTTTACAAACTGACATTGAAGAAAACAGAAGATTTCGTTTGTTTTTTAAACACCTAATAGGAATTCTATCTGATATGATCTGTCCATAGATAGCGCTAAAATTCATGTCACAAAAATTACCACTAACTTTGATTTACTCCATAAATATTAAAAATATAAATGTTAAAAATACTGGCTGTTATTGGTTAAATAAAACAATAAATATCTATTTACGCCTATAATTTGAAGAAAAGTGAAATTTCTTTGTTTAATTTCGAAAGCGATCGGAAATTTATCTTATTTTAGAGGACTCTGATCCGATCTGTCAATAGATGGCACTAAAATTCATTTCAAAAGAATTACCCTAACATAACCTTTTCTGATTACTACAGAAATATAAAAATATAATCTAAAACAATAGACACCATTTTTAACACATTTACTTTAAAGCAAATAGATATTTTTTTTTTTTTAATAATACACGTATATGCTCTATATTCTCTATTTTAGGATTCTAATCTAATCTATCAATAGATGGCGCTTTAATTTATGTCACCAAAATAAATTACTACTAACATGACCATCTCTGATTACTACAAGAATATTAAGAATAAAATATAAATGTTGAGAATACTTGCTGTTATTAAAGACAACTGACACCATTTTACCACCTTCACTTTAAGATTATACATTCTTTTGTTATTTCATAGTATCTAAATTGGCCGGAGTGTTGCCTTTTTCTAAGGAATCTGAATCAACACACGAATTTGTACAAATTTTTAAATTTAAACAAATTTTTGTATTTAACTATAAGACAGTTATCCCCAGTAACTAACTTAATTTAAGTCACTATGTATATTAATTATAATTTAAGTATAAGGAATGCTTGCTGTCTAATTATAACATATCGATATTATATATTACACATGAAGATAATTTTAAAAAATCATTCATTTGGATACTCTGAGTTAATACTGCACATTAATTGATTTCAAAAGAATTTAATTAAAAATTAAACAATTAATTAAGAAAATTACAGATGGGACATTGGAATCTTGACAAAATGTGAAATTTATGAATTCCAAATATCTCTTTGAAACATATTATATTCTGGAATGTTCACTTTAAAATACACCACCACGAGTTCAGAATTCACCAGGAATACTATATATACAATTCAATAATCTTAATTCTTTGACTTCCAGATTCAACAACAAAAATATGGCGCCTAGTCGTGGGGCACGATATATTTGTTAATATAAAATTTATGAATTTTTAACGTCTCTTTGAAAGAACATTTATTTGTTACAGTTTGGAAAAATCATTTAAAAATACACGACACTAGTTCAAAATTAAGTTAATTTTCAATGTTCTGTTAATAATAAAATAAATTAGATTTTCATAAATTCCACAAATTCAAAAAAATTTTCTGTACAAAAATATGGCACCCAGCGCGTGGGGCACAATATATTTGTCATATACAATTTCATACAATATATAAATATACATTAGCATAAAAATTATGATAAGTAATTCAATTCCAGAACAGTTATGTATGTTATATAAAAGTATTAAATTGTACTAGCTCATGATAACTTATAATTCGGTCATGGAAATACAAGAGAGTCATTGGTCAACGTTTTCAGAATTTCACCGTTGAAATTAATGAAATACATGAGATGTTTTACAGTAATTACTATAACTATATGTATGAATAATATATTTATAGAGTCTGTACATTTGTATTTGAGTATATATTACATAAAAATATACATAGTATAACAAACTGGTAAGTTTCACTAAATTATTTAAATAAAATCTTTACAAAAATAATACAATCGGTTCGCATATAAATTACGATTTAAAATATTCTTTGTTTTAATAATAACAATAATAAAAAAAAGAACACTAAATATTAATTAATACAAAATTACACACATTAAAGCGATAAGTAATCACCATTATTTCACCTAGAACGGAATAAAGGTAAAAACAAATTTATCTAAAATAAATTATTTATTTATGTATATCTTTACATTCACATTAAAAAAAAAATGGTGATGTTAAGAGTATCAGCGTTTATTATTATCACAGATGTTATTTGTTGCGGTTTTGTCAGGTCTACGCAATGCGAATTACTTAAAAACGAATCAATACAATATGTATTATTATTATTACTACATCGATTTTAAAAAAAAAGGAATTGGTTTAAAAACAAACAAAAACATATCCACCTAGAAACGCAGGTAGTGTAAATGAATTTCACGAAGAGGTAAGGAAATATTTGTACACTCGAAAATTGATTTTTGTTTAAGTAGAAGTAACTGAAATGTTACAGTTTTGTCTTGCTTTTTGACTTTCCTGTGCTTTCGTTATCTTCGTATCTTTTTGGTCGCAATATAAAGTTCAGATTATAAGCGGTGTTGACAGCGTAATATACATTGGCATTCTGTGGAAGCACCATTTCTGCAATAAAAAGAAAAACGCATCAATTGTATATTGTTCTAGTATCCCATTTTTGTGGGAAGCTAAATCATATTTGGCATTAATAAATCATAATATAATTATTTATATTATAATATTTCGAAAACTCCCTCTCCTTTAAGTTAAAAGGTGGGCGTACAAAATTTCTTAACGATAATACTCCTACCGGCTACACCGCATCAAACAATATGAAATTTAACCGTATTTGTAAAGGAAATTTATTAGAAACTAAATACGAGGGATAAGCAGTATTTATTGAGAACAAGAAACTCTAGTAGATTGCGAAAAACAATCACAGTGTTTATTTAGAGCAAACTCTTTATATGTCATTTGACGTTTCGTTGTTGAAGTTACGTTCATTATAACTCAGGTACTTGTTTTTTAAGAGTAAGAGGAAATGGAATTAACCACAGAGCACTTTCGAATCATATTTTACTATTATTTTAAAACAGGTTAAGCGCTTATGAGTGCAAAGAGACTTTAGATTCAGTTTCTAGTGAACTTGGCTACAATTACCAACGATATAAATAATCTGAACAGGAAAGGAATTCTGAGCACAAAATAATTGAAGAGAATAATGAAGCATTTATGCGGTAATAAAGTATCAACTCAAGATTGATTGGCTCTGTTATTACTCATACACTATCACCGTCATTTAAGAAAAATCAACTAAACGACATGCACTTTTTGAAAACATTCAAAAAAATGCAAAAACATTAGTGGTAGAGCAGCAATATTGAAGTCTTCAAGTGATACCAGCAGGGCTTGCCGTATTGAAGCAGTGCGTTCTTTGTTAGATAATTTTGAAACCACTTTGACGACTTCGCAAGAATTTTTTTTTTTTTTACGATCGGGCAAGAAAAGTTGCCCTCGTTAGCTCTTTTTGTTATCGAAAGGAGTGTTGATATAAAATATTTCCGAAGTATTTGACGACTTCATTTTGTATAAAAAGAACTTGTGATGATGACAATGAGTAAAAGTTGAATAATAAAGCTACGTTTTTTGTATGATGATTCATTTTTATTCACATGATAAAAGAGCAGCCAGAACACTCAATCAAAAATAGACATACTCTTGAGCTGTGTGTACAGTTGCGTGCAGAAAAAAGTAGGACAAGCTATTTTTTCTATGTAAATCTGGTTCACTCATACATGTCGTTCAAAACCTAAATTCAAATTATTGCCGAGCTGCAAAAAGGGCAAACAATTAAAGAAGTAGCATTTATTTTCGGAGTTAATAAAACCACCGTACAAAATGTCAAAAATTGTTGGGAACACGAACAAACAATTATATAGGAAACAAGGAAGCGGTAGGAGAAGGGTTTCTTTAGAAGATCATAATGCCGCTCTAGTGGCTTTCTTAAGAGAGCATCCGTCTTCTTGTGCATTAAATACTGTTGTAGCAACACATTTTCCGGGTTCTTGGTCAACAGCCGGCAGAAGAATTCAAATGTCACACATAAGAAATTGTATTACAGTAAAAAATGTGTTTTATTGGAACGCCATAAAGAAGGACGAATAATCTTTGCACTAAATTATTTGCATACAGAAATACTTAATTCTGAAATAATGTAATTTTTACTGACGAAAAGATGTTTCAATCGACTCAGCAGATTCAATGCTTTGGCATATCTAAATATTTGGAGAATATAATAACTAGAGGGCGGACACGAATGGTTGATGACTCATCGCCCATGGGCGCACTATTGAAATGTTGCATTTTTAAAGCGATTTTAATTTTATTTATATAATTGGATAACAAGTGGCTGGTGATCTATAAAATACAAAATACCTTATTATTCGTTCATTTTCTCTTCTGTAAGACTTATTCTCTTTGAATTAAGTACATCCTTGTAGATAGAAAACGTCCTTTCTACATCGAAACTGGTTATAGGTGCGTACTGGAAATATTCTTTTATTTCAGCGTATTTAGCATACACAATTGCCGCAATGTTATTAAATCTGGATTTCTATTAAAAACTGCGTCTAACTTTTGCCGAAGGCCACATCCGAAGTCACTTGGAATACTTTTGAAATTATTAATAGCCACATCTAATGTGGTTAATCCATCTTTTAATTGAGGTTTCTATTTTCAAAATATGTGCAAATTTCCAAAGGCAAATTTCCAAAGTGTTCCTGAACTGATTTTTTTAAATTTGGGATTTGTGTTAGTTCCTTGCACTCAGAAATACTTCGAGCATCGTCATTTAAACATGTAACGAAATTTTGTAAACTATCGAAATTCTCTGCATAAAAACTATTTCTGTGTATGTTTTAGCAAAGCTAAGTGACGAACGTGCGATATTTTGGCATTTTGTAACGATATTTTACAGACTTTGTAATAAATTCCGGAAAAGTAACATAAACAACGTTCTAGATCTAAATAAATGATAACTAAAAATTTACGCGTATGTTATTGAAACTAAATAACAGTAAGTATATACATATTTACATGATTTCTCTTGCGAAATATAAGGTAAATATAATAAATTTTAAAAACCCCTCACGCTCCTATCTACGCCGATGTAGAAAGGATTTTACTCATAAATTCCTTATTTTATGGGCATTTTTTGTTGTCGTTTTCAAGCAAACAACAGATGTTGCAGTTCACCTAATGAATTAGTGCTATTCAGTAAGTGGGTGTTGTTTACATTATTTCTTTGCTCCGTTGTAACTTCGTCGTAGTATAAACCGGTCATGTCCGCCCCCTAATAATAATATTATTTCGTGAATATTTCCAAAATAGTAATTTTATTCTCCAACAAGATAATTGTTCAGTACACACAGCAGGAATAGTAACTCAGTGGTTACAAACTACCAACCAATGAAACTTTGTTTTGGCCTTTCAAAAGCCCGGATGTAAGCATAATGGAGAACATCTGGGGTATTATTGTAAAAAAAAAATTGAAAACGTCATTTTAGACCAAATAACAGAAAAGAGCTGTCGAATGTAATAACTAAAGCAAGGCAAGAAATAGCAGGAAACAAAACTTGTATGCTGCTATTCCCTTGCGATTGAACAATATATTAGATGCAGATGGTGCCATGGCAAAATATTAGTTTATATTCGAGGCGTGTTTTTTTAAATAAGTACCGTTTTGAAATTTCGCCACTGCAGCGCTGCGGTCGGTGTCCCTTGCATGTGCACAGTATACCTACATCTGTTGGCAAGCCACAGACGCCATTACGGCAACAATCGATCGTTTGTATATTTGCTGTTGCGTATTTAAAATGACTCCGCCGATTGAGAATCCCGCCAACTGTGAAAAACGGGCCATAATTCGTTTTCTTAGTGCTAAAGGCGTTAAAGCAGTTGAAATTCACCGTCAGACATGTGAAGTGTACGGACAATACATTATGAGTGATGGAATGGTACGCAAATGGGTAGAGCTTTCAAAGACGGCCGCAAGAATGTTTATGACGAGAAACGGAGTGAGCGACCCTCAGTGATCACTGACGATTTGGTACAGAAAGTCGACGAATGAGTGAAAGAGAACAGACGCTTCTTCGTTATCAGAAGAGTTCCCTCTAGTTTCAAGAAGTGCTGTCTACGAAATTGCCACCGAACGCTTAAATTTTCGAAAATTATCCTCACGATGGGTACCAAAAATTTTGACTGAGGCGCACGAAACCAAACGTTTAGGTAGCGCCTTGACTTTTCTTGAGCGTTATGATGCTTAAGGTGACGATAATTTAAGCCAAATTGTCACAGGCGATGAAACATGGGTGGCCTACGTTACAGCAGAAACAAAACAACAATCAATGGATTAGCGGCATCCAACATCGCCCAAGAGAATTAAATTTAAGCAGGCAATTTCAGCCCGGAAAATCATGTGTACCGTATTTTGGGACGGAAACGGGGTGTTGGTTGTTGATTTTTTGGCTCGTGGTGACACAATAAATTCCGAAAGATATTGTGAGACCTTAAAAAACTGCGCCGTGCAATACAGAACAAAAGGCGCGGCATGCTGAGTAGACAGATCGTTTTGCTCCATGACAATGCCCGTCCACATGCGGCCAATCGAACTCAAGATGTCATTGCATCATCTGGCTGGGAATAATTTGAGCATCCTCCATACAGCCCGACCTAGCGCCCAGTGACTACCACGTGTTTCTGCACCTGAAGAAACATCTCGGAGGTAAGCGCCACGATGACGACGATAGCCTGAAAACGGCCATGTTGTAGTGGCTGTCAAATCAGGCGGCAAACTTCTATGACGACGGGATACAAAAGCTTGTTGTTCGATATGATAAGTGCCTTAATGTTGGTGGCAATTATGTGGAAAATAGATTAAAGTGTGGTCTTTCATGTAAAAATAAAATAGTTACAAAAACTTTACCTGTTTTTTTTTTAATATCGAAACGGTACTTACTTAAAAAAAACACGCTTCGTATATTATACGGTGTATTTGTAAATTAATTATTATGTTGTGATTGCTAATTTTCTTAAAGTTAATTCACTTTATTGAAATTTATCTGTACTTCAATACATAAATAGAGTTTTACTCATATACTGACATATTATGCTATAATTCGGGTTTTATTTGAGTGTACGATTTCTTTTTATAAGATGTGTCAATTACGGTATAATTTCACAGGACTAAACAGTTGTCCTACTTTTTTCTGCACACAACTGTAAATGATATCTACTTTACAAATGGTCTATTAATTAACGTAATTAACAACGAATATTTTAGGGTAAATAGAGAACGTTAGCAATTATTTTGTGGTGAAAATATTCTGAAAAAGATTCAAAAACAATTTAATGCTAGTTTATTAAAATTTCCGTGCGCCTATGCTGAACGCCCCTCGTGTATGTCACATAATGTTAGTTAATTTACTTTAAATGTCATATAAAAAATCCTCTTTATTCTTTACAATATTATTGATTTACACTAGAGGACTAGTTTCGACTATTGTCATCCTCACCCTAGAATCTAATTAAATTACATATTATTACCACAAAGCCATCATTAAAATGTAAGCATAAAATGAAACAAGACAATATATATAATGTTTGTATGCAGAATACTCACAGTCAATATTAAGTTTCAAAGTATATCATGTCATAACACACAGTATGTAACCAGAAACACATATTTTCCACAATAATTCAAAGGCAAGTACATGTTAAAATATGATGAATATATATTAACTAAAAATAAAAGTCATTAAGTAAAATGTCAACAACACATGAACGTAGATATGGAGATATCATAAGGTTTGTTTTTGTTTCGCTAAGAACGATTCCAGAACAGTTCACGTCATGCGCAGAAATATGTTAAGTGTTCGGGTTTCCGGAACTGTTCTGGAACTAAAAATTTCGTGTTTTGGTTTCTGATTGTCAGTTCTGGAACCGTTCTAGAACTGTAGAACTAATTCGGGATAAAGGCATCGAATCGTTCGGAACCGTTCCGAACGGTGTACTATGACGCATACAGTTCTGCGCAGTAACAGAACTGTGTTAGAACCGTTCGTAATATTAAACCCGAACAAACCTATAGTTCAGAAAGTAATATGAAATAATTCCCTAAATGAACTATAAAACACAATAACATTAAAATAACTATGAGCTAGACAATCGCACAAATCAATGCATAAGTTATCGGTAGATAGGCAGCCAAAGTAGCAAGACGTTGAATACAGTAAAATCATAGAGTTTCTAAAAAGGAAAACAAAGGTTTATCATGTATGTATATTTGGTCATTCAATAAGTTATATTGATGTTTATGTCTTTCAATTTCTAATGTTTCTAGTAGGTTGAGTTTTAAACTTTTTGATTGTCTATGCATAATTGTAATATTATCATAGTCTATGTTATGTCCAGTTTCAATTCGGTGTTTATAAACATTGGATGAAATTTGATTTTTATGCTCATATAATCTATTACTTAACTGTCGTCCAGTTTGTCCTATGTAAATTGAATTGCATTGGGAACATTTCAAGGAATACACACCACTCTCTTCAAGTATGTTTTGTTTTGGTTTATTATTATTTAAAATGTTGTATAGTTGGGTATTTGTATTGAAAGAGAGATGAATGTCCGATTTATTAACTATTGGTTTAATTTTAGTGGAAACAATGTTATAAGGTAATGATCTATATTGTGTTGTATGTGATGAAGTTTTGTTATGGTAAAGGGGATCTTGTTTAATAAGGATGTGTTTTATAAGTTTATCAATTGTGTGAAATGGGAATTCAAAAGTTTTAGCTAATGTAAATCAATAATATTGTAAAGAATAAAGAGGATTTTTTATATGACATTTAAATTTTGGCTTTACAAATGGACTTTTATTATTTAATTTACTTTGACAAACTAAATTCGCAGCTTAAAATTTGTGACACCTCTCCTATTATTAAAAATAAGAAATTAAGAAATCTTCGCCGCCTATTATTTCTTTGTCTAATTAATAATTCTTGTAAAAAAAAGGTACTTCCTGCGTACTCACCTTTATCGGGTAATACTTGAGCAAGGGTGTATTCATCGGGATTCCCCTCCAAACCCAACTTGTACATGGCGTTCCGAATCACTTGCGGCGTCCTCTCGTTATTGCTTAACATAATACTTTTGTATAATACTATGCCGTCCGTTTCAACGCAGTCGGTCTCGTACGTCACCTTGATGATGTAAAAATCGGGACTGCTTTTCTGCGAGTGATTCGGACTGAGCGTACCGGAATTATTCGAAGGAACTTGCAACTTATTATTGGCACTGCCCGAGTGCGAACTGGTCAGCGAGACGTCCAGAGAGGGCAGTGACGAACTACTGCTCGAATTCGACATTTGCGACGGACTTAACTTTCTATCTATACTATTGTGAGGTGAACTAGGCATGCTGTCAATATCACAGTAAAATTGAGAACTGTTGCTGCTGGAATTCGACGCGATCGAGTCGTTCTTCTGATGACCGGGGACTTTCTTCTTGTTTTTTATCGTGTTCGTGGAAGACGGTTCAATCTGACAGCTCAATTTGTACGCTTCCCGATCGTCCAACACCAGCAGAGAATCGAACCACAGATCGAATAATGGATCGTCGGTTAGTTGGTAGGCATTAGCGGCACCTTGCAGCAGTTTTATCTGCGCTAATACTTCGAATTCTTTCCGTCGCTTGTCGAAATTTATCAAACCGTCCGCTAAAAAATCTGGAATCGCCGTATCTATCATCGTTAAGTCGGTAAGGAAGGTGCCTAAATAAGGTATAGTACCGAAGGAAATATTGGCAGTGCGATTATTTTGTCTTTGAAACACTTTTTGTAATTGTTTATCGTTTTCGCCGACGGTGTCGGCAAATTTTGCCGTGCCCTCTCTCATCAGCAGTTCCCTTTGCGTCCACTGGTTGTTGTCCTCGCTGAATATCCTCGCCAATTCGTCAAACAATTCGATTTTTTCTTTGGGAACCGCCTGCCAAGTCTTTTGCAATCTGTAGATTGGATTGCTCTGTAGGCCGCTGATGATAGCCTTCAAACTGGAAAAATTCTTCAGTACCCGAAGTTCCTGGGCGATGTCGATCCAACAGATGATTATTTGGGCTCTGTCGATCGGTTTCAGGTCGGCCTCGACTAGAATTGACGAAATTACTCTAAAGCTGACGGCGTTGAATTGGTTCACGGTCGCCAGAACGGTTGCGGCCTCGTGAGATCGACTCTTGTCGCGTCTGGACCAAACTGCACCGAGGCATTGATGGGGAACTAGTTTTTTAAATAATTCCTGAAACAGAATGTTACAATTAGAATTAATAGAATACGCAATTGCAAGATGAACGTCTGGAGGAATGTAATGCTTAGACAAACGGACGTTCATACAAAAATGCACGATAACTAAGAGGTAGATAGTCGAAGTAAAGCAATATTGTTGTTTCTTAAAGATATTTTGACACTGTTACTAAAAGAATGCGTCGCGAAATATTACAAAATTTGTCGGCAACTCATATCACATAAGACTTCGCATGTAATTGTGTCTCAATTCGCTTAAAATTTGACTCCCATATGATCTCAAAAATCATGGTTATACTATAATTTGTATTTTGTTCAGTTCTGGTGTGTATCAAGACAAAAACTTGTAATTTTGGGTGGTTCTTTAGGATATAGTTCAATAATGATCAGTGTCGATCATACCTCCCCATCATGTCACTCCCTACCACCAGCACAAGATTTTAAATGACACCCCGTATTTTTTGCTGATTTTGAAAAAACACAATTTTCTTGATATTCCTATATGAAAAAACCAGTTACTTATATCATGAAATTTAAGAGATATTTAAAGTTAAAAGTTTCAGATATAAGAAATTATTAACTCCGAAAACTCATAAGTTAGTTATGAAAATACAATACATTAATATTAATACTTGTAAAATTGTTCATAAAGTTGCGGCTTTTTTGCTGAAGTGGTTTACACTCTAGAAGAGAGAACTGAAATTTTGATTTTATATGGGATTGCAAACAAAAATGTTTCCCAAACGGCGACGTTATTTAATGAAAACCATCCAAACAGAAACGTATCTGTTGTATATGTAAGAACACTAATAAAAAAAAAATGCAAACTGGTGTCATAATTCCTCAACTTTCTATGAACATATCGCACATGGGCAGCAACACTGTCATAAGTCAGAAAATTTCATTATTTAGGTTTTTAGTGTATTAAATGGGCATTTTAACAAGTTTAAGTCCAGCAATACTGTATTAAAGATAGTTTGTCATTTAGCCTCTAGAGGACGATTTATTTACATTTTTGTAATCGATCTATTCAGCAACACCGTCATAAGTGACTTCCGACAGTGTTTCAGTAGAAATAAACAATTTTTTCAATGTGTCCAAAAACAATAATATTGTCATATTTACTAATGATGGTTGGATTTGATTTTGACACAAGCACGACTCTTATAGTAGTTTGCTCAAACTTTAGTGTTGTGCCCCTTTTTCGGTTTAAACTTTATATTATATATTAATTTGATCATAAATCTAGTTTTTGTTAATTTAAGTTGCAGTTTTTGTTTTAGAATGAGTAATAGTTGAAAATACGTGTTACAACTTACAGCAACGAAAGCTGTTCATTTAAAAACTGGTGATAGAGATATTATTCAGGAAACAATTCAACAAGTGACAATCATAACCTATAAAATAGAGATTAATAAATAATATTATTTATATTTCCTCAATTTTAGACTGAATTATCGTATAGCAATAAAAACAGTGATCAGAGTTATTATAGTTATTATAATCGCATTTTCACAGTGAGTCTCAATTTTCATTTTATCGTTTCAGCAACAGCCAGCAACACATCGTTAAAATGCACCTAGGCATTTTGTCAGCAACAAAGACACATCTATGCATAATTAGTGTTCTAATTAGATTTTCAGAGTTATTATAGTTATTATAATCGCATTTTCACAGTGAGTCTCAATTTTCATTTTATCGTTTCAGCAACAGCAACACATCGTTAAAATGCACCTAGGCATTTTGTCAGCAACAAAGACACATCTATGCATAATTAGTGTTCTAATTAGATTTTCTATAATATAAAATGGTAATAAATTAACAACAAGAAAATGGGTGTGCTTAAAACCACACAGCAGTAGTGTAAACTTCATCAAGGCGAGGTTAATAATACGAAATACAACTTTTTTTTTCGTTCTATATTACATTTAAATAATCGTCCGCGAAGTTACCAATTCGCGAACGCAACACAGTTCGCGAAATACAATTTCGCGTTAAAGTAAATACACATTTTGCCACACATGTTTAATCACACATTCTACGACTTATTTTGACAACTATCAAGTATTTGTAGTTTATTATATTCGTCTCATTTTCATGGTAACGCATGTAAAGCAAGTAAACCACTTTAATTTAGCACCTTTAGAACTAAATTAAATTAAATTGTGTCTCAATTTAAGTTAAATCGATTGAAAAATTTAACGGTTGCCCAAAAAGTTGTGTGTATATCTTTTGTCCGCGAAAAACTTTAACGTACTCGAGATTGTCTTGCCTCGGCCGCAAGCATTATTAAGATTTTCGGACGCATGTATATATATAAATAGACGATATAAATACTGGCTTTCGACTCCCGTCCTTGGTCTAATGGTTAAGTGCTGGCCTCTCACCCAGGCGGCTCCGGTTCACATCTGCTCTGGGACATGAATTTATTTATTCATTTAAATTTCAATTTAATTGAAATTAAATACCTCTATATGATATATTTATTTATCTTGTTCCCTTAGCCGACTTTACCCGAAGAGCGTTACATATCCGAGCGTTGCAGGTCAGTCTTGTTCACTGCCTACAATCAGCCCAACGCGCCTAAAGAAGTTTACACTTCAAAAATAAACACCTTATTTCTCAATTTATAAAAGAAATCGAATGCTAAATATTACGAAATAATTTTAAACGTCATTTACTCACAAAACACAATTTTCGCCTTATGACAGTGTTACTGCAGGGGTGCGATATGTATGTATAGGAAGTCAAGGCAAAAATATTGGTATGCATCTCTTCTAAAAGGTTTAATAGATGCCCTTTTATTATGAGCAATTCAAATATTTTAATATGTAACATAAGTAATACAATTACCTAATGCATGTAAAATTTACTGTGTTGTTTCTGTACATTGCTCCGATGTAGATGACAGTAATTCTAGAATACAAGTATACCACATTATCTAATTCACTATTAGTCTTGCATGTTGAGTTTGAATAATTTTGGTGTTGTTATTATATCACAAATTATTCTACATAACCTATGGAGGTGTTTTTCTTTCTATTCACGATATACCACCATAATGTCTTCAAAGAAACACAGTTGCAATGCAACTGAACTGCCTGCAGGTTTTACTTAACTAATTTCCAATATTTACTATGACATAACCACAATTCGTACAACTTTTAACAAATATATTTCTTCAGTAATGATCGTTTTTTGTTTGTCTACAATTTTCATATGATGCCACAATGATATTTCTTCATTTGTTAAGGGAACTTAAATTATTTTTCCACATTTACCAAGGTACAATTATTAATTATAAAGACGCTTGTCGATTATTAAACTATTTATACTTGTTTGACGATTTACAAACTCTAATTAAACATTTATAGCAATAAATCTATGTGATAAAACAAACAGACCTAAAATTGAACAATTATTTGTAACGCATGCGCAGTTTTGACAACGTGCCTCTTAAACGGCATAGCACAATTTTTTTTCTATTTCACAATGTTGGAGCGAAGTTTTCCTTGTCTACACGCGATATAGTAATATTATATATATGACCACAACAAACCACAAACCTTGCAAGTCTTGCCAGCCAACATTGAAGAAGAAATCGGCAATTTTAAACCAGATGTTTTGCGAAGAACAATTCAAAATACCACAAATGTACACCTTCAAATCAACTTTCCGTGAAAACAAAGTCCAATTTTTTTCATTTCTAACAAAATGGCAGCCAATTCATATTATGCATTACTTTTGCTCCACCATGTAAGTATAGATCTGCGAACGTATTTAAAATTAAACAGACTCATATCATTTTCTTACAAAACGTAATACAAGAGAAATATTTCTATGAAGAGCTTCGTTTCCAGGCTGGAACAGCGTGATGTCAGACGTAGATGCCATATGGAGATTTAATTTCGCACTATTGTATATAAATTCCTCCATTCATGTTCGTATTTTGAAATTATTAGAGCAAGAATAAATATGAATAAAGATGTAACAGTCTCTAATTAATTTATTTTTATATCAAATAAAACATATTTTTAATTATATTTTAAAAATTAAAGTTTCAAATAGTTAGGCAAACATGAAAGGTACACGAAGACAGAAAATATCTTAAATTAAAGTATTAGTGATTAAACATTCTTCTAACTAATAAATACTTAACATTCTTCTAGCAAATATCAAAAGAAAATCTCCATAAATTCGAAGTATTAGTCATAAGGGATCATAATTATTACAGGAATAAATACATAGCGTTCTTTTAACCTAATAAATACTTAATAATAAACACAGATATTAATTATAAAGGATTTTAAGAGGATAAATAAAAGAAATATGCCAAGAATGCTTGAACAACTTTAAATACTCGGCTGTAATTACTGAATGAAGTATCTCGAGACGCGCAGTAAATCAATAGGTTTGGGGTCCTTGAAACTGAACGGGGGGCAGAGGAAAAATAATGGTTTCCAACTATCCAAGTTTCTCATGATTTATTGCCAGCACTTTACATTTTGAGTATTTATAAAAGTTTAGGAAATGGTTGTAATATTCCTTACTCTGTCGACTGCTTCTGTATTTGGGAAAGTTTTAAGTTAGTTGAATAATTTACGAGATTTATTAGCAAATGTAATTGCGTAACAGTTTGAGACGAGCATTTTTAAAGTTTACAAATGCGATAAGACAAATATTTGGTATTCTTAGTTGACGACTAAACTCATTCTCTATTGCAAATATTTGAATTAAATTAACACATACTATTGTGCAGAACGTTTAGTTATTTGTTTCCAATACTAGAAACCAACACAATTAATTACCCATGTAAGATTTTTGAATTTCGCGAGATATTTGCATCATTCAGCCTATCATGTGGAAACATTTCTGTCACAGAAACGGAACTAAATGAACACGTTAAGACAAAATAACTTTGTTGTACAGTATACTCCAATATTACAATAAACTGATATATATATACAACTGACAGCTGACCGGTGAGATACCCCTCCCACAAGATGCGCAGTGGATCCTTATAATATTAGGATAAGCACGAGCAGTTTGGAAAAATTGTCAAGCGTTACACATATATGTATCTCTTTTTAGTATATTACAATTTCTTATCTGCATTTACTATTTTGTCGGGCTAATGCAAGCGATGATGAGCAAATGCTATCATTTCTTTTTTCCGAATACTTTCTCTATCACACACTGACCTCTAAGTCTGCGCAACTTATAGGTCGAGACTCCTCCCATCGGTCAGGACTGTACTGTACATGCATGTACACTTATTAAAGGAAATATAGCATATTTCCAAATATTAGTTAAAAATGTAATATTCACTAAACTGAGTTTTTCTGTGTATTTCGGTACATATTTGATACACTTTTTTCCCACCTTGGCACTATTACAATTTGCTAATTTAGTCTTTGATGCTACCTATACCAAATCTATTATATTTCTATGTACACATGTCAAAACAGACCAAAATTTACTTTTTGTACTCGCTTATCAAAACCTGTCATTTCACAATTCGATTTGCGTGCGTAAAAAGTCACTTTAAACACGAGTGCGTAAAAGTAAAGTTGGTACTTCCTAGAACTTGATTAATTTAGTGACATTTTAAAATCATAAATTCCTAACCTTAATAATATGCTACCCAGTTCCACAGACTAAACAATCCAGACCGGCAACTTAATCCTAGATTTTATCCAGAGTACTCATCCTTGTTTAGCAAACGTAAATTTGAATACTCTACCATCTCTGTCAAATTCAGTGAACTTGGAGATGAGATGGCGCTAGCGTCAATTGAAATGTTTGTTATGCTGTGGTTATATGTCATTCAAAACTACATTTCAAATTTGACACGTTTGACATATTTTTGCAATCCTTTCTCGTACATCGTATTAATTATATGTTGATACAAATAACCAGTCCAAGTGTTTAGTGTGCGGGTTTGGACAGGATGAAGTTAACAAAAAGCATTGGTTTAAGATAAGATTGGCATTTCCTTTGTTTAAGAAGCGCATTTTTGACATGCTCTTTGCCTTGCAGGTTTGATACCTTTTGATTTATGTATTAGTATTATTATTACCATGCTGAATTTGTTCCTTTTGGTACATATTAGTGTTTTTATTTGTCATATTACACAAAATTTGTATTATTATTATTGTCTTCTCATTATTGGTTGTGTAATTTAATTTTATTATGTTTTATTGTATAAGTATATGTATCAATAAAAACTATTATTATTATATCCCTATGCTTTCCTTGACAGTTTTCACTTACTAGATTATTATATTTCTCTTAATCTTATATAGAGTAGTAGTTTATTGTGTCTAATGGGTCACCGTAAGAGGGATGTTATAATACATGTAAGTAAAAGATTAATATTTATATTTCGTATCACATATTTAATATGTAACACCACAAAATTACACATAAGATGCTCAAACTATGGCTATAATTGTTACTGTAACTAATATTTATTACCATAGTTTTAGTAACTTTTGTGTATGTTTTTGTTACATAAATAACGTATTTAATAAGCGTATTCTAAAAACAAACTCATTTCAAATTTCGCGCCAATATGCTGCTAGCGCCATCTTCGTAGCAAGTTCACTGATGTGTAACAAGGATAGAAGATCTTGGATATTTTTTTTTCAAGTAGTTGCCGGTCTGGGTTGTTTAGTCTGTGCCCAGTTCGTTGTTTTTCTATGAAAATAAAAGGAAATGAAATAGAATTTTTTGAATTTGATAATTTTAAATTAAATGTCACTTCAAATAATCAATACTGCCAATTCAATTTTTTTTAATTAATATCAAGAGATTAGTAGTGTGTCATAAACGATAACGTATTTAACAATATGTATTATTATTATAGTTCTCGTACAAAAAATATTGTACAAACTTCGTGCGTGAAACATTTTGCGAATTCGTGTCCATAAAGCGCTCGCCTTTCGGCTCGCGCTTTAAACTGGTCACTCATTCGCGAAATATGATTTCACGCACTTGGTTCGTAAATAACTATTATCACTAATCAGTTTCTTGTTGGTACTTTTCAACTTTACGATTGTAACAATACATATTAATACGTGAAGAAAAAACATTGTACCCCTTTTCAAGCATATTGCGGGCACGGAGGAGTGTGAGATTTGGCGTAGTTAAAGTTCATATGGAGGACGAATGCAGAGAGATAAAATTTTTGTGTAGTATGTGTTACGAATACATTACATTAATTAAATAAAAAGGTTGAATTTCAACCACTGGGCGACCACTAGTTGGTAACAACGCTTTTACCCTTTTTAAAATTCTACTAAAGCAGCCCACAAATACCTTAGAGTGCACACATTCAGACTTATTGTTAATATTAGTGACGAAATAACGTCTTCCAAAACTACTTCTATTCAACCCGGCAATTTTTCCATTAGAATTAAAAAAAATTCACATATAAATTAACCCTAAAAATGCAAAAAACATATCTATTTACCAAGAATTGTTCTGACACTTTATTTCGGATAATAAATTCTCTCAGACTTAAGTTAAGAACTAAATGATCCACAACAGCCACGTTTTTTCCGTAGAAAAAATGTATATACATACATAGTTTCTATTGGTACTTGCCGTAGCTTCCAAAATATATTACTTATAGTAAATATGTAGCACACACTAAATGAAACTGCAGAATGTGTGTCGTATTAGACGAATTTAACTAGAAAAACACAGACAAAATAAACGTCAAATCAGTCAAATGTCAAAAACAGTAAGCTTGATATAATCCAATCATAATGCATATTTCTAGCACGTGATTTTAAAAATGTTCAACGTTTACAAAGTAGTTTATAATGCTTTGAATAGATGACGCTACTAAAGGATCAAAGCAAGGCCAACTGTATCTGACATCGCTGGCGCGATATAAGGCCGTCACGTAACGAGATTTTTCTGATTCTTATAACCTCAAAATGTTTATCAGTACCTATGTGGCGCCATCTAGCCAAAGCACAATAAAATGCTTGATAATCGCTGAGCATTTTTAAAATCACGTGATAAAAATATGCAATATGATTGGATTATATCAAATTACTATTCTGTTATTGACATTTGACTGATATGACATTTATTTAAATACTACACATATTGAATCCTTTCATTTAATGTGTGCTACATATTTACTATCAATATATTTTAGAAGTTACGTCGAGTACCAATAGAAAACTATATATCCAGTTTTATCACGGAAAAAAACGTGGCTGTTCTGGGTCATTTAGTTCTTACTAATATAGTCTGTGATAAAGGACAAGTAATCAAGTATTTCGGAAAATGATCAATGAATATTCGAAATGTAATAATAAGGATAATTCTTGGTAAATAGCTATAATTTTTTGCATTTTTAGGTTAAATTTATATCTTAATATTTGTAAATGTATAAAATTCTAATGGAATAATTGCAGGGTTGAAGTGAAGCAGACGTTATTTGGTCTTTAATATTAACATTACGTATGTGAACTCTAAGGTATTTGAGGGCTGATTAAGTACAATTTTAAAAAGGATACAAGTGGATTTATTATGAATATTTGAACATTGTCAATTTTTGTTATGCAATTAGACTTGAGCCTGTTGAATAAATAAAGATGCTATAGTAATTTTAAAATGCTCTAGTTATTTAATTATTACCAATAATGCTCCTTGTTATCATCGTAAAGTTGAAAAGTGCCAACAAGAAACTGATTAGTATTATAAGCAAATTTTGGTCTGTCTTGAAGTGTGTGTGTAGAAATATTAACGGATTTGGTATAGGCAGCACCAAAGAGTGCATCACTGTAAGTAACTAAATTAGCAAATTGTAATAGTGCCAAAATGGAAAAAAGTACATCAAATATGTACCGAAATACACAGAAAAAATAGGTTACTGAATATTACCTTCTTAACCAATGTCATTTGGAAATATTCTATATTTCTTTTAATAAATATTTTATAAGGCAATAAATATTGCGATGTGGAATAGTAAAACTTCAAAATCTTCCAAGACTATTGAAAGCGGCGATTACGTTAAACAAACACTTTACAACGTAATTGAATCCTAATTGCTGTTCCCCTTTGAATTATAAAAAGTTAGAAACGCAAGTAAAATTGTAATTCTTGACACTACCCAACAATTTTATTATCAGCAAAACTTTTTTTAATTATTTTAAAATTATTAATATTAATTGTCCACTTTAAAGTTAATGTTTAAAGTGTTATTTTAATAAAAATTCAGAAATCATTTCTTTTGGGTACTACTAGATGGCGTCACATACTGATAAAATTTTGAGGTTACAAGAATCAAATTCCTCAATGTAAATCGAAGTTATGTGAGGGCCTTATATCGCGCCAGCGATGTCAGATACAGTTGGCGTTGATCAGAGATAGGTTTCAGTTAGCGCCATCTGTACAGGCGTATGTAAAAACCGTATCCAAAAATAAACAGAAGCCTTAGTAATATGACTAAAACAAATGTTTAATCTGATAAGTTTGACAGTACCCATTAATATTGAAGTACAAAGCCGAAACAATTAATTTTAAAGTGATCAATCGGATTCAAAACAACACTATTTAATTATTTGCAAAAACGCAAATTATAAGGTAAGATTTTATAGTATACATATCTACATACTTATATTAACATACTACATATTTATACGACTGGCATCTTAATCTTGTTTTATATCTATCAATTTTAAGTTCAATTTGCAGTTCAATTAATAGACATGTGTAAAATAAGTTTATCGAATTTACGTTCTCCAATTGGCGTGAATTCAATCATATCTGTCAAATTAGGTGCGGAATAACATCATGTTCGCTGTGTTTAATAACGTTACTCGAGAAATTAGCGCCAAGCTCGCCTATCAGTGCATTAGTTAAAACCGCACTTGATGGATTGAAATTTTATAAGAAAAGCAACTATTCTTTTAAATTTAACGCTTTCTTGTATTATTAACGGTCTGCTGTTTACAAATTAAACTAAAGTGGTATTATGCTTTGCTTTTCAGAACATGTTTGACTTGGAACAGTTTAAACCAAAGAGGCCGATGAAATTCCCATACACTTTCACAGCAAAAATTGTTCAATTCCCATGGAAGTTCTACGCTAAAAACAATTGGATGTACAGATACTACTTCATAGCTCTCGTAGTATGCTTGCCTGTGTTTAAATCCATCCAAGACCTATCGCAGTCCCCCGAAAATCAAGCTAAATGGGCAGCTGTTCAATTAAAAGAAGCTATGAAGGAACATCATCATTAATGTAAAAAACATCAGAAAAATAAAATGTTCTTTATTACACATATTAAACTAGAAATAAATATTTTTTCATAACACAGTTCAAACGCTAAATAAACAAGCGCTTTTGATAATTTTTAATTTACATGTGCTTTTATCCTTCTCTCTTACATTTATATGAGATGGATTGGTAAGCATCGGCTTGATAACCTATACGCTTTTGTTTGTATTCAAAATAATTTAAATATTCAATAAATATAGTTTATTATATTTTAATGTTATTCATACGTAAACATATTGAACATCTTTTCCGAATACCACTGTATGTACCGCGCGATCATTTAAATTTTAAATTAGAGCAGTTTGTGAAATTTAAATTAAGTTGGTATATAAATACTAATTTACAATTTGAATTGTCAAAGTGACGTTTCAAAATGTTTGATTTAGAACATAAGATTTTTCTTACTGAAAGTTATTTTAAAAACGCCGAACGACAAGAGAATGGTGAATGGACATATTCAGTATCGCACTGCATCAATGATTTTCAAAATGCCTTCCCTAATTTTCCTGCGGATTATCAAAAATTAGTCCAAGAAATTTACACATGTGTGGCGAAATTTCGTAATGTTGGAACTGTAGGTAGGAAAGCTGGTAGTGGCGCGCCCAAAAAAAGGACTCCTGAGATTGTGGCAGATGTTGCAGAAAGAATGGAACAGTCTCCCAAAAAATCTCTTTGCAGATTAGCCCAAGAAATAAACCTTTCATATGGAACTTGTCAAAAAATTTTAAAAGAAAATTTAAATCTTTATCCCTGTAAGATTAACGTCGTTCAAGAGCTATTCCCTCGAGATTTTCCTGTACGAATAGAATACTGTCAGTGGTTTTTGAATAATTTAAATAACAACACTTTGGATTTAACATTTTTTTCTGACGAAGCATGGTTTCACCTATCCGGCTATATAAACAAACAAAATATGCGTATTTGGTCTTCGGAGAATCCTCATGAGTTTATTCAATCGCCTCTCCATCCGCAGAAAATTGGTGTTTGGCTAGCGGTTTCTAGAAGGCGTATATTTGGACCTGTGTTTTTCGAAGGAACGATAAATGCTGAGAGATATCGAAATAATTTACTTGAACCGTTTTTACAAAATCTTCATGATGACGAACTTTTACATGGGTATTTCCAACAGGACAATGCAAAAGCTCACAAAACATGGGAAAGTATGGGTCGAATTCGCGAGTTTTATGATAATCGAGTCATTGAATTTCCGCCGGACTTAACGATTCTTGATTATTTCATTTATCCGTACCTGAAAAACACAGTTTACAAAAATAACCCACAAAATCTTGAAGAACTACAAGAGGCAATTTCTAATGCATGTAACGCTATAACCGTTCAGATGTTGGCAAATGCTTTTGAAAATATGAAACGGAGGGTTAACAGTTGCATTGCAACAGGGGGAGAACACTTTGAACACCTTTTGTAATTCACAATAAAACTAATTTATCTTGTAATGCTTTCATTTCCATTAAATTTAAATCGATTATACATAAGATTCACAAATGTCACAAAGTATAACATAACCGCAAATTTCAATTAATCAATAATTGACATTCTGGACAACCTAATAAAAAAAATTCCGCCTGCTATAATTTAGAATTTAAATGATCGCGTGGTATTAATGATATAGTAAAAAATCTGCAATCCCAAATAATTGGAACTGACAAATACCACTTACTTATTTTATAAAAGAAACAAAGTGAAACCGCTTCAACAGAATTTTTCCGACCTAAATAACCGAACCAGAAAAATAAATATAAAGGAACAAGTACAAACAAGCACTCACAACATCCATGCGTGTAAGCTGCTCTGCAAAGTGTCTGACAGGAACATCGGGCAGTCCATATCTCTTCCAGCCCGGTATGTTCGCTCTCATGGCGAAACTGGGAGGGGGCGTCAATAAGGGATCCACTCTCGGCTCCCTGCTGTACCTCTCCAATCTGTGACGGACTTTCGCTTCCAGTTCGGTGGCAGGAAGATATTCCTCGCAAAAGTGCACCAGCTGGAGCAGCGCCGGATGGTTTGGTGGTTCTTTGAAATCTTCTTGGTAACTGTCCAACCAAACGTGTAATGCAGAAATTAGTGTTCTGAAAAGAGAATACAAAACTTATTAATCATACTGTTTTCGTTATTTTCATATACAATGCATTCCAAAATATAAGTTCGTATAAAACAACTCCTTTTCGTGGTTTAATGGCTATCAATAAACATACACAAAATAGAAATTAAAACGTTTCGATAATGTAGATATTATCTTTTTCAATTAATTAAAACATTCACTAATTATAAAACATTGAACCTATTAACGAACTATTAATAGAACTAAAATATATTTGACAGCTATCTTATACGATACTTGCTATATACAGTATGGAAATAAAGTAACGGATAAAGGCATTAACTTCGTTGATATTCAATTTTTTGAAAAAAATCTCGAAAGGGTGCAGCGATTTTTACTAAGGGGAATATTTTCATAGCATTTTTAGTTTCTTACGTCATTTGCTTTTCATGTTATGACATCACGGACATTTTTTTAAATGACAACCTATAATTTTTTTAATTGATTTCGATAATACTTTCAATTCCCTATCCAACGGTATAAAACTTTTATTATATTACATTTGAAAAAAATAAGAAAAAGAGTCTTAAAGTTGAAATAATAAAAATTAAAACCCGAACTATAAATTTACTATCCGCTCCATTCAAAGTTAATAAATACAGTAAAACTAAATTGATTAACAAGGAAAAAACCAATGATAACATTAAACACAAAAATAAGCACAGAAATAACACTTTTTAATTACATCTACACTAAGTGTTCAAAATGCCGACCCTGTACCATCTGACAATACCCAAGACGATTATAAAACTCATTTTTCACATTCTGAATAGTTTGAGCTGATATTAATCCAATTTCATGTCGAATTCTGTGCTTGAGATCTTCTAAATTATTGGATCGATTTTTATACACTTTACTTTTTAACTACCCTCATAGAAAGAAGTCTAATGGCGTTACATCGGAAGACCTAGCCGGCCATTCCATCGGACCTCTTCTTCATATCCATCTTCTTGCGAGAACTTGGTTCAAGTAGCGTCGCACATTAATAGCGCAATGAGGCGGCACCATCATTTTGTATATAACCATATACTATTATTTGGTAGGTCAGGGCTATTTGCATTAGGAAATAATGCAGCAAATGCAGGCTCAATCCGAACTGTAAAAATTGCAAGTATTCTTTCTACAGTCAAATTGTTAGCAAAAAAGAATGGACTTAGAATTTTGACACCAATAATTCCTGCCCATACGTTAACTTTCTGAGGATATTGCTCAATAGTGCCATTTCTATTAATAAAATAGTTTGCAAAAGGTAAATTATTCTCATTCAGAAAAGGAAATAACACTTACTTGATTGTGACATTGACAAATTAACTTATTCTGACAGCCGTAACTAATGCTTTTTGTTTTATGCGCCGGTAACTAAATTCATTTTGCCAATATAATGAATTTTTAATATTTTAATAACTTTCTTTTTCTCATTTTTTCTCAAATGTAACATATTAAAAGTTTTATACCAAAGGATAGGGAGTTGAAAGTACTATCGAAATCATTTTAAAATACATAGGTTGTCATTTAAAAAAAAGTCAGTAACGTTATAACATGAAAAACAAATGACGTAAGAGACTCAAAATGCGACGAAAATATTCCCATAGTTAAAATCGCTATACACCTTCGAGATTTTTTAAAAAAAATTAATGTAAACGATGTTAATGCCTTTATCCGTTACTTTATTTCCACACTGTATGTATATATAACGGTTCATCGAAATTGATTGTCATGTCCGCTTCCCTAATTTGCGATAAGTTTTAGAGCGTGCCACCCACTATAAATAGAGGTTCAAACTAGAAACCTAGCACTCGTGTGCTTTGAAAGCATTTTTTAGGTTACTGAATACATATAACAAATATTTACGTTGTGTGGTTTTACACAATTTTGACGTATCTGACTTGCTGACCTCTGACGTGATGTATATATGAATTGATAAATCATCAAAAGGTTGTGAAAATGATTATTAGAACTCACTCACTTTTTTAAATTTAATTCTTTTCAGAAGAATTGCAGTTACATTATTACATATGCTGTTTTTAAACACCGGTTTCTTATGACTTAAGCACCTTTGTACAATGCAAAGTGAGACTACATTGTAACTTCATTTATGCTGCTTGGTTCTTACTTTTTTGTTGTTTCGCCACTGTGCAAATCTCACATCTATAGGTCAAAATATTTCTATTTTCTATGATAATTAAAATATACCTCATTATTACGTGTAAATAACATGGAGGGTGCAATTTGAAACAATTCGGTGCGGGAAAAGAGGATATTCATGCGAGAAAGACAAAGTCTGGATTTCAGTTTCTTATCTCCATTAGTTTGCGAATAAAGACGTGCGTAAATAGATATGGGACAACCTGTATATCACAATAATCAGATTGTTAAAAATGTTAAAGAACACAAGTATGGTAGTACTAAAATATAATTATCATACTGTGTATTTAAAGTCTTTTATCGCACAACTATTGTTGCTATTTTTAATATCAATCGCACTATAGAAACTTTTTCTGTTAATTATCCTGAAACGAAAAACAGGATGAAAAACCTATTATACACTGGCCTTCAACGATTGTGATATCACTCTTACGTATACTTTGTTGTGTTTGTAACAAACAAGTTATAGTTATGAATTTTCAAGGCCCAAAACGACGCGCATGTCAATAACTGTACGGAACAGCATCAGTTTAATGTAATTAAATCGTATCGGAAGCGAAAGATCTAACAGCCATTTAATTTCTCTTGTTTGTATTTATTACATTTTTTCCTGTTTAGGTCATTTATAACGAACATTATGATTAATCATGCTATTATTAAAGATCTTCACGATATCTGTCAGGTCGACAGATGAGAAGGCTCAAATTGAGTAACAATAGATCTTCTAATAAGATCATTTTTTCCTTGGGAGATCACTCTGTCAGAATTTAATGGTTTTCTGGAACATTTTATTACTTTTACGGCCTATCATTTTCTTTAGCGTAAGAAAATAACATTCTTGTATTAGGTATGTTGGTACACCTATGTTCATAAAAATAATACGCTCTAGCTTATGGTGGTTAAAGCAATTGGTCTAATTTTAACACATTATCATTTACATAATTTATTCTTTTAGATATTCCTTGTAACAATATATAACAACATAACAACTAGTTATTGTAGATGTAATTGTGCCTACGCCAATTCAATAGTATTATGATGTGATTGTTCATATTTTCTTGTACAACTTAATCAATCTATATAAATAAAAATCAAATGCTGTTTGTTGGTAAACGCATCACTTGAAAACGGTTGGACCAATTTGGCTATTTTTTTTAAATGTTCGTAATAGTCCAAATTGGGTTTTTAGGGAAAGAAAAATGGGAAAATCGGGGAAAACCGAAAATGCTTTTTTCTATAGGACTTTTGTATGAACTCGAGACCATAACTCACGTTTCGGACGGAGAATATGTTATTACGTAATTCTTTTTTTGTTTTGGTTGTACCTGGGATGGAAATAACACAACTGAATGTTTTCGAATGAGAAAAATCTGGAAGATATGGAGAAAACGCATTCCAGGCTAAATTAAAATAAAATTACATTTGTTTTTACTTTTGTGTTGTTTCGCGATTCTGTCCAACAAATGTTGTTATTTTATTTCTATTTATCTATCAATTTTTCGTCAGTATGTAACCCTAATGCAGTTTTAATAACAATTTAAATTAGAATCTAATCATGGTAGTAAATACAAGCAGTTCTATTTAAAATACAAAAGTTATTTGTCTTTAATGAATGCCAAAATAAAAATTTTGTTTTTAAAAACCTTGTATACTTTTTAGATATCTACTTTAACTTATCTTAAAGTCTGATGCTTTGAGTAAAAAATAAATACAATTTAAAATAATTCGCTCAAATATGTAAGACAGAAATGTCTCTTATATTTCGATCTATATTTTCAAAAATAGTAAAATGTCTCGAAAATAGGCTGAGTTAGGTATAGGGAATATAACAGTTAGTGACCGTAATTTAGCCGATAGTATCCAAAATATGCCATAATATACAAGGTGTTCCATTTAAATTTTCATAACTTTGGTGCACAACATTATATTGAATCACTCTGTATATTTCAAAATAATTTTAAAACGTGCCCCTAATGAACCTACACAATTAATAAAATTTTTAAAATACTCTTCGTATATAAACCGATGGGAATGTGCTGCGCCACCTTGTATACAGAGTGTCTCAAATACAAGTATTAAAATTATTAAAAATGTAAAAATTAAGATATACTCTATCTACTACATCCTAAATTTGATTTAAAAATCTGTTTGAATAAAAGAGAAATGACTGTTCATACGTCCCATTAGTATAACGCATTATTAATAGTTAATTTTACTTAAGAGAATTGATTAAATGATAGCATTTCTCTCTATTTGTTATAATTTTAACAAAAGCAAAAACAGCTTACTTCCTGTGTTGCTCGTGATGATCCGGTTTTCCGTTAGTGGGCGACTCAGACAGTTCTTCATAACGCTGAAGTAGTAGTTTCAATACCTCTTTGGCACTGGAGAAACTGCGGTAAGTAGCGAGAAAAACATTTATGTAAGTAGTTTCTAATTCCCCGTCGTCTGTGGATAGGGCTTCCACGAGTTTCTTTAATGTACCGGCTTTCACGAACCTAACTCGCACAGTTTCCCATTCCAGGTGAGATATTTCATCATCTGAGTCCTACAAAAGAAAGAATCGGTACAGTGAAATGTTTTCGTATTCTATTAATTTGTATCATGAGCACTCCACAATGTGTTCAATAATATGAGAAGACGTGTCAATCTATGCACTGAGAATAACGGTGGACATTTCGAACAACTTTTATAAAATGTATTCATTTTGTGACATAATTATGGGATTATGTTTTACAATAATAAAGTTGTAACGTATTTATTATTGTTTATGATAAAAAATAAAGTGCAATTACTATATTTCTATAAAAATTCTTTCATACAATTCAACGTAAAACTAAACCTATTTCATTGACATTTATCACAAGAAAAATGTCAATAGTAAACATAACCACCAAAATAAATAAACATTTTCGCCAATTACACTGTGTTCGCCTATTAAAATCAGTTTGACCAACTCAGGACAGTTCAAAATGATCACGTTGTATAAAAAAAATAAAGAGCAGTAAAAAGCTAATCACTATTCATAAACCAGATTATATAAATACAAATTCCGTCAATATTTCTGAAGTTTCAACTTCTAAATTATACAAGAATAATTTAAAGTAACAATAATTTTATTAAAATGAACTACTTCTACATAGGTATATGATCGACGTATTTCCTACTCAAGAGGTTATAAAATGTATTCATTCATTTAACCTGAAGTTCGAATTATTAATAAGTGACAGCGTTGACTGATAAGGTTACTTCGGTGGGGGGGGGAGAGAAATGTTAAATTGAGATTGCGTAGACATCGTTTTACTTCTGCCTGTAGTTGGTAGGTGGCGCATGTTAAAATCTGTTGACGTAATTTTAGTATCAGACATGATACTTTAGGGCTTAGTTTCGCAGAATTGCATGTTGTTGTTGATTATTATTAGTAACTATGGTAACTATATAGCTTTTTAAATATATTTGTTGACAGTTTTTAAAATTATTAATCACAATTATAAAATATTAACTTACTTCTTAAAATTGTATGTACGTAAATATTTATTCTGAATAATTCGAGTAATTTATTTATTTATCAGCACTTTTTTCTAGACTTCCTAGTAATTATGCCGACAAGAAAATGTTATATGTCAAATTGTGACCAAAATGTAAAAGTTTTCCATGCATTTCCATATCCAAAATCAATTCGTTTTCATGAGTGGTTGGAAGCTACAGGAGATCCTAATTTATTCAATGTTATAAGAGAAGATCGACGAGTTCCATTTAAGGAATAAATAAGCTCAAATGTAAGAATAATTCAGAATGTTTTCTCCTTAATATTTTGAAATAGCAATAAGTTTTCCTATAAAAATAAAGCATTAATAAAAATATCTGTTTCTAATTTATTACTAAGTTATTATATATAACACACAACATTTTTTAAATATGTCATCTTTACTTACATTAATAGTTTTTATTCTTCACTTTAAATGACTTAAAATATAGCAATATGTGTAGCATATTTTACTTTAAAATACATCTGCTATTTTATCTGCGAACATTTAAAGTGAAGAATAAAAACTATTAATTAAGGTAAATACAAAATGGAATAGAAATATATAATATTTAAATTTCCCGGTTCATTGGTTTGATCCATTTTAGTACCGCCTGTAGTTGGCAGGCGGCGCTAAAGATTGTCTAAATTTTTTATTATTAATTATACTATCTTCTATTTAAAGTGATCTGTGGGTTACTTCACTTTGACAAATAACTACATAGCAACGTGTCAATCATATATTGTGCACGTATTAACAGTTAATTGTTGAAAGCTTCTTTCCTGGCCCACGGAAGCATGCTCATATACTAGCACCGTAGCAGTTCTTTAGACGATGCCGGAATTATTTCCATACCCCTACCTTCCCTTCACAACTTTACACATACGCAGATACAAAATTCTGTGCAAAATTTATGTCAATAATTTTCAAAATCAATTCTAGAAAACCCTTTAAACTGCGCTTATGGGATTCAAATGTCAAATTTGACAATTAATTTGAATTCAAGCAGGAGTGAAAATTATGAAACGTAAAAATCACTAAAATGCAAATGGCGGCGGCGTAAAGCAATTACAGACACATTATACTACTTGAATATCATCCACGCTTTCAATCAGGTAATTACTCGGCGCGCGTAACTAATAACATAATTATAGCAAGTGATATGGGTCATGTTACAACACCAGTTTTGCTAGATTTCAGCAAAGCCTTTGATACTGTTTGTCATAGATTTAACGCTTCCATATTTCAATATATTGACATATCACTAACTGCTATTAATATATATTAATTAAACAGTTTTCTTAAATGCAGTCTGTCGGAATTCGGGATATAATTTCTAGCACCGCTCCATTAGTTTCTAGTGTGCCTCAGGGATCACTTTGGGGCCACTCTCTTGCGCTATGCACATTTGCAAATAGTAACTTCAATAACGACATGCAAAGTAGAAATGTACGCTGATGATGCGCAAATATATTACTCCTTTTCCGATTGGTACTGACGAGAACGCAATTCAAGCTATGCAATATGACGTGAATAGTATTTTTACCATTTGTTTGAACCATCAACTGGGCCAAATCACCAGTTTTCAAATGGTGGTTGTACTCATGTAAGGCACCTGGCATGTTGATTTAGCTTTGTTGTGTGAAATATAAATAAATTCTGTATTGGCTTTTTATTTTCAAAATTCAGGTCGAAAGTTTTAAAAATTTGGAACATTTGTATACAAAAATTTAAAATTCGTACTGAAAGTATCATTTTTACTATTATCCAGAAATAGTTTCTAACAAAAAAACTCTTAAATAATACACTTTAACTATATAAATACAAAAGTGTTGTAAAGTTAATTTTATTGAGACAAATGTTCAATGAATATCAAAACGCAAAAAATATAAATACTGAGTATAAGAAAGTTGTGATAAACTTATTAATTTTTTAACACTCAAAAATCATTACTTAATAAATTAGCTTCAAATACTTTTAATCGTTTCAATATGATATTCAAAGTGCGCAGTCGTCTCTCATGATGGATATACAACGTGTTTCATCTTAGTAGATACTGGCAATAACTAGTTCTTGCAAATTATAATAAGCCACTTGCCTTTTATTTATATGTAATAAATTTATCTAATGTCATTTTCTGACTATAGTCCGTCTCAACCCCATTATGCAGTACCTACAGGTTTAATAGGGATATTGCATCTCTTATTATCTTTAGTAGTCTCTTAATAACGCCATCTTTATATCCGGCTGCCTTGTTGCAAGTTCTATTATGCAAAGTATATGGGTATATGAGTAATCGTTACTGTCATTTGTCAGTTTTTGCCGTAGTGTGCAAACTTTTATATTGTCTTTAATTTATCTATATATAATTTCTGTTAAATCGTTCTTTTTAGCAAGCATATTATCTTTTTCAAGCATTTAAAAGTAAGTATGCATACCTATATCTATAATTCTGATAAACGTGATAACCTATATACATATACATATACTTTTTACAGATTGTTACATGATATGGGTTTTGAATTTTAAAAAGTGGGACGAAAGAGTATTCTTATTGAAAGAGATGACATCATTAGGTGGAGACATAAATTTCTTACGAGATATCAGAAAATTCAGAGACGAAGGTATAGTTTATCATTTAATTTGTTATACTTTTATGTTCATTGCGCAATTTATTATTTGCTTGTGTTTGATTGTGATTGGTTTGGTTATTTTCAGGTAGAAGTATAATATATACCGATGAATCATGGGTGAATGCAGGACACTCGGTAAATAAAAAGTGGACTGACGCTACTGTTCAAAGCAGTCGACAAGCTTTTACACAAGGACTCAGCACTGGTTTAAAATCACCAAGTGGTCTTGGGCCTTGATTTACATTAATTCATGCTGGAGGCGAGCAAGGTTTTGTTGTTGGTGCTGAATGTACATTTCCTTGTAAGAAAAATACTGCTCATAGCGAAATGGATGCAGATACATATGGAGTTGGTTCAAGAATAAATTGCTTCCAAATATACCAGAGAACTCGGTTGTTGGTCTCGATAATGCCGCATATCACACGAGAAAATGAGAAAAGTTTCCAGCAGTAGCACGGAGAAGACCAAATTATTGAATGGCTTACTGAGAGGAATATACCATTTGATAATGACATGTTAAAAAGAGATTTACTGGCTTGTGTATCAGAGATTAGGTCTCAGTATGACAGAAACAAAATTGATGAATTTGCAAAGAATAAAGGGCATTATGTTCTTCGGCTTTCACCTTATCATTGTGAATTAAACCCAATTGAAATGGTGTGGGCACAAGTTAAGCATTACGTTGAAATGCACAGTACGACATTCAAACAAAGAGATATTGTACGATTAATTGTTGAGGGTTATCAGAATGTAACAGTGAACAACTGGCAGAATTACATTGGCCACCTTGCCAACATGCAAGACGATGTTGAAGAGTTTATAATTAACGTCACACATTCATAATCAGATCAAGATTCTTTAAGTGATTGAAGAAAAATAAAACAATATGTGTACCTACTCCTTTGTATGGTCATGGTTAGTTTTTTCATAAATGTTATCATGTATTTTTAACTTGTTCTTATAGATGGGAAAGAATGTTTTTGCAAAATGAATTTGTGAGGAATTTGTGTTTTTAAATGTGCATAACGGAATGTAAGATTAACATATTAATATTCAATAAGACTATATAAGTCATGTAACATATTAAAGAATAAAAGTACATGTGTATGTGTGGTTATTGTTATTCTTTTCATAAATATGTATTATTTCAGTTGTTTTTATAAATAGAAAAGTCTTTTTATGAAAAATAAATTTGTGATTAACTTTGTCTTGGTCTGAATTTATAGTGGATAGTTGATTAAGATGTCAATATTCAGTAACGAAGAAAATTGTATAGGTTAAGTGTTTCTTTGAAATATTAATTTATTTACTCTGGCTTACTATATTCAGTTAGATTTTAAATAATTTTCTACAGAACAATCCCAAAGGATTATATTATTACAAATATTTTAACTAATCATCTTCCCATACATTCTCCCCTTTTAGTGTTTCAAATTACTATTAATTTTTTGTATGCATCAATTGAATGACAAACAGTCGTATAGGTTATGTTTTGATTACAAAAAATGTCAGATATTGAACCGGAACTGTAACGACGTTATAAAATGAGACGATTTGGCAACCATGAAATAAATTGCCATAAGACCTGTACTGCATAATAGGGTTGAGACGGACTATAGCTATATATTTTTTTCTGACAAATAAGTTTTTAACTTAAGGCTCCTCGCTAGTGAATGGGAAATGTAATATTGGTTGCATAGCACATAATTTAATTAGCCAAGTATGCCCGAGTACTTTTACACATAGGGAACATATAATAAATATTTGATATAATAACTCAATATCTAAGCGAATAAAAATTCATTTATGACCAACTATTTACACATTTGTAACTGCGGGAAATATTTATAGCAGAATAACAATTCATTGTAATGTGGGTTGCCTAATTTTAATTTATTTTATATCCATTTTAAACAAAGTAAAGAATAGTTGAACGAAAAATAAGTGCACAGCCGGGTAGCTTTCTATTCTATTTATAACGTGAACCCAAACAAACAAATCTCCTCCAAAGGATTTTTGAGAAAACTGGTTTTTAATATTTTGACATTCTACATAAGTTGACGTTGAAAGGTTTTCTCCATCTTTAAAATCAACAAAAATATCTGGATTCTAAAATCTGCTATTTTGCCATTGTTGACAGATCCACTAACGAGCACCCTTAATAAACAATACTACTAAATATTGAACACATTGCAAAAAAATATGTTTATTGTTGAAGCATATTTCCGAAGCACACAGTTCCATAATGGACAATGTCAATATTCCTACGCGAAATGTAAGCGACAGTTTCACTTGCACTTTCCTAATAGAGTTGTGGACAATACCGCTTTAGATCATCACATTCACCTAATCGTGGAGAAGTTTCGGGCTACAGGATCTGTGTTAAAAGGCAAGAGTTCTGGTATACAACGTACACAGCAAAATATTGTTGACCAAGTACAAAACCTTTTCGGAAAAAACTGACATACATCAGTTCGTCGTTTATCTTCAAACGAATGTATTGTGGTAGTTCACTAACTTGGATGAGTAAGGATATGATGGAAGTACTAATGTTAATAAAATATACTGTATATGTTCTTGTAGTGAGTATTAAAAAAATAAAAGATGGTAATATTTTATGGACCAAACTATAATTAAATAAATAGATGTGAGAATATTTAATTTATACTTAAAATAATTGTGAGAATATTAATTGGGTATTTCCCTATAGTTTTTGTGAACCGTGTAAAGTTGGTTACATATCGGGTTATGTTGAAGTTCGCCTTGCATCGAGTGGTTGGTTGCCTATCAGGTTTCTTTGTTGTAGTAATATTTCCCATTTCTGAAAGTAGAATTGTAAATGTTACTTGTTGTATTTTTATATGTAATATTATTTGTTAAAGCTTGTTTAATTAACACTTTTGAAAAAATAGAGAATATTAGTATGGATTTTGAATCATAAAGGTTGGAAAATGATGTATAGTTACGCGCTAAAATTCAAATGTAAGAAGTGTCAGATTTTGACATTTAAAATAATATAGTTAAAGTATTGAGTATTTGGTTTGCCGAAGGGTATAAAAGGTTGTGAAAATTAAAGTAAAGAATTAAATTGATAAATTTTTGGAATTACAAAAAGGTATTATAAATATTCAATTACAAATAAAACATATTTTGGATTATTATAATGTGTGGAACAATATGATTGGATATGATAGAAACTAAGGAATTATTGCCAGGGATATGGGGAATAAATAAAAGGATTAAAAAAGAATTTAAGAAAAGCGGTAGATGTGTTTTCGGAAAACGAAATTTTCCTTCCGAAAAACACATAATTAAGAGATTCATCATTATACAAAAGTGTAAAAGAAGTGGTTAGGAGATAGTAGAAAAGAAAGCAGATATTTTTTAGGTGATTGCAACATTTTCCAGAATAGTACCATTTTTTGTATCATGCAAATATAATTAAAAATAAATTAGAAGAAAGAATTTCGGTAACGAATAAAGAAATAATTGAAGAATATTCATACTTGAGAAGAAAGCGAAGAAATATATAATTACAATTTAAAAATAAACTTACTGCATTGGTAAATATTATTCCATATTTGGCGAGAGATTTATTGCATTGGAGAGTTGGTGAAATTCCAGAAGTTATACAAATAGTTTAGTCCAGGACTTGAAAGATACGAGATATTCAACATAGCAGCTAACACAGGTATTCCAGTCCAGTAGAGGAAAGGCAGGTTTCAAAGGTCTTCACGAAAGCGTTCGACGGTTCGAGATTCTAGTTGATTGCAGAGGTTGAAGGTATTACAGGATAGCAGTCATTACAGTCCACATTCCGAGCATTCCAGACAATTAGGAAAAGGAAAGGATCTCCCTCATTGATTCCAGGAAATGTCTTCGACAAGCTAAAAAGAAAATCGTTTGGTGTATAAATAAGAATACCAGTTCAGTAGTAATAACAGGTCGTATAATTCTTTGAAATAATTTGAATTTATCAGTTTCGAATTGAAAAGTATATCAAAATTTAGAGATCTATTATTTATACGTACATTATAACTGTGTTGATAATCAAGAAAAGATATTTTGTAAGTTCTGTGCACAACATTAATTTGTATCATCATTTGTATAATTTTTAGAAGTCAAAAAAAACTGATCGGCAAACTAAAACTGATTAATTTGTGTGGGTATTTGATTTACATACAAAAACTATACAGTATTTTTAAAATAATATAATTAATATACTTACTTGTATATTTTTCGATCCACGAAAGGTGTATTTTCATGCACATATAAATTTTCAAAAGAATGTTTACGTAAACAAGCTTGGTACTTCCATGAATGTCTTATTTGGTTGTGTGTGTTGAGAACTACCATATAATTTATAATTTGCCTGATTTATTAAACAAATTAGTTTGATACATTTGTTTTTATTTGGTATATAAAGAAGGTTTTTGAATTAAATTGATGAAACAGATATGACGCTTAGAACCGTAACCTATAAATAGAAAAAACAACTGTCAGTGATTATATTATTATTTGAATAGTATGTTAATATATACCTTGAGATTGAGTTCACAGTAAGTATTGTTATTTGAAGATAAAGTTGAAATACACATCATAATTCACTAAAGAATAACTGTTTTGTAAACTTTGATTTATAAAGTTAAGAAATATAAAACGTAAATATCCTATGATATAGGCAGATATTGAAAAAGTTACATATAGGCAACTGTTTGGGCTTTGATGATTCAAGGGAAGTTAGCAACATATAAAATAATTAGTTTAAATATTTTATATAAGAACTGAGTTAGTGAGGGCATAAATAAAAAATTACCTGAGAGAATTTGAAAATAGATTTAAAAAGTACATAAAGATTTCAATTTTATATATAGACGAGAATAAGTACAGGTTTCAAACACATAGTAAGAATAAATATTATTAAATTTATCTGAGTGTAATCGTATCTTTATTAATTAAAGGTATTGTTACATTTTATGGCGTGCCCAACGTGGAGCGATTAAAATAAGACTCGCAACAACATATTTCAAATATTTTATTAATTATAATAATAACGGTATAATAATAACGGTAACATTAGTATCCATTTTACAAAGGTAATAAAATCAGTTTAAAGTATATCAAGGTATAAGAAATTGTGTACTATAATAATTTAGAATGAATACAAGATCCAAGAGTAATTCTGGATTGTATAGAACGGAATCTTCTAGTGATAGTGAAGAGGAGGTAGGACAGAATGTGAATTTACTAGAGGGAGGAGAAGATATGTCACAGGTGCAGGTAGAAGGTCAATTGACTGGAGAGTTACAGGATAGAGGTGATAAGGTGGAAATTCAAGGAGAGACTTCGAAAATAGAAATGTCGACACCAGTAGTAGATTTTGGATCAATTTTACAAATGTTAAAACAGATGAATGAAGATAATAAAAACATGAACGAAGAAAGTAAGAAAAATTTAGTGGATTTGAAGAAAGAATTAAGTGGAAAACTTGATAAGACGAGTGAAGAGAATAAGAAAAATAGGGATGAGGATAAAATGGAAGCTAAGAAAAATAGAGAAGAGGATAAAAAAGAACTAGGAGAAAAATTGGATAAGTTGGAAAAGGCGAGCATTGATACTAGAGAAGAAACTAGAAGAAATCTGGAAGAATTAAAGAAAACTCTATTGAGAGATACCGAAGAAAAGGTTATAAAACTTACTACAGAAATGGATAGCAGGGAAGTGAAAATGCGCAAAGAAATGGATGATAAACTGAAGAATAAGGATACTGAAGTTAAAACTCTTATTATAAATAAAGTACAAGAGGTTGAAGGTAAAATTAAGGTAATACAAGAAAATGTTAAACAAATAGATAAGAATAGTAGCGAGAAATATAAGGAGTTAGCGAAACGCATACGGGATGAAGTTGATCAGGTAAATAAAGAAGTCTCCGACAAAACAGAAAAATTAGAAGAGAATTTTTGTAAGAAAATAGAAAATACAGAAGATAGATGTTTAAAAGAAATAAAATTATCGACTGATACTACTATTGCGCAGAAGTTGAGTATGGAAGATATTCTGAAAGAATGTGAAGAACAGAAGACGAAAATACAAGATCTTTTATTAAAGACTCAGAATATTAACATCCCTCATGTAACATGTCCTCCGGTTTACAATGTTTTAAATAATGGTATCAGAATTGAGAATATAACTCATTTTAGTGGGGATAAAATGTCCACTCATCCAATGGCCTATTTGACAAATATTCTAAGATATATAGAAGAGATACAGGATTTTAGGAGCCAAATGAATATTATTAGAGCGACTTTAAACAGTGGTGCAGCGGATTGGTTTCAACGGGTTGAAGATAATTGCGATGATTTAAGTAAGTTTGTGGAATTATTTAAAAATAATTTCTGGAGTGAGACGCAACAAAGCAGAGCACATCAGAGGTTGTTAACAGGAAGATATCAACCAGGTAAATCTTCGAGGGAGGCTTACGCACAAAGAATGTTTAACTATTGTCGATACATATCTCATTTGGACGAAAAAACTATATCTCAACATTTATTACAACACTTTATTCCTGTTGACACACATGCAATTATTTGTCAGAATGTCACGGATATGAATGAGTTGATTAATATTCTTAGACGTTTAGATGATTATACAGACGGTGTAAAATATAGGGAATCTCGTCAATTAAATGGAAGAAATGATATTCAGAATAATCAGCAACGTATGTCAAATAATAGTGGTGTGAATAATCATTATGTTCGTAATAATACCCCTTTTCAACAGAATGCTTATCCAAGGAATAATCAACCTAGTAGTAGTCAGAATAATTATTTTGGAGCAAGACAACCTTACCAATTTAATAGTCATCAGAGTAATAATTATAATAGAAGTTATAATACACAAGGGAATGGTATCTCAAATTGGAACAATAATCGAAGTATATCAAATGGAGGGAATGGAAGACCGAGTACAAATAGGAATAATCCTTTTATTAATCAATCTGCAAGACAAGTTCCTCATAACAATGACTATCAAGAACAAAATAAAAGGTATTATGGAAATAATAATTCTAGACAGGTGAATAATATACAAATGCAAGATTGGAGAAAATCAGATAGGAGATTTACTGGTAGTCAGGTTCATAATCAAGATAGAAATGAAATTGGAGTTGGTTTGGAAGAAAAAAAAACGCCAATTTTGGAAATGAAATTGGATCCATATCAGAATGCTATCCCGGGAACATCTCATTAATAAATAATTTTGTTAATAGTAGTGTTAGTTGTAATATAATTAGTAGTAGTAAAATAACAGGAATGGGGAATGTTCAGAATGGTTTAGATATGGGAAATATAATTAATAATTTTGAAAGTTTACCTTTTTGCATAATTAGTATTAGAGATGTTAAATTTAAAACTTTGTTAGATTCTGGTGCTGAAATATCACTCATAAAAGAAGAAATGATAATGAATATACCTGAATATTCTAGATATATTATTAAAGTCAAAAATACTAATGTTATGTCTGCGAATAGGGGAAAAATGGGTTGTATTAATAAGCGGTTATGTATAGATGTAGTGATTAATGGACACAAATTTATTATGCAATTTTATCTGTTAGGGAATTTGTTTTATGATTGCATATTAGGGATAGATAATATGAGAGCGCTGGGAATGTATTTAGATTTTGAAGAAAACAAGATTAAAATTGAAGGAAAGGAAATTTTATTAGATAAGGTTGTGGATTTAAAAGAAATAAACGCTTATATTGAATACAAGGAGGATATACAGTACGAGGTAAATAATGTCATTATAGCTGATCGTGCAGAGAATGATGATGCTCAAGAACATTTGGAAGGAGCAATGTTTGAATTACCTAGATCGGAAATAAATGACGAATATGGAAATGCTGTAATAATAGAAGATAAACAAGAAGTTAAAGTAATAAGAAATGTAGCTGACATTCAAACTTTTATTTTACAACAAAAATTACCAGAACCTTGGATTGAAGAAAGTCTAATAGAAATTTTAGCTAAGAATATAAAATTAATTAATGATGAAGTTGTTTTTGCTAAAGATTATGAGCATCGATTATTGATAAATGATGATTCGCCGTTATCGTGTAAAAATTATCCTATTCCGTATTTTTTCCAAGATCGTGTCAATGAGGAACTTAGAAAATTAGAAGAAGCTGATATTATCGAGAGATCGAACACCTATTTTATTAGTCCTGTTGTGTTGGTTAAGAAGAAGGACAATTCTATTCGCCTTTGCATTGACGCTCGTTTAATTAATTTAAGGATCATGCCTGAGCATGAAATACCACAAAATATTGATGTTTTACTTACAAAATGCGGTAATAAAAAATGGTATAGCAAATTAGACCTTAAGAATGCATTTTGGTTAATAAGATTGGACGAGAATTCTAGGAAGTACTGTGGATTTAACGTAAATGGAATTACTTACCATTTTAAAGTATGCCCTTTCGGCATAAAAAGTAGTCCTGCCGGATTGATTAGATTTCTACATAAAATACTAGACCAATATGAGAAATTCGCCCTTCATCATTTAGATGATATCATAATATTTTCGGATGACATAGAATCTCATATAAATCATATAGAGATTATTATTAATACATTACAAGTTAATGGTATGAAATTAAATTTATCTAAGTGTCAGTTTTGCCAAAAAGAAGTCAATTACTTGGGTTACGTTATTAACCAACAAAATATTTTATTAGATCCTCAAAGATTAGAAGAGATACAAAATTATCCAAGACCTAATAAACTCAAAATGTTGAGAGGATTTCTTGGGTTGTTGAATTACTATAGGAAATTTGTATCTAATTATAGCCAAAAGACAAGTACGTTGTTAAATCTACTAAAGAAAGGAACGAAGTGGAAGTGGACTGAAGAATGTGAGGATTGTTTCGTACAGTTAAAATCAAATTTTGTAGAAAATCTTAAGTTGTATCATCCGGATTTTAATTTAGATTTCATCGTACGAACAGATGCATCAAGTGTAGCCGTAGCAGCCGAATTAGTACAGATCAAAGATGGTATCGAGGTTCCAATATATTTCGCGTCAAGAACTTTAAAACCGTGCGAAAGGAAATTTGGGATATCAGAACTCGAGATGCTTGCTGTCATTTATGCTTTAACTAAGTTACGATATTACCTCATAGGGAAGAAATTCAGATTGGAGACAGATCACAAGGCGTTGCTGAATATTATGACTACGAAATTAAATAATAACAGGATTTACCGTTGGACGTTATTAATACAGCAGTATGATATGGAAATTATATATAGACCAGGTAAAGAAATGATTGCAGCTGACGTACTGAGTAGAAAACATGGTGAAACAAAAACAACAAATGTACATATAAACTTAGTAAGATTGGGATCAGAAGGTATTTTTTCAGTACAAAGAATCAGAGAAGCTCAAGATACACCTGAGTTGGAGATAATTAAAAATAGATTACGGACAATAGGTACATATAAAGGAATGAGAATGAATGAAGGGATAATTTTGAAGAAGATAGGCGATCTGGAGGTATATGTTACGAATGAAGAACACACGATTAATATTATACGACATTTACATGTAATGTATACACATATAGGAGCTAGGAAATGTTGGTTAATGTTCCGAGAAGCTTATTATTGCCGGAATGACGAGAAGATAATTAAAAGAGAAATTAAACGGTGTAAAACTTGTATTTTAGCAAAAGAAAAGAATTATACAAATCAGAATATAAGTTTAAGTATTGTTGCTGATGATAGATTACAATTAGTAGCAATTGATTTTATTTCAAATCTGATTCCGAGCACGAGAAGATATCGAAATATTTTAGTGTTATGTGATATATTTTCGAAACATGTGCGATTAATACCAACACAGAAATGTGATACAGATACTGTATTACAGGCGTTACAAGAATATATAACTGAGTATGGGACTCCAAGAACAATATTATCTGATCATGCAACATATTTTATGAATCAGAGATATCATGAATTTTTAGATGAAAGAAATATTAAATCTCATCACATATCGATTCGTCATCCACAAGCTAATCCATCGGAAAGGTATATAAAAGAAGTTCTTAAATATTTACGGATATTACTCGAAGATCGACATCATAAATGGGCCAGATGTTTAAAACAAATTGAATTTGTAATGAATAACACACCAAGTACCGTACATGAAGCTTGTCCAATAACTATTTTCACAGGACAACCTCCACAAAGGCCTTGGCAAGATGATGAAATTGCAGAAATAGGAGGCAGATATGAACAAATTAAACAAAAATTAATGAGACGAAAAATTAAATGGGAGCAGAAGAAAAAAGAAAAACAACGTAAATATAAGGTGTATAATGAGAACGATAAAGTTATTGTACGCGCGTTACGAGTAACGGATAGAAGGAATAAAATTATAGCAAAACTCATAAGGCCATATTCGGGACCGTATTTAATACATCGGAAAATAGGATTAAACAATTATGAATTAATTGATGAAGAAACGGGATATCTTAAAGGAACTTATCATATTTCAATGTTACATGATTATATTGATGAAGTATAATTGTTAAAAAATTTAAGGGCATGGCGGTACTGAAGGGCCAGTTACCGTTGGTAAATAGCGCTACCACCCACCAGAGCTACACTGTATATAATAAAGCCCAAAATTTAGGGGCATGGCGGTTGAATTTCATAGGGCGACAACCGTTGGTAAATAGCGCTACCACCCACCAGAGCTACATCAAAGTTAATAGAACCAAAATTTAGGGGCATGGTTAATGTATTTTGTTTCTATAAAAGTATGTCATAAAAAAAAAACGGGATATAAGTATGTGCATTTAATTTTTTTTTATAATTGAGTTAATCATGTAAGAAATTTTAGCTAAAATGATCTAACAAAGGTTTATGTATTTTATTTCCTTGCTCTAAATTAATTGAATCAGGATAGAATTATTTAGACGAAGAAGAGTTGTAAAGATTAGTTAGTATGAAGAAATTAGTAATATTTAATTTATTTTCCTCATTCCTTACATTATAAAATTTGTAAATATAAGTGTTAGAGGAGTATATAAGTAACTTTACAGTAAGTAAAGAAACATACGAGTATAAAAATGTGAAGAAATGTATAAAGTAGATATATGAAAGATGAGTAAGAAGGAACCTTATTAAAAAAAAAAAAAAATTTTTTAAAGGATATTTATCGGAGTAATAAAAGCATTTAATGGTCAAGAAATATTAAAGTCATTAAGAGTTATAAAAAAAAATGTGATATACAAATAGAAGAAGCCTATAAAATAAAATATGTATAGAAAAGATAATAATGAATGCTTGCTATGTATAATAAATAATAAAAGGGAAACATAAAAATATATGGAATAATTTATAGAGATTATGTATGAAAGGGTAAATAAAACCCAAAATGATAATAAATATATAGAATAATAATGTATAAAAGAAATATGTAGGTCACGTACGCCTTAAAAAACGAAAATATAATTTGTGTACTTTCCAAAAGTGAAAGTTTGAAAAGGTAGACGAAAATGTCTATTATAGGTATAGGGTTTTTGTTCAGCTAGGAACAGTTATATAAAATAAAATAATAAAGAATAAGTGAGCATATGTAAAGCATATTTTGTAGAGGCTATTAAATATCTGAAGAAGTAACAGATACAACTTAAAAGTAATCACCAGTAAATGTTAAAAGTAGTTTCGATTATAATATTGATAAGAATTTTTAGAGGGTTTAAAATCATGAATAGGATAATACAAAGAAGGTATAAGATTGGATAAGAAAAGGAATAAAGTTACTTATATAGAAAGCATAGAAATGTTAAAAGATACATTTTATGACATTATTGATGAAGACAAATGGATAAAGATGTAAATTTTGAATATGTTGGTATAAATTAGTATATTTATGAGAATAAGATTAGTTAAAATGGTTTGTTGTAAATAATTGAGAGTTAAAAATGAAAATAGATACAGTGAGGTAAATAATTATCTTATATACCAAATATTAAGAAATGTACATGGATTTATATGAGAATGTATAGTTATGCTACAGAAGTAGTACAAATTGAAGTACATCATTTTAGTATAGATTGTTGAATAAATATAAATTTATATATTCTATAGAAATTTAGATTTATTAAAAAAGGGGCATATGTGGTAGTTCACTAACTTGGATGAGTAAGGATATGATGGAAGTACTAATGTTAATAAAATATACTGTATATGTTCTTGTAGTGAGTATTAAAAAAATAAAAGATGGTAATATTTTATGGACCAAACTATAATTAAATAAATAGATGTGAGAATATTTAAATTATACTTAAAATAATTGTGAGAATATTAATTGGGTATTTCCCTATAGTTTTTGTGAACCGTGTAAAGTTGGTTACATATCGGGTTATGTTGAAGTTCGCCTTGCATCGAGTGGTTGGTTGCCTATCAGGTTTCTTTGTTGTAGTAATATTTCCCATTTCTGAAAGTAGAATTGTAAATGTTACTTGTTGTATTTTTATATGTAATATTATTTGTTAAAGCTTGTTTAATTAACACTTTTGAAAAAATAGAGAATATTAGTATGGATTTTGAATCATAAAGGTTGGAAAATGATGTATAGTTACGCGCTAAAATTCAAATGTAAGAAGTGTCAGATTTTGACATTTAAAATAATATAGTTAAAGTATTGAGTATTTGGTTTGCCGAAGGGTATAAAAGGTTGTGAAAATTAAAGTAAAGAATTAAATTGATAAATTTTTGGAATTACAAAAAGGTATTATAAATATTCAATTACAAATAAAACATATTTTGGATTATTATAATGTGTGGAACAATATGATTGGATATGATAGAAACTAAGGAATTATTGCCAGGGATATGGGGAATAAATAAAAGGATTAAAAAAGAATTTAAGAAAAGCGGTAGATGTGTTTTCGGAAAACGAAATTTTCCTTCCGAAAAACACATAATTAAGAGATTCATCATTATACAAAAGTGTAAAAGAAGTGGTTAGGAGATAGTAGAAAAGAAAGCAGATATTTTTTAGGTGATTGCAACATTTTCCAGAATAGTACCATTTTTTGTATCATGCAAATATAATTAAAAATAAATTAGAAGAAAGAATTTCGGTAACGAATAAAGAAATAATTGAAGAATATTCATACTTGAGAAGAAAGCGAAGAAATATATAATTACAATTTAAAAATAAACTTACTGCATTGGTAAATATTATTCCATATTTGGCGAGAGATTTATTGCATTGGAGAGTTGGTGAAATTCCAGAAGTTATACAAATAGTTTAGTCCAGGACTTGAAAGATACGAGATATTCAACATAGCAGCTAACACAGGTATTCCAGTCCAGTAGAGGAAAGGCAGGTTTCAAAGGTCTTCACGAAAGCGTTCGACGGTTCGAGATTCTAGTTGATTGCAGAGGTTGAAGGTATTACAGGATAGCAGTCATTACAGTCCACATTCCGAGCATTCCAGACAATTAGGAAAAGGAAAGGATCTCCCTCATTGATTCCAGGAAATGTCTTCGACAAGCTAAAAAGAAAATCGTTTGGTGTATAAATAAGAATACCAGTTCAGTAGTAATAACAGGTCGTATAATTCTTTGAAATAATTTGAATTTATCAGTTTCGAATTGAAAAGTATATCAAAATTTAGAGATCTATTATTTATACGTACATTATAACTGTGTTGATAATCAAGAAAAGATATTTTGTAAGTTCTGTGCACAACATTAATTTGTATCATCATTTGTATAATTTTTAGAAGTCAAAAAAAACTGATCGGCAAACTAAAACTGATTAATTTGTGTGGGTATTTGATTTACATACAAAAACTATACAGTATTTTTAAAATAATATAATTAATATACTTACTTGTATATTTTTCGATCCACGAAAGGTGTATTTTCATGCACATATAAATTTTCAAAAGAATGTTTACGTAAACAAGCTTGGTACTTCCATGAATGTCTTATTTGGTTGTGTGTGTTGAGAACTACCATATAATTTATAATTTGCCTGATTTATTAAACAAATTAGTTTGATACATTTGTTTTTATTTGGTATATAAAGAAGGTTTTTGAATTAAATTGATGAAACAGATATGACGCTTAGAACCGTAACCTATAAATAGAAAAAACAACTGTCAGTGATTATATTATTATTTGAATAGTATGTTAATATATACCTTGAGATTGAGTTCACAGTAAGTATTGTTATTTGAAGATAAAGTTGAAATACACATCATAATTCACTAAAGAATAACTGTTTTGTAAACTTTGATTTATAAAGTTAAGAAATATAAAACGTAAATATCCTATGATATAGGCAGATATTGAAAAAGTTACATATAGGCAACTGTTTGGGCTTTGATGATTCAAGGGAAGTTAGCAACATATAAAATAATTAGTTTAAATATTTTATATAAGAACTGAGTTAGTGAGGGCATAAATAAAAAATTACCTGAGAGAATTTGAAAATAGATTTAAAAAGTACATAAAGATTTCAATTTTATATATAGACGAGAATAAGTACAGGTTTCAAACACATAGTAAGAATAAATATTATTAAATTTATCTGAGTGTAATCGTATCTTTATTAATTAAAGGTATTGTTACAGTATCTTCTAGTACCGCTCATAGAATCTTGAGGCGTCGCTTCTATATATGTATGTGTCGCAGGCTAATAGTCATTTTCGGCAAATAGCTTTTGCCTAGGCAAATGATATCTGCCTTGGCAAATAGCTCCATATCATTTATTTCTGCTCAAAAGCTATTTTCCTAGGCAAATGGTATCTGCCAGCTGGGTTTTTAGGCAAATAGATTCACAACAAGACAAATGTCGTGGGCGAATAGTTATTTTAGGCAAATAGTATTTGCCAACAACATTTTTTAGGCAAATTGGTTATTAATTTTTATTTGAGGTTATGTTTACCTAATGTTTATGTGCTTCGGTTCTTCATTTAGCAGTTTTCTACCTATAACATGTAAGTTAATATTAACACCATGGAAGATAAAGATAAATTTTATTTAAGGCTGAATGCAAAGTACGAACAAACAACAATTAAAAACTCGTGGACCCTTCAACGAACCAATGAAATTAGTGCGATTTTAAAAAGTCTTCGTTCAAAAGAAGTTCAGAATAATACTCAGACCCTCTCAGCAAAAGAAAAAAATTATGGCCAAACATATGGCCGAAGGTGAGAGTAGCAGAGAATGTTTATCACATGATGGCAGTGTTGCAGTACCGGCAGAAAGTCCTGACAATTCTAAATTTGAGAACCCTCATCAAGAAGAAAATTCAGGCGAAGCAAATTATAGTACAGGTTGCCGATTCTCAAATTGAGACGTACGTAGGAGAAACCATTGGGAATATTCCTACGGTGACGGAGCACATTACGGCAGATGATTTAGGCACTAGTGAAGACTGTAACACAAGTCTCGGTGGCATAATATATTGCTGTGTTTGCGGCAACGAAAGTACAGGCGCTCACGCTTGTTCAAAGTGCAATAAAATAGTGCACGTAATGTGTGGTGTTACTTCTGAAAACGACGAAGGGTTTGGAAGCCAAGTTATTTGCAGACTCTGCATCAATGAGGAAAATATTAGAATTAATCGGAAGAAATCCTATGAAGGACAAGCCAAAGCCGCAGAAGTAATGAGAAAAAGGAGCAAAACCATCTTTGGTGAGATAGAAACAGATAAATTTGTAACTATACCTATTGCAAAATTTGACAGAGGACCATTAGATAAAAAAATGCAGAAGGAATTATAATTGAAAAGAAAAATGATGTTTACCGCATTGGCACTAAAAGTGGTATTTTAAAAAACTGGCTGACTAGGAGTGACATAACACCTGTTTCGTCAATTAGTTTTACTTATGATGATATTCCCCAAGATCGCTTTATTTCCTTAAGAGAAGCCTGCGCCAAGCAGTCTATGTTTTCGGGTCAAGGATTGTCAAAATACCAATGTAGGCCTTCAAAAACCCAGTGCCATACTAAAGGATGCGCCTGTTTCAAGACGGAAATTTGTGCAACAGTAGATGCTATTCCAGCAATACCTGGCAAAATAAATTGTCCAATTAACAGCTTCTTCTGTCCAAAAATACAATCTCCCTGGTTTACTTGTGTTTATTTCGTTTTAAGAAATATCTTCTTTTTTAAATTCTACGTTTGTGTTGCAACTTAATAGGGATAAAAATACAATTTCCCTGGTTTACTTGTGTTTATTTTATTGTTTATTTCGGACGAATTCAATAGGGGTTACATCTAGCAAGCTGGGGCTTCTGCACATACTACTCGCGAAAATTAGCGCTTCTAGAACACTACTTCCCTCATCGAGTTATAAGCACAGCTGTTTGGCCAGTGCAATCACCACCTCTGTTAGATTTTTCGATTGATAATAATAATAATAATAATAATAATAATAAATTTTTTTTTTTTTTTTTTTACAAATTTTTTTAAATTTGCCTCCACACTCTCCACCTTAATCCAGGACATCTCCCAGCAGCGAGTGCCAAGAGATGCCCCGGGGGTTCCTCACGCGAGGCGCAGATAGCGGTCGCCCCACCAACACGCTAATGCTAATCGAACGACCACCGCCCGCACCCCCCACAGTAGTAATTTTTAAAAATAATAATAATAACAACAAAAACAACAACAATACCAAATTCACCACCAAATTCCTAAATTAACACAATGTAAAAATTCAATTATATGCATTAATAATAATAATAATAATACATTTATTTGCCCAACAGAATATTTCCAATTACAGGACAAAATATAAATAAACACATACTGCTGTAATATTTGCCTTTAAATGAAATTTATATAATTTATTTATTTATTTGTTAGATAAATAAATAAAATTGAAGTTTATGCTAGCTCTATAGGCAAAACAACATAAATTGTTATCTCTCGTAGGTTCTACTGTGATTTACTTCTTTCCTTACTTGTTTCTCCTTTATTATTATTATTTTTAATGTTGTGTGGGATAGGGATTTAAATAACTATGACACCAGATTCCTTATGTAAAAAAAAATGTATTGTCTGCTTATTAATTACAATAAGTAAAATTTATTGTTGCATGTATATTACTTATTTTATTTGCTTGTTTACAATGCTATATAAGTAGCAGTTTTCATAATAATATCGTGTTCGTTTATTTTAATATGAATTCAATCAATACAGGGTTTCTCCACCTTCACTCTTTTCTTACTAAAGGCCTGTTATATTAGGGCCAAATTATGTTGACTTGATAATGAAAGTACTGACTAATCGGCTTTATGCAAACATTCACACGTACTACATAAAGCTTGGATCAATCACCACCCCAGATACATTCCTAATGCATCACAAACTAATTGTCTAAACCTCTATTCTCACGGAGTCTTTAGATTCTTAGTGCGAAGCTTTTAGGCGTTCCTGTTTATAAAAGTTTGACTATTGTTCAAAGCTGTGCTTACAAATGCCTTTTTTAATGAACACTGGTCCGTTGTGCAAGTATTCGCACACAGTACACTATTAAGACAAGTGTTCTTTATTTTTAATAAAAATTGTGTCCCTATATTTACTTTCTATTATTTAAATAACTAAATATTACAAGAAATGGAGTGTTTAGAGAGAACCTGTGTATTTTGATTGAATTTAATGGTTATAACAATATTATTTACTACTCACTGCGTAGATTCATATAATTCCTCGAATTCTGCTTGAAATTGTTTTTCCATTCTTGTTGATTCTTCCTTCCTTGGAATCTTCTATAAATTTAATGGTGACGCTCACTTCTTGCAAATATGGCGACGAGAAAACAATTGGAAATTATTCCTATATAAGCGTGTATGCTTCTTGTTTGTTTGTGAGTTGTTAGTTAGTTTATTTATTTATTTATACTGCGGTAGTAATGGTAAGCGTGTAATAACTCCACGTGACCACTACTCGCTTAACACGTAGATGTATTATCTACTTCAAAAGACGCTATCACTTTGTTGTGTATTAGAAGTTTTTAATGTCACAGGTACCAGCTAACAACTAACTTCTTTTTCTGTTGTGACTCCCTTTTTATAGTTGAAAATAAATGCCGCTCGTTATTTGATTGTTTTGCGGACTTTTATTTTTGAATTGTTCGTCGTGGCGCCTCTAGCGGATATCTCGATACTTATTCCTTGTCTCTTCTTCTTCTTGTCGTATTTTAGGTTGGCGTTTATTTTTATTATGTTTGTTCCTGACATTTGATATTTTTCCACATTCACCAACGACAGTATTTGTTGTTGTTTCATTTATTTATTTCTAATGTGCAGTAAGTATATTGATATTTATTTTGATGTTTTTCTTACGTTATTTTATTCTTTTATTGCTATCGTAAACATTCATTGTACTTATAAATGTATTCATTGCTACTTTTACTGTTTTGCAGGTACATTCTTCGACCGAGCGCTAACCTTACTCGTATTTTTGTTTTGGTGCTTTTGATCGGAAAGAATGGAAAGAAATTGGATATTGTTTCAATCGCCAGTCCCTCTATCTGTGGCTTCTCTGTCTGCTCTGTTCTTTCTTCGAACCATTTTACCGTCCTTGGAGAATTTTGTATGTTTAATATGCTGTAATAAATCATTGCTTTTATATTAATGCTGCTTATTCCTTTGGTTATAGATGTTCATTTGTATGTGCACGAAGTTTGGAACCATGAAAAGGATTGCTGTTATTCGCATTACGATGAGAATTGATACTTTTTGTTGTGTATATTAAAATGTTATACAATTCTATGCTGTTCTTTATGATACACTTTATTTTAATATCCTTTTCAACGCAACTGTATGTATTTTATCTTTAAGTTATGTGAGTGCATTAAGCCTCTTCATATACATTACGAGCATATCTTATTTTATTCTCTAATTTTAATGTTCTCTCGTGTTTTTCACTTCTGAGAATAAATATTCATTTGTGTCTTTGCTATTATCGTTGAGGTTTTTCCTCATTTATTTCTAAATGGTGTTTATATACATATAATCCTAATTAAAATGCTTATATTCTAAGTGTATACCTGTGTTATTGTATGTTTTAATAAAATTTATTTTAAAATAAATGTTTCTTAAACTACGAGTGTGTTTTCTTATTGCTAATATTGATCTAAATACACTAGTATATCTTGGTGTCAACATTAATCATATCTATTTCTAACATTTTATAGTTATATACAATATTGTCTTAGATTCTAAGGTAAAGTTCACGGCAATATGTTAATGCAGAAAAAAAAAATGAACATGTAAAACAAAAGGACACAAAAAGAAAAATGTAACAGGCGTCACTATTGGTTCCAGTATCCAGCGTAAATGTCTGAAAAGAAAAGTTCGGCATTCCGTGCCATGTGGTGCAAGGGCGACTTTTTGAGCACATTGGTCCTGGCCGTCGGCAGATTGAAGAATGCTGCATGCCGAGCCGAGCATCGCGGAACGTAGAAAGGCACAGCACCAAGCAGCTGCGGACAGTCAATCCTACTGTTAATCAGCTTGTATAAAAATCTGGCACTATGCATGGAGCGTCGCACGGCCAAGGATTGGAGCTGATGCACCTCCAACAGATGTGTGTAAGAAATGTTCCATTCCGGGTAGGCTCCAGTCAGTTTAAAAGACAAAAATCTTAGAAATCTTCGCTGAATACTATCAATAGGAAGTTGTTGTGAAGTGTAGAGGGGGTACCATATGACCGAGGCAAACTCCAACCTACTGACTACCAACGCAAAGTAGAGGGACTTGAGGAGGCAGGGATCCGTGAAGTACCTCGAGATTCTCATCAGAAATCCCAACATCCTTGACGCTGCGGCACACATAGATGTTATATGCGGCGTGAACGTCAAGGACGTGTCAAATACAACGCCCAGGTCCCTGATCGACTGAACCCCACTGATCAATTGCCCACAAATGGTGTAATTGTAGTCCAGAGAAACGGATTTGCGAGTAAATAACATCGAATTACATTTTTCGATATTTAGGACCAGGCCATTCGAGTGCGACCACGCAGTGACGACATCAAGGTTATGCTGCAATTTGATGGAATCATCTTCACAATGGACTGTTGTAAAAATGTTTAAGTCATCAGCATAAGCTAATGCCTGACAAGTCAGAAGAGGAAATATATCGTTGACGAAAATGTTAAACAGCACTGGTCCAAGATTGGAACCCTGGGGAACGCCACTGGTTGCACGGAAAGTAAAGGATCTGTAACCATTATAGAATACGTAGTTTGAACGATTTGTAATATATGATTTTAACAGGTTAATAAGGCGTGGAGCAAATCCATAATAATACAATTTCTCTAGAAGAAGACTGTGATCAACCGTGTCGAACGCACGAGAAAAATCTAGAAAAATAACGTCAACCTGCTCTCTGTCATATTGAGTGAAAGTGGCAAGGTTGGTTACCACCGATCTACCAGGCATGAAGCCATGTTGAAGGGAAGATATGAGGGAGGAAGTATTGAAGGATATGGATCTGTACAGGACCTGCTCAAGAATTTTTGAAAAGTTGGACAAGATGGCTATCGATCGATAATTAGAGATATGAGATTTGTCGTTCTTCTTATACACGGGAACAATCCTGGTACGTTTCCACCGATCCGGGAAAACTGATGTTTTCAAGGCAAGATTAATTATAGAGCACAGCGGTTTCACCAGGTAATGTCGCAAGTTTTTAACCAAGAAACTTGGGACAAGATCATCACCAGCAGTAAAGCTCGAATCAAATTTGGCCATAATCTCAGTTAGGGACTCCCCGGAAATATAAGGGACCGCAAAAGTAGGAAACTGAGAAAAAATTTGAGGAAGAACCGCAGAGGTGGGAGTAGTATATGAAGTGGCAAAAGTAGAAGCAAAGGCATCGACAATATCCTTAGGATTGTCCAACCAAGTGTCATTGTGGCACATTCGTCCAGGAATTCGTATAGATATTTTCAGATTGCTAAAAAATGAAGTATATAAGACAAGAATTAATAACTTAATTGATCTGATGTATGCAATTACGTACAATTAAATGTAATGAAATAACACCAAATGTAATGCAGAATAATTTTGACAACATGAAACATCGTATGCACTATGCATTCAACAGAATTGGTGACCATTTTGAACACTTTTCATAAATTGCAATTAATTAAAATTTCTACAAGTTGTTCGATTAATATCCCATCTTGAAAGTTATCTTACTAAATAAATTAATAATACAATTGTACTTGTTATTAATTTCATCACCATATCGCTCGATAATAAATTTTGACAGTGATAGGTGCATAACCTTTATACTATTTAATATATATCCGTATTTCAAGAACGCGAAAGATCTTAATTTATAAGAGAAATTTATGGATAACTAGATGAAATTCTTTTTGAAGCACATGGTACATTCAATAAGTTTCATAAACATATCTTAATGTTAAAACTAGAAAAATGTAAATGTTTGTATGTACAAAGATATGATAAATATGGTATCATTAAAAAGTAATCTTTTTATATTCACAGAATAGAAAACAATACTGGATATCGTTTGTACTTTGAAACAATATGTTATTCCGTTTTAAATTCAAAGAGATTGTTAAAATTCAAAGAGATTCTGCCAAAACAACATTACGCAATTAGAGACAAACATCAATAGCAAAATTAAAAAAAAAAGTATTTAATTCTCAACGCCTACTGTAATCATCAACTTCACAGAAACTGAATTCAATCGTGTTTACATAATAAAATCGGTGGGTGTTATCAGACAGTGTTCGTTTTTTGAACTCTATCTGTTTTACACTTATCAATTAACATAAAAATTCCGAAGAAAAATATAACGATAACAATGTTGTTGCTGCAAAAACAATGAACGTCGGAAGACACGTGCTATTCCCACTGCCGAATTTAAGGATTCAGAAATAGCTTTTATAAATTAATAACAGACCTGTGATGAATTTTTTTTTTAAATGTGATTACCTACCTTCTAGAAAACTAATTTAAAGTTTTAAATTCCATCATCTAATGTTTTATCACAAATCACAGATTTAATTTTTATCAGGCCATTATATAAATTTTAACCAATTTAGGGATGACTCCATTTAATAACATCTTTTCGATTGAAATTAGATACCTGTTAGATATATTTTATTGTATTATCAATTATTTCTATTCTTATGTATCGGTCATTCATCGTTAAATAGCTGTCATCTTTCTACATACAAATACATATACATATATGTATAATAAGAGAGTTTTCTTCATTCGTTATATGTGTCCGAAACAACGTTTCGATTAATAATTCAATTATAAAAGTAAGCATTTAAAGGATGCGACTGCTGGCTGGCATCACACATTGTTTAGCATCAACCGTTTAGAAGTAGCAGCATTTTCGATTGCGTTTGAAAAATATATAGTTAAAGCGTAATATGAAAATTAATTCTATCTGCAGAGAGATCAAAAAAGGTTGACATTGCCGCTTCATAGTCATGTTGTAATTACCGCATATATCATATTCTGAATTGTATTTCGTCCATGCGACATCTATAATTTTACTTATGAACTACTTTCGATTATCTTTGTTAAATTTACTTGTTTTAATAACTTAAGAATTCAATAATTGAAAATATCTTTATTAAAAATAATTTAATACAACGACCGATATTACATATAACATTCCATATTTACAAATATTATAACATATGGTCAAAATGAGATCCTTCATTTTGTAGACACACATTTATACGTCTTTTTGGAGAACTGAAAATATGTTGAATCATTTCTTCTGTTTCACTGTTAACAGCATTTGTAATAGCATCTTGTAGTTTTGGTATGTATTGGAAGTCCTAAAGACAGTGTTCTTGAAATACCCAAAAAGAAAAAATCCAATGGCGTCAAATCTGGTGACCTAGCAGGCCATCTATTTCTGGTAATCAGTCGGTTATTATTAAAATATCTTTGGAGGAATTCAATTGTAGCATGTGCAGTGTGACAGCTGGCACCATCCTGCTGGAAATAGCCCAATTGTCTTTCATTATTGTCAAGTTGTCTAATAAATGGTTCTAAAATAACTGTTCTACATTGTTCTGCATTTATTGTATAATGGAAGATAATTTGACCTATTATTCTTCTTCGTGATATTGCACACCAAACACCTATTTGAATAGGATGCATGTCAGTTTCAATAAAAACGTGTGGATTTACGGACGACCAGTGTCGATAATTTTGAGAATTGACATATCCACTTAGATAGAACGAGGCCTCGTCTGAAAAAATTTGATGTCCAACAAATTATCATCCGCAAGATTATTATTAAACCACATGTAAAATTGTATGGCTTTCTCAAAGTCTGTTGGAAATAATTTCTGTATAACAGATACTTTATATGGATATAAGTGTAGTTTTTTTAGTGGCTTTATGGCATGTTCTATAAGATAGTCCTATATGAACATAAAATCAGAATTAATAAATTTTCTGTACATTAAACAAAGTAATACTTTAGTCTGTGCTGATAGTTGCCTTAAAGATTTTTTAGGACTACGTCCAGCCGGTCTTGAATATCATCGAGCACTGCTTCTGTTAGTAAAGTAGGTCTACCAGAAGAGTGTTTCATAGATACACTGCTAGTTTCGCGAAAGATGGTTGACATATATAGCAAAAATATCATACTGGAATTCTATTTATGGGAATCGAATGTGAAATTGATGCCTATACGAATCAGTACAACATTTCCACTGTGCATTCGTAAATGGCATTATTGATTTCAACGCAACTTAGAATTAAGCAAAAATGATAATAATACTCGTATATACACAAAAAAAAGAATAACTGACAGTAAAACGAAATGTACCTTTTATTGCCTTGAGAAAGACAGTTTCAAATATTCAAATAAACGCAGTAAACCAAAGGAAAAAGATACGACAAAAAGCTTATATGACTGACAAATACGTATAAATAATACTAATGACAGAATATTGGATTGACAGTCACTTTAGCAAAGTTATGTACAAACTAAATATTCATACTACAACAATGAACGTGTGGTAAACTCGTGTGATCTCTCTGTATAACTTGCAAGTTTAAGAACATATTTTGTTAAAGTTGATCATGTTATGTGATTAATTTCATTTGACAAATGGAACGAGAATTTGGTTAAGAACTGTGAGTCTGACATTCCGTTCTTTCAAGTTTACGTGTAAACGAATACACTTCGACGAACTGATGTCACGATAACAGGTGAAACGACAATTTGCTTAAGCATCTTGATATCAGTCTGACTATTCATTGTCGAATAAGTATTATCGAAATGTTATCATGATGACAATCTGCAAGAAAATTTGAAGTATGGACTATTTTTATCTTAAAACTTGACACAAAGAGAGGCAGAGTACTACCAATTTTAAAGAACACATAAACTGAAACATAAATAACAAATATTATTAACCGAACAGTCTTAGTTTTGTCTTTTCGGTCTGTCGACGTTCACCTTAGGCTAGATGCACACGATTTTTACAAAACCTGAATGTCCGCTAAATGTTCTAAATATTAGCGTTCAGTAAATTATATAGAAATGTTCTACATTTTGTAGGCAAAGTCTTAATAAATAAATTCATTTGCCACTAATTATATATGTTTCAATGATGTATAATTGAGTTTTAAAGATAATTTCTTTAATTTGCATCTTCATTCATAACAATAGCAAAGTGAACTATGCAATTATTCTCAATTGTCGTTCATTTAGGTAAAAATTAAAATACCGTAAATAGTATAATAAAGCAAAGGTATTCAATTACAATGATTATTACTCCACATTTAATATCCACTGAAACAACAATAATAAACGTTAACATTCAAATACCCTTGCGACCGCCATTGATCGCATTACCATTGAGGCGCCCTTAGAGAGAACATCAAAAAGAGTTGAAGCGAAGAGGCGATTCAAACTCGAAAAATTTTAATTATTAATTACATATAATAATGACATTCAATTCTTTAATAAAAATAAGTTTTTAAAGGGCGGGCTGCTGGTTCACACCAACCAATCAAAAGAACATTTTCATTTAAATGATACGACATAGTGTTTAATATCAACCACTTAGGAGCAGCAGGACTTCCGATTTCGTTTGAAAAATATATTATTAATGCGTAATATGACTGCTATAAATGACAATATTTTTAAATATTAGTAAACAAAAGTAATTAATTCTATTAAAACCTACAAGTTTAAATAGGTAGATATTTTGTTAAAGTTTATCACTTAGATGTCAATTGAAACAAAAATTTATTTTACTAAAAGACAATGCCATACCTAAATTTATCATATATTGTAATTTAACAATTATCAGTTACTTTAAGATCGCAAAGTACTTTAATACACAATAGCATCACTTCTTCAGAAAAAAATAATTTAGGCATTACTACCCAACTCTGATCTTTTATATGCTGATCACAAATAATGAATGTAAAATAAAATGGAATTATAGTTAAAGAGGGTTTGCGAAAATAACAATAGGTGTCGTGCACATCTATGTCACCAAGCTCACTTTTCTATTACCGTTTCAAACACCGATAAATTTAACTGGAGTCTACCCAAAATGTCCGAATTGAATATAGAGGTAGGTCACCATAGCTGAGAATGACTTAAATGTTACAGGAAACGTCACAAGTGACAGGCAGAAATGCGTCTGACGTTTGATTAATGTTGGCAGTCGCTCGAAAACTCAATTGCAGGTTATCAAATGTCAAAACGATCAATTAATTTCAATTGGTGATGACATCTGAACTGCTTTCATAATGACAATTATAACCCATACATATATGTATATACAGGGGTTCGTCAAAAGTTTATGATACCGGACACTAGGAAAAGTATCATGGCAGTGGTCGCAATTTACAGGAAATTAAATGAAAAGTTGTAAGCGGGTGCGAAGAGGCGGATTCAAGCTCGAAGAGATTATTGGACAGCCAGTTATCGTTATTAATACATATATTAGATGTCAATGGTCGCTCGAAATTCCAATTGCAGGTTATCTAATGTCAAAACGATCAATTAATTTCAATTTGTGATGACATCTGAACTGCTTTCATAATGACAATTATAACGCATACATATATGTATATGCAGGGGTTCGTCAAAAGTGTATGATATCGGACACTGGGTAAAGCATCATGCCAGTACTCGAGTTTTACAGGAAATTAAAAAAAAAACTAAGCGGATGCGAAGAGGCGGATTCAAGCTCGAAGAGATTGTTGGACAGCTAGTTATCATTATAAATACATATATTACATGTCACTGTTACATGTTTTCTTTTTATATTTCATGAATTATAATTTCTATAAATTAGTGTGACCCTGTATTGACTACAACTCCGAATAAAATTTAATGAAAATATGATACTTGTTAATCTAATCAATCTGAATCGCACTGTACTTCGAAACAAATTGCAGAAACGACGGAATAGAAACAATTAAATCAGACATTCGATTGAACACCTCATCTAACAAGCTGTTAACGTGCTGGATTAACCACTGACGAGTGTCAGTTTGAATTTCTCTCCAATACCAAAAAACATGTTTGTCTACCCCGCAGTAACTTAACGTTCATAATTGGAAAAACGAGAAACATTAAATACATCCACAGATATTACATGAAAACGTCTGATTTTTACTTCTAATTCGCAGTAAATAATTACGCCACCGTACTTAATTGCATTTCCGTTCACTAACAAGTGGCACACAGTAAAATGCCAGCCTTATATAGGATTTACGGTTTGATGCAATTTCCTAGCGATTTTGTCAGTTAAAGACGCACAATATACATACAAGAAAACAGTCAAGTATTAAACGAGTCTGAAAAGTTGCTCCGCCAGTAGCAGCAGTTGTTAAAATGGATATGTTATTATAGGAAGTTTTCCTGTGGAATATGCACTTAACGTTTTCTGCAGCAGGCGCTTGAAAATTTCTATGGACATACGGCCATATAAACCTACTAGCAGTGTACTTAATGGCCTCAATATAATAACTTTTTCCATTTACACATCCGTATTCTAAACATGCGGCTAATGTTTTTAAGAATAACACATAAAAAAGATATACGACAATGTACCTTTTGAGTTTATACGTAAATATGAAAAGCATTTAACTACTAACATGAAAACAATGCATTTACATACATAAGCTATCAAAATAGAGAGCTATTTATGAGCAAATTGTCAAAACATAGTAATATTTCCTCTTTTACACTTAGTTTTATCACTTTGGAAAACCTACAGTAGCAGAAATGCTAGAAATGTAAGTTACTGCATGTGGCTACATACCTCATTTTTTTTTACAAATAATTTGATATTCTGGTATCAAAGACAATACATATATACAATTTTCCAAAATCACGCCATTTACAAAAATAAGTAATGCTGTAAGCCGTTACTTTGTGATAATCCATATTAAAACAATAAAAACACATTTACTTTGTTGTATCACTATATTAAACAAATGGTGTGACTGCGGTTTCGACCAACATGGCCATTAACGAATTAACGATTCAACACTATTCGTTAATGGCCATGTTGGTCGAAACCGCGGTCACACCATTTGTTTAATATAGTGATACAACAAAGTAAATGTGTTTTTATTGTTTTAAAAAAATAAGCAAAAAGCATGATGACAAAACAGTTAGAGCATACATCCATTTCTTTTAAATTCGTCGTACGATTTGAACTTACTTATTGTGCGATGAGGCTTCATATTACATCGATGCAATTGTGATTCAGTATCCTAGAACACGTTTAGATCGCGTCCATCTAATGTTGACTCGTATATTAATTTAATTAGAGTTCAGGTTTAATTGTCTAACGTACTTGTTTACATTAAATTATGAATAGTTTATTGTCTGTTTGTTACCAAAAACCTGTCGAATGTTCCAAAATCACACCTATTAAATAGGAAGCAAAACGTATGGTGATAAAGGAGTTTATAGAAAATATCGATTTCTTTTAATACGATATGCGATTTGAAACTAATTATTGCGCGATAGGGATTCATATTACTTTGCTGCAATTGCTATTCAGCATTCATTAATATCTTGAAATCTCGTGCATTTAATATTGACTCGTATATTGATTAAATTAGAGTGCAGGTTTAATTGTCTAACATACTTGTTTACATTAAATTATGGGTAATTTATTGTCTGTTTGTTACCAAAAACTTATCGAATCTCCCAAAATCACACCTATTAAATAAGAAGCAAAAAGTGTGGTGATAAAGGAATTTAAAGCAGGCATCGATTTCTTTTAAATCTCGGGTGTGCGATTTGAACCTAATTATTGTGCGATGAGAGTTCAGATTACTTCGATGCAATTGTGATTCAGCACCTTGAATGCGTTGAAATAGCGTGCATTTAATATCGATTCTTAATTAAATTAGAGTTCAGTTTTAGTTGCCTAGCGTATAGTTTATTTCAAATTATAAGAATATAACTTTGAACGCCTCTAATGCTTTTATTGCACCACTTTCTGTGACGATAATTATTATACCTGGCCTCCTTATTGAACCAGTACGGTTTACGTATTTGCAATGTATGAATGAGTTATTGCCGCAGGTGGTGCAATAAAAGCATTAGAACCGTTCAAAGTTATATTCTTTTGAATAAACTATACTTGTTTACATTAAGTTATGAGTGACAAATAAAGTAATACGTATTATTTAGTAATAATTGGAAAGAAGAATTCTGGTTTACAATGGTCAAACGTATAATGAACTTCTAAATACAATAATGAATGGGCGAATTGCGTTGCTATATGCACTGTTATGCAAAGGCCATGACACGACATCGAGCTGGTCTTATTGTCAAATTAGAAGAATTAAGGCTGAATGTCACATGACTACATTTTTTTTAACCCAAGCAGCTCTTTACATTCCGAAATGAATTGTGTTATGAAAAGTCTCATTATATCAGTAACCAAATAAGTTCATGCGGTTTTTTATGGTAAAATATAAATATTTATTAAGAAACAATAGTACAATATTATTCATCAAAGTAATTACCATCACACTCAATGACCTTTTGCCAACGTGACACCAATTTTTTTATGCCGGTATTGTAGAACTCTACGGATTTTGAATCAAAAAATTGACGGACTGCGTCTATTACATTAACTCGAGTTTTAAACTGCCTATGTCTCATACAGTTGTCAAGAGATAAAAAAAGATGGTAATCACTTGGCGAAATGTCAGGGGAATATGGAGGGTGTGGCAATATTTCCCAGCCAAGTTCACAAATTTTTTCCCAGGTCACTTTTGCAGTATGCGGTTTGGCGTTATCTTGTAAGAATATCACTTTCTTTCGATTGATTAAAGAAGGCTGTTTTTGGATGAGTGCTGCTTGTACTCGCTGAAGTTGTTCACAATACAAGTTCGCAGTGATGGTTTGGCCCTTTTCCAAAAACTCATAATGGACTATTCCATTTGCTGTCCACCAAACACACAATAAAATCTTGTTTGGGTGCAAGGAAGCCTTGGGAGTGTGAGGTATTGCATCAGTAGGCGACAACCAATGATACTAACGCTTAGAATTTGAGTATAATATCCATTTTTCGTCGCAGGTTAACAACCGATCAAGAAATGGTTCATTATCGTTGAGTGAAATGTTTGCTGAACAAATGGTAAGACGACTTAATTTGTTATCATTTGACAATTCATGTGGAACCCATTTGCTCAACTTCCACGTCTTTCCTAGCTGATGAAGATGCAAACGAATGGTTTCGTCACTCACATTGAACCTTTCTGCAAGCTCTAGGCACGTTGTACTGGAATTTGCCTCCACAACCTGTTGAAGATCCTCGTTGTTAATGATCTTCGGTCTTCCAGAGCGTGCTTCATCGGTTAAGTTGAAATCTCCCGAAGAAAATTTCTTGAACCACTTCTGTGCTGTTCGATCACTTACGACATCATCTCCGAATGCGGTACATATTTTTCGCGCCGCCACTGCAGCTTTAGTACGAAGTTTGTACTCATAGAGTAAACAACCTCGAATTAAAGTTTTATTCGTTTCCATTTTCAACTATTCAAATTAATAATTAAATAATTGTCATGAAATGTGTATGTATTAAATGACAGAAGGATTGATACTAAAATGGATGACAGATAACAGACAAGTGCTATCGATCAACAACTTAAAGAATATTCATGGCACTCTGCTGTATACAAAAACCGCATGAACTTATTTGGTTACCTGATAGTAAAGTTTATCAAAGGAAAAATGTTAAAAACTTGTATATGTAGCTTGTATGTAAATCTACCTTATTACATTGAATTAAGATGGCTTTTAGAGGTAACGTTTAGAAAAGAGTTTTCCTGTGAAAAGCAGAACTTTTGATGTACTTCAAAGGTGAGAAATCAGAATTTTTCATTTTTCCAGCTTTTTTCAATCCTCTTTGGCTTCTTAGGCTGGCTCCTCATGCTGATACTTTCGACACTTATCTTAATACCAATACAAAATGACAAATTCTGAGCAAGTTTTTTTTTCTAAACATGTAAATTACTTTGTGCAATTTAAAACAACAGCGTTGTGAACATGTTCCAAATGAAATTCAAACCAGTTATGACAATTACAGATGGATATTGAATCCTTTTTGGACAATTCCTGTCAAAATGCTAAAATTCCAACAATATAAAGTGATGGCATGTAGAATATTACTTCCCATTTCCTTTCGCGACTCCCCCCAGTTCCTTAACGCGATCCCGACCCCACCACTTTGAGACACCACTGGTCTAGAATATTAAGTGTTGACAGTTAATTTCCTCACATAAGAAACGTAAACTTGATTTTAAAATAAATTTGAAATAAACATCTCTATTGCCATTAAGCAGAAAGATAGTAAATCTTAACATCACTAGAGCTTTATTGATTTTCGTAAATGACATAGAAAATGTTTCGTTAAAAATATAATAGTTAACATCATTTTTAGCAAATTTGAAGCATGTAATGTAAATTCGACCATCCTATCATTTGATTATATATGAAAAATTTCCTTAAAATCCAAATAGCCCATAACATATATCACAAGGAATAACAAGTACTTGGCTCACTGTATGTATTCTATGCTAAGTAGTTATAATTAGCGGTGTCAGAAATAGCTTTATAGACACCAGGACTAATTAATTGTCTAGAAAACAAACACAGTTCTGGAGACACATGTTAGCTATTTGCACTTATCCGCATTTGCTATTTAATTGATGTTACGGTTTCTCATACTTTCAAAATTTTAAATACAAACAAATCCTGTGTTTAGATTATCTTAAGTGTTTATTTTATCAATATCGATCCGTCTTATCTATAATTCTTTGCGAGCAAGGCGTGAAAGAGTGTCAATATTTACAATTATATCCATATGAAATATGTGTAATATGAATTTTTATAGCCTGAATCGTGTATATTTGTTTAGCAGAAACATTAATGGCAAAGCGATTTTAAAAATAGGTAATCTTAAACATAAACAGAAACTATACAGGAAATTTAAATATAATATGCTCATTTTTTTATGTACCATCTTTCGAAAAAGTATGTATAATCAATTTTAAACATGGATCACGGAAGAAATCAAATACAGAACATCTATAAAACGTCAGATGTATGAGGATATGGTGTATGGACGAATTTCACAGGATAGTTATCGGTCATATTGTAGAGAATTAAATCGAGATATACGAAATGCAAAAAAGCAAGCTAATGCAGAGTTCATCAATACTTCCCATAATAAAGTTAAAGAAACATGGCATCTGGTTAGAACAATAACATCAGATGTGAAATCACAAAACTCATTTCTGAATGAAATACAAGCGAATGGTAACACTGATGAAGAACGATTAACATTTATTAACGAACAATTAAGAGGAATGTGTGATAACTTGGCGAAGGATGTTGTGACGGATATGAGCGGAATTGAGTATAATCACAACACTTTCATGATGTTCCCAACAAGTAGTGAGGAGTTGTGCAATATAATTATGGAATTGAAAGATACTAATAGCGTAGGTGACGACGGAATACCAGTACAATTACTAAAGGGGTGTGCACCTGAATTTGCCGTGCTTCTGGAGCCTATATTTAACAAATGCTTAAAAAATGGAATATTTCCTAATGAATTAAAAAAATCTAATATCATTCTGATTCACAAGAAGGGAAATAAGGCTGATATCAAAAACTATAGACCGCTGTCTATTTTGTCGCACTTTGCCAAAGTTGTAGAGAGAGTTATCTTCAAGCGACTTACAGTTTTCTTAAACAAATGCAACATCTTGTCATCGCAGCAAAATGGGTATATATCTGGTAGATCTACTTCAAGAGCAATTTATCAGGTGCTAGCGGATATAATCGAAGGAATTAACAATAACCAGTGCACGGTTGGCATATTTTTGGATCTACAAAAGGCTTTTGGTTGTGTGAATTACGACGTAATGTACCAAAAATTAGAACGAATAGGTATTAGAGGACCGGCTCTGGAATTAATTCGATCTTACTTGTGCGGTAGGCAGCAGTGTGTAATTGATCGTGGCACTGGCATGAAGTCTGCATGGGTGTCTGTGGAGAGGGGAGTACCACAAGGATCGGTGTTGGGTCCTCTTCTTTTTTTGATTTATGTGAATGATTTACCATCGGTGACGACGTATACAACTGCACTTTTTGCTGATGACACCTCAGTTGTAATACGAAGTAAAAATAATGATATCAATAGAGAAACAACTGAAACATTGTGTTTGTTTGAGAATTGGTTTCAACAAAATCACCTAAAGCTGAATATGGAAAAAACAAATATATTACATTTCACATATTTCAAGGAGGATCCTTTAGTTATGGAGTACCGACATCATGAAATAAGAACAGGGGAAGATGTGAGATTTCTGGGGCTGCAGGTGGACTCGCGGTTGGACTGGAGGAGACATATTGAGTACCTGGCGGGTAAGATATCGTCTTTTAATTACGCTTTAAGAGTGATAACATCAGTAAATGAGAAGGCGGGTCTTTCTGCGTACTATGCGTATGTTGAGTCTAGACTGCGCTATGGTATTGTTTATTGGGGGGCATCTTCGGATGTATCCAGGGTTTTCATTCTCCAGAAGTTATGTATTAGAAACATTTTTAAAATGGGAAGAACTGATTCTTGCAGGGAAGTTTTTAAAGAAAAAAAGATTCTCACGCTACCGTGCCTATACGTGATAGAATGTGCCCTATTTGTTAAGAAAAATTACGAATTATTTAAAGAGCAGGAACTTCATCACTGTTATGGGACCAGGGGAACAAAGCAGGTTTCGATTCTACCACCGCGGACTTCCAAAAGTGTTGTGCAGAAGAATGCAACTACACAACTACTAAAAATATACAATCACTTACCACTTGATTTAAAAAAGTTACCAGTGAATATTTTTAAGAAAAAACTTAACACAATTCTAATTAATTGTGCTTTTTACACGTTACAAGATTTTTTCACGTACAAATTCAAGCTTGTGACACCATGACTTTACTACTTTTAATACTGTGATATTGTTTATACTATTCTGACGTGTTCAAACATTAGATATGTAAAATGAACTGAATAAAGTTATTAAACATTACTTTACTTTATCTATAGTCAGGATTTTTAAACATTTATGCAAGGGAAAATCCTACAAAATAAATCACTAGGATTGATTCGTACACAAGAAAAAAATACAAAAGCTGTTTCAGGTCAAGTTTTAAATACTTTTTCTTCTCTTAATAAGCCTCTGCAAAATGCTTAGCTAACAAAGTATTGGCAAAAAAACTCGTTAATAGTGTTACTTCCAAAGTCTAAACAACGTTTTATATAAAAAAAGATGTTCCAAATTAAGATTTAAGTACGTTTACCTCTTACAAAATTTGTGTAAAATGCATCATCTACGAGATATGTATGAGCAAAAACTGATTTTCGAACAGCAGGCAAATTATAACAACAAAAAAACTTGAATGGTTACATTATGTAGGGTAATTCCGATTTATCGATATGTTTGATGTGTGGGTTGGTATACTGATGAAAAATCAAAGTTTTCTAATTCCTCCACCACAACGGGAGTCGCCGTCTTAAAAAACCCGTTTAATTTTTGACTTGTCCCTGTTTGTACAAAATATTTCCTGAAGTATTGGTTTGAGAAAAAAAAACCTTTACACTTTTATTAACCAGAGAACATTGTCTCTGATACTTCCGGAGATGGACCTCCTTGAATTTTGAAAAATTTGTTTTTAAATGTAAAAATTACAGATTTTTAGCCGGTTTTTTTGTTCGATGGAAAGTAAATAGTGTATCCTACGTTGAAGTTTGATATAACATTTATAGTAAAGGTAAAATAGCTAAAGTTTAAGACGAAACAGTTTTTTCTAGCCCATTTAGACTATGAGATACATTCTTTAGAATATTTTTGTAGTTTTTTAGGAATACAACTAAAAACTTAAGATAAAGATTCATATGTTGTTAAGTTTGCATATCACATATATTCAGTAACTCTGGGTATTATATAGGAATCACTTTATTAGTTTATTTTTGAAACACGAAGAACTTTTGAATACATCAGCATCATTTCTTAATCCTTAAGCAACAACGGAGCATGTACCTATATAGCAGAAGCAGGGGAAAATGTTCTTGTAAATGTGATTTTCGAAAAACATGTAATTCCGAAACGGTGCGACTTAGAACCAATGTTTGCTGAACAAAGTAAAATTTAAATTAAACAAGGAATTCAAATGTGCATTAATATATAGGGTGCTCCATTTAAAATAACAAAGAAGAAGAATTTTTTCAAAATTCCTACCGGAAGTATCACTTTTACTCTTATCGAATAGCAGTTTTTTGCAAATATCGTAAATTACGCATTCTATACAGCATGGTTCACCTGGAACTGAATCGATCGATTGCGAAAAACCTATAGCTAGGAATTATCTGAAATTTTGAGACTATAGATACTAATGGAGACCATTCGCCTAAAATATTTTCAAGATAGCGGCACTCCGGGCTATATCGGAAGTAGGCACCAACGTCCTAATTTTAAATAGAATAGCCTGTATATTGTCAGGTTTTTAGATTATACGTGAAATTCAAATATTTTCATGTATAATGTCATATATCTAAGTCTAACCCATTTATTAAAATTCTTATGTTAAATTTGACGTTTGCAGGCAGAAAATCAATAGCACTTTTTCCATATAAAGATGAATTTATTATTTAATTTTAAGTAGATTCAGAGAAATAAACCAGTTAGTACTAATGAAAATAATGAAATTGCAATTTAAGAATATTTTGCCGCATATTCGACAATATCTACTAGAGTTGGAGTCAGGGTTATTGAAAGTTCCCGGTGAACCACCCTGTATATATTTATAAAAAGGACAAAAGTATTTAGAGCTGGAGTTGGAATATTTTTTATATAAATGAAATTTCAAAATTCGAGCCGGAAATAACACTCACCCTTGGCGAGTGGCACTTTTTATCGAATATCTCGCTAAGTGTGCATTCCAGAGATATATATTAAGAGAATAGAAGTATGTACTTAGAATAGGATTTTGAATAATGTTTGTACAAAAAAAAATTCTTAAAATTTGGACGTGAAATAACACACTTACTCACAGGTTCATTTTTCTAAGAAGATAAAAGTATTTAAAACAATTAAGAAGAACTTTTGTATAATTTGAAACGCTCATACGTATACGCCATTATTAATTAAAATTGTCCATTAAAGACGAATTATTCGTCGAATTATTATTTCATAAATTAATATTTTCCGCTTGATTAATTAAATGGCAAGGGACTGTACAAACAATAAAATGAAGTGGAATTGGTTTAAAAAGTATATACTACAAGAAGCAAGTGGGATGTAATTATATTATCATTCGTCTGTCGACAACACGACTCCAATCCATCCTGTTCAGCGATGCAATAACAGCGTGCAGAGTAATACATTTTTTTGTTATATGATAATGGATTCTCAATCAATATAGTTAGGCGCCTCTATCGCGTATGTATAGGAGCGAGTATTTATCTAGAGTGACATATAATAAGATTAAAATGTAGTATGCATGTAATGTATATTTACTATCTGATACATATCACTAGAATGTGAAATTTTGAGTAAGGAAAATAATGTAATTTGCCGCATGAAGTCTAGCGTAGTCGAAGCGAGAGCGTATTTGATTAAATAACGAAGTTTGAAGGGGCACTAGAACCTCCTCTGTAAAGATAATGTCAAGGACTTCTTATTACTCCCACTGAAAGTTTCGTAAAATGTATCATCTCTGAAAATATATACTACACTTAGTTTGTAAAGCAAATGTGAGTTGTATCCTTTAAAGGACAATCTGTCGAATTAGAGGGTAGGCTTTAATAAATACCTAGATAAAATGCCTCTATACATTCCTAACACGTTTGATACGACTATGTGAATTTTAATAGAATTTTCCGCATTTGATTATTCATTTATTCAATCAGGCTTTCGATTTAGTGAAAATAATGATACCTTTTTCTGTTTGAAATCAAATAGCATTTATATTTTTAATGAATGATGTGTGATCTAGAAAAAAAAATTGGTTGCTTGATCATTTTATAATCAAATAATTTTTTGTTTGTTGATTCCTACAAGATTAAAGAGTCCAAAAAGACTAATTTTACTGTTTTATCTTTTTATGATTTCCTATGGCAGCAATTTTTGTTTTACAAAACATACTGATTTTTGCGTTTGTAAAATTGATACGACTATTTGAATTTTTATAGAATTTTCCGCATTTGATTATTCATCTATTTAATCAGGCTTTCAAATTACCTGAAAATAATGATACCTTTTCTATATTTGAAATCAAATAGCTTTTATATTTTTAATGATTTCAGGTGTATGATCCAGAAAAAAAAAATGGTTGCTTGATCATTTTATAATCAAATGATTTTTTGTTGTTGATTACTACAAGATTAAAGAGTCCAAAAAGACTAATGTTACTGTTTTATGATTTCCTATGGCAGCCATTCTTGTTTTACAAAACATACTGATTTTTGCGGTTGTAAGGTTGATACGACTATTTGAATTTTACTAGAATTTTCCGCATTTGATTATTCATTTATTTAATCAGACTTTCGATTTAGCTGAAAATAATGATACTTGTCCTCTGTTTGAAACCAAATAGCATTTATATTTTTAATGAATTTCAGGTGTGTGATCCAGAAAGAAAAATGGTTGCTTGATCATTTTATAATCAAATGATTTTTAGTTGTTGATTCCTACAAGATTAAATAGTCCAAAAAGACTAATGTTACTGTTTTATCTTTTTATGATTTCTTATGGCAGCCATTCTTGTTTTACAAAACATACTGATTTTTGCGTTTGTAAGGTTGATACGACTATTTGAATTTTACTAGAATTTTCCGCATTTGATTATTCATTTATTTAATCAGACTTTCGATTTAGCTGAAAATAATGATACTTTTTCTTTGTTTGAAATCAAATAGCATTTATATTTTTAATGAATTTCAGGTGTGTGATCCAGAAAAAAAAAATGGTTGCTTGATCATTTTATAATCAAATGATTTTCTGTTGTTGATTCCTACAACATTAAAGAGTCCAAAAAGACTAATTTCATATTTTCATCTTTTTATGATTTCCTATGGCAGCCATTCTTGTTTTACAAAACATACTGATTTTTGCGTTTGTAAGGTTGATACGAATATTTAAATTTTACTAGAATTTTCCGCATTTGATTATTCATTTATTTAATCAGGCTTTCGATTTCGCTGAAAATAATGATACTTTTTCTCTGTTTGAAATCAAATAGCATTTATATTTTTAATGAATCCATATCTGTGAGGACCATAATGGCGGACATGTACTACCTGAGATTATGTTCCACACATAAGTGTCAACAATCTCCCATCCTTATTCTTTAAGTCTGTGGAAAAACTAATGATAAATAAAAAAGTTATTAACAATTATAACCGTTCCGTCAATTATAAGCCTTTCGTGACTTTTTGCTCATTCTGTATAATTAATTTGTTGTATTCTAAATTTCCGAGGAGAGAGTTACTATAATGCAGCTACACTGTAACAAAAAAATGACGCATTTTATTTGTGCATGCGGTTGAATCATCGCCAAAACGGTAAACGTTCGTAGGAAAATTATTATTATTAAATATACATGTTTACAACAAATGATCAAATCCGAAGAACGATACGCAGGAAAGTAATCTTTGTGGAAAATAAATCTATATTTAGACGTTTATCGTAAGCTCAAGGACGTCACCAAAGTTCAATGTACCACCTTCTTTCCGCACGGTTGAGTTCGGCAACTTCCTGGGGGGAAAATCCCAAAGATTTCCCGAGTTTTACAATCATGAGAACGCTGCCGACCGCCCACGAATTTGAAATATTTAAGCGAGACTGGATTACTTCCGCAATATCGTCGTCGTTTTGCTGATGCTTACTTTTATACGGACGTTGATAAGATAGTCTAGGAGCACATCCTTCAGATAATCAATTCGTAAATGATTACTCTATTAATACTATTATCAGTTGGGTTTTACAGTAACTGTAACGACTAAATTATAGGATACCCATTGCGAATACAAGTACCTCCACGTAAACCGGTTAAAACGTAGAAAATACTAGATTCTATTGCAAATATAATTTTTAATTGCGATTAAAAAATACTTATAAAATAATTGCTGAGCGTTTTGGTTGCTGCTAAATGCAAAAATATCCTAAGGGCCGGTTTTTCCAACTCCGATTAAAACGCCGGTTAGCGTAATCATTGATTAAAACATCGGTTAGGACAAATTTGCGTTTTTCCAACGCCGGTTAACTCTAATCGTTGATTAAGAACGTCGTTAATCGACCAAATTTTAACCGGCGAAAGAAATACCTAATAAAATATTAAACAGTGATTAGGCCTATATACACATGCGCATAACCTAGAAGATTTGAATTTCTGTCATTATTTCTGTTATTATTGACAGCTGTTGTTTTCATATGCATTTGTTTTACTGTATAAAAGTATTTTTTAGAATTAATTAATAATTATTTACGTCAGTGATTTAGTAATTGTATTGTTTCTTCTATAAATGTAATGAACAGTATAAAAATAACATAATATTAAATATGTGTTACTTTTAGCTTACTACAGAAATTTAATTAATTAATAACTACGAATACATTCCTTCCTCTGATGAGGATGATACAGCTTTGGAAGTTTTTCTATTCTACTACAATTCTGGGACTTTACCTTAATTCGTGTGGATTCTAAGATCCTGTGGCAATTTATGCTTGCATTTGCTCATTCCCTTTTTGTAATTGCATTTAATAGCACCTTGTGAAAACATCATTTTAGTCGAACATATTTTAGACTCACTTTAGATATGTCATTAACATATTAAACTATACTGAAAATTACAAATGAAATTGAAAATATGGAAGAAATTCTAGAGAAGCTGGCAGGTTTACGTTGAGATTATATGCAGACACTTTAAATTCTTTTAGCTGAACTGGGTTTGGATGAATAATGTACATGCCTGTAAAGTTGACGTGCAGTTAATTTCTGCACTAATAATTATTACAGGCACTGTCAAGTTCACACCGATTCCTCCAGAACATAATATTTATTATGTTGAAATCGTGTAAACCAATTTGGAAACAAGATTTTCTCAATAAACCTTCTTTGATTAATGGACATAATATTAGTTAGAATGCATTGTTCTTAATAAACAGCTGATGTATGATCTTTCAGTAAAAATATCTGGCTTTATTCACCCCACAGGAATTTGGTGAAAGTTAAATCATCTCAGATATGGCAATGCAAAGTACAATATTTTATATCATTATAGTGTGACTGAAAATCCAGCTTAAGACCCTAGATGTAGACTTTTCTTTTTCAGCAAACTACCTATTTTTATGATTTTACATAATTTTGGTAACTGTTAATTTCATATATGTATGTATATTGTATTAGTTTTTTCTTTTTTACAAAATTTTTGTATTTTTCAATAGCAATAAGTAATCAATAAATCTATTTCAGTTTCAAGTTTGTGGCATTTGTTATTTATTGAATAATAGAAATTTTAAATATGTGCTATGTACAGAGAAATTCTCATGCAATATTCACAAAATAAGTACTTAAACCTTATTTACTAAAATGAAATTTCTAAATACATATAAAGAATATAATCTTTAAAAAAATAAAGGCAAAAAGCACAAAGAACAAATTCAGATATAGGAAATAGCGCCAATATTATTATAACAAATATGCTAATTTAGATCAAATGTACGAGCATTTTTGTTACCAACCTTCTAAAATAAACTCTTAATCACTGATCAGATAACCGGCGTATTTCTTGGCGTTGAAAAACGCCGGTTAGAGATAATCAACGATTAAGCGTAATCAATGATTAGTTAACCGGATACTTTAACCGGTGTTGGAAAAACCGGCCCTAAAAGTACCATCACCAACAGTTAATGACAGCTTTAATTTTTACAAACGTTTAACATCGAAGAAACATAATAATTTGGAGTAAGAAAAAGTAAACTATTATTCATTTAGGAATTTTTTCTAAATTGGTACAACGTCCGCCTGTTTAGTTTCTACAAAACACCACTAGGTAGCGTTTTTCTTTAATAATATCTTGTTAACTTAATTTTTAAGAGCCTCCTTTTCGGCGTCTCGTATCTGTGTAAAAAACTATTTAATAATGCAATAGTTTTTTCTCACAATGCCCACTAATGGCTAAGTTGATTTTTTTATTTAAAATTTGACTTGTATATTAAGTTGTCTAATTTTGAGTAACTAATAAAAAATGTTTTTCTAATATTGTTTAAATGTTGTTATTATTCAATTTTCCCTTAATTCTTGGGAATCTACTAACTTCTGAATTCTTTTATATTTTCTTTGACATTTAAAAATATTTACTAAGGTTGAATTATGCTATAGTAATTTTGTGTATCTTAAGTTGCATAATTTTGAGTTACTATAAAATTAGATATATAAATATGTATACTATCTTTTCCTTATACACATGACTTTAATATATAAATAATAATAGGCAAAGCACATTATAATATCACTGATTTTTTTTTGAGTCAATTTTAAATTGTTGTTACGTTGTATCAAATTGTGTGTCTATATGTTTTTATGTATTTGACGTTTTCTATGTATTTTACAATATATGAAATGGAATGAATAAATGAAAACTAAACTAACATGCGATGCTTAAATGTGCAAATGATACTATCGATGCCAGAGTGGCTAAATATTTTATGAGGCAAACATTGCGATGTGGAATAGTAAAGCTTCAAAATCTTCCAATACAGTTGAAAGCCTCGATTACGTTAGTACCGCAACATTTTTTAAAACCCAAGAAGTCATACAAAATTCAGACAAACACCCTACAACGTAATTCAACCCTAATTAGTGCTTCCTTTTAAATTGTTATAAAAAATTAGAAATGTAAGTATAAAATTCTTATTCTGGAAACTGCCCAACAACTTCATTTTCAACACTCTTTTAATTTTTTTTTTTTGGTTCTATTTCATTATTTAAATATTAGCAATATTAATTATTCTAAAATTAATGTTTAAAGTGCTATTTTTATGTTTATTTCAATAAAAATTCAGAAAGTATTGCCTTTGGGTACTGCTAGATGGCGTTACATAAAGATCAATATTTTGAGGTTACCAGAATCAAATTCATCAATGTAAATCGAAGTTATGTGACGGCCTTATATCCCGCACCGATACCGAGATACAGTTGGCCTTGGTGTCATTATGACCAATTGCATCTCGCTATTGCAGCGCGATATAAGGTCGTCCTTTAACAAGATTTTTTTGGCTCTGATATCGATCCTTAAGTAGCACCATCTGTCCAAAGCATTATAAACTACTTGGTAATCACTGAGCATTTTTTAAATCACAGGTGAACACACAAAGGGAGTAATAGTTATTTACGAACCAAGTGCGGGAAAACATATTTCGCGAATGAGTGGCCATTTTTAAAGCGCGAGCCGAAAGGCGAGCGCTTTATGGACACGAATTCGCGAAATGTTTCACGCACGAAGTTTGTACAATATTTTTTGTAGGAATACTTAAATAATACCTACTGTTAAATACGTTATCATTTATGACACACTACAAATTTGTTCATATTAATTCAAAAATTTTGAGTTGGCAGTACTTATTATTTGAATTGACATATGTTGACATTTAATTTTTACTTCCCGCACTCGTGCGGGAAGTAAAGTTGGTACTAACTGTAACTTGATAACATTTTAAAACCATAAACCCCTAATCTTACCAATACGCTGCCCAGTTTGTTGTTTTGATATGACAGTAATAAAACACAATGTAATAGAAATTGTTATATTTCAAAGGTATGTAATTAAATGTCAGAACGGCAACAAATATTGTATAAATTACCATTATTAACTCTTTTCAGAAATTGAAACAGAACAATTATTAAAAATTTTGATAGCACAATTTTCACAACCAGATATTGATACTCCAGGGATTAGCTGATTCGTTTCAATTGATCTCGATTGTGAGGGTAAGGTAACATGTTGCTGAATAATTGCTATACTGAATTGTTTCATATGAGAACTAGGTAAAAGATTTGATTAATTAAACATTTAGCAATTAGCAACTGTACTGGATGCAAGAACAGAGTAATTCGCCCGGTAGCTCAGCCTGCATCCAGTGATCCCAGGGTCGTTCAATATTTATTATTGTAATAGAATTTATACCACTAATAATTGAATTAACAAAGAGTGAATAAATGCGTATATTTAATTTAATGACAAAACTCACCTACCTTAATCTTAAGTCTTACAATTCCTCAACCAGAAGTTCCTGAGGTAACCGGTGTTGATTCTTTTAGATGGCTAATTGTTTACATGAATGATCTTGTGATTATGCATGAAGTTATTATTGGACGCCACCTATTTTGACTTGAATCGTTATTTTGTTTTATTTTATTTATTATCACTAGAATTAGCACATCGTGGCTCCAGGTATATTAGTGAATTAAAATAGGAAACAGTCACTGAGCTTTCGAGTCGCCTCAAGGAACGAGGATTAATTAATTTAAAACACAAGTGTCGTAAACTTAACAATATTTATTACCCAAGACAATTTAAAGCAAAGTACAATAAACATTTAACACCAATACATTGATGTTTCACTTCCACCTTTTACATTAGATTAAACAATCCCTAATTTAATACTCTGGCCAGATAAAATAAATTGTGGTTACACAAAGATGAACACAAATAACATATGACAATATCTTGGTTGCAAATACAAATGGTAAATTAAAATCGGATATTAACTCTTGAACAAAATGCAACTAATGCATGAATGAATTTGACAAAATGAATAATTCGTACTGGAACTCTTAAAAGATTAACTTAAAGTTACGATAACATAGGCAATAGTACAAAGATTCTAACAATGTGAATAGAAAAATACAGATTAATCCTATTTTAACTGTTATCCGACGGACTAAATATTAGTTTTATGGTTACCAAACCCGAAGGAATGGCCTTAGGTTTTATTCTACCGACGGTAAAATAATCTTTAAGCGCTCTGAGACATAATTGATGCTTAATTACCTTGAAGTGTGCGGAGACGCTAATAATCGTTGGTAAATTTGCGACGGGTCGATGACTTTCCCCCGAGAACGTGATGGATTTCTTCGGTAGTTTGACGGGAAAGAGAATCCAATGGGTCAGTATCCAGATTGCTTAAAATTCCCCTAAGGTGAATTATCGTGATCTGCCGAATCTTCTTTCAGACGGGACTAATGATCGTTGATAATTTTAAACTCACTATGCACGTTAAATCGTCACTTGACTAGCTTTAACACTGCTGTAATACGTACACTGTGATAGCAATTCTGAAGTTACTACTGGATTATGCGTCAAACATCTGGTGGTAGTCACCGACCGTTAATGGTCTATATTTAAAATTACTTCGAGATGTCGACTGTCACTTGGCGGATAACAAAAATTAATAATCCTAATTTTTAAGCGATCCTGCCTTTTTATGCGTACTGTTGGAGAGGGGTGAAACACGCCTGTTTTTTCCGGATTCTAGAAGGTTCTCGACTTCTTCAAGAAGGAATTTTTGCACACGACGCATACGATGTAATAGAGGTATTTAACTATTCGGTCTTCACGAAATTTCGGATAAAGGACTATTGATAAACCCGAGCACACGTGCGGCCCCAAAATTTAGTTGTCGTCATGTCATACAAAAGGGTATTTAAGAAAACTTGTTGTACGTGACTCTAATATTTGCTTTATAAGAAGAATTTTACTTTAGATTATAAAGGTTGTCATTCAGATGTTATTTTTAAGAAATGTTAGATGTAGACGTTATTTTAACCGAAATTGATACGTAGTTGGAAAAATATAAAGGACTGTTTATTCAAGAAGGTTAAACAAGCTTAGCTGTAGAATTGCAATACATATTTAAGTTTTGAATATATTTTGTGTATTGAAAATAATAAATAGTATACAGAATGAGCCAAAAGAATGATATTATAATTAATTTGGAATTCCTAAGTAATTTAATAATTGCTAGGTTAAGCAAACAGATATTATTTAATATTTTGAAATTAAATTAGTCCGAAGTGCCAAAAGCACGCAACAAATCCCCCCTTAAGTGCCTTAGGAAAGTTACTTCAGTAACTTTCCGATTAAGTAAAAGAAAGCACCAGGGTATTATGAACAAAATTTTTCAAGCATAAAGTTAGACTGAAGGTCCCAAATAAATTCGTAGGTAGACACGACGAGTAAACACATAATTTCCAACGGTACACAAAAGAGCAGATGGTAATCCACAACTGAAGGTTAAGTGAAGTTAAACAAGAGGTTAGGTGAATTTTGAAAAATGACGAAAAAGAGAAAAAAGTTTCTTACAACTACTGACACAGGCTGACCTGAACAGAAACTATCAATGTAGACAATGCTACAATGAGAGTTAATAAAAATATCCAAACGGCGTTACATAAATTTTGATACAGGGTACATATTAAAATGCAACCGAAGTTACTGAGAAAATTGAAAATATCCTAAAGGCGTTATACTAATTTTGATACAAGGTTATATTAAAATGTAGGCAATGCACTACAATAAAAGTTATTAATTTAGGCCGAAAAAGGGTTCAATGAATTTTGACAAAAGATAACAAATAAACCAACTCCCACGTGAAATTCCTTAAAACTAAGTAAAGTTGGTCTTCGTCAGCTACATTTAAAGCCAACCTATGAAGACCAAAGCACAAAAAAAAAATAAGATGGCGGTGTCGGGCAACAAAAAAGGGTCAAGACTAGGTTGTAAGCAAAAGAATAGGAGACCATCCACCTCCCCCTGTAAATGGATGAATACTCCCCACGGACTTGACACCGCTCTCCCGCAGTGGAATCGTTAGTCGAATTGTCGACATAAGTCAAAATTGGGTGCCTGCAACCACGCAATTATGGTGCAGCGACAAACCCGGGTTTTAGCCGAAGCTCACGGTAGAAAATTTTGAAGGGGATGGGGGCCGAAAGACGCAATCGGTTAGAGAAAACAAAGTCAAAATTGGTATAAATTCAGTCATCACCCGATCCAGACAGTTTATCTGTCAACAATAATATTACCAACATTAAATAATCAAGCAGGTGGCACACGCAGCTTTACTACGAAACAAAATTGGAGGGGTAGGGACTCTATACCCCGGCAGCACCTCCACCAAAAATAGTCATCTAAAATGACAAAACTAAAACATCAAAAAGCGTCATGCTAACATGACAAAACCACGCTCTTGAAAAAAGAATAAAAGGAATAAATAAAAAGGTAAACAAACCACGGGTGATGATGAAGTAACGGAGTCTAAATCGGGATAATTTGTCCTGGGCCACCCCCAGACTGACTAGAGTGTACAGGTATTTGTACAAAAGTTCAAATGAATTCTTAAAAAAAAACCAACATTAAATTCTCGCATACGAGGGTCATCACAAACCAAAACCAGTAGCTAAACTACAATCATAAATAACAAGTGAGTGGCACAAAGTAGCTAAACTACCACACAATAGAGGGGAAGGGGACTTTATACCCCGACAACACCTCAAACCAAAATGTCATCTCAAATGACAAATCAAAACGCCATGCATACATGACAAAACCAAACACTTGCACACAAATTTTTAACAACTACAAGATGACACTCGCACACAGAGTTACATTCAGGGACAAAATTGAGAAAAGTCAAACATTAAAGGTCATAAGCAATTCACTCCACCAAATAAATTTAATCAAAACTAATGGGCATATTAAGTAACAAATTCAACCGAAGTATTAAAAAGGAAAATGTGGAATGAACAGCAGGTCGAAAATATCCTATGATGAAAAGATTGCATTAAGATGGTGGTTGCGCAATATAATGATCCATTTAGGGGACTTTTACCCCACGCTGGTTACACGGCTGTGGAATTCTTAGACCCCAGCAGCAGGTCAAAAAAAAATTTTCTTAATATGAAAAGATTGCATTAAGATGGTGGTTGCGCAATATATTGATCCATTTAGGGGACTTTTACCCCACGCTGGTTACACGGCTGTGGAATTCTTATCGACCCCAACAGCAGGTCAAAATATCCAAAGATGGAAAGATTGCATTGTTGAAGAGAGAGAAAAAAAAGAATAGAAAGGATATATTAAAGATTGCATTAAGATGGTGGTTGCGCAATATATTGATCCATTTAGGGGACTTTTACCCCACGCTGGTTACACGGCTGTGGAATTCTTATCGACCCCAACAGCAGGTCAAAAATATCCAAAGATGGAAAGATTGTACGAAGATGGTGAATGTACAGTGTAATGATCCATTTAGGGGACTTTTACCCCACGCTGGTTACACGGCTGTGGAATTCTTATAGCCCCAACAGCAGGCCCAATATCCTAATATGGAAAGATTGCATTAAGATGGTGGTTGCGCAATATATTGATCCATTTAGGGGACTTTTACCCCACGCTGGTTACACGGCTGTGGAATTCTTATCGACCCCAGCAGCAGGCCCAAGGACTGTTACTAGGTTCTACGATTCCTTGCTCTAACATTTTTTTAATTTCCTGGTCAATAGCTTGTTGTTTGATTGGTGACGCAGGATAATATCGTTGTTTAATGGGTTTAGTATTTGGCAATAATTGAATTTCGTGAGATACTAAATGAGTTTTACCTAATGATTTGCTCATGAGTACTGTTTTCTCAGCGACTAATTGGTCTAATAGGTTCTTTTGATCAACGCTCAACGAAGTAGCACTAGCTATACTATTAATATTAATTACAGGGTCCTGTTTACTAAAGTGCCAAATGTTCTGACGTAAGTCAGGTACTATGTTCATGGCCATCCAAAAATCTACTCCTAAAATTAATGTGTGTGGCAAGTCAGGCACAACTAAAACATCAATTAAACAAACTTTGCCCTCTAGGCAAAAAGGTACAGTAATAAATCCTGTACTCACACACACCTGTCCGTTCGCAACCGTACACTCAACAGCTTGCGGTTTCAGACAAAAACCCAAATTACTCAAAATTTGATAGCCGCGCGAGCCAACCAGTGTTCTAGAGGCTCCGGAATCTAATAAACCTATTACAGGATAACCCTTTACTTGAACTTCTAAATATGGGCGTTGATCTCCAGAAACACGAGAAATGACATAATCGAGAAAAATTTTACCGGTATTTGATAATACAGAGGCTGGGGTCGAGGAAACAGCGACGGGGACGACCTCTCGACCTACGATCGTCTCCCCCTTGCGTTTTCCGAGCATCGAGGACATGTGCCTACGGTCACGTTAGGTTGACCACATTTATAACAAAATTTTTTCCGAGCTTTCTTACAATCATTAAATCCATGCCCTCGGTCTCCGCAATTGTAACACCGAAAATCTCTAGACACTTTGTCTGAAGATGCTTTAACTGAATTTACTGCAGGTTTATTCACTGCTTCGCGCTCAACACCAGATGTCGACACGAAAGCAAAATCTGGCTCTACATAGGTGTTACGCCTGCGTGACGGTGGACGAAAACTATCTGCCCTAAATTTCTTTTTCTCGAGCTTGAGGCATTCATCCTCAAGCTCCGCCAATGTCGTTACTGTTGGCAATTGCATAATATAAAAAGGTGATAAATTTCTAGATATAATTCCCAATTGCACATCCTCCGATGCTTCCCCATAACGTCTAAACATTGATAACATGCATGAAAAATAGTCTATGAATGACTCAGATGGATCTTGAGTTCTTGACAAAATATCTTGAAACAATCTAGATTGATAATCTGGTGGCTCATAATGCTTACACAATAATGCCGATAAAGTCGGCCAACTGTCAAACCTATGTCTGTGTGACCTAAACCACAGCAAAGCTTTTCCTTCAAATAAATCAATGGCGGATTCAAACAAATCGCTTTCTGAAATTCCGCGTGCAATTCTTAATTCATTAACTCTCTCTAAAAATTGATGCACTGAAAATTGTCTAGAATCCCCATTAAATTTCAAATTCCATTTTCTAACTGGCGAAAAATTACGCGACGCGCGCGATACTGTAATTGGACTAGATGCTTGTGCTGTTGTTCCACTGGCATTACTTGCTGCACCCGTACTCCCTAATGTGACACTCTGTAGATCATCAGTGACCTGATCTATTTCAATAGTATCTAAGTGTTGTAACAATTCTAATAAAATTTGAGTACGTTTCTGAGATTGTTCCGCGTTTAACTGTGCAAGAGGTAACCGATTGATTCTATTCATACAATGGTGAAGGCGAGTTTGAATAGCCGCAGAACTACCACCCGGTGACAATGCGTATTTTTCCATTGTTGGTTTAAGATCTTTGAGCTTAGCTTCAAGCTCCGTTAATTCCTTGTCAATATCTACCTGATACTCTGGATATGACAAAGATTCTTTATGTTTTTCTAGTTTTAACAATGGTCTCAAAGCCTTTCGCAATTGTTCTACCGTATCATCGTTCGTTGTAGGTAACCCTCTTAAGCTCAGTTCATAGACTAATTCGTCTTTACGTAAGTAGCTTACATTAATAGTTAATGATGCCATATTTACAAAATTAACAACCACTGTACAATCAGACTACAATATTTACAAAATCAAAACTGAATTAATTCAATTAATATTAACTGAATATCAAAATTAAATGTCAAAATAGTTCCACAAAATTATTAAAATTGAGAGAAAAGCAAAGCGTACCTTCCCCAACCAATCTAAAATGAAATAAAAATTTTTAAGAAATTTTTATTTTCAAATAATGTTTAATGAGAGAATTCTAAAATTGAAAGAAATGACAAAACAAGCAAAATAATTTAATTTGATTATAAGTAAGTGTTGTCACCAAACACACGCATCACTCTGTATATATATATAAAAATTAAAAAAGAAAAAATTTTTAAATAATCAGAAAAAAATTTATTTTAAAAAAGTGGGTGGTAATTTCACAACACCCTGTATATGTATATTGATATTAATATTTAAACAATTCACGTTGGGCGCCAAATTGTTGCTGAATAATTGCTATACTGAATTGTTTCATATGAGAACTAGGTAAAAGATTTGATTAATTAAACATTTAGCAATTAGCAACTGTACTGGATGCAAGAACAGAGTAATTCGCCCGGTAGCTCAGCCTGCATCCAGTGATCCCAGGGTCGTTCAATATTTATTATTGTAATAGAATTTATACCACTAATAATTGAATTAACAAAGAGTGAATAAATGCGTATATTTAATTTAATGACAAAACTCACCTACCTTAATCTTAAGTCTTACAATTCCTCAACCAGAAGTTCCTGAGGTAACCGGTGTTGATTCTTTTAGATGGCTAATTGTTTACATGAATGATCTTGTGATTATGCATGAAGTTATTATTGGACGCCACCTATTTTGACTTGAATCGTTATTTTGTTTTATTTTATTTATTATCACTAGAATTAGCACATCGTGGCTCCAGGTATATTAGTGAATTAAAATAGGAAACAGTCACTGAGCTTTCGAGTCGCCTCAAGGAACGAGGATTAATTAATTTAAAACACAAGTGTCGTAAACTTAACAATATTTATTACCCAAGACAATTTAAAGCAAAGTACAATAAACATTTAACACCAATACATTGATGTTTCACTTCCACCTTTTACATTAGATTAAACAATCCCTAATTTAATACTCTGGCCAGATAAAATAAATTGTGGTTACACAAAGATGAACACAAATAACATATGACAATATCTTGGTTGCAAATACAAATGGTAAATTAAAATCGGATATTAACTCTTGAACAAAATGCAACTAATGCATGAATGAATTTGACAAAATGAATAATTCGTACTGGAACTCTTAAAAGATTAACTTAAAGTTACGATAACATAGGCAATAGTACAAAGATTCTAACAATGTGAATAGAAAAATACAGATTAATCCTATTTTAACTGTTATCCGACGGACTAAATATTAGTTTTATGGTTACCAAACCCGAAGGAATGGCCTTAGGTTTTATTCTACCGACGGTAAAATAATCTTTAAGCGCTCTGAGACATAATTGATGCTTAATTACCTTGAAGTGTGCGGAGACGCTAATAATCGTTGGTAAATGTGCGACGGGTCGATGACTTTCCCCCGAGAACGTGATGGATTTCTTCGGTAGTTTGACGGGAAAGAGAATCCAATGGGTCAGTATCCAGATTGCTTAAAATTCCCCTAAGGTGAATTATCGTGATCTGCCGAATCTTCTTTCAGACGGGACTAATGATCGTTGATAATTTTAAACTCACTATGCACGTTAAATCGTCACTTGACTAGCTTTAACACTGCTGTAATACGTACACTGTGATAGCAATTCTGAAGTTACTACTGGATTATGCGTCAAACATCTGGTGGTAGTCACCGACCGTTAATGGTCTATATTTAAAATTACTTCGAGATGTCGACTGTCACTTGGCGGATAACAAAAATTAATAATCCTAATTTTTAAGCGATCCTGCCTTTTTATGCGTACTGTTGGAGAGGGGTGAAACACGCCTGTTTTTTCCGGATTCTAGAAGGTTCTCGACTTCTTCAAGAAGGAATTTTTGCACACGACGCATACGATGTAATAGAGGTATTTAACTATTCGGTCTTCACGAAATTTCGGATAAAGGACTATTGATAAACCCGAGCACACGTGCGGCCCCAAAATTTAGTTGTCGTCATGTCATACAAAAGGGTATTTAAGAAAACTTGTTGTACGTGACTCTAATATTTGCTTTATAAGAAGAATTTTACTTTAGATTATAAAGGTTGTCATTCAGATGTTATTTTTAAGAAATGTTAGATGTAGACGTTATTTTAACCGAAATTGATACGTAGTTGGAAAAATATAAAGGACTGTTTATTCAAGAAGGTTAAACAAGCTTAGCTGTAGAATTGCAATACATATTTAAGTTTTGAATATATTTTGTGTATTGAAAATAATAAATAGTATACAGAATGAGCCAAAAGAATGATATTATAATTAATTTGGAATTCCTAAGTAATTTAATAATTGCTAGGTTAAGCAAACAGATATTATTTAATATTTTGAAATTAAATTAGTCCGAAGTGCCAAAAGCACGCAACAAACATTAATAGTATTATTAGATAATCCTTGTATTTCAGACGTCGAACAAGTTGCAGGAGGAATCAACATCTCTGACTGGGTCATTTTTTTAGCCAATTGAATTATGCTATGCAGAGAATTTTCGACATAGCCTTCTGCAACCATAAATGATTTCCATCCACCATGTCTTTTAATTGAAAGCAAGTCAGCTCCATGGTTTGCCAACAATGTCGCTGAACTCCTTCGGAAACAGTGACCTGTGAAGTTACTTACGCTATCAAGCTGAAGGTACTCAGCTATTCGCATTGGAATTGTACCAATTATTTTAAGCCCAACAGGTGAAGAAACACACTTGCCATTGCGATATGTTAAGAAGAATCGTTGGTTGTTGTCTGGTCTTAAATTTGCATATTGCCGAATTAATGCAATCCATGCTGGCTTAATCATTGCAAATGTACGGCTGTTATCTGTTTTTGTTCGTGGAATTGTTACAATAATTAAATTATTTTTAAATTCTATGTCTCGCAATGACATTTTGCAAAGTTCTACACGTCGACATGCTCCAGAAATACCCATTATTAATACAGCCTATAAATACATATAGTATTGTATGAATTTAAAATATACAAAAATGACTACCTTCATTAGTAGGAACAAGGAATCTGTTGCTTCAATTTAGTAATTTGTTCTTCGCTTAATATTGCCGATTTTTTAGGCTGAAGGTGTTTCGTTGCCTGTCTTCAGTATGCTATGAGTTTTGCATATTTATAGATGTGTATATCCGTATTATCATATATTATTAAGCCTGACTTTAGCATAGAATAAGTAGACCATAATGATTTACTTGATTGTAAACTTTGAAAATAAACTAATAAACAATTTTCTGAGTAAGTCTTTGCATTTTTAGATCTAGCCCAAGTTATGAATTTACCATAAATGGTGTTGTATCTGTCTTTTGATTTTGTAGGTAATAAAGTATCGATTGCAATATTGCAGCTTCACGAATTTCAGGAGACATGTATTCTTCATCAGAATGCATGTTTAAGAATGCATGTTTTAGAGGAGATTTTATTTTGCATTCAATGTTTGGAATTTGACTAATTTTAAATTAAATATCAATTCAAATAATAAGTACTACCAACTCAAAAATTTTGAATTAATATGAACAAGTTGGTAGTGTGTCATAAATGATAACGTATTTAACAGTAGATATTAGTTAAGTATTCGTACAAAAAATATTGTACAAACTTCATGCGTGAAACATATCGCGAATTCGCGTCCATAAGACCCTCGCCTTTCGGCTCGTGCTTTAAAAATGGCCACTCATTCGCGAAATATGTTTTTCATGCCGCCAGCCATTATCGACGGTTTTCCATGATTCAAAATCCGCCGGGAACATTAAATTCCCGGTCTAGTACTTACAAAAGTGACATTTGTTAAAAATTCACTAGAAGTGGGGTGGTAGCATTGACATTGATTCTTAATTTTCTAAAATAATGTCAACAAAGTTTTGATAGTTTTGACCGTGTTTTTGACCTAAAAGAGAAATTAAAACCAAGCAATTCATAAATATTTTTTAAATACTTTTAAATTTAATAAATAGATAATTCATGTAGATGTAATCGTAATATCAACGTAAGTTCCAGTTAACGCTTTTATACAAATGTGAACTGTGATTGCTTTTTAGGTTAGGTGTGGACTATGAAAATGTTTGTCGAATACATGGACAGCAGTGTTTACAAAAACTTCAGATCTCTTCATTAAACGAAACAATAATTCTGTATGGCTGTTTCAGCTGCTTCCTTTATATGAGCTGGCGTTTCCATAATTCGTTTAGTTATTACTTTACTATTTTCAAAAGAAAACTAGGTAAATGTCAATATAATTTTAAATTTGAAAATCAAATGTGCATCAGCGACAGGTACCAACCACAAAAATTAAATCCCTAGTTACTTTGGTTAATTTTTTACTTAGGTAATTTTTTACTTTTTAAAAATGATTTAAATTTGTTGGCATGAAAAATTTTGTGGATTACACGTCCAGAAAATGTTTTGCGACTACTCATGTTGCTTCGCCTCGGCTACGCAATATCACTCACACTCGCAAAATAGCATTTTCTGGACTAGTGATACAAATAACTATTCCCGCACTTGGTTCGTAAATAACTATGTTCCAGCAAGCAACAAAGTACTTTTCAAAAGTACTTTACATGTTCAGTATTGACGATAAACATGCCAAGCTTTAAATTTATGGATAAGCTTTCTCGATACCAACACCACTTTCGGAATAATTCACCGAAAATGTAGAAATTCATCCATTACTTTACATTTTTTAATCTTTCCAAATGATAAATACTGACATGAATAATAAATACAGGAGCATTACGTATATGAAGTAAACAAATCATTTGCATGTTCTTTGCGGTTAGTGTCTTGCGGTAATACGCTGACAATCAATTAATAATAAGAATGCATATTACAATAAATTCTATGCGAATTACTAATTGCTCGTAGGTATAAATATATTTAAAAAAAATGAGGTGTGGCCACCACACGACTTTCTTATACGTATGAGCGTGTGAAACTATACAATTTTAAGATTTTTTTATACAAAAATTATTCAAAATCCTATTCTAAGTACTTTCATTCTCTTAATAAATCGCTATAGAATGCATACTTTACAAGATATTATCAAGAAAGTGCTACTCGCTAAGAGTAAAAGTGCTACTTCCGGTCCGAATTTTGTAATTTCACATATACAAAAAATATTGAAAATTATGTTCTAAATACTTTTATACTCGGAACATACTTCTCTAAAAAGCATGACTTGCGAGATATTCGCAAAAAACTGATTTTCGATAAGAGTAAAAGACCTACTTCCGGTTGGAATTTCGAAAAACTTTTTTAAGACAATTTGTCTCAAACTTAATTTTAAGTACATATGAATTCTTTATAAATTTGTTTAAACTTAGTAGTTGACGAATAATTGGCGAAATTCGATTTTTTCACTGAAGTAAACTACTACTTCCGGTCTGCCGATTTTACTGAAAATCTAATCAGATCTCAAGAGGGAGATTATCTTTGTAAATATAAAATTTGGAATTGATACCTATAGCGGTTTGAGCGCTATCGTGGTCACACACACACACACACACAGAGAGACACAGACACACACACACAGACACACACACAGACATACACACACAGAGACATTTTTTAAAAACCACTTTTTCGGTATCAGGGGACATCAAAACGTGGACATCTGCAAAAATCTCGAGGTCGAAAATGTTCATCATCACAATACTTCCTTATACTACGTATAAGAAAGTAAAACCGCATTTTACAAAAAAATCGATTACACTTACCGAATGAGAGGAAGATAAACTTCTGGTGGGTCTGTGGTAACGAACTTTCTTGAGGTAGACGGTATAGAGGGCGCCGTCGGCTTTCTCCTCGCCCCACAATCGCCATGTGGGCTGCTGAAACGAAACGAAACAAATGCTACAGCAGATCGTTCGATACATGTTCAGCGAAGAATTGACAGAATTAAAACCGATACATAAATAAAAGCGGAACGTCTGAGAGTATACGTTCATAATCATAATAATAAAAGCTCTCGAAATAGATACATACAAAGTTACAATACAATAGAATGAGTTCACGAAGTAAAACCGCGTGTTTGGATAGAAGCAGATGGATTTATAGGAAAGAAATTTCATTAGTTTAATTGAAAGTGATACTAAAAGTAAAACGAAAAGTGGTAAAATAATAGTAGCTAACAAAGACTATTATTAAATATACCGTATATATTAAACGAAATCTGTGTGATTTACCTAACTTTCTAATTGAATTAAATTCGATACATTTCACAATTACATTCAGGATAATCAAGGAAAACAAGTATTGAATACTATTTAGAGATAATTTAGTAATTAATAATAATAACTTAGAAATAGATATTTTATTGTTAGTTTAAATAATATTTTCAAACTTTTCATATTGCATTTACAAGAATTCTTTAATATAGTATTTAGTAAAATTAAAGGTTGTCTATGATAAATCTAGACCCTTTTAATGAAACTACATAGATAATAGCAGCTGTTCAATGCTTATTTATTTACATTTTTACTTTTACTCATTTCGTAAGTGCATTCTTCTGGTGACGGATTCAAATAATACTTTTCAATGAAAGGCTTCCTTTAATTCTCTTATCGGTTATCTGATAATTTTTTCAAGTATAAATTTGATCAAAAATATGGCAATCGATTCGGAAATGGTAACTAAGCTCATTTTAAAGCATTAGTTCAAGTAACTACTTCATACTGTGTCAAGTTTACTTCGTCAAAGAAATCAAGGTGATGAAAATTGCCTTTTTTCCATCACTATAAGCTGCTTGGATTTTAAACAATATTTTCAAACAATATTCATATCGCGTTCACAAGAATTCTTTAATATATATATTAGGTATATTATTATTTGTGTAGTGTAATTAAATGTTGTCTATGATAGATCTAGACCCTTTTAATGAAACTACATAGATAATAGCAGCTGTTCATTTGCTTCTTTATTTACATTTTCACTTTTACACATTTCGTATGTGCATTATTCCTATGAATAATATAAAGTCTTAAGGACAGAGATATCATCGAAGTATCTAGAGCTACGCATCAGTAATCCTAAGGTTTTGGACGCAGCCACACATGAAGACGATATACGGTCGTTAAAGGAAAGACGAGAATCAAACAATACACCCAAGTCCATGACAAGATTTACTTTAGATAGAGATTGTCCATTAATATCATAGTGAAATACAAGAATTAACAGTTTCTTGGTAAAGGTCATATAATAACACTTAGGAATATTCAGAACCAACCTATTGTCGATGCACCACTGGTAATGAACATCAAGATTTTTTGCAATAATAGTGAATCATCGTGCGAAGAAATATTGGAACAAATTTTCAAAACATCAGCATAACACAATACAGGAGAAGTCAGATCATCAATGAAAAGAATGAAAAGAAGTAGACTCAAATTGGATCCCTATGGTACACCTGAACTAGAAACATATGTCCTAGACGCATAACCAGAATAGAAAACCATAATTGATTCTATTGTGCAAGTAGGACTGCATCAAATGTATGAACGAAGAGCAAATGCAAGCATCAAATGTAACCGAGATACTTCGAAGACACTCAATTAAATACAAGACCCGTAGCACTGATCACAGTAAACAATATATAAGAGAACTATTCAACAAACCCAACGAGACAAGAAGATTGGGGAGTATGGCCAGAAGATCTCAGTACGTAAATTCCAGAGAACTGTCACTGCACGATAGATGATTCAAGTCAAAGTTATTATAAACTATTGACTTATTACTCATATTTTGTATAGAATAGATTAAATTTGTAATAAATAAAAGGAATTATTGTAGATTTTAAAAACAAGAAAAACTTTTTCTACAGCAATCTTTGGCATATTGCGTTCTAGAGCAACCATTGACACGTGTTTCAGATTCGTTGGTCATCGTCAGTACGGTGTAGCCAAGGAATAGAGTAGGATATCCTTGGAGGTAGAAAGAATAACGGAAAACCATTAGAATGACAGACCGCCATATGCAGCTTCTGTCAGAAGATCCCCAGATTTCAGGACAACAATTGACACCGCCGCGAGAAAGACATTTTCAACCCGCGTGTCTTACGAACCCAGGAAACTTAAAACATAAAAGTAATTTTTGTGGATTCTAAAAAGCAAGAAAGAGGGTAATATTGGGTAAATACCGCTGTCAAGCAACCGTAGGCACATATTTCAGGCTCGTTGGTTATCGTCAGTACGGTATAATAAATATGTAAAAAAAATACAGAAGTGTGTGTTTTTCAGTAATGATCGGAAAACAACTGTATCATCGAGCAGTAGATTTTCTAATTTGATATTTGCAAACTGCATGCAAATGGATGTATAAACATATAATTGCCTTACTTATATACCATGAATTCCGGATTAATTTGTCTATTCACGTGCAAGCATAATTATACTTGCTAATTTACATACATTTAAATAAATAACACACTAATCTAGTTTGCAATTACGAACCAGCAGAATGTGACAATTCATGATGAAATATTACTAAAACAAACTGTACATTTCAAGAAACATGTTTTCAAATAGAAAACAACCGAACAAAAATATGAAGGAATGTTAGTCTTTTTCTACATCAATTGTAATCGTATTACAAACCTAAATGTTAGAGCGCTTAAATAATTTCATTTCCGCAACCGTATCTTGTAAATTAGGTCGCAGTAGTTGGAGCGATAATTTTAGAAAAAAAAGTGTAAATAAAAGTCGCCGACATTTGATGAAGGAAATTGTCAATCAGCCTTATATAAACACTATTTCAACATCTATTGAAAGATTCGTCTAGATGAATACCGGATTTCTTGAAGAACAATATAAAGAATCTAAAAAGAAGACATTGTGATGGATACGTATGTTTAATGGAAATCCGCATATTAGTGTAAATAGTAAAGAAGTGAGATATTACACCCCAAATTGTAGGTAATTTAATGTAATAATAATCATTAAAACTGCGACAGTTGCGGTTACAGAAAAGTATTATAAATATAAATTGGAACAAAATATATAACGTCCTTCCATTTTACTCATCTGAATTAAAAAGCAAAACTATGCTAGTACAGATCACATTAAAAAACAAAGTACATTACCTCCAATATATTCACATAAACTTTAAAACACATGAACTGAATTATAACAACTCCTCAAAAAAAAAACGCACTTTCCTCACCAAAACACATAGCAACTTATGAGTAGAAAATTCATGCAAGAGCGTATGAAAAATGCGTAAAATGACGTAGTTTGTGGTTAATGATAACCACAAAATGTGTTTACATATACATTAATTATCGTGAATTCATCACTATAAGAAATGAGTAATGTTATCGTTATGTGGAGTACAAAATTATTAGATCAACGACATCTATTATTATATTTGTTATATAAAACTAATGATAAGGACACATGGTTTCATCTGTACGCAAATATGTACTAATTGGAAAGTTAGTGAGGCAATAAATATAAAATAAAAACCACATGTTAGGAATTATGTACATTACCATTTGATTAAGTTTATATAAGTGTGGAAAATGAACAATTGAAGGTTTCTTTTTGTTTTAAATCATCCAGAGAAATGAAGGAATAGAAAACGCTCCTCGACTAATACTCATCCAGTTTTAAGCAAACCGCATTGTGGTCGCAATTTTGCAGGGCAATGCGGGTATTTTCTGCTGACGTCACTATTATCCTAGGTGTAAATATATGGTGTTAAAGAAGAGAATATTTCAAAGCAAATTTTTTAAAAGTTGTGTACACAGATTGACCTTTTTTGGTGCTAGGTATGATATTCGAAATGTATTCTAACGATTCATTATAGTTTAACACATAAAATACTTGTATTTGTAGATTTATAGACAATATAACTTTGTCTTTACAACAAACAGCGACTGCTTTTCTGAACAATTTTTTTTTTTTTGGTAGTACGTAGTAAAGGTTGAATATTAAAACACTATTAACAGAATAAATTTTAGCGCACTTAGCAAGCCATATTATTTTGTAAATAAAATAAAGTAATTTTAGTTACTGCATTATTATGTTCAAAATGAACTTGCAAGTTTAACTATATCAATAATACAAAGTAATATACTTCAAGGAAAGAAACAATATTTAAATTGTATCCAGCATATAAAGTTTAATAAAGGTTTTGCTTATACAAATTCAGTAAAATTCTTCAATAATTATAATTTCATATTTTTCTGAAAAATCTAAATGTGAAAAGATTAAATTACTTACTAGTTAGGTATAGTGGAGGCAATCCTTAAACCGTTGCACGTCATTCATTTTTTAAAAACCGTACCACCCAAAAAATTATAAAATTTACAATACACAATTATATTTTTCAGATATTTATATGTCAAATTTGTTTACATTAAAATGGCGTGCAAATCATATGATTTTTCAAACAGACTTGACTACGCTGCAGTATATGACGTCATTAACGAGTAATGACGTGCAACGGTTTAAGGATTGCCTCCACTATATAAATAAAATCTTTCAGAAAAAACAGCCACAGTTTGTTATAAACACAATGTTTTATTGACTAACACTGCATAATAACTGTCCATCGTGTGAAATGAAAAAATGAAACGCAAACATTATTTTTCAATTATTTATCAATGTCAGACATAAGGTAGACGGATCGGATAAACATAATCATTCATGTAACATTCTGTGATGGTTACTAATAATCACAACTCCTAGAATCATTTCATTCAGCAATACATAAATTACTGACTGATACCAAATCAAATATGGACAATACGGAAAGTGTACGTTTGCGTATACCGATAGTAAGTAATAAATTATTCGAGAAAGATGAGAACAAAAACACATTTTGTTTATGAATGGGACACTCACGTATTAATATTCCACGTTGTACTTGTCAAATGATAAAGAAAAAAGATGAATATGGAAAAGTATTGTGTCGTATTGACAATGATATACCGTTATGAATTATAGTTCTATAAATATTGAACTTGATGAAATTAAAAAACAGTTATCCCATAAATAAATAGCTCCTTCTGTATTTTATATTTCATTGTAGAAGTTCCAGTTTTTTTAAAAAATATTCTATTCATAATTCTTCCTGCCAAACATATCAGCGCTTTTATTTTAAACGGCAGTGGCATTCAATAAATTCAAGAGAATTTTCCTTTTTAATATACACCGACAAATGGCATCCTGCTTCATCCTAGATAAATAATTTGTGAAGAACGACCTTCATTATCATTACTAGGGCGCGGACACGAACGGTTGATGACTCATCGCCCATGGGCGCACTATTGAAATGTTGTATCTTTAAAGAGGTTTTAATTTTATTTATATTATTGGATAACAAGTGGCTGCAGATCTATAAAATACAAAATACCTTATCATTTGTTCATTTTCTCTTCTGTAAGACTTGTTCTCTTTGAATTAAGTACATCCTTGTACATAGAAAACGTCCTTTCTACATCGCAACTGGTTATAGGTGCGTACTGGAAAAATTCTTTTATTTCAGCGTATTTAGCATACACAATTGCTGCAATGTTATTAAATCTGGATTTCTATTAAAAACTGCGTCTAACTTTTGCCGAAGGTCACATCCGAAGTCACTTGGAATACTTTTGAAATTATTAAAAGCCCACATCTAATGTGGTTAATCCATATTTTAATTTGAGATTCGATTTTCAAAATATGTGATTAGTTTAGGCAAATTTCCAAAGTGTTCCTGAAGGAATAACAACTGATTTTTTAAATTTGGGATTTGTGTTAGTTCCTTGCACCCAGAAATACTTCGAGCATCGTCATTTAAACATGTAACGAAATTTTGTAAACTATCGAAATTCTCTGCATAAAACTATTTCTGTGTATGTTTTAGCAAAGCTAAGTGACGAACGTGCAATATTTTGGCATTCTGTAACGATATTTTACAGACTTTGTAATAATTTTTGGAATCACTGACAATTTATTTTCATATCAGAAAAAGTAACATAAACAACGTTCTAGATCTAAATAAATGATAACTAAAAATGTGTGCGTATGTTATTGAAACTTAACGAAATCCAGTGCACACTTACGTCAAGATAATTGGGTGAAGTAGATTCAATGAAACGGGATTAAACAGGAACTATTACAAAAATTACGAAGTATGTAATTAACAGTCAAAACAATGAAAAAACGAAACTAACATAAGTATGAATAGGTATATACATATATAACTTTATTTCTCTTACGAAATATAAGGTAAATATAATAAATTTTAAAAATCCCTCACGCTTCTACCTACGCCGATGAAGAAATTTCCTTTCTTCATCGGCTTTTTTTGCTGTCGTTTTCGAGCAGATGTTGCAGTTCACCATATGAATAGTGCTATTCAGTAACTGCGTGTTCTTTACATTATTTATTTGCTCCGTTGTAATTTAAACCTGGGACGTCCGGTGTATAGCAATTACATAAATAGTTTATTTATGCTGTGGATAGATGGCGCAGCCAGAAGACAATTACTTAAATGGTGACACATCTCGTAAGTATGAAATAACGCTACTCATAGTTTTTGTGGTATTTTAATTTAGATTATGTCTGTTACAACGGATTACCAATAAGCACTGCCATTTTAAAAAATTTGACATTCTACACTTTGATTTTTGATTAAATTAACGTGTTTTTTTTTATTTACTTTAAATATAAAAATGTGCAAATACCCCATTTTTCTATAAAAATTTCCTAGACTGGGAGCTTAAAAAGGATCACTCGTATACTCGAGTTTAATGCTATCGATACCATAACAATGTATGAAAGTACTACAGAATTTCGATTCTAAAGTCCTTGCATGTTTATGCACATACATACATTTATATGTCGCTTCTTCATCATCCGTAATTCACCATTGTCACTCATACGTAACAACCTTGATTTTTTCCCGCTATGTCGCTTGAGAGCGTAATAATTTTTCTTTCCTTTGTGTTTTCTCCCAGAGCTTCGGATTTCCTTCGCTGAACACGACACAAAACTCTCATTACCTGCATGCGTGAATCATCCTTGGTCTGAATTAGCTGATAGTAATAGTTAGAAGCCGGTATTTTAAACTTTGTCTCTTTTGTATGTGCGTTTTTTTTTCTGTCGTTTAATTTCCTGTTTACAGGAAGTTCGGATTACATTACACAGTAATTGTTTCAGCCACGTAGGGAATAATAATTGTAATTTACTCGCGTCTCGTCATCATGATTTTTCTTCTGCGTTTGTTTTGATTAATTGCCTAAATTGCATTTACAAGTACATGTAGCATCGCTTTAAAAATGTGAAGGCCGCTTTATATTATAGTCTATTATTAATACAATAGTTTGTTCAGAAAGATATCTGCGATGAAAAACTTATTATTTTTAAAAATAATACTGTTCTTTATCATGTTTTGGATAGTGGTTATTGGAAAAATGATTTAAAAATTGCATCATGTACACTTTTATCACAAATCACACAGTTTCAATAAGCTACAGTGTTAAAAATGTTACACGAAGATATAGGCAAGAAGAAAGATTTCAGTGTCGTCAAACATTTGCGAAGGAAACTTGGTGGCTTTGGCTGGCGCCGAAAAGTATTTTTGACAAATGAACACTATAACTTCAAAGAATCAAAGTACCCAAAACAAATATCGGAATATAATTCCTTTTTTCAAAATTTAAAAAAAACAACAATATAATTTCCTTATTTAATTAAATACATGAAAAATATTAAATACTTACTAATAAAATAACACTTAACATGAACTTAGGAAAAAGTACAGATTCTGAAATATGTGAAAGTATCAAAGCACGAGCAAATTGAAAAGAATAAAAGTGGCAGGTCTATGTACTTAACAAATAGCCTCATCGATAAAACGACGTCGTTTTATCAGGCAATTTGTTACCCAGCAATAAAAATTTTCGTTAAAAACTGAAAATTTTATCCGGAAAAAAGAAAGCTCTCGTGTAATTATAAGTGATAATTTACTGCATGTGTAAAAAAAAAACCATAAGTCGGGATTGTTTTGTCACTTTGACAGCGAAAAAAGTTAACTTTAACTTTCATATCGGCAAAAAAGTTGTTTACCTTTGGTTGACCCAACATCAATTTGTTTACTTTATCATCAATAGGGCGCGGACATGATCGGTTTCAACTACGACGAAGTTACAACGGAGCGAAGAAATAGTGTAAACAACACACGCTTACTGAATAACACTAATTCATATGGTGAACTGCAACATCTGTTTACGCCCGAGAAGTGCCCGAGAATGAGAGCAAAAAATGCCCATAAAATAAGGAATTTATGAGCAAAATCCTTTTTTCATCGGCGTAGATAGGAGCGTGAGGAGTTTTTAAAAATTATTATATTTACCTTATATTTCGCAAGAGAAATAAAATTTTCATTCATACTTACGTTAGTTTCGTTTTTTCATTGTATTGACTGTTAATTCCGTACTTCGTAATTTTTGTAATAGTCTGCTTAATACCGGTTTATTGAATCGACTTCTCCCAATTACCTAGACGTAAGTGTGCACTGGATTTCGTTTAGTTTCAATAACATACGCGTACATTTTTAGATATCATTTATTTAGATCTAGAACGTTGTTTGTTGCTTTTTCAAATATGAAAATGAATTGTCAGTGATTCCGAAATTTATTACAAAGTCTGTAAAATATCGATACAGAATGCCAAAATATCGCACGTTCGTAACTTAGCTTTGCTAAAACATACACAGAAATAGTCTTTATGCAGAGAATTTCGATAGTCTACAAAATTTCGTTACATGTTTAAATGACGATGCTCGAAGTATTCCTGAGTGCAAGGAACTAACGCAAATCCCAAATTTAAAAAATTAGTTGTTATTCCTTCAGGAACACTTTGGAAATTTGCCTAAACTAATCACATATTTTGAAAATCGAAATTTCATATTAAAAGATGGATTAATCACATTAGATGTGGGCTATTAATAATTTCAAAAGTATTCCAAGTGACTTCGGATGTGGCCTTCGGCAAAAGTTATACGCAGTTTTTAATAAAAATCCAGATTTAATAACATTGCGGCAATTGTGTATACTAAATACGCTGAAATAAAAGAATATTCCAGTACGCACCTATAACCAGTTGCAATGTAGAAAGGACGTTTCTACAAGGTAAGTACATCCTTGCAGATAGAAAACGTCCTTTCAAAGAGAACAAGTCTTACAGAAGAGAAAATGAACAAATAATAAGGTATTTTGTATTTTATAGATCACCAGCCACTTGTTATCCAATTATATAAATAAAATTAAAACCTCTTTAAAAATACAACATTTCAATAGTGCGCCCATGAGCGATGAGTCATCAACTGTACGTGTCCGCGCCCTAATCATCATAGTGTTCGTTGTGAAGTGTTGTTATAACATAAAATCTGCAAACTCATTGTAAGTATACTTCACAAAGTGTATAAGACCTGTGTTTTTAATAACTGTATTTTTAAATAATATAATTACTATGTAATACATTTTTCAGTAATTGTTTACTCATTTAGTAAATTATCTTACCGAATTACATACGAGATTTCTTTTTATTTCCGAATAAATTTTCCATTTTCAAACTCAAATTTAGTTGCTAAATGGTAACCGAACTCGACTAAAAACAAAACTCATAGTTTTATGAGGCAATTTACTTCGTGCAGTTACCCAGCAACAAGAATTTTCGTTAAAAACTGAAAATTTATCCGGAAAAAAAACCTCTCGTGTAATTATAAGTGATAATACATCTTGACCTCCAATGCATACATTTTATTTTAGCTTTATTGATATTCCAATTAACTCACTTTGGTTCACAATTCACAGCTTTCTGTAACATATTACTATCAATTTTTATTATTTCATGTATAATGAATAATAATTACTGTCGACATTTATGGTGGCTGTTCCATCTAAAATATAATGGGTATACGATTGGGATGTAATCAACGTGGTAAAAAAAAGATCTAATCATGCAAGCATCTAAAATTCAACTAACGCAACAGTTGAAGCCTAAAGACTACGGATGTCGTCATATGTTTGCTAAATTGATCTTAAAAGAAGCTAGGAATAGTGCAGAATTTTGCAAAAAAACATCTTTTTCGACAAAGCCTGCTTCCACCTCGGAGGTTATGTAAATAAACAAAATTGTAGGATTTGGGAAAGTGAAAATCCTCAAGTGATTGAAGAAAAACCAGTATATCAACTTCGAGTAACTGTCTGGTGTGCATTTTGGGCTGGAGGAATTATTGGACCATTTTTTCACGAAAATCACGATGGTGAAACGGTAAATGTAAATGACGCACACTACCGCAATATATTGAGGTATTTTTCATAGCCCCAATTGGATAATATGCTGTTCAACGATATGTTCTTTCAACAAGATGGCGCCACGTGCCATACAGCGAGGGAAACTTTGGATTTGTTACAGATCATGCAATCTGACAAAGACAAAGTCTATTCTAACAATCCGCGGACGATTAATGACCTAAAGCAAATATTCGTCAACTCATTGGTGAAACTGAACCGCAAATTTGTCAAAAAGTTATTGACAATTTTACGCATATAATGTTCATCTGTAAAAACAGTCGAGGGGAACATTTGCAGAATATCATTTTTAAATCATAACTGCCATGTCTCTACTTTTTGATGAAATGTACGATTATGTTATTTTTCTAAAATTGTTGGTTTTATTTAAAAAAAAATCCCGACGTGCCTATTGGGACACCTTTATAACATTAGCTAGACCAGGACGAAATTTTCAATTTCATAAGAAAATATTTCAACACGCTTTATATTACGTTCTATTGCAAAACAAGACATTAACTGTGCAATCAAATATTTGAGGATAACAGATGAATAAAGTCACGCAGAGAACTTGATGTATGTAGTTACAGCGTGTGAAGGCATGCACTATATTGATCTAAAGAGACCGTTTAATCTAATGCTGAACATTCATCAGAGTACATTACAGAAATACTTTCTCTTGATAAAAAGAAATCTTTTGATGCGATGTAATGTTTAGTGCGATGTTTGTTTTGCTGAAATTCTCTCGATACGATGTAAATTATCAGAAAAATATTTGAACTTTCAAAATCAGATTAAGAATAATGTTCATTTAACATTTTATGGCGAAAAATAAGATACAATAACACAAAGGAAACGCATATCTATGAATGTATACGTCAGTAAATTTAGAATTAATTTTGTCTTTTTGGAACGGATTTATTATAAAATCGAAGTTCTGGGAGAATTTATACATAAAAATATCCTATATACAAAAATTTTATAATGAATTAGCTGGCCCAGCAGACTTTGTTCTGCTCTTTCCGTTATATGGCGCGATGAGAATTAAGCCGAATAGCGCCATCTATCGGATGGCAGCATATACCAAAACAATTTTGTTGTCCGCGCAAACATATTGTGTACGTATATGTCATTTGGCTCATAAATATAAAACTTATTAATAACTCAACTATATCAGTAGGAGACGTTGGCCAGGTCACTGTCCAGATCTTACACTATTGAGTTTTTTCCTCTTTTTTCTGGTGAAGCGTAGTTTCATTTGTCAGGTTATGTCAATAGCCAAAATTATATACAATCTGGTCTATTGAAAAACCTCATGTTTTCCAGGAAACTAGTTTACATCCAATAAAGATTGGAGTTTGGATTGCCATGTCACTAAGACGTATAGTTGGATCATTTTTTTTTAAATAACACCATTAATGCACAAAGAGCACTGATTTTACTGCCTTTCGTAAATGATATAAAACATGTCTAAACTGCACAACAGTTATTTCCAAGGGGATGGTGATACACCTCATACAGCACAAATCAAATAAATTTTCAATGATCGCCTTATCAGTAGTGGGCCCTGGCTAGCTGACTTTCCAGATCCTACACCATTAGATTTTTTCCTCTTTGGATTACTTAAAAAAAAAAATTCTAATAGATTTCATAATTCAGAACAATCACGAAATGCTATTACACATGAAGTTAATAATATAGGTATTGAAACTTGTTGAAATGTTGAAATAGTTATTTATGTATCAAGGGAGTCATAAGGGTGATAAATGCCGTGGGCAACGGGGTAGTTAGTTGTCCGAGGTTATTGTCACCTGATAACTCTCGTGATAAATAAATAAATTTATTTCTTACTGATTTTAAAGCAAAATATGATCAAATTCTGCCTTCCTAAAATTTGATCCTAAATTAAGCTAACTCAGTTAACTGGATACGGTCGCCATTGTTGTAATTGTTCATTTTATCAAAATGAGTGACACCACAGGCAAAAATACTGGTATTTCGCAAGATTTAGTAGCAAAAGCCGAAAAAGCTCGTGCTACGTTACTGCCAACGAAGCCCCAACATTTTGATAAAAATTAATATACCAAATTTCATGAGTGGCTAAATGTGAACCTACCAGGAAGCAAAAATATAGATGAAACCATATTACTGGCATATTTTCAAGATATGCTACGTTTTTATCATTTCAAACTATGTTATTATTAATTTTGGTTTATATTTCTTGCAGTCCGAATCCTACAGTCCTAACAGCTTATGGACTAAGTGGTCAATGATAAAAACTATGCTGACAATATACAATAACGCAGATGTTACAAAAGCTTTTGAATTGGAGGCGTTTCTTAAGAGAAAAAGTAAAGTTTACGTGCCTAAGTAATCACAAGTTTTATCTCGGGATAACATTGTCAAATTTCTGAAGGAAGCTCCTAATGAAGTTCATTTACTCAATAAGGTAAGTAATGCATGAAATTGCTTAGATTGTTTTATAACGGATATTATTCTATAATACAGGTTGTTTTAATTATGGGGTATTTCGGAGGATGTCGAAGCCAGAAGCTGCTGAATTTGAAGGTTGGAGATACTGATGATAGGGGACTCCGTTATGGTTGTTAATATTCCAACTAGTAAAACGGGTATTCGAAGACAGTTTACAATTCTGGAAGAAAAAGAGTTTTCTGCATTGCCTCTGGTCAGAAATTATATGTCGTTGCGACCGATAGGCATTGAAAGATTCTGTCTAACATATCGCGAGAAGCGTTGCGCAGTGCAGCCAATGGGAAAAAATATGTTTGGAAAAGTTCCGAGCAAAATTGCAAGTTTTTTGGGTTTATCAAATCCAAATTCCTATACGGAGCACTGCCTACGTCGAAGTTCTGCGACTGCTTTAGCAAATGCGGGTGCAAATGTGACACGTTGAAAAGACACAGCGGATGGCGGAGCAGTACTGTTGCGGAATCATATTTGACAGATAGCATTGAGATAAAGAATAAAACTGCACGATTGTTAGTTGGTGTGCAAGATGAGTCCAGAGTGTCAGAGACAACAGCAACATCAGTTTCAAGTACAGTTTCTAGTTGCAATTCAATAGAAAAATCAGGTTACAATTGGAAACTATACGAACTGCAAGTTTTTCTTTTACAATCAAGAAAAGCCTGAATAGAACATCGAAAATTTTGCAAATAAAGACACAATTAGGTACTTAATATCTATAGGCATTATTCATTAATTTCTTTTAGTTACAAAATTTATTTATGTTATATTATGTATTTATGTTATTTCGTTTTATGTTTTTTTGAATCAATTATTAATAAATGTTTTCATTTTACAGCTTTTATAAATAAATAAATCAATGAATCAACATGTGAAAATTAATATCCCAAGGGAAAAACAAAAATTCCCAGGGGAATTATGAATGTCATAATGGTTACCGTAACTACGGTATTATTGACATATAATGGATCAGTAAGAAATAAATGTTTTTATCGACGACTAAACAATAAAGTATGTATTATATTAATCAATATTGGCTAATAATAACACTCATAATACCCGTAGGGAATAATGAAATGCGACCAGTGAATAATGGGCCATAACGTTACCATTATTCACTGCATTCCGCCAATAAGAACATATAATGGGCCATAACGTTACCATTATTCACTGCATTCCGCCAATAAGAACATAACGTTCCTAACGTTGTCATAGTAACGATAGACAAGTCCGGCCATTTTACTGACTGCCTAACCATCAAACGTCATATTGATATAGTAATCTGACATTTTCGTTTACTTATTTTGATTTTTTTTAGTAATTTTCAGTTAGTCGTCGATAAAGTAGTGTATACTAACTCGCAATAATGACTATTATTCCCTCGAGCTGAGTTACTCCCTCGCCGCTTACGCGGCTCGGGAGTAAATTCAGCTCTCGGGAATAATAACTGTCATTATTGACTCGTTGTATAAACTACTATTAATAACATGAGAAGACGAGTTAATTTGTATTTTGAAGGAGACCATTTTGAACATTTGCTATAAGTATATAAGTCTGTGTATTCTTATCCTGACATTTGTTTTAGTGATTTGTTATATTTATTTTCACTACACGCAATTTTTTTCTATTTATTTCAAACACTTACGCTTTCTAACATTGTGTGTGGTATAAATAACTTTTTGTTACTATGTATTTATGAACACTGAAAATCTTAAACCGTTTAGTTTGTGATAAAATTCAAACTGTTTGATTGCCCGAATCCAGAGTCGCACGTTATTTGCTCGTGTGCGCATTTTCATATAAATCCAAAGGATCAAACTGCTGCGCAACTGTAAAATGCATATCCGCACCTACCCGAATACAAAAAAACTTTTTAATTTGCCAAATAAATAGTAATAAGTAGCTGTTGAATCATTATATCATCTGCAATCTTCGACATGTTGCTTACCGTACGTGCTATAATAGGGCAATATATAAAATTCGTATATTGATTACTTTTCATGTCAAATTCAAAGTTAATTAATAACAATTAATATTAAACACATGTTTTGTTAAAATAAATCAGTTTGTGTGCAGAATTTTTCAAACAAATCTAAGGGAAAATAATGTTAAACGTATACAAGTATAACTGAACACAAGCAAAGGGTAAAAATTCTAAAACGCAAAATGCCAACGGTGTATCGCTAAATCATTAATATACTACACCCATTATAACTATACAGAACAGTAGCCAACACGCGATTAATCCGCCCACTCACTAGAAAAGTTACCAAGAATAAAACTTTATAATTATTGTTATGAAGCACGAATATTATTTTTATTTTCATGTATCACGAACAACTAAAATTAGCCTAATATTGAAGTACAACTTTTAAAACTGTGCTCTTAATAAATTGGTATATCTCTCGTTATCACGGGTCTATGAATCATAAATATGTGCAAAAATTTCGACGAATATCGAAAAGTTTCATTATCACAAAATATCCTTTTATACTAACTAGACCTCACTATCACTGTGCGCTATCAAGGCCGTAACATAACATCGATTTACAATGTTAAAATTCCTCCTGTAACCTCAAAATATCGTCCCTCAAATTCCTTAGAGTTCACATATTCAGATTTACTTTTAATATTGATGACCAAATAACAGACACTTCATTCAGTCCGGAAATTTTCCCATTAGACTTTATAAATTGTTCTCTCTGCATAAATACACATACTAAAATCTTTCTAATTTTACCCTGAAATGCAAAAAATCTTTCTAATTTTACCCTAAAATGCAAAATCATGACTACTTACCAAGAAATTATCCTTAACTACATTTTCGATAATCAATTATCATACGCTGAAGTACCTTGACAATTACTTGTTCCTACTTAAGAAGAATTTAGGTAGAAAAACATCGTAAAATACACAAAACAAATATCAAATCGGTCAAATATCAATAAATGAGTTAAATTAAGTGTTGACTTAGCTCTGTATAATCCAATCATATTGCATATTCTTAGCACATGCTATTGGAGATACTCCATAATTACACAAATAGTTTAAAATGCTGTGGATAGATGGCGCATGCAGAAGACAAATTTTAGGTTAGCAGAATCACCCATTATGTTTTGGCCTTGACAGCAAGCTGATACCAAGATCAATTGGTGTCCAAGTGTCTAAGTGCCTATATTAAATATCAGCTATCGTGTTGTGGCAGAGAAAAAGAAGCAAGCTATTGTTAATTTAAGTCAGTATGAGCAAGTTGACGATAATTAAATACAAAATGTCATCCATAACACAATGTCATTGTAAAATGTGACAGCAGTTGAAGTTGATGGAGTTTCGTAATTGGAAATGTTAAAAATTACAACTATTTTTAAGATACCGATCGCATAGTTGCAAAGCACTTAGATACGTCAATATTTTGCGCGGCTAAATTTGTGTTTTATGATTGCTTTAGATAAATGAATATACCATCTTAGCAATCCTTCAGAGTCATTGGCTGAAATAAATAAATCTGTTCCAGTACCAAAGCAATAAAAAACACGAAAAGAAGAAAGAAGAAAGGGAGGCAAAAAATGTTTGCAGTGTTTGCTCTAAAATAATGAAATCAACGTATATTCAGCCAGTGGTACTACACGGGTCTTCATAAATCTGTCATATCAATGTTAAAAAGAAACACCACATACCACTGGAAAATGATGATGCTGATTTATTTCATATTAATCGGTGGAATATGAAGAAGCAGTAATGCTTTCCTCAGATGATGATGATGAAGTGCATGAATTATTTTCCAAATGTCCCAGGACAAAATGAATAAGCAAGGTTTCATAAATATTTAGTCGCGACAAATTGTTGTTAATCATCTTTACCGACTTATATTATTTAATAAAAATAAATATCGAATGTTATACTAAAATTACAGTACAAAATCTAATAAGATTTTGCAAAAAGATGTCTAATTAAGCAGGTACTGTATTTTGCATCCAATAAAAGTATATTTTTGTATACTGACGTTTAAATATCTATATATGTAAATGAAAATTAAATGTTGTTCGTTCCCTTAAAATTTGTGTAGAGCAAAACTATTTCGATTTTGGCAATAGAATATATGCTTCTAATGATGGTTTAATACTGGGTAACCCATTAGGCTCGTTATTAGGAAAGATATTTATCATCATTCAGAAAGCCAAATTAAAGAACATCCGAATTTCAAAACCTTTTTTTTTGGCACAGATACGTAGATGATGTTTTAGCTTGTTTCAGTGGAACAGACAGACAATTAAATCAATTTTTAGAATTCATAAATAATCTCCACAAAAATATTAAGTTCACGATTGAAAAAGAATTAAATAACAGTTTATATTTCTTAGACTTTGCAATTTCAAGAGAACACAACACACATGTTTTTTCAATATTTCACAAACCATCGCATACGGATATTATCATTGATCTTGTCACCCATTTAAGTAAAAAAATAGCGGCGTTCCACTCGATGATCCATAGATTGATACAAGTTCCATTAAATAAAGAAAATTTTCTTAAAGAATTAACCATAACAAAAGAAATAGCAAGAAATAATGGATACAACGCAAATACAGTAAATCAAATCTTGAGAAAAAAGGAATACAATAAGGCAATAGGAATGGTTTATTCAATAATGAAAGAGAAATGAAGTAATTATAAAGTATTAACTTACACAGGATCAACAAGCGGAAAATTTTACATAAATTAGTTATAAATGTAGCATATAAAACTAATAATTCTTTAGGAAAATATATAAAAAAACAATAAAAGAAGTAAAGGTAAAAAATCAGGAGTCTATAAATTAACATATATGGACTGCCCTAAAACATATACCGATAGGTCCAGCTCGGAACGGGCCATACATAGGCAACAATATACGTATGGACGTAATGCTATGTGTGCTGACTATGGCCCGTTCCGACCTGGACCTATCGGTATGTATAGGCCAAACAAGGAGGAGCTTTGACAAAAGAATACATGAACATTTTAAGAGCTTTAATAATAAAAAGACAGACTCAAATTACACAATTCACTTGCTAGAAAGTAATCATAATTTCAACAATAAATTTGAGATTCTATAATACATTCATAACCAAAAAGCTTAAAATTACTAACATTTACTTGAAGTCTTAGAAATAAAAAAAACTTCAATATACGATATATTGTTAAACGACCAGACAGACCTCAATAATTCCCCGCTTCTGAATTAGTATGTATGAAATTATTTCGTATATCAAATTAATATTACTTCAGTTTTGCTTATTTATTCATGTAGCTATAAAAGGTCAAGATTTTGTGCTGGCATTGTATATTGCATGAAAATTGAATTGCTATTCTGGGAAAGAGAAATAGACAAGACCAGACTCAGTGTAAGCAAATTTAAGTCAATATTGTCAAAGTGAAGTAATAATAACTACACACCACTAATTTGCTTTTGCATAAGAGCAAACCAGGACATTAAACTAGATTTCATCCACACAATACTTTCGGTTCGGAACGATATTGGTTCGCAAAGTTATTTACAATATGCCGAGATGTCGAAACCATTTTAGCGACTTCCGTCTCGAAGAAGATAACACAGACGTTAAATACATATTTGATCTGGGTCGTAGATAATATTATTGATTTATCCCTGTCCGCAAGAAGTTCTTTACCTATAAATATATATATCGATACAACTAGCATGCGACCTACATAATAAAATATTTACGACCTAAATATAGACATGCCTCATTTTACGTAGGCGATGTGCCTTTTCTGAAGAGAAACTTTTATAGACCACCAACGGTTCTATGTTGTGCTGGCACAGGTATTTGGAACCCAATAAAAGGTGCCTTGAACGCCGAGGATAAGGTTAAAACGTAAATATCCAATTTATTTTTCAGTTCGAAGGTAACGAAATAAAAATCGTAATAAAAAAGTTGTGTGCTTTGTTTGCTTGATGACTTTCTATCGATACACCAGAAAATAATTAACTTTTAAATGATAATGTTCATTGCCTATTACTAGAATTTAATATAATAATAATAATTATGAGTGATACGCCCTCTGGCATTAACTTCTGAAGTAAAGAAGAGGTGATAACCACAAAGTGCAAAGTGTTGCAAAACTGTAGTTTCGAAATCATTCTAAACACAAATAGATTTACGATCAGCTCTCAAGAGGAAATTATACTCGTAAACATAAGGTATTGATAGATTTAACCGTTTAGCCGCAATCAGAAACACAATGCTTGTTTAATATTTCCTGTTTTTTTATCATAGCCATCTTGATTTTGTTGATATGAATTGCTGTACAAAATAGTGGTAACTGCCGCAACTTTCATTTTTTGTCAATAATGTATAAAAGCTTTCTTTTTGAAAATAATTCCTTCTTTCAATATTTGCAAAAATATACTGGGTTTTCCATTTAAAAAAAGATAACTTTTGTAAATAGCGCGAAAATTAGAAGTTCAAATGTCTTTTCGGTTCTGCCATCATTGTTCACGATAAAAATACTACTACTTTGCCAATACTGATACTGTAGCTTCATTAATAACAAAGTTAGCAATAGTGCCGACTTAATTTATAACACCCTGTATAATGAATAGGGCGCGGACATGACCGGTTTAAACTAGGACGAAGTTACAATGGAGCAAAGAAATAATCTAAACAACACACACTTACTGAATAGCACTAATTCATATGGTGAACTGCAACATCTGTTTACGCCCGAGAATGAGAGCAAAAAAGGTCCATAAAATAAAGAATTTATGAGTAAAATCCTTTTTTCATCGGCGTAGATAGGAGCGTGAGGGGTTTTTAAAATTTATTATATTTACCTTATATTTCGCAAGAGAAATAATATTTTCATTCATACTTAGTTTCGTTTTTTCATTTTTTGACTGTTAATTACGTACTTCGTAATTTTTGTAATAGTCTGTTTAATATCGGTTTACTGAATCGACTTCTCCCAATTATCTAGACGTAAGTGTGCACTGGATTTCGTTTAGTTTCAATAACCTACGCGTACAATTTTAGTTATCATTTATTTAGATCTAGAACGTTGTTTATGTTACTTTTTCTAATATGAAAACTAATTGTTAGTGATTCCGAAATTTACTACAAAGTCTGTAAAATATCGTTACAGAATGCCAAAATATCGCACGTTCGTCACTTAGCTTTGCTAAAACATACACAGAAATAGTTTTTATGCAGAGAATTTCGATAGTTTACAAAATTTCGTTACATGTTTAAATGACGATGCTCGAAGTATTTCTGAGTGCAAGGAACTAACACAAATCCCAAATTTAAAAAATCAGTTGTTATTCCTTCAGGAACACTTTGGAAATTTGCCTAAACTAATCACATATTTTGAAAATCGAAATCTCAAATTAAAAGATGGATTAACCACATTAGACGTGGGCTATTAATAATTTCAAAAGTATTCCAAGTGACTTCGGATGTGGCCTTCGGCAAAAGTTAGACGCAGTTTTTAATAGAAATCCAGATTTAATAACATTGCGGCAATTGTGTATGCTAAATACGCTGAAATAAGAGAAAATTTCCAGTACGCACCTATAACCAGTTGTGATGTAGAAAGGACGTTTTCTATCTACAAGGATGTACTTAATTCACAGAGAACAAGTCTTACAGAAGAGAAAATAAACAAATAATAAGGTATTTTGTATTTTATAGATCACCGGCCACTTGTTATCCAATTATACAGCTTGAGCGCGCGAGGTATGATCACCCGATGCCAGTCGATATTCTTCGGACGTATATTCGGAAAATTGATCTCCGCCAGCTGTGTTCGCCAGATATAGATATTTACATCAGTTGCGTACTGGCTGCAAAGAGGGATGCACGTAGGTTTTTGTGTTATTTTATGGTATTTCTGTTATACTTATTTATAGTTTTTTTTTACCATGAAATTTCTGTTTATTTATTTTTCTCTAGACATCTTAGTTTATTCTGCAGATGTTTCAGGCGGGTTGTTTTTATTTCATTCTAAAACCCAGTTGTACTGCTATAACTTTTTACACAACTACATTATTATTTAATTTCATAAGAATAATCATAATTACGTTATAAGTATTACAATCTTCGCGTTATTATCGACTTAGTTATCTAAGCAATCGTCATCACTTAAAGAGAAAATTTTATTTGTTCTTTTTGTCAATCTGCGAAAAAATAATCAGATCACTATGAGTTCGAATATGAGCAGGCAATGCTAGTATGTTGTGCCGTAACTCTAATATGTATTATCGGACCACGTTTAGATGCGAGTTTACGTATACCATCGGGTGATCATACCTCGCGCGTTCTTGCTGTTATAAATAAAATTAAAACCTCTTTAATAATCCAACATTTCAATAGCGCGCGCGCCCATGGGCGATGAGTCATCAACCGTTCGTATCCGCGCCCTAATAATGAAACACAAACCAAGTATATTTACTGAAAAAATTATAGTTTTAAACAAATATTTATAAACACAACTGTTTTTAAAAGAATTGGTCAGTAATAGGTAAGTAGTTATTAATTACAATTATGTGGTATTTAAGGTAAATACATAAAAGCAAATATAAACGTTATAATGCAAGTAAGTATTAATGTTTTTAAAATGTTGAATTTATAAGAACTTTATAACTTCAAGAATGGACTCTTTGTTCTGCAATTATTACGAATTTTTGTAAAATTATTAACATAAATTATATATGAACGTATATAATTTCAATAACAATCCGTTTATAATTTGAAGAAATAATAATAAATCTTTATACATAAGAAACAGTATTATTATGGATGATAAATTGTACTTATAAGGCTTTATACTTCTTGTGTCATTTATTTAAAAAAATTGTTAGGGTAAAGTTAAGGTACCAATTTTTTTACCGATTAAGTAGTAAGTTCTATTTAAAAAAATGCCAAGGTTGTCATTTAAAGAAAATCATGACGTCATTTGGCAAAAACCAATGACGTCATTCAAAAGAATATTTCGTCAAAAGATAAAACAAAAATTGACCAGTCCGAGAGATTTCTTGAAAACATTATGGAAGGCTTTTATGAATTTTGTTCCAAACTTTATCTCCACGCTGTATATAATTTATAGTTACATATATGTTTTACATTCATTCAAAATCACTGTAGGTAAATAAAAGAACAAAAGATAAACTCTCGTTCACTATATGGAAGAACATGGATGTATGGTAAATATTACTGTAGGTAGTACAGATCAGATAAATAGAACAAAGAATACTCGTTTAAGTTATCTGATTAGTTTACTTGATCTGTGTCCACGTTAAACTTCGGAGTTTCAACATCCGGTAGACTTGTTCAAAATCTGTAACATGATTCTTATTAAATGGTAAAGCACCAAAGCTGTGGGCGAAAGCCCCACACAGGCGGAGGTGTTGGGCGTCAAATCCCCCCAAAATACAAAGGTTTCGAATAATACGTTTTATTAATACCTACACCAATATATTTAATTTATAAACGGATCAATAAGTTCTATATAAATCAGAGCTTTGGCTATTCATGGATTCCATAAAATTTATTCGTGTTAAGAAGTGTCCATATTCATTTATGCAAACAATAATTCAAAATTGTATATCATATATAGCAAACTGTATATTTTTAGTTTTGCAATAAAAGCATTATTATTAACTATAATATTATGCTAAAAAGCCTTAACTCTTTGAGGGACAGACTTTAAAAAATAAAATAACCCCAAGTGGGCATAATATTTGTTATACATTTTTTGTGGGTTTTCTTTGGATTATGTGTAGACTGTTATGTAATTTACAAGAAACGAAAGCCAATTTTTTGAAAATGTATAAAAAAATTTGAAAAAAAAAGGTGGTTTACAAAATGTATCACTGCACACTTAAGACAATTTATGCAGTATGAAACTTTTCAAATAATTTTTATATCGCACTGAGCTATTAAAATGCATAAACCTATCGTTAACAATAACAATGTTATAATGCTTACTTAATTATGACAAAAACTTTAAAATTTCCCCTCAACTTCCGCATAAACTTAAACTCTATATTTAGCAACTTACACTTGTACACGTATACACAACATTTTAATAATTGTTGTAATTCAACTGTGACGGACAAATCCAAGGCCGAATAATATAAATTTTGTTTAAAATATTTACTTTCATTAATGCATATGCCGTAGAAAACATAACACTTCGCTATTGAACAAACCAAACCAGTTGAGGGATAGGTATGTAAACTAAAACACACCTTATCTAATTTAAATAAGATTAAACATGTAGGTACATGTGTTGCATTAATAATTTTTAAAAAATTGTAGAGGCATATGTTCCTGTTACACCTTCGTTTATAGATACATAGGTACATATTTGAAGTGATAACTGAATCTCCACATCTCCTATGTATAATTCAGTTGAGACTACAAAAACTTACTTGTTAAAAGTAATTTTAGTGATAAATAAAGTGGTATTAACGTGAAAAATAAATTAGTTCAAATTGAATTAAAAAATGTGAGGTGTGTGGATACAAATCGAATAGAACACGTGTATTTAATAAGAATATTATTATTAGTGTTTACTCACGTTTTGAAATCGCTAAATAAAATTGTTTAAAAGAAAGTAGAGCTAAAAATGAATATTCACAGCGTATTGTATTGAAAGTAAAAACGTGAGATAAATTGCGCTATAACGGTATGGGAAAGCAATCGGAACGCGGTATATATTAGAAAATTTGCAGGTAAATAACGTCAAATTGCCGTTTCTCATTGCAAGATTTGAAGAAAAATCTTATTACATATACAGAGTGTTTCTTAATAGCATGCTAATATTTAAGGGGGTTATTCTTGGGTCCATTTTATGAAAAAAACTTCATATGAACATATGTCCTAAATGTCTTAACTTTTGCACTGTAGGGTGCTAAAGTTTAAGAAAAAATTCAATCGTGTGCATCTCGCTAAACCACTTATGAGACAAAATTATTTATGTAACTTTGAACAACAATTTAATTAACCCATTACTGGCCAAGACAAGAAAAAAACATTTTAAACATTTTTTTTTTATTAAAGTAAACTCAGAACACAGTAATTAAGATACATTTTTGGTACAAGAAAATGAGGTAACATTTTTAACAAAAAAGTATATGGGTGCATGTACGCACCTTTGGCGAAAAGCAGGTTATTATAAAATAAAATACTAGTTGTATGAAAAATATCAAAGCAATCAGGATGCAAATGCACATTACATTTCTTACACAAGTAAATTGTATTACTTTTGCAAAGTCGACACTTTTTCTTGCACTCTTAGCACTTCGAATTATAATGTGCCCAACATTGTCAAATCTTATGTCACCTGGTAAAGCTGATTTAGAAGGTCTTCCATAAGACGAGTTGGATTTTGCTGAAGTGGAAGCCTCATTGTGGGTGTCATCTTTTTATCCTTCGTATTTCAGCAGAGACAGCGCTAAACTTGAACGAAATTCCAGTTAGGAAATTTTGGTTTCATTTGCGATATTGAATATTTTCCAACTGTTTACAACCATAGTATCAACAACATTGGTGAATAATGGCCACCACCACTTTTTACCTCTAATACCAATGCGATAATTGGCAATACCATTGTCGTGAAGGTCTACCCCACCCATCTGTTGGTTGTACTCATCAATCACTTTTGGTTGATTGATAAGCATTTCTTTACGCTCTTTGCGGTTGTAACGTTTGGCTTGAGTGACTGGTAAGACACTACAGAAATTCGTCATAACAGTAACTACAGAGTTGTCATTCCACCGAGTAACCAGAACTTTCACCGAGTAACCAGAACTTTCAAGTTCGAATCAAAAGCGGAAGTGAAAGAGCCTCTTTCCTTTTTTGACATGATTTTGTCATCTTCAAGTGGACATTTTGCAGTACGGTTCTCTTACCGTTTCAGTCGCGAAGAACCCTTTTTCACCTAAGCTTTCAAAAAGAGAAGATGATGTGAAAAAATTATCAAAAAATATTTTATGCTGCTGCGGCTTTTCTACAACAGAAAGAAGCTCTAATACAACTTTTGATCCTAATGGACCCATGTTTTCAGTTTTCTCCGCCTTTCCACCATATGGAATAAATTTGAATAGGTAAGCGTTATCGGAGCAAAGACACCACAACTTGAATCCAAATCTCACAGGTTTTCCACGAATAAACATCTTGCATGAGTGCCGGCCAAAATATGGTACCATTTCTTCATCGATTGAAAGATGTTCTGCAAGTATACCAAATTGGATACATTTTTTATTTATAATATCAAAAATTGGTGTTTTGTTTTATTGTCCTAAATTTATTGCGACTCATGCTTTCACGTACAATACGCACTGGCATTTATGAGTCTTTTGGACAGAATAAATTCTGTTGATTTATTTTGTGTTTGTATTGTACTTAAGTTTATACTTATTTTAACTAAAATATATATCTTTAAATATAGGCAACCCATTATACTTGTATTTACTTGTCTTGAACTTATAGTTCAAAGGCCAATTGAAGAGTGTTTATTATTAGTAATAAACATGTAGAATATTAAATTCCCTGTATTCTCACTCTTGATAATGAGTGTTTTAAAATGATGTAACTTAGGAATTATTTAAAAGTTTAATGCGAAATTTCTAGGAGTAACAGTTAATTTTCAACTTACTTAGAAAAATTATGCTAAAGACCTGGCTACTACAATCTCCAGTTTTGTTCACACTCTTCGAAGAATCTCGACAAGAATTTGCCAAAAAGCAGCATTATCAAGCTACAGATTACAGATGTGGATGCTAGAATTCGCTATGGACTAATTTTCTGGGAAAGTTCCAAATATTGTTTTTAACTTTCGAACTTCAAAGAGCTTGCTTGAGAAATGTTTTTCACTTAAATCCAAGAAACTAAACTTGGAGTCTGTGGCTTGAAAGTACACAAAAACACTAAAACACCTTCACCACACTAAAGCACAAAAATGGCTAAATACGTATTTCAACAACTAAGTTGTCATCATGAGTAGCACTGATTATAAATCGCGCTGTCTACACACCGTAGCGTACAGAACAACACTGCACAGTGTTGTTCCAAGAGAATCCTAAGTTGGCAGATTCAAATCAAAATCAATACTTACCACGTCCTGCTTATACATTTACAAGTGTGAACATCATCCTAGATCCTTAGAGGGGTAATTATCAAAGCTATAAAATTCTATAACTGCCTTCATAACAATTAAGATTTTTATGAGTGTAATAAGTTTCGTGTTGTACTTTTCTACTTTAGACGTGTTCTGTGCCAGCTTAGTTGATAAATAAATTTGGTTAGTATTATTGTTGAACTTAATTTATGAAAGTAACAGAGTACCTGCTCAGTCTAGTGTAAAAGTAAAAGATTCTGTTTTAAGGTACATAGCGTTTTAATTTTCTTTTTTTGTTTTTACCAAATTATAATTTGAATATTTTTTACAAATTTACAATATCCTATGCGTAGTTATCTCAAGCAAAAAGCAATAAGAATCACGAATCAAAAGAAAGAAAACAGAAATGAATGAAACCTTTTCAAAACAAAGCATTTTATACGATAGTATACTAAATACATTCGACTTTTTCATGCCTTGCTCAAAGCTTTCATATCAAAAGATCTAAATATTTATCTAGAAGTAACAGTACGCACGTGCAAGCACTCGCAACGGCAGAAAATCTACTCATGTGGCTACTACGTTCATGTGAAGTAGCTAACCAACGGTGAACGTACGCATAATAAACGTGACTACTTCGAATTGAACCATAGTGAACGTATATACAATTGTCGTCCATTGTTAAGTAATAACAATAAATGGGCAGTAAAGTGCATGTATGGAAAATACTACAATACACCAGACAACAACTAAATTTAGTACATGATTGACATCTGCTGTGGGTTGAAATACAATAGAATAAGTGGCTGGTTCGTCTATTTTTAGATATAGTTAGGTCGAATTTCTTTATAAAAAACATCCAAGAGACGTGCGCGCAATTTCCTATTGAAATTATAAATTAGAAAAAAAGATTTAAGCAGAATTTTCTGGAAATCTAGATTCAAATGTACTGTATTAAATTGCTATTAATTTTAAAATTATGTACCTACATACGAATGCATTATTTAATATTTTCAAATCGTCTCAAAGAAGGTGCCAATAAATTATCTTAATTTTAATCAATTTTATACTGAAATCAACACTAATAATCGACTGCTTAACCATGTGACTGCTAATTTCACTTCTGGATTGATAGGTTGTACTTGATAATGATTCATTTATTTCAGTGGATTTATATCATCCACAGCTATTAATTTCATTGACATTCAATACATTTCCCACCTGCCAATACAGCATTTCCTTCTGTTAGAATAATTAGTATTATTCGCTGGGATACCCGATACCGATGAGGCAAATGTAATAGTCGATGTGCTGGACGAAAGCTTTCGATATTCAAATAAGTGTCTGTTTTTTTCTTATATTTCTCCTTCTCCTTAAGGAATTGCACATAGTAAAAATGTGTAAATTTTTAAACTTGTGTATAATTACTAAGGACCGGACGTATCGGGTCAAAACTACGACGGACAAAATAAATAGTGTATAATATCACGCAGTTACTGAATAGCACTATTCATATGGTGAACTGGACATCTGTTTTCGTCGAGAAAACGGCCAGCAAAAAAGGCGATTTTACTGTTAAATTATTCTTTCTTATATTTCGAAAGATAAATACAGTACGAAGACTTGAACTACAATTTTGAACAAATAATAATATATTTTGTATTTTATAGATCACCACCCACTTGTTATCCAATTATATAAATAAAATTAAAAACTCTTTAAAAATACAAAATGTCAATAGTGCGCCCGTCATAATTAGGTACCTTCAATTTTTCATTCACTACTTACAAGGGTTGTGTTTGTTAATAATCACTGTAGCATTATATAATTTGCTAATAACCTTATTTCAATGTATTAACTTTTTTTAAATAAACACATATAGAGCAGAATTTAACTGTTTGTTTTTTCTTTTCCCTAGTTTCGTAAATTTCATACTTGCCTAATTGTTGGCTAATTTTCCATGAATTAATAAATCTAATTTGAAGAGTCTTGTAGTTGAACTCCCTTGAACACCTTACCTTTCTCTCGGGTAGGTAGTAGTGTCAAGAAAGCTGTAAAATTTAAGTAAATGACACGTGGCATCATATTGGATCGTTGTTCTTAGAGGTATCTTCGAACCACCCCTTCTCCGCTAACGGGCATAGCGGCATCAAGCGTCCTTGTATTAATGAGCAGCAAGAGTGTTATTTCCACCAGAGAGAGGTTCTAAGCAAATGTACGGAGGTAAGGTACACAGAGTTCGTGTCACATGGTTAACCCAGGATGAAACAAACCTATTCGCGAAGCGCCATAGACAACTACTTAGTAGGTAGCATCGTCCCGATAATATTAAGTTAATATTTGCTATGTATTCTTTTTTAATTTGAATTATTACTTATTATCCCACAAACAAAATGAAAATAGTTAAGTATCACCATAGAAGAAGATCAATTGGCTGCAAACCCGATTCTTACATGCCAAAACGGCCCCCTAACTATTGGGCAAATTTTGGAAGATCGTGAGACTATTACACGGAAGTTAAATACATTAAGCATTCAAAGGAAAAGTTTAATGAAGAAAGCAACATTGCAAGAACTTTATAATACAAATTAATTTTAAATGGTAAATAATAAACCGATTAAAATGTTCTGTGTAAATTTTAAATCGTTCATCAGGAAACGATGTAATAAATGTACCAGACAAAAGAGTCTTCAGAAGAAGTGTCAACGTCTTATAACTCGTTTGATGGCCGTACAATTATTACGAAGCATAATAACTAATAAAAGCGCACTGAATTGGCTATTATTTCTATTAACAGACATAAAGATATATTAATGGAGCCATCAAATAATATTAATAGACAGTCGGATACTACTTGAAAACGTAGTAATCACGGCTATCATCCATAAAGTGACAGTTTGTTGTAGTAAATTTAGAAAGTAAATGCACTTGAATAGCGAAATTAAATATTTAACAAATCATTCCAAAAAAGTAGATTATACATGTATATTTTTCACAATTTATAGATTAAGTATAATCTCATCTATTCCACACTATTTCTATCCTTGTATTAAAGTCAGATTTTTAAAAAAATTTTCACAAGTTTCGTATTAAGTTAGTAATAATGTAGTATTGACATGGGTTGTTATTTGTTGTTGTTATGTTTATGTTTAATAAAGCAGCTAATGTTATCGATTCTTACATAACATTAAATAAACATAATGACCAAATTATCTACGTTGTTAAATGGTGCGTCGCAGACTCCGAGGGTATTAATAAATGTGTAAGATATTCATTTCCATATTGTTTATTATAAACCTGTATTTTCTTGAGATTTTTTTAGCATAAAATACAGCACTGCGATTTAGAATTTATAACATATTAGCATATACAGACAATAACAGTTAATAAAATAAAAGTTCAGTATTGTCTAATTTCAAGGAAAATGTTTTTTATGTCAATTTTATTTCGTAATGTTTTATGTACACACCAAATATATATCACAAAGGTAAAATAAAAATCGTGGAAAACAACATAAAAAAAAACTGGTATCCTATTTTCCACGTATATGAAAAATATAAATAAAAACAAAACTTACTACCTATCTACGAGGGCCAGTCAATGGCTAATGCCTCCCATCTTTTTTTCTCCTTTTAATTGTCAAGAAATTAAAATTCAATTACACAGGCTGAAAACCACCTATTGGTGATTAATTTGTCACTTTTCAATGTAATCTCCGTTCATTTCCACAGTTTTGGTCCATCTTTTAAAAGAGCATGTATCCCAGTGTGGTAAAAAGCACGGTGCTGCTTCCTAAGCCATTGACGCACAGACGTTTTCACTGTGTGCTCATCTTCAAAGTGAATCCCACGATGAGCTTTTTTTAACGTCATCAATTCAATACTGTTTAATCGTTCCTCATTGTGAAGATTAACAGGTTCCAAAAATTTTCATTTTGGCCCATATGTTGTAAAGCAAATCCAAGCCGGTTTTCTCTGTGCCTAACATTTAAGTTAGGTTTACTACTGCATGACAACGCAACTCAAACTCTTTAACACGTCGGCGACCAGTTCAAGCAGGTTCAGGAAAATTTATATCTTTAACGGCCTATATCACAGTTGATAACGGATTCCCTCTTAACACATTCACCAAGAGTTGAAATTCCTCTACGTGCTGATTCTTGATTTTTGTTTAAATTTCCTTCATCTCTCCATTTCCTAACATTTTTAAACACTGTATTTTTTATTAATGTTAAATTGTAGCGCAATCATCTAATAGATTGTCCGTTTTCTGCATTAGCAAATATTCTTGCTTTATCAACAACTAAGAAATCACAAGTTTTATCTCGGGATAACATTGTCAAATTTTTGAAGAAAGTTCCTAATGAAGTTCATTTACTAAATAAGGTAAATAATGCATCAAATTGCTTAGATTGTTTTATAACGGATTCTATAATACAGGTTGTTTTAATTATGGGGTACTTCGGAGGATGTCGAAGCCAGGAGCTGCTGAATATGAAGGTTGGATATATTGATGATAGGGACTCCGGTATGGTGGTTAATACTCCAACTAGTAAAACGGGTATTCGAAGACAGTTTACAATTGTGGAAGAAAATGAGTTTTCTGCATTACCTCTGGTCAGAAATTATATGTCGTTGCGACCGCCAGACATTGAAAGATTCTTTCTAACATATCGCGAGAAGCGTTTCACAGTGAAGCCAATGGGAAAAATATGTTTGGAAAAGTTCCGAGCAAAATTGCAAGCTTTTTGGCTTTACCAAATCCAAATTCCTATACGGGGCACTGCCCACGTCGAAGTTCTGCGACTGCTTTAGCAAATCCGGGTGCAAATATGACAACGTTAAAAAGACACGGCGGGTGGCGGAGCAGTACTGCTGCGGAATCAAATTTGGCAGATAGCATTGAGATAAAGAATAAAACTGCACGATTGTTAGTTAGTGACCAAGATGAGTCCAGAGTGTCAGAGACAACAGCAACATCAGTTTCAAATACAGTTTCTAGTTGCAATTCAATAGAAAAATCAGGTTACAATTTTAGTGGAAGCTATACGAACTGCAAATATTTCTTTTACAATCAAGAAAAGCCTAAATAGAACATTGAAAATTTTGCAAATAATGACACAATTAGACACTTAATATCTATAGGTATTATTAATTAATTTCTTTTAGTTACAAAATTTTGATTTACGTTACATTATGTATTTATATTATTTCGTTTTATGTTTTTCTAAATCAATTATTAATAAATGTTTCCATTTTACAGCTTTATAAATAAATAAATCAATGAATCAACATGTCAAAATTAATATCCCAAGGGAAAAAGAAAAATTCCCAAGGGAATTATGAATGTCATCATGGTTACCGTAACTACGGTGTTATTGACATATAATGGACCAGTAAGAAATAAATATTTTTTATGAAAACCTTTATATCAGTTTTCCACGTAATTCCCCCTATTAAAGCAATGTATTTTCGCCAACCGGACTTGGTACGCTATGACCAAAGTACGTTATAACCACTATAACCCAGTTTAACTTCCTTATTTTCACAGCTTTTAAAACAGTTTACAATTCCAAAATATCTTTAATTGGACCATAACATTACAAAAACATCGTAACAGAAACACAAGCGCAGTATAGAAACATCGTCTCCAAATTGTTTATTTCGTTCGAGTAATTACATTTACGAATTGGAGAGTAAGCATTCCAACAAAATCGCACGTTCACATTGATTGCTTGCGCGTGTGGTCTTCAATAGATGTCTACATACATACACAATTATCTGTTTCTTTACGAGCTGTATGCAAACGTGCATGTTAAAGAGGTCAATAACATTAATTATCGCTTAGTTAATTAAAAGCATCATGCGCATCTGTAGCAGGGAAAAAATACATCTCGGGAGTACAGATTTAACAACTACCTAATTCAATACACGAGTTCGGCTCAATTGAATTAAAACAGTAACTGATTGTTGGTAATTGGTGCTTAATTTTTAATTACATTTTACGACAAGAAAAGTGCTAGAATTTTAAAAGCGTTGATGTCAGAGGCCATCAGGGAAAAACATGTCTAGCAAGGCATATAAATACAGTCTTTGTTTGTCGCAATATATGCGACAATAACTATAAATAAACATCCGATAACAAATCGAATTGACGAGAATGAAAATTCAATTTCTTCCCATTTGTGACTAATTAATAAATAAGTAAAATACAATTAGTTGTGTAAAGTATTAGGTGGAATTTAATGTGTCAATTGCATTTGCATTTGATGTGTTAATCATTATGAAACTCTATTTCGATTAAAATTTATTATTTGTAGTAATATTTTAAATGTTGCAAAAACAACGTGTAATAGGTCCCCCTAACTAACAACCCCTATTATAAGGTTGTAACAAAAAAGAAGCCCAAACAAATTCACATTAAAACAAACTATATACCTATTGTTAAGGAAACTTCCTATTTTGAAAGTACCATAAATAAAACTCAATTTCAGTTCAAATACACATTTATTTATTTTCGGTGTGGCGCCGATATTTCGGGGCCGCTCTGCATCGAACACAAGATATACAGCATATATACATGTGAATCGTTCGAGGAGCTATGTGGCCCTATATATACGCACATGCCAGACACTGCCGTCCGTACGTATACATAGAAGGTCTTGCATCGCCTTCGGTGTACAATCGTATAGCCCTGCCGGTAGACAAAAAACTCGGCCGCTGAGACTGTATACGCCCGAAGCAAGCTCCGCATCAGTATGCTCACAATATTTGTATGTCAAAAATACATTAAGTGACAATATATTTTAAAAGTTAAAAAATAGAACATACATTACAAAAATATAATAACACATAAAAAATAAAGAAAAACATTCATATATAAAGCAAGAAACAATAATATAAAATAAAATAAAAGATTCTTAACATAGCCGCCCTCCTTGAAGGCATCAATGAACTTTTACCAATTATGCGAGTGAGATGCATTTTTACAGATTTCACTGCTGCCTCCCATAAACCTCCAAAATGTGGCGACCTTGGTGGAATAAAATGCAATTTTATTTGATTATGGTCGAAGTAGGCATGCAGCTCCTCCTGGTTTATACTGGGAATTCAGTTGTTTGATCATTTTCTTTAATTCGGAATTTGTTCCTACAAATTGTGTTCTGTTATCGGAATATATATTGGATACGTTTCCTCTTCTTGAAATGAATCGCCTTAAGGCAGCCATAAATGCATCGGTTGTTAAATTACGCACTAGTTCTATGTATGCCTTGGTTGCGAAACATACGAAAACAGCACCGTAGGTCTTTATTACATTATATTTTCTGCGGCTTCCTTCACGGATATAAAAAGTGGACCGAAGTAATCCACCCCTACATTTTGAAAGGCACATGTTACTCTGTCCGTGGGAAGATCGCCCATTAATTAATCAGTATTTGCTGGTTTATCTCTGAAACAAGTTACACATTTTTCTATGACTCTTTGGCTGAATTCTTTATGGACAACGGCCAATATTTTGTCGTACGACAGCGAACGTTTGTTGAACGCCAGCGTGTAACTGCTTAATGTGCTCATTTTGTATTATTAATGTTGTGAATGGATGTTTCGCTGGTAATATTATTTGATGCTTTTGAGAGTAGGGAATGTTTGCTCGTTTTAAACGATCACCGACTCTCAAAATACCCTCACTGTCCAGAAAATGGTTTAAGCACAATAAATTGCTTTTGGTATTTACTCTACCTTGTTTTTGCAATTTATCATATTCCTTGGGAAATGAGTGCTTTTGTACTTATTTTACTAATACCGTTGTTGCTCTTTCCAGTTCTGAACATTTTAAATGGCCGGTATTTATTTCCATAGTAGAACTACTACATTTTGCCCGTGCATTATTTTTAAATCTGAGACAGTATGCCACTACTCTTGTTAATTTGTTTAAAGAAGAGTATTTAGTGAACAGATCACAGTTGTCTGTAATGACATTAACAGCAACAATATTTTTTATTTCTGGCAAAGTTTCAATAGTTGGGGGTTCAAAACCAAGCCATTCGCTTGCATTCTGTTCTAGAAACGCAGGGCCATTCCACCAAAGATTTTTATTTTTCAACGTATAGAGAGGAGCGCCACGGGATATTTCAGCAGGATTTTGCGTACTCTCTGTATGGTGCCAGTTGGTGATATCAGATGTGTCTTGAATTTCACCTATCTGTTGGCCACAAAAATTTTGAACGTTCTAGCTGACTTTAACCATGATATGACGATCGTAGAGTCAGTCTATACTCCATTCAGTCTAAGAATAAAGTAGATGGCGCTACAATTTGAGCACAGTTTACACACGATGAACTTTGTATTTTGAAAACAAGTAAAACATATGTTTACTGTCAGATGGATAGCAGGGATATACATATCTGATATCATTATATTTTGACATTTACGTACATTTTTGTACAAGTTGGTAAGTCATTCCTCAAGAAAAAGGAATGCACATGTCGTCTAATTGTACTTTTTTGTGCTTCATCCAATTTATTGTAAGTATGACGATAATTTCTTTTTCTTGGAGGAGAAATTGGAACTCCATATAATTCCATTTCTTTAATAATGCAGTACATTGTATTCCTATTAATACCCACTTCCTCTGCTGTTTGATTGACTGCAGCTGTTTTAGACATATTGTCTTTATGCTTAATGTACACATTATAAGCCATTTGCCTTTGTCCAGATCTTATGTGTTTCCCTTTACGATTTTTTGAAGGACCTGGTAAAATGCTTCCGCCGTACTATAGAATATTAGCGATTACGAAATAACGAAATTGATAAAATACCTTAACAAATGAATATTTCACTTGCGAGTTCTAAGAAGAACTATTTTTTAAGAATATTAACAACAAATAACTATGTAAAATACGGAAATCGACAAAATCTTTGAACAAAACTGTCAGTAAACAAATTTTTGACAGAACGAGCTAAATGCGATTATTTTGCCGGTGTAAATGCACACTCGATTTCAACCAATCACAAACGTTTATTTTAAGCCCTATCTTTCCCAATGCTTTATTCTTAGACTGAATGGAGTATAGTAAAATATTTTATTGAATTTAACATACAGTATAGGAATTAATTTGTGGATCAGTTGAGCTAATAGAACAGCTCCACAGAGTTCTAATCGTGGCAATGTTATTGTTTTAATTGGAGCAACATTGGATTTAGAAAACAAAAATCTAGAAGATATATTCCCATATTTATTAACTGCTCTGACGTATGAACGACACGTAAAGTACAAATAATATTGCTGTCAGGCTAATATACAAACGACACCGACGGAACATAAAAATAAGTCTTATTTAATTATCTCGGACAAATAAATTAAGACGAAAAGAAACATAAAAACATCATGCACAAAGGATATAATATTTGCATAATATTCATTTACATATTTTTTCTTCTTCAAGATGGAGAATTAGGTAGGGCTGTGAGAATAATGAATATGCAAAAAAAAATCCTTTTTTTAATTAACGTACTCAGCAACTTCGCCCGGATATTCAAGCAACGTCTCCCTACTTTTCTTTTATAAATCACACACCCTTGAGAGAAGGCGAGGAATATTTATCAGCAATTCCAACGGATTCTCCGACGCACTGATATTAAATAATAATTATCACCAAAGTCTTAACTAACAGAGTAAAACGTGCTGATTAAAATAACAAAAATAAAAAAAGGATTATAAAATTAAAGGTATAGGAAGGAAGTTTATCAATGTTTTTATACTATGAGATAGCAAACAAAGGTTTAACGAAAGTATAATCTCTCCTGTGAAAACATAAAACTACGCAGAATGAAGCCCTCTATTGTTATAATGATTAATTAAAACGCTTTCAAACAAGTTGTATATATAAATATGATGAATAGATAAGGTACACAAACCTTGAAAACTGCAAAGTTTTGTAATAAGGGAAGGGCTACACAAAGCCAAGCACCAAAGTTACTTTGAAGGTCACTTATCGACAGGAGATTATTTAATAATGTCTACAGTAAGTAAACAAATAATGCAGAGCAGTGTTTCTCAAACTTTTTTCCCAAACATTTTGTTCCGGTCTCTTCTGTTATAAGCAATTTTATACCTATACATGCAATTAAATCCTAAAAATAAAATATTTGTTACTTGCGTCATCTATGATTACATACCGCAAGTTCTTTGTTCCATATTTTCGGAACTTTCAGCATGAACATTAAATTACGCGTGTTATACTTGTTCTATAATATTTATTGCTTTGGTAAATATAGACAAAATCCAACAAATGTGATATAAAAACTTATTAAAATATCAAGTGTTGGAATACTGTAACTAGAATTTCTTTCCCAGAAACTGGGCCATTTTTAAATCGAAGTGATGTAGAAATACCCCGAACCTCTTAAATGTTTGGTTTCATTTAGTATCTTCTACGTAGAATTTAATAATCTTAATTAAAAATTCACGGCCAACTTAATTATCAAGATATAACATGATATATTTTTAAAAAAGATTATTACACCAAACCTTATATCTATGAAAACACAAAAAAATAATCATTATTATAAAGTCATGGTCATGATCAACTATGATAGCTATTTAAAAAAACATGAGTTTATGTTAATCTTGATAATTCAGTTGGCAATGAATTTTTGATTTAGATTATCAAATTCTACGTAAAAATTACTACAAGTTGCATTTTTAGTTTTGTTCTATCTTTAATGGTTACGAAGATATGTATGATTGAAAATTTCGGCTATTTTCAATTTTTTCAATATATTCAATAGTTGACAAAAAATGTTAAATCTGAATTTGAAAGTATTATCATATACTCCTCAAATTTCTTAACACTTGTCTTCAGATCTTCTACCTACAATATTAACAAAGTTACACATATCTGATACACCAAATAAAATGTGTGAAAATAGATTATAAAACAAAAAAATAAATGAAATATGCGGCATTATCGACAGATTGAGACCTTAAAACGCGTAAGTGTTATGAATAATTTTATCAGTTCATTTTATAGCCCATTTAATTTGCCTTTTAAATTATTAAAATCGGCTTATACCTACATAAACGCACTTACTAAGCAAACAAATTTATAAAGAATTCAAATGTACTCAAAATTAAATTTGAGACAAATTGTCTTAAAAAGTTTTTTGAAATTTCTACCGGAAGTAGTTCTTTTACTCTTATCGAAAATCAGTTTTTTGCGAATATCTCGCAAGTCATGCTTTCTAGGCAGGTACATTATGAGAATAAAAGTATTTAACTGATAATTTTAAATATCTTTTGTATAAAAAAAATTTCAAAATTCGGACCGGAAGTACCACTTTTACTCTTACCGAATAGCGATTTTTTGCAAATATGTCGTAAATTATGCATTCTATATATATTTTTAAGAGTACAAAAGTATTTAGAGTTGAATTTGCAATATTTTTTGTATACATGAAATTTCAAAATTCGGACCGGAAGTAGCACTTTTGCTCTTAGCGAGTAGCACTTTTTTTCGAATATCTTGCAAAGTATGCACTCTATAGCGATTTATTAAGAGAATGTAAGCACTTAGAATAGGATTTTGAATAATTTTTGTATAAAAAAATTCTTAAAATTGTATAGTTTGAAACGCTCATACGTATAAGAAAGTCTTGTTGTGGCCAACACCTCATTCTTTTATTATAAGACACCTATACATATTTTTGACATGTTTTAGTTGTCACTCAAAAGCCCATCTTTGTTTATCAAACAGTTTCGCTATATTCAGGTGATTTGCCTTCAAAACAGATAGGTACAAGGTTTAATTTAACTCATTTTAGTTTCTTATACGTAGTATAAGGAAGTATTGTGATGATAAAAATTTTCGACCTCGAGATTTTTGCAGATGTCCACGTTTTGAAGTCCCCTGATATCAAAAAAGTGGTTTTTAAAAAATGTCTGTGTGTCTGTCTGTGACCAAGATAGCGGTCAAACCGCTATAGCTATCTATTCCAAATTTTGCATTTAGTAGTATAATCTCCCTCTTGAGAACTGATTAGATTTTCAGCAAAATCGGCAGACCGGAAGTAGTAGTTTACTTCAGTAAAAAAATCGAATTTTACCAATCTATTTCGTCAACTACTAAGTTCAGACAAATTTATAAAAAATTCATAAGTACTTAAAATTGAAATTGTGAACAAATTTATTAAAAAAGTTTTTCGAAAATCCTACCAAGTTTTGTTTTTTACTCTTATCGAAAATCAGTTTTTTGCAAATATTTTGCTAGTCATGCTTTTTAGACAGGTACGTTACGAGTATAAAAGTATTTAGAACTTAATTTTCAATACCTTTTGTATAAAAAAAATCAAAATTCGGACCGGAACTAACACTTTTACTCTTACCGAATAACGATTTTTTGCAAATATGTCGTAGATTATGCATTCTATATATATTTATGAAGAGTACAAAAGTACTTAGAGTTGGATTTGGAATATTTTTTGTATAAATGAAATTTCAAAAGTCGGACCGGAAGTAACACTTTCACACGTATAAGAAAGTCGTGTGGTGGCCACACCTCATTTTTTATTAATATTTATAACAGAAAGAGAATACTTATTTTTAATTGCTGTTTTAATAGCTCTAATTAACTAGCGTATTGTTTTTTGGAAAAAGTGCGTGGCTTACTAGATATTTTGCAAAAATGTTTTTACTTGTCTAAATATGTTCAATATGTTGAAATTAAACTTTTTAAGTTAGACTAATTAATACGAAAATGTAATAATAGGTATAACAGTTTAAATCTTTATTGAGACAAAAAAAAAACCAAATTTATAGAGCTTCAATAAGTGTTTCAGGATGACCGGTTTTTTTGCCGATCAGTGTATATTACTAAAAGTGACTATAGAACATAGAAATAATAATCTAGTAATTATTAAATTACATAAAAGTAAACATAAATTCATATCCGGCAGTAAACATTTGTATTATAATTTTATAATAATTATCGATAAAAAACTATTAGACGAAATGTTTTTCTTCTCAATAGTAAAAGCTATATTTCCGAACGTGAATTAAGAAAAATTACAAAATCTTCTGTCATACGTCCAGCAATTACTATTTTTCTTTATGGGAGTAAATAAATCATCAAAATTTGATATACACATGTATATATAAAATTCGGTTATATTCCATTGAAAAATCTTAATATTCCAGCGCTCCTATTAGCCGAGTTTTAATTTATGTATGAATTGAATTTGAAAGGAAAAATAGTACGTCTTATGTTCAATCAATAAATAAAATTCCTGGATTATATCGTAATCTTGCAAAACTTCCACAAAAACAAAACTCAGGCTGAAATAATATTTACTTTACAAAATATGGGAAGAATTTTAAAAAACAGAAACAAAGTGTTTTATTGGAAAAACTAAAAATTATTGTAGTAAAGACGGAGAATTTATTAGATGTCCGTAATGACCCTGGACAAATACAGTTTTGATTTTAAATTCTGGGTAACATTATGCGTACATAAAGATTTCGACCCTGTTGTTAAATAGCTTGTACATAAATATTTGAGATATATTGTATGGGCCACAGATGTTACTCATCCTAGGTTCTGTAAACAAACAAAATTCTTCACTTGGAATTTAAACAATTACTTGCTCTCCCGAACAGACAATATTTACCGGCACTACAGAAGTAATGTCTTGTAAACAGTAAACACGGGATCTTAAGAGTATGCCTCAGGTTAGTAAGTATTATAAATTATTCCATCTGGATGGTAAGATCCCTAAGATAAACAGTAAAATTTATGACGTGTATATCTTGTATTGGCGGCATGTGTTTCTCGTTGGCATTATTACACTAGTGGATTCATGAGAAGTTGTTTGGATTTGTATAGGTCTACGTGACTTTAAGAATTACTTGTGAAATCACTTTTGTAATACAACTTTTATTATTTTTAAAAAATGAGGTTTGACACCACTCCATGTTCTTATACGTACAGTTGGTTGGAAAAAAAAGTTTCCACTAACATTTTGAATATCACAGCTTCTGTCTCTAACACTTATTGTAAAAGCTAAGGAGTATTGGCTATATAAAAAAATATATTTGAATAGTTCCATTGTTACTATGCATATATGTTAAAGAAATTTACTGTGTCGGTTATTTTGTAAATAGTGATACGTAATACATACAACATTTTCTGCAAGACTAAACTGAATAAACTTTAGTTACCGAACAAAGAAAGTATGGGTAAATGATTCTTTCGAGGTACAGTACTCGTAAAAAATCGCAAGAAGAATGAATGCGGAATTGGTAAGTGTCATTCCAAAGCCACAAAAATTATCGCTGAAATAAAGATGTGCATATTAATAACGAGTTTCCAGACGGAGGAGGGAATTATTATTAGTTCAATTAGTAATGCGAACATATACAGTAATACATATTGCCGTGGTCTCTTGCATATTAAAAATAATAGTAACAGCATTAAGAATTAATTTAAGTATAAAATAATATAAAAGAAACAGTAAAAATCAGCTTTATTGTATTCAAAGATTTCAACATAAGAGTATATTAAGTTGCATACATTTAAGTATAGAAAACAGAAATAAAAATGAATTTATAATAATATAATTTATTTATAATATCTAAAAAAATTTAGATATTAAACAGGTACAAAATAAAAGACGAAATAAATTTAAGCTATATATATTTCTTTTATAGAAAAGCAAAGAGATTTAGTTATTTAAACGCAGTAAAATTGTATGAAGAAGACAAAATCCGATATGCACGAGAGAAAAATATAATTGAATGAATTATGTGAACTTGAGAACGTGCATAAGGTAATAAAAACTTTATAAAAGAAATTAAAATAAGTCATGCTAAAAGAATAAAATTTACCTTCACTTATAAGTAAATAATAAAAAAGGATATAGAGTTAAAATATTCCGAGACCATACAATCAGCAGTAGTGTTTTTATAAACGACAGCTGCAAATAATAAAGTACATTCATGAATTCGGGTGTGTAGCACTATGTTTCATTGACTGTAGAGAGAGATTTATACGGTTTTGATACCTATAAAGAAGAAAATATGATGTAAACTTCGTTTGTAGTTTTTTACAGATAAATATATCACCGTTGGAAAAGTCCTGGATCGAAAGAAGCGACGAAATGGCAAACCAGATGGATCGTGGTAGTACGAGTAATCTTATAAAAAGAATACCTGTTATTTACAATATATTTCCAATTATACCGAGAGCTGGAAATAAAACAAAAATAAGAATTGTGTTAGCGAATGGAAAGAGGAAGTATGTGGCAAATAATAAAGAAGGTAACAAATTCATAAATAAATATAAGGAAGAATTATATTAATACGAATATACCTACATTGGAAGATACTGGATAACTTAAGTGAAAGACTTTTTTTAAAATGAGCGAACAATTCTCAGTGTGTTGACGTTTAGGTCATAGACGATAAGTGCGTGTGTGTGTGTGTGTTCGTATCACGATGGCAATTGGAAGGAAGGCAGAGATCTCACTGAAGACGCAGGCTGACAACTTAAATGGTAGTTCCAAGGATGGCGTTGAGAGCGGTCACGTGTCTTCCCGGGTATATAAATTGAAAAACAAGAATGAACAAGATTATTAGTTAGTTATTTGGAGAGAGATTAAAAGCAACTTAAAAAAGACATTAAATCGTAGGGTCAGATACACCACGATTGTATTCGTTCATTATTTCTTGTATTAGCATATTAATTTTATTTGTATTAAAGTTTCATTCATTATAAGAATTTTCTTTTGTTAATAATTTTGGTATAAAAAAAAATGGAGTTTGAAGAGTTTTTCAATAATTCAAAGTAAGTTTTAGAAACAAAGATTTATCAGTGTTGCTATGCGTATATTGTAATATAACGTGCAAATGTATATTCAATATAACGTTGTGCAACAGGGATAATAGATATTGTCCTGTAAATATATATATATACATTAGTTTTAAGAACACAAATAGAATTATTAATGGTGTTGGGTGTTAAGAGGAAATAACGTGCAAATGTATATTTTCTGACACTTTATAGGCATCATTAATTCTCAAAACAATTTTCTTATTATAAATTAATAATTTAAACTAGATTTTTAAGAAGGGAAGTGTTTTTGGGTGGCGGACTTTGAGATGCTGGACACAATACGTGAAAATGGTTGTAGCCAGTAATCAAATTCAACCTTTTTCTCCGAACATTGACCATTGCGAAGTTCTAAGTTTATCAGAGCATTACGTGCGAATATAATGTTTCTGATGGAATACAATTAGCACAAAATATCAATAGAATACTAACATTAATTGAATTTTTCTTTGTTTTGAAACAGGACAATATTTTAATTTTATTTAAGCATTAAAAATATATTCGTTATATAAAACATTACAACCTAGAACACGGTACAAATGTTTTCTTTCAATTATGTTCTTCTTTTATAATTAAATGGTGAATATAGTATAGCGATGCTATCTATTCTAAAAATAATGTTGAATAAATTATACAATTATGTTTTATATGGTTTCTGATTTTTTTATTCAAAATAAGCTATAACTTTATCCCTATAAACAAAGAGATTTGACGAGAGAGGAGAAATTTAGATACACTGGTAGAATTCACGTATACTTATCAAGTACGTGCTGTTAAGAAAATAAATAAATATATTAAGGATAATAAAAAATTATCATCATCTTTATTAGTTATGTTGCTGGAACAGCACACAGCATAATCTATTTGGCAATGCCTAACGTATGGCAATACTACAATTATTTCATTCCAAATAATTATGTTGCCACAGCAATATGTATAAATTCAGTCTTAAATATAAATACATACATAAGGTCTAATAACTACTTTTCGTATGTTTAAGAGTATTTTAATCAATCAGTGTTAGTGTCTTCATCGTTTTGTTACTGATCCTATTTATATATCCCACCCATACAAAGGTGAACACGCTAAAATAATGTTGGGTACTACGGAAAAAGTGCGCGCGATGAATTTGGTCGACAATGCATTGTCCGCAAAAGCTGTTCAACTGAAGCTCAATCAAATCGGTTGACACTTACCATCAATCTATCAAAATAAACTGCCGTGATGCGACAACAGGTAAGTAATTTTGTATTGTTTTTATTATTTGGTGTCGTAGAAAAAGTATAATATGAAACTCATTTTATGAACATGTTAGTCACTCGTTTTACTAAACACTCGCTCCACTACGCTTCGCTCCAGATTAATAAAACTCGTGACTGAAATTTAATTTATAGAACTTGATACATAATATACTATTTTCTACTCTCATCATTAAACTGTCATTTATCGTGTATGTTCCCATGACGCTAAGTGATCTTAGCAACGGGCTCTTTAGTCACGGGCTGAAATTACGTCTAGGCTTTTTAATTGCAAATATCAATTAAAACTCAATCAAGCTGGTTGACATTTGTCATCAATGTGCCACAGTAATCGGACGTGCGCGTCAACAGATAAGTAATTTCGAATTATATTAAATATTTGCTATCGTAGAACAAGCACAGTATGAAACTCGTTTTATAAACGCGTAAATCACTCGTTTTATTAAGCACTCGCTCCGCTCCCCTTCGCTAGTGCTTAATAAATTCATGACTAAAATTAAATTTATAAAGCTTGATAACATAATACATAATATATCCCGTGTCAATGTTACTTTTATAAAAAGTAAATTCGCATATTTATTGAAAATGAAACTTCTTTTGAAATCAATTCCAGCAATATTATGTTCACATTAAGCAACTTACTCATTAAAAATCTACATATACAATATTCATCTACATAAATCCGACAGCTAATAAAGAAAATCATTGTTTATCGATTACGTATCCATCAGGCTAACAACATTAATCGACTTTGTGCTTGTATTGTTACGAAACAAGTTTCTAATATGTCTCTCTTTTCTTCTGCAATATATCAGCTTTTACCCAGAGATTATCCTGCTGGCATATTTGATTTTTTTCTCTCCGTCATTGTTTTCTTTGTGCCATTGTGTATTATATTTCCTTCGAACGGTAAACGTCCATGTGTTCCAAGACTTTTCTTGCTCAATTTGTAACCGAGCGTTTACGGTATGCGGTGAATTGCATTGAACAATATCACAACTGACGCAAAAACAGAGTCACATTACGTCAATATGGAAGTTGAAATAATTGAAATTTTAATTTTTAACATTCCACCTATTGTACAATAATATGCATACATATAAACGTTTTATTTTTTCTATGTTGAACAATAGCTTGAATCGGGCCAGCTGACATAACATATGAAGGATTCTTATCGTTGTTTACAGTCACGGACGTATTTCATCAACAGATATTTCAGATTAAAACACCCCACCGTCTCTATATAATAATACCACCACAAGAACGGCTTGGTAAATGATGCTTCTAGATTATTTTTCAACTATATTTAACCGCAAGTTTAATCATTTAAAGGTTAGCAGTTTAACTGTCAGTGAGAATTAGAGCAATCCAACGACCTATTAAATCAAATCTAATATTGCGGCAAAGGAAAAACAAACAAATTCGTAGTCACTGAAATGCGACTATAAGAGATCTGATTAAACAATTTTTTTATTTAATTAGTTTAATTATCTAAATATGATCAAAGACTAAAACTCACAATTATGCGGCCAGAACTTTCTTTATTCCAAGAGAATATTCCAGTTTGTTTCAAAGAAGCATTTAACTACTACGAGGGCGTATTTTTATGTTATCTACCTAGCCATGAAAAAAAGCACATAAGAGAACAAAAAAAAATATTTTTCTACATAACTCCCTTCAACACTAATACACTTATTCCATCTTCTTTCCAGTTGCCCCATACCCTCAGAAAAAAATTGCTTCGGTAACCCCGCAAAATATTCTTCAACAGCTTCTTTGAGTTCTTCATCAGAAGCAAAACGCTTTCCTCTGAGATGCTTTTTTAAATTTTTGAATTAGAAGAAGTCTGACGGAGCTAGGTCGGGGCTATAAGGTGGATGCCTTAACCCTATAAACCCACAGTCATTGATTATCTGCTGAACTTTGTTTGCCTTATGAACCCGACAATTGTCGTGCAGCAACAAGTTTTTTTGTGGATAAGAATGGGGGCGTTTTTCCTCCAGAGCAGTTTTTAAATTTTTGATTGTGTTTCCGTAGGCCTCTCCATTTATGGTAGACCCTCTCGGCATATATTCAATAAGTAAAACTCCTTCAGCATCCCAGAAAACAGTTGCCATCAGTTTTTTTCCAGAAAATTGTGTCTTGGCCTTTTTTGGTGGTTGAGAGCCCCTTATGGACCCACTGCATGGATTATTGTTTAGTAGGAGGGTCCCAGTAATATACCCAAGTCTCATCCCGGGTAATAATTCGAGATAAAAATGTTTTGTCCGTCTCCAACTTGACCAAATTTTCTTGAGAAACTTCTTTTCTGCACAGTTTTTGTTCAGGTGTAAGCAATCTGGGTATCCAACGTGCAGACATCTTCTTCATACCCAAATCGTCATGCAAATTTTTGAGAACACTTGTTTCGGATATACAGACTTCATTGCCAATGACAGAGATCTTTACACGCCGATCTTTCAGTACCAAATTTTCGACTTTTCGCACAATGTTTTCAGTTCGAGCTTCAACGGGTCGTCCGGACTTTGGGTCATCATTGATTGACTCTCGGCCCCATCGAAAGAGTTTAGACCAATATTTTACTTGGAAATAAGATGGTGTATCTTCCCCATATACAGCAACCATTATTTCATGAATTGCTCTTAGACCACTGCCTTCCTTTGTCAGGAACTTTATTACGCTGCGATGTTCAACTTTAGTTTCACTCATTTTATCGAGAAATGAACCGTCTCAAATCTCTATACACAGCATAAACTAAACACAACTTAGCACATGTACTTCTAACAGTGACAGCAATTTTTCAATAATTTGTTTGACATCGTCACTCTTTTGTTTCATGGCTAGGTAGATAACATAAAAATACGCCCTCGTATTATTGGCTGCTTTGACGTGTTTATTGGAAAACCAGATAATTATAAATAATTATCAGCACCATTGTACGATATAAATTTTAATAGCAATTACATTAGTGAAGCGTGTACATCTGATAAATAAATAAACATCTTTTAGCAGATTAAAGATGTTTAAATAGGAAAATATTCAGAACAGTTAGTTCAGAAAAATAATTTAGTTATTCCAGGTTTCACTAAAGTTAAAACTCAGTTGCGTCCATCGGAAATAGAAGAATGCAGACATAGCAACAGTATGAATGTCAAACAAAAATTTGAAGCAGTTCTAAATAAAAATCGACTAATTTGTACTGTACGCCGAATTATTGACTTATTTACTAATAAAGAAGTAGAATTTCCGAACCGGGGATAAATGTGCAGGCTCTAAAATTCCTTATGTACATGAAATATGCCCCTATTACAACGGCATAGATGTTGAACGGACGTTTTCAATGTATTAATCTATTTAAAGGTGACAGAAAATTATTAATACCTGAGCATATGGATCAAATAATGGTGATTTACTATCATTTGAACTTTCAATGTGAGCAGTGAACAGTCAAGATGTGTGCTATGTTTTATAAATTCTGCAATATTGCGTATGTACCAAATAAGGATAGTTATATACAAATCATAATAAAATAAGAAAGGAGGGCTATAGTCCATAAGAGTCCGTACTTCGATTCCTAGGTGGAATAGACTATAGTGACGAAGCACATTTTTATTTAGATGGGTACGTGAACAGATTTGTCGGCACTGGTCTGCGGCAAACCCAAGAGAAAAACATGCAGTCGCTTGGGACACGCCAAAAGTAACTGTATGGGTAGCAATGTTGTTAGTTGTTATTATACATCCGTGCCAAATATTTCCTTTTTCGTGGCACATGCCTCCCTTCAATTCAAATTTTGTAGACTTTAAAGACGACTTTTTCTGACAAAATAATAAAATTGGAAACAATCGTGGCAAAAAGCTTTCACTTACGGAATTTTGTAAGTAATGTTTATCATTTGAAAAGAGTACATGAAATATTTGGAGAAAAAAAAACCTGCCAATAACCGTCAATTGCCACTATTGTGACTATTAACGCTAAATATGAATACAATTTTGTATTATTTTAACACTACTAAGAGTATTATTAAAATTTGTTTTAATTAATTTAATCAGAAGGTCATTTTTCTTCTATCAAGCTTGAACTACTAAAATAATTAACAACGTATGTACGTTTTATAAATTCATTTGGAAGGTTATGTACGCATTCTGAATAATTGAATTATGATAAATGATAAGCATAAAATCAACCAAAAATTAACATTTTAATAAACAACTACACAAACCTTCAATGTTCTTACAAGTTGACGATATCAAGCAAGCAAATGTACATTATTCTAGAAAATTCTTCAGATAATACGGCGATAAGTATAGAAGATAATTTAATAGCCTATAATTTTGAATATACCATCAACAACGTTTAATAAATATCTCTGGTTATTGTCAAATAATGCATTATAGTAATTGTTATTTTCTATTAACGTAATTGTCTCATCAATATTTTGTTGCTTTTTATATTTATACTTTGTACTTTTGTACTCGGTATTCTTTCACTTGCGTGTGTGAACTGTTATGGACGCTTGAATAGTAATCTGAATTACAATATAAAAGAGAAAAGTCATATATACTTTTTTTTTATATTGTAATTTAGATTAAGTTTCAGTTGTAATTACTAGATTACTGACAGTATTATAAATTACCTCTAATTGAGTGTAATTCGATTGATGCCCTCCCCCCCACCCGAAAATTGTCAGTTAACTGCTGAAAAAATAAAAGCCACAATTTTTTGGGATTTTGAGAGTTTTTTTTTGTCGATTTTTTATCACGTGGACATACTGCACGGCAAATAACTCCAGTTCACAAAAGCTCTGTTTGGATGGTTGCCGTTCACAATGCTTGGTCTAAAATTTTTGAACAACCCCCTATTCTCCTGATCTGGCTCCTAGTGACTACCATCTATTCCCAAAATTAAAAGAGCATGTTCGGGGGAAAACCGTTTTCCAGACAATGAAGAAGTAATGACGGCGGTAAAGGAGTCGATAATGAAACAAGACAAGTGCCAAGATCCTAGCGGAATCTTGGCACTTACAAAACGATACACAAGATGTGTTTGCTTCTATGTTATGAACAATATTTGGTGAACTCCCCTCGTATTATAACAATCTGAAGCCATCAGCGATACTAATAATTATTGTATGAAATGCCATTGTGAAACCGTACATCGAGCTGAAGTGAGTCAAACAGCTCGAAACGCGTCTCTGAGTGTTGACAAAATATTTTTCATTGTCTCTTTACTTACTTTTCACTTAATCAGCTGTAATTTGTTTTGCGTTGTATCAAAACGTTGATCAAATTTGAATACAAAATTACCGTTATTTAATTCGTCAGTTCATAGTAGAAACGTTATCAAATTGTGAATTTGTTGTTCCGAGATAACCACAGACGGTATTACAGAACTTCAAGAAAAGCTGAATTACATTACAGTTATTAATTATTTACCAGTCCAATAAAACTAATAAATTATATAAACTCGATTACACTAATGGCATCCTTCAAAAAAGAAAAAAAAACAGCCTATTACCTAGCATAAACATGAGTTACAAAACTGTATACCCATACATATAAACAAGCATGTGCTCGCAAGACAACTGTGTTATAAATATCCCTATTTAATTCTATTTACAATGGACGGACGACCTTTTAAACAGGTAGGCAGGTGAAATTTCGATATTGTTAAGAGCCAAAAATCATTTCGTTCAATTATAATCTAAAATGCTTTCTAATACTCTGGAGACCATATGTCAAAGGTAAATACAGACAGGTGGTTATATTGCGCTGGTTTGAAAGCTGTCAATTAACAAATAATTTTACGAAGGTGTCGTTTATTTTTAGAAGTTATTACTTAATTTTTTTCTTTCAATTAGAAAAGTAGTTTTTTATAGTCAATAAACTTTCACATCAATTTTCACATGATTCATACTTATAATTATGTATGTATATACAGGGTTGGGAGAAGTACGGACACAGCGAAATATTTTGAAAACACTTATTGAAAATCGCTGAAATTTGGCACACTTTAGAAAGGATTTAGACTTCATCATTTGAAATTTTCTTCAGTTTTATTATTTGTTTGCAAGATACATAAAAGGCTTGATGCTTTTTTAATAGCACGGGGGGGGGGGGCAAATACACTATTTTTTAAAAGTTTTCTTTTCTCCATTCATTTATGTAACACAGAAATAATATTTTTTATGAATTTAATTTTGAAGAAAAGTAAAATTAAGTTTAATGTAATTTGCATATTATAAAAAAAAAAGCTTGTGTAAAATAATTAGTTTAAAAATGGTACATTTAAGTGAAAGAGAGCGTATAAAAATCCTGAACGACAAAAATAATTTTGTGTTGTAACAATAACAGTGCATGTTTTTCTTTAGAATGTAAAAATATTTATATTCTTTAATAAACGGGTGTTTGGAAAAATTCAAAAACACGTGTATTGGAAAAAAATATTTTTACATTTTATAAGAAAAACAGGCACTCTTACAATTAAAAAACCTCAACATCTAAAGTAAATACAAATCACTGCCGGATCTTATAAAACATTTGTTCTCGTCGTTGAAAACTAGTATACTAAATTTAAAAGCAAACATTTTTTTTTCTTATAAGGTAGGAGCATAAATGTTAACATGCAGTAAATCATAAATGAACAAAAATATAGGAAATATATTTGCTTGAATAGGTCTCCTATATTATCTTTTAGAAACCAGTTTAGTATATCAAATTTTGGTGTTAAGGGTCCTATATAGTGGATCGGAAATGTAATATTGGTTGCATAGCACATAATTTAATAAGCCAAGGATGCCCGAGTACTTATTGCACATAGGGAATATATAATAAATATTTGAAATAATTACTCAATATCTAAGTGAATAAAAATTCATGTATGACCAAATATTTACACATTTGTAACCGCGGGAAAGATTTTTACTAGAATAACAATTCATTGTAATGTGGGTTGCCTAATTTTAATTTATTTTATATTTATTTAAAGCAAAGTAAAGAATAGTTGAACGAAAAATAAGTGCAGAGCGGGGTAGCTTTTTATTCAATTTATAACGTGAACCCAAACAAATCTCCTCCGAAGGATTTTTGAGAAAATTTGTTTTTAATATTTTGACATATATTAATTAATTTTCTTTAATCCGATATTTTTTTTCTAAATTTGATTCTTCAGCGGGGTAGATTACTAAATTCTTCATGAGTTGACGTTGAAAGGTTTTCTCAAAATTTAAAATCAACAAAAATATATTGCATCTAAAATCTGCTATTTTTCCATTGTTGACAGATCCACTATAAAGGACCCCTAAAGATAAAATTTGCTACAGTTGACCAGGCCTTCCTGGTCTTAGGACCTCACAAAAAATTTTCTCGTAACTATATATATATATACATCCAGAGAAATAGATTATAGAAATCAGATAATAAACATATTTCTTGTAGGATTTAATATCTTTATATTAAACAGTAGTGTATTATAAACAATATATATTTCTACTGTTTATAATCTCTAAAATATAAGTTATTTATGATTTTATTTAAGTTTGTATGTTTTTTATAATCAGATATTTTTGAAAAAAGCCAAAGATGAATGTACCTATGTTTACCGAAACCACCGAAAAATAACTCTATTTTATTGGTGGTGCAACAATTGCGTCATTACATCCCTATCACTGCGACTTAATTTCAATCACATTGACTTTGAGTATGGTATTACTACTTGTAATAAATATAATAAATATTTCTTTAGAGGTACATTTCCCTCCAAGTTAAAACATGCTACGGTATACCCGATGTTCAAGGAAGGTGATTCAGGTAGTATTAAGAATTACCGTCCCATAAGTATACTATCCGTTTTCTCCAAGGTGTTTACGTTTATTGTAAATAAAAGACTAATGAATTATTTTCTTCATTTTAAACCCATGTCCGAAAATCACCATGTTGCAATGAAAAATAAACTATAACATACTATGTACTAGCTGTATGCGATAGTTTGACCGTATCTCCCAATTCCTGAGTCAAAAAAAAATGAATATCGACCTCTGTTTTTAACTCCAAGATTATGCTATTATCGTTTGTTATTAAATAAAAGACTGTAAACCTCCCTGTATCTAAACAAACTGTATACGGAGAAGATGACAGTAAAGCAGGATGTACATAAATCAATGCACTAGAAAACTGTACTCATATGAAACCGCCACAAGTATGTAAGTGATTTAAAAACATATGTTAAGTGAAATGACCAGTCCGTCAGACTGCTGTAGCCGCGCATATCAAATAACCGGGCATTACATCACATACTCGAGCTTCAGTGCACAAGATACGTGTCCGACAACATAAACTGACATACGGAGAATATTTTCACATGGTTATCATCGATCATGCGTAAAATTAGTAAGTAGTATCATGTTTAAATGTTCAATAAGAAAATCTGATAGCGAAACATGTACATATAATAAATAGCAAGGCGACAAGAAAGAACTTAAACATGGGAAGTAGTACTACGTTTAGGTTTCAAACTACATCTTCTAGAGACAATTCAAGGGGCTAGGACACTTCGAAGCGGCCCTTTCCACATTGTCGTTTCACTGCAAGTCAATTTGACAAATTTCATATTTTCAGGTTCAGCTGTAAAATTAACAGTCTGTGATTTGAAAATACAGTAGAGTCCTGCTTGAGTGAACTCTCGCTGTAAGTGACCTACCCGAAATAGTGAACACCGAAAAATTTACATTGGGATCCGATTTAGTGAACAGGGGACAACCTTGGTAGAGTGAATTTCTTTCTTTGGTAGTTCGGTAATTACCCTAAATATGTATTACAGGAAGCGCATCACCGCGCATGATCGTAAATGGTTTTTGTTCTCACCGCCTGTAAATTGACATTTGGCGCATGTGTAGCTCGGGGAAATACGTTTTCCCGGTTGAGGCGACTGTAAAAATTGAAAAAAACACTGGCACTTTGGGACATTTAAAAATAAATCTAACTTGGTAGTAATAAAATTTAGTCTATAAAATACTACTTCCCTCCACTATTCTTCACTAAAAGTTGGGGAAGTAGGAGTAATAATTCAAAATTCTTCCGAAAAAATTGTGGCGACATCTATATGACGATATTTTAAGCGACATCTTAAACAAGATTCAAGCGCCATCTATTTGAACAACATCGACATTCATATTGGAAGTTTCGCGCAATTAAAAGCACTCGCTTCCTGCGGTCGCTCGTGCTTACAATGTGCGCTCATGCGGGAAAATAGTCTTCCCGCACTTGGTTCGTAAATAACTATTAGTACATTCATCTATTCGATTTGTATGAGCACGGTGTGTTTGAGCGCTCTATTAAAGAACTCAGGGAAGTGATATATGGTGCGTCGTGTTATGAGAAGTGTTATTATGTATATGTATATAATAATAGTTTAAAATAATGTCGAATAATAGGAAACATTAAAAACTGAGCGAGAAATTAGAGATATTGGAAAGCTTAAGTAAAGGTAGATGTGTAACAGATTTAGCTAAACAATTTGGAGTGGTTAAATCTACAATATGTGCTATAAAGAAGAGGCGAACATTAATTTTAAGAAAAACTAATCAAAATGTTGATGGTATACGTAAATTTAAAACATTAAAAAAACCTACATATTCAAAAATGGAAAAAGCACTGTACAAGTGGTTTATTTCATTGCGAGAGAGAAATATTCCCGTTAGTGGATTAATGTTAAATTTTCGTAAATTTGCAAAAATCAATCGATGAATCGTCAACATTTCTTGCAAATAATGCATGGCTTAATAAATTCAAAAGACGGTACAATGTAAGGTTTTTAAAGATTTCAGGAGAGAAATTATCATCACAACCAGAATTAGTTGATCCATTTAAGGAAACATTGAAAAACACAATTAATGATCTTGACCTGTTACTGGAACAAATTTATAATGCGGACGAATCAGGTCTTTATTGGAAACTACTACCCGATAAGACGTATTGCTATGGTTTTTTTATATATTATGGATAAGTAAAATTAAATAAATTGATTTATTTCAAATTTATTTTTCTGTGGGGCAAATGTTTTGGTACACACTGTATTTTGGTTTCTGTTTAAGAATTTGGGAGGTATAGTAGTCTTTTGGTAATCTGTATATATTAATATTTATTTTGTTGTTATATGAATTTAAAAGAGAAGATGCCTGAAAGATTATTTACGCTTTTTAACTTGATATTTTAATATAGTATACATGTGCGAATTTATTTTAATGTGGTAGGGATGCGTGACTCTCACTGGCCGTGGTTTTAATGTTGAAGGACATTAAATTTTGGTCTCCCGTTAAATGCAGTTCTTTTATTAGAGATATTTGATGTTTGAATAAAATTTGTTATAATTTTCATTTTTATTTTAAGGAGCCAAGATTTAATCAAGTTTGTGTATTAGTTTTATTGTTGTTATACAAGTTAAGTATTTACTTTTAAGAAAAAGAATGCATTCTTTATTATAATAAGAGAAAATTTTAATATTGTAAAAGTAGGCTCATATCCTTCATTCTGTTTTTCTGCACGTGTTTGAAAATATTTTATATTTATTGAGAAGCTATTAAAGTAGATAATTTTCTTTACTGCATCAGTTTGCTATAATTTGATGTATTTTAATTATAGGTATTTAATTTATTTATTTTAAGTAATTATTATTTTGTATGGACTTTGTGAATTATTTTCAGTAATTAATTAGGTAAATTTTGTCGCGTTTGTCAGTACAAGTTTTTTTTATCCTATCTGGTCAATTAGTGGGTAGGGTTTTTTCTTGAGTATTTGTTAATTAAAGTTTTTTTTTTGTTTTTTTATAATAAATAATTATATCTGATGTTTTTCAATTTTATTAAAAATTTTAGAAAAGATAATTAAAAAATTATTTCATTTTTTTGTCTTCAAGTAATTTGTGGTTTTTTTATACTGTTTCCTAAGATCACGATTCCTGACGTGAACATTGTACAGTTTCGCCGAGGGAACCTGAGAGAGAGAGAATTTTGTTTTCTGAGCTATTTCGCGGCAACCCTATAACAATTGTACTAATATCATAGCAGTATGTATCTAACATGAAGAAAAATGCCCCTGGTAGAAAAACTGAAAAACAAAGATTAACTTTTTTGGCGTGTGCAAACGCGCCCGGAACACACAAATTAAAACCTTTAATAATAGGAAAATCAAAGAAACCGCAATAATTTCGAAATTTTAGCTGTCCAGTACATTACAAGCATTCTAAGGCAGCATAGATGATCACCACCATTTTTAAAGAATGGTTTCATGAAATGTTTGTTCCAGAGGTAAACAAATTTATTTATTTATGATTAGATCATAACACTTCATTTTATTTTTTAGGTTACAAAATTTTTACAAAACCAACAATTACCGATTAAGGCTTTATTATTATTAGATAACGCCCCTAGCCATCCACCTGAGTCAGACTTAAGAAGTTCCAATGGATTGACGTCCATTATGTATATGCCACCAAATGTAACACCCTTAATCCAATCCATGGATCTAAATGCCATCAGAATTACAAAATGATTTTATCGCAAAAATTTATTGACCGATTTGTTATCAGACACAGAGTTTAGTGAAACATTGAAAAACTATTCTCTGAGAGATGCTGTTTTAAATATAGCTATGGCTTGGAATAATGTAAATACTGCAGTTATAAAGAAGTCCTGGAATAATATTTTAGACATTGATGATGATGATCAGGAAAATATTCCACTAAGCGTTTTACGCTCTCATTTAATTAACGACGAAGCCTTTAAAGCCAATCAAGATATAGGACATATTTTACAAAATATCACTCCAAATGTAAATAAAAAGTTGCTAAGTAAATTTTAATTATAAAACTGATATTTTTTTAGACTCATTTTAATGATGCTGACATTGATGAATGGAATGAATGGAATAAGGACATATTACAAGAAGTCACTGAAGTAGATGTTATTGATAAAAGTGATTCGGAAGAGGACAATAATAGTCATTTGTTAATGTGTAATATCACCAATCACGACAAATTAATTTCGACATATCCATGCTCTTAAATCTGTTAATGATCTTATTCAGTGGGTGGAAAAAAATGAGGATAATGTTGAATTTTCACATTTACTAACTCTGCATAGTTTACGAAGTAAATTAATTGAAATTAAAGTAAAGAAAAAGTTAGAACAATCAAAAACAACTACGTATTTTAAACCAAAATTATAAGTTAATAAGTTTTTAATATAAAAATGTCGCGTATTATTATTACCAAATTATATTATTACTTATTATAGTAAAAGTAAGATTATTTAAATAAAGTTTGATTGCATATATGTATTTGTATTTGAGTTTTTAAAAAACCTAAATTTAGTGAACAATCCGATTTAGTGAACAGGGACTTGGCTAATAACGTTCACTCTAGCGGGACTCTACTGTATTTACTGTTGATTAACAATTACTATAGCTAAACGATGCGTTACTTCTACAGTTGGCAATAATACAGGTGTATCTGACAGGAAATGAAATGTTCAGATAGTTGTTACGCTTAAAACGGCACGATCAGTAATAGCAGGAAATTTCCAAAAAATTCTGGCTCAATTACGTGCGACTTCCCTATAACGCAAATCGCCACCGATTCAGCTGGAGATGGTCGGGATTCCGAAACGAGTGAATTAAATGGGTACCACTCACATGATTAAGGTCCATCAAGATCAAGCCTGTGTGAGATCACTAGATGTTTAAAGTTCATTTCTAAAAAATATTCATATATGTTTCATTGTATGTACATTTTGCGGTTTCTCTAACAAGCTTTGAGGAAAATTACATATTTTTCTTTTACATAATTACAATATTTTTTATATCTAGAATAGATTTGTTTGCTTGCGCTCGTGTTCTGGAACGTATACGATCGATATAATGCTGTTTAAATAAATGTACTTCAAGTATATTTTATTTTTTGGTGAGTTTTTTTATTGTGTTCTTCTGAATTTTTATTTGTAAAAATTGAGATTTTGGATATAGGAAAACTGAAATTATATGTTTATACGAGATGTGTTCATAATTATACTTATTGTACGAACAGGTAATAAAATTTTGATAGACCAACTTCACTTTCTTTGCATTTCTAGAATATATCCTGCTTTTGTATATATGTTTTGTTCTTTTTTAATAATTGTGGAGTTTTTAGCGTATTTGTGTTCTTTTAGCCTTTCTTCTAATACTTAACTGTTTGGTTTGTACAATGTAAATTTTATTACAGGTTTCACAGGGCTGTATACTGTATGTGATTGTTCAAGCATTGAAATGGGATCTTTAAGTTTGGTGTATAAATGTTTTATATTATTATTGTTTTGGTGTGATATTGAATATGTTGAATATGACATATAAAAGAACGCTGAAAGCGCATGTGTAAGCAAAACACTTCTGCTACATGAACACATTCCATGGAAAATCTCAATCTCAGGATAATTGTAGGTCTTCACAATCAAAAATATAAAAACAGTTTAAAATTCATTTGAAATTTTTTGCAGGTTTAACACATTTAAACATTTCAAAAAAAGGTTTTCCAAAAAAAAGTTACAAATTTAAAAACCATCCGACCATGTAGGTGGTCGTTATGGCAGCATCAAATTTTCTTCAAGCCGTCTAAATTGACGGGGTTTGGAACTGCCCTGTTCGGAAAATGGTCACCATAAAGTCAGGAAGGCCGCTTGATTTCGATTTTCATTATATTCGACGTAAATTTCAAACATATCGGTGAGATAATTATTGTTCATGACTGGGGTGGTATCGTTATTCCACAAGAAATAATGCTTTAAAATCGCAAGGCACTTTCATCTTCGAAAGACAGACGTTTGAATGATATATTTGTTACATTTGTGTGCGATTTTTGTTTCACGGGACACTTGAAAATTTCATAGTAAGCGGATAAAGGTTGCATAAAAATCAATTTTTTTAAATTAAATATCAACCAAATAATAACTAAATGACATTGCTAGATTTAGAAAAGAATTATCTACCAAACTAAAGGGAAAAAACTACAGGTGTCGATTTAAAAAAAAAAGTTGACTATCGTTACATATTCAAGACAGCGTAGAAAATATTATGATTATGGGCAATTTATAGAGTTTGTTAAACTATTTTTATATTTTTTTTATTTATTGAAATCGGGTAATAAATAAAGAAGTTACAGGATGGGGCGTTTTTTTATCAAACAGCCTGCAAAAGATTTATGGAACCCACCTGTTATACATACACTAGAGGTTTTTTTTTTTGTTAGTGAGGGGTTAAAACAAACTCAGTACATTTTTTTTACTTTCCTTATACGTAATAAGGAAGTATTGTGATGATGAAAGTTTTCGACCTCGAGATTTTTGCAGATGTCCACGTTTTGAGGTCCCCTGATACCAAAAAAGTGGTTTTTAAAAAATGTCTCTCTCTCTCTCTCTCTCTCTCTCTCTCTCTCTCTCTCTCTCTCTCTCTCTCTCTCTCTCTCTCTCTCTCTCTCTCTCTCTCTCTCTCTCTCTCTCTCTCTCTCTCTCTCTCTCTCTCTCTCTCTCTCTCTCTCTCTCTCTCTCTCTCTCTCTCTCTCTCTCTCTCTCTCTCTCTCTCTCTCTCTCTCTCTGTGTGTGTGTGTGTGTGTGTGTGTGTGTGTGTGACCACGATAGCGGTCAAACCGCTGTAGATATCAATTCCAAATTTTGTATTTACGTGTATAATCTGCCTCTTGAGAACTGATTAGATTTTGAGCAAAATCGGCAGACCGGAAGTAGTAGTTTACTTCAGTGAAAAAATCGAAATTTGCAAATATTTCGTCTATTACTAAATTTAAACAAATTTATAAAGAATTCATATGTACTTAGAATTAAGTTTGAAACAAATTGTCTTAAAAAAGTTTTTCGAAATTCCAACCGGAAGTAGGTCTTTTACTCTTATCGAAAATCAGTTTTTTGCGAATATCTCGCAAGTCATGCTTTTAAGACAAATACGTTACGAGTATAAAAGTATTTAAAACATCATTTTCAATATCTTTTATATAAAAAAAATTTCAAAATTCAGACCGGAAGTACCACTTTTACTCTTATCGAATAGCGATTTTTTGCAAATATGTCGTAAGTTATGCATTCTATATATATTTATCAAGAGTACAAAAGTATTTAGAGTTAGATATGGAATAATTTTTGTATAAATGAAATTTCAAAATTCGGACCAGAAGCAACACTTTCATACGTATAAGAAAGTCGTGTGGTGGCCACACCTCATTTTTTCATATAGGTATATTTTACAGCTAATTATAAGAGTTAGTTGGCACCAACTAGATATTAGATTTGATTTCAAATAATAACATTTACATTGACTTGCGTTGTCTTACATTTACGACTTGAGGGGGTGATTTTTTATGCAAATACCGTTCAGAGATCATACTACCGCGCGATCATTTAAATAATTTTAAATTAGAGCAGTTTGTGAAATTTAAATTAAGTTGGTATATAAGTACTAATTTACAATTTGAATTGTCAAAGTGACGTTTCAAAATGTTTGATTTAGAACATGAGATTTTTCTTACTGAAAGTTATTTTAAAAACGCCGAACGACAAGAGAATGGTGAATGGACATATTCAGTACCGCACTGCATCAATGATTTTCAAAATGCCTTCCCTAATTTTCCTGCGGATTATCAAAAATTAGTCCAAGAAATTTACACATGTGTGGCGAAATTTCGTAATGTTGGAACTGTAGGTAGGAAAGCTGGTAGTGGCGCGCCCAAAAAAAGGACTCCTGAGATTGTGGCAGATGTTGCAGAAAGAATGGAACAGTCTCCCAAAAAATCTCTTCGCAGATTAGCCCAAGAAATAAACCTTTCATATGGAACTTGTCAAAAAATTTTAAAAAAAAAATTAAATCTTTAACCCTATAAGATTAACGTCGTTTAAGAGCTATTCCCTCGAGATTTTCCTGTACGAATAGAATACTGTCAGTGGTTTTTGAATAATTTAAATAACAACAACACTTTGGATTTAACATTTTTTTCTGACGAAGCATGGTTTCACCTATCCGGCTATATAAACAAACAAAATATGCGTATTTGGTCTTCGGAGAATCCTCATGAGTTTATTCAATCGCCTCTCCATCCGCAGAAAATTGGTGTTTGGCTAGCGGTTTCTAGAAGGCGTATATTTGGACCTGTGTTTTTTGAAGGAACGATAAATGCTGAGAGATATCGAAATAATTTACTTGAACCGTTTTTACAAAATCTTCATGATGACGAACTTTTACATGGGTATTTCCAACAGGACAATGCAACAGCTCACAAAACATGGGAAAGTATGGCTCGAATTCGCGAGTTTTATGATAATCGAGTCATTGAATTTCCGCCTCGCAGTTCGGACTTAACGATTCTTGATTATTTCATTTATCCGTATCTGAAAAACACAGATTACAAAAATAGCCCACAAAATATTGAAGAACTACAAGAGGCAATTTCTAATGCATGTAACGCTATAACCGTTCAGCTGTTGGCAAATGCTTTTGAAAATATGAAACAGAGGGTTAACAGTTGCATTGCAACAGGGGGAGAACACTTTGAACACCTTTTGTAATTCACAATAAAACTAATTTATCTTGTAATGCTTTCATTTCCATTAAATTTAAATCGATTACACATAAGATTCACAAATGTCACAAAGTATAACATAACTTTCAATTAATCAATAATTGACATTCTGGACAACCTAATAAAAAAAATCCCGCCTGCTATAATTTAGAATTTAAATGCTCGCGTGGTAGTACTGGTAATGCCGGTTGTTACCCATCATACAGATACATTAAAAACTCTATCTTTGAAAGGTATACTTCAAGGTATGCCTCAATTACATTTTATTACCGTTGTATTGAACAACTTTCTCAATATTTATATTTCTTTTTAATATTATTTGTGTTAAGTTTTAAGTCACGTAAAAATTTTATAATATAAAGCAATTCCTGAACATATTCGGTTTTTATATAAATATTAAAGCTTAAGGGTGTATACGGGCTTACAAACCTACAAAGTCTACATATATCGCGAAACACTTCACGGTCATACTTTCGAAGAATAATAACTTGAAATCACGTTGCATAGTCTTTCAAACGACGAGGAAATAACAATAGACAACTGCAAAAATCTGGAGGTCAAAAATGTTCATCATAACAAATAAAAAGAAGACAAATACTCTCATCTTGATATTTGAAAATATTTCACGAACTTCACATTGCGACTGTTCTTCTTGTAATTCTCATTATTCATAATATTTTTAATACAATTATGTAATCAAATAAAATAATCTAACTTATTCATCATTAGCAAACATAAAGGTTTCAAAGGTTTGCGTTTTTTTTTTGTGAATTGTATGAAATATGCCCTAGTTTGTAGCCTCTAATATAAGTATTTACATTAAAAGATGATAAGATCAAAAAACTTGAAGTACAGCTCTCCAAATGATCATTATTATCTGTGCTATTTACATCGCACTAAAATGTATACACACATGTTAGCATATTTGTTGTTTACTTTTCGTGATGAAGTCATACTTCTGCTATGCATCAAATTAAAACGTTTAAATGTGGTAAAAAGGAATTTAATTTGAATGTTCATATCAAGTGTTTCAACTATGACAAAGACTGGGTTTTCCTTCCTAGTAAATAAAAACCGAAACTAAACAAAAAGAGGTGTTTAAGGAGGCGCTAAATTGCAGAGTCCCGTTAGATAATTCCAGTAAGAGACGTATTTCCGGGATTTTTTCTTTTGTTCCAGTTGCTTAACCAGTTTCATGAAACGAATCTAGCGCAATTGCAGGAATACAACCTGGTAACGAATATTTCAATAATTGACGTATTTTATACATTAATTGACAGTTTTTGACAAAATAAATATCAAATATCAATCGATATAAAAGGTGTATGTCAATATTTATAAAAAAATTAAATGAACAACAAACAACAATAAAAACAAGGATGTATAAATACCGCATTTACACGGCGCCAGTTCTAACACCACACACTGGTCTGAAACGCCCGAAAAGCTGGTCAAAACTCGAAAAAGCTTCGGATTTGGCTGAAAATCAGTATGCTTTAGTTTTTTTACTTTCTGATTGTAGATTTGAGGTAAAAATGGTAAATTGCAAAATGGGGAGTTTTAAATTGCCAGTTTTATGTTCAAAAATACGATAAAATAATATAAAATTTGGCTTAATAAATTTTGTGTTGTTTCTCATTATACTTTTTATAATTATACTTACGATAAAGAGAATAACAATTATGATAACAATAGTAATAATGATAATAATAATAATAATGACAATAATAATAATAATGATAATAATTATGATTTTTTCTTGATAATTGCACTTTAAATAATTCAAAGTGACTTCTTTTAAGTTACTATTTGGTTCGGATCGTGCGCATATTAAATCTCTTCAACATTAATTAAAAATATGTAATTATGATGTCACATATACATGTGACGCGTCACATGTATAGGGCCGCGCAACCAAATACAAATAAATCAATTCCGAGGAGAATCGCAGAAAGTCGCACCTGAGTTTTCGATTTTCTAGTTAGTTAGACATTCATCTGGGAAATCAATCAGCGAACAACGCGGAGTCTCGCGGAGACATAACTTTTTTGACAATTTCGGAAAATTTTTAATAACAAATTAAAAAAAATTGTTTAAAAAAAGTAAAGTGTCAAAACATTATACCAATCTTCAGGCGCATCCTCCATTTTCTTGTTGAAGATATTTGAACGTTCACGAATTTTTATGTGCACTTCAATTGTTGTTTTTCTCGTTTATTTTTGAACGTTGCACGTAGCAAGTTTTGACAACCGCGACTTTCACACACAACTACACGTCCCGTAGGCGCGCTATCTATCTGCTATTCGAGAAATAGACGCGCAGGCACCTCGTTCACCGACTACCACACCAGAAACTATTTGAAAAAAGTGTGTTTTCAGGTTTTGACGTTTCAGACCACTGTGCGCCAGTTCAACATTCGCGCCAGTAAACCGTTTACATGTTGCATGAAGAAAAATAGTAATTTTTGTGCCAGTTTCAGTTTCAACTTGGTGGTCTAATAAGCATATCTTATGAACTTATTCGTAGAACCTCTAAAATAGTTACAAAAGTTGTGGTTGAGGAAATGATTGACAATTTGCGAAGAAAAAGAAGAGATAGAAGGAAAGGCCGCATGTGGGTTGGGAAATGGGTTGATCGGAGGCACATTCTATAAACACGGGTATTTTTCATAAATCTCGAGAAATCCGATAGTTGTTGTAGTGCTCCACTTTTTGTTCATTATTATTAATTTAAAAAATGATGAACAACATACACAAATAACACCTGTTGCTGAAAATTTGCGAAACGTTTGCAAATTTATGCTTACACGTTGCAATGAATATTTTTTTATGCTCGCCAGTCTTCACTGGCGCATGGAAAAGTTAGAAGGCAACTAACTTTTGACATGTATGCATGCATGGATATACTGACGTTCCAGTAAAGGTTTACACTTGCAATGATTTGGGAACTGGGGCCACTAAATCCATGCACGTATAAAATCACCATAAGTTTCCTACAAATTCGCGAACATATACGAAGTTAATTCATATATGTATCCACGAAAGCACCTCAACACCAAGCCTGCATCGTGGTCATCAACACACGGACACGTGTTCCAGCTCTGTACGCCTCATAAGTGTGCGACGTGATTGTCAATGGTGTTTATAAACTTAAATCGCCACCGAATTTTTTTCAATGATATTCCTATATTAAATGTTATCTTACCACTGCCTCCCTGACGACGCCAAGGAATTCCTCAATGAAATACGCACTATTGTCTGGCAACAATAATTTTATATAATTATTAATTATACCAAATTCATTCAACTACTAATCAATGCAATGGTTGCAGATGAGTGGAAATTACGAGTAGTGGTATCAATATTTTGAAAAGGAGATCCATGGTAATGTGAAAACTACAGAAGGATTATCTTTTTAGACAGTGCATACAAAATTATCTCTACTTTAATTAAGAGTCATCTAAAACCATTAGGAGAAACAGTGATAAGAGACTACCAACAGTGTTTCATGGGCGGGGACAGTCTACCATCGACAAAATCTATATGATAAGTACTGCAAACATGCAATGAGTATGACATTACCTGACATATGCTATTTTTACACTTCGGCAAGCAATTGATTGCCTAAAAGGAGAAGTTATACAGCAAAATGTGTAAAACATTAACTCATTCATAAGCAGAAATCATAACATACAAAGGAACATCAGACTGCTGTGAACATCCTTGCTTAACATAACTTAAGAAGGAATAATTAAACTAGTGGAAGGAAAAGGGAATATTAGTAATAAATTAGTGCAGATTATAGCATATGCGGACGATTTGGATATAATAGTCAGATACAAAAAAAGCTTGAAGAGACGTTCAGAAAAATCGCAGAAGCAATGACAGATAAAGGCCTACATATTCATGAAAAGAAAACTAAGTATATGATGAGCAATGGAACAACTATCCCAAGAAAAGTGAAAAGCATAGATATGGAAAATTGTGATGTAGAGAGAGTTGGCACGATCAAATATTTTGGAACAATAATCTAAACAAACAACAGAAACGACATCAAGCGTGTTACAGGAATAGGAACATACAGACATATCAGATTTGATACAAAAATGAAACTCCACAGGTCAACTATAAGTCCTACAGTAACGTTCGTGACAAAAACAACGGTACTCACAAAAGAGACGAAGAAAAACTAAGAATATTGAAAGCAATGTAAAAGAAACAATGTATGGCCCAAAGGAGTTGGACATGAACTGCGAAGGCAAATGAGCTATAAAATCGATCAACTAGTGAAAGGAAAAGATATGCATACTGGGACATGATATACACTGGATATGAGAGAAAAAATAAAAATTTTCGACACACATCTTGCGCTGACGATGAATAATTTTAAAAATCAGATACCCCAGTCATTTCTACCAGTGGTTTCGTCTTTATACGAGCATTCTCCATTTTTTAATTTTTCGACTTTGTTAACAACTTCTTCTCTTCTCGACTTCAGGGGACCCACCTTGAAACGCATAATTTTTCCAGGTCAAGAATCCTCGTAAACCGATGACATCTCTTCCAGCATGGTATGAACAGAACTTTCCTTGTTTTATAAGGAACTTGATTGTGTTAAAACAATATTTATACTAATACTGAAAAAACCTAATTCACTGAAAACGTTACGACACGTAAGAGTTCTCCCACTACCATCCAACCCCTCCATTTCATAAATTTAAAAATGCTCCCTCGTACTATTACTACAAAGAGAAAGAACAAGAAAAATATACCTACTTGACATTATTTGAAGATATAAATAACACTTCATATTTCTAATGCTAAATTACTCTGTAAATATTAGATAAAATAAGTTTTCATTGTACGAAAAGTAGGACAATATGTAAAAAAAATCTTGTTCACGGTCATTCCACACATTTTGTACTACATGTTATGATGAAAGAGTATTTTTCAAGTAGATATTATTATATCTATATATTATAATTAATTAAATATAAAATCGATAAACTTAAACGAATATAATCCGTATGGATTTGGAAAATAGAAAAAGTTTGATTCATTCATCAAAATCGCAACAATTAATACATAAATTATTCTAAGAAGATGTATATAATGTAAACGTTTCCCGGAAATTATGAATGTATGAACGTAAATACATGTGCTTACATAGATATTTAGTGTGACACAAATTTTGCATATTCACTTCAAGCAAAATTCCGTCAACAAGTGAGTGTATTTTCAGAAATAGATTTAAAATAAAATATCAAATATAAATACAATTAGATAGTACATACAACCAGCGACGAATTATACCAAGTATATCTATGTAAACGAGTAATTTTATTATAAATAGATATTATGCGTCGACATAATATCAGCTTGGATGAAGAGAATATTTGGCAACCCATGCCAAATATATAATAATAATAATAATATATCTTTATTGCCCAACAGACATGCATCTAATTACAGGACAGAAAATGAAATGAATCAATAAATGAACAATACAATAGCAAAAGAATATATAATACATATAACTTAATAAAATACACTACAAGAATTAAAGAGAAAACGAAAGAGAAAAAAAGACAAGTCAGTTCAATATATGTACATATAAATATAGAGCAACACCACACCATTTGTCAACAGTAGCACCTACTAATTAGTTGGGATAGTGGAGAAAAATGTATGTCAATATCATTCCCGCAAGTGGCATTGCAACAACTACAACCCCTATACAGCGAGGATCCCAGTAAAATATTAATTCTGGCCGTTGAAAAATAAAACACATTCTTTGTGCGACATAGGTACTGAGGTACAACAAACATAATCTTTGCCAAAAAAGATGGAACATCTATATTATTGTGCAATACAACGTAAATGAACTTGATATCTGCTGTATGGCTTCCCGTCTCCAAAGAGTCAAATTTGAATTCTTCAAGAAGGACATCATAACATGTCAGGGCGAGAGCGGACAAAGGAAAAATAAAGGGTAGCAATGGCCTCAATGGATGCAAACTGCCCGGTATTTCTAATAACAAATCCCAATGTCTTCAACGCCGATGAAATAATACCATTGTTGTGGTCATAAAACGTTAATTTAGAGTCAAAAAGGACGCATATATCCCTTACCACTGTATATAACAACGAATAGGAATCCCGTCAAAGACGTAATTGTAACAGAGAGGTTCCTGCTTCCGACTGATAGTCAATACATTGCATTTGGAGATATTGAGAGGCAAATTATTCACAGTACACCACGCTCCCAAGACATCCACCTGCCTCTGCAGAAACAAGCAATCCGTAATGGTACGTGTTTTCTGGAACAGCTTGACACCATCTGCAATTAAAAGTCTATGGCAGCCCAATTCAGAACAGATGTCATTGATAAATATTTTGCAAATAATAGGGGACCTAGAGTGCTACCCTGTGGAACTCCTAAGGTCGCAGTAAAGTAAAATGATTTGTGATCAGCATAACTGACGTACTGAACTCTATTCATCAGGTAAGTGTTAAATAATGACTTCAATTGAAGTGAAAAACCAATAGCGTATATTTTACGTAGCAATATGGAGTGATCGATACGAACAAAAGCCTTAGAGCAGTCGGTATAGATGATGTCAACCTGCTCATTATCATCCAGGCACTCCGAGACAAATTGAGTTGAGTATATGACGATATTAACTCACTCTTTACTCCAGGTTATAAAATAATACAGTGCGAAAGATATCGCAAGCATCCTAGCATCAAAATGATGATATTTAAAAATGACTTGCAAGTTATAGAGCATAGTAATATCTAGGGCGCGGACACGTACGGTTGATGATTCATCGCCCATGGGCGCACTATTGAAATGTTGTATTTTTAAAGAAGTTTTAATTTTATTTATATAATTGGATAACAAGTGGCTGGTGATCTATAAAATACAAAATTTTCTCTTCTGTAAGACTTGAATTAAGTACATCCTTGTAGATAGTAAACGTCCTTTCTACATCGCAACTGGTTATAGGTGCGTACTGGAAATATTCTTTTATTTCAGCGTATTTAGCATACACAATTGCCGCAATGTTATTAAATCTATATTTCTATTAAAAACTGCGTCTAACTTTTGCCGAAGGCCACATCCGAAGTAACTTGGAATACTTTTGAAAGTATTAATAGCCCACGTCTAATGTGGTTAATCCATCTTGTAATTTGAGATTTCGATTTTTAAAATATGTGATTAGTTTAGGCAAATTTCCAGAGTGTTCCTGAAGGAATAACAACTGATTTTTTAAATTTGGGATTTGTGTTAGTTCCTTGCACTCAGAAATACTTCGAGCATCGTCATTTAAACATGTAACAAAATTTCGTAAACTATCGAAATTTTCTGCATAAAAACTATTTCTGTGTATGTTTTAGCAAAGTTAAGTGACTAACGTGCGATATTTTGGCATTCCGTAACGATATTTTACAGACTTTGTAATAAATTTCGGAACCACTGACAATTCATTTTCATATCAGAAAAAGTAACATAAACAACGTTCTAGATCTACATCAATGATAACTAAAAATGTACGCGTATGGTATTGAAACTAAACGAAATCCAGTGCACACTTACGTTTAGATAATTGGAAGAAGTCGATTCAATAAACCGGTATTAAACAGACTATTACAAAAATTACGAAGTACGTAATTAACAGTCAAAACAATGAAAAAATGAAACTAACATAAGTATGAATGAAAATTTTATTTCTCTTGCGAAATATAAGGTAAATATAATGAATTTTAAAAACCCCTCACGCTCCTATCTACGCCGATGAAAAAAGGATTTTACTCATAAATTCCTTATTTTATGGGCATTTTTTGCTCTCATTCTCGGGCGTAAACAGATGTTGCAGTTCACCATATGAATTAGTGCTATTCAGTAAGCGTGTGTTGTTTACATTATTTAGTAGTTTAAACCGGTCATGTCCGCGCCCTAGTAATATCCAACCACCTTCAAAAATTTAAATATTATCGCTCTTATTTATCTACATACAAATGCATAATTCTATTTACCTAATAAATATGATTAGATCAGATAAGATTTATCGGAATAATTATGTTTATGTTTATTTTTGCTTACTCTGTTGGTAAATGATAAACACAAATAAAGGAAAAGATCCATTTTCGTTTATTTGTGTTGAATGTAATGTATGTATGTCTGTACATATTAATTAATTTTTTTTGTTGGTAAACAAAACAAACAGTATTCGTCTTCATATCATAAACAATATTTTCAAGGTATAAACATAAATACCGAATAAATATTCCCTTTCAGTCATTAATCTAGCAACGATTTTAACGTAATATGTAGTTTAGGGAAAATTAACAGAATTTTTTCCAATAACCTCGGAAACATTAAATGGGTAGAGGGAAGAGACTACATTAAAAAAATAAGATGTGGGCACCACACGACGTTCTTATACGTATGTGCGTTCCGAAATGTGTATACAGAAGTTGTTCCAAATTAACTTTAAATTCTGCATTCCTTAATAAAATAAACCTCTAAGAAAAAAGCGTTACTTCCAGTCCAAATTTTGAAAATTCTTTTATACAGAAATTGTACCAAATCCAGCTCAAATTAATTTTATTCTCTTAATAAATCTCTATAGAATCATTATTTGAGAAATATATTTGAAAAAAACTGCTATTCGATAAGAGTAAAAGTAATAACATCCAGTCCGAATTTCGAAATTTTTTATATATAAAAATTGTTCGAACTAAATATTTTTGGGTTCTTAAATCTATACAGAATCGAAAATTTACTTAGATATATGCAGAAAACTGCTATTTCATAAGTAGAACTATTACTTCCGGCCCGAATTTTAAAATCTCTTTTAAACAAATATTGTTCCAAATCTAGCTCTAATTATTTCGCACTTATAATAAATCTGTATAGAAAGCTTAATTTGCAAGATATTCGCAAAAAACTATTACTATATAAGAGTAAAAGTGTTACTTACGATACGAATTTTGAAATTTTTTTATGTACCAAAATTGTTCCAACCCGAGCTCTAAATACCTTTCTATTTCAGATAGATCCGTATAGAATGTAAAAATTGCAAAAAGCTTTTTTGATAAGACAAAATGATGTATGTACTTCCGGAAAAAATTTCGAAAAACTTTTCCATTCACATTTGTTTTAATATGTTTTGCTTAATTTTACAGCTTGTATTCCTTTTGCAATATAGTTTGGGCTACTTGGATCAGCCTCCGTTCTACTACATTTGTTTAAACTATATTGTTGTTTCCTAAAGTTTTTGACAGCTTTTGTTGTGCTTCATCTAAAAGTTCTCTGGCAGCTATCGCCTTTTCATTATAATTTTTTAGGTGTTTCTGTAAGTCATGCAGTCTAGAGGGTTAGTTTTAAAGAGCGTCATTAAATAAGGGGGTGAAAGAAAAATATGAGTAATGCCCGTAGAAAAAAAATCGCTGTACAATGTGCATACAGTGACGAGAAATTGATTTTTCTTTCTTCGAGTCAGAGTCTGTCGCAGTTAATATACAAACATAATAATTTTCATATAGCGGAATTTAAGTTCAAAATGCTATACTTCTATACCGAAGAAAAAACATGGTAATGCACCCAGGTTGTCGACCTTTTCCACGTAGGCGTGCCGCTTTTCACAAAAAAAAAACAACTCCATAGAAAATCTTTTCAATTGCCATTAGTTTCTAACAAAGGTTGTAACTATTTGCATTTTAGCGTTTTTCTTGGAAGAACCTTAAACTGTGATCAGTCCAAAATGAATTGCGTTTATCAAAATACGTATTTTTTTTGACTAAATACATATGTCCTTTTATGTAAAATAGCGACCGAATATGTACGACCACTGCACGTGGTAAGAATTAAAAGAAGCGGCGTATGGATGTGAATGTCTAAAAGACTTCTTCTTTTCCCAAGGCAAATGCTATTTTTTTGTGCGGCAAAATTTAAAAGAAGCTGGAGAAAATTAATATTTTCGAAGAAACAGTGGCGGAATTTTATGCAACATACCTTTAGTATTCAAACGAATTATTTCGGCTTCGTTAACAGATTTTTTTAGTTTCAGATTATTAATGAACGAATAGAAATTACGCATTTCTTTTAGTGTGAAAGAATTATTCGAATATTACAATCTTCTCGATTGATTCTGATAAGAGACTCATATCATATCTCTTATTTCAAGTCTTCTGGACTTTCTAATATCCGAAATAGAAAATAGTATACTAAATATAAAGTTTTATAAACCTCATTTTGATCACGAGCAAAGCGGAGCGGAGCGAGGCTTTAGTAAAAAAACGTGTCTAACGAGTTACATACTATAATTTTTCTACAACTGTATATAATCAAAATAATACAAAATTACTTCTGTCTGTCGATAAACGAACTTTATTGATTTTGGCAACTAAAAAACATAGAGTCAAAGCTTGTCACAAATGTATTTAAAAGATCTCTTGATTGTACGCTTTTACCATTGCAATCTCCATAAAAATCCGAGCACCCATTTCAGAAACTTTATAACTACAACTTAGAACGATTGTATAGTAGTATTTAAGCCTTGATATTTAACAGCTTGCATATGTAATTTAGCATGCCTACCACATTCCCAAATGTCAGTATATATATGTATATGTATACGTTATTAATTCGCTCGTTTTATTTTTAGTGACTCGATGGGTTAAACAAATTCAACCATCAAATTTGGTCTCTTTTCCACGATTCAAATAGGTACTTCAAAATCAACCATTCCTTCTACGCGCTTTACCACACCATTCAATCAACAACAAAAATTCTTTTTTTGCAGCTTACCTTTATGTACCATTTGGTGAGTGTCTTCTTGCTCGGCTTTTTATAACCACCGGCACAAACGCAAAATCTGAAACGACCTCTGGGCGATGGATCTCTCGCGTGATGCTGTGCTTGTTCTTCACACGGATTGAAACTCCTGCTTTTGCCATCGTAAAATCGCGACCTTTCCGTCTGATAATAGTCCGTAGTTTGATAGGCGACAGTCGGCGAAGTACTGGGCAATAACATTTGAAACCAGTTTGGTCCGTAGGTATCTGTTTTTATTTATTTTCTCCTGTTGTTTCACCGAGAGAAAACAACCAACGTACGAACGAAATAAAATTCCTAATTAGAATAAGCGAGCTCAGAATTCACAGTAAATAACAACAATAACAACAAAATTCTCCCTCTTCCAGTAAATTAATAAGAGTGAGTCATTGAGCGTGTGTGCGGGAACGTGAAAATCCGGCGCCCCGCATGGGAAAAGCACCAGGAAGAGAAAATATTATTCGGGCAAAATCGATAAAACAAATCCCGGTGTATATAAACCACTGGTGTGTATTTGAGTCTGGCGCTCGTACACAACACGAACGGACCGAGCAAAACAACGTACGACACACTACCACCACAGGAGCCTTCGATTTACTGACTGACTGAAAGGCGAACAAACCAAACGCCGATCATAACATAGAAATGCCGCGGCTGCCGTACGCAAGTTAATTGACGTTTTACTTAGCGAAATGCGCGTGCGTCACTGCATCACTCTCAAATACTCGCGCGCGAGTCTTCCCCTGAAGTTTTAGAGGGATCTCGCTCTGCCCGAGCGCAATTGACTGACGGACGGGTGGTTTTCGGTTTTCCCCTTTTACTGTACCAGTGGCGGCTCGTTAAATGAAACAGGTCATTTATATTATTCTTTAAAATAAAGAGTGTCCCAAAAATAATTGACATTTTAAATTTTTAACAAAACACATTTTATATTTGATAACTGATAATATTTTTCTATTAATTGAGTTAGCAGACGGTTCTTGGTGGAACATTTTATTAATAACTATTTTAAATAAAAATAAAAATAAAATAAAACTCTTACCGACAAATCAGGTGTATACAAAATTAGTTGCACAAACTGTAAAGCTATCTATATCGGACAAAGTGGCAGAAAGATCGAAACTAGATTAAAAGAACATAAAAGATCAATATTGCATAATATTAGAAATACAGGCCTTGGCGAACATTGTATAGAGAATCTCCATTTTCCTGATATAGATAGTTGTAAACTTATACATAATGTAAACAAAGGGCCGAAATTAAATCTGTTAGAAATATTAGAAATTAAAAAATCAATTCAAAGAAAAGAGAAAGTAACGAACACACATAGAGATTTTTCAAACACACACACACCCATAATAGACACTTATGTACAAAGAGGCAATAAACACAACGACATATACAGGGTTAGTTAAAAGTATGGAGACGGCGATTTATTGTCGTTAATATTCATTTTAGAGAATTATGTTCAATATAAAAGTTTGTTAGGATATTTTGATCTACATTTGAGAATATTTGATTTTTTTTTCTTCAATTGTTTTTTAGTTACGCCTGTCCGCGCAGTTTTTTTTAAATGGGAACTAGTGAATTTTACTCTACCATTCGATAGAGAATTTTTTTCTCTTTACAATAATATTTTTGTTTTTTTTAAATTCATTTTAATAACTTTTACAAGAAAAATTAAACAAATTAATAACAAAGTAAATTAAAGTAAGTGTTCAAATTGTCGTCCATTAGTAATTTGACAATGACCCAATCGATTTACAAAACCCCGAACAGAGTTCTGTAAAAAATCTCGGGGAATTTCTTGTATCGTTCTGGTAATTCGGATTTGTAAATCTTCGACGTTATCGGGCTTATCTTCGTAAACTTTGTTTTTTACGTATCCCCAAAGAAAAAAATCTAAAGGACTTAAATCTGGCGAACGGGCTGGCCATTCAATGGTTCCTCGTCTTCCAATCCATCTGTGGGGAAAAACGTTGTCCAGATATTGACGAACATTTACACCATAATGTGGTGGGGTGCCATCTTGCTGGAACCAGATACTGTCATTGGGCAGGTGTTCATTGTTTTCATGTGGATAGAGCGTAGCACAAGCAGGTATTATTTCATTTTGCAATAACTGCAAATACAGACCCGAAGTTAAATTGCCATTGATGAAAAAGGGACCGATAATATGACCGCCAAGAATGCCAACCCAAACATTAACCTTTTGGGGGTACTGCGTATGGTGCTCCAAAAACCAAAAGGGATTTTCCGATGATCAGTATCTGCAGTTATGTCTGTTTACTTCACCGGTAAGGCAAAAAGTAGCTTCGTCAGAGAAAAGAATATTGTTGACAAAATTTTCATTATTATTGCAAATATTTAACATTTCTTCAGAAAATTGTAATCTCCTATCAAAATCATCTTCCGTTAACTCGTGTACAAGGTGTACATTATAAGGTTTATACTTTTCACTTTTTAAAAATGACACGATCGATGACTGCGAAATATTGAAATTGGCCGCTAATTGATTGGTTGATAAATGAGGATCTTCAGATACAGCCAATAAAATATCCAGTTTGTTATCATGGCTTTTTGCTGTTCTAGGTCTACCACTCCTTGGCAAATCTTTAACGCTACCAGTTTGTTCAAAGCGTTTTAAAGTTTTACCAACAACGGATTTAGAAATTGCATTTCTATTTGGATGCGTATCATTAAATAAATTACAAACGTCTTGTAAACTTCTGCGTCTATCTCCATAACCCAACATCATAAGTATTTCAATTCGTTCATGTTCACTTAAACTCGCCATTGTTAATATTAACAGCAACAAATTGCACAAATGAATTATTTCTGTCAAAGATTTGACGTACACAATAACCACTGATAAAATTATGTCGCTCAAATTTGTTTATCGCATCGCTTCTGTCTATCTGCGATGTACCGAACATCTGTGAAACACTTGAACCGGCCTTTTCTTATAAAAAAGTTATTAAAATGAATTTAAAAAAAACAAAAATATTATTGTAAAGAGAAAAAAATTCTCTATCGAATGATAGAGTAAAATTTACTAGTTCCCATTTAAAAAAACTGCGCGGACAGGCGTAACTAAAAAACAATTGAAGAAAAAAAAAATCAAATATTCTCAAATGTAGATCAAAATATCCTAACAAACTTTTATATTGAACATAATTCTCTAAAATGAATATTAACGACAATAAATCGCCGTCCCCATACTTTTAACTAACCCTGTATAACAACCCTACACAAACTGACCTGTTAGTTCCGGCTCGATAATGGTATGAACAATACCGAAACATATGTCGCAAAGACTAAATAAAAATTGTGGAAAGTTTTCAAGAGTTTTATTTTATTTTTATTTTTATTTAAAATAGTTATTGATAATATTTTTATTGATTTAGAAAGTAGAGACATGGAGGTTATGTGTGATACAAAACATCTGACAAATGACCGCCTCTGCTGTTGGAGAACATATTTACTCTTTTACTGAAAATTTTCACAACATTTTGGCATAATTGCTGGGAAATATTCGCAATGTCGTGTCGAATTTCATCTGGGAGATCCTGTTGTTTGTGATTTATTGCTGTACACTCTGTCCTTAAGATAACCCCACAGAAAGAAGTCTAACGGTGTCAAGTCACATGATCTAGGTGGCCAATTCACATTACCTCGCTTAGAAATAACACGACCATTAAATGTTTCTTGTAATAACTGCACGGTTTCATTGGCAGTATGACATGTAGCACCCACCGTCTTGTTGAAAGCATATTTCTTCAACATCCATACCATTAGTTTCACGCAATAACAAGTTTAAAATCATCTGACGATATCGCATTCCGTTGACAATAACGGCATTTTGATTTTCATTTTCTAAAAAGTAACGTCAAATCATTCCCTCACACCAAAATCCGCACCAAACTGTCACCCGTTTATACTATAGAAAAACAAATTATACATTTTTCTAAAAATAAATATTAGCTAGTGCTCATAAATTACCAGTAAACTTTTAATACATAATTGAAGTAAACATTAATGTTATTCCCACTTTCAGAACTATTAATAACTCCACAAACAAAGAAATGTGTATGTTATTCATCTGTAATATTCACTCAATATTTATTCTATGTAAAATAACTTTTTGTATTTTGATATTAATATTTGATCTGAACTGGAGTTAAAATCTTGAAAATAGGATAAATCAGGATGCTACCTCAGTTTTAGAACATATAAGTGCACTTTAGGATTTCAGGACTTAAAAAAAATTCTTCAAAACGTTTCATTTTGTTCAAAATGTCTTTAGGGATAACTCTCTCTCATGCGCGTTAAATCTAAAAGAAAAGGCATCTTACCTTAAATCCGGACTCTAGTAATAAGCGTGACGAATTTAACGGTACAGTGATCAGGTACCGTTAATGATGTAGTTAATAGCTTAGGTATAAGTATAAGTGTTCTGTATACGCTACGGTGTATAGGCAACGCGATTTTTAATCAGTGCTACTGAAGATGACAACATAGATGACGAAATACGTATTTAGTTTTTTGTGCTCTAGTGTGGTAAAAATGTTTACGTGTTTTTGTTCAATATGGATTCGCAACTTCGACGTCACTGAAATCTTATAAAATTTGTTTACAACCTTTTTCACTATAAGGTTGATTCTCCATACCTATTTTAGAAGCTTCGGGTTCATATTCCACGGTTTTCTGTAAGGCATCACTTTTGATACGTCACATGCAAGATTAAATTCGTCATTGAATTCTCCAATTGTCGCACTGTGACATTAATTTCACCTCCCGTAGTGAAATACTAAAAGTGGCTGCGGTTTCGTTTGCTTGAGATTTGATGTCATCTATTACAAGTGTTACTTTTGTTTAATTTTTTGAAGTGTAAACTTCTTTGGGCGCGTTGCGTTGCTTGTGGACACTGAACAAGAGAACAAGACTGAGCCGTCACGCTCGGCTATGTAACGCTCGTTCGGGTAAAGTCGGCTCGAGTCGACTACGGGAACGAGAGAAATATATCATATAGAGGTATTTAATTTCAATTAAATTGAAATTTAAATGAATAAATAAATTCATGTCCCCGAGCAGAGTCGATCCCGTGCCGCACTGGTGAGAAGCCGGCACTTTAGCATCAGACCAGCGCGGGACTCGTAAGCGAGTATTCATATTGTCTATTTATATATATATATACATGCGTCCGAACCCTGCCATAGCAACGGCCGCGAAATTGTATTTCGCGGACTGTTGTTGCGTTCGCTAATTGGTAACTTCGCGGACGGTTAAAAAAAAATGTTGTGTGTATGAGACATTATCTCTATAATATGAGACATTATGTCTATAATAAAATATAATATAATATTTCGCGCTCAGGTAAGTTTTAGCATGTTTATTAAAATGGTATGGAGGACTCGGAACTGATCAGTATATTCCGGGTGTTAAATAACGGCCACACGCATTTACTATAATTTGTATACCAATGCAAAACAGAAACGTTGAGAATAGAGCATTGCTTTAATTGCTCATTATATACGAATTTATAAGCATTTAATTCTTTTCTGTTACACAGGATGGATGAAGAAAATCAAATCGATGACAAATTAAAACGAAAGAGGGAATTGTCTAATGCGCGCGTGAATAAATATCGTCAAAAGAAGCACACTAAATCTCAGCAACTGAATTCGTCGATGCAGGATGACCCTAATGTAATATAGAACGAAAAAAAAAAGTTGGATTTCGTATTTTAACCTAGCCTTGATGAAGTTTTCACTTCGCCGTGTGGTTTTAAGCACACCCATTTTCTTGTTTTATATTGTACAGGGTGTTTCATCGGTTGGGGTATCGCGAATTAAAGTGCCTAAATATAAAAATATCGACTTCAAATTTTAACCACTTATAGAGCTTTTAAACCGCTACCAGCAGGTTAGGTTGTTTTTGATAATATTATTTTAATTAATGCGTAAATTAAAAAAAACGTATTATCAAAAATTATAAGTGCTCAAAAAATGTTCAAATTTGAATGGTGATACGTGGAAATATCACCCATATTAACTTCACAATCAGAATTTTTATAAACGAAACCGTTTGTCAAATAAAGTCAATATTAAATAATGTCGTTTTTCTTACGACAGATTTATGGTACTTAACTTTCTAATTGTGCTGTCCGCAAACAGGTAGTCCTTTTAAATTTATGACGGATAATAAATAAAAATTTATGACGGATAATATTCATTCATAAATGTAAGTTCAGAATGCCCTTGGAAACGCTTCCCGATTAGTAGAACTACAACAACAACTGAAGGCTTCAGGGTTGAATATTATCCGTCATAAATTTTTATTTATTATCCGTCATAAATTTAAAAGGACTACCTGTTTGCGGACAGCACAATTAGAAAGTTAAGTACCATAAATCTGTCGTAAGAAAAACGACATTATTTAATATTGACTTTATTTGACAAACGGTTTCGTTTATAAAAATTCTGATTGTGAAGTTAATATGGGTGATATTTCCACGTATCACCATTCAAATTTGAACATTTTTTGAGCACTTTTAATTTTTGATAATACGTTTTTTTTTAATTTACGCATTAATTAAAATAATATTATCAAAAACAACCTAACCTGCTGGTAGCGGTTTAAAAGCTCTATAAGTGGTTAAAATTTGAAGTCGATATTTTTATATTTAGGCACTTTAATTCGCGATACCCCAACCGATGAAACACCCGGTATATTCTTGTGTTGTGCATTAGTATTATACATGTAACGGCTCATGTATTTTGTCCTTTATATGGAATATTTTGTTGGACAATAAAATGTATATTATTAATTTCATTCTTCTAGATAATAAAACATCAATAATTCGAATAGATATATATAATTTTTGACTAAAATTCTTTTTATATAACTACGTGCCGCCACTGCGCTGCACTCCAATTTTACTACAATGCTCTGCCGCCACCACCATCCCTTGTACACTACCGTTACGAAGTAGAAGATAGGCGGCATACCCCACCCTCCGTTGTTATCAAACATGAAACACGGGAGACAAACTAGCGCCACCGCGCTCTGGTGCAAATGCTAATGCACAGTGCATTCATAATCGGTATATTCGGAAAACGAAATTTAATTTTACTTTATTAACACTGTAAAAGTAATCGAATTATAATTTGTATAACAAAGCAATTAATGGAATTATTTCTTTAACTATTCACGATTTTATGCAGCTCCAAAGAAGAAATATTACTATTAAAATTGAGTTTCCCAAAGATTATTACGAAAACGCTGTAGTTATTATACAAGGCGCGTCAAAAGTAAGGTATAAATTCATTTATAGGTTACATAGAGGATTTACAGAAAAATACTTCAAGGGGTATAGCGATTTTGTAATAAAAAGTCATTATTTGACGATAAAAACTTACTTTTGTGATTCTATTTGCATGTCAACTGGATTAAACTTTTCCTTCAAAAGATATCTATATTTTCTACGGCATATTTGGGTAGATCAAAAAAATTCTCATTAGTAATATCACAAGAAAGTGAGATTTAACTGAAAATAACTCCACAGATTTTCGATAACTTGTTGGCTCTTCTCGAAGGGCAACAAGTTTGAGGAAGAAATTAGAGTGATTGGTACTTGAACAATAAAATGTTTAATGAAAAATACAGCATAAAAATACTTTTTAGTATTAATTCCTTTAATTTAACCAAATTAGTTATTGTTAAAGTTTTTATGTGATATATACAATATTGTAAATGTTTTTCCGTGAGTTGTGGATTGTCCAACATTGTTCTGTTCTATTGTGTTAAAAGTTATAACTTCTGCCTTGTCTCTTAGATCATTAATCAAATTTGAATGAGTCAACTGAAAATGCGGTTTCAAAGAATTAGATGAGCTGTGGTCCGTATTTTTATTATTTCCAGCTCGTTAACACCTGCTTTCGCAAGATGAGACACTGCACTTGCCCTTGAAGAATGGTCCGTAAATTTTATTTTCTTAATATCCAGCCCAATCATCTCCGCCGATTCTTTAATCCACTTTGACATTATGTTCACCCCCATTGGCAAATTTTTGTACTATCCTGAAGAATAAGATCTACCCCAAATAATGTTAACTGTTAAAAAAAAAACTGTCAGTTTAATATATACACGTTCCTCTTACTTAGCAATTTCTTGAGCTATCGGAAAGGACAAATATCAGGCTTTTCAGTATTTGGTATTAACGATTTACTATTAGTCAACCTTTGTGCCTTACGTTGGGCTGTTTTAGAGAAAATCGGATTATATTATTCTTCCAATGGCCAAACCAGCATTGTCTATTTCTTCTTCAAAATAATGCACTTAGCATTGACAACCTTCTCCCTTGCGCCATGCTAGCTCATATGAAGCATGAAGCAAGGTGCCGTAGCGTTTTATCATTTCCATTCCGTTCTTTGTTAAAGTTAAAGAACTTTACTTCCGTTTTTTTGTCTTCTTTTATAATATTTTACGTTTTGTATTTCTGGCTTCTCTGCTCTAAATAAAATTCAAATAGTTCTTGGTGGAATTACAGAGCTTTCAGGAAGTAATCAGAAGTCACTATGTTTTTAATACATTAGACATTGTTGAAAATGGCAATGTCGCGTTATGAGAATCAAAGACAGCAATCTCCAAGTTTTAATTAGGATTATTTCCAGTATAATTTATTAGTTTATGTCACTTAGGCACTGATTTATTACTTCTGCAATTCAACAGTTAATTACAATTGTTTTTTCTCAATACCCAAAAATTGGAAATATGGGTATTGTCGCCTTTTAAACTAGAAGTTTCATATTTGAAAGCCAAAGGCGTATCTAAAATAGTACAGATATTTATAACACCATAATTTATCACAAAACACTTTTACAAGACTATCTTAATTATGTTATAGGTCCTTTCATAATTTCAAAGCACTAGTAATCGAGTAAAAATATCGCCCAGAAGAGGGAAATCTACAAAAAATAGCGTAATTTTCTCGATAGTGTAATATGTTAAAGGGGTGTATTCTGAGCATAATTGTAGATAATGAGGGGTTCGCCGAGTGTCAGTGGCGCCACTCAATGAGAATCATACCTATTATCAAACTTATAAACAATTTGACTATCTACGTCTTTTTTCTGAAACTTTTTACCTGCTAATAATACTTTGGTAGTTATTGCTTAGTTCATCAATCGAACTCCGCCCCATCAACGCAATATAACATCAGTGTGTATTCAGGGCTGATAAAAACAAAATATGAAGGTATTGGATGATTTTTTGTCAACTTACCTTTATGAAAAGGTAAATCTATTGAGTAACTCCTACATTTTTCCCATTTTGGTATTCTTTATTATACATTCAACTAAATAATAATCTGACTGAGGATCAGAAAAGGCAGAAAATTAATAATTAACATTGTTCCATACATTTATCAATAAGAAATACGACAATTATAACTTAAAATTAATCCCATGAAGAAGATGGATGAGATTCGTCTACCCCGAGTGTTTCCCGCGCATTACGCAATTTCTTCAGTGCCGAGACATCTATGCTTACATCATCTTCGCCGATAGTCTGAATAACATTTTGTACAAGACAAGAAGAATTTTCATTACAATTAATACAAATGACCGAGCAGTATAAACGGCTAACCCATAGGCGTAACTAGACCTCAACCATACTAACACGTTATTTGTTTTGAGGTTGAACAACGTGAACAGGGTGTTGAATATGTCGTGTCTAAGTTATCGATCATTATTGGTTATTTTCTCGTTTTTTTTTAAATCTCACCTATACATATACATATACAGAAAAAATACCCATTATTATGACAGTACACACCAACATTTTGTTCAGCCCATTTATATCAACAAAAATGAAGTGTCAACACATGGGGAGGCATCATAGGAAACATTATTATTGGTCCATTCTTTTTTAATAATACTTTAAATTGTGCAATCTACACAAATTTCCTACAAAATAATTTACCATTGCTATTAGAACGTTTCTCAGATAACGTCATCAGGAGATTGTGGTTCCAACATGATGGTGCATCAGCACATTATGGTTCTGCTGCAAGAGCACATTTAGATAGGGTATTCACCAAGAAATGGATTTGGAGAGGAAGTTTGATAAGCTGGCCACCACGATCACCAGATCTCACACCTTATAATTTCTTCCTGTGCCCAACTGTAAAAAACATTGTTTACGCAACACTTTGTACAACGGCAGAAAACATGCAGCAGCGAATAATAAACGCTTTTCTTCAATTAAGTGAGAATAACTTAGCTCAGAATGTAAGTCTGTGGATACAGAGACGGTTGAGAGCATGTGTAGAGCAGAATGGAAATATATTTGAACACATTTTAAATTAAGATTGTTTTATTATGGAAAATTTTCAAAATGTAATTCTAAAACTAATGATAAAGCATTTGAAAAACAAATGTTTGTTAAAATTACTTTGTTTTATTTTCATGGCCAACCAACTATTACATGCCCCGCATTTTGCATATTATAAACATGAGTATATCCCATTAGAGGGTTATAACTTTGAAAATACTAGAAATAAGTACTATGTTATTGGTACCATTTTAAAGACAATTTTACAAGGAATATGCTGACTTATAAAAAGATTATAGGTTAGATTTTAAATAAACCAGAAAATAACCAATAAAGATCGATAATTTAGACACGACATGTTTAACACCCTGTATATCACTTTGTTCAACCTCAAAACAAATATCGTGTTAGTCCATAAATTAGTAACACAAGAGTTACGTGAGGCATTCTACCCATTTTCAGACTACAGCTTAAAATGTTAGATGCTGCAACTGTCAAGATTTTAACAAAATTATCAATAAAATCAAGTCTGAAGTGCACATATACATATACCATTGCAAAGATAATTTGAATTTCTATCATTATAATATCTAGAAAGTATAGCAATGTATTTAAAATAAAAAAGTTGACAACATATCTTTCTTTGTGTCACCGATTTATGGAGCGCTCCCTCCATATAAGAGTAGGTATTTTTAAATAATGAAGCAATTATTATATCTAACATTAAAGAGTAAATTTACTTTGTCAGATGTTGGATCACCCGGTATATCTATGTATATATATATATGTTACTCGAAATATATATATATATGTATATATGTACTTTCAAACACACATTCAGTGTGGCAAGCCACTATGAGTAAGGCTTTTACGAAGAGCCCGCACGCTCACACTGCAAATTTATCACAATGCATCGGGTAAAATACAAAGTTCACGCGAATCTAGTATTTGATAGGCGACCTTGCCCTTTACATTATTTCTTGTTCGCCTATGCATAGAGCTGTGTAAGCACGGCAGATAAAGATATTTTCTTATTGCGACTTGAATTATGCGAATATGCAGTTCTTCGCGAATGGCCATTACCTTTAAACAAGCCAATAAACGACTTGATAAAAGAATAAACACTTTTTTTATGAATCAACAAATATCGTCTTCCTTTTCTTTAAAAATCCATGAATGTATTATTCCCATAAAATATACCCGACTTCCACTAGACTATACCTTGTCTCAGAATAAGAAGGAGTGATTCAAATATCCAGCCAAAACATGGAACACATAGCTTAAAATTTAGTAGACAATTTGATATGACATCTTGACAATTGAGGTTAGATGAACTGTATTAATACTACGTGATACTAACTAAGGATTTAGTTGTTTTGTGTTTCATTTACTACTTTCATTAAAATAGATGCATGTGCCGCTTTTCATTCTACCAGTCAAAGCAGCAATACGAGTGCACGGCAATTGCAAAGAGGAGAGTAAAGTTATAAACACAAGTGAGAGTAAACTTATAAACACAAGTAGGTGCATACATCTATAATTTGATGAATATAAATCTCTGAACATTCAAATCTGTTCATTCTAGTTTTTCAAAAAAAATCATTAGAAGAATCTATGGATAAAGATATAGGCCGAATTTACAAATGAAAAGAGTAGACTTTGTTCTGAGCGTTTTGAGGATTGCCATTATAAATATATAATTACTGCACATTTTAGTGAATGTGCTATATCACCATGAAAATTGTGAATCAAGTCTATTTATTATTAAATATTTGTATCAGCGAGCAAGAATGAATCAAACCTTTTACCTTTTATCAAAACGTCCTTAAGAACTTGCAGAAAAAGTTTATGCTTATTAGTTTCTATTGTAAATATCAATAAAGAACTTGTACAGATAAATCATTCGTATTACTGCTACAAACCTTGAGGAGGTAAATTCAAGTAACTACTCTTGGAAATGTGAAGCTTACATAGAACAGTAATAAATTGAAAAATTTACATCGGCTGAAGTTGTTTACACGACCTGCAAAGAAAATTACATATACATACACATTACTAATTATTCTTCTCTATTAAAATTGATGTATTTTGAAAATATATAAAGTATAACACATTTTTATTTCTATTATATATTGGAAATTAACAATAATTTAGTGTTCACAAGATTAAAAATTTACATGGTCAGCACAATTTTTCCAAATACTTATTATAACATTTGTAATTGCTTCTGTCGAAAGTTCTCGAATAACTGATATTCTGAAAGGGGATTTTTTTGAAGTAACTTCATCTTATGTATCAATTCAGAACGTATATGAAGTATTCTTAATTGCCTATCTTTATCGGTATGGCTTTTTAATCCTACAGGTTTACAACAAAGCTTGTCGTGCACTCAGTATACTTGTGGCAATCCAAACTTTTTTCCAAATATTCTCCACCAGATATTTTCACCTTTTCCTATTAGTACAGGTTTCTTATTATGTTTGACATATCTGAAATATAACATATATATAAACATGTGGTAATATAATTAGTATTTAATTAACACTTACTTGAAATTAATGCGTCAATTCTAGAATATATGTGAGTTGTTCAGTTCATTTATGGTATGAACTCATCTATAGTTATTTTTGCAATTATATTAATTGTTGGACGTTTGATTTTTGCACTGTCGTACATTATTTTTGACAGATTCATCAAATTCAAAGTTTTAAATGCCTGATCACTTGTTCCTTAGGTCTTAGGCCGTCTGATCAACTCATGCTCGTGTTGTACATAAAAGTACGGATTTTATTTAATAACACAATAAACTATAATAAACCGAAGTAAAAATGTAAGAGACTAGGTTATGGCTTGACTATAAACATAAAATGACGTTTTGTCAAACTTATTTTCCCATGTTAAACTTGCCTACGCAAGAACCAATGAAATACCTTAAAAATATACGCCATTTTGGCGCGATATTTGAATCACTCCTTCTTATTCTGAGACAAGGTATAGATGCGCATTGTATTTTTATTGATAGCTCTGATACATAAAACCATTACTACATAGCGTTATTAAAGAAACGTTGGAATAACTGTGCTAGTGTTAATGGTTTTTACACTGAAATATGAAATTTGGTTCGTTTTCCAAGAAGTTTCATTCATAGCGTAGATAACATAAAAAAAACTCCCGTCTTACATAAATTAGAAATTTCTAAACATTAATTGGTAATAATTTCGTTCTCTGTATGTAGTCGTATACCATAGTCGTCAAATTTTATATTCGGTTTGCACTTCTATCATATGCAGAAGATGACCTTATGATATGCAGCGATGCCTGCTTGCTAACAGTGGTGGGAGAGCAACGCAGTGGCGGGGGACCCCCACGCCTTACATTTCATAGCAAACCTTTGTCGAGTGTGGCAGCCTCGCTTATGTTTATCTTTAGTTTATTTCGTCGCGCTCTGTTCCTCTTTCTACATTCGTATCAGAAATTAAAATATGTCGACCCCGGTATATTCCCGAGAGTGGGAATAACTCTTACTTGTTTGTTTATATAAATTTCGAAAAAATCTTTTGATTCATATATTTATATGATCATGGTTTTCATTATTATTACTAAACTGCCTCCGATCAAGTTTAATCATTGGATCAGTTCGTCAAACCTTGCATATTTTACGGCGGAAATAGATTTTCAATAACATGCAGGCGTAAATGTACACTGTGAGGAGGTTGGATTGGGATAATATATTCGGGATGAGCGCCCTCGAAGTCACATAAAATTTATTAACCGTTTATACAAATCGCTACTCGCCATGTGCCTCTCATCTCACGCCGTTTCAAACCAGCCTTATAATCTGTCGACCCTCAATGTATGTGCGTATGCGTGTGTATGCATGTAATATGTTCAGATCAATAAACAGTCGGGTGATATGAGCATTCGATAGGCCACTGTTTAATTCGATGGTTCATTCAAATTCCAGCTTTTTTTAATTTGTCATTTCCTAACCGTTCGCAAGTAGGTACCTAATATTTGCACCAAATTTGTCGTTTAGATTATTTCCGGTTGACTAAAATTACTTTAAATGGGAAGAATATAGATTTATATTGAACGATTTTCGATATATTAAAAATGAGGTGTGGTCACCACACGACTTTCTTATACATGTGTGCGTTCAAATTACAATAAAGTTGTTCTAAATTCAACTTTTACCTTCTTAAAAAAGTAAAAACTGTGTTACTTCAGGTCCGAATTTTCAGATTTTTTTTATACAGAAATTATTACAAATCTAGCTCTAAATTATTTTGTACTCTTGCTAAATCTATATGTATAAAATGCATAATTTAAGATATATTTGCAAAAAATCGCTATAGGATAAGAGTAAAAGTGTTATTTCCGGTCGGAATTTTGAAAATTTTTTTTTATACAAAAAGTATTTAAAATCAAGTTATAAATGCTTCTATCTATATTCGTAATGTATTTGTCCAAAAAGCTTAACTTGTGAGATATTCGCAAAAAACTGATTTTCGATAAGAGTAAAAGACGTACTTCCGGTAGAAATTTCGAAAAACCTTTTTAATAATTTTTTTTTTATAATAACATTGTTATTGTACAGAATTAAACTCGTGTCCGCAAACAGCGCTGAACGATTATTTGATGAAATAATTAAAAAATGATCAAAAAAAACTATTGAAAAGCTGTCCAAGTTATACACCTCCACCTCACTATCCTTAAAGACAGTGACAAAGGTACTTAGTAACTACCTAAGGACCGGTTTTTTCAATTCCGATTAAAATCCTCTGTTAACAAATCACAGATCAAGCCTAATCACTGATTATCTCTAAACAGTGTTTAGGGAATTATTATACAAAGTTGGCAACAGATCTGCTAGTGCATTTGATCTAAATTAGTATATTTTTTTCGAATAATAGTGACTACATTCGAATTTGTTTATTGTGCTTTTAGCCCTTATTTAATTTTTTTAAAGATTATATTGTGTAATTAGAAATTTCATTTTAGTAAATCAACTGTAGGCAATTATTTTAGAAATCAGGCACATGAAAATTGCTGTGTACATAGCACATTATATTGCAATTTCTGTTATCAAATAAATAACAAAGTGAAACAAACTTGATACTAAAAGCAGCTTGTTGATTACTTACTGCAAATATTGTAAAAAAGGAAAAAACTAATACAATAAATATACATATGAAATTAATAGTTACCAAAAATATGTGAAATATATGACATCATAAATCATAAAACCAGGTTAGTTTATTGAAAAAGAAAGGCCTCCATCTAGATTCTTATGCTGGATTATTAATCACATTCAAATAATACGAGGGTTGTCCGTAAAATAAGGTTTCCAATGGTTTTTCACAATGAAAAACATATTTATTGGCATTGAATAATACATATTTGGAAAACTTAGAATTTCCCCTATTTTCGGACATAATCGCCTTTGAGATCAATACATTTTTGCATGCGGTGTACCATCTTCTTTATGCCTGAATCGTAGAATTCTGCCGCGGCGTCGCGATGGTAGCTTAAAACTTCTTCTTTCAGCTCCTCGTCGGTTGTGAAATGCGTCCCGCGCAGATGTTTCTTCAATACAGGGAAGAGATGGTAATCACTGGGGGCCGCCCTACAGCCCAGGCATGGGCTATAGGGCGGGTGTGTGACAGTACTCCATCCAAATCCGTTGATGAGATCGGTTGTGGCACTCCCTTTGTGAGCATGCCTCTCCTCTTGTTTTTAATCGCGCGGCGAAGGTTCATCGACGTCTCACAGTACCGGTCCGCTGTTGTGCCGGTAGGCATGAATTCGCACAACAATAACCTCTTCATGTCCTAAAAGACGCTCGCCATCACACTGCCGCCAGACAGTGTTTGTGTTCCGCGGCTTCGGTGAGTCTGGATGTTTCCATTGACGGGATTGTTCTTTTGTTTCCGGTGTTGTGTAGTGGACCCAGGTCTCGACCCCAGTTACAATAGAGTCCTAGAATTCCTCGCCAACCGTTTCGTAGGCCTAGAAATCGCGGGCCGCTTCCACACGTTGCCGTTTGTTGTCATGCGTCAGCAATTTCGGGACCCACCTAGCACAAACCTTGGCGTATCCTAAACGGTCTGTCAAAATTTTGTGAATGCAGGACTTGCTAACATCGGGTATCATCTCGCTGAGGTCCCGAATCGTCACCCTTCGATCTTTCAGCATTGCTTCTTCCACTTTCGCAATCTTTTCGTACGAAACCGAACGTCGTACACTTTTTCCCGTACATTTCACACAGTTGGGAATGAATGTCCACCGGCGCAGCGTTTTTGCACACAAAAAACGAATAAAAGGCAGTGTTGCCAGTTAGTTGCAATTGTAACAAATTAGTTACGTTTCTTTATCATTTGTTACGTTATTACGGAAGATCTAAATTTGTTACGTTTCTAAAATATTTAGAAATTATTTGAAGTTTAGACAACTTGATACAGTTCTATTATCTTGCTCTCATAAATTTTATTTTTTTCTATATATATTTCCTGCTGCATTAGCATACTTATTAATTAGTCAGTTGATAACAAAGGTTGGTAATGATAGATGATACCATGGAATCATAGGACAACATCGACTTTTTATGTCACTATTTTTATTTTTTGTCTTTGCTAGGTTTTACGAAGTTATTATGATGATATGGATGTGGTCTGTGCGATGTTATACGAGGGCGGATTGATATTGAAGCTACCTAAGCAGGAAAAAAAATTTTTTTTTTCAAAAACCATTTATTTCTCAACATAGTCTCCTTTTAGCTCAATACACTTAGTAAGACGATATTCCAACTTTTTTATACCATCTGAATAATACGATTTTGGGAACCCCACAAAATACGCGTTAGTTTCGGTAATCACTTCTTCGTTTGAGATGAATCTTTTTCCTGCGAGCCATTTTTTCAAGTTTGGAAACAGGAAAAAGTCACTAGGAGCTAAATCTGGACTATAAGGTGGATGATCAACCAATTCGAAGTGTATTTCACGTAATTTTAGCATCGTATCTAATGCTGTGTGAACCGGTGCGTTGTCTTGAAGAAAGAGCACTTTTTTCTTCTTTAAATGTGGTCGTTTTTTCTTGATTGCATCAATCAATTGATCCAATAATGCACGATAATACTTTCCTGTGATTGTGGATCCTTTTTGAAGATAATCGATGAGCAATATTCCGTGTGCATCCCAAAATACAGTGGCCATAACCTTGCCAGCCGATTTCACTGTCTTCGCCTTCTTCGGAGCACTTCCACCAGCTTCCACCCATTGTTTCGATTGATTTTTGGTTTCAGGTGTGTAGTGGTGGACCCACGTTTCATCTACAGTTATTAATCGACGCCAAAAATCAACAGGATTACGCTTAGTCTGTCGAACTCGTTTTTGTTCGACACTGAGCAACCGCGGCACCCATCTTGCCGATAGCTTTTTCATATGCAAATGTTCATGCAAAATGTTGAACACACGTTCATATGATATGTTTACCATTTCAACAATCTCACGTACCTTGACTCGGCGATCATTCATAACGATATCGAGGATTTTCTTGATATTTTCTTCAGTAACCACCTCTTTTGGTCTTCCTGTTGATGGTATTGTTGCAGTGCTTGTTCGGCCGCGTTTAAATTCAGCAATCCAATATTTTACCATGTAATCTGACGGAGGAGACTCGCCATAATGTTTATCGAGCTTTTCTTTTGTCTCTTTCGCCGTTTTCCCTTTCAAATAATAGTGTTTAATCACTGCACGAAATTCACTTTTTTCCATTTTTCAAGAAACACAAAAGTTGCTTACTTTAAACGACTACAACAAATAAACTAATCGATGAATTTGGGTGAAATTTTAACAGCTGACGTTTGACAGATCGCAATTTCTAAACTAAAACAAGTTTTTGTGTTTGTGCACCCATCTAGCAGTAGGTAGCTGCAATATCAATCCGCCCTCGTATGCTGTATACTTAATTTAAAATTTAAATATAATTTGCAAATGGACAGGTAAGAAAATTAATTTTAAAAATTAAATACATAAATTTCATATAGGTTTGTGGAAATTACTGAAGAAATGGAAAGGAACGGAAATGGTAGTGTTTCAAACATTCCTAATAAAAATAAAACTTATAACGTTGCTCGTAAATTCAAAAATGAATGGACACAAAAATATAATTGGCTAGATAAGGATAAAAATTCTGAAAAAGCCTTCTGTAAAGCATGTAATAAATGTATGCATTAACTCATATTGAAAGACATGAAAAAACAACATCTCATCAAATACAGATAAAGAGAGCATATAATACTCCAACCTATAAGGGAATTCATAATCTCCCTGTGGATGAATTCAAGAAATATCCTCAGAAAACTTTACAATCTGACAAAAATTATCTGAAAATTCCGATACAAAGTAGTTACTTGAGATACGGATATATATTACAATTATTCCATCCAGTTTATAATATTAAAATATCCTAGTAAAATTACAAATTCTAAACAGTTTCGTGTAGATTTATACGATTACTTATACCAATGTACCCACCTTTTAATATTCATGATTGTTGCCACGATATTGCAAATTAATCAGTAAATAAATATAAATAGTTTTCGCAGAAAAGCTTCTCCCAAGTACTTAGATAATTAACAAGCGTATTTATGTTCAAATATTTGGGAAAGTATCAACTTACTCTAACAGATACGAAACGGTGCGAATTAATGAACGTTTGCCCTTCTGCTATTCCGCTACTGACGATGTATAACATTAATGTAAATTTATTCCAATATAGATCGACAAAGGGAGGCACAAACCATTCCGCTTTTACTTTCGAGCCATGTTAAAGGTCGCGCTTAATAGGTGGAATTCTTTTAATTCCCGGAATGATAAACCTTTACAACTCGTACCTAACTTGATGGATAATACTAACAGTATTAACGCAGGTCTACGAAAACATACTTTTTGAAAATTGCTTTAGTGTTATAACTGATTTAAGTATATTTAAAAATATAATATATACATATATTGTTATGGTATAAGTGATAATGAAGAGGATTAATGAAAATATATTATAAATCGATGCCCCACGATTGGGTGCCAAATGTTATAGTTCTAGTGGCATCGGTTATTATATTCAATAATATATTACATTAGTGCTCCACGAGTGAGTGTTAAAATTATATGGTTTAAATACCTGTCTGAATAATGTTAATGTAATCGTGTGAGATTGTAACTAAAATGTATTTTGTGAATTAATGATATTTACTTTATTAGTTGAGCATGAAACGCTCAAAATTTATTTGTATAATTATTTTGCTTAATATTTCTGTCGAGGTTAGTCGGACACATATGTTTGTAAGGTCGCGCGTTGTACACAAGCGCTTTAAAATTACATGTGCTTCCCAAGAAGTGTCTGATAAATTTATGAATTAATGTGTTCAATATTTATATAAAATACCGGCTATTATTTATGGTAATTACACGCATCAAAGCGTTTCCAAGCGGGTCTGGTAGGTCCGTATTATAAGTGGATTTAGTGTTTAATAAATCTGGTAATTTTCGATAAATACTAGAGTATATCTTTCTTGTCTATCTTTTATGTTCTTGCTAACAGGGTGATAATAGACCAAAGTTTTATTGTGCATACATCTCACCTGGACTTTATCAACTTTCTTACACTACCTCTCTGACCTCAGGGTCTCTGGATTTAGGTAATAATAATAGTTACTAATAATTACTATTACAAGAAAGTCAATAAATTAATTAAAAATGCACACTTGGGTGTATATGACAATAAAACAAACAACAACAACAAACAGTAATATGTATATAATATAAATTTCTAAGCATTTAAAAAAAGTCTAATTAATTAAGTCACATTTCAGGAAATCGTCTAGTAAATAAAAACTGTGATGACCTAAAATATTCTCCACTTTCTTTTATGAAAAACTTGACACTTTCTTCATGATGGTTCCTAATTTTATTATATAACTTTATGCCCCAGTGGTCTACACAGCATTGGGTTGTTTCCAGGTGGTGATATGGAATCTGGAACTTTTCTCATTGGCTCGCTTTGTAAGTAATATGCCCTCCATTCGATATATAATTTTCTTGTATTTTCCTAACATACTTTATACCTATAAATAAGTATAAATAGTATTCTCACTTGTTTAAAATGTTCCCTACAAGTATCCGCATATTTCAAATTACATAGATCATTAATCGTTTTTCGTGTGGAAGATTATTGCTATTGCAAATGATGTGCCCCAAATGTAAGTTCGCGAAATAGGCAGCATCGGTGGCAATTGTCATCAATCTCCGTACGGCATATATAGCCATCGTTAACGAGGTAGCTAATTCCAATATATACACATTCCAGGTAAGTTTATTACCGATCGTGAGCCCCAAATATCGAATAGCAATTAGATGCAGAAAAAGAAACACCCTGAGTTTTCTCGTCCATTACCCGTTTGATCTGTTCTTCAATGTCGTCAATCGACTTTCCAATTACTATGTAAGATGTGTCATCATGTAAAGTAACCATCAAAATTGCACTCGTGAATATTGAAAAGATACTCGTAAAATATAAAATTTATTATTAATATGGAATTCTAAAATAAAATAAAATAGATTGCTTTGTTTGCCAGCTAGCTCAATTCTTAATCTCTAGGGCGATTCAGATTAAAAGAGATGATAAATTAATAGTTTCTTAGAGGCTCATTGGGTGTAAATACAATACATTGTATAAGTTTAGATGATGATATATTCGAAATCAGTGATTTGATAGTTTATTACAAATAGAGTAAAATACTTATACAATAAACTGCTTTTTAACAGAAAACAATACATTAACAAACAGGTTAAATACACTTTTATAATAGTTACTTTTAATAACATTTACGCATATCATTCATTATATTAAAATGAAAACAACACATGCAAGAAATTACAATTCAGGCTAAACGTGTTTAACATACAACGCTAAAAATATATCAAATTACATTATTCGAATACATTTTGAGACGCTGTTCATTTATCAAATATATTTATCTCGTCCGGATAAATATATTTACTGATTTCGTCTATGTTTGACAACTGAGTTATTATATCTAAACCCTTATTTTATTAATACATTTGCATACAATAGTTTTCAAAATACCGTATTTTAATGCTTCTCTTTTCTTTCTTGTTTGATAGGCGTCTTCTTATCCTCGATGCGTTCACGTTGCATTTTCTTATTCACGAACAAGACGTGGAGAATCAGCATACACTGCCAATTGTAGCACACAATCCTTATAACAAAAGATATAATAACTTGAATACTCAATACGCGGTCGATTTTTACATATGACTACACTGGAATTAAACTTCATAAAATACTATTTATCTAATTATTTAATACCATAAACCCTACAATACAAAATAAAATAGGCTGTACCATTACAATCAGCATAAAGACTACTTTGTTTAGGTGTTATATTTTTTGGGAGATCATTAAAATACATCACAAATAAAATTGATCCCAATATTGATCCTTGTGGTACCCCATTATGAGTTTGTTCTATATTGGATATATTTCCATTTAAATCTTTCCTTCATAACGGTATAGTCTGTAGCAAAATTTACCATATGAAATGCCTTACTGATGTCACAACATGTCAGTTCACATCGTTGTTTATTATCATGGGCGTCTATTACAGTGTCCATCACTTCCAGAATTCGAGTCACTGTGGATTTGTTTTTCCTATATCCAGGCTGTTTATTAGATATATAGTTATTTCATTCAAAGTATTTTGGTAGACTATCTACAATAAACTATCAACTCTTCCTACTTTTAGTGGTTTTGGGAAGATACCTTCACATTCACTTGAGATTGATCACTTTGTATGTACATTTTGAACCTAATAGCCAACTTCAAAATATAGATTCTTCTAAAATCTATGGAAGTAAATTCAAACGTATCTCAAGTATTAAAAATCACACTGTACACTAGGGTATTGGTAAAATGCCACATTCATTCGATTACTTGAATATCTGCAAAAGTTATTAGTTTTAATAAAGTAGATAAGCGTATATTACACCACAACCTTTACTTAAGTAAAATAAAAGTGTTGTAACGTTACAGCTCAATAATCATTACATCTTATGCTGTTTAAGTACAGCCAATACTTATGTAATGTCGCAATTTGTCATGTTTCTACACAGCTAATTGTGGGAAACTCTGATCCTCCGGTATAATTAATGAAATTGGTTTAGGACATGCTAAAATTTCTACACGAACTCGATATCTAAAAAGGGGAACAATAACGGAATACACACAGTAAAATTAAACACACAAAATATTATAATTTATACATTCACGCATGTATCTAAGTGAAAACATGTGAAATAAATCATATAGGTATGCAAACTTCATAAAGAACACTAATTATTAACTTCAGTTTTCGTTCCACATTTTTATAACAGTTAGATTTATGTCACCAGCACTACATACACCTCGATTTTCTATAGGATATTATTTCCTCTAACGAGCGAAATTACTGAAGTTATGCAATCCGCAAATTTCGAGTTTAATAAAATTTGACGGAATTGTACAGTGGTTAAAAGTATTTAGCGCCTACACCAAATTTTAACAATTTATTCACTTTATCAACGACGTCATCGTCAGAATATATAAAGTGACATAAGAAAAATGAACAACATTAAATCATGACAAACAATTGTCCATTAAACTGTTGTTAAGAATTTTTCCTTTCGAAAGTAATAATATAAGTTGTAGCTTTCAGATTCCTTACGTTTTATACACACTGTATAATTAAATGCTTTACACATCAATTTACAGTTTCGAGGTGAATTCAGTAACTACATGCACATCATAAAACCACAGACTAGGAGACATATCTAGCGTGATATCATAAAGTTTCTAGGACGAATATGGCACTGAAATAGAAAATATATGTACGAACTTAATCCAAGTATTATAACTTAACGGTTTTGAAAATATTGTGCAGACATTTCATCTACCTGCTGTTAAGTATTTTTTGCAGTTTGGATAAATATATTTCTTAAGATTTCAGACTTTACCATTGTACCCAGATCAATTAAAACGATTTAAAAAGATTTCCTCAATTAACCTTGTTTACTCAGAGATCTTTAGAAATTAAATTAGTTAGAATGTGGTGTGTTTAATAAACAGCTAATATATAATTCTTCAGCAAAAGTACCGTACGTTATGCATGCTAAATATAGTTGCAAGTTCAAACATTTCGGATTTTGACAAGGCAAGTGTGTCATGGGACTCAAATGCAACATCAAAATTCTTATTTACAAAAAATAATAAGTATAATTATTGGCAAAGCGTTACTTCTATTCGTAAAGTTTCATATCTGAGCATGAGCAAAAAAGGGTTGATTACGAATGGGCTATTTACATAGGTACACCAAAGATATTCAAGTGTATCAGAAAAGATTTCTGTATACATTCTTTACATAAATAAAGTTTGAACTAGTTTTTAAAGTATATAAAAATAAAAATAATTAAACTTATAAAACCATTTTGCAGCCAGTCTAATACTTCATAATCAAAAATATTTGTTCGGGAGTTATATGCAGTATAAATACGTTATATCAATTCAGAAGTGGTCTTGAAACCGTGATAGTACAATTGGACCAGTATAAAATATTTCAAGGTTCACAAAGTTTCATCAAAATCGAAGACTGCCAATGCAGAACCTCTCTTGTAAATGTGGGGTGACAAAACATGCACCTACTTCTCATAAATAAAAATTTTTTTTCATCTTAGCTCATTTCCATAAAATATTGGGAATAATATCTTGACATCATTAAGATACTTCTCGTGAAATTTAAATGTGATATTGAAACATATATTTTTTTACAAATGCTTTCACATAAACATTTAGGGCAAAATTCTTTCTTGGGACGGTAATGAACGAAAAAAACAAGAAACTAATAACAAGGTAAAGTTCAAAACGATGCTAATATTTACAAAACTAAAAATAGTTATCTGAAGGTATGAACAACTAACAACTGTTTTTATTTTTGTAGTACCGAGTTTTCTTTTTTTAGATTACTTTCCCACCAGTTTATTGACTTTCCACACATAATTATTTTTTATTAGTTTAAACTTTTCCTTTCAAATTTTTTTTAACATTTAAAGATTTTTAAACACTCTTGCAGATGAAAAAAATAGACATATCGAAAAGACATTTGGCAAAGAATTCAAAAAAAAATAAGGTCAATTTCGTGTTTAAAGATACCCAACACCAAATAATATCTGATTTATACTCTCGATCTTATTTAGAGAGGAACAACCTAATACATGATCTTTTTTGACAGACAATTATAATAATATAAAACCGTGACAATACTGACCAAGCTATCGGCATCATTCATTTTTTCCTCGTCATTTTGATTGTTTACTTCCTCTCACTTCTGTATTTTGATGAACATCCTTTAGCACTAACAATTACGTTGACTGCATGCCGCGGTACTTAGAGAAATAAGTTTACATGAAACTGACATATTCTTTTAAAAGAACATCACCTCATTTTAAGTAACACCACCCGTCTTTCCCACGAAAACAGTTTTATTATTATTGTTATTAAAAAGCTCAGATTAAAGTCACCATCTGTCAAACATACAAACTTACAATTTTATCTAAACACACCGTACCACGACACACAGTAATTCCAAAATAGCAAGGTATGTTTATAAATATGCTTGTTTTACGGGGAAAAATATTAGAATATGTAAGGTAGCTTATTCTGCGGGAATTAAAAATTTAAACTCTTCAACACCTTTCTGCAAATAATTACGGAGCTTTCTCTTATTGACGTCACATTCCAACATTTTTACAGAATACCAACACCAACTAATCCAAGTAAATCCAACTACACCAACATGTGAAAGGCATAACATTGCATCTCTTAAAATGTAAACAGTTGGCTAAAAATAATTATCTATACTCTGTTTTAACCTTAACCAGTGTTGGGATATCTAGGGAAATTTCCCTAGATCTACGGAATTTTATGTTAATTTAGGGAAAAGGGAATTTTAATAGAAATCTAGGGAAATCTACATTTTTATTTTAAAGTTATTAATCACCGGAAAATTTATTACAACCGTCTGTATTTAAGCTACCTATATTGTCACAATTCATTTTAAAACGTTTTAAACTTAACCGATTACTTGATTTTTTTAAGAGTAGTAAGCCATCTTATGGCAAGTAGAAAATTTAAAGGTTAACAACATCTGATCGAGGACGTAAATATTTAAATTTTGTAATTCATTAATAAGTTTAGATTTATCGGTTCGTTTAAGAAATTGTAACTTTCTAACTACAGCTTAGTTATATCTATTTAATGTAAGCCTATATAGATACAAAATTACTTTCTTTTATTGCCGAGGTTTATATAGCTTACCTATCTGATTCTTACTTTTAGTTTTCGTTCAGTAATCGTTCAATACTAAAAAAATATAATATATATTTTGTATTTTGCTCAATATATTAGGTGTTTTTGAAACGAAGATGGAAAATATTAAAAATAGGCTATGTAATTCAATAAATACAAATCTAAAATATAGGGCAAGTTCATGCAGAACAGAACAGAGAAAACATAACCCATAATGCGTGCCTTTCAGAGTCTGTAGTTTTATTTTTCAGTTATTAATTAATGCTTTTGAATAAAAAAAAAACAACTTCAATTTATATATTTTTAAAATTATGCACTTGAAGCAAGAAGCAAGGCAGTTCGGGTTCGAAGTAATTTAGGGAAATCTAGGGAAATTTTAACAAGAAATCTAGGGAAATAAAAAAAACCCATCTCGCAACCCTGACCTTAACCCTAACCTTAGAAAAAAAGTTCAGTAAGGTAGTCCTGCGGGAATCGCGCGTATAATTGCCTAATTTACACATATGCATTTCATTTAATTATTTTAATTACATATGTTATCATTTGGTGTGGAATTCTGCATACATTTGTTTGTATGAGCCCATTAGCTGACATAAAGTGGTTTTGTCATTGAAGAAAGAGGTGCTGTCATGACTGCTAAACCTGAAAGTCCAATAAAACTCATTATAAAGTCAATTATTTGCGTCGACATCCAGCTGAAACCTTATATTGCATGTAGGTTTTGAGTTCATACAGGAAAAAGTCATTCAAAATTGTATTGGATGATTTAAACAAAATATAAAATCAATTACAGAGATCTGAATATACTACATTTGAAGATTGGAAAAAACACTTTGTAAATGCTTTTCAATGTGAGACAGGTATTTGATAAACAGCAGAATATTGTAATTTTGAAAAACAAGATCCTCTTGTTACGTATACACTTATAATAATTCAAAGCGAGTGCTATAAAATTAAATTATTCAAGGTGTTGGCAAAGTGTAGTAGAACATGGTGTATGAAAACAGATGGAGCAGCTTAATGCTGTGATATTGTGATGAAATGGGATATAGTAATGACGAAGTAGATGGGAAAATCATTAAGAGGTTTGAAAGTATCTATATTAAAAGATATACTATTTGATTAACTAAAGAGTAGCAAGAATTAATTATTAATTTATATTTATTTATACAGTAAGTTAGAGAAAAAAATAATGGTTTAGAAATAATTATACAAAAACAATATTTTAACATAGATATCTATCCTGAAAAGATACTCGTATAGTAGTCTGAAAAACATATACAGTTACAACAGTGTACAACTGTTATAAGTAAACGTTACAAGAAATATAATAGAATAAATTTTAGTACAAGGAAATAAAAAAAAATACAACAGAAACTTAAACCGTGGCATGTGCACTGCACACGACACGCTTGAAATTTAAAATTTGACAGAATATTTAAACATTTCTGCCAACATAAATATTTTAAAATCTTGAATTTTGTTGGCAATGTTGATCTTCTAAAAAAGGATGTTAGATTTGAAACTCCTTAGGATAATAAAGGAGGAATATAGCCGACAGAAGGAAGCAACGTTTTTTAGTTTTTTCTCAGATTGAAACCATTAGATAACGAGAAGTAAGTACAGTTATCCTTTTAATAAAAATTATGCACCCTAAATGTTTGGATTTGTAGAAAATTCTATTATTGATGGATGTACAGGAACAAGCAGATGAATTTTACCAGAAAGCTATTAATTATTGGTCTGAAATACCCGCTACGATAGATGGAATGCTGGGAGGTTTTGGCCATATATCACAAACAGACATACATGCGTCAAGACAGTTTTTAAAGTTAATTTTTCAATCAGAGCGTCCACCTGGAAGAACGTCTGTTGTAGATTGTGGCTCTGGAATAGGTCGAATCACTAAACATTTACTATCTAATATATTTGAACATATTGATCTTGTTGAACAAAATTCTGCTTTCTTAGAACAATCTAAGGAATATTTAGGATCTCAAATACTTAACAAAATCGGCAGCTTCTATAATGTTGGTTTACAAGATTTTCAACCACCAAGTAAAAAATATGATGTAATTTGGTGCCAGTGGGTTTTAGGACATTTAACTGATCTAGATTTTCTAAAATTTTTACGAAGATGCAGGTAGGTATTCAAACTACTTTCAAAATGTCCTTTTCTTTACATTCTAATTTATAGAGATGGACTAAATGATAACGGTGTTATAATAATCAAAGAGAATATTGCAACTTACGAAGTAGAAACTGATGAAAAAGATTCATCTGTAACAAGACCATATTACTTGTACATGGAATTATTTCAAAAAGCAAAGTTACGTTGTGAAAGAAAAATGAAACAAACTAATTTTCCCAAAGGCTTATATGCAGTATATATGTTTGCTGTTCGACCAGAAGACTGAATTATTATCTCTGCAAATGTATTATTTACTTTTAAAATAAAATAAAAATTGCATTTTACTTTATCTTTTTTTATTAAATATAAACACAAAATTACATTTAAGCTTTCAAAGCAAATTTGCGTGGTGGGAATATTGATCTCTTACGAATTTCTTTTGGAGTCTTGATGCGTTGTTCATGTTTGGATAGTGCCCTACGAATAGCACGGGTTTTCTTTGGTCTAATGTCCAAAGGCTTGTACTTCTTATTTTTGTAGAACTTCCTTACATTTTCCTTTTGCTTCTGGTGCATAACAATATACACACGTGCTATTGCTTTTCGCACTGAACGGCTAGAAATAAAAAAATTAATGAAGCCATAAGGAACTTTTAAGTTGTAACTTACATTTTTGATAACTTTGAGGGGGCTCCTCCAGTCACTTTAGCGACTCGCAGATTAGTTAATTCCGTTTTCAAATCCGACAACTGTTTTGTCAGATCCTTTTTATCTTTTGTACGCAAATCCGAACACTTAAGACGAGCCTAAAACGAAGGGAAAATATAAACATAACCTATCACAACATTGAAATTTTAAGAAAACTTATTGCAAAAATAAGAATATCGGTATTTCCATTAAACATTAGATGCTCTTAAATACCATTATTTAAACGTAGATGATTAATATTTTACTAGATACTTTTAAAATATACATACCATGTTTCTGTTTAACTATTGACACCTAAAAAGAAAGAAAAATTTCATTGGTTGCAATCTTGTTTTTTAGTTGTACCAATTGCCAAAATTGAAAATGGTAAATTCAAATAAAACTTATTTGAACTCAAGAAATAAATACGTTCAATAAATCTTTTCTACGCTAAATGCGCCTACGTAAATATTTCCTAATTATATTACAAATAATTAACATTGCTCTGATTTTTGGTTTCTTATTCTGTGTTAAGTTGGTTGTCAAATATTAGTCAATGAATAACCTACAGTGGGTGTGTTTGAAGTTTATTTCATTTTATTTAGGATGGCCAAAAATACCTCCAGTTCTGCTTTTAGGAAAATAGATGTTGATCAGTATAACGAAGACAATTTTAAAGAGGAAGATGCTGATCAAAGCGGACCTACAGGGCCAGACGAAAGTGAAATTCTAGGACTTTTAAACAAATATCCTTTTAACACTTATCAACATCACTCTTTTATCATCTTGAATTCAATTTTCCTTAATAGTATACACAGGTAAACATATAGAAGCTCTAAAAGTAGTTTTGAATAATGCCCCACTGGGTTCAAAAAACCAGCAGGTTAAGGTATTGTAAATCTTATTTTCATTAATAAAATCAAAATACACTATTTATTTTTAATAAGGCTCTTTTCTGAATTTTTTTTGTTAAGAAAATTTTACATTTCTCGAAAGATAAATAATATGGAGTTGCTTGTATCTTATAATTTGAGAAATATTTTGTACCCATGATTAAGGATTAATGATGTGTGTTATTGCAGGATAGTGCGTTGAATTTGACTTTAAGAGTTCTACTTGCAATCAAACCATCACAAATAGAAGAAGCCATACAGTCACTAGACATTGAACTAATTGATGTACTAATGAAATACGTATACAAAGGCTTCGAGAGTCCTTCAGAAGGAAGTAGTGGGCATCTTCTAGTCTGGCATGAGAAAGCATATAGTGTAGGTGGAGTTGGTTCTATAGTTCGAGTATTAGCAGATACTAAACGAGCATAATTTGTCTGTAATGTTTTTAATATTTATAAAAGTACATTTCCTATGAAAAAATATATTTATATTCTATGTATGTTATAGTTTTTAATTTTACTGTATACAAAACATAGACCATACGTATAATATACATACAATAAAAAACAAGAAAATCTACAATTTTGATTTCTGAGTTTTAATAAGCACATTATGCATATCTAGTAGGCTAGCTTCCAACGATTCCCGGAATTTTGCTGCATGAGTATCCGGGTGTTCTATATGCGCTGAAATTGCGAAATTTATATCATTGGGCCGAGGATTATAACAACAACCGTATCCATCTGGTACCAATGGGCCATAGCACATGAATCCATCGCATTTTGTAGCAACTTGACTCGTAGATAAGCGCATATGCGCGCTACGAAGGTAACCAGTGTCAGAGTACAATGGAGATATTTCCTCTCCGCGTTCCAACGCAACTAGTTTAAGTCCAAGTAAATGCCTGTCCACTCCGTAACCATTTAAAGCGTCAACCGTATATTTTTTATGGCTATTGATTGCTTCCCTCAATGCGCTCGCTTTATCCAAGTCCGGTTTGGTGGAGTCCAACATGGCTTTCGCGAAGTTTACGGATTCTATAGAACATGATCTAATCGTTTCCGTACGACCGTGGATGTATTTTCTAGTTGCAGCCGATTCATAATGGGCTCCGGGAATTTTATGGAGCCTATAAAAAATAAAGAGAGATTTTCAAAGTAATACCAGACTACTGATTATACATAAGATTGTTCAACACTGCAGAGGATCAAAATAATTACGAATCTCTCGGAAAGATGTCGCAAGTCTGAATCGAAAACAAGGCCAACTGGACCTCGCTATACCTGCGCGATATAAGGCCGTCACATAACGAAATTTTTCTGATTCTGCTAACCTCAAAATATCGATTTTTAAATAGCGCCATCTTTCCAAAGCATTATAAACTACTTGGTAATAGCGGAACATCATGTGCTATGCAATATGATTGGATTATATCGCCCAATTAATACTTAATTTATTACTGTTATTGACATTTGACTGATTTAACATTTATTTTATGTCTTTTTCTACTTCAATTCTAATAGTAGAGAAAAGTTCAGCATTTCGTTACGTGGCTGTGTGTTGTGGTCATTTAGTTCCTACCAAAATAGTCTCTGCTAAAAGGCGAGCAGTAATTCTCAAGGTACTACTTCGGAAAATGAGCATTGATTATCCGAAATGTAGTATAAGGAAAATTCTTGGTAAATAGCCATAATTTTTTGCATTTTTAGGTAAAATTGATATTTTAATATTTTTAAATGTGCAAATAGGGCATTTTTTAAATTCTAATGAAAAAATTGCCGGGCTAAAGTGAAGCAACATTGGCAGACGTTATTTGGTCACTAATATTAACAATAACTCGGAATATGAGAATTCTAAAGTATTTGAGGGTTAAATTAGTATAATTTTAAAGAGGATATCAGAAAACAAGTGGGTTTATTAAGAATGTTTAAACATTTTCAATTTTGTACTATAATTAGACTTATATCTGTTGGCTAAATAAAAATTGTTATAGTAATTATAAAAAAAACATTGTTATCATCGTGACGTTGAAAAATGCCAACACGAAAGTGATTAGTATGCCAGAGTGGCTGAATATTTTATGAGGCAAATAATGCGGTGGAATAGCAAAAGCAAAACTCTTCCAATACAATTGAAAGTGTCGATTACATTAGTACCGCAACATTTTCAAAATCCAAGAAGTGTGAGGCATGATCTACAAAGTCCAAACAAACACTTCACAACGTTATTGAAACCCCAATTAATTAAATTGTCATTCTTGAAACTACCCAGCAACACTTTTTTAATTTTATTTCGTTCTATTATTTTAAAATTATTAATATTTATTATTGTAAAGCTTATGTTTAAAGTGTTATTTTAAAGATTATTTTAATAAAAACTGAAAAACATTTCCTTTTGTGTTTATTGTTCTATTACCAGATGGCGTTACTAATAGATCAATATCTTGAGGTCACCAGAATCAAATTTATCAATGTAAATCGAAGTTATGTGACGGCCTTATATCGTGCAGCGATAGCGAGATCCAGTTGGTCTTTGCATATTCCACTAATGGTGCTACCTATGGAAGAGCACTTGCCGAGGTAGTGACATAATAGTGCAACAAATAAACACATTTGTATTAAATATATCATGAATAGCTATGCTCAGAGGAATATTTTTTTTATATTATATGCAACTGACTTTCTTTTAGTTGGGTGCCAATAAACTTCAATTTTGGGACCATTTTACAAGTCTAACATTTTTTGTCAGACTGTCTGAGTTTGTAAATATGAAAATCTATATCTTTCCTTATTTGATTTAGAAAAATTGTATATAGGTAGTTTTATAGTTAGTTATAATTATTGCATTACTCAGTACAAGAACAAGAAATGTCAACATTTCTTTCAATTCACGAAGTACGGCCATTAGAAAATATTCGATTTCACGAAACGTTATCAATAGAAAATGTGACAGTCGGCCATTACCAACTGCTGGAAATTGTGGTACTTCGGGAAATACCGCAAATTCACACCATATTTGTATTTTTTTTTTCTGTGAAAAGACTTTTCAATTTCATATTTGAATTCTACAACGAATTATGAGTTCAGAACAACCGGGTGGTCAGCATTTTCGTCGTACTTTCCAACATGTCACATTTTTCTCAAAAAATTAAGGTTGTAGGGATTCACTAAAACACTTATAAACTCTGAAACCATTGAAAATAAATATGATTTTTTTTCAAATTAAATCTTGAATATTTTGCTCTATTACAGATATTTTTGCTATGTTTTTAAACTTGGCAAACAAGAAATATCAAAATATCATTATTTCAAAATGGCATTTACGATATCTACTGCTAGAAAATAATGTATAATTGAATTTTAGAACCACTATTCCTATTTTATTTATCATTGTGCATGCGCACATAGAAATGATTCTGAATTATTAGCTATTGGCATGTTTTTGCAGCTTAGGAAAAAAATGGCTAATGTTAGTAATCGTTACATCGTTTTCTTGCCATATTAGTTCATTCACACAAGTTTATGGAACAATATCTGAATGATGTTGTATTTGATTTGATGATGATTTATGGTGAAAATCAAACATATTTATATCATTCAAATAATGTTTTATAATGCAGATTCATTCTTTACATTAGTTAAATTTATGGCAAAGTAGGCAAAATGAAGTGCTTAACAGACAAACTGTAGTACTGATATCCGAATAAAAATACCTAAACATTTTCCAGTATAAAAAAAAATTACCTGTAAAATGCATATTGCATTGCTACTTGTATAAAACTATCTGGGCTTAACTTGTGTGACTTGATAAAATCCTTTCCAAATGATTTAAATGTAAAACAATTCATTTCCAAATCATCTCCTAATCTACAATAGAAAAAATTAAATAAATTATTTTCCTGAGTTAACTGAACAATCCTACTTGTCGATATGTTCGCATGATGAATCGATAGCTTTTAACAAGTCAAAAGTCACTTTGAAATCCAGTCTTTCTGGCTTCTTGTTGTAGGGAGCATCAATGATATTTTTATTTGTGTTGTTTTTTCTGAAAATATTAGAGATTAAAATTTGATGACTGATATTTGTTTTTTTTCTTTACATATAATCAACTAAATAATCCGTCATTACAGCAATCGGTTGTCCTTCACTAGGAGAATGTTCATATGTTAGTCCCACTATGCCATCTTGGCCTATAACAAACTAAAAAAATGTGCCACTTAATCTTTACATATAATTCTTTTAGCTGAAGACATTCAAAGTATTTAATTTACAATAATGCATTATTTTTCATGCAATACACAAATTACCTGAATTGTTTTGTCATACCATCGATTTCCAGCATTTCCTGCACTACCTCCAGCATGAATAAGTTGCCTGCTGGCGGTAGTTTGTCGATTTTCTTCATCATATACTGGCATAGGTCCATCTAGCGCTACCAAAAACAATGATTTTTGTATTTCCTCCACGCATCTCTTGTTATGGGGATCTAAAATTATACAGAATTGTACTCTTTCTCAGACATGACTTCAAATTATCAAGGATTACGTTGACATAGAATTTTTCTGAACACCCTTTAGTTAGAAAGAGAAAAAGTCATTACGCAAAAAATAAAAAATCCCCAGAAACAAACAAAAAGTGTGTGAGTTTTTGGGGGAAGAATAAGTTTTTATTACTGTTTTTTGTTTGTTGATTTTTAAATTAGTATGACTATATTTTATAATATGTTCGTTTTGTTAATTATCAGTATTTATTATATATTAAGTGTAAACTTCGTTAACGTGAATAAATTGATAATGTGAACAAACATTGTTTTATATGGTTCACACTATTGAGTGTTTTCTATATATAGTTTAAATGTTGATTGGAAATAAGAGTGCAAAGATTACATTTTAATAAACACAATCTATGTTGGCACTGTATCACTAACAAAAGCACTTGGTTAAGCACTGTATGAGTATTCTGATAGCTAAGCTATCAAAATCAGCGGCAAACTTAACCTCAGTTCGAAAGCCGACTGAGGAATGAAATGTTTATTGCAACATTTTGAAAAAATACGGTTCTGATGGGAACACGCTCACTGCTGCATTTCATGAAGTTGTGAACTCCAAATGTTTTTGATTCAGAACTAAAAAGTGTAGTCTTAGTTGTTTATGCATTATACCAAATAAATCATAATTAAAAAGCCTTTATCTACTATTTATAAAGCAATAATTATACTGACCTTTTATTAAGAATTGGTAAGCCTTGCCCCAAGTATCTCTATGATCAGTTGTTAGTATACCAACAGGTTCCGCTGGACTTTCAGATTCCTCCAAAATATGTTGTAATTGGACAAATAATTGGTTCTCACTAATAACACTTCCATTTTCTCCAAACAAATCCACTTTAAAAAACTAAAATTTCAAATTTCAAGAATTTCAAATAATAGTTCAATTATGATATGTTACAAGTATTCAAAAAAATTTGAAGTAAAGTTAATCAAGACCAAATTATAGACTCGTATTGAAATTTAACACATAATTTAAGAGCATTTTAAACAGCCGATTGAGACTGACTTATAATGTTTACTATCAATTGTTAAATCAACCATTTTATCCTATCAATGATAGAATCCATTTAATTTTTTGCTTTCACTGGTATTCACACATTTCCTTTTACTACTTTAACACCAATATTATTTATGCAATCATTATTTTGTTAGGAAAAAACTTACATGATTATTGTGCACTACCACAATATGTGTTGAGTTTGGATTATACTCTAAGCTGTCTCTTTTCACACCAGGAATACGACATGTGCCAAATACTTTTTTATACTGATTCATATCTAGAGGATCCTTGCCCATCATATCAACAGGAATTTTATTCCTAGTAACAAAATATAATACGTTACATCAGATATCTACTGTACGGAATATGAAAAATAATCACACAAGATAATGTAATAATGCAGAGAAATTAATTTTTCAAAAATTGCTCGCATCATCTTGTTTTCATAGGCCATAGCTTGTTTGCTTTATTATTAAATTACATTTGATAATTCTATAGGTCAGAGTATGATTTTTCTTTTATGATAAAAATCAACCACATTTTTTATTTAAACTTTTGTTGTCATCATCTTTCCATCCTATCTTCTTTATACCCTATACAGCAGATATATATTATGTATAATGATATGCAAATCTGTAGTAAATATTTTACCAATCTATTTTGCAAATTAATCATGTACTTATAATGTTCAAAAATAAACTTTAGACCACTTTTAATTCACCCACCTATCAATTAGCAGCTTGTAATCTATAGCAGCTAATATTAATTTCGTAGTATAATTAAGACGATCATCCTCAGTTTCAAAATTTTCTAATGGAAATACTAATCCAGGACTGGAGAATATAACAACTGGATATCTGAAGTCCAAGTAAGCAGCATGCAACCACCAATCTGCTAGCCAATTTTCAGATGCATTAGCTTTATCGACTAAGAATTTTTGCAATTTGGTTCCAATTCCATTTTCGGCAGAAAACTTTTTAACTAGTTCGGCTGTAGCAGCAAATTCCTTATCATTAACATGTGGCCGTACAGTTAGCAAGAATCTGTCTAAAGTTTGTTTAAGTTTTGGAACAGGCAATCGAGGCAAATTTTGTGATATAGGTCTTGAATTTACAGGAGAAGGGATGACGTTTTCCCGTTGCAAAAAATGGAAGAGCCCTGCATAGACTCTCTGTTGGAAAATCTGGAAAAAACTAAATTTATAATAAACATATGCTAACAAAATATACTTACTAGTACAGACCTTATTACTAGTTGAAAAGGGTAATCTTCCATACATTGTTGTACTAGGAGATTTACTGAAACAGAAACTAAATTACTAAAGTGAAAATACTCTACTACACAATTCATACTCTTCAAGCAAATGCATACTTTATTCTTAAGATTTTGTGAATAACAATTCTTTGATATATGTTAATAAAGTGAAAGGTACCTCCACTCCTATATAATTTGAATTACACTTTAAAAGCTTGCACTTTCTGAACAAAAAGGTAATTAAACTATCATTATTCAGGTAAATATTTATCAGATAGGAATTGTAACCTTACTTAATTGTACGTAAATCACTTAATTTATGTTTTTTGCGATAAAATTATTCTAATTTATATACATACCAGTTAATACGAAATGTACTTTAAACCTGTTTAAATTTTTATCATACAATCTTCTAATTAACTTTTGCCCTATGTTTTCATAAATAACTATAATCAAGTTCTTTTGCATTTACCAATACCCCAGACTGAAAATATTGCCACAACTTTACCACTATATGATTTTGTAGTTAAAATGCAGGTATTCCCTATCTATTTACAATTAATTCAAATTTGTTGCACAATCACATCACAATAATAAAAGTGAATAAAACATACAGGTACTACCAAAAGTATGCAATGTTGCGTCACATTATCTGGATTAATGGGAAAATAATATTTACAGGTTTTATTTGATTTTTTCTGTAGCATCTAGTTCATAAAAAATATAAATTTGGCATACCATGATATTTTTAATAAAAATCAACAAATATTGACGACCACTGCTAAACGTTACGCCATCTGATGTACATTTTTGAACTATCGGATATGCAATCGCTTTCATTCAGCAGGCGGATCGGGAACCGATCCCGCTCCAACCGTTCACTTCCCAACAGTTGAGTGTTCGCTGGACAGGATCGCTCACCTTTATGTCATCTAGTACTTTTCATTGCTGCCATATGTTAAAATTATAGAGATTAAACCGAATAAACAATAATAATAAATTGTTTTTCTGCATTAAGGTTTGACGTAGTTTTTACTGGAAGGGCTAGTTTTTCCAACCCCGAATAAAATACTGAGTGAACTCCAATATTATAATACATTTATTTCTGCACAATACCTTTAATATGTTGTATCTTACTTTCTTCAAAATTATGTATTAGGTTGGTCTTGGAATGCATCAATGGCGCATGCGTACAGAATACGCTCACTAAGTGAGCATAGAATTTTTCCGCTCACAAAAATGGCGACCGCTCCTGAACATGTTCAGAGTGAGCGCTCGTCTACTGGACATGATCACCTGAACAGGTGCGCAACTGTTATGTCTGCTGAATGAAAGCAATGCTTTCATTCATTTAATTTCCAAATTAACGTTGCTTTACAATCAGATAAAGTTGCACGTAAACATGTGTAACTATAACATTACCAATATGATAGCATTAATTACCCGTAATTTTAAATTCATATAATTATAAATTCGATTATATAAAATCCACACAACATTAAACTGCGCGTATGGGATTCTGTCAACTTTGACAATTAATTTGACATCAGAGCATCTAGCAGTGATTAAGAAAATTATCGCCGTAAAGTATATATCAATAGCCCCCACAGTATAAGTTGGCGAGCGGTGGGGATTCGCAATAAACGTATTTAGGAAACGTACCACCCAATAGTCTGCTTTAAATATTTTTGTGGCTTAAATACCCCACAACGGTCCTTATCAGATATAAAAGAATATGTTTCGAATGCAACCGGCATATCTATAAGAAATATCGAGCGAATTATCCATGAAGACAAATCAGAAAGTACTCCCGGAGAAATTAATTTTTGCAATCCGGGAAAAAAGCGACAGTGGCGTTGCTCTGTTACAATTTATAATTTCCTCCGTACAAAGAGTGTTGTGTTGCTATAGGAGCTTTACATAAGAAGGTGCGTACAGAATTAGAATGGGATAACTCGGAAACTTCGCTGTGAAAAATTGTGAAAGGTAAATCGAACGAATTTTTTCAAAAGAACAAGAATTCCATAATGTATATTGACGAAACATATATATTCATAGTGGTCATACTTCATCTAAAAATTGGAGTGATAATAGTGCGAAAGGTCTTCGAAAAATATATCTAATTTTATGTACAAGTTTCTGCACAGTTTTCTGTACAGAATATTCTGTACAACTTTTTGTGCAGAATTTATTTTGCACGCTACTTGCAACGAGACAAAATTTTAAAGGTCCGGGCTTGCGCCGAATGTATACCTAACTAGTTTGGCGGATATCGGAAATTTTGTAACTCTAAAATTTCATTCGTCTATATTTTTCCGTACAAATTCCAAATGGACACAAATAAGAAAAATTACTTGTTCCGGCGAGGGTAGGTTCATTTTAACTGGAAAGCCCTTATTAATTCTACTTGATTTGTTCCCTGAATAGTTGAACGCAGCTGTCAACAACGTGTTTAAAATTACAGAAAATCAAACAGAGTTATGTTAGCATTATTGCAATACAAAAAATGGGAATTGTAGTTAGCAATGTCTGGTTGTCAGCATTTTCTGCAGGCACGGTTTTTGGTATAACGTCAGCATATTTATTTCTTAGATTTCGAAATATAAAAGATATTCCAACAGCAATACCTATTGAGGAAAGATATGAGGTTAGAATAGTTAAATTACACATGTGCTAACTACAATTTATATTAAGATGTGTTTTAGTTTCCTGACCCGAAAGATGAGTATAGGTTAGTGTTGGCCATAAGAAATGACTTGAAAATGCAAAAAGGTAAAGTGGCAGCGCAATGTGGACATGCATCAGTTGCGGCATATGCCAAAGCATTACAGTTAAGACCAAAAACATTGAAAAATTGGCTAAAATATGGTAGGATTTATTATTTAACAATTTTAAATGAGGATAGTTCCCATGAATTGTTTTAGGAGGTACCAAAATAACTCTGAAAATTGATTCTGAAGAAGAATTATTAGAATTACATAAAGTAGCAAAAGAAATGAATGTACTATCAAGTATTGTTAGAGATGCAGGACAGACGCAAGTGGCACCAGGTACTAGAACAGTAATAGCGATAGGACCAGCTCCAAAAACCGTTTTAGATAGAATATCAGGACATTTAAAATTATATTAAATTAATTGTAGTTAATTTTCCTATTTATTATATAGACATATTTTCAAATATAAAATTATTTCTTACAATATTTATATCACCTTGGTTACATAAAACTATTAAATTGTAAATTTAATATCTACAAAATAGAAGTGATATTCTCTTGTCTGAAAGAAGTTATCACCATTTTTTGATGGTATACTGTACATGCTACAATATTAAAATTGCAGTAGCAAAACTACAATGTTTACCATATAAGTACATCATGAACAAAAAGTAAAATCCTTGAAGTATTATTTTCAACCTAATCTATAAAATTTGAGTAATTCAAGAAATAAGTTTAGTTTTTTAATTTTACTCAATTTTGCTGCTTCTTATATTACAAGTCAATAATTTAGAAGTTGGCGTCAATGATATTATATTAATAGCTATATTAAAATATGTTGGTAATATTAGCTAAGTAATAGCTTTTAACGACAATAGCTATGAGCTAGGTGTCGTGTATAACATGATTTTTTATTGTGCTACTCATATATACAGCTTGGGTAAAAAGTTCCGCACTTTCCCAGTAACATGAAGCATTAGTGTTATTAAAAAAAATATAAGAAAAATGGTTTTATCCTACCATGTTCTTACAAGTACATGAATTTCTATTGCCTTCTATACTCACTGTGTTGTAGAATCTTGTTTTTCATATTTATATGGTTTTTCATTTTTGGTAAGGTTGAAAGTTGACAAAATCTATAAGCACAGTTTGATCATATTGGCAATTTTATAGTCGCACGTAAACAATCATACTATAAAGTGTAAATTAAATATTTAGGCACGACACTGGCGGGAGAATAAATGAAGGCAGACGTTTACAAGTTGCCGATTTAATAACAATATGTAATTTACGTTAGGTAAGTGCGTCTTAGCTGTCAAGCTCCTGTCTTCATGAATTTGTGGTAAAAATCTGACCGTTTTTCTCTTATAAATGGGGATAGCTATGCCTATACAATTAAGTCGTTTCTGGTGGTTGCTGATTGTGGAATTAATAAACGTAAATTAAGGAGTTTCCTTAAAAGGGGCATTCACCAATTGTATCCGGGTGAATAGAAACTTATGCAACTGTATTACTAGCGGGACGATAGATGCAAGGGGGGTGCAAGTAGGTGGAGCTAGATCATGTTCGGGTTTCTGTCAGAGCGCCTCGGAAGGATTATTTATGCATTTTGTGGTTATTTCTAAAACACCTAAGTTTTTTAAGACAATAAATTAATACAAAAACTGACCTTGACTTTATAAATTTATGCCTTCTGCATCGCTAACCCAAATTTGAGATTCTAAATTTACAAAATAAATTTAAAAAACGCAACACTGCGATGCCTTACGGAGCCATAGTTTTCGATGGGTAAATGCTACACTAAAGTTGAAGTTCGGCCGTCTTAGTACAATGTTAATTTACATTAAGTGCAATAATTTTTATTGTGACCACAGACCAGATACGTAAGAAGCCATGTGTTTTAACATTTGTTAATCTTGCTACTACGCTAATTTAAGTGAATATGAACAGCACTTAAACCAATTACATGCACTCATTATTGCCGCTGTGTGAATTGAATGTTTAATTATTTGTCCAGTTTTACTATTAATTTGTTCGTCTTGATCCAATTTGAAGACTTATTTAAAGTTAATCTCGTCCCATGTAAGAAAAAAAATTACAATAAAAATTCATTCTTAATTAAGTAAGAAATTTGAATTTTTCAAGATATTGGTGAAAAGTTTTCTTTGAAAATCCAAAAATTTCCTTCAAGTAATTTTAACTATTCTCTTGTTTCTGTAAAAAATATTTCCCAGTACCTTACCTATAATAACGGACTGACTTACTCCCTGAGCTTCTTGCACATTTGTTCAGTTAAATTACCAGTTAGTTGTCCTTTACCAATTCTTCCCTCATTAATTGACTATATAGACTCTTCGGCCAAAGCATTCTTCATGTTATTCAGTTCAGGAGTAATTAGTGTATTTTTTTTATATCTTTCTTTCCTAAAGGCTTTACTAAACGGTTATAGCAGGACTGTCGTAATAATAATACACCTTTTGACGTTTGTTGTAATTGTCATCATGTAATATAAATTTGTCAACAATGCTTGCTTCTAACTACACAGAATAGCCAAGTAATAAATAAAATATAGGTACAGAAAAGTAATATTTAATAACTATAGAATATTCAATTTTGTTTGTGGAAGCTATATGTATATCTTGAAATATTAATTAGCTGGTTCAGAAATTGTTCCGGTCGATGGGAATTTGTAGTGGCATTGAATCGTCGTTTTCAGCATTAGTTCATACTTTGATCGTGTCTGTATCGGTTCCGAAAACCACAAAATCTAACAATACTTCTGAAAATAAAATTGTTTCTTATCTGTGCATTGATATTACGGAGCACGATATAATTAAATTGTCATTACTGAATTTTCCAATAGCGAACAATGTAATACTGCTACGTTAGACAGTACTAAGTATATTATTTTCTAAACATGTAATTGTTTAAGGTACCAGTTTAATCATCCAACTGCTACGGCTTTGTATGTCGAACTATCCTAGGATAAGGGAGTTTAATAAAACTAATACAAACTATATCAGTACTTTTATTTCAACAAAAAAACGAATATAAATAGAAAATTGAGCAAACACATTGAGCATACAAATTATTTAAATGTTTACACCTATAACATTACAATAAAAAAAACATAATATATCTCTGGAGATCTATGAACACATTTTATACAGATGAAACATTATACTCTGCATTCATTAAAGTTTATTATTTTAATTATGAAAAATAATTATTTGGATTCTCGAAGAAAATATAATTCCCTGCAAAAATTACTAGAAAAATGTATGACCAGTCATTTATGAAATATGTACAATTCTTGTTGCTTTCAGATATGTGGAACATAGCCATACATTATTTCGAAAGCTTATGATATAAAAACGAGATTTTCGAATTATTAATTACTTAATTAGTTAGATTCTTCTCTCAATACCTTCCCAGATAGAACACGATTTCTGTTTCTAATCCATTACATGTATAAACGTCCAAGGACCTTAAAGATACATTGACATATTTTCCATGGACGTTCGTTGGTACGTAATAATTTTTTCATAATATACACTAGGTATCAAAGTGGGTACCTTTCCATTATGAAATAAAGAGATTTGTTTAAATTGTCTATATTCTGCAGATTTAAATTACGTTGAGAAAAATTCAGAACGATTACTAAATATATATTAAAATAATTATAAACGATAAAAAACGTTAGTTGATTTTCTTAACAGGTGACCCGTCATATGGGTAATTTTTTTTTCAATTTATTTAATTTCACCCCCCCCCCACTCCCCAACACACATGCGGCCCCCGTGGTATTTCATTTGTGGACCCAGGATGTTCTGACATAAAATAATAGAATGAAAACAAAACAATATGTTACGAAAAAAATAGCACTTAGGGGAGGCAATAAAACCCACAATTTCATCATGTTAGAAATGAGTTACGAGTCCTCTGAATGGTGCTGCTATCTAGTGGAAGCAGTCGCTAATATTTGTAGAGAGAAGCCATTACGATTGTGCATCAGTGATTCACTGCATCACGTTTGTCAATTGTACAACATTTTGTGTTTTTTATTAGTTACTTTGTTATATTTACAGTTCACAACATAAGAGGTAAGTGAAAAATGTGTATTAGTGAGACTTTGTTAAAAGTTTACATTAAATTATATGTATCTGAGAGAGTATATTGATGTTAGTCGCGTGTTAAAGATTTGTGGGTTGCATTCTTTTATAACTTACTCTTAGTGAATTTTCAAAAATTAAAATCCTAACTTTTTTTATAGAAAATGTCACTTGAAATGCTAAATAAAGAATGAAAGACTGATGACGAAGGAAGAAAATTTTAAGAGAGGTGGGAGTTGAACTATTGTTTTGTGGAAGTTAACAATAAAATTATGTGCTTAATTTGGAAAGAATCAATTAGTGTTCGAAGGAAAAACAAGAGCAGAAAAGTTAAAAACAATGAGTACATTTAATAGCCAGCAAAGAGTGCTTACAAAATTTATGAACAGCAGTAAATCAATAACAACGGCTACTTACGAAATGAGCTATTTATTAACAAACATCAAAATCATTCATCGATGGTTCTTTAATCAAGGAATGTACGATAAAAGCTGCCAAATTCGTCTGGTCAGAAAAAATACAATCATTTCGAGATATATCATTATGAAGAAATACAGCGGTACAGAGAATTAGTTCACAACTTCTGGAAATATCTACCAATATTATTTTCAATGCGTGACAAATCCCTGATGTCATTATTTAGAGTTTAACTACTCTAAATAATGGCATCATAAATCTACAAGTATTTTGTGTTAAACTATAATCAATCGTTAAAATATATGTCAAATATCATACTTAACACCAAAAAAGGACAATCTATCTACAAACCTTTGATCAAAATTACTTTGAAATAGTCTCTTCTTTAACACCATATACTTTACATGCGATAAAAAGAAGTATCCGGTTTGTTTGGATTGTGAACCTTGACCTAGGATAATAGTGACGTCAACAGAAAATACCCGCATTACGATTAACGAAAGCAGGGTTGTGAGAGATGTTGCACAAGTTGCTGTTTTATTTTTCGTGGTTGCGATAATAACATGAGGACCACTGAAGAATTGTTGGAAATTACTCATGTTTATGGAACTACGACTGCTGAAGGTGTTTTTGATGCTGTATGGAGTTTTTGAAGAAAATTTAATCTTTTTTTGAGAGGCTTGTTTCTGTAACAACTGATGGCGCTAAATCGATAACGAAATATTTGAAACAGTATGAAGGCACTCTACTTTATTCGATTGAGAGCACTAACCCATTGCCAAAATACTTCGTTCCTTAAAAACTTTGAATCCGAATTCGAAGATCTTCCTTAATAGACAGAAGGTCGTTGGTGGTCCTGCCGCAAAGTCCTGAAGAGCTTCTATATGATTTTGGAGGAAATAATTGTATTTATTTAAATAAAAGATGAAAAAAACGAAAATATATAGATTATAAATGATTCTTTGTGGATAAGAGATCTGGCAGTACACAGTAGTGTTGGTTCATTGGAACAACACTCTACATTTTCTTGTTAGTAAAGAATAGGATCAAGGCTTGCTATAACATTGGTTTAACTTTTAAACTTTACTCAGCGCAATCTGAATCAGCACTCACACAATTCTCCTAATTTAAACAAATTTGTATATTTAATCATAAGAAAGGTATCCGTGGTAATCGACCCAAACTCAAACAGCCTGTATATTATAAAAGTCTTCAGTCTACCAAGCAATAACAATATTTCCTTAAATATGGATAATCTTTTTCGACACATCGCGCTTGTTTTCCATACTTATTAATCCTACTAATTTCGCTGAGTTTCAGATCTAAGCGGTCATCTTTTAAATAATGAACCATGCTAGCTTCGAACATGGAATCACCAGGTGTGACCGACACCTTTATTTGATAAGTGTGAGATGTCACTTGAGTATTTGCTGTCAAATCGGCAACAAAACCGTCGATATCAGCACTTTTACTAAATTTTGTCAATTGAGGATTGGGCTTTAGTTTCGTAACCCATTCTACTGAAACCACTTGCAAACGAGCGCAAATATCACTATATTTATGAGTGTAGTTGTTAATTGTGTTTATGAAAGTGTTCGCCAACCGTTCGACTATTGGAGATTTTATATCGACTTTTTCCCAATCCAAACATGCGCACCAATGGGGTTCGATGTTGGCTAGGGAGCAGCTTCGTTGTTTCGGTATCTGAAATTAATTATGCATTATATTATTTTTGGAAACAGCAATATTCTTAAATCGATGTCACTTATATTGATGACTGGCTGGCACGGCAGACGTTGTTCCGCCCTTACCGGTAGATGGCGCGATGATATATATATCGGGTGGTTAGAAAAATTCGAAGTCAATGCGTTGAACAAAAAATAGTATGTCCTAACCTACGAGTAAAGAATAGAACAGGAGAGAGCATAACGTGGTGTGGAAATAGGTATTTTTAGACGGAGTTACCCTTTCGGTAGGTCAGTTATGTCCGGTTATGTCAAAAATGACATTTTAGTGTTTCTATAATGGTCAATTGTGTGGCTTGTGGTCGTTCTAAAACGGCAAGAACAAAGAATTTTAATTTTTCTCTTCATCGGTAAGTTATTTCATAGGCATTCAACATAGGCAATAATAATTTAAAAAGAGGTATTTTAAATAAATTGTCATATATCTGACATGTCTGATTATGTGTTCAGTGTCGTAACATATATATCCAAGTCATTTAATATTTGTCATATTTTTGACGCAGATTTCATTTAAACCCGTTTATAATATGTATATTAAAAAGAAGAAAAGAATTGAAAACATAATACACTCACGATATTTCTTTAATTATTTTTCGACTAACAACCTATTCTAAATGATTATCGAGAACACAGGAAGTGTACATATACCCTCTACAAAATATTTATGCACGCCCAGGCATTGCGGCGGCCATATTTAGTTACCAAATTTGGACAAATATTATTATTAAGGAGACTCTCTCCTGTTCTATTCTTTACTCGTAGGTCCTAACGTAGGTCTATGATTTGTATTAAATATTAAATGTCAATAGTTGTCTGTCAATAATTGTTAGAATCTACTCTATCTCAGACATGACTTCAAATTTTCAAGGATTACTATGACTTCAAATTTTTCTGAACACCCGATATAATATACGGGGTGTCTGTTTAAGCTCGGCAAACTGGCCATATCTCGGCAACCGTTTATCGCACAACCTGACGCAAAAAATCGTGATACTAAAATGGACCACGGGAATTTCAACAAAAATATTTTTTTAAGTTTCCAAAATGATCGCAAGGGGGCGCAATTGTCAGGCGAATTAAAAATTCGATAATTTTTCATTGAATTCAAGTTTAAGATTAATTTTTTTTACTAGCAACATTTTCAGACGTTTTTATACAATTTTTAATTGTAACTTTTTGATCTAACTTCCATACGAAGGGTAGGGTGGAGGGGGGTATGTGTGCGTACAAAAGTATGAATAATTTCGGTTTGACTCAACGGATTTTAATGTTTCTGGGCTCATTAGATAAAGAATATTACAACGAAATAAAGGGTATGTAGTACGAAATTACGTGGTTGCCAAAAAAATAACAGGTGGGGGGGTGTTCTCTATGTATATATATTACTTGTTTTTTCTTTAAAATTTTAAATAGAACGATATATTTTTAATATCGTAATATTGAAGCACATAAAAAAACTGAAGAGAATGATGAAAACCGGAAGTTGCTACCTCTTTTCTTGACGAAGACAATCCAGAAAAATAAAAAAATTAAATATAAATTTATTTATTTGTCTGAAGATTATAAATAAAAAAATATTTTTCTGACTTGTAGTGTTTTTTTATTGAATTTACAAGTACACCTAACCCTTTCTAGACACTGTGTATATTATATATATATATGTGACCCTGCATAAGAAAACCCACCTAATGTGTCAAAACAAGTTTTTGAGTAAAACGCAATTTAAGTTTCCCCCTCTGTGTTGCATTTTCATACTGTGCGCGTTCTCATTTCATTGTTGTGTACCAGTTATAAATACCTGTTATTATGGTTCAGTACCAATCATTGTTGCCGATGTGACGAATAGCATGTGCAATCACAGAGGTTTGGACGCGGCTATATTCATGCGCTTCTTTTTTGTCATTTGACAGGCACATATAAACGATGCCGTGCAAATTTTAGTCCTTTTAAATGGTAAACTTGCGACCACCCCTGTTATTGACTAGATGTTTTGGTCCAATAAAAAGGATGTCACTTTAATATGTCAATGAACTTGCTCAATAATTAAAGCAAAAATCAAATACGATGCCCCTGTAACTCGTTAGTCGGTGCAAAAGGTCATGGGTCGTCTATAAGCGCCACATGCTTTTTAAATACACAAAAATATGAAAACTAGGATTAGGACTTATAGCAATAGCAATCAAACACACAAGATCTAATTTAACTGTATAATTAATAATAAAAATATGTATATGAATGAAAACACATCGACTGTATAATACACACACAAAGACTGTCAACAGGTTAGTCAATTAATGAACTCCGTTCTCAATAATCTTAAACAAACACGATCTGATTCGTAACAGCTGTTCGATATCTCTCTTTCGACTTATACGAAACTCACATTAGGTGATATAATGCGCTTAATACTTAAGACTAATACAGTTAACTACAAAGCTTCCAAAATACATCCATGCCCTATCTGACAACGATGCTAAAGATAGGTTATTTCGGAGTTCTTACAAAGAATCTCCGAACAACAAGGCTAAACGTTCTTAATTAGTTACAGTATCTTGGAGTCTTTGCATTCAATAAATAAACTACAGTTAAAACTACTTAGCTTATACAATCTGCACCAGTGAAGGTCTCGTTGAATCACGTAGGTTGAAGTCTGTTATTCTGCTGCACACTGTTTCACAACTGCAACCAGTCAATGGTCTTGCACGAGTAAACAATGGCCTCATACAGGTGTTAAGGTACAATATTTCTTAGCTGCGCCTTGCTTTTCTGTTCGCTAACATATGTAATTGTGAGGTTATAATATGTCTCAGCTACGCCTGGCCTCTCTATTCACTGTACAAACTGCACACTGTCGCACATATCGAGATGTTGTCGCCTATTTCATAATACATCATACGACTGCATCTTCTGTCTAACAGCTTGCCACATTGTTTTTGAGAACACGTTCCATAAGTATTTCACTTCTATAGGTTCATTTGCCGGTTATATATATTCTGCTGATATTGTTACTTGCACGGCATTGTTTTAAATGGTATCAAGGATTTCCATACAACAAGGATCCTCCTTACAAGAATAATCTCCTTACAAAAATAATCTCCTTACCAAAATTGCCTTAGTGTCTTATTAGGCTTTTAAATGGTAAAAGCCTAATAAGACACTAAGGCAATTTTGGTAAGGAGTAATTATCTGCGCAATGTATTTGATATTGAACTTTATGATTTATCGCCATCGCATTCACCGACACGAACTGCAGACGAGCCATACGATACAAATGATAAAACGGACAATTCAGACGACTGTACAGAAGAAATAGATGATTCCATTTTGAGAATTTGTTCAGCTCCTTCAACGAACGATAGTTTCTTGGAACATTCGTCATTCGATTTACACGAGTATGAAGTAATCGAAGCTTTTTATGGACCAGAAATAAAATCTTGTTGTAAAAACAAATGTAATTAAATTATACCACGTGAGTTAACTTGTCATTGCCGCGATCAGTTCCGTGAGTTTTCAAAACACGAGCAAGATTTGATTGTACTATCACACCTGAACTCTCATCGGCAAGATATTTCTCTTGAATCGTACTACAATAATCAAACTCGTAAAAAGTATGGCTCCAGAATTTGCAATACGCGGATACTATTTATATGTTCCATGGAATTTCTATTTGTCGTACAATGTACCTCTTCATCTATGATGTTGGTATTGACAGATACAAAAATCTGGTATCTCATTTTGATAAAAGTAAGTTACAGCCAAGAGTTAATGGACTGACAAATAAAACACCGAAATGTAAAAGTGGGTATACTAAAAAAACTACGCGAATCAGTCGTCCAATTCATAAAAAACTATGCTGATCATCATGCTATACCTCTTCCTGTAAGGCTTCCTCAATTTAAAAACTTCAAAGCAATGAAACTCCCATCATCTGATACAAAAATATCCGTTTACTGCCGTTATATTGAAGTTTGCAATGATAAGAAAGAAAAACTGATTGGTGAACGATGTTTCTACTATTTATGGAATGAATGTTGTCTATTTATACAGACCATGAAATCCGCTGATGACTTATGCAAGACTTGCAAAGAAAATACCGATCTAAATTCTGAAGCGAAATACTCAGACGAGAGAGAAGAATGACTAAACATCACGCTTTCCCACTTGAGAACAGCTAAAGCTCAGCGAGCGTTTTATACAAAATGCATTACTGATAATACAGATAATGCTATGGTTATTTCTTTTGATTACGCCCAGAACGTAGCATATCCAGCATCTCACAAACTACGGGTGCCGCCTATTTTAAAAGTGCTCGTAAATCCAGTATTTTCGGAATATTAAATGAGAAGTCTAAAATTCAAACCAACTTTTTAGTGGATGAAAGCTGTTCTGTCGGAAAAGGACCAAATACGGTTATTAGCATGTTACATTATTACCTCGAAAAAAACCCAGCTGACCATATTACAGCGTTTGCAAACAATTGTGTCTCTCAAAATAAAAATAACGCTATGTTACGATATTTATCTTGGCGTGTTCGAACAAATTTGAATAAAACGATATCCTTGAACTTCTTGATTAGCGGCCATAAAAAATTTGGTCCGGACACATTAAAATGTACTCAAGAAGTAATGTCGACTGTTTTGACGATCTCGTTCGATGCGTTGATGAATCATCTATTAAAGGACTGAATGTGAGCGTTCGTGCCGAGGATATTGACTGGCGCGATTGGGATAATTTTCTCAAGGATTCTTATCGTACTTTACCAGGTAAGAATGCGGATGACTTTGAGTAATAATTCACCTTTTTATTAATAATTGTCATTATTTCAGGAATTACAAAGTTTTGCCATTTTACATTTGATCAAAAGGATAAGATAACATGCAAAAAATACGTGGATACTGAGGAAGAAGTTTTCTTTTTGCGGATCTCAGAAATACCACAAGATACAACACCTGACGTGATCAAACCTCTTGGATTATCTATCGAAAGACAGTGGTATTTGTTTAATGAAATTCGTTCATTATGCTCTGATCCTAAAAAAGCGGATAAATTAGCCCCAAAACCGATGCTACCAAAACCAAAAAAGGACAAGATAGCCGTATGTTCAAGATTTTATAATTATAAATTTTGTAATTTTAATAAATTGAAAATTGATATTTTGTCTGGGTATCAAAGGATCTTGAAAAAACCGTAATTCCAAAAGAGACAAACGTAAGTTTTAAAAAACCGTAATTTTGAAAAAATTAATGTAAAAAATTTTAATTTAAATTTCTTTATTTAGGCAACAAAGAAAAAGAAACATGTTATTCCTTCCTGTTCTTCTGAATCCAAGAAGACAAATGTAAGTGTTGAAAACCTGTAATTTTGAATTTTGAATCCAACATAGACATAAAAAAATTCAATAAATCTCTTTACTTATAGGAAACGAAGTGTAGGAAACGTACTATTCCAACCTGTTCTTCTGAATCAAGCATTATGAAGCCTCAAGCCCACTCTACTCCGAAGAACATAATTAGAAATTAAAAAAAATAGAGTTTACATTTATTTTTTTTAAGTACATAGGTACTAAGTTCTTGTGATAATTAAAAAAAGAAAAGAATAAATTGTTTTGTATATATCGTAGATTCTTTTGAGATCGAAATAATTATTTAATAATTTAATACATTAATAAAAACACCCAAAATTGGATAGAAAAAAAAATTTCAAAGACTAAGTGGGTTTTTACTGTTTTATATAATTGCATTTTTACATTACTTTCCGATGTTTTTGAGACTTGCGAGCGGTTTCATATGAAAATTGATGGTTTTTTACATGCGAATCCAAAAAAAAGTAAAGTGAATTCATGAAATTTGACACACTAGGTGGGTTTTTTTTTATGCTGGGTCACATATACCGGGTGTATTATGAAAAACCTTTCGTGCTGTAACTTTTTTATTTTTTATCCGAATGTAATAAATTATACGTCGAACTAAATCGTTTTAAAAACACTGTAACGTGATCCGCTTTGAATTTTTGTTTGACACTTTGTTTTTGACAGACAGCAGCAAACTGTGTTTTTTTTAAATTGTACTATATTTTTTTTTTACTTATTCAAATATATTGTTTTTTCTGAATATGAAACTGTAAACAATGATACCCTTGTATGAAAAAAAAACGAGGAATTGAAGGTTTTTTTTAGTTCAATTTGTTATTGAAATGGATAATGGCGAATGTGTGGATGCCATTCAAGTATATTTTGAATGCGGAAAAAATTCTGTAGCTGCTTTGCGACTTAATAATAGTTAATAGGAGGTGTCAAATGTGTCTGGAACAAAATGGGTCCAATTTCGAACATTTGATTCATTAAAAGCTATGATAGCTTGATTTCTGTAAATTTCGTAATTTTTTTTAATAACAATAAATTTGTCACTCAATTTAATGGAGGTGTCTTCAGGAAATAAATCTTTATTAGAATAAGTAAAAAAAAATATGTAGTACAATTTAAAAAAAAAAAATAACTACTGTCTGTCAAAAACGAAATGTCAAAAAAAAAAATTTTTTAATAACGGGTTACAGTGTTTTAAAAACGATTTAGTTTGATATATCATTCATCAAAATCAGATAAAATATAAGGAAGTTACAGCACCAAAGGTTTTTCATAATACACCCGGTATAAAGATTTATCTCCAGATATTCCAGATGTTTTTCAATTGAAAACATTCGGCTTACAGTCGTGAAATTTGACACACAGGTAGTTGTAATGGTGACTCAAAGCACCTCGCAGCCCGAATTTCAAAATTTAACGTAGAAAATTTGTGATTTACTGTTTTGTGTTATTGTGGGTAGTCCGAGAACAGACATAAACATAAAGATGTCACGGGCAAAGCGTGCGGGTAGATACTGCTAGGTACCAAGTAAAATATATATACAAGATAATTATATAAAATGCCATTGCGAAACCGTACATCATGCTGAAGAGAGCCAAGTAGCTCGAAACACGTCCTTGATTCGGTTCACGGCGGCAAAATATTTTTCAGGTAAAAGGTGGGTTATTCGTTTGCAGATATATACAAGATAAGTATATGAAATGCCACTGCGAAACCGTACATCATGCTGAAAAGAGTCAAGTAGCTCGAAACACGTCCCTGATTCGGTTCACGTTTTTCAGCCGTGCTCCTCACACTATTGGACTATTCTTTATTGGATTGGTTCAAAAATGGGTTTTGCAATGTAGTATTCCATACTCAGAATACAATATTTCGTCATTATTGACGGGCATGAATCAAACAGAAGAGCAACATTTTTGTGTTTATTAATATTTAGAGCTTCTAAGAAATTCAATTTTATATTCTTATTTTGTAACCAAAGCACAGAAAAATTTTCGTTAAAATTATGTCCTTCTTCCATTATATGGTTCGCATATGTCGAATCTGTTTTTTGGTTCTTAGTAACATGACAGATGTTCTTTGATGCGAGTTTCAAAAGACCTTCATGTTTGTCCGAAATGTTCCCCTATGCCAGGATAACTTTACCAATGAATTAAATTTAATAAAACAAATTGCACTTAACAATGGTTATGATCCGACCATGATTGATAAGTTAGTCACGAAAAAATTATTATTAAAATCAGTTTCTTTAACATACCCTATGACAGAACAAAAACCTGATAAAGTCTATAGATCATTAACATACATGGGTACATTAAGCGTGAACTTATCTAAACTACTAAAAACACATGAAATTTACACGGGGTTCAAAACCAGTAACAACCTATACAAATACATCAAAAATAATAAAGACAGTACAAAAAAAAATAAATCATTGGTCTATAAATTAACTTGTGGGTCTTGCCCGAAGTTCTATATCAGACAAACAGGAAGATCTTTTGAAACTCGCATCAAAGAACATCAAGAACCAAAAAAAAAATAGATTCGACATATGCGAACCATTTAAAGGATGAAGGACATAATTTAAACGAATATTTTTCTGTGCTAGGGGTACAAAATAAGAATATAAAATTGAATTTCTTACAAACTCTAAATATTAATAAACACAAAAATTCTAATTTTCTTTTAAATGATCACAATACACATTTATGAGAGTTTTAACTCACTTTTCTTTTCTTATTTTCCCTTTTTTTCTTACCGCCCACAACAGATACACATTAGATATATGACATGTATTTTAGTCATTGCTGAAGAAGCCACTGTGTGGTGAAACAATTGTCCAGTTTGAGTCATTAGAGTGTAGTTCAACAAGTTTGTTTCGTTTTATTTACGTTTGTATGTAATATACGAAATTAAAGTTTTAGTTACTTTTAATTCTTTAATGTATTAACGCAAAAACGTAACCTAATACCACGTCAATACACTTTTTAAGAATGAATAAGCTAAAGAAATACTTTAACATTTTCTATCTTACCTTGCTAAATAATGAAATTGACCTATTTTCTAAATTAGCCACGTCCGGACTTTCAAAATTCAAAATGTCTTTTAAGGTCGAATGAATATCGAAGGGTGTCGTTAATGTATTCAAATTCGATACAAAATTGTCGTAGATTCTTCGGTGTTTAACTTTGAACCAGCTAGGAAAACGAAAAGAGAAAAACGGCAACCTTTCTTCCTGTTTTCCTTGCATTGTGTTTCTCATTTTAGCAAATCTATAAATAGATGTTGTTTATAATAAGTTAGGTACACATAAATTTCAAATGTACTGATTATTATTTAATGATTACCTGTGACCATGGTCGGACATTATAATTAAAACCGTGTTGTTTAGAACGTCATTCTTCTCCAAATTCTTTAGAAACTGAACCAAGTCATTATCAGCGGCTCCTATCAAATTGTAATCGTCATGAGATAATTCCCCGTGAAATCCAAAGAGAAACTTCGGTTTTGATTTATAAACAAGGAAAAACTGTAAGAAAACAATATTTAGAAGCAACTTTAATTCCTGATATATTAGGAAAAAATAAAGATAGCCTGGGATGCGAAATTTGTCAAATTTTCATTTTTAACATAAAAAAGACTATATAAAGTGTGTAATAATTTCTCCGGAAACGCACTGGGAAGCCACAATTTTAAAACATAATTTATTTTGTTATACAGTATGTCCGGCGAGGTAGGTTTTTGTATAGTAGTGACTCCTCGGTGAAAAATAAGTAAAAAGCATCTTTTATACATGGGCTGAATTTTCAACTGTTATAGAAATATGCGTGGTCAAAGTTGCCCTATATACATATGATATTTTTTCAATTTAGTTACAGAAAATTTGCGAAATTATTAGCTTTTGAATTTATTTACAATTAAAATGCGTTTCCAAGATCTTTACTTTTAATTTTTTAAAAAAACGAATTTTTTTTCTGAACAACCTAATAGCACAGTACAGCAGACCGATTTTCATGTGGCCGGTTAGAAGTACCGCCCTCGAGATGCGCACAAAATTCATAGGTAGTGTTTTACATCGTTTTAAGCGACACTGACCCTTACTTGACGAACGTACAAATTCTCCCACCGGCCACATGAAAATCGGTCTGCTGTATATAGCTATATAATAGAATCAGTAGTGTTAGTCGAGGGTAATAATTGTCCTCCGTAAAACCGAAGCGTGCGTGACAATTTCTGAGTGCGCAGTAGTCAGCTATCAGCTGTTGAGTCGTGGCGAGATTATTTTGTGTTGTACGTATAATGTATTACATTTTAAATGCGCGTGTAATATGTACTTAATAAAAAGAAAGTGTTATCCTCTTTTTTTGTATTATTGATATAGCTTTTTCATAATTTTAAAAATTGATTAACATAATTTTCTCATAAACGATTTGGTTCTGACGCCACTGGTTTATTCCTGAATAGAAGAATTGACTACGCCTCTGGTTGCGCGTGCGTGAATGCGCAGTACCATTTTGGGACACAAACATCAAAGATGCCGACGGCGACTGGAACTACTGTGTCTATACAGCTCTATGCTGTGCTAATAGTAGCGACAGGCTTCAATGTCCAGATCGTAAAAGAAGAATAGCTTACACCAGTAGCATGGAAAAACATTCTGCATGAAACAACAAACGATAATGATCATAATTTAAGCAATCTGGCGGCTTTAGTGGGAATAAAAATAGTAAGCAACAAGCCTCGAACACAAAAGGACAGACAAGATGACACTGATGTCACCGGGACGAAATTCTAGTAGCCAAAACGACCACCTATTAATAAATAATAAAACAGAAATTAATAGAACCCGGAAAACAAAGAAAAGGGTAGAAATGAATCATTGGAAATTTGAAAAGCATTAAGACAAGACAAGAATATGAAAATTGAATAGAGATAGATATAGAAAAAACTCTAATATGAGATACAGACATAAATAAAAATAAGACATGTCATTAGTGAAATGGCTAAGTCGCAAATAGGAACAACCCAAAAATTTTACCAAAATGAATGGCAGATTCAAGAATGTATAGAGGAGAAAATAAAATTAAGGAAAAAAGAAATGCCATGAACAAAACGATAAAGAGAGCGAAACAATTGTGGTTACAAAGTAAGACGATGGAAATAAAAAGAAAAGAAAACAGAAACCATAACTCAAGAAAACTGATGAACAAAGAATACCAATAAAGGAAACAATAAAAAAAACATCAAAAATAAACAAGCAAAGACAGAGAAAAGCACAGAAGAGGTAAATCAAATATGGAAGGATTTCTTTAAAGAAGTACAACATGAAGAAGCGAAAAATGTAAAAAATAAAAACACCTGGAGATGACAACATAAACATGAAAGGGATAAAATATGGAGTGGAAAGACTACAGGAAGAAATTTATAATCTCGTTAGAGAAATATGGAATATTAAAGATATGACCAGACCAAACTAATTAAGGTTCCTCCGAGTAAAGAAAACTTTGATTTAGAATTAAACGGAATTTAATGACTTTTCAATAGATTTAATTAATAATATTTTAGCATAACTACAGAAATCTGAAACGCTAACCCTAATTTACCCCACAGTAAAAAGCAATAGAACCAACAGTTATAATTCCCATCACATGCATTGGTAAAATTTCAAAAACTTAATTAAAACAACAAGTAGGGAAGAGACCATTTCATTCAAACCAAATAATTCCTTACAAAAAGCAATAAAAAACAATAGAGATAAAACGGACAATAGATTAAACTCAGGGGTGTACAAGTTGACATGCGAAGACTGTAAAAAAATGTATGTAGGACAGAAGGAAGGACCTTCGATACTAGAATGAAAGAACACGAAAGATATTATAAGGATAAGAAGACAGACTCATCTTTTGCGAATCATTGCTTAGAAGAGATTCATAAATTCAATACCAATTTTACAACTTTACATGTTTTAGAAAAAAAGTAGAAAACTTAATATGCTAGAAAGTTAAGAAATCAATAAATTTAATAAATTAAGTGTAATTTTAAATGACCAACTAGATATAAATAACTTCCCCCTACTCAATTTAAAATTCAAATCTGTCCGCCCCCTCTCAGAATGAGATTATTCTTATAATATAATTTTTGAAACTAAACAATTGTGTTTTATTATATATAAATATACAATCATATAAGTATAGAGGAATGCTTATAAAATCATTGCACTTATATAAATTTAGAAAACATTACAAATTATAGTATAAATACTGAAATAATTGTAACACTCACCTGTTCTATATAATTAAGCATTACTTTGTGACGAGGTGTCCCTCCCGCGCAAAGCTTAGGCCATTTACTGAGCTCCTTGGATATAGCTAGATAATAGGGTCGCATATAATGGTCAGTAGGTGGGTTCTGTAATTAGAAAAATTTCAATTAAACAAGACAGCAACTGAGAAATTAAAATCTTTATAACAAAATTTATTATTTTAATTATACCATGATCTTTTTTTAATTTTCATTATTTTAATATTTGTATTTAAAATTTCGTTAATTAATATTATCAGCGTTAATTGCGAAATATATAATTTTCCAAATAAATTTTTCGCACTGAGAAAACATATTTAATTGCACCTGCCTAGCCAACTTTCTTCAAAATTATGTGTTACGTTGGTGTAGGAATGCGTCAAGTGACGCATGCGTATGAATACGTTCACTAAGAACGTAGAATTTTTCCACTCGGAAAAATGGCGACCGCTCCGCAACATGTTCAGAATGAGCATACATCCTCTGAATCCGATCACTGAACTGTTTTCTCTGCTGAATGCGACCAATAATAATTATTCTTGAAATAGACAGCATTACATGATATATTCATGTATTAGCCATATCAGTCATATCATTATAATAGTAAATATACAAATAAATGCATAGAATTGAATTATACATTAAATTTACTAATTTGTTATAGAATTACAAAATACTGTTTCTTCTAAGTTAATAGAAACAGAGAATAGAAATTGCTTTGATTGCATTTCTTATAGAGTGAAAAATAAAAAAAGTATTATTCAAATACTACACTTTTTAATAATTATACTACATTATATTGCGAGATCAAAAATTATATTGATAAAGGTTTGCCATGGAATGTAAAACGTCTGTCTTAGATATCCTTCTTTTGAGATAATTCTGATTAAATTATCAGGTTAACTGCCATACTGACATTTGACTGACATAAAATTTGTAAATATATGTTTATTTAAAATGATTTACATGTTTGAATAACATTTTATTACAAATTAATAAACAAATTACAATATATTTAATAATAATCACTTCTTCTGTACGAATAGTTGGCCTACCTGCACCTTTTTCATGAGTAACAGATCCAGTTTCGCGAAATACACCAACACTATGTGCGAGGCACATATAAAAATCTTGCTCCACTACTGCGAAATTTGGGAAGTGTTCAACGAAAATTATCCAAACATAAACGCTTACTGTATTCCCAAATACCATTAACTAGCACACCTGTTCTAAATTACGCTTCAATCATGTAAGTTTTGTGTGCTGCGGTGTAAACCATAATAGATAAACTACAAGATGTCAAAGAGAAAATATAATGACAAATATTAATAATAGTATGACACTTAAGACATACGTTTTACATTCCATGGCAAACCTTTATCAATATAATGTTTGATCTCGCGGTATATGATTAGAATTATTAATAATACACAGATAGAAATAAAATTAATTTATTTGATAACAGCGCCATCTGTTTACTGAAAACAAAAACTAAATATTATGTGGACACTTAGAACACTAGCGACTACTAGTGGTGATGACCAAAATGTTGATTTTAGACGCAACCTTATTCTTATGAGCAATATTTTTATAATACAAGCGACGCACTACAGCTAAGTAATAAATAGTTACAGCTAGTGGGTAGCGTACCACAGGGAGGTATAATCAGTCCTCTGCTACCGGTAATTTTTGTGACTGAGGTTTCAGGGGACAAAGAAGATGATTCTGATTTTTGCAAAAGACTTATATTGAGTTATGAAAGTCATTTTTCATTCAATAAATTTATAATTCGCTATACTCTTTTCGGATGAATCAAAACACATTTTGAGTTAATATACATACCTATAAGAATCAGTGGAAGGATATGACTATTTAGTCATATCCTTCCACTGAACGAGCGGTTCTGTATTAGAAAGATACGTGATTTCACGTATCTCTCTAATACATTACCGCTCGCCTGCCAAGAAAACTTTAATTGTCCATTCGCAATTATTACTCTAGTGTGACTTCTAAATACTCATTTCTAACAGCTAGTTATTTAAACCAGGACTTGGATTAGACCTGACTTTATATACTCGTAGCCACACGTCCTATTTTCTAAGTTACAAGAGCCTTTACCAACAACTAAAAGTAGTGTTAAACTATATATATTAAAACACTGTATTAAAGCAAATCAGTAAATGATGTTAATTCATGCAGTGTAAATGAATCAAATAAAATACCTACCTAGTAATAATCGTTAAGAAATGAAGGAAATAATTAGGAAAATACGAAAAAGCAGGCATGTGAAATGTCTTCATGCTTTACACTGGGCGACTATTTATCCCAGTCAACTACTTCTTCTATTGAGCAACAAGAACGAATACTATAAAAGAATGCAATATTAACTGTTAGAGTTATATGAAACTTACTATTAAATCATGTTACAGCACAGCTTTATCAATAATATATTTACATTTTAAACAAAAGTAGCAAAGTATATTCAATTTAGAAGGACAAACAAGAATCATGACGCCCCCTTTTACAAAAACATGTAATTTGTAGCTGAAATAAAGTTTAATTGATTCCAAAATATTTCAACAAATTCTTATGCCATAAGCGCGATGAAAAGGGAAAAACATAGGTAGGTGCCTCAAGAGAAATAGTTGATAACATTCGTAAACACATGCACAGGAGGTATGATCAAATTGGTAAAAATACAGTGAATTTTCTGTGGAGAGTTGTTTAAATGTAAAAACACGAATTGGTCTTGATGGCACTGTTCGGGAGCGAGCAAAGGCGCTGAGCAGAACTAATCAGGACTGGGTCAATATTCACAAGATGTGTGCAAGGTATAATCATTTTGCGAAAGAATGTAAAAATGTGGAAACGTGGTAATTGTGTTGGTAGTCATTTGACAAGCAAATGTGATATCTTAATTAAATATAAGTGTATAAATTGTGTAAGAACAAATGATAATTTAAAAGAGGATATTGACACTAATCACACAGCGTTTGATAGAAATTGTATAAACTACAAACGAATACTACATAAACAAAAATCGAAATTTAAATATATGTAGCAATTAGATAGTAAGTAGGGTTGATTCACTTAGTAATGATTACATTGTAGTTTTTTAAGTGTTAAGAACATTGGACTATTTGAACAATTAGTCTGTAAGTATATTATAGAAAAAATTTTAGTTTCTGAGTAATATATTTGTATATTTTAATAGAAATTGCTAAATAAAGATTATTATCATAACCTCCTCATAAACACAAAACAAAATATTCACCATAATCAAACTAGAAGTGATCTGCACCAGTACACAACAAGAAACAACAAAATTTAGACAAACTATATATGATATATATTTCATTGCTTAAACACATTTCTATTCCATTCACAATTTCTTCAGAGAAAATTATGCCGTTTTTATATTAGAATATCGATAGCAAAGATGTTATAAATTGTCCTGTTTTCCATTGGAGTCCTTAATATTTTATATCCATTTTATGATAAATTATGCAAAATTATAACACTTATATCAATCTAACACAGTTACCTAAAGTGTCTAAAAATAAAGTTAACTGGCAAGAACTTGTCCACACTTGGCGGACTAACATTTTTTGCAATTACTAGCCATCACTGACTTTAAGAAACATAGTAATCTATCTTATAATTTTTTTTCTATTGAAACATAAACCGTAGTTTTTATCATACCTCGTAGATATATCTAGAGAAACAACAAACAAAAATTAGTAAACACATTCCTACAGTTCACAGAGCGAGATATGGCCGGTGATATGCCTCTTCCACAAGGTGCGCAGATGATTTTTATAATATTACGATAAGCACGAGCAATCTCGAAAAGATTGTTAAGCGTTACTAATGGAAGTGCAGTATGTTTCCTATATATGTATCTCTTTTCAGTATATTACAATTTCTTATCTGCATTTACTCCTTCGTCCGGCTAATGTATACGATGAACAAATGTTATCATTTCTTTTTTCCGAATACTGTCTCTGTCTGACACTGACCCATACTTCGCGCAGCGACGATTTCTCCCACAGGCCACGACTCGTTCTGTGTACTGTACACACATACTTTATTAAGATTAATCAACCAATTACGTAAGCAATAAAAAATACAAGTAATACAGCATAGTATCAGTAAAGCTAAAAACATGCGTGGTGTTTATTCAACCCTATTTCCATGCGGAAGCGGCCATCCCATCAAAAATAATCCAAAATATTCTACTGGTTTTCTTTTATTGATTTATTTATTAGTCTTTAAAAAATAGATGTTTCACCTCTCCATAAAGTAAAATATTTATCCTGGATAAATTATATGGAAAAATCTTTATCAAAATATTATCTAACTTAGAATAAATTTCCAAAATAGAGACATGCTTATAGCCACTCGTCAAAAAAGTATTTGAAAAATTTTGACATGTTGGAGGGACAAAGATAATCCTTTTGAATTATCGTACTTAAAAAAAAAATTATAATAAAATCAAAAAATAAGTATATAAAACAGAAACCAACATTTACAAACTAATTACACTAAAAGCAGAACATAAAATGCTTAAAATATACAGTTCTAACTAAACTCTTTCCTAATAAAGAGTTCAAACAGCAACTATACAACAATGCATAACTTCTATTTAAAATATATTGCACATGTATCGCATGAAAATTAAAATTCTTACCATAAAACCTTTTAGCCTATATTGATATATCCCAGTAAATGGCAGATCTTCAAGAAATGCCGTGACGTAACCATTTTCTTGAAAGTTTTTCCATATAAATGGATATATATCAACGGTTTCTGTATGTGAAAATCTTTTTCTAACATCGGGCAGTTCTAATTCTGTCTTTCCTGTTAATATTGGAGTTAAAGCTTGTGGTGTACCATCTCCAACAATATTATAACTACAAATGCACTTCATGTCAAAATTCAGTAATAACTACATCGTAAATTACCCTTGTAGCACAATGCCTTTCAGATGATTCGTTAGATAGTCATATGTAATAGGTAGCTTCCTAATGAAAGTATTGCGGGACAGCGAATCAAATCCTAACATAAGTACGTTCAATTTGAGATTATCTTTGGGTACATACTGCCATCCAGATCGGCTCCATATTGTATTATCCAATCTGATACCAGTCAATACAGATGACCATTTTTCATCACTAGATGCACAGCTAATTTTTACCTGAAAATACTGACTTTTATTATTTTTAATTCTACTAATATGGCAACAAACATTGTCACTTTTCTCTAATTTAAAATATGAATCGGAATTTGTAGTTTCACCATCATAGACACGAAAATCATCTTTGCGAAAAATATCTACAAATGAGCACTTTATTGGGCCTTTATCTAATTTTAATTCTTCTTTTATATAACAGTCATATCCCTAGAAGAGATTATAATTAAATATTGTTAAAAAGACAGCTTTTTAGAAGACTTACAGAACATTCCACCCAATCAACAGCAGCACTGCAATCGATTGGAGGTGTATCTTTTATAAATGCCAAAATATCAGATGAATTTAGAGGTAGTATTGGTTGTTTGCATGCCACTGAACTTGCATATTTTTTTATTGTTTCCTCAATTTGCATACTGAAATAATAACTGATAACTTTGAATTGCTTATTTTTATATATACAATACTTACAGTCTTGCTTTTTGATCATGATCATTAACTTCATAAAAATAATGTAAGTATATTATCACATAGCACAAAGATACAAATACTAATGCAATGGCTATCCTCTTAAAGTATATTTTAAGAAAACTCATGTTCTTAGAGGTACATATAAATTGGAATTAAATAGCTTGTATTAAACACCCCCTAAAAAATTAAAAAGAATCAAGTACTACAAAACATGACTAAACTCTGTTGGAAACTTATTAAAATGATTGCAAATGCAAAAAGAAAGTAATGTTATGGAAATTCCAACACATCTTTATATGTTATTTATATCTATTAGATATTTGAAATTAAATGTCGAAGATCACAACTAGACTGGTGGGAGCCAAAATAGTCGTGAAGTTATATCTATTTTGAAATTATGAAAAGAATGGACATAAACGGAACATTATAAAACTTATTTATTTGAGGATTTGGAGTCTTTTATATTGACCTTACAATATGTAAATATAAAACTTTCATTGATTTTTGTTTCATTTAATGGTTTTTATGATGATATTATAATCACTGCTGCTGCTAATCACAATATAAATTTTCGAATATTGAGAATGATACTACAAAAGCACAATGATACGCCTCTGTTCTATGAAACAAATATTGTGCAAATAAAATATACCTTTTTAAAAGAAGTAGGTTAAGTTTTTGTACGAACTCTGATATTTTGACACAAATGATTTTTGAACACATACTCTTAAAAATGAGATAAATAGAACATAATAACGTATAATATGAACTTGTATTAAAATAAGAAAAAAAGTCTGTTTCCTGAAATTTTATTTTCTAACGCAATTAAACATTTGAGCTACAAATAAATAATGTTTATACTAATGCTGAACAATGAAGTTTGGTAAGAAGAATTCTTGTTGTAAACATATACACCAACTGCCTAGTGAAGTAATTTCTATAATACTAAGGTTTATAATGTATTGCATGAAAGTAATGGAGAAACATTAATAATATTACTTACAGATATTTGGATGCACGATCATTAGTTAATGCTTCCCATGTATGTCAGTATTGGTCAACCATCTGCAATAAGGATCCTATTTTACGACGAACTATACATAAACAGGAAAAGAGAAGGAAACGTTTAAGATGGTGCAGAGCTAGATATGGGGATGGATTTGAAAAACGGAATAAACTACTGAAAACATCTAGAGAGTCTATGTTAAAGCGAAAGTTTAGAATGTCACAACTTAAATTATTAATGACACTAATCACTCTACGAAATATGTGGCAAGGTTTTTATGATACATTGTTAGCTTTACCGTAATGCATATTATTATTGTCATAGTACCTAAATCACCTGAAAGACTTCAAATGTGTTTTTTAACAATATAGTTTGTAATGTACCATAACGTATTAAATTATTATATTGAAGAGTTTTTCACTTTTACTTATTGTATAATATGTCGTTCATATTATACAATTATTACTATTAATTTGCAAATCGTGTATAAATAATTATTGGAATTTTTAAAATTACATATTATAAACTACAGTGTGTAAACTGATGTAGTTTCCTATAGGGAAAAAGATTTCAATATGAATTTTAGGAAAACTTGTGTTTTATAAAAAATATTGATTGTTAAAAAAAACAGTAACCATTTAAGATAAGATAAAAAGAAACTTGAAATTATGTGGACTTATTGATTTTAAATATGACTAAAGTCCGAATGTTGCATCAGTATCGCATTAACCAACGACATTGCCTGACAGTTCAGTAAGCTTTTTGTGAAAATTTTTAACAAAGCAGCGAATCTACCTGGTGAAATGTTATGGTATAGGAGAAGTCTTGATTGTAAGAGAATTCTTAAATTTACACTTTCCTATTAGTCTCTTAGGAAAGCGTAAATTTAAAAACATTTTTTCATTGGGGTTACCTAAAGCAAAAAATTAGAGAGAAACAATGGGAAATGATTTAAATTATCTAAACGTGCGGATTACGGAGGAGATAATGTGGAATACTGTTAGAGTTTACTGATCATCCTTTTTTACAAACAATAAAAATAAAAGTTTTTTCGAAATTTGACTTTTGTCTATCATTAATAATGTAATCCAATACTGGGTGGTGACTGTGGCTAAAAATCTGAAATAAAATGCAAAAGGAAAAATCTCTTACCACAAAAAATATATAAAAAAATCTAAATACCTATTTCGGCAACTAAGTTGCCATCTTCCGTAGAAATCTGTATAAAACAAAAAAGAGAATTGAACGTAGTATTTTTGGCTGAGGTGTAACCTTAGAAGATATGCTCTTCACCAAATCACCAGTGTAACTTTTAATAAGAAAACTAAGCACCTAGAGGTTATGCTTCAACATAAGAGTAATTCTCAAGTTATGCAAAAAAATTTTTTTTTCGTATATTATTATTGAAGACTACCAAATGTTATTTTATCTTGTTGATAAATATCACACAACAACTAATTTGCAAAATTATCGCTTTTGTAGTATTCTACCGTGGAATGCATGATGCGTGTACAATAATTTATAAACACATGATAGAGAAAGGCAAAATAAATAAAAAAATATTCAAAAAAATATATTTACAACAAAATAATTGCAATAAAGAGATAATATAATAAAAATAAACATGCATAAATTCAATAATGCAATAAAATTAATACAATTAATCACTCTCTTCTGACAACTCGGCATCTTCCTTGGGTTGTCTTACAGCTTTTTGTCTTGTCTTTACATATCCAGGACCACGTCTAGACTTTCTAAATACTTCAATTGCCTTCAACTTATTTCTAAGTAAATCAGCTTTTTGTTGTTCTCTTTGGTGTATTATTTCTTTCCTGTATATGTGGGGCGTACTACTGCAAGCAGCGGCATTTTCTGGATTCGATGCTGCCTCTGCCCGCAGAAGCATCTCATTCATTTGAATTTTCATTTCTTTTATTTTGCCTCGCGATAATTTCTTTGTTTTTTTCAATATTTCAATATCATTATCTATGTCTTCATTATCAGCTGTGGATGTAGGGTCTTCGGAAGTTTTCTTTTTGCTTGCTCGAGTTGATTTCTTCCTTCCTTTTGGTACAGTAGCATCAGCGTCAACACCATCCATAGTAGCAGATACAGTGTCCTTGGTAGTTTTCCTTTTGGGCTTTCTAGTTCGTTCCTTTGGCTGCTTTTTGGTAGTTTCCTCGGACAATTCATCGGAATTACTACCATTAGTACCGATTTTTTTAACCGCCGTCTTCACACGTTTACTCATTTTATCCTCAGCGTCATTTCGTTGAAGTTTATGCTTGATTTTGAAGTAATTTGTAATCTTTGGTTGTACCGAAGTTTCATTCATCCTTTTCAAAACTGGCTTCAATATTTCTTCACTCTTCTTTTGCGACCAACCGAATTTGTGTCTGGCATATTCCATTAAACTATCTATATCGGGTTTCTGCCACGAAAACGGATCTCTACTAGTTTCCACGGTCGGTTCTAAATAGGCCTGGACGACTTGTAAACTAGGAAAATGTTGGGATATCTCTACATTTTTCAATTTATTCCTCAGAGATAACCTGGCTGGTTTAGATATTTTCTTGCTGCAATACCATTTGCGAAATTCATGAAGACCAGATATAAAACTGAGTGTAGATTCGTTCTTTGGTGGCGGAAATGCTGCCAGAATTTCTAGTGCTGTTACAGGTCCGATGCCTTGTATCCCTGTTGTATAATCACTTCCAACCAAAAGAGCCAACGAAATCATTTCGTACCTAGAAAGTTCTACAAGACAATATTAATTAAAATTATATCTTTAATGAGTATTTTCTATAATTAATTTGAGGAGTGTGGACAAATAGGAAAACGGTTTTGATATTAAATTTAGAACTTCGCTTACACAGGTGTGAACATATAGAAAAGACGTTAAAATGTCAACGTACACATATTTATTTTTTCATATTCAGTTTTATCAAGTAGGTTGAATCTTTCTACAAGATTATCGCTTGTTTACTTTCTAAGTTATTACATAATGTTCTTGAAAAACAACTAAAATTTTGGCGATCAACGTGGGGCCCGTTTTGATGAAAAATTTTATAAATTCAATATTCAAAAGTTTTCTGTTTCCCGAGTACACAGCACACATATTTTTTGTATATATTCAAAATAAACTGTGTTTATTTTAATCAAAACCAACTTGTTGATGTCAAAAATATGAAATATATTAATGAATTATCGTTAATGTATATAATTAAGAATGTCAGTAATTATTTTTATTTTCTGTTCTGGTCTGATTGAATTACGAGTTTAACTTTACAAATTCAATTTACCATATAAATTGTTTATTTTCATCTATCAGCTCTATTAAACATATATCAATGGTGGTCATTGACAAAACTAGAGCAGAAATTGTCAAAACCTGGTGGTAGTACTACCGAAAGAAAGGTTGTATGTGTGTGAATTTAGCCATAAACAAACACTAACAAGATAAGACATAGTCAATACAAAACCGATTCTCTAACAATAAAAAATTGAAATAACTAAATATTTCAGCAACTAATTTGCCATCTTCAGTAGAAAACCTGAAAAACCACTGTTTTTCTTCTGACGTGTATCTGACATTTTCTGTAACAAGCAGTAAAATTATCTAACATCTGATCTTTTTTTATTCAAAACGGGTATGAACAATCCCAACTTTTATCGGCCTCTAGTAATAACGATTTTGCTTTTTTTATTTTTAACACTATTCCATAAGTGTGATTCTGAATACTTAACTTACTAAATGATTGATGTATATTCTCTGCTTTAAATTCAAGAACATGCTTGCTTTGATTGAAAAAATTCTTGTACACGGTTTTTCCACCAAATAACCAGATGTCGCTGTCATCTGTGATTGTACCGTCAGTTAAGCCGATTTCATTAAGATATGCGCATTGCGCTTCAGCCTCCATTGGTGCTATTATGTAAGGAACGCCAAATAGCTGCAGTAATTCCTGAAATATATAAAAAAAAGACGTAATAATAATATACATGGGCGAAATAGGGGAATATGGTAAAGTTTCACTCAGACTAGACTGACTCGTGTCTTGTCGGCCTTCGGGCACCGTATTACCTGGTTTCCCCGAAAGCCGACAAAACGAGTTGGTCTAGTCAGAGTGAAACTAAACCGTATTCCCCTATCTCGCTCATGTATAAATTAGTATATTAAAGTATAAGTGGATAATAAAGTCATTAAAACACGCGCGATTTTTGAAGCACGACGGCGGAGCCGGAGTGTCCGCCGGAGTGCTTGAAATAGAGCAAGTGCTTTAATGCCTAGTTATCCACGAATACTTTACACAATTTTTTTTTATTGGTACACTTTAAAAACATAAGTTTTAGTGGTATTAATACTACAAATACAAATACGAATTCATAACGTAAAATTATTGGATGTGATATGACATTAGTATACTTCTGTTTGTCATGGAGATGATTAATTAAACAATCTGTCACATAAAGTCATTTTTGTGTAATGATGAGTTCGAAGATTGATTACTTAAGTAATATGATGTACATTTAATATTTATTTGAAATGAGAGTTTTTTCCAATAAAATTATTATGAAAGGTTGTTCTGTCAGATTAATTGGTAAAAAGTTGACATCTATACTTGACTTATTTGAATTTTGACGTTGCCCTGGTAACTTTAAAACACGCGCGTGCTTTAATGATTGATTTATACACGCGTTGGCGTGTTTTAAACAAGCAAAATGATGTACCAATAAAAAAAAATAATAACAATAATAGTAGTTTATTGTCATTTGTTTAAAAAAAAATGAAATATGGACATTGTCACTGTACTAGACCGCTCAGTCAAAAAATTTAAAAAAACGTGAAATTTAAGACGTTGCAAAACTTTATATATCAATTAATATAACCTTCAAACGTCATTTAAGAATTGTAGTAATAATAATAATAATATTCACAAGGTTTTTGTTATGTGTCATAATTACTTTATAACGTTTGTTATGGTTGAGCTGCTTTGGCAACCGACATACGCCAATAATATAAAATAACGTCAAATTTGAGATGTTGCAAAATTTTATCCGTCAAGTAATACCTCTACATATTCCGTGCGTTCAGGGAGTTACGGCGCCGCTAGCGCTGAGCTGTGCTAGGTCGAGCGGTGTCCTGATCGCGACTGCTGAGTGCCGGCGTTGGAGCTAGCGGGCGCCATCTTGTCTAGCGAAAATAATTTCGTTCGATGACCTAGCGGCGCTAGAAAGAAGTGGGGATAAGCGGTGAATATTCAAATATGAATTTAAAAATTCAAACCCCCGAATTAATAAAAACATTAATTTATTAATTGTAGTAGTAAATATCATTTTTACGGTTGCTGTTGTACTTGTTATATTTAAAGTTATGAGAAAGTTATAGCTAAATTTATCATATAAAATAGATATTGATAAGTACTATTATATTCGGTTTACATATAAAGTGAATATCTTTTTCTACTTGAAATAGATTATTTATTTCTAATAAATAAACAACTGTTAGTGAATACTAAGTAGTATATGAAAATAAATTTGGCTCGATGACTTAAGCAGCGGTAAAAGCGGTTAAAATTCAAATTTGAATCTTGTGAATAATACGATTAATAGAAACATATTCAATTATGTTGCACAACAGATCTTAAATAGTGCCTAATAATGCTTTTTGATCTGTTTATATATTGAAATGTATTTTGAAATAGATATAACTATTAAGTAATGTCAAACAGCACAATTCCTTCTAATAAACAGCATAATTCCTTCTAATTTGGCACTAAATTTAATCAAAAATATTAACAGCTGCTACAGAAACTAATGAGCTATATACATAATGATGCTTGTTTTTGGGCCTTATCGTGTTATTATATTTTCGTGGTCTAAAAAACATTAGTACTGCCTTTTGTAAACTTTTTTCTTATGTATAAGTACAGATAGCGTTACAGAGTCTATTAGATAATGTAAGTTGAGACTTTTACACAAAATCTGCTATCAGATTCCAATACGTTAAATGTATGAATAATATTGCTTTCTCAACTGCAACAATAAAACAAACACACAATGTTATCAGTTTATGTCATATTTATTTATCAATTGTATACTCTGCAATTATACACGTGTTACAAAGTAGCATTCATAAAATACATCAATTAATTAAAATTGAAATGAACAACTATTCACAGTGGCGATAAATATTTCTGCCAATACTGCTAATATAATAGTGTTAATCATTTTCAACAAAAACCTCAAAATAATCCAACAAATTTGGTCAGATTTACTGCAACATCATTCAGAAAATTCATCAACTAATTAAAATTGAAATGAATACTGTTCACAGTGCCGATAAATATTCCAACCAAAACTGCTAATATAGATAATAGATACATCTTCATCGAAAACTTCCACATAATTCATATAATAATCCACTGTAAAATGTAGTATTAAATATTTAGACACACTATATATTATACTCCTAGTAAATAATTTACCATCACCTTGGTCTCAATTCTAAAATAAGGATTTTATATTTGCTATCGTACACGGTACAACCTATTTACACACCAAATACGTTGACTTTATTTCTAGTTTAGATTTTAAAAGTGCGTGTGTCACGTCTTCATACTTCAAACAATAATAATAATAATGGAATCAAATAAAAATAAACTTCAGAACGCCATATTGCTGATGTCAGAAATTGTGATTCTTCGGAAGTAGTAAATGTACGCATGCGCAAGCTATAATTTTAAAATTTACTACTGTGACCCGTTCAATGACTTCAGGCGCTAGCCACAAGCTCTAGAGGTATTCGCTTCCAGCGCCGTAACTCCCTGAACGCACGGAATCATACACTTTTTGACATTTGCCATAACTATGTACATTTTGACGTTTGTTATAATTGTCATACAAACAATATAAATTTGTCAAAAATGCTTGCCTACTAAACAGAATAGCCAAGTATTCAATAAAATATAAGTATAGAAAAGTTATACTTAATACATTTACTTATGATTTTATGATATACAATTTCTATATGGTGTTAAGTTTGTTTGAAAATTCAAAAATAATTTCTCTCTAGTCAACTATTGCTGCTATCTATTCAAATGTCACTGTAAAGAACAATGTCCAGCACATACCTAAGAAATTGAATAACTTACCTGAGCTTCTTGACACATTTGCTCAGTTATATTACCAGCTAATCTCTCTTTAACAGATTTTTCCTTCATTAATTGACTAGATTCTTCAGCCAAAGCATTCTTCATGTTATTCAATTCCGAAGTAGTTAATGTACTCTCTTGTTGAACTTTCTTTCCTAATGGTTCTAAAATTTCTTTTAACAAAATACTATCTTTTTGATTATCATCCCTGATACTTGATATATTAGGATTTGAGCCACAATTTTCTAACATATGATCAGCGTTATCTTGTTTCTCATTCTTTTGCATTCCCGAATCTTCTTTTTCTATTGAAGTTGGCATATTTTCAGCTGTAGTATCTTTTATACTATCTGTTTCCAACAGCTGTGTACTTGTACCACTGTTACGATTTACAGTAGCTAAATTACTAGCTGCTTTATAAATATTTTGTAGCCGTGGTGGTTGTGAAAAGGATAATGTCTTCATACTATCTTTACTGTTTGTAGTATCTTTAAATATATCGCTGAACATATCATCATCTTCCAATTGTGCCTCTTTTTCTATAGTAATTTGTAGTGATTGTTCGGTGTTAGTGCATTTTAAATTGGCATCTTTTGCACTTTCGACTTCCAAGAAATCATCACTTGTATCTGAATCGCTCATGACTTCAACTGAATCTACATTAACATTCTCTATTGTACTATGTGGTTTACTTGTTTTTGCGCCCAGTGTCAACTTGATAGAATTAGATGTTTGTAAAGACGTGCCCGATACATTAGATATTTCTGAAACGGGTTGAGTATCTGATTTGGAAGAAATTATATCATCCATACTAGTTGATGTTGTATTACAGATAGATTTAGTTTGGAGTTTATTGAATGTTTGTTGTTTGGCATTGGACGTTTCAAATGTGTTTTCCTCATAGTTTCTGCTGCTATTCCGTTTTAGGTTCTGTATAAGTTTGGCATTTAACATCCTAGTGGATTTGACGGAGTTATCTTTCAGTATTTTCACTATTTCATTTGGTGTTAGCCCACTATATTCTGTCATGTAACTCTTGGCTGAACCTAACATTTTCTCAGGTAATTCAAAATCAGAAAGACCAGCACTAGAATCACTATAATTGCCTTCATCTTCTTCAAGTGTTATACTATTATTAAATTTTGCACTACTGCTACTACAAGTATTCGCAGAATTTTTTGATTTCGTTTCTTCTTCTTGAAGAGATATCTTAATAGCTTCTTCTAAATCTCTTTCATATTCTTGATCAGCTAATGATTTAGTTGCCTTTCGTTCCTCTCCCTTTGAAGTTTGGCTCATATCTGCTTCAACAGCATCATTATATTCAACACTATCAATACCAGGAACTTCCTTTGAGGTTGTTGCTTGGTCTTGAAGAGATAATCTAATAGCATGTCCCAAGTCGTTTTCAAAGTCCTGATCAGTTCCTGACTTTCCTAATTTCTCTTCTTTATTATCATGAGTTTCTTGAATGGAATCATCCTCCACACCTACTACATTTTCAATATCTTTAGTCGCATTTGATGCTTCTTCTATCGCTTGTTTTAAATCTTTTATGTATATGTACCTCTTATTTTCATCAGATGCAATTCGATTGGTAACAATAGATGTTGTAGTAATTACACCATGATTATTTAATAATGCTTCCAGTTCCTTTAAAGATAAACTATGACCACCCATTTCTTTCTCAGCTTCTTCTAAAGAATTCTGCACAGAATACCGTTTGAGCAACCGATACATTTGGTATCCCGCAAAATCATCACTTTGCGTTGGTAATTCATGTATTCTGCCCCATGAAGACTGCTTTCTTGTATCTTTGAGATCACTTAAAATTTCATGTCTAACATTGGCAGGTAAAGATTTAAAATCAGCACTCTTTGGGTCAATTGTATGTAAATCCCAATGTTTCGATAGATGTGATTGATCTGTGCTGCTGGAAGATTCATCGCTACTTGATTCTGTTGATTCCAATTGTGTAGGAGGCAACATATACATATCATTTTGATTTCTAATATTTTTTGTGCTCTTTTGAAGATCATGTTCTAAATTAGCCTTCGCCTTCTCAGACAGAACTGCATTAATTGCAGAATGTTTCAATAAACTGTTCAATAATTGCTTCTGCAGTCGAGTGGCATCATTCAAATTTTTCGATTTTTGTTCATTTCTTCTTGCCTAAAAAGAAATAGTAACTAAATGAAAGTACATAACATTAAGGTAGTATTTACAATTGTTTGCCTTTTAAGGACAGGTACAGAACCATCAAAAACAAACACTGGTTGTATGCGATAATACAAAAGCTTACAAACACGATGAAAAATTCCTAACAAATGTGCATTTGGTACAGGGGCTCCTTTCGAATCTTGAAATCCCTTTATTGCTTGATGAAGCCAAATTGATATATCTAATTATATATTAAGGACCTATGTTTGTGTCAATAAACTAATTGCCAAAATAAGGATACCCACAGCTAAAACTTTATTTTCAAGGGTCTCTAATGGAACTGGTTTTCCAGATGGTTCTATCAGTCTCCAAAGTCCATGTACACCCATATTTCATAGCATAACTTTAGTGCAACATATTATTAGGCTAGTTATATAGGTACTATCAAATTCTTTTTTCTGATGAAATATGTGTTAATAAAAAATATTTAATAAAAAAATACTACAAGCAAGACACTTTTACAAATACTACATTCAATAGAAAAAAATATGGTCAAAAATATTAGTTTTTCCTTTATAAATCTGATTATCTTAAAAATTAAGTTTTAATATGTAATAATCATGTAAAGTGAGGTTATGTAATGCAATGTAATGTATTTTGTAAACAATAAAACAATTTTTTAAAATCAAATATTGGCATTAATTAAAACGTGTAAGAAGGGACAGTAATATAGTAGACATTTAGTGTAGACGTACAAAAGACTATATAAAGCTCGTTTTACATCTATCAATTTTAAGTTCAATTTCTAGAACTTGGCGGAGTACATGCAAAATTAACGGCAATTTGGGTTTTACATCTGTCAATTTCTAGTTCAATTTTAAGTTCAATTTCTAGTTCAATTTTAAGTTCAATTTCTAGTTCGATTTTAAGGAGCTACCCATAGCGTTTATATATGTGATAATATGTGATTTCCAAGTTCAATTTAAAGAAGTTGAAATTGATGAAATAGAACATGTTCTATTTTTCTTCAATTTATCTTCAATTTTTTAGTAACTTTTAACTTTTGTAGAGAATTTTGATAATGAGGTATTGTGTTTGGTCATTCTGTGCAGATTTTATGGTTATATTATTGTTATTAATTATTACTGTTTGTTGTATTTTTGTATTGAGACGAATATCCATCTAGATATTTATTTTCTTTTACTACTACTACATTTATAAAAATAATGGGTCAATTCTGTGCACATCTGTAAGATCTGTAACATAATCTGTAACGCCTGTAAGGGTTTACAGATAAAGTTGCAATTCTGTGTTCATATTTTGTTTACAGAATATCCGTAACTCTTACAGATTTCCATAAACTTTACGCTAAGCGAGCGCATGTCCGTAAGATTGTAACAGAATCTGTAACGTAAACGCTGTATGCAAACTTGTTTGTATATGGTTTGTATGGTGGAACAAATTAGTATTTGTAGCGGTTATAGAACAAATAAATATCATGAATAATATAAATATAGGAAATATGTTCATAGGGGTTTTGTTGGAAGAAGACATGAAAGGGATGTCTATATATAAGACAGAATATTGTGTAGCAAGGACCCTTGGCAATGAAAGTCGTTTTGTTTTTTATGTATACAAATTTATTTATTTTTTTGGAGTTTGAATTTTTGGGTTTTTCCTGTATTGTTTAATAAATATATATGAACTAACAGTTATGTCACAGTAACTTATAAAATAAGATATAATATGCACTGAGATAGGTAAAAACGGTACTCTTCAATAAAAGTAATTCACAAAGCATATACTAACATTATTAAAATAAATGAATAATTTATAACTTAAAACAAAAAATATTCTCATAAAAAAAACATTTTTAAAACAAAATAAAATAAATACACATTTTCGTAAAACACTATATAAACATTGTCATAAAACTAAGTAAGCTTTTTTATTATACAAAAATAAATAAACTTTCTTTTAATACAAAAATAAACAAATAGACTGCATATATTGTAAATAAAGATCTAATTGTTCCTTGGTGGTATTTTTTGTCCGTTTACGTTTTTGGCTGCTGTAATAAATAGAAAATAGAAAATAGATAGATTGCTTGACATAATTAGTATCTTACCTCATTATTTTAGATAATAAAATTATAACAGTTATATTTCCAGAAACGTTTTAATAATATCACTGAACTTCTATGTCTACTACACTTACCTAACAGATTTTGAACTGACATACACGCTTACGGAGTCACGCTACATAACAATAACATGAAGATAGTCGCTGGTCTTGTTTTTACAGAAATGTATACAGAATTGCCCCAATCGTAAATCTGTAAGTATAACATTTACAGACTTTTGTAACGCTACAGATCTGTAAAGTTACAGATCTGTAAGGAATTGCACAGAATTGGCCTATAAATATGCCATTTATCTTTGAAAGAAATGCACCAAAGATCTGATATCTTTATATGAGCAACATACTAACTTGTACATGGTAAGTACATCATTGTACAGAAACAAAATGCAAGACTAGACTCTTTTAAAAATATTGCAGATGAATTATAGGTACAGGTAAAATTCAGTAAGTCGAATAAATGTAGGATGGTGCCGAATGGAATCTATTTCATGAAATATCTATTTATCTATATATGGAATTGTTTGTTGTACAGATTATTAAATAGTACTACTATCACACTGACTGATGTGAATAAAAATAATAATAAGCTAAGAACGCAATATTTTCATGAAAAAAATAAGAGTGAAGTAGTGTCGGAAGTGATGCGATATATGTTCCAAGTTGGTGGTGTTTCAGTGTGTTAGCATTTCTCAGCAATTCCGCACCTATTAGAAAAAGTGGAAGCTCAAGAAGATATAAATTTCCTAGAAGTTCTTCTTTTTATAGAATTTGGAATTACTGTATGATGGCCCTGTAGAAGATTGGTATTCATAGGATATCCCAGAGGAAACTAGATCAGAGGTGTCTTCTCCTTTTACAAAAACCCCATCTACAAGTGCTAAAAGTAAGAAACGTCATGTGCTGCAGGACAATAATGAATTATTAATTAGTGAGTGCAGGAGCTGCTCTTAACAATGAAAAAAATGTAGAACCTGACCATTTGCAAGCTTTTAGGTAGAATGTATTAGTAATAATATTATTTATGGTGTTTGTTGAATTGTACTTGTAGAATGGTATCATCAGAGTTATGGCGAGTGAAAAACCCAAAAGTGTGTATAATATAAAACTAAGGATTCTAAGTTTAATATATGAAGAAATAAGAAACCAATAACTCAGAAAATAAACTTTAATACTATTGTAAATGTTATTAAAAAATAGGATATTTTATCATGAATGTAAACGAAAAGTAAGGCATACTATGATATTTAAGAAAGGTGACATTTTGCTGTGCTTATACAAAGATATTCAAAAGATTGTCTTATCCTGCTTCAAACATGTGACGTACTAAGTATGTTCTGCCTTTTCTACTAATTGGTTTGAGAAATGTCTATAAGTAAGAATCTCCAACTTAACGCTTTCACTTTTCTTGCACATTTCTTTTATTAGTGACATTCAAAACCGGCATCTTTTGAAGACAAATAAAATAAAACTGATTTGTCTCGTGTCTGGCAGTATGAATTGCTGTTATCATGCAAGAAGAAATCCAATGTAATGTATAATCATATGTACCGATAAATTTAGAATATTAGTCTAATAATGCTGCACATGCTTAAAGTGTGTTATATATTAATGAGGCAGGGTAGAAAGTCATTTTGATCTTTCTGTATTTAGGTGTACCTCAACATAAAGTAAGCTTTAGTCTTTAATACCCGATTGCACCACATCTCATTAAAAGTAGTCCTTAATAAAGTGGTAGTTAATTTTTTGTGACATAGAAAATCCTGTTGTACATGGGCTACATATTAAAGGCTTAAATGACTGACGCTTTATGAGTTTCTAATAAGTTAATTGTTAATGTTGCATTTTCTAGTAACTTTTAAAGGTATTTGTGTGTAGTTTTCATTGAAATGTAAATAACATATAACAATTATTTACAGTCAAACTTGTTCATCTTATCAATTGATAGTTGTGTTTATAAGAAATATTACTGTTCAACAAAAAATATTTGGATACAGCCTTGCTGAATAATGTAATCTAATTGGTTTGGATTCTTTGACATGGTGGTTTAGGATCTTGCATATTTCAGCAAATGTTGGGTAACACCGTAGTGGCAATTATACGTGCAAGCACATTTGTTATTACACATTATATTCCATAAGCCATTACGGAATGTATTTTCTATAATAACGCTAATTCTAATATGGGACTCAGTATATTGTTGAGGTGTAATCCTACAGGGATTAGTAGCGATGGAAGATTGTACCTTCTTAAATTACAGACACTATTTCCTAGACATACACATTCAAATAAAAACTTGGGTACATCTTACCTAATAACATGTAATTATTGTACATTCCATTTTAAATGCACAACTAATAAATATGTTAGGACTATGTGTTGAGCTAGGCCATTGAAGTACTACTGCCTCATTTTGCAAAACAAAACCTAGAAAATATATTTCACTCAGGTTGTGAAAATTATCAATAATTACGTCAAGGTATCCCAGCATGTTGAGCTGGTTAAATTAAGAATAAATTGTCAAAAACATTTTTCAATTTAAATTGAAATATAAAATATTAATGTCAATTTTAAATTAGGTGCTAAAATTAAAAGTATTCTAAATCTATTCATCGTAAAATTTTTTAAATTGTTGTCTTTCATAAAGCCCTCATTGATTGGGTTTATATTGCCTCTTTTTTTTTAACAACCATGTTCTAACAACCCTCCACCTTTACTTTACCCGTATTATTTACAGTACTGTGCAACATTAAAGAAAATACTGTAGATCTTGGCTATTAAGCCATTTTATCGATCTATATGTCACAGGTTTGATATCTAGAAATTTTTATCTGAATTTTTGTCATGCTTTAGATGGCACATAAACATATTTCTTAAGGCATGTTAGAGGTGTTGGGCAATCCTCTAACACTTGACCAGGAAGTTATTGTACAAGTTATAAACATAAATCGTAATCATAATAATAGGTATATTCAAAAAAAAAACTGCCTGTAAAATATTTTGTAGTTTACTTAAATAAAAAATAAAGTATATAACAGTAGCATATTGTTTACATATAGTATTGTATTTCTCTTGTGCTAAGTGCATTAAAGTAATTATAAGACAGACATATGTATTTCTGTATTAGTTATGCTTATACCGTAGTCGTCATACTTTAATTTCTGATAGGAAAGTCGAAAGAGGAAAAGAGCGCGACGAAACAAACTAAAGATAAACATAAGCGAGGCTGCCAAGACAGTACACTCGCGTGAGAGTCCCCCGACATCGACACTACGTTGCTCTCCCACCACTGTTAGCAAGCAGGCATCGCTGCATATTCTAAAGTCATCTTCTGCATGGTATAGAAGCGTAAACCGAAATTAAAATATGACTACGGTATACTTCAGTTTATTACAATATAGTTGAATATTTGCAGTTTTGTTAAAAGCAATCAATTAATACACCATTATAATCTAAAAAAATAACATATTTTGCTTTACATCAGTATGAATTTCTTTTCCTAAATCAAAAATACTTACACTAATGCTAAATGAAGGGGCATACAACATACGTACTTAAACATAATTTTTAGTTCTCCAGTTGCCAAAGACGACCAACAAATATCAAATAAATACAAGATTATTAGATTTATATATATTTATTTAGAATTACGTGTATATCCAGACAAAGAATAACTGAAACTATGTATTTGGCGTCTCCAAATCATGGTATACCATAACCTCACAATAAGAGTTCAGACGATCGCCCTCATTTTATGCAAACACTACCTTTTTTGATTTTGAAGACTGTTAGCTTTCCATTGATATACGTTTTATTCGATATTTATTTGGAAAAGAATGTTCCATTATTTACAAATATACAACTAAGCTCACCCAAATATTTTTATGGAATGACACATCGGTATCTATTTGTCACTTTGACGTTCAGAAAGTTATTTATAATTGACAAGTGTAAAACGCTTTACTGTCAACTTGGTGACCTTGAATTTCTAGTTCAATTTTGTTACCTTGAATTTTAAGTTCAATTTCTAGTTCAATTTTAAGTTCAATTTATTGATAGATGTAAAACGAGCTTAAAATTACATTTTTTGCTTATTTGTCTACTATAATTGTTAATTAAAAGTAGAGATGAGAGCAGATATTGGTCACAGTGATTTTTCACAGTGATTTCGTAATCACTGTTTTCACCGTTTGCAAATTCTTGGAATCACAGTGATTAATTTCGTATTTATTATGATGAAAAGGGTTCTTTTAAATTTTAGAGAAGGATGAAAATATACATTTGCTAATGTAGAACAAGTGTGCATATAGTGATTTTGCTACTATAGGGTTCAATAGAGGCAAATAAATATCTTTTTCTATTCCGGTGCTATAAAGTTCACTTTACGACACCCGTTTTGGTTGCATAAAGTATTACTTTATCGCCCGCTAATTTTATTTTTTTGAAGTTGGTAACAAAAACAAAATGGAACCAAATCATATTTAAATGTCAAAATATAAGCCTTTAAAGTAACAAAAATGTGCAATAAAATTGTACAAAGAATAAAAAGCACACATGCTAACATTTCACTTACTAATTAGCAATATAAATTGTTAAGCAGAGTTGGATGATAAGTTTTCGGATGCTACTATTGACATTTACTTACCATGTTGAATAGTACAACTGTTATAAAAGTTTGTTTTGATAAATATGTAGAGTTTGTGGACGAAAGATTTTGTAAATTGCCTTCTGCTATTATGCGAATCTCTGGGGGCGTACAGTTATTTATTTCGTCCCTTTTGTTGATAATTTAAAATAATTTATTGTATAAATCAGTCTGAATTTTAAACACAATTACATATAGCACCACCGATATTCAAATATTTAAAACGTTCTACTTAAAAATCAGAGTAACCAACTTCAAAAAAGCAAAATTTCTAAAATATTCGAACAAAACATGTCTCTTATTTTAAGCTTTTTTGAACTTTTAATAACCGAAATAGAAAAAATAGTATAAAATACACGTTTCATAAGACATTTTGCGCACTTGTTCTTTAGAAAACTCGCCTAGCGGCTCGTTTTCTAAACTTGAACGCGTGCGCAAATATCGTGTCTTATGAAACTTGTATTTTAATATACTATTTTCTATTCCGGTGCTATAAAGTTCACTTTACGACACCCGTTTTGGTTGCATAACGTATTACTTTATCGCACGCTAATTTTATTTTTTTGAAGTTGGTAATAAAAAAAATGGAACCAAATCGTATTTAAATGTCAAAATATAAGCCTTTAGAGTAACAAAAATGTGCAATAAAATTGTACAAAGAATAAAAAGCACACATGCTAACATTTCACTTACTAATTAGCAATATAAATTGTTAAGCAGAGTTGGATGATAAGTTTTCGGATGCTACTATTGACATTTACTTACCATGTTGAATAGTACAACTGTTATAAAAGTTTGTTTTGATAAATATGTAGAGAGTTTGTGGACGAAAGATTTTGTAAATTGTCTTCTGCTATTTTGCGAATCTCTGGGGGCGTACAGTTATTTATTTCGTCCTTTTTGTTGATAATTTGAAATAATTTATTGTATAAATCAGTCTGAATTTTAAACACAATTACATATAGCACCACCGATATTCAAATATTTAAAACGTTCTACTAAAAAATCAGAGTAACCAACTTCAAAAAAGCAAAATTTCTAAAATATTCGAAGAAAACATGTCTCTTATTTTAAGCTTTTTTGAACTTTTAATAACCGAAATAGAAAAAATAGTATAAAATACACGTTTCATAAGACATTTTGCGCACTTGTTCTTTAGAAAACTCGCCTAGCGGCTCGTTTTCTAAACTTGAACGCGTGCGCAAAAATCGTGTCTTATGAAACTTGTATTTTAATATACTATTTTCTATTCCGGTGCTATAAAGTTCACTTTACGACACCCGTTTTGGTTGCATAAAGTATTACTTTATCGCACGCTAATTTTATTTTTTTGAAGTTGGTAACAAAACAAATGGAACCAAATCGTATTTAAATGTCAAAATATAAGCCTTTAAAGTAACAAAAATGTGCAATAAAATTGTACAAAGAATAAAAAGCACACATGCTAACATTTCACTTACTAATTAGCAATATAAATTGTTAAGCAGAGTTGGATGATAAGTTTTCGGATGCTACTATTGACATTTACTTACCATGTTGAATAGTACAACTGTTATAAAAGTTTGTTTTGATATATATGTAGAGAGTTTGTGGACGAAAGATTTTGTAAATTGTCTTCTGTTATTTTGCGAATCTCTGGGGGCGTACAGTTATTTATTTCGTCCTTTTTGTTGATAATTTGAAATAATTTATTGTATAAATCAGTCTGAATTTTAAACACAATTACATATAGCACCACCGATATTCAAATATTTAAAACGTTCTACTTAAAAATCAGAGTTACCAACTTCAAAAAAGCAAAATTTCTAAAATATTCGAACAAAACATGTCTCTTATTTTAAGCTTTTTTGAACTTTTAATAACCGAAATAGAAAAAATAGTATAAAATACACGTTTCATAAGACATTTTGCGCACTTGTTCTTTAGAAAACTCGCCTAGCGGCTCGTTTTCTAAACTTGAACGCGTGCGCAAAAATCGTGTCTTATGAAACTTGTATTTTAATATACTATTTTCATGTGAAGAAATATTTCTGCCTGCGATTCTAAGATTTACTTCACTTAAATAATATATTCAATTTGACATAAATATGTTTCACTATAGCTGTAACGAAGCAATTCTTTCAATGTTACTTATCAGATAGGCAAAGTCGATTACGTTCTAACAAAGTTAGTAAACTTATATTTTCATAATAATAAATAATCATTAATAATGTAGTTTAATATATTAATAATTAAAAAGTACCTACCTAAGCAAACTTTATATTTCATAAATATAATATCAGAAGAGAAACTGAAATGTATTTAATTATTGCATATAGGTACATTAAAATGAACAAATAATAAATAAAATATACCTACTTCATTGCTTGGAGTTAAATTTTATTTATTTTCTACTTTATAAGTTATATTTATTATCCATACACATTTTGTGCATTTATTTATGTATATACATGATCATCTCTATAACTAAAAACATGTCATCATGTTACTTACTATATATATTGTTAATTTAATTTTTTTTCAAGTCTTTTTGGACGTTCATGTGTTTTATATAAAACATAAATTAAATGCAAAATACCTACTGATATACCTAATATGCGTATATTAATATTTAGGTAGTTTATCATCAATTCAATAATTTCCATTATATATTATAAGTAGTTACTGTGTTAAGAGTTAAGATATTCATTTTCACCGCGAATATATTTTCACTACGCATAAACAATTCAAAGAGCTGTTTAAAATCGAACGGCGAAAGCAGGAACCGTTTATTTTCACCGAACTAAACAGCTCGGAGAACGGCGATTGAAAGAGCTGTTTAAAGTAAAGCCAACAGCGAAAGCAGGAGCCGTTTATTTTCACCGTTTAATAGTAAACAGTTCGGAGAGCGGTGATTGAAAGAGCTGTTTTAAATAAAGCGAACGGCGAAAATAAACGGGCCCTGCTTTCGCTGTGATTAAAAGAGCTGTTTAAAATCACCGCGATTTTAAAATCACCGTTTGGTTTAGAACGGTGAATGAAAAATCACCGTTAAGACCATCTCTAATTAAAAGCATTAAAAGTCACCAAATCAACAGCGGCTAACAACGCATTCAGAAGACGGATCGGGAACGGTTCACTGTCACCAACACATTAGAGACAATGCCCCCAGATTGCTCTCAAATTCAGAGCAATCTGGGGGAATTGTCCCCAAAACCCCCTAAATTACATCAGAAACCCTCTAAAAACGAGCAATTGAATTGGAATAAAACAAAGTAACTCGCTTACGTTGTGACAGAATGTGACAGTAATTCATATAGATAAACGCATGTTTCCACGAGATAAAAAATGAGGTTTTGGCACCACACCACTTTCTTATAAGTATGTGGGTTCCGAAATGTGTATACCGGAGTTGTTCGAAATTAAACTTTAAATTGTGTATTCCTTAATAAAATAAACCTCTGAGTAAAAGTTTTATTTATAGTCCAAATTTTGAATTTTTTGAAGTGTAAACTTCTTTAGGCGCGTTGCGCTGATTGTAGGCAGTGAACAAGACTGACCTGCAACGCTCGGATATGTAACGCTCGGATATGTGTAACGCTCGGATATGTGTGATGCTCGGATATGTATAACGCTCGTTCGGGTAAAGTCGGCTAAGGGAGCAAGATAAATGTATCATATAGAGGTATTTAATTTCAATTACATTGAAATTTAAATGAATAAATAAATTCATGTCCCCGAGCAGATTCGAACCCGAGCCGAACGGGTATGACCAATGTAAGACGCCGGCACGTTGCATCAGACCAACGCGGGACACGTAATCGATTATTCATATCGTCTTTTTATACATATACATACGGCACTGCTATACTCGTTCGGCGACCGTTACATGGGAGAGCATGACGCATCAGTCGTATAATACGTTACTGAATATTATACGCGTGTGTACATGTGTAAATGTAATAAATGTGCGAATACGTCTTATTTAATACGTTACTGAATATTATACGCGTGTATTTCGTATTATTAACCTCGCCTTGATGAAGTTTACACTTCTGCTGTGTGGTTTTAAGCACACCCATTTTCTTGTTTTATATCAGAATTATACTAAGTCCAGCGCAAAGTACTTTTATACTTTTAATATAATAAATCTCTATAGAAACATAAGTAATTTGAGAAATATTTGCAGAAAAATGCTATTCGACAATGGCGGCTCTTTAATGAGAGCAAGTGAGCAATTGCACCCCCTGGAATTTTGAAACAAAACAAACCAAGCGGCGACTAACTGTGAAAGTATTTATTTATTACGTATTCATAGTTATTGAACAGGAACGTGACGTGTACGGCACGCGAAACAACCTACATGCACCGATCCTCGTCACAGATATAATGACGACTAACAGCGCACGGATGTAAAGACCCCTCCCACCGAGAGAAACATACCCATGAGCAAAGCGCTACTGTTGCTGCGTTAAGCCATTAAACATTACATTGAAGGTGGGGAGAACTGTATTTTGTTCTAGTTCCATATCGTATAATACAAAGCATGTGAGCAAGATTCCCGTCTGCTCAACGCTGTTGTAAGATGTATGTCGTGTCTGCGATACAGAATAACACGTTTTCGCGGTTAACGTATGATGGAAAAATCGCAATAAAAAATTTTAAACGGCCGATGCCTCAATTATGTTTAGAAAATAAACAATCTGTTAAAGGTAAAGACGTTATAAGAAAATTCAAAATGAATATTTATCAGAAAAATGACTGGATTTATAGGTGTGAAATTAAAAATACTTTGTTTTGTTTTCCGTGTGTTTTCTTTGGTGGTGAACCGTCTTCGTCAAAGAACGGAATAAAAGACTTAATTCATCTTAGTGCTAAAATTACGAAACATGAAAATTCCGAAGGGCATTTGAAAAATATATTTAGTCTAAGAATGTTAGGAAAAAATAACATTCAGAATGTTTTAGATCATCATATAGAAAAGCAGTTCAACAACACAATGAACAGGTAACAAAAAATAGGCATGTGTTAAATTTAATAATAAATTGCATTAGATTTTGTGGCGCGTTTGAACTGGCACTTCGGGGTCATGATGAACGGCAAACGTCGAATACCAAGGGCATTTTTCGGGAATTGATAAATTTTACGGCAGAATTAGATAAATCGCTCAGAGATCACATCGAAGCAGCACCGGTTTTTAATTGAATTTATAAATGATTTCCCAAATTTTAATGAAAAAGTGATAGAACTGTTCTGCAAGTCAAAGACACGCAAAATGGACTTCGTTTATCGTCAGATGTAATCAAACTGTAGTGTTATATTTATTATTCCCTCAAAACAAACTGTACAATGAACAGTACCTGTCTGGAACAGTATGTCGGTGAAACTTATAAAGATTGGGTAAGCGTTCTTGTATTACACTTTTTAATTTTGAAATTATGCACTCCCTATGTGAACCACCCCGAGCCGCCACTGCTATTCGATAAGAGTAAAAATATTATTTCCGGTTCTAATTTTGAAATTTTTTATATATTAAAAATTGTTCGAATTCAAACTTTAAATAATTCTGCATTTTTAATAAATCTGTATGGAATGCAAAATTTGCAAAATATTTGCAGAACACTGCTATATTTGATAAGATTAGAAGTATTACTTCCGGTTCAAATTTTAAACCTTCTTTTATACAAAGATTGTGCCAAATCTAGTTCTAAATACTTTTGCACTTATAATAAATCTGTTATAGAATGCATAATTTGCGAAGTATTCGCAAAAAACTGCTATTCGATAAGAGTAACAGTGTTCGGAATTTTTTTGATATACCGAAATTGCTCCAACTCGAGAGTTGTATATACGGAATACAGATGCCGGATAAATCTATATAGACTGCATAATTTGCGAGATACATATTTGAAAAAACACCGTTTTTCTATAAGATAAAAAGGCTTACTTCCGATAGGAATTTCGAGAAAGTTTTTATAAAATCCTGCTAAAATTCACTTCTTAATACATTTATATTTTTTAAAAAATTGTCTAAACTTAGTAGTTGACGAGATATTAGTAAATTTTCGATTTTTTACTGCAGTAAACTACTACTTCCGGTCTACCGATTTTATTGAATCTTGAGATCGAAAATTTTTGTCACCACAATTTTTAATCAATATTTAGATAAAATTATTTTGTGTTTAACTCGTATTGCTTGTCTAAACATTTTCATTATACCAAATGTACTACAGACGTAATGCAATCGTTTAGTGTACGAATATTTGACCGAAATTTAATGATTCGGAATATTTCCTACAAACAGGACCTATATCTCTGTAACACAATCCGAATATTCATATACATAAATCTTAATTTGTAAATAAGAAAATTTATGCTTATTGCTCATAACAGTCACAATTATAACATAATAAAAGTAAACTTAAATATTTATAATCACATAAATAGTTGTTAAAATACGGCAATTTATTCGCCTACAGTACGGAAATTCCATGATTACGGGTGAAATTGAAAAAAAGATATGTATGTAGATGGTGTATGATACAGTTGCTGTAAAAGGCAAGGATAAGTTTAATTCTTCTTTTGTACTTAAGGCTGACGATATCTGTTGTTTTTATTGGAAAATCGAAAAAATTATGTTCTTTACACCTAATTATTAATTTTGTTTGCAAAAACGCAATACTCAAGTAAACAGTTATCAATATCCCCTAAAAAATAAAAACCCCAAATTTTAACCCGCTTCAAAAAAGCCCCTAAATCTAGGGGAAAAACCCCCAAGTTGGCAACGCTGGAACCGTTCCCGCTCCAACGCCCCCACTCTTCACTTGACAATTAAGTTGACAACAATTGAGTGATGTAAGGACCGGAAGTATGAGGCATAAACTACACGGACAAAAGAAATAGTGTATAACATCACGCAGTTACTGAATAGCAACTATCACAAGCAGGAAAATCACAATTTTAGACAGGATGAAAATATATATTTGCTAATGTTGGACAAGTGTGCATATATTAGTGATTTTGATATTAGGGTATTCATATGGTGAACTGCGCATCTGTTTTCGTCGAGAAAACGGACAGCAAAACAGTCGATTTTACTGTTAAATTCCTTTCTTCATCGGCGTAGGTAGAAGCGGGAGGATTTTTAAAATTTATTCATATTTTGTGAGATAAATAAAGTACGGAGAGTTTACTCGACTGAACTACAAAATGAACAAATAATAATGTATTTTTTATTTTATAGATCACCACCCATTTGTAATCCAATTATATAAATAAAATTAAAAACTCTTTAAAAATAAAAAAAATTCAATATTGCGTCTGTGAGCGATGAGTCATGGGTCTCTCGCGTCCGCTCTCTAGTGATGAGTGTTCGCTGGACAGGACCATTCACCTTTATGTGATCACCCACCATTTGATACTTTACGCTGCTGGAATATGTTAGAATTATATACAGATTAAACCGAATAATAATAATACATGTGCTTCTGCTTTAAGGCTGTACGCCCGGCCTCGAAATCGTTTTTCCCATTTCCTAATCGTATTTTTCATGAAAACCTTACCGAATTTACACGCTAATTTAAGAAAACAATGCCTTTCAATGGATAAATCGTAATTTCTTCGAAATTGTCCAAAGGGCCCTAAATAAAAATAAAAATGTAAGAAATTTCAAAAAACAAGCCTTTATTTAAAATTATGTAACACTCAACAGCAATACATAAATTTTATTTTTTCTTAATTTTTAAAAATAAGGTCACGAAACGGAAAACAAAATTTTGAAATTTGGGCGAAATTCACTGAAATCAAATAGAGTATGTGGTACGCTCGCACATTGTGTCGAGAGGTAGCTCCGCCTACCATTTCGGGCAGTTTCTACGCAGTTTGTAAAATACTTCTGAGATCGGTGTATGTTAAGAAAGTAATCGTTACTCGGACATTATTTTATCGAAACCGTTGATATTTTCTTTACAATATAGTGTACATATACAATGTCAGCGTCACAATACTTCCTTATACTACGTATCAGAAAGTAAAAGCAATATCTCTTCCCGTCCCTAACGCTATACCTGCTAGAAGCGCATGCTAGGACTCACACGGCTTGCGGGCAGGGAGATAATTATTATATTTGACTCGCAATAATTTGCTTCTGAAACGATCTAGAAATTTATTTCTTGCACAAAAAATAATTTTGGAATGTTGGCTTTATTTTGTTTCACATATATATGGGTAAATTCTGAAAAATAAGATTAGTTACTCGATAGCTGAAAAATACCTTACACAAATTGGTCGTCTACTAAAACTTTTTTTTTTTATAAAATTTACACACCATAAAGAAAAATCGAAAACACTAGTATCATCCAAATACTTTAGTGTATAACCTTAAAAAAAACAGATCCCTAGCTCTCTGCATTGCTAAGATATCACGAGATAAGTATTAAAAATTGAAGAAAATGAAAATTTTAAAATTTACACAAAAAAACGATTTTTCGACCTTTTTGCGATTTCGATTTTATTTTCCAACTCAAAATTTGAATCCGGCAGGTGATTTTACATATTCAGCTTCACTTTTTTTGTGTGTTTGAGAAAATATAGATTGTCTAATTTAGGGGGGGTTGCTTCCCGACTGCCAAACATGTCGGCCAACCGGCGATTATCTGAGACCATAACGCAGCCATAAATTACAGGCAGATTAGATTAGGTGACAAGTTCTTTTCTCTATCTTTTTCCTCAGCATAAGACAGAGCACGCGGACCCTTAAACATTTGTCTTTTATTACATTTGCACGAAAAAACAGTGGTACGCCTATTTCAAATCGAACTCAGCTTGAAGCGGGCGTCCAGCCTAAAGTTTCGGCGTAGTTAAATTTGACGTTTGAATCCCATAAACGCAGTTTATAGGGTTTTTTAGCAGTGACTTTGAAAATTATCGACATATACTAATAAACTTTAACATAATATGAATTTGAAATTACAGGTTATTAATGCTATTTCATCATATAGGCAATGAATGATATTTGTTGCACGTAAGCATGATAACATGATTATAAAGTTATGTTTATTTTGTAAATTAAATATTTAGGGACGACACTGGCGGTAAAGCAAATGAAGGAACACATTTCCATTTAGAGGTTTTACTGGCTTACAAAAGTAACCTAAAAAAGAGATAAGAAAGTACAAATTTAACTTTTCATTTGTTTACAAAACGAAGAACAGTTTTGAAACAAGCTTTTGAATTTTTAATTATACCGAATTAAGGTAAATATATTCTCAGCACCTATGGCTATGCTGTAATGTAATTTACTATACTGTGTGCTATACTGATACAACCGCCTAAAACACGTGCCATAAATTATTTATGCGGATTGATGGGCGAAATCAACTATATTTTACAAAAAATCTGTTTTTACTGTCAAATGTTAACACACAAAAACATGAATTTGCGATGTTGCCATCAAGAATCAGTATTATAGATTATACATTTTTGCTTTATTTTGCCTGCATACTCACATTACAAGCCTATGATTTTAATTATTTCAGGGTAGAATTTTTGAAGAGGCAACACCGAATTTATGTATGAATTTTTCTACAGGGCATTTTTAAATTTTGCAACAAATATCTTTATTAGCACAATACAGGTATTTTGCCGTGTACATAGATTTCATAAATGTTAAGGAATATATTATAAAAGAAAAATCAGTTAAATGTTGAGCAGTTTTTATTATTTATTTGCAAAGTTGAAATGATGAAAAACAACAACCAGTTGTACGAAGGATATATATACTTTATATGTCAATAATTAATATTGCGATGATGGATTGTGTAATATACTGTTGACCTGAAGTCGTATTGAAGTAAATTGATTCAAGAAATAAAAGCATTATGATAAGTCCGGCAAGGAGTCCTTGATTATTCAACCAATTTGCTAGGACCAATATTTACAAAAGTACCAATTTGATATAGATCAGACTGTAGGGTAAGTTCGCCTGTAACCGGCCACCATCTAATAGTCGGCCACTAGTGACTTTTTTCAAGAAGTCATATACAGTTCACAAGTTGATTCTGAACACCAGTAATCGGCCGTGGGCACAGTCAATAATAAAAATGTTTTGCAGCATTGAAAGCAATGGCCGACCACTAGCATAGACGTCAAATTCTGATTTTGTCATTTGTCGGCCATGAGATTATAATTTGTTTTCAGTGCTATTTTCGGACCAAAAATTTGAAATTACCCATCTTCAGAAGATGACAAACCACCAAAAACTAAAATTCTAAAAGGATAATATGCAAAACGCGTTGGAAGCAGTACAAAATGATTAAAAAAATCCGAGTATCTTGCAGACATTTCGATATTCCTCGAGCAACACTACAGGACCGGTTCAAGGAACGATCTGCCAACAAGCCACGAATAATGGGTCCAAATGCATATTCGAGTGTGGAAAGTGAAATAAAAGTAGCCGAATGGATAATTAGACGAAGAAAACCTTAATAAAGATGGATTGAAATTAGAAAAAATAACTAAAAAAGATTGGAGGAAAAAAATTTAGGAGAAGAAAATTTAACTGAAGAAAAATTAGAGGAAGAAAATTTGGAAAACGAACAATTAGATGAAGAAAAACTGGATAAAGAAAAAGTGGACAAGTAAAATTAGATGAGGGAAAACTTAGCTCGGGCCAAGCATGCGTAGATATATTCATAAAGCATTTGAAGTATCCCAAAACATTGGTGCCAGTAGTATAGAGTTTGAAATCCCCAGAAGCCATTCTAAAAATTCCCTAGATTTCCCTAGACATTTTCTTTCCGATAATTCACCAAGTTTGCTAGAGTGAGGGGGGGGGGTGTTAAGATAAAGTAGATACCTATCGGCCGGTATCAATTTTATAATTATGCAAATGCCAGTTACAAAATCAATAAATGTTTATTTTATTGTATGTAATAAGTCATAATATCCTCCTACGTATGTATAGTATAGGGGTTTAATTTATACAAATTCTTTTTATCAAATTTTTATTGTAAATTTATCAAAAGAGTCCCTTAAATCAATAACGCGTGTTTCGTAGAAGAGAAATATATCAGAAATTTTGACAATAATGTATTCGTTTTGATTATTTGCATATTTTAAATAATAGGTAAAGAACGCCCATATTTGTACACACACACATAGACACTACCTTGGAGGATTCCCTAAGAGAGGGCGCGAATGTAATTCGTATATGTATATATCTAATAGAGAGCGGGAAGTGGGGGCGGCTGTAAATCACGGAATCTAGTCGATAGTCGCTCGCGTTGACGAAGAAGTAACAAACACGAGGACGTGATGCCCTTGTGCAAACATTCCCGTGAATACCCTATTTCTATTTGAAAAAATTACCCGCTTCTTGCCTTGTTAGTTAGTGACCTACCTTCAGTTTTATACTCCATACAAATCTAACACTATGATACACTAGATGGCACTGAGCAAAACAGTAGATAAGTTTGAAAAATCGAAAAATTCAGACAGAATAAAACTTGAGCAATATTTTTTGTTTTTCTTTAGAATTTGTCCAAAATTCCCTAAATTTTGAGTAAAATCCCCTTTTTCCCTATTTGATCAAGAAATCCCTAGATCTAGGGAAAAATTCCCTAACTTGGCACCACTGTCCCAAAATACTAGAACAATCTAAGAAACCCAAGTCAGAACCATCCACGAGCGCCATATCTGCCAAAGTATTATATTGACAGAGAAAGATAGAAAGAGGAGAAAGAAAAATGAAAAAACGGAAAGGAAATGAATCTGAAACCAAAAAAAAAAAAAACACAACATCGAAGAAAAAAGTTCTTACCAAATTAAAAAGAAACCATGAACCAAACGTGCAACTAGCAGAAGCGAAGCAGAAGTGCGGTGTCTGCGAAGAAGAATTGTACAGTGATGCCGAAGAAGAAGGTGACGAAAATGTTGGTTTTGCCCATGGTAGTTTCATTTAAATTGTACTAAGCTTGTAGGACAGTCATATGAAGATGTTAAAAATTAAGATTTTTCCTGCGATTTCTACTGACGATGAATAATTAATAATTTGAAAAACATTAAGTATTAAATTTTTGTATTTACATTTACCATGACAGATTTAGATATCTAGTTATTCATTTTTTTCCTCCAGAGTTCATTTCTGTTTCTTGTCAGAAGGATAATGTTATTTTTTTTTATTTATATGACTATTAGAGATTTAGTGTTTTTTTGTTACCTTATTTATAGAGAATTTGTTTTTGGTTTTGTACACTTATTTATTTAGCGGAAAATGGAAAATATACGTTTAGTTCCTATTTCAAGACAAAAAGCAAAACGAAACGGAACGATTAATATGAGGCCACAAAAAGTGTATACGCATTTGGTGAAAATTGACTAGGCCGATAACTGGTGTACCAATGGCCGATTACTGCCAAATATGTTCTTTTTCAAAAGAATCAAAAAAGAAAAAAGTACCGTAAACTTGGGTGGCTTTAGCCACCGGGGTTGACTTTGGCCATTTTCTAATATTTGTTTTATTTATTCATAACTTTGTTGTAGTAATAATTATTAGCCAAATATGAGTTTTTTCTTGTTTTAGAGATTATATTGGACCAGAATAAAATTATATACGCCACATAATTTGTCTTGTAGATCCTAAAAAAAAATAAAATAATAAAATGTATAAAATCCATCAATTGTTACCCTCAAAAACTTTATTGGTACTTGAATGATAGGGCGTCATCTGTGATTTTCATAGTGAAACACGCACTCACGGAACCTTTTAGAAGTTTTGTGCGTGATCTGTGCAAACCTAAACTTTTAGGTTTTACCGCTAGAAGGCGGCCAAAGTCACCCAATAGAAATTCACTAATATTGGTCTGACTTTGGCCACCACCTGTTCACTCTGTTTTCGGCTAAATCGCGCTTCATATTCACGTGTTGAATTATTTTTGTGGTGAAATATTAAAATTTAGCAGGTACGGTAGGTACTGATTTTATTGTTGTATTTTAATAATGTAGGTATTTTAAATATAATGTTGAAGTTGAAAATACATGGGTATTAGGGAATAATGAAAGCAAAATCGGCTTATTTATTATTTCTAACCTCAATTTGTATGTTTAGCCTTCTCGTAACTTTAATAATGTTATTTTTTTTTTATTTCTAGGCTAATGGGACGTTACAAAAGAACCATTGGAAGCAGGAATTACTGCAATTATACAAAAGTACAATTAGAAGAAGCAGTTCGACTTATCAAATCGGGTGCAATATCTCAAAGACTGGCTTCCACAAGATATAAAATACCTCGAGCTACATTGCAAAATAAGATAAACGAAGTTCACAGCAAAACTCCAGGCGGACAAACCGTATTGTTAGAGGATGAAGAAAGGAAAATCGAAGCACATATTTTAGCAGCATCGGCATATGGATTTCCCCTAGATGCACTAGATCTAAGAAAATTTGTGAAAGGTTATCTAGATCGAAAGGGCGTAGTCATCAGAAGATTTACAGATAATCTTCCTGGTACTGAATGGGTAAGACTGTTTTTGAAAAGACACCCGACCTTGACACAAAGGTTTGCTGCAAATATAAAATCTGTCCGGGCTGCTATTTCACCTGATGTTGTTAATACATATTTTGACAATTTAGAAAGAGAGTTAGAGGGTGTTCCACCCTCAAATATTTGGAACTATGATGAATCCAACTTATGCGATGACCCAGGCAATAAAAAAGTTATCACAAAACGGGGTTGCAAATATCCTGAACGGATCCTCAACTCGTCGAAACAATCTACAAGTGTAATGTTCTGTGGAAATGCTTTAGGCACAGTTTTGCCCCCTTATGTAGTTTATAAGGCCAAAAATATGTATGACACTTGGGTGGAAGGTGGACCTGTTGGGACCCGCTATAATCGTTCAAAAAGTGGATGGTTTGAGGGCCCTATATTCGAGGACTGGTTTCAACACCTACTGCTTCCTGCGTTAAGGCGTTTAGAGGGACCCCATGTGGTGATAGGCGATAATCTTTCTTCGCATTTAAGTGTGCATGTTGTGGACCTTTGCTCCCAATATGATATTAAATTTATTTGTTTACCACCTAACACCACACATATCACACAGCCACTTGACATCGCTTATTTTCGCCCGCTTAAAATGAAATGGAGGCAAATCATAACAAATTATAAACTAAGTGGAACAAACAGCACGATTCCAAAATCGGAGTTCCCGCGTCTGCTCAAATCATTGACAGATGCCTTATTGGAACCAGGTGAGAATAATTTAAAAAGCGGATTCGAAAAAGCTGGAATATACCCTCTAAACAGAATGAAAGTATTGGAGCGAATACCATCAGATAATACTTTAGATCCCAACGTGCAATCAAATGTCAGCGCCTCCGTAATTAACCTATTTGAAGAAAGACGATTTTCCGGTCCATCAGGAAAACAAACAGCCAGGAAAAAAAAGGTCAATATTATAGCTGGGAAGAGCATCTCAATCGAAAACATTGAAAAAGAACCAGTTGCGAGTCCTAGTGCTGTTCGCAAAAATCCCTCATCAAACCAAAACAAAAAGTCTAGAACGATTTCCAGTGATTCCGATAGCTCTGTTAACGTTTCTCTTCAATCCGAGGAAGAGCTTAACTTCAATGAGCTTGATGAAGATGAGCCCATACATGACCTCGAAAGTGAAGATGAGGACACACACGAAAAGACTAGAAGTGGATGTAACGAAAACCATAAAATTAAAATCGGCCATTTTGTTTTGTTTTTATTCGAAAAAAGAATTTATCCTGGACAGATTATGGAAATTAATGATGAAAAACAATATAAGATAAAATCTCTTGCTCCTAGTGGATTGCTTCAGTGGAAATGGCCCACGCCAGATGACATCATCTGGTACGCAGAAGACGAGATTTTGCAGACTATAAAGACACCTATCCCATCCAAAAGAGGTTTCTTCAAGATACCAGAAATCGAGAATTATTCTTAAGTTTGCAGTTTGCTATTAGAGACTTTTTTTTAAACATTTTGTTTAATAATTAATACAAAAACCCATAAAAAACAAAAATAAATGTCTTTTGGTCTAGTGTCTGTGCCTCAATCCTCAAAAAAACACAAAATCTACATGGCCCATGGCCAAAGTCACACCGTCTCTTGCCTGTGTTTGCGTTTTCTAAAGAAAACAACAGTTGGCCAAAGTAACCCAACCTTGTCTTCTAACTTTGGCCACCCTCATTTTTTTTAAAAAAGTGGATTTAGAAATTTTTCATATTCTTGCCAATTTCAAAGTTAAGAGAACGAATACAGACCCATAAAATGAGACCAATATTAAAAATTAATAACATCTGGTTTAAAAGATATTACTCTCTCAAGTTCAATAGTGGACCAAAGTCACCCAAGTTTACGGTATATGCTTATCCTAAACATTCTCTGTCTTACTCATACCGTAATTAACTATACTTGTTTCCTGTTTCACTCCCAAGAATAAATTTTTAATATAATATGGATCGCCTCAATTCTATTAAAGCTGAAAGTTGACGTTCATCAAAAAAGGCGGACTACTGGCGAATTCACTCTATATGCGCATATTTTTTAAAACAAAATGCTCGCTAAGTTTGTAGCCCTATTGAAAATATCATTGGGGAGATGCACTACGATATATGTATCAGCCTGTATATAATTAATTACACATTTAATATGTGAGAAAGGAAATATATTACCTCAATTCTCTTTAATCGATCAAATAATTACGCATTGTCATTAGTGCTGGTTGCAGATATTGATTAAATATCGAAGTGATATAAAACTATAGATAGTTTTTTTTTATCACCGCCACTCTTTAATTTTTCTACTCCAAATTACACTGGATATCAAATGTTTGAGAATCGTCGAGGCCACCCACTCTTTCCCACACCATGATTTTCCCACGCCCTAGCTATAACCCCAACATCCTTTCGCGGTATCGCGCGAGGGGAGAGGAGATAATTTTGTACAGCTCAGTAATAGTAAATTACACCGGGTGATATTACATAAGTAAACAAATTCGCAACGTCTGTCAATATGTGTGTTTAGTGGATTTTTAGCGACGATTTTTTTTCACACAGCGGACGCCTACTTACGTATGAAAGTACGTAAAAGACAGTCTAAAGTCGCTAAACGTTGAAATGTTTCCCAAGATGATCTCAGAAAAATTAAAATTATTATGTTGGTCAGACTGTCGGAAAATTCTCATCATGAACAGGTGTTTTTCGAATGGAATGGGAATGAGGTAGCAAATGCAGCGGAGGGGACCGAGACCAGTTGTTCTCACGTACAGCGGTAGCTGTGGTGAGTACCACCGTAGTCACGCAGTGTTTATCAATAACTTCTTGTGTTTGGTCACTTAGTTGAATCTCTACACACATACACATGAATTAGACTCTAAGCACGTGTATTATAGAAACGTAAACAATTTTAAAAGCCATGCAGTGCAGTTAGTAAACAAGTGTAAAGTACATCTAAATAGGATAAGTAGATATATAAAATGCCGCATCAGTATGGTTTACCCGGAATAGCCCATGCACAATCACCACCGACACCACCACCACAACATGGGGCGATGTACCCCAGGTTTTCCGGCGCCGTAGTACCAGGAGGTTATAGAGGTGAAGGCAGAAGACTTACAAGAGAAGCTATGGAGCGTTACTTAAGAGACAGATCTGATATGGTTATAGTTATATTACATGCGAAAGTGGCCCAGAAGTCCTACGGTAACGAAAAGCGATTTTTCTGTCCGCCACCATGTATATATTTATTTGGTGATGGCTGGAGAATGAGGCAGGAACAGATGTTACGTGAAGGTGAATCTGAACAAGCGAGCCAGTTATGTGCTTTCATCGGGATAGGAAACTCAGATCAAGATATGCAACAGCTCGATTTGAACAATGGAAAACAGTATTGTGCAGCAAAAACTCTCTACATATCAGACTCGGATAAAAGGAAACATTTTATGTTATCAGTAAAAATGTTTTATGGTTCTGGCCATGACATAGGTGTATTTCATAGTAAACGTATTAAAGTTATATCAAAACCATCTAAAAAGAAACAGTCATTAAAAAATGCAGATCTGTGTATTGCAAGTGGTACGAAAGTGGCATTATTCAATCGTTTAAGATCACAAACAGTTTCCACCAGATATTTGCATGTTGAAAATGGACATTTTCACGCCAGCTCCACGCAATGGGGTGCCTTTACAATCCACTTACTGGATGATAACGAATCTGAAAGTGAAGAATTTCAGGTTAGAGATGGCTACATACATTATGGAGCTACAGTAAAACTAGTCTGTTCGGTTACTGGAATGGCACTTCCAAGACTTATAATTAGAAAGGTAAGTAAATTTAATGCTTATTTGAATATCTAAATTCATAATGGAATGAGTATTATTGACCATTATTCAAAAAAAATGCTTAAAAAACAAATCAGATGGCATTAATGATTGTTTTGCTTTAAAAACGACTGCTAAAGTCAGATTGCAATTTATAGAGAACCATACATTTTGAAATGTGAATTAAATTAATTCTGGTGCAGAAAACAGACATCTTTTAGGGCGTAGGTTATTAGTATTGTTTACATTCTAAAAAAGAAAAAAACATTTGATATATTTATAATTTTTGTCTTAGTATGTGCCTACCTTATTTATTTTTATGAAATTTACAATATAGACACATAAAAAATACTAATACATACTCTTATTAAATTTGTTCAAATCATCAGTGTTAATAAAACTGAAATTGGAGGATTTACTTGCTTCAACAGACAACATCTTTAAGTAATAATAAATTTTTGTGTATAGAATTCTTGTAGAAAAAAGATATAATTTTTTTGAAACACATTTGGTTTACCTCTGTCAAGCTAAATATCTTTGTTTGGTAGACAAATTTTTATTTGGTTTCCTACCAGAGGAATTTAGAGTATATATATTTGTCAAATAATGTATTTAAATTTAAATAATTGCAATAGGTATATGTATGTAGTTGAATTTGTTAACACTTGAATACAAATTTTAAAAATAAAGTTTACTATAAATTTATTAAATGTGATTACTAGTTGGCATGTTTCAATAATAAAAAAACAAGAAAAATATAGTTAAGTTTAAACTTAAATAAAAGCACTATATTCTTTAATCTTTAATTTAATCGAAATTATTTTGCGAGATTATCATTTCAACAAACATACATTATTTTCGCACTTTATTAGCTACCACACAGAATCATTTGATGAGTGAAGTAAAGCACCAAGGCAACGATTCTAAAGGGAAATGTTTGCAAATTTTACTGAAAAGCATTAAAAAGGTGATCAAGTTAAAAAAAAAATAGAACATGTTCTAAGCCAAGTACTTCTTGGGCAAAGAAATTGGTCATTTCGACTCGACAAGGACTTTTCGTTAATTTTCCGCTAACAAGTTGGTGAAGAAATCGAAAAGTGAAAAACATGTGCATCACGTACCAATACTGTCTTTGTTGAGAGCTGTTTTGGGTTGTCACAGAATTTGTTTTATTTCCTATCTAATTTGGCAAAGGAAAGTGTTAATTGTCAAGACTTCGCGAACAATATCTCTACATATCACACAAATACCTGTCAAAATAGAATATTTAGAACCTGATAAATTTAAAAAAAGGTGTTCTAAACGGTATTTACCACAGGTATTTGAGTCTTGGATACAAAAGACTGATTTAATTCGAAATGCTTTCCATAATTCAAGTGATAAGATGGGCTAAAATAAAGTAGCATATTTTTATTAATACATGTAAAAGATACACTAAGAAACATACTTATCAAAATTTTTTGACTTTTTTATTACTTCACGTCAACATCGTTTTGAGAAACAACCTTTGATTTTATTGCACACTTTATCATGTTAATTATTTTCACGTTTATAACACTATGATATTTCATCCTCTTATTCTTCAGTATGACAATGCTATAATAATAGTTATTTATTATACAAGGGAAAAAAGTATTAGATTTTAGCTCGAGGTAAGGTTTATCTCACGACGCGAAGCGGAGTGAGATAAATTACCGAGAGCTAAAATCTAATTTTTTTCCCGTGTATAATACACTATTTTTTTTATTGTGATGGGAAAAACGACGATTTAATATTGAAAAAATCACGTAAATACTATATATTGAAGTCAGAAAATCAATCGATGACATTTCAAGTGACATTACACCTGCGTTGCTAATGGAAACCTGTAAAATAATCAAATATCTGTCAATTTAAGCGGGCAAAAAGTGAGCACTTTTTTCCCCGGGAAAAAAGTGAGTACTTTTTTCCTGGGTTGATAAAGTGACATTTTATTACCTGTCAAGAAGGATAAAATGTCAACTTTTTTTCCCGTCACAGAAAAAAAATACTTATTAGTAACCAGGGTTGGCAAATATCATGATGTTTATGTAAATATCATAATATCCGATATATATCAGAAATTTTGGTATTTTTTCCCTGTGCTAAAAAGAAAAGAACAACGTTAAATATATCAAAATAGTTATTTATTATACAAGGGAAAAAAGTATTAGATTTTAGCTCGAGGTAAGGTTTATCTCGCGATGCGAAGCGAAGGGAGATAAATTACCGAGAGCTAAAATCTAATTTTTTTCCCGTGTATAATACACATTTTTTTTCTGTGATGGGAGAAACGACGATTTAATATTGAAAAAAACACGTAAATACTTTATATTAAAGTCAGAAAATCAATCGATGTGACATTTCAAGTGACATTACACCTGCGTTGCTATGGAAACCTGCCAATTTAAGCGGGCAAAAAGTAGAACTTTTTTCCCATGGGCAAAAAGTAACACTTTACGCCCGGGTTGATAAAGTGACATTTTATTACCTGTCAAGAAGGATAAAATGTCAACTTTTTTTTCCATCACAGCGTCGGGAGATAAACCTTACCTCGAACTAAATCTAATACTTTTTTCCCTTGTATAATAAATAACTATTATTATGGTAACAAAAAGGAATATCATCATCATCTTGAGACAATTCAACTTAAGGCAAGTAGTTCATCATTTGACGAGATCCAATCCAAGTGTTTGCCCTTTTGATCAGTATTTTGATTTAAACATTTAAAAATAAATACAAGTTTTCTCGCTTTTTTGTTGCCCAAATGATTCTTAATTTAAATTGAATTATCCCAAAGCTCGAAAAAATTCTTTCTAAATCCGCTGTTGCCGCTACTGCACTGAATAACTGCTCACATGTAAGATTTCTTTTTTTGACCACTTTGAGTCAGAAATTGCATCTGATTTCCACCAAATCATTGGAATTGTTGTTTGGAATTGTGCGGAAAATAAATATTTCGTTGTAAGAGCCATAACAAGCGGATCAAATTCTGGGTTTTTGAATTTAGAAGATCAAAAGCTTGTTGTTTTGGAACCTGAGTTAAATTTTGTCCTAAGAATATGTGATAGAGCATACTCGCCAAATAGTGATGTGATCCCAATACTATATCCCTTCTTTTGACAAACGCTTCTTTTACCATAATTGGTTGATCTTTCACTTTCAAATCTTTTTCCAGTTGATGCCAACTCCAATTGTCGTTTGATCACGTTGGCATGCGGTATAATGCAATAGCAACGGGATTAAGTCTGTTCATGACATCCATTGCATTTTTTATAATGTCGGTATTATACCGAAATAATTACGAATAATTTGATTTAACGAGTTGTTTGAGATGTACTATGGTGGACTCCCCAAGGTGGACACCTAATGTACCCTGTGTAACAAGTACTTAGTACATTACATTGGTATAAGTCAAAGTGACACAACTGACTGAAACGCCACTAATTGAAACCATATTTACAATACATAAAAATAAAAAAAAATACTATAGCAACTAAAAGGTGTCCACTTTAAAAAGTCCACCGTTGTACATAACAAGCAGTAAATAAATGTATTATATGCAGCCAACTAATGTTTTTAAGTGAGCTGCATATAATTCTGTGATACATAATAGTACAACGCGATCATTTAAATTCTAAATTATAGCAGGCGGGATTTTTTTTATCAGGTTGTCCAGAATGTCCATTATTGATTAATTAACATTTTGAAACGTCACTTTGACAATTCAAATTGTAAATTAGTACTTATATACCAACTTAATTTAAATTTCACAGCCTGCTCTAATTTAGAATTTAAATGATCGCGCGGTATATTAAAGGACAAGTTTCATTTTGACGTTTCAAAGTACGAGAAAAATTTGATAATCAAGGGAAATTTTGTGGCGGTTGTCACCTTGGTTTGGCACAAGATATAAATTGACAAGTTAATTTAAAATTGACACATTTTTGATAATTTTCAACAGAATGTTTCTACTGCACACGGTATCACTATCACTTCGAAAGATAATTCAAACGTTAATATAAATGTTTATAATAGTTGTACTATTTCAAAGATTAATTAAAAATATCAAATCTTACAATGAATTTCAATATAAAAACCTCAAACTTGCTTACAAAATGTCATATTGACATCTCCATTTCTGTTGCAATGTGACCAACTTAAATAAATCTGTTTAAATGTTCCATTTCTATTACGCAACTAGTGCTGTAATAGACCCTATTACAGCACTAGTGAAATAAATGGTATGATTACGGTACTATACTTCATTCACGTTAAGAATGCAGCGTTGGATTAGATAGGAGAACATTTCCCGAACTGTGATTGGCTGTTATACGCGACCGATTTACATTAAAAAATTTCGAATCCGTCAGTTGTCAAACTGCTGTTCGCTTGTTGTGTTCGCTTTTCCGCTTATTATTTCCTATTGTCCGTTTTATTTTTCGTATCTTCTAAACATTGTGTTCAAAATAGTTCTTTTTAGAACTCGGCCACCGTAATATTTTACAATAATTATAAATTTTAATCACCATTTTATTTCTATGATTGTGCCAGTGTCATACAGACGCCTATTGTTGCGCTATCTACTGCATTCTTAACGTGAATGAAGTATAATTGCAAAATAGTATATTAAAATACAAGTTTCATAAGACATGAATTTTACGCAGGCGTTCGAGTTTTCCAAAGGACAAGTGCGCAAAATGTCTTATGAAACGTGCATTTTATACTATTTTTTCTATTTCGGTTATTAGATTTTCAAAAAAGGTTTAAATGAGAGACATGTTTTGTTCGAACATTTTAGAAATTTTGTTTTTTTGAAGTTGGTTACTCTGATTTTTAAGTAGAACATTTTAAATATTTGAATATCGGCTGTGTTAAATGTAATTAAATAAAATAAAATTTAGACTGATTTATGCAATAAATTATTTCTAATTATCAACAAAAAGGACGAAATAAATAACTGCACGCCCTTAGAGATTCGCAAAATAGCAGAAGATAATTTACATAATCTTTTGCAAACAAAGTCTTAACATATTTATCAAAAACAATACCAGCACTTATAAGTTGGTGTGAAAAAAATAATATAGCGAACTATTATAATTACCGTACGTGTGTCAGTCAGTGCGAAACAACAGGAATTCAGACAAAATGTAGTGTGTTCCCAAGTTCCGCCTGGAATATCCATTAATGCACACGAATCTTCTAGTGTTATAGTAAACTTTTATAACAGTTCTACTATTCAACATGGGAAGTAAATTTCAATAGTAGAATCAGAAAACTTATCATCGAACTCTGCTTGACAATTTATATTGTTAATTAGTACCTAAATAAAATGTTAGCATGTGTGTTTTTTTTTTAAATATGATTTGGTTCCATTCTTTTTTTGTTACCAACCTCAAAAAAATAAAATTAGCGTGCGATAAAGTAATACTTTATGCAACCACAACGGGTGTCCTAAAGTGAACTTTATAGCACCAAAATAGAAAAACTAATAAATGTACCGATGAATAAACAAAACTTTGATCTTGAACTTAACAGGATATATAATATAGCCTTTAATAATGGTTATACAATAGATTTAAGTAATAGTACCTTCAGTAAAATACAAAAATATGGTGACGGCATATAAAACCAATAATTCAGTTGGCAAATATATAAAAAAATAGTATGGATAAAACGGACAGAACCTTTAAAAAACGCATCTCTGAGCATAAATAATGTTATGAAGAAAAACCCACCGATTCCACTTACGCTACCATTGCATCGCTACTAATCATAAATTCATTGATAAATATGATATTTTATTTATTCAAGATAAAAGCAGTAAATTAAATTTATTGGAAAATTTAGAAATTAATAAAACACACTAGGTTGGATTTAATTTTAAACTACCAGACTAATCAATCCCCACTTCTCTCAATGCAATTATAAGCACTTTATCATTCTATGTATTTATAATCTTGTATACCCCAGTTTTGACCTGATGAAGCCATTGTATGGCGAAACAATATTGTAGTGTACAATAAAACTATTTGAAACTGTCAATAGTTTTGTTTTGTTTATCAGAAAATAATATACAGTGTCGGGCAAAAAGAGCGGAACACCGAATTTATGACTTAACTAGCACTTTTTTGAAAATTTAACCTAAATTAAAGTTTTTGTATATTTTATGTATTATTTATTGGTGTTTGCAGATTTTCCGTTTTTGTCACATTTTTGGAGGTATGATGTCACCGAATAGTATTTTAAATGAATCCCCCTGTATTTATATTTTTTTGAGATATTTTTTCCTGAATTCACTAATACCAGGTTTAGTGGGTCTCTAACTTATGGTTTCATAAAAAAAATAAAATTTAATGGCACCTAATATTTATTTAATAAAAAACGAACGACAATAACTAAAAATTCTATTCATTAAAGCGTCCATTAACTTTAACAAATGATTATGAAATTCATTTAATACATTTAACTTATTATTAATTCGAATTTCTTAAATGACACATCATATATGTATACTACATTTGTATATTCAACGTGATGTAAATAAATATTCTTATTCTTATTTCTCCCTTAAAGGTGACATGAACTTTTAATGCAGCCTTAACTTTTATTATGATATCGGCCCTAAGTAATTATCGCAGTAGGTATACCAAAAACTTTTTATCTACAATATTTTTTTCCGAGTCCTGTCAAAGTAAAAACGTACATTCGAATAACACTATTAGGTATAAAAACTCCAGTTTGTTTAAGTTCTTTTATCACATTTGATTTTACAAATTATTTGGCATTAATACATTATTAGTCATGTCTCAACTAAGTGAACGTGAAAGAATTATTTTATTGATGATTGTTGGTTTTGGAAATAGAAAGAGATCTTTACAAGAAGCCGCTGATTTATTTAATGCTACATATCCTCACAGAATTTCTCCAATTTCAAAGTTAACAGTGTCTCGGAATTTACAGAAATTTAACGAAACTGGCAGTGTAAAAAATACTCCCAGTAATGGACGAAAGAGGACAGCTACAAATGAAGATAATGAACTTTATGTAATTCTAAGTGTACACTAACAACCTACAAATTCATGATCAAAACTTGCAATAAATAACGATATTAGTGAGAGATCTGTAAGAAGGATACTTAAAAGAAATAGATTTCATCCTTATAAAGTGCAATTACACCAAGCATTAAATGAAGATGATCCTGATAAACGAATGCAGTTTTGCGAAGACATCAGGAATTTAAATGTTGAGAATAATATGTTTATGAATAAATAACATTGTGTTTTCCGATGAAGCAACATTTTGCCTAAACGGATTTGTAAATCGACATATTTATTGTATTGGTATTGGTCGGATAATAATCCGCACTGGATGGAAGAAGGTCACACACAATATCAACAAAAAGTGAACGTGTAGTGTGGAATAGTTAGAGAAAATACAATTGGACCTTTTTTTTAAGAAGAAACATTAAATGGTGATAGATATTTACATCTTCTACGCGATCAGATAGTTCCAGAATTAATTCGTTTGTTTCCCAATCGTATTAATCAGCTACAGTTATCAGAAGAAATTTGGTTGCAGCAGGATGGTGCTCCACCTCATTATGCGGCTAGGGTTAGGGAATACCTGAACACAGTATTTCCGCAGAGATGGGTGGGCTGAAGAGGCTATATTGAGTGGGGCCGAGGTCACCGGATTTATCTCCCGTGGATTTTTTTCTGTGGGGTCATTTGAAGTCGATAGTTTATAAAGATTTACCACAAACTCTTCAAGAACTAAAAGATCGAATCAGAGCGGCGCGGCGGTACAAAATAGTACAACGCTTGAAATGATACAAAATTCACTAAGGTCATTTGTTGACAGATTAGGATACTGTCAGGCAGCCGAAGGTTTTCAGTTTGAACACCTATTGTAAAAAAATGTACGTAGAATTTTCAGTTATTGTCTTTCGTTTTTTATTAAATAAATATTTAGGTGCCATTACATTTTATTTTTTTCTTATGAAACCATAAGTCAGAGACCCACTAAATCTGGTATTAGTGAATTCAGGAAAAAAATATCTACTCAAAAAAAAATATATATACAGGTTCATTTAAAATACTATCCGGTGACATCATACCTCCAAAAATGTGACAAAAACGGAAAATCTGCAAACACCTATAAATAATACATAAAATATACAAAAACTTTAAACGTTAAATTTTCGAAAAAGTGCTAGTTAAGTCATAAATTCGGTGTTCCGCTCTTTTTGCCCGACCCTGTATATGGTAGGGATCGCCAATGACAAATTTCACTTAGAAATGATAACAAATTTAGTGACTTCCCTAAGACGCTAACTTCACATTGAAAAGTGGAAGTAGATATTGATGCCAGTTCCATAGAAATTAGAATAAGATCCTGTCATTCAATTTCGATATTACTTGAAAATCATTGGTGTCATTGATTAATTTTGCGTAAGTAACTAATATTGTGATTAAATTCAATGACTTCCAGTGGTTTTAATAACGATAATTGGATTATACGTATTAATATATTGAGTATTTTATATTTTATCTCTCTAAAATCAGTTCTTTCTTATATTATACCAATAAGAAGTTTAGAAATAAAAATTAACGACATACATTTAAATTTCCCGCCATCAGAAACGTCAAAACCAAGTTGAATTTTTTTTATAGTGGCACTTTTTCCATTATTAATGTTGGCAGCATGGTACTTTTAAATCAAATGTCAATTAACTGACGCAAAATGGGTTTAAGTTTATCTTGGTTACTGAAACGTTTTAATAAAAAATCGCAAGTGAAAATACTCATGATCGGTTTAGATTGCGCTGGGAAGACGACAATACTATACAGATTGAGATTGGGAAGACTTGTAACAACGGTGCCCACAATCGGATTCAACATAGAAACTTTGGAGTACAGAAACGTGAGCTTCATAGTGTGGGACGTTGGAGGTCAAGAGAAAATAAGGCGTCTTTGGAGACATTATTATGAAAATACCCAGGGAATTATATTTGTTGTGGACAGTACTGACAGGGAACGTATTGGCGAAGCGCAAAGAGAATTGGAAAATATCCTAGAAGAGCAAGGATTAAATAACGCGATTTTACTCATATTCGCTAACAAGCAAGACTTACCGAAAGCCATGAAATCTGCCGATTTGGCTAACGAATTGCATTTGTACCGCATACATAATAGACACTGGCATATACAATCATCATCTGCGACGAAAGGTACAGGTTTATATGAAGGATTAAATTGGTTAACAAAGGAGATCAGTAAACAATAAAGTACATACACAAACAATGCAAATAAAATTAGTTTGTAAGCTGTAAAAAAATTGTCATTTGTAAATATAAACGTAATTAGTTTTTAAGTGTAGTATTACATATAAAACTGATAGAAGATGATGTGTTCACGTGCGTATATTAGTAGAAATAAAAATGCACAATTCCTATAATTAAATCCTATTCGCTTAAAATTAGTAACGAACGTAGAAAAAAGTAGTGATAATAATATGTACATAGAAAAATTCGGAATTATAAGTATATTATGGGCAAAGAAAGGATTGTTTGTTTGTCCTAACTTAAGTCTAAAATATATATAAATAAAAATGAAATGCTGTTCGTTGGTAAGCGCATGCTTTTAGAATGGCGGGACCAGTTTGTCTAAAAAGGTTTGCAATCGTCTCAGTAGGGTTTTTAGGGGAAGAAAAATGGGAAAAGTTGTCCGGAAAATTTGTAAATTCCGGAAAAATTGAAAGTGCTTTTTTCTGTAGGATTTTTATATGAACCAAACACCATAAACTCATGATCCGATTGATGGATGTGCGTAATTTTTTTTGTTTTCGTCGTTATGGTCATGGAAAAGTTTCGGGCAAAAAAAAGTTCGGGATAATTACGAAGAAAGTCAAAAAATTCGGTCAAAACACAAACATCCTAATTTTTTATGCACTCTCGATCATAAATGACAATATAAACGACATGTTTTTCAATTCAACTAAATCGGAACAGTCGTTCAAAGAAGAATTACCACATTAGCAGCTAATATAGAAGAGCAATTAGCTACGAAATCGAAAAGTTTTGAGTATTTTTCTATAGCACTCGACGAATCTACGGATATAACTTCCATTGCTCAACTCTTAATATTTTTACAAGGTGTAACGCAAAATTTTGAAGTTAGTGAAGAACTGATTGGTATGAGTTCTTTGACAAGTCAAACCAAGGGGAGTGACATGCTCAAAGCTCTTCTGGAAAAATGTACTATAATGGATTTGGATTTAACGAAATTATATGGTACGACTGACGGAGCATCTTCAATGATTGGAAGTAAATCTGTGATAATAACTATGTTAAAAGAGTATTTACAAACTAAAAACATAGATACCAAGGAATTAATGGAGTTTCATTGCATTATATATCAAGAGGCCCTCTGTTCAAAATTATTGGGATTTGAAAATGTGATGAAAGTAGTAGTACCTTCTGTAAACTTTATAAAATCACGAGGTCTCAATCACAGACAATTCAAACAACTTCTCGAGGATATTGAAAGCGAATATGGTGATCTGTTTTACACTGAAGTAAGGTGGCTAAGTCGTGGGTTGACACTAGAGCGGTTTCTGAACTTGATTAAAGAAATCAAAATATTTCTGGCGGAAATGAAAAAGGACGTCCCCGAACACGACAACCCTTATTGGCTGTGTGACTTAGCTTTTCTTGTAGACATCACAAAGCACTTGGAATGTCTTAAATACACGGCTCCAAGGCAAAGATCAATTGATTTCGCAGTTATACTCTCATGTTTCGTTCTTTCAATGCAAATTGAGTCTTTTCAGGACACAAATCAATTCAGCCAATATCAGCCATTTTCCGAACTACAAAAAAAATTATGGAGAAATTCAATAAACTGAAGTCAATTTCGCTTATGTTGAAAAAATTGATATTTTGATACAAGATTTTCATGATCGTTTTGTAGACGTCAAAAAAGTTGAACCTGTATTGGACATTTTCAGCAATCCTTTCAACATTTCACCCGAAAATGCACCGGAATCAATACAGCTGCAATTAATAGACATGCAAAATGATGATAATTTACCATTGAGAAAGAATAGGTAGGGAGACGACGTCACGTGATCAAACCGGGTACAGGTCCGCCAAATTGATAACACACTTACGTCAAACAGGTAGTGTTGGTAAAAAGTGGACTGTTTGTTAAGTGTATCGTGTATTAGAGTTATATAATAAATTAAATATTAAAAGACATTGTGCTCTACGTAGCTGCAACAGCAGAGACGGCGTTGATAAGAAGAATTCGTCTGAAATAACATTTCGTAGGTTAGTGTAAACATGACAGATGTGGGATGACAGATTATATATATAGATATATTTTGAGTAGTCCGGACTATACTCCATTCAGTCTAAGAATGGAGTAGATGGCGCTACAATATGAGCACAGTTTACACACGATGAACTTTGTATTTTGAAAACAAGTAAAACATATGTTTACTGTCAGATGGATAGCAGGGATATACATATCTGATATTATTATATTTTGACATTTACGTAAATTTTTGAACAAGTTGGTAACTCATTCCTCAAGAAAAAGGAATGCACATGTCGTCTAATTGTACTTTTTTGTGCTTCATCCAATTTATTGTAAGTATGACGATATTTCCTTTTCTTGGAGGAGAAATTGGAACTCCATATAATTCCATTTCTTTAATAATGCAGTACATTGTATTCCTATTAATACCCACTTCCTCTGCTGTTTGATTGACTGCAGCTGTTTTAGACATATTGTCTTTATGCTTAATGTACACATTATAAGCCACTTGCCTTTGTCCAGATCTTATGTGTTTCCCTTTACGATTTTTTGAAGGACCTGGTAAAACTGCTTCCGCCATACTATAGAATATTAGCGATTACGAAAAGAAAGTTAACGAAATTGATAAAATACCTTAACAAATGAATATTTCACTTGCGAGTTCTAAGAAGAACTATTTTTTAAGAATATTAACAACAAATAACTATGTAAAATACGGAAATCGACAAAATCTTTGAACAAAACTGTCAGTAAACAAATTTTTGACAGAACGAGCTAAATGCGATTATTTTGCCGGTGTAAATGCACACTCGATTTCAACCAATCACAAACGTTTATTTTAAGCCCTATCTTTCCCAATGCTTTATTCTTAGACTGAATGGAGTATAGGTGAGGCAGCCATATTTGTGCCACACTTAGCCCCGCCCAATGCTCCCGTTTCGAGAATACAGCAAAGATGCTTTACAGCGTCCATAGTATTTTTCCTCAATGTAATTTACGAAACAAGTTTAATGAAAGTAATTTACTCAACTTTTACCGTTGCGTTGACAAAACTGCTTATAAAGAGTTGCCAATAAATGCATTGAAATGCGCAAGCTTATTTGGATCGACGTATATTTGTGAGCAAACGTTTTCAGTGATGAAACATAACAAAACAAACAATCAAAACCGTCTGGCAAGTGAAAATCTGGAAGCAATTTTACTTGTGGCGACAAGTAATGTGGAGGCAAACATAAACAAAATTGTCAGGTGAATGCAATGTCATGCATCAAAATAATAATCCATGAAATAAACGATTACATAATTACAACAAACATTTTTGAAAGTTCTTTTATTTTTATCATTTGTAGTAATTCATACTATTAAAAATAAAAATATTTGTGTCAATAAGGATTTTTGTAGTGGTCCGTCCTTGGCTTATAATTTTCCCTAGTGGCCCCTGTTCCCTATAAGTCTGTGCATCCCTGGACTAGAGGCTTCTATTTCGGTATTTTCTGTAATTTTCTTTTCAAAGCTATTTAATGTGGCAACCCCACCCTGGTTATATATACTGTATATTTATTGTTCGTCGAATGATATCAACGTCAGCTTTTGGTACTTTAATTATCACTTCTAACTCTTCTTTCCGTAATATCATGCTTCACTATATTATAAATACAGAGCGGACGTCCCAGGTTTAAACTACGACGGAGCAAAGAAATAATGCAAACAACACGCAGTTACTGAATAGCACTATTCATATGGTGAATTATAACTATCTGTTTACGCCCGAGAATGAGAGCAAAAAAAGTCCATTTAACTAGTAAATTTCCTATCTTCATCGGCGTAGATAGGAGCGTGAGGTTTTTTTTTTAAATTTATATTTCGTAAGATAAATAAAGTACGGAAAGTTTACTCGATTTGAACTACAAAATAAACAAATAATAACGTATTTTGTACTTTATAGATCACCACCCACTTTTTATTCAATTATATAAATAAAATTAAACACTTTTTAAAAATGCAAAATTTCAATAGTGCGCCCGTGGGCGATGAGTCATCAACCTTTCGTGTCCGCTCTGTAATTATAAACTGTGCTGTAGGAGATATCAGTTGACTTCGACTTTGTTTTATCTCAACGTTCTGTAAACACTAGATTTTGGAATTCCAGTTTCTCGAGCCACTCGACGTACTGATGTACTTGGATTGTTCATCATAACATATTGTAAAATATTATTTTGAAGTATATCAGCATTGTTAACTTGATAGATCTTTTTTGTTCGAAGCTCCATAGTTCACTAAATTTCTGATTATTCTGCTAAAAATTGTCCGGTGTGGTTGTGGTCTTTCCGGAAAACGCTGAGCGTAACTTGTCCAAGCATTTTCAGAGATTCTATTTACTTTGTAATAAACTTCCAACATATCAACCTTTACTTCATTTGAAAATGTGTGTGGTGTGTGCCAAAGTATCAATTCTTATTAATCTCCATGCTTAACGATAACTACTTACACAAAGTTCTAAATCTCTCACCAATTTTACTGCAATATTTAAATGTTCATATCTATCGTGTAAATAAAGATTTATTAGGCGTGTTGTACATTATTGGAAAGCTATTTTTAAGGACTATCTAACTAATTAAAAATCCAATCCTCTATGCCTTCTAATAACCGATATACCAATGGTGAGCATCAAAGTCTGGACATACTGTATATATATACCTGAACGCGACCGACAGGTTGAGAAACGAAGCTCTAAGACCCTCGTATTAAATCTAATTTACCAATTTGTAATAACCTACCTGTTTATACTGAGTATTCACATGATCTTGACGATATTACTAATATAAAACTATCAGCAGTACTTTCATAATTTAATAATAATTTGTGTAAGATTATTTCTTCCCAGATTCACTCAAATATATACATGTAACATATAAAAAGCAAAGTTGCATAACTTCCTGTTTCTTTGTAAAATCTACACTTATACTTAATGGCTTTATATTCGTAAATATATAAGAAGTAATATTTATATACTTGATGTTCATGGGTACAATTAACATTCCGCTGTGTAATATGCCAATAAAAAGCATTACACTTAATTTAACACTTATGCCTTGTGTTGGAAATAACATAAATAACTGCTTCCAAATGGAAGCACATGGTAATTTACTACCGTGGGAAAAATAAAATCAAATCGATTCGCGCGCATACACAACCAGCGTGCATACATACATATGTATAAAGATCCTACACGCTGTTCTAACACATACACAGATTACACTTTCTACGCAATTATAATTGGAACACTAAATAGGGCTCGAAAACTCGCATTTTCTTCATTCACACCGGAAAATGTTAACGCAACCAGCGGATAACTGACTCGTTAATCGCCGTGTAAATGTTATTTCGCATACTATAGGCGCTAATTAAAGATAAAAGTACGAGGGACGTTCAATGTATTTTCGGTATCAGCATGAAAAATAATACAAATAAATTTTAATTAATTTTTATTTTTGATGTAATCTTCCGTATAGAATTAACTTTACCTTACCATGTAAAAAATAACATTCTACCCTATCGGAAAATGTGCATTTATTGCCGCATTGAGCTTATCATCGCCGGAAAATCGTTTTCCACAAAGATCCTTTTTAAAATTTGGGAAAACAATATGCACTATAGGAGCAATGATCGGGGATATACAGCTAAAGCCAAAAAAATTGGGAAATGAAATTTATCCTATTCTAAATTGGGTTCTATTTGTCAATTGCCTACTTCACAATACCTGTCAAAAATATTTAAATCAATGTCATTAAATTTATACCAACTTGTGCAATGCCTCATTTAAATGCAGTAGATAGAGCCAGAATCGTCTCTCACCTGGAAAATGGTTGGACAATGATGAATTTATCGGTAGATTTTGGTATGGGAAGAAGTAGTTGGTATCTGGAGAATTAAACGAAAATGGGAAAACGAGAGGACTGTAAAACGAAAGGTGGGTTTGGGTCGACCTAAAACTACAAATGATCATGAAGATGAGGACTTACTTAATTTTTTGAGGCAAAGGCCTATGGCCACTGCTGTAGAAGCAATTAATATAACGAATTTTCCAGCATCACAAAGCACTGCACGTCGACGAATTCGTTCTACTGAATTGGACAACTATTATGTAGCCATGAAACCTTTCCTTATCGATTTCGATAAAGAACAGATGGTAGGATTTACTTTAGAATTTCTTGAAAGAGAAAATTTCTGGATTATGGTAGTATTTTCTGATGAAAAAATTTTCAAATCTAATAAAGACGGTAGAGTAAAAGTCTATAGACCCAGAAACACACGTTTTGAAGAAAAATATATTCAGCAATGTAACTAAACTTTTTTCAGTTAATGTGTGGGGTTGGTTTAGTGCGCTACGTCCGGGGGTACTATGTATAGTAGAAGAAAGACTTAATGCAAACATTTATGTTAACATTATTCAAGATGTTATGTTATCATCAGTTGTTCCGGTTTTTCCTGACAATAATTTTATATTCCAACGGGACAATTGTCCAATACACACATTAGGACTTGCACAAAACTCGTTGATAACAAATAATATTAATGTTTAGCCGTGGCCTTCTAGAAGTCCAGATGTTAACCCCATATATAGAAAATGCATGGGTCTTAATGGTAAATAGGATGCGCCGGACAAATTTTCGCCCCCAAAACAGGCAAGAGCTTATAAATAACATAAATCAGGAATGGCAAAATTTAACACAAGAGTATTGCCAAAACCTGATTACGTCTATGCCTAGACGATTAACATCCCTAATAGAGAAGAACGGAGCTATGATTAATATTTAAATTTGTTACTATTTCTAAAATATTATTTGTTCAAATTTAACGTAGGTATTTATTTTTATACTGACATACCGTGAACGTATTTTAACCTACTTTTAATAAAACATGTTCACACTATACAAAAATTAAAAACACCTATCAAATTTTTTTGGCATTTCCCGTTTTTTGCCTTTAGCTGTAGGTAGCGTTACCACCTTTTTGATATCAGAAAACCGGCTTTTGGGGTGATATAGTGAAAAGCGCCTTATGTAATGACAGGCAGACAAAATTGTTTGCTACCACGCCCAGATTTTGCCAAAATATGTTTATAAATTATTTGTTTGCTCAACCGTCCGCGAAATTACCAATTCGCAAACACAACACAGTCCGCAAAATTAGTAAATAAACATTTTGACACATGTTTAATCATCTATTATTACTTATAATTACACGACAGCTTTCTTTTTTCCGGATAAATTTTCAGTTTTTAACGAACATTTTTGTTGCTGGGTAACCGTACGAAACAAATTGCCTTGAGTTCAGTTACCATTTAGCAAATAAATTTGAGTTTGAAAATGTAAAATTTATTCTTAAATGAAAAGGAAGCTCGAGTGTAATTTGGTAAGATAATTTACTAAATGTGTAAACAATTAGTGAAATATGTATTACATAGTAATTATATAATTTAAAAATATAGTTATTAAAAACACAGTTCTTATACACTTTGTGAAGATTAACAATGACTTTGCAATGTTTATGTCATAACAACAACTTTACAACGAACACTCTGATGATAAAGTAAACAAATGGCGCACAGTGGTTCAGAACGCGAAAAACCGATCGAAATTGAGTTGAGTAAGTTTATGTTTTTGGGTATGCTGGTTTTGAAATTATGTATAAAAAACCCGAATTTGTAAAACCTACCCTAAAATACAACCCTTAAATGCGAAAAATTGATATTACATAATACAAGTACGAAGAATATTTTCTAAACAAATTATACAGTTTAGTTTGCAAATTCAAAGTATTCGTTTGTCAAAAGCACCCCTTAATGCATTGAATTTTACATGTTTAGTAGTTTGTATTTGGTTAAAAAAAGACACTTAAAACATTCTCAAATTATATTGTAGAAATTTGTTTCCAAAATACAATATTCAGCCTTTCAGCTTCAGTAAAATGTTTTTATACATTAACAGCAACATCCTTAGGCAAATCAAAAATTGAAAAGAAACAATAACATTTTATGTTTTGTGAATAATTAATCAGAATCGGAAAAATATTCAGATGATATATTCAGTGCAGTATCATCTTCCACAATAGCATTTACTAACTCTAAAATTTCCGAATCAAATTGCCATTTTCTAGAATCAGTTAAATGTTGTAAACTTAAATATGGATGAGAACTTGACATTAATCGACAAAACAAGTCCTCATTTGTATGCACATCTTTGTTTTTTGCTTCATGTGCTTCTTCTGACAATTCACCAATTGGTAAAATAGCGTTATTAATGACCGAAGCCCCATAAAACAAAATTTTATGTACCGAAGTTGGCATATAATACCAATTGTACAATTCAACATATTTTTGTGCTGTATCTAAACAATATTTTCGAAAATTATTTACATTAATGTCAAGACCACTATTTATTGTTTTTAAAATTACTCCAAATTTATGAATTAAATCTTCATTGATTCCAGTTATTTCAGATGACAATTTAGGGTTTGCAAAAAATCGTCTAGCTGTATTGCCATCATTTGTTGTGCCAAATCCTGGTTTAGGAATATCAAAAATAAGTCCCATTTTTTCGCGAAAATGTCTGAAGTAACGAAAATTGAGTACCGCGCGGTCATTACATTTTTAACAAAAGAAGGGCATACACCTTATCACATTAAACAACGTTTAGAAGGCGTTTACGGTGATTCATCTCCTTCGTATTCAACTGTAAAAAAGTGGGCAAAATGTTTCCGTTTGTGACAAGAATCCCTGGAAGATGCTGATCGGTCGGGTCGACCAATTGAAGTGATAACGCCTCAACAAATTTCAATTAGTGAACATTTAGTGCTAGAAGATCGGCGTTTGAAAGTGAAGGAATTAGCAGTGATAACAAACATTTCCGAAACAAGTGTTCGCCGAATTCTCTATTACCATTTGGGTATGAATAAAATTAGTGCTAGATGGGTACCGCGACTTCTTTCTGCTCTCCAACGTGAATGTGGAGTCGAATGTGCGCAGTCGTTTTCAAACATGTGTGGAGACGACCCAAAACCGATTTTGGAGTCCATTGTGACAGGGGATGAAACAATGGTTCTGTTTTACGATCCTCTATCGAAAAGGGGTCCATGGAATGGCGGCGACCTGATGAACCTCGTCCCAGAAAGGCGAAAGTCGTTCAATAAACGAAAAAGGCGATAGCCACAATATTCTGGGATTGTGAGGGCATTTTGCTAATTGACTTTAAATAGCGCAATACAAGTGAGAACGGCACATATTATGCGTCTTTATTCCATAAATTAAGGGACAGTATTCGTACAAAACGTCGTGGAAATTGACAAAAGGTGTGCGACTATTGCACGACAATGCTCCCGTCCATACTGCCGCCATTTCACAAGCTGCCATCCGCGAATGCGGCTTTCAAGAATTGTAACATCCACCGTATGTATAGTCCGGATATGGCTCCTTGTGATTTTTGTTTGTTTTCTAATTTAAAAAAAGACCTTAGGGGACGTAGTTTTAAGGACGACTGTGAGTTGCAAGCAGTTGTTATAGAACATTTTGACGGAAAAACAGATTATTTTTACAAAGGTATCGAATTATTAATTAATCGTTGTAATAAATGTATAGAAACTAGAGGAGATTACACTGAAAAGTAAAAGTTATTATATTGTTCTACGTTTCTTTTTTATATATCAGGCCGAGAATTTATGGCGCCTACCTCGTACGTATAATTTGGTAGAGTTGATTCATCGAGTTGGATCGAAAATTGCTAGTCTTTAAGTAATCATACTGATATTTCTTCGTCTTTTGCCATTTCATCTATTCATCTTTGCACTGAATTATTACTGAGCGGAATTTTTTTGATGATACCTGACGGTGTCTTATGATGAAGAACAGTTTTGAATATCTCTTTGACTGCCGGCAAAATTATTCCTCGCCTATTGTGCGTGATTTTCCTGCTTTTGCGAGTAAAAATGAAATGTTATATGTGGCTCGTAGTCCATCTTAATCTTGTTTAGAAGACGACGCAAAAAGTTTCGATATAGTTGGCTGTTTTAAATATTACTTTTCCAGTTCTTGAAGATAGGATAAATCATTTTTCTTCTTATCAGCATGCACTTTGTTTTAATGCTCTTGAAGCCTAGAAGGTTTCATAACTTCGTTTGGAACAACTCTTCGGCAAATTAAACTCATAGTTAATGATTGGTTTGAAGAAGAGTACGTAAATCCATGTTTCACATGGATTTACGGCATTTCTTTTTAGATGTAGATTCAGACATTTTCAAATATAATGACTTCTAACACTTATCTTACACGACTATTTATCACGGCGAAGCAAATAAAAATAATAAAGCATTTATTAGCATAATTTACATAGCTACATAAAATATTTATTCATGAAAACAGGTATTTTCAAAGTGTTTTATTATATTAATAAGTAAATAATTATATAAAAAAAAATTAAATATAATAAATTTCTTTAAAATTTTATATATTTATTTGACTGCTTTAACATCCCTTATTTGCCGCTGGATCCGCTACCGCCCCCATGGAAGGGCTCTAGCGCCCATTCCCCGATGGTAACGCCCCTCGTTAGGAATCACTGATATAAACCATAAGGTCGATGGTTTCAAAGTTTCCTACAATTTTGCAAAATATGCAAGCAGCACAGGTTTCGAATATAAATTTGCGGGATTAACAAAGCCCTTCCGCAAGGGTTTTCTTGATTTATTATTTAATGATTTGTGGTGGAGTATTGGACAATGCACTGGGGTAGGTCATCGAATTTCAACAGAGTTTTTCTGATACAAAAACGTGCTGTGCACATTGTCGCAAATCTGAGGAGAATGGATTCATGTGTACCAGTCTTTAAAGAACTTGGTATTTTGCCCCTGCCATTCATTTATATATACGAGCTGTTTTGTTTTGCCCATAAAAATAGAAAATTTTTTCAGCAGCAAATTGTTGACCATGGTCATGATACCAGAAATAGAACATTAATGATGCCAATACAACATAGCACAACGTTATATCAAAAGGGGATCTATTTTAATGGCTGCAGATTTTACAACAATCTGCCAGAGTGCCTCAAGGAAGAAACAAAATTTTCATAAATTTCGGCTTCAGGTTAAAAGGATTTTATTGGAAAAGTGCAACTACAGTACGGATGAGTGCCTACAAGACATGTCTATAAAATGATTGTCGTATATATTTTTTGTTTTACTTTCTTATACGTAGTATAAGGAAGTATTGTGATGATGAAAATTTTCGACCTTGAGATTTTTGCAGATGTCCACGTTTTAAGGTCCCCTGATACCAAAAAAGTGGTTTTTAAAAAATGTCTGTGTGTCTGTGTGTCTCTCTCTCTGTGTGTGTGTGTGTGTGTGTGTGTGTGTGTGTGTGTGTGTGTGTGTGTGTCTGTGTGTGTGTGACCACGATAGCGGTCAAACCGCTGGAGATATCAATTCCAAATTTTGTATTTACGAATATAATCTCCCTCTTGAGAACTGATTAGATTTTGAGCAAAATCGGCAGACCGGAAGTAGTAGTTTACTTCAGTGAAAAAATCGAATTTTGCAAATATTTCGTCAATTACTAAGTTTAAACAAATTTATAAAGAATTCAAATGTACTCAAAATTAAATTCGAGAAAAATTGTTTTAATAAAGTTTTTCGAAATTCCTACCGGAAGTAGGTCTTTTACTCTATTCGAAAATCAGTTTTTTGCGAATATCTCGCAAGTCATGCTTTCTAGGCAGATACATTACGAGTATAAAAGTATTTAGAACATACTTTTAAATATCTTTTGTATAAAAAAAATTTCAAAATTCAGACCGGAAGTACCACTTTTACTCTTATCGAATAGCGATTTTTTGCAAATATGTCGTAAATTATGCATTCTATATATATTTATGAAGAGTACAAAAGTATTTAGAGTTGGATTTGGAATATTTTTTGTATATATGAAATTTCAAAATTCGGACCGGAAGTAGCACTTTTACTCTTACCGAATAACGATTTTTTGCAAATATGTCGTAAATTATGCATTCTATGTATATTTATGAAGAGTACAAAAGTATTTATAGTTGGATTTGGAATATTTTTTGTATAAATGATATTTCAAAATTCGAACCGGAAGTAACACTTTCATACGTATAAGAAAGTCGTGTGGTGGCCACACCTCATTTTTTTACTTTCATATACGTAGTATAAGGAAGTATTGTGATGATGAAAATTTTCGACCTCGAGATTTTTGCAGATGTCCACGTTTTGAGGTCCCCTGATACCAAAAAAGTGGTTTTTAAAAAATGTCTGTGTGTCTGTGTGTCTGTGTGTGTGTGTGTGTGTCTGTGTGTGACCACGATAGCGGTCAAACCGCTGCAGATATCAATTCCAAATTTTGTATTTATGAATATAATCTCCCTCTTGAGAACTGATTAGATTTTGAGCAAAATCGGCAGACCGGAAGTAGTAGTTTACTTCAGTGAAAAATTCGAATTTTGCAAATGTTTCGTCAATTACTAAGTTTAAACAAATTTATAAAGAATTCAAATGTACTCAAAATTAAATTTGAGAAAAATTGTTTTAATAAAGTTTTTCGAAATTCCTACCGGAAGTAGGTCTTTTACTCTTATCGAAAATCAGTTTTTTGCGAATATCTCGCAAGTCATGCTTTCTAGGCAAGTACATTAAGAGTATAAAAGTATTTAGAACATACTTTTAAATATCTTTTGTATAAAAAAAATTTCAAAATTCAGACCGGAAGTACCACTTTTACTCTTATCGAATAGCGATTTTTTGCAAATATGTCGTAAATTATGCATTCTATATATATTTATGAAGAGTACAAAAGTATTTAGAGTTGGATTTGGAATATTTTTTGTATAAATGAAATTTCAAAATTCGGACCGGAAGTAACACTTTCATACGTATAAGAAAGTCGTGTGGTGGCCACACCTCATTTTTTTATTTAGTGTAGCTATGTTTGACGAGATTTCATAAAAAAAACATGTATACTGCATATGTAGTTCTCTGTCTTTCTGAAATCAATAAATATTATTATTATTATTATTATTGAGAAGATCTAAATCAGTTTCACTTTCCAAATTGGAAATCATTATAAAACTACGAACAACACAAACTGACGTGATTTAAGGGTCCTATACCGGGTGTCAACGAGATCATGTATCAGCACGCCATTTATTTATTAGTTAAAATAAAACTTTGAAATTCGGACCGTATATATGAGTCATTGGTGGGCTTCTTCAGGTACACTCAGTTTTTCTATAGCACTTCCGGTCAAACCGGAAGTGACGTTAATTTTGAATTTTTAAATACAACATTTATTATTTCTGTTCATATTCTGTTTCTTCTGAAAATTTGCCATCTAGTGCAGGTTAACTTTTGACATTTCTGTCAAAGATGGCGGTATCTGTTAAATTTATCCATTAAAGTGAAACTGCTTCGCAACGATTGTCGAAATGTAACAACCATCAAAGTTAGCTTTGAAAACAATTAAGAAACGTATTTTTCACATTTACACGCATTGGCGAAGGAAACATGTATTTCACGTTGAAATTACTAAAGAAAATAGAAAAAAAAAAATTTCATTTTCAAATGACAGGTACTCGTTTTTTTAAATAGTAACACCTATTTTTTATTACAGTGCCATATTGGCATAATTTTTAGCTTTCAAGTGATATAAAATATGCTGTGGTTTAGTGGTAGACAGGTAGTACAAAACATAAAATGTTTTAAAAGTAGTCTTTGGAATTAGACTACTTTTAAAACATTTTATGTTTTGTACTACCTGTCTACCACTAAACCACAGCATATTTTATATCACTTGAAAGCTAAAAATTATGCCAATATGGCACTGTAATAAAAAATAGGTGTTACTATTTAAAAAAACGAGTACCTGTCATTTGAAAATGAAAATTTTTTTTTCTATTTTCTTTAGTAATTTCAACGTGAAATACATGTTTCCTTCGCCAATGCGTGTAAATGTGAAAAATACGTTTCTTAATTGTTTTCAAAGCTAACTTTGATGGTTGTTACATTTCGACAATCGTTGCGAAGCAGTTTCACTTTAATGGATAAATTTAACAGATACCGCCATCTTTGACAGAAATGTCAAAAGTTAACCTGCACTAGATGGCAAATTTTCAGAAGAAACAGAATATGAACAGAAATAATAAATGTTGTATTTAAAAATTCAAAATTAACGTCACTTCCGGTTTGACCGGAAGTGCTATAGAAAAACTGAGTGTACCTGAAGAAGCCCCCCAATCACTCATATATACGGTCCGAATTTCAAAGTTTTATTTTAACTAATAAATAAATGGCGTGCTGATACATGATCTCGTTGACACCCGGTATAGTGGATATGTGAATAGTTGAAAAGTAGGAGATTTTTGATGCAAGATATTTTTGTTCAATTTAAATTTGGAGAGAACCTTTCATCGTCAACTTATGAAGAATTTAGTAATCTACCCCGCTGAATAATCAAATTTAGAAAAAAAAATGTGGTGTGGCCACCACACGACTTTCTTATACGTATGAAAGTGTTACTTCCGGTCCGAATTTTGAAATTTCCGTTATACAAAAAATATTCCAAATCCAACTCTAAATACTTTTGTACTCTTCATAAATATATATAGAATGCATAATTTACGACATATTTGCAAAAAATTGTTATTCGGTAAGAGTAAAAGTGTTACTTCCCGTCCGAATTTTGAAATTTTTTTTATACAAGGGATATTTAAAAGTACGTTCTAAATACTTTTATACTGGTAATGTACCTGCCTAGAAAGCATGACTTGCGTGATATTCGCAAAAAACTGATTTTCGATAAGAGTAAAAGACCTACTTCCGGTCGGAATTTCGAAAAACTTTATTAATACAATTTTTCTCAAATTTAATTTTAAGTACATTTGAATTCTTTATAAATTTGTTTAAACTTAGTAATTGACGAAATATTTGCAAAATTCGATTTTTTCACTGAAGTAAACTACTACTTCCGGTATGCCGATTTTGCTCAAAATCTAATCAGTTCTCAAGAGGGAGATTATAATCGTAAATATAAAATTTGAAATTGATACCTATAGCGGTTTGACCGCTATCAGGGTCACACATACAGAGAGAGAGACACACACATAGAGAGAGACATTTTTTAAAAACCACTTTTTTGGTATCAGGGGACCTAAAACGTGGACATCTGCAAAAATCTCGAGGTCGAAAATTTTTAACATCACAATACTTCCTTATACTACGTATAAGAAAGTAAAAATGATCTGATTAAAGAAAATTAATTAGTATGTGAAAATATTAAAAACACGTTTTCTCAAAAATCCTTTGTAGATTTGTTTGCTTTAGTTCACGTTATAAATTGAATAAAAAGCTACCCCGCCCTGCACTTATTTTTCGTTCAACTATTCTTTACTTTGTTTTAAATGAATTAAATTAGGTAACCCACATTACAATGAATTATTATTCTGGTAAAAATCTTTCCCGCGGTTACAGATGTGTAAATATTTGGTCATAAATGATTTTTTATTCGCTTAGATATTGAGTTATTATTTCAAATATTTATTATATATTCCCCATGTGTAATAAGTACTCTGACATCCTTTGCTTATTAAATTATCTGCTATGCAACCAATATTACATTTCCGATCCACTATATAGGACCCTAAATACTGATGCCATACAGCGACAGCAGGTAACTAGACGGGCGTAGAAATTAGCAGGCAATTTTCGTCTCTAGGGACGAAAGTTGACGTTATGGGATTTTCTCTCACCGATGAAAACAAATTTTTGTTTTAGTATTCGGAACGAAAAATGTCTTTTTATAATAAACAATCGTAGAAAAAATAATTTCATCGCTTTCTAGAATATAGACAATTTTAATCACATCTTACGCATTAATAATAATAATAATAATAATAATAATATTTTATTCATTGTAATTACCATTACAAGAAAGTCAGTGAATTACTTTAAAATGCACAGTTAGCTGTCAATAAAACAAACAATAACAACAAAACAATAACGAGTATATAATGCATTAATGTATATAAAAGTCATTAATGTTCTAAGTCACACTTTAAGAACTCTTCTATTGAATAAAAGCTTAAAATTTCCTCCACTTTTTTTATGAATAAATTGTCCCTCTCTTCAATATGGTTCTTGATTTTGTTATACAGTTTGGGCCCCCAATAGTCTACGTAGCGTTGTGTCGTTTGCAGGCGGTGATATGGGATTTGGAACTCTTTTCTGTGGCGGGTTTCGTAGTTATGATGCTCTCCATTCAATATATACTTTTCTTGGTTTTTTCTGACGTATTTTATACATGTAAGTATAAATAGGCAAGGCAAGGTCAGTATTCTTTCTTGCTTGAAATGTTCCTTACAACCATCCGTGTATTTCAGATTACAAAGAGCTCTAATCGCTTTTTTTTGCAAGCAGAAGATTCTTGTTGCTGCAGGTGATGTGCCCCAAAACAAAATTCCGTAGCTTATCCTACTGTGGAAGCTCGCAAAATAGGCAGATTTTGCAGCGGCATGGGTAGCAATAGTCTTCAGTCTTCTTATAGTATATATAGCTATCGTTAGCGAGTTAGCTAATTCTGATGTGTGCATGTCCCAAGTGAGTTTATTGTCAATCGTGAGCCCCAGATATCGAATGGCGTGGGATGACTGTTCATTTCTTGCTGAGAAACAGAGATGCTGTGTTTTCTCTTCATTTAATTTTAGTTCATTATCTTGGAACCATTGTGTGATTTCTTCCATTACCCGTTTGCTCTCTTTTCCAATTTCGTCAATTGACTTTCCAGTTACTACGTAGGATGTATCATCAGCATAGAGACAGCTTTGTTTAGGTGTTATATTTTTTGGGAGATCATTAACGTACATCAAAAATAAAATTGGTCACAATATCGATCCTTGTGGTACCCCATTATGAATTGGTCTGGTATTTGATATTTCTCCATTTAAGTCCACTCTCTGGCATCTTCCCCTCAAATAGGAGGCAAGTAGATCATGTTCCGTACCTCTAATACCATAATAGTATAGTTTCTGTAGTAGAATTTGGTGATTTACCATATCGAAAGCCTTACTGAGGTCACAACATGTCAGTTCACATCGTTCTTTATTGTCGTAGGCGTCAATTACTGCCTCCATCACCTCCAGTATTCCAGTCACTGTGGATTTGTTTTTCCTGTATCCATGCTGTTCATTAGATATATAGTTCTTTCTTTCTAAGTATTCTAGTAGACGGTCTACTATTAACCGCTCTAAAATTTTGGAAATTGCAGGCAGAATAATGATGGGCCTGTAATTGCTGCAATCATTCGGATCTCCCTTTTTATGAATTGCAACCGCTCTTCCTACTTTCAGTTGTTCCGGAAAGATACCTTCGCGGACACACTTATTGAAAACTGTTGTCAGAATAGGTGTTATTTCAATTTCTACCACTTTAATGATATTTGTTGTAACGTCATACACATCCCTGGTTTGTTTGTTTTTCACATTTCTTATTACCTCCGATACTTCTATTTCCGTAATAGTTTTAAAATAGAACGAACATCTATTATCTAGTCTCATATTTTCTAGGTATTTCTGTATTTGTGTATGTGATTCCGTGCTTATTAGGATCTGTTTTCCAATGCCCGTAAAATAGTTATTAACTTCGTTTGCAGAGAGTTTTGTATCTGATTTTCCTTTATTTCTAGTTTTGTTTGTTTCCCTGTTGATGACCGTCCATATCGCTTTTTGTTTGTTACATGCTTCATTTATATATATTTGATTTGCATTTTGTTTTGCTTTATTTATTTGATCATGGAAGTTTTTCTTGTATTCTTTGTATGCTTTGTATACAGTGTCAATTTTCATTAGCCATAGGCGATTAATTCATGCAATACGTGACAACATGGCACCCCCTACTTTTCTCTTCAATGCGAGCGCGACCGATGCAAGCTCAAGTTAGCAGTAGCTGTTGGACTATTGACTTGGATGTTTGTACTGCGCTTAGAAATAATATTTACGCCTTGCAAGGATTTTTCTTTTTCCTTTCAGTAAATGCAGAGAATTATTAAGCATGACACAAACAAAAGCGTAATTCTAATAAAATTAAAAATAAGGTAAATAAAAAAGGATTCTGAAAATAATAATAAACAACTAGATCGCGCCGGCCATTTGATGATGACGGATTTTATTGCAGACTATATCTCGGAACGTATTCGCAGCTAAACATTTAATGTAGAAGTGGCAAGATCGGATAAAGTCGCGGTGATGTCGATTGTTGCCGGGAGACCCACGTTGCCAGGTATTATTTGTATACGTATAAATCGCATGTAAACATTGAATCCCTATAGCTAATGAAAATAGACACATACGGTATATCTTCATCTTTAGTTACCCGGGCCATTGTTCCCAGAGCGTCCAAAGTGTTACCCATTTGTCTTAATGCGGGAGTATTCCAATAGTCTACCCCGTCCCGACAATTTAGTTTATATGTTTTCCTGGTTATAGGAAAATGTTTATTAAAATAATAGAAAAATACTCTATGAAAATTTTCAAAAGCTTGTTCTGCTGTCATTTCATCGAAGCTATCCCAGACATGTGTTGCCAGGTCATTTTTAAATAGACCAGTTGTAATTTCATTTATTTGTCTTGTGTACAAGATATCACGTGCACTCGCAGACACATCATCGAAACCACCCAATATCCTAATCTGGGTCCTGTGGTCTGACAAGTGCATCTCGACAGTCTCCGCGGCCACCATGTGCTGCATATCTACATTCGTGAAAATGTTGTCTATGCAAGAAGATGTTCTGCTAGTAACCCTAGACGGTTTTTCAAATTTATATTGCATATTGTATGACCCCAACAGATCCACTAATCTATTCTTTTCTGTTGTGTTTTTAAGAACATCTATATTGAAATCACCAGCCAGGTAGATTTTTTCCATGTTAATGCAATCTGTCGCTGTTGTCATAGCTTCGTTTAATTATAAATGTCCAATAATAATTGAATTTAATCTAGAATTATGAAAGAAGATCGTACGCATTCAGTATACTATTTTTACTTAAAACTTCTTGCTAGATATTTATTAAAACATGTAGGTAACACTATATTGGGACTATCGTAAATGTACGTATCTTTAATTAAAGTGAACACGACATCGAATGATAAATGCCTTATTAATATTACAGGAGTAGCTAATAATAAACTACTGAAATATGATCTATGAATAAGTATATTTAGATCTAATAACGGGGCTATTTAAATTCGTAATGGATTCTTTGGAACATTTTCGCATTAATAATTCATAGATGTCAACCACTTTGAGTAATAGTCCTCCCAGTAAATTGGGGAATTATTTGTATAAATCGGTATTTCAGTACGTAGGACTGTGCTATGTACTGTTTAATAGATGATATAATAGCGTTTATGTTAATTTTTTAGGAACATTTAAGTTCTAAAATTAATTGTTGTAAGCGTTAAGTATGAAAGTGTTTATATTAGATTCTATATCTTTTTAGAGTTATACCGCGCCCAAATTGTTTATTTTGTAGTAACTTTATAAAAAAAATTCGTTTGTGTCGAAACCCCTTTTGGTAAATAAAAACACTGGTAATTGTTTAAGATAAGATAAAACAACTTGAAATTATGTCCAGTTGTTGATTTTAAATATGACTAAATTCGAATGTTACATCAGTATCGCATTACCCATGTATTAATCATTAACCAACGACATTGCTTGACAGTTCAGCTAACTTTATTTGTGAAAATATTGACGTTAAAGCAGCGAATCTACTTGGTGAAATGTTATGGTATATGAGAAATCGCCTATAAATATGCAATACAGTTATTTAATGAAAAATACCCAAATATAAGTCTAAAGCTAGTCGTCCACTGCATACGAAGCTGTACTGTACTGTGCTATGCCGTACGAGCTTCTTTGAAGACGTGGTGGGACCGTCCACTGCTGCTGTGTATTTGTAGGCGAATTTGCTCTTACGTCATGCTTTCAAGTATAGGAGTAAATCAAAATTTGATGAAATTGACAGTTATATTATAGTATATTAAAATACAAGTTTCATAAGACACGATTTTTGCGCACGCGTTCAAGTTTAGATAACGAGCCGCTAGGCGAGTTTTCTAAAGAACAAGTGCGCAAAATGTCTTATGAAACGTGTATTTTATACTACAAAATCTTTCGTCCACAAACTCTCTACATATATATCAAAACAAACTTTTATAACAGTTGTACTATTCAACATGGTAAGTAAATGTCAATAGTAGCATCCGAAAACTTATCATCCAACTCTGCTTAACAATTTATATTGCTAATTAGTAAGTGAAATGTTAGCATGTGTGCTTTTTATTCTTTGTACAATTTTATTGCACATTTTTGTTACTTTAAAGGCTTATATTTTGACATTTAAATACGATTTGGTTCCATTTGTTTTGTTACCAACTTCAAAAAAATAAAATTAGCGTGCGATAAAGTAATACTTTATGCAACCAAAACGGGTGTCGTAAAGTGAACTTTATAGCACCGGAATAGAAAATAGTATATTAAAATACAAGTTTCATAAGACACGATTTTTGCGCACGCGTTCAAGTTTAGAAAACGAGCCGCTAGGCGAGTTTTCTAAAGAACAAGTGCGCAAAATGTCTTATGAAACGTGTATTTTATACTATTTTTTCTATTTCGGTTATTAAAAGTTCAAAAAAGCTTAAAATAAGAGACATGTTTGGTTCGAATATTTTAGAAATTTTGCTTTTTTGAAGTTGGTTACTCTGATTTTTAAGTAGAACGTTTTAAATATTTAAATATCGGTGGTGCTATATGTAATTGTGTTTAAAATTCAGACTGATTTATACAATAAATTATTTCAAATTATAAACAAAAAGGACGAAATAAATAACTGTACGCCTCCAGAGATTCGCAAAATAGCAGAAGACAATTTACAAAATCTTTCGTCCACAAAATCTCTACCTATTTATCAAAACAAACTTTTATAACAGTTGTACTATTCAACATGGTAAGTAAATGTCAATAGTAGTATCCGAAAACTTATCATCCAACTCTGCTTAACAATTTATATTGCTAATTAGTAAGTGAAATGTTAGCATGTGTGCTTTTTATTCTTTGTACAATTTTATTGCACATTTTTGTTACTTCAAAGGCTTATATTTTGACATTTAAATACGATTTGGTTCTATTTTTTTTGTTACCAACTTCAAAAAAATAAAATTAGCGTGCGATAAAGTAATACTTTATGCAACCAAAACGGGTGTCGTAAAGTGAACTTTATAGCACCGGAATAGAAAAATAAAGTTAAATGTTTGATTTTAAATAAAATATTATCAATGTTAAGCAAAGTTATTGTAGATAGTAATAAAATTTAGTTTTATTGTAAATGTGAAGTATCCTCAATCCCAATAATAAATATATTAGAAAGAAGAATATTATTTAGTTAGTTTAAATAAACGAACTGTTAAACTTTAAAAAATTACACAGTGATGTTGAGAAAACTAGTAACTGAAAATAGATAGATACTTACTCTTAATAAACAATTTGTTTAGCTGAAGTATAAATATTCTTTACGTCTACTATATACACATACATACTTTTTAATTAGTACAATGGAAAACAAAACTCAAAAAATTGTATCTTCCACAGTTCTCTTTGTTTTAAAAATTGCAAGTGGTATGGAAGTTAAAAAAGCATCTTCGAGCTGAGAATAATTAAAAATTTGACATCAATGTTTAAAAAAGAATATATATAATATTTACAAATTTCATTGATAATGTAAAAAAAATAAATTAAAATGTAGTTGCAAGACAAACACCATGAAAATTTGTTCATTGTTCATATTTTTTTAAGTAAATTTCTTTCTTTGCAATAGATAAGTTAAATACTTTGTGTACTGTATACAAAAGTATCTTCTTTATTAGCATTTGCTGACAAATCTTCAGTTAGTATTTCTCGATCTGAAATGAAGGTTTTATCTATGAAAGTAGCTGCACTGATTTTTAAAGTAATAGAGGATTGTAAAAAAACACAAATCTTTAGAGTTCTATTTATCATACGACTATTTCACAAATATATACAGCAGATTATTATTGAATGTTAATAAATGTAAGCCTCGCACTAATTAGTAGGAAAGAAAAATAAATCATTAAGATACAGTAATAGTGCAAAGATTTATTAGAAGCACAGAAATCCAGTTAGAACTTATGGAAATGTTCAATAACAAAATAAAACGTGGGTTTTGGGTATAGTATTATAATATTTACTTAAAATGTAGTTGGTAAAGAACCGCACTAATTAGTAGGAAAGAAAAAAAATCATTAAGATACAGTAACAGTGCAAAGATTTATTAGAAACACAGAAATCCAATTAGAACTTATGGAAATATTCAATAACAAAATAAAACGTGGGTTTTAGGTATAGTATCATATTATTTACTTAAAGTGTAGTTGGTAAAGAACTGCATAGCTTATAACAACAGTGTTTTCTATTTTTTTAACGACTACCTGCCCATCCACTCTTGATTGTATATAGACCTTCAAACTCTGAAATAATAGAGTAAAATTATTGAAATAGTACTTACAATTGTTGAAGTGTTAATGAGTAATTACTGAGTACAGGAAACTACTTACTCCCGGGAAAAGGCTATCATTATATTCGCATTCGGCAAGCTTCACTAAAACATAACTTTATAAAGAATGTAATAGGTAAATTTATCACAAACTTACATCTTTTAGGTGGGCCCTGTTTTAAAGATAGCTCCATCTTTGTTTGCTTCGCTTGATATTCTTTTTCCTCTTCGGTAATTCGATCTACAAATACAGACATTGTATACTTATACTAGTAATGTTGTACTACTAAAGCATTAATACCGCGGAGTAAGTCACTTTTATAGACATATAGACCCTTTCCTTCAAACTCCTCACCAAACTCTCATTTGATGAAACTGTTATAGTCGATGGCGAAGAGTGAGCATCATCTTCTTTAAAGGACTAAGAAAATTTATGATTGTTGCAATTAGTACTGATGAAACATCATATAGGGTACTTCAAAATAATAAAACATAGGTTTATAGTTTTACAAAGTCTATTAAAATGTTAGGGACAATATTATGTTATTACTTTCATTAATTATCTTACATTTACTTGTTAAACATTAAACATTCTTTTATTAAGGTATTCCATACTACACTTAACATAATAAAAGAAACTAGGGGTAAATTGGAGTATATGGTTGCAACTGATTTTTGACAAAATAACTAATATACCTTATAGAGGACCACTAATTGAACAACTTTTACTTATAAATTAATCGGTGCAAACTTACAGGAACGAAGATAATTAATAATTAAAGTGCTCACCGAGTGAATTTTCCATGTCACATTTTTAGTCGTATCTGTTATGCACACCTTTGAAATTATGAAAATCGTAAAAAATGATGTTTATTTCACTTTATCACACCACAATTAAATCTAATTTTTATGTTTTTAATAACTTTTCAGCGATTTTAAAATTACAACCTAAACAGAAAGGCCCTTCCCCCTACCCCGCGCGCGCGATGAATACCCTTATATTGAAGTGAATTTAATGAATGACAATTGCTATCTATCTATTTTTATTTCCTTTTCTTTGTTTATTATCAGTTTTAGGTAAATAAATTATTTCTTAGAATAGGACAAGGAAAATGTTTTTCGTTAAAAATACTAATATTAGTAAAAATAGTAACACCCAAAGTAACTGCCTATTAAAGAATTGAAATATTTCGGTAGAATTCCATTGCACTTCGGTAGATCTGTAGATTATACCTAAATTCGATAGATTACCGAAAAATCGGTAGAGTTACCATCACTGCACTAATATTAACTTTAAAGTTATCACTTATATTAAGTATACTTATTGCCATTAAATAATCATACTTCTTACAATGTATGTGTACAATGCATTTCACCCCTAATGTTAAAAAATATTTTTAGGTAGACAAACAACAAGCGCTGCTAGAAGCCGACGATCCCGTCTCTCAACTCCACAAGTGCGCCTTTTACATGAAGGATACGGATCGCATGTACCTCTGTCTCTCTCAGGAAAGGATAATACAGTTCCAAGCCACGCCTTGCCCCAAAGAACCCAACAAGGAAATGATCAACGACGGCGCTTGTTGGACAATCATCTCGACCGACAAGGCCGAATATCAATTTTACGAAGGTATGGGCCCGGTCAGGTCGCCCGTGACTCCCGTACCGCTTGTGCACAGTCTCCACTTGAACGGTGGTGGGGATGTCGCCATGCTCGAACTTACCGGTGACAATTTCTCGCCGTCTCTTCAGGTGTGGTTCGGTGACGTCGAAGCGGAGACTATGTACAGGTGTCAGGAGTCCATGTTGTGCGTGGTGCCGGACATATCGCAGTTCAGGGGTGAATGGTTGTGGGTGCGTCAGCCGACGCAGGTTCCTGTGTCGTTGGTGCGCAACGACGGCATCATATACGCGACCGGATTGACGTTCACGTATACTCCGGAGCCCGGACCGAGGGCGCAGTGTCCGCCGGCCGACGAAATCTTGAGATCAGGACAACGAAGTCAAGCGCACGCGGCCGCTGTATCAGATCCGTCCTGGAATTCACATACCGGTATGCACAATTAGTTTCCGCCGCTGATTGATTATTATGTGATAGATGTTGAATAAATTTATAAAGAAGTTAAACTGCTGGAACTGTCATCAAACTCAGGCAAATAATCATTTTGTTATTATTAGGGAGCGACAGTAAACATACATATAAGATTGTTCCTATATAAATCACGAACTAGCACAGATTAGAACGAGATGGCGCTGACATCAAAAAATTACAGTTTTCAAGAATAGTAAGCAAATAGCGGGCGATTCAAAATGTATTTGGTAGCGGGAAATTCAAAATAAAGTTTATTACAAGTTAGGGTTTAATATATGATCACAACACTGTCATCAAATTGCGTACCATTTACTAGTTTCCGTAGTAATGAGGCCTCATTGCTAAGGAAACAGTATACAGTACGATATTCAATTACAATGTTGTAACCACAGAATAACGTTTTAAAGAAAATAATTACACTTTAATATTGTCACGTAGAAAAGATACAAAGTACATTTATGATTACTATTGAAAAAATTATTACTAACATCCAACACGTATGTTTTAGTTAAATTACCAGTACCAAAAGTAGATTATTCGACTAACAAACATATTTTTAGCAATATAATAAAACACCTGAAATGTGACATCTAGTTATTAAACTATTTTTTGTGAAAAAGGTGTTTTATTGTATTGCTATTTCTATATTTCACAAGTGCTCAACATATATAACTATATACAAAGATATTTTTAACAATAAGATAGAATTGCTGTTGAAAAGTACAAGTATCTACTCAAAATACTACAAAGTAGGTAATTAAACCTGATAGACACACAATGACTTAAGTCCATGTTTACTACCACCGTTTACAAAATCTTGTATTACATAAATGATGAACATAAAATAAGGCGACATAAATAAAAATATGGACACATAAGATACCTAACAAATTTAGTAAAGGTCTTTTCATCAATATGTAATTAAAAGAGTGACAATTAGGGCTTAAAATCTAAATAATGTTAATTACATGGCTATAGAAGATAACAAAAAAAAAAAAAATAAACCTGCAGTAACTAACACCAAATTGATTAATTTATTGTTGTCGTAAAACAAACAAGACTTCCAATGACATTGGTGCCTTAGGCTCCATGGGTGGCCTCATGGGCTGGAGTGACGGCAGTGCATTTCTGTTGAGGCGTACAGATTGAGGGTGTGCAAGTTGTGTCAAAATGTAGGCTGCAAAGTTTCTTATTACACATTATACTGGAATTTAGCACAGGTTTCATGCCCATTTGCTGCTGCCAAGTTTCACTCCTTAATAATAAAATATAATAATTAAACTGTTTACTAACAAATATCAACGATAGTATAAAGGTACATTTTCATTATAAGAAACTGTAGGAACATCATTACGAAAAACCATAAATGTTTCTGTACCAAAAAATTTGTATTAACACTGCTAAACATCGATTGATTGCTTGTGAAAACTCATAATATAGAAACTTAAAAACAAGTAGTAAGTTTTTCGTGTACTTTAAAGGCTTTCTTATACACTTATATTATACTCCTAATAATTATACTATTAATTGCCAATTACTTACTTAATTATCATATAAACTTTAATTGGTGTAATCGGGAACCAACAAAGTCCTTGCTACAACCAGGTGGTCCTTATTACACTTGAATCAGAACTACAAACAAAAAATCTCCAGCTCACCTTCGGGTGGTTATATGTCAACTATTAGTGCCGTTAGTTACTTGTTCGCATTATCGGATAATATGCATCGTTCTTGCTTCCTGCTTGTACGCCCACACAATGCACTAGCTTCTATCCATCCTTCAAGTCTAAAAATGCCTTCTGTCAACTTAATAAAATTATCATATTACTCTTTACAGAACTTACGGTACGATTATAACACCACTAACTAGGTACTAGTTATCAGAAAAATATGTTTCGCACAAGGTTTTAATTGTATACAAGTAACTTATTCACATATATAGTTCAATTGTTTTAACACACACACAAACAAAATTTGTTGATTGACGTTTCTACGCGTTCTATAAAGTGACAGCGCTATAGTAGCGACATCTCAAGTTATTCGGTTAAAGTCATCATTCAAATTTACTTATAGGTCTCTGTCTCTAAAACCGTGGCGCCATCTAACAAGGCGTTCATTAAGATTAGTCGGATAAAACCGCCCATTTAACTGAGCAAACCGATTATCCGTGCGAACTAGTAAGAAGCAATTTGATTGGTTGAAAGAAACCACAACTTATGTCTGGTTTGATTTTTCAATATTTGACTGCTTCTGACTTGTTTATGTTTCTATATTGGAACAAAGCTATTATAATCTGATAATTACGTGTTCTGACAGGCGAGTGTTCATTATATTAGGCATAAACACGGGACGGAGTCTAAATTCTCTATTTACAGAATACAAAAAGTGATTTTTATTTAATAGGAAACGATAGTTACTTACATTCAGCCCATACAACAATTGCGCAGCTGTTCAACGATGGGTTACCGCATATATATAATACTATAATATCGCGTATAGACAAGGAAAACTTCGCTCTATCATCAACACTAATATAAAAAAAATAATAAACAAATAAATAATCACCATTATTAATGTAAATTTATATCCAAAAATATATTTATTTTGAACCTTTTATTTTGGTAAATGTCAGTTATGTCATGTGATTTAGACATTTTCACCAACGCAAATATTTTTTTACAACTTCTGAAAATTATGGAAATACGTCAAGATTTCATACTTCTGGTCTACCGATTTCACTTTACCATTTGCCCGCTGCCGTGCTTACACACACACACATACACACACACACACACACACAGAGAGAGAGAGAGAGAGAGGGGAGAGAGAGAGAGAGAGATTGAAAAAGGCCCTTCTTCAATATTAGAAGACTTCAAAACTTGGACACTGCAAAAATCTCGAAGTCGAAATTTTTTTTACTCAATACTTCCTTATACTACGTAGTTTTGTGACTAACGAGTTTCATACCACAGACTAAACAAACCAGACCGGCAACTATTTGATAAAAAAATATACAAGATCTTCTATCCTTGTCACACATGAACGTGTACGAAGATGGCGCTAGCAGCATATTGACGCGGAATTTGAAATCAGCTTTTTTTTAGAATATGTGTATTTAATACGTTATTAATGTAATAGAGTAATACACAAAACTATTGGACAAATCACATACCTTCAACTTTTACGTTCAAAAAATACGAATACTTAGATTTTATTATTGATAAATATCTATTATACTTTCACAATATAATACATTAAATAACACTAACAGAATATATTCCTATAATATAATGACTTTGTATTGCACCACTGTTCAATAATTTCCACTCTGTATCTATTTAATCATAAACTCCCGGTCAATATCAACCTGCTTATACTTAATATTATGTACAACAAGAAAGGATTGCAATAATACGTCAAAATTGAAGTGTTGTTTGGAATGACATATAATCGTTGATTGAAGGAATAATATATATTCCTGTAATCAACGGTATAGCCACAACCATTGAGGAAAAATACTATGGAGACGCTGTAAAGCATCTTTGCTGTACGCTCAAAACGGGGGCATTGGGTGGGGCTAAGTGTGGGACCAATATGGCTGCCTCACCTGGTCCGGACTACTCAAAATTATAATCTGTCATCCCACACCTGTCAGACCTACACTAACCTATGAATTGTTATTCCAGACAAAGTCTTCTTATCAACGCCGTCTCTGCTGTTGCAGCTACGTAGAGCACGAGAAACCATAATGTCTTTTAATATTTAACTTATTATATAACTCTAATACACGATGCACTTAACAAACACTCCACTTTTTACCGACACTACCTGTTTGACTTAAGTGTAGTATCAATATGGCGGACCTGTACCCGGTTTGACCACGTGACGTCGTCTCTCTACCTATTCTTTCTCAATGGCCACAACATAGCAAAATTTCGAATGACGCTAGAGCCATCTCATGTCCCGTTCAGTTAATATGACAAAGATGGTAGAGGATTGATATTTTCTTTTGCTAAACAAGGAGGCGTAATCTGGAATTTGGAATTTAGTTACCAGTCTGGTTTGTTTAGTCTGTGTTCATACTATACATCTTCTACGACAGCCAGTAAAATAAATAATACAAGCAAAATAGATAGTTTGTTGTTGCGCGACGTTGTGCGAGTTTGACAGTTCGATGACAAGCGTCAACAATCTTGTTTGAGTTTCAATTGATTTTTACATTTAAAAAATCTAGAGCTAATATCAGCCCGTGAATAAAGTGCCCGTTGCTATGTTCACTCCGTGACTAAACTTCAGGAAAACATAGCTTAGCAGGGTGTGTTTAAAAGGTAACTTAGCGGAATGGATAAATACAATAAATGTTATTATAAAAAATAGTAGTAGAAAATGGTATTTAATAGCAGGGACGTCATACTTAATACGAGTACGTGTAGAAAGTTTGTATGCATCGTTCTATTAAGTTCCAGCAATAACAAAATTCATTCAACATCTAGTAATTTAAGAAATATATTTTGCGTTTTTTTTTTTTATACCAAAATGATTTTATGGACTTGTTTTCTTTTCATTCCTATGTATTAATAAATTTTATTACAAACGACTGTGTATATTTAAATAAATTAGAGAAAGAGAAGAAATATATTAACAAATAAATTGAACAAATGACATTTCAATAAAAAAAATAGCATTCTAAATATTTGTAACGTTACTCCTAACGGTTGATTGTAAAAGGCTAAAGTAAACATTTCGAATATCATAATTTTTTACTGTTAACCTCGTCGAAATAAAATAGAAAAGTTGTCCATAAAAATTATAATAATTTAAGATGTTTGTTAACCGACATTAATGATAAACCTTTTAATAAACAAACACCTGCAGAATAGTATAATAGAAATACAGTGGCGGCTTTCTTGACGAATCAGGTTAAGCACTGATTCATCTTAAATTTCTGTTCAGTTAGTGTTAAGACGTTTATATTTTCATATTTTAAACGAGAATGGAACGCTCGTCCCTTAAGCAAAATGACAAACTCAACAACTTGAATCAATTCACGATTCGCCGCAACTTGATTTCACTGTTTATGCGGTTACCATGGCAACGACACCTAGGCCGTAAGCGAGAGGGGATCGCATTAAATCATCCCAGTGAAGCAACACAATACGTTGCTTCATTCGTTCAGTCTGCGTCCGAAACTCGCTTGGTATGTGTCTTTTATGTATCTCTATTTCTAGGCGTGTTTTGCATTATCGTGTAAAATGTCATTACTGCTGTAGATCCCGTGCGTGTTTTATTGGAAAAACCTTTTCGTTGTGATATGAAGAAGTAAAAAACCTCTGCCAGATTTGGAGGTTAGTAAAGTAGCAAAATGGATGAAGCGTGTGTGCGAAAATTTAAAACATCGTGGTATAATCAGTATGATTGGTTGTGCGGTAGTCATTATCTGAAAAAATTGTTTTGTTTGCCGTGTTTAATTATTAGTGCGAATACAGGAGTATGAAGGGAGAGGGGGAGATAGATTTTTCCGACATTGCTTCACCTGTTATTGAACGCACAAGCGAAGATTGTAATTATATACAGGTCAAACCATGCTATATTTGTCATATGAACTAAACGACCACACATATGCTAGAAGCGTAACTGTTTTAAAAAAACATATCAGTCATACAAAATGAAACCTTGAATTTGCGGTTACCAACATTTTACGTAAAGAACAAAATAACAAAACTAGAAATATTTTGGAACTAAGACAAATGAAGAAACACCATAGATGTGAATGGTCGAATACTAATTCAAAATTTAGCAACGGCATACCATTTCTGGTATGCTATATGTTAGGCAAGTTAAAGCAACTCATATTTTTAACTTAATAGGTGGTTATTTATTCTATAATATAACTTTTACAACATTGCCAATAGACGCATAAAAGTACGTATCTTTAAACAGTAAATTTTCAGTACTTTTCGCTCATGTAAATATGCCAGTGTTCCATTTAATTTTCTTTTAGAAATATTTACTTCAGCGAGTGGTATATGAGTCTATAGAACATACGTTGAAATTTCGAAATAAACATCAAGTTCACTTGCTGAAATGATATCTCTACTAATTGAATCCATAATAGGTCCTTCATCACCAATCGTCATTTATAGCAATTTTTCAAAAGTTTTACAATTTTTGACTAAAAATCGACATACCTCAGAAACAGTTGAAACTTGACTAACACAAATCATTCCATTTCATGAGCTCTTGAAGAACACTCATAAAATGTTAAAAATCCATAGCATTCCTTTAAAAAAACTTAAGTTTGTGTTGATTCCTCGTTGTCGAACACTCTGTATAAATGAAATTGATTTTAAATTGTAGAGCTCATAATTACCTACAACGTTTACAAAACATTTTTTACTATTTACATTATTAGTTACCAATAATGGATTTGTCAACTTCACTGGGACATTAACCCTTAAAAACACTCGAACACAAACGCCCCGAAGTATCTCTGCAATTGATGAAAAAGGGTCATGTAAGTCAACAAACAAGATCAGTACAATTTTTAAAAATGCAGAGTTATTATATTTTATAAAATTCGGGTAAGTAATTATCCTTTTTCAATAGTGATTGAACATTTATTTTGTAACACTATCGATGCTGTAGGTTCCTTACTTTTTACTCACTCTGTGTACGTAAAAATTTATCAAACCGCAGAACACTTGTTCGGTAAAGTAAACACAAACCAGTCATTTATCCACAAAAAAATTTTTTGTTTCTTGTGACTGCTTTAATATTATTTGGCGGCAAGTTATACAATTAACGCTCCTGCATAATTATCTGCTCTGCAAGTGATGATTATCTTTGTCAGCCAAGCTTGACGTAAGAACATGTTGCATTGCATATATATGACAGAAATTCCCATGCTTGGAAATATATAATACATAAAAGTATGTAGTATATACAGTGTGAATAATAATATCCAGGCCGACATCGGCATTGCTTTTGAATAAGTATGAAAATATGAAATACAACTTTTTAATTGTGGCTTTATTTATTGATTATTTAGTGTGCAACAATTAATTGTGAATGCAATATATACCGCAATTGTCAAGTTTCATTAGCCATAGGGGATCAATGCATGCAATACGTGGCAACGTGGCACCCCTACTTTCCTTTCCAATGCCAGCGACGACCGATGCCACAACGATTATGTCGCAAATACAAGTTAGCAGTAACTATTTGGGTGTTTGATTTGTTTTTCTTTTTCCTTTCAGTAAATGCAGAGAATTCTTAAGCTGCGTTCACGCTGCATGACACAAACAAAAGCGTAATTCAAATAAAATTAAAAAATAACCATAATAAAATAAAAGATAACCATAATAAAATAAAAGATAACCATAATAAAATAAAAAAATAACCCTAATGAAATAAATAAAAAAGGATTCTGAAAATAATAATAAACTATACAAGCGGCTCAAAAATTCCTCCCTGCACAACAAGACATTATCCTAGGCGGTCGTAGAAATTTTCGTTTGCTAACGTGCTAACATGTGAGCAGTTGACGAATTAGCAGCCTCAATTATTTTTTTCTCTCAAGGCAACCATGTTTTCTGCTCTACCAGCATCATGGGTATAAAAAATATTTTTTAGATAACACCAAAAAAAAATCATTTGAAGATAGATCAGGAGATCGCGGGGGCCATTTGATGTTTCCCGTTCCAGAAATAAGACGGCCAAGGAAAGTATTCCCTAGAAATTCCTTTACCCTGACTGCATTATGTGCTGGACAGCCATCATGTTAAAACCAAACGATTTCCTGATTTATTCCAGTGTTTTGAATGGCGGGAAGTAAGTATTTGATTTTGCAATAATTCGAGGTACTTGTCGGCATTTAATATACCGTCAATAAAAAACGGTCCTATCAAATGGTCACCTAAAAGGTTTGCCCAAACGTCTACTTTTTGAGGATATTGGGCGCGGTTTGCAAAATGCCGGTGTTCATTTTCTGTAGCCCGATATCGAAGAACAGAGGGATTGTGCTTTCGATGCACTGGAAAAGTTGACTCATCGGTGAAGCAAATACTTCTAACGAAATTGTCGTCTCGATGTATCTTATCCATAACGGACTGACAAAACTCAATTTTTCGAAAATGGTCCTCCGAAAATATTTCTTGGGTTTTCGAATACTTAAAACTTTTCAAACCATTACGTTTCCAAATACGTGAAACATTTTTGTTACTTATACCCAAATTCTCGGCAGCACTTCTAGTTGATATCGTGTTGTCTATTTCCACAATACTACAAACTAATACATCCCGTTGTTCACTTTCCTCAATTTTTTGTGAGGATATCTCTCTTGGATTGCATTTCGTGCAGTATTCAGACAGAAACATTTTTCAAATGTATTAATAATATTATAAATTGTTTGTTTGCAAGATACAGGGCGGTCTGCAAAAGTCAGCGCAAACATATTTATGCACGTTGTTGCAGAGTTATTATAGAACCATTTTACTATCTGAAGCTTTTCAGCGGGTGTATACAGATTCATTATAAATTAATTTTACTGAATGCTTTTATTACACACCGCAACGTGTTCGCAGCTAAACATTGAATATAAAATCTGAGTGGGGAGTAGTGGGAATGGGGATCGGAGAAAATCGTTGTGGTGTCGGTTGTTGCCGGCATGGGTGATGGACAGAAGGGGTACCACGTTGCCACGTATTACATGCATAAGTATAGATCACACGTAAACATTGAATCTATATGCTTAATGGTATTTGACACATGCTGTATATATTTTTCCTTTGACAGTGCCACAAACCATATTTTTCATATGCATCTCGCATATTTCCTCGGTGTGTTACTACAACAATTTTCGAATTTTAAATATTGTATTAAACTTCAAATAATAGGCTACGAAAAATAAAGCCTCGGAATAAAATCTAATAAGAACTGTTGTTTTCTATTTACAGAGTTATGTAAAGTTTTGCTTTTAAAAATTTTATTTCTCTTATTTTTAAGGATCTTACATCGACGGTTTGTCTAATATCAAGGAAACAACGTATTTCACTGGTGCTGATGTGAAGATATACTGTTATTGCTATAAGCACTTATTATTTTCATTATCACATATTTACTTTTCTATGGACTTTGAATAATCGTACTACCAATAGTAATAAAAATGTTCGTTACTTTTTTAATTCATCTGTCCTGGAACATCTTTTTCCAGGATTGGGTTGAGTTGGGTAAGCTCTCTGAGCTATATCTTATTCCAAAAAGAGAGAGACGAAATTCTGAACAAACCCCCCAGCCCAAATTACAACTTATAACAGGTGAAATCAATTTTAGGCGGTAAAATTACGTTTAAGTATCCGTCTGAAATATGAAATCTGTACCAAATGAAACTGAATATGGGTTTTTCAGAGATAAATCCACAGTTAGGGCAACAGAATGGTGAATGTAGTAATCACAACACACGAAAGTAAATAAATTTGTCTAGAAAACAAACAGTGTCAAAGATGTCAAAATCTTTGACTTCGTCCAGTTTGTGAACAGTCGAGAATTTTTTTATAAAATCTTCGCATTCGAGGCGGTTATAATAATTATTACATTTTCTTTCTTTATATTACTCGTTAACTTAAACCAGGCACTATCAGGAGGTGGGACGGAGTGTCCAGTAATTGGAAAACTTACTTCCAAAGATGTATGTGATAAGGAGTCTTTTATTCTAGACAGTAAGATAACATGAGCATCATTATCGAGTTCTTATTCTATCCACCGCATCCATCAGCAAACAAATTTATTTTTTCAACATTTTCTTGGAATGTTTAAGCTACTAATGTATAATGGACGGCTGATGCTATAGCATTGGGATTTTTAGGGTACTGGAATTCCAGCCAGACATAGGAATGATCAGTATCAGGAAAAAATTCAGTTTTAGAATTTTTGAACTGTAGTAAAATTGTAGAAATTAAGTTGTTGAGAAAAGTATGCTGATTGTTCTGGTAACTTGGGTAAAACCAAATTCTTTTGGCGGTCAAACGAAAATTTGCTGCACATTATTTAAAATGGGATTTAACGCCTTAGCCTTTAAATTATGGACTCGTCGACATTCGGCCATTATTTTCACTTCTATCTTCTTCAGGTTTTGCAACTTTTAATAACTCTTTTGTTGAACAAACATCGGTTAATAGCAGTGGCGGCTCTTTAATGAGAGCAAGTGAGCAATTGCACCCCCTGGAATTTTGAAACAAAACAAACCAAGCGGCGACTAACTGTGAAAGTATTTATTTATTACGTATTCATTGTTATTGAACAGGAACGTGGTGTGCGGCACGCGAAACAACCTACATGCACCGATCGTAGTCATAGATATAATGACGACTAAGACTAACAGCGCACGGATGTAAAGACCCCTTCCACCGACAGAAACATACCCATGTGCAAAGCGCTACTGTTGCTGCGTTAAGCCATTAAACATTACATTGAAGGTGGGGAGAACTGTATTTTGTTCTAGTTCCATATCGTATAATACGTAGGATGTGAGCAAGATTCCCGTCTGCTCAACGCTGTTGTAAGATGAATTTCGTATCTGCGATGCAGAATGTTTTAGATCATCATATAGAAAAGCAGTTCAACAACTCAATGAACAGGTAACAAAAAATAGGCATGTGTTAAATTTAATAATAAATTGCATTAGATTTTGTGGCGCGTTTGAACTGGCACTTCGGGGTCATGATGAACGGCAAACGTCGAATACCAAGGGCATTTTTCGGGAATTGATAAATTTTACGGCAGAATTAGATAAATCGCTCAGAGATCACATCGAAGCAGCACCGGTTTTTAATTGAATTTATAAATGATTTCCCAAATTTTAATGAAAAAGTGATAGAACTGTTCTGCAAGTCAAAGACACGCAAATGGACTTCGTTTATCGTCAGATGTAATCAAACTGTAGTGTTATATTTATTATTCCCTCTAAACAAACTGTACAATGAACAGTACCTGTCTGGAACAGTATGTCGGTGAAACTTATAAAGATTGGGTAAGCGTTCTTGTATTATACTTTTACTTTCTTATACGTAGTATAAGGAAGTATTGTGATGATGAAAATTTTCGACCTCGAGATTTTTGCAGATGTCCACGTTTTGAGGTCCCCTGATACCAAAAAAGTGGTTTTTAAAAAATGTTTCTCTCTCTGTGTGTGTGTCTGTCTGTCTGTGTGTGTGTGACCACGATAGCGATCAAACCGCTACAGATATCAATTTCAAATTTTGTATTTACGAATATAATCTTCCTCTTGAGAACTGATTAGATTTTGAGCAAAATCGGCAGACCGGAAGTAGTAGTTTACTTCAGTGAAAAAATCGAATTTTGCAAATATTTCGTCAATTACTAAGTTTAAACAAATTTATAAGGAATTCAAATGTACTCAAAATTAAATTTGAGAAAAATTGTATTAATAAAGTTTTTCGAAATTCCGACCAGAAGTAGGTCTTTTACTCTTATCGAAAATCAGTTTTTTGCGAATATCACGCAAGTCATGCTTTCTAGGCAGGTAAATTATCAGTATAAAAGTATTTAGAACGTATTTTTAAATATCTTTCGTATAAAAAAAATTTCAAAATTCGGACCGGAAGTAACACTTTTACTCTTACCGAATAACGATTTTTTGCAAATATGTCGTAAATTATGCATTCTATATATATTTATGAAGAGTACAAAAGTATTTAGAGTTGGATTTGGAATATTTTTTGTATAAATGAAATTTCAAAATTCGGACCGGAAGTAACACTTTCATACGTATAAGAAAGTCGTGTGGTGGCCACACCTCATTTTTTAATTTTGAAATTATGCACTCCCTATGTGAACCACCCCGAGCCGCCACTGGTTAATAGTTATAATTTTCTGTACTAACAAAATACCCAGCTCCATTGCGAATTAAATGCCGCATTCAATTGTCTCATAAGCATAAACTCTTTGTATCTTATCTGTGCTTTAAGTCTAGCCCGTCTAAAGACTACCAGTTTTTTAAAACTTTCTTTATGTACACAGTATTTATCAGATAACTTAACAGTTTTCCTTTATATTTATGTATGTTAAGAGGGGCGTTTACTAAGAAATAGAAACTTATGCAACTTATATTACTCGCGGGACAGGTAGACGCAAGGGGGTGTGAGTAGGTGGAGCTAGGCGATATTCGGTTTCGATCACAGCGCTTCGGTTTTATTCACAGATTCTGTCATAGATAAAGGAATACTATAGATGGGAAACATAATGTATAAAGAATGAGTACTTACGGAACTGTTCATGTTGTTGATGTTTTATAATAAGCCAATTTTCGCTTACCCATAACTGTTACATTATTATACACTCGAATATTATAGGTATATATGACATTTCTTTTTAATTACAAACTGTCACTTGGATTTAAGTCTGGAATAGCCGACCGATTCCGATAGATTTGCGTCTTGGCTAGGACTGGTAGAGATACCGTAAAGTGGGAATAGACGATGCAATAGTTTCAAAAACACTCGTAGTTTTCGATAGGTAAACGCTCCTCTTAACAAACAACTTTAGTTATGATTTGTATTAATTGCAAGTTAACTAACTGGAAATTTGAAATTGCTTTTAACTTAAACATGAATTTCCATTACATATTTTTTCTTTTAATTCCAGAATTGTTTCTGACGTAGGTACTCATAATAGCTATTTTAAGAGGCGATTTTGTATATATATATATATATACATAAATAAAATAATGTGAAAATATCAACATTTAATATTTAAAAATTACCTTGAAGCAGAATGTCAATTTGTTCAATTTATTTAATCCGAATGTATTAATAAAAATGTATTAATTATTTATTAAGTGATATTTTAGTATAACTGTGTTGTTTTATTTTTTTTTTATATATATATTCGATGAAAAGTATGTAACTTCAGTGAATTTTTTATAAACATATATGTAAGTGATTTTTTTTATAATTAAAACCAAAGTTATGTAAGTTTTTTTAATTAATATTAAGAAGATGTAAATGCATTTATTATGTCATATCGATTGATTCTTTCTTTAATATTCAAAACTGCAATAGCGTTTTCATATCGTATGAATCTCATTACACGTGTGAATAATAATATATATTCATGCTGTTGAAGACCATATATGTATACCACTATCAACGAATTTAAATTATCTGATGAAGAGATTATTATTATATTGTAAATATTGTAGTTATAATTGTGTTAAAAGAAATTATGTAGTTTTGCATATACATATATAAAAATAACATATCTGTACATTTTTTCATTTTGTAGAAATATACAAATTCTATTTCCAAAATATGTCTGTTTTTTTTTATACCTACATTACCTAATTATCTCCAAATAAATATATAAAGAGAGAAGTGATAATAATAATAATTATTATTATTATTATTTAATCTTAAAGTTAAGAGGAACTCAAAAAAAAATTATACTTAAAAATTTAAGAGAATTTATGATCAAACCATCAATTTTGTATACGAGAATTTTCGAGGACATTGAAAACAAATCTGCAATTCAAACACGCATGTCGAGTATGCCTTCACCTCCAGCACCCATCCAAATTCAAGTACATGACCCCCAATATCAAGCTTAAAAACTCGAAATAAACAATTACGTTGTACATGAAAAGTACATATTTGTAAAATACTGATTGAGAGCTTACATTCCATGTACTATTAATATATTTTTGCACAACTCGAGAAAATGGGTAACGAAGTTTTGCGAACAGCGCAACTTATCGATAAGGCAACCCAAAAAAAAATCAGTTCAACATGAGCAAATGGATTCAATCATATACAGATAAACTGATTTCTCAACAATTTAAATAAATGTTTATAGCAGTTTTCTTTCACGGCTAAATCTGTATTTAACATGGATGAAAGATGCTGTGTCGAATAAGATACCAAAAGTCGTATCCACTAGAGGCATAAGATCCGTTGGAAAGTTGTGTTAGGAGAGAGAGAGAGATCAGATGAATTTATTACAGCAGTTTGCTGTGTTTATATGTATCTCCTGCTTTAATATATCACTAACACTACAAAAGCTTGAACTTACATTTGGAACACTTGCAGATACAATAATGGTGGTTTCTGATAGCGAATTTATACATTCAAATTTATTCTTGACATGGCTACGTCATTTTAAGGCGAAAGGTGATGGCCAAGTGTGCAAGAGAGTATCGGAAAAGTATTCCCGTTTTTATAAACAAATTACAAAACCTATTTCCTTTTTTAAAGTAGTATATGACTTAAAATGCTCTTCTACGGAGATGCAATGTCTTACTTTTTTTTATTTTTTTTTATAATAGTTGAGATATTTTGTTTAATTTCCGTATTTAATGTTTTTTTAAAATTTGAAAAAGGGCGCATGTGAAGAAAATATTTTTAAATATAATCCAAAAAAGAAAAAAAAACTGATGAAAATTACCGCCCGAAATGCAAACAGTAATTTTCTCTCATGCTTTTTTTCATGTAGTTTTTTTTATAGCGAACGGTCTGCTGTGGTTCTGTTCCATTATACGGGATTATGAGACAGAGGTGTGGAAGTGTCTACGTAAATGTTTGTGGATGGATAGTTTCGTAAATTTTAAAATATTCAGTAGTAAAAGAAGTAAATATGGGACAACTGTCTTGAGTTACTAAAATAGAACAATACTAATGGAATTAATTTAAATTAATTAATTAAATAAATAATGAAGGAAATAGGTTATATGATAGAATGAGTCCAATAAAGGCTGTCGGAGCAATTACCGTCCTTGAAAATCCATTGTTCGTTTCGCACTCGGGTTTCATGGTGGGTATGTTTTATAAGAGTTTATTTTCAAAGCTTGTAGTATACTATATTTTTTAGATAGGTAGGTAATTTTTAAAATACGACTATATTGAATGACAAAAACACCCTGATATAGGTCAGAAATCTGACTCATTGTCATGACGTCATCTTCGAAGCAGCAAGTGCGGTTGTTTTCATGTTTAGGTATTTATTACGTGTGCTACTTGTAGGTGTGTTTGTAGTGGTAATTTATCAGTTTTGCGATCGACTCTTATTAGTTATCATCTAAAAATGCGATGTTGTGCAGTTTCTGGGTGTTCAAATTACAACCGGAAAATTAAGGGAACTATAGACCGTCTCACCCTTAGTATTCAGTATGTGTCTTATGGAGAGAGACAACATAGTTGTCAGGTCGACAATGACAGGTTAGGTTTGTAACTCATTATAATGACACGACATTTTAAATACTTGTTGGTTAGGATATTATTTGTATATTATTATATTATAATATTAATTTGACACTTGACAGGAAGGTTATGTTGTGATACTTACACCACAGCGATAATACCAACCATAAACATAATAAATCGAACTGACAACATTGCCTTGAAATAAAAAAAGACAGTTTATTACAAATTGCTCACGGTAGTAAAAGAGGTATATATCCCATAAGAGATTGTACTGAATACTACGGTTGAGACGATCTATAGTATAAAATATTTTACTTTCTTGAAAGATGTGGTATTAGCAAATAAATGGATAAAAGCTTGTCAGTCAAACGATAAGTTTAGTTTAAAATATAGCTCAGTGGTCTCAAATAATTTTAATTCAAATTTGTTATATTACAATTTCTTTCACATTCTTACAGTGCCAGTAATTTTAATTTTTTTTATCTTCTTATACGTATCTAGTATAAGGAAGAATTGTGATGACGAAAATTTTCAGTCCCCTGATACCACAAAAGTGCTTTTTAAAGAATGTCTCCGTGTCTCTGTGTGTGGTCACGATTACGATCAAACGGCTATAACTATCATTCCAAATTTTGTATTTACGAGTATAATCTCCCTCTTGAGACCTGGTTAGATTTTCAGTAAAATCGGTAGACCCGAAGTAGTTTTTGCCAATATTCGTCTATTACTAAGTTTAAACAAATTTATAAAGAATTCAAATGTACTCAAAATTAAATTTGAGAAAAATTGTATTAAAAAAGTTTTTCGAAATTTTCCATTTTCAAACAGGCTCATTTCCCGTCTAATACTATTTACCAACTCCAATTCATTTTGTACTTCAGGATTTGGGGATTCCATGCTCTTATTAATTTCCAGCTGTAACTTTTCCTGTAGTGTCAATTGGGGTTGGGAGGTTTGTTGCCTATGCTTATCATCTGTTTGTGATCCTGACCTTTCTTCCTCTTCAGTGTCATTTCGGCTATATAGTCTATTAACAATACTCTTTATTTGCTTTCTCACTAAAGCCTGTGTAGGAACTGGAAATAAGTCAAGCTATTCCAAATCCGATAACAACTGATTTTCATCATCCTTCCGTAGATTTTATAAATAATTCAACACACCAGTTAAATCATCACTTCGTCGTTGCTTTATACGTTTCACTAAGAATGTTTACATTTTATTGGCGAGTGCTCAGTTTTTGCTAGAATTGTTTCATAAGAAATTTCAAAGCGGCATCAGCTTTACATAAATTAGCATCTCGCCGACAGATTGCTTCTACTGTTAATTTAATTGGGGTCAGCACATCAACAATTTCATTTACCAAGTCAAAATCAGCATCTAAACGGATTGGATGATTGAGATCTATAAGAGCTTTTTGAATGCAGGTTTCTAAAAGAGAAAATCGTTCCAGCAGGGTTAAAAGACTATTCCACCTGGTTTTACAGTCCAAAAGAAGTAACAGCTCTTTTTCATGTTCAATCTTCACATATTATTGAAGTACTGGTTTATTTTTCGATGGTGATCTTTTGAAATACACTAAAACTTTGCGGATTTTCTTTATCAGCTCAGTAATGTTTACATCTTTTGTTAACTCTGGTATGTGATCTCGCTCGGGATCAAAAAAAACGGCCGGGATTGTATTCTATACTTGCAAAGTATGCATTCTATAGAGATTTATTCAGATAATAGAAGTCCCTAGAATAAGATTTTGAATAATTTTTGTATAAAAACATTCTTAAAATTCTGTAATTTTAAATTCTCATACGTATAAGAAAGTCGTGTGGTGACCACACCTCATTATTTTATTTTAGCGTGAATTTGTCCTATACATTTTGCCACCACTAGTTTTGAAATTCATCTGAAGCAGCATCTATTATGCTTTATTATCATGAAATATAAAAAAAGTAAAACGTTGTATCATTTCTAAATACACTTAACTATTATATACCATCAATAAAATGCATAATATAAAATCAGCAGACCGGAAGTAATAGTCTACTTAAGTGAAAAAAGCGAATTTTACCAATATTTCGTCAACTGCTACGTTTAAACGAATTTATAAAGAATTCATAAGTACCCAAAATTAAATTTGAGAAGAATTTTATTAAAAAAGATTTTCCAAATTTCTACCGAAAGTCGGTCTTTTACTCTTATCGAAATTCAGTTATTTGCGAATATTTCGCAAGTCATGCTTTTTAAACAGGTACGTTACGAGTATAAAAGTATTTAGAACTTAATTTTAAATACGCTTTGTATAAGAAAGAGTTTCAAAATTCGGACCAGAGGTAACACTTTTACTCTTATCGAATAGCGATTTTTTGCAAATATGTCGTAAATTATGCATTCTATATATATTTATCTACGAGGAAAGAATAGAACAGGAGAGATAATAAACTGGTGGGGGAATAGGTATTATTTAGACGGAAGTTACCACTTTATGGCAGGTCAGTTATGGCAATATTGACCAATCGTAAATTAGTATTTTGAATAACTTGTCATATATCCGGTATGTTTGATTATGTGTTCAGTGGCGTAACATACATATTCCAGGCATGTTTTTTTTATGTTTTCTACTTCTGTGTATGTTTTAGCAAAGCTAAGTGACAAACGTGCGATATTTTGGCATTCTGTAATGATATTTTACAGACTTTGTAATAAATTTCGGAATCACTGACAATTCATGGCATTGGTATTCCAGGCATGTCTTTTTTATGTTTTCTACTACTGTGTATGTTTTAGCACAGCTAAGTGACAAACGTGCGATATTTTGGCATTCTGTAATGATATTTTACAGACTTTGTAATAAATTTCGGAATCTGACAATTCATTTTCATATCAGAAAAAGTAACATAAACAACGTTCTAGATCTAAATAAATGATAACTAAAAATGTACGCGTATGTTATTGAAACTAAACGAAATCCAGTGCACACTTACGTCTAGATAATTGGGAGAAGTCGATTCAATAAACCGGTATTAAACAGACTATTACAAAAATTACGAAGTACGTAATTAACAGTCAAAACAATGAAAAAACGCAACTAACGTAAGTACGAATGAAAATTTTATTTCTCTTGCGAAATATAAGGTAAATATAATAAATTTTAAAAACCCTCACGCTCCTATCTACGCCAATGAAAGAAGGATTTTACTTATAAATTCCTTATTTTATGGGTATTTTTTGCTCTCATTCTCGGGCGTAAACAGATGTTGCAGTTCACCATATGAATTAGTGCTATTCAGTAAGCGTGTATTGTTTACATTATTTCTTTGCTCCGTTGTAACTTCGTCGTAGTGTATACCGGTTTTGTCCGCGCCCTAGTTATTATGTTCCCTCTTAATATTGTCTATACCCGTGATTCTATTTGTAATACAAAATGTTGTCTTTTATAATAATAATAATAATGTATTACTCTAAAATTAAAGAGTTAGCGTGAGATTTTCATTGACTCCCCCTCCGTTAATTGAGATTTGGTGAGATTTTACAAGACCCCTCCCCCTATCTTCTACTCACGTAATTAATGGACGCCCCCTTATTGGTTAAACGTGTATTTTAATCGGAGTTGAATATATCAGTCATGGTACAAATATTTGTACCATGATATCAGTCATAAAACACATTTTGTAATCGCAACACATTTCATCAGCAAATTATAAGACATCAGCATACATATATTTTCTTGCATTAGAAACAGTTACATGTATATAGGAGGTATTTATTTTTTAATATGACTTCCATGTTCAATGCCAATGCAGCCTGAGTTTTCCCGAACATAAAACTGAATACCTGAATATAAAATCCCGTCTCATCATTTGCCGTTTCACCGCTATCTATAAATACGCATACACATGCAGAGAGAGAGAAAGAGAGACGATCATAAACAGCTCCCACAATATGAAAATTATCAATGAAATTGTTTGTTTTGTTTGTTCCTTGAATAAAACATTGAAACGTTAGGAAATTTCGGATTGGAAGTGTCCGTATTTCCCACACTTAATGATTTTATTCTTCTCTTGCTCGGATACCACCTTCACACATACACAGATAGCTTGACGAGGAATGGCCGCATGGGAATGAGGGCTCCTTATTAATATACAACAGGGGAGCTAATTATTAAAAAATAATACAATTGTTATCTGAAAATTCCCACAATGAGCGCAAACAACTACCTTAAGACGCAGATTTTATATTTTTTCTCCGCTACTGTGGGAAATATTTTTAATGCATGGGAATATTTTCAACTTCCTCGTTCATTCTACGTATTTAGAATTAATCTCCGGCTCCTATCTATTCCGAAAGCAAAATAGCGAAATAATATAAATTACTCCCAGGATATGATTCGATGAAATGTAAGTTGCTGTTGAAAATAAACACATAAATGTGTATGAATAATATACAGGCTGATTCATTTTCGGCCCACACCATAAGGATCTCGCTTATTATTGGATATATGGTAAAAAGCACCAATCAATCCTTCGTCATTTGATCTCATTACACAAATATATATATATACATACCTCTCGCACACTGGTCAACGGTAATAGAAGACCACCGTTATTCCGTTTACGTTCGAAATATGTATGTAATCAAAGAGCTAATGAGCTCCTTTGACTGACTACTAAAAAGAACTTTTAATGATAATACTACAATATATATACTACAATAAAATAACAGACATAAAATAGCAACCAATAACCTATAATACTGTCAAACAATGCTGTCAAATGACTCAAATTTCAAAATGCCTGGCGAAGTGTAAACGATGTTTCATGTAAGCCGACATCCGATGTTAATATTTCTTGTAAAACTGGCTAAAATAACGCCAACATTGCCAATTTTTAATTAATATTAATAATTAAAGTAAGCCTGTAATTATTAATTATTATATATACTGGAGGCGCGTTAAGTTCCGTTGCACGTCATCGATGACGTTTACATGTTGTCATAACTGTATTAGAGAAACTAAAAAAGTTACTTTGTTAAATTATACTTGAGGGCATATATTTCATTAGCTTAAATAGAAGATTTATAAATTGATCGTAATATACGCATTCATGGCAAATGAACACATAATTTCCGTTTCAATATTGAATTTCTTTATTACATATTTTTAATAGACTAATAGTTCAATTCGGTGTTGACAGATAAATCATATCTGTCAAAAAGACGTGCGTTGTGTATATTCTTCCTGTCATATTTTTCATGTTTATTTTTACGTTGATATAAATTGTTTAAAAACAGTGCTTCTTAGAAGTGTATTTATTATTTATTTGCGTCCATTGAATATAATGCCGAAAGGTTTCTGTAAACAGTCGAAGCTTTCTACAAACTTTTCTATAATCATCTGATTAACGAGAATAGCGTAAGTAATATTTATTTTAAATTTTATTATGGATACGTTATGCAACATTTAAGGGTTTTCGACAATCTAAATCAATATAATAAATAAGTTGAGAAAGACTGAACTCTTAGAGCATTTCAATTACTAAATAAATTACGTTATAGTTATTGTATTGTGAATAATTTTTTCATTGGTTATATCAAATGTCACTGACAGAAATAAAAATAGATCCGGCAACATATACAAGGCGAGTCGTCATGGATCTAGTATGACGTGCAACGGAATGTAACGCGTTTCCACTGTTTTTAAACAATTTATATCAAAGCAAAAATAAACATGAAACATTTGAGAGGCAGAATATACACAACGCACGTCTTTTTGACAGATATGATTTATCTGTCAACACCGAATTGAACTATTAGTCTATTAAAAATATGTAATAAAGAAATTTAATATTGAAACGGAAATTATGTGTTTATTTGCCATGAATGCGTATATTACGATCAATTTATAAATTTTCTATTTAAGCTAATGAAATAAATGCCCTCAAGTATAATTTAACAAAGTAACTTTTTTAGTTTCTCTAATACAGTTATGACAACATGTAAACGTCATCGATGACGTGCAACTGAACTTAACGCGTCTCCAGTATATAATATATTCTACATCAATAAAATTCTAAATTTAGTAATATATAAAGTAATTATGTTCGTTGTTATGAAATTGGCAATGCAGACATCTATATTTTTTTATGACGAACGTGGATTGATTGCTGCATTCTGGTATGGAGTATAGGTTTAAATCAGTTTAAATTGGCGAAGTTGTTAAATTTTGTGTTTGTTATGATTCCGTAAAGAAAATTAACTTGTGACAAATGACGTTCGTTTAAAAAAAAACCGGAAAAACCCCATTTTGTTCTTTTAGCTGTAGCACCTACATTTGGCCATGTAGAGAAAAAGTAAAAACACGTCCTAATGGCCTCTTTTAAAGTTTTTTGGTAAGTTTTTCATAGTTAACTAGATGACATTTCATAGTTAACTAAATGGCATGATTTTTGCTCTTATAATGTTAATTCTACAGTTCCATATCTTAAAAAAATGAGGTGTGGCCACCACACGACTTTCTTATACGTATGAAAGTGTAACTTCCGGTCCGAATTTTGAAATTTCATTTATACAAAAAATATTCCAAATCCAACTCTAAATACTTTTGTACTCTTCATATATATATATAGAGTGCATAATTTACGACATATTTGCAAAAAATCGTTATTCGGTAAGAGTAAAAGTGTCAGTTCCGGTCCGAATTTTGATTTTTTTTTTATACACAAGGTATTGAAAATTAAGTTCTAAATACTTTTATACTCGTAACGTACCTGTCTAAAAAGCAAGACTTGCAAAATATTTGCAAAAAACTGATTTTCGATAAAAGTAACTAGTACCTACTTCCGGTAGGAATTTCGAAAAACTTTTTTAATAATATTATTCACAATTTCAACATTAAGTACATATGAATTCTTTATAAATTTGTCTAAACTTAGTAGTTGATAAAATATTGGCAATACTCGATTTTTTCACTGAAGTAAACTACTACTTCCGGTCGGCCGATTTTGCTGAAAATCTAATCAGTTCTCAAGAGGGAGATTATACTACTAAATGCAAAATTTGGAATAGATAGCTATAGCGGTTTGACCGCTATCGTGGTCACAGACAGACAGACAGACACAGAATTTTTTTTAAAATCACTTTTTCGGTATCAGGGGACTTCAAAACGTGGACATCTGCAAAAATCTCGAGGTCGACAATTTTCATCACCACAATACTTCCTTATACTACGTATAGGAAAGTAAAAAAAATGAGGTGTGGCTACCAGACGACTTTCTTATACGTATGAGCGGTTCAAACTATACAATTTTAAGAATTTTTTTATACAAAACTTATACAAAATTCTAGTTCTTTCATTCTCTTAATAAATCGCTATAGCATGCATACTTTGCAAGATATTATCAAAAAAGTGCTACTCGCTAAGAGTAAAAGTGCTACTTCCGGTCCGAATTTTGAAATTTCATATATACAGAAAATATTGCAAATCCAGTTCTAAATACTTTTGTACTCTTGATAAATATAAACAGAATGCATAACTTACGACATATTTGCAAAAAATCGCTATTCGATAAGAGTAAAAGTGGTACTTCCGGTCTAAATTTTTAATTTTTTTTTATACAAAAGATATTGAAACTTATGTTTTAAATACTTTTATACTCGTAACGCACTTGTCTAAAAAGCATGACTTGCGAAATATTCGCAAAAAACTGATCTTCGATGGGAGTAAAAGACCTACTTCCGGTAGGAATTTCGAAAACTTTATAAATAAAATTATTCTCAATATTGATTTTAAGTACATATGAATTCTTTATAAATTTGTTTAAACTTAGTAGTTGACGAAATATTGGCAAAATTCGATTTTTTCTCTGAAGTAAACTGCTACTTTCGGTCTACCGATTTTACTGAAAAACTAATCAGATCTCAGGACGGAGATTATACACGTAAATACAAAATTTGGAATTGATATCTCCAGCGGTTTGACCGCTATCGTGGTCACAGACACACAGACATTTTTTAAAAACCACTTTTTCGGTATCAGGGGACCTCAAAACGTGGACATCTGCAAAAATCTCTCTAAACTCAATATAGAAAAAAACATACAAACTTTTATGTTTTTTTTTTTGTGGGAAAATGTACCTGAAGTTTACAGTTAAAAATATAAGTGTGGTTTTACATGAGTGAGTTTCTGAACCCCGTTTACTTTTGAAAGGAAAGCAGCTTATAAGGTCTTGTAACAGGTAAAAACCGGAATTGAATCGACGATATTAAATTTAATGCGATGTATAATTGGTTGCCTAGATATGGATCTTGGATACGTTTTCAAATAAATATTTGATTTGTATCCATTATGAATCCATTAATTTGAATGTGATATACCGTAGTCGTCAAATTTTAATTTCGGTTTACACTTCTATCCCATGCAGAAGATGACCTTATAATATGCAGCGATGCCTGCTTGCTAACAGTGGTGGGAGAGCAACGCAGTGTCGGGGGACCCTCACGCCTTACATTTCATAGGAAACGTTTGTCGAGTGTACTGTCTTGGCAGCCTCGCTTATGTTTATCTTTAGTTTATTTCGTCGCGCTCTTTTCCTCTTTCTACTTTCGTATCAGAAATTAAAATATGTCGACTACGGTATATATGAAGTAAAATATAATTGTTAAAATATGTACAATGATTGTGATGGTCTGTAAAATATATAAAATCTTTTTTTTCCATTTTAATATTTTATTATTTACACGCAATATATAAGAAAACATAATTATATGTGCATATAGTGACATAATAATAAATAGTGCAACTGACTTTTTTATTTTGGGATATTTTTGATTAATAAAAGTTAGTAGATGTGTAACAAAGGTGCATCATATTACATTAAATCTACGGTAAGATACGTTTTCGTCTTATTCTAATAAAAAATAAATGAAGTATGTAATTAAGTATCCATAAAAAATCCAAGCGGAAATTCTTTTAAGAAAATACACATTTCTAATGTATTCCGAATTATTTATATTACAACAACTCTATGCGTTTAGTTTAAATTTTCCATAAAGCTTAACTTTAGTTAATTTAGTTTGGCTTTAAACAAAACCTGCTAAATTTTAGCTAGCCTATGACTTTAGCAAATTTGGCTTATTATTGGAAATTTACAGACTAGTCAGGATTATTTTATTTTTCAATAAATCATGCAAATTGTCTTACTAAAAATATATTTATTATATCTATTAATAATATAAAATTGTACAGTATTCTATAAATTTATAACTTTTTCATAATATTAGTGCTTTTCAGAGAATTAAGTTCTTTTACCATTAATGCTACGTTATATCTTAGCTTATGGAATGTGCCACTATCAACTGAGAATGTTATATCTTTGGAATCTTCATACTTCAGTAAAAATATAATGGAAGGCAATATTACTTTATTTAAAACACTGAAAATATATTAGCAATATTTTATTGAAAATTAAATTATTATTAGAATAGATATTTTTAGGCCACCCAGAGTCCACAATTAACAATTCCAGTGATTTTCTTGTAGCAAAAAGTATGCTTCGAAAATTATTAGTATATAAAGTGTAAATAATAATACATTGAGCAGTGAATTATATTTTTAAAAATAATTGTTCAACTCTGGAATTGTAAAAATGGCTAAGAATATCTGCTTTTTAACAATTATACTTACTTGTTATGTAAACTAATATCAATTTTATAGTTTAAATCCGTGATAGAATGTTGAGTATCTTTGGTATATGATAATACAGATTCTTTATTGTCATATTTGAGGAGGAGGTTTTCGATAAATTCAGTGGGATAACTGTGAGCATGTAAAGTTTCCTCAAACTCCTCTTTATTATTACATCTCAAAAACAAGTGTATTACACTTATGTACATTTCTATCAAACCACAAAAATCTTCATCAGTAATATTGTTTTCATTTTTAAACTTTTCCAATACATCTTGTGCAATGTCAAGTTGATTCAGAGATTTTAAGGCCACTAGAAGAAGTACAATGCAAATAGATGCAAACTATTATTACCTGTAATTACATTTTAATAATTGTTTGTGTAATTTGATACTTATATTGGTACATAATTCGGAATTGTAATTAACTACTTTGTATTCCATATTTCTAAAAAAACAATAATAAATATGAAATTAGTCACGTCAGATATTAATTTACCGCGTTTCTAGTGCTTTTTCATATTTAATGTTGGTCATCTGTTTAGTTATGATCATAATATACATACAGGACCTGCCAAAACTTTTGATTTTTTTTGGTTAGTATTGCAAGCCCCATCATCCCAAATTAAGATTAGATTAATTATTAGTTATACAGAGTTGCTCTCTTCTTTATATACGCACAATATGTAAAATTTAACTGCAAGTTCGAAGTATTTGCAAATCTTTTGTTACATCAAAAGTATAAAATAGGTCAAAGCGACTAAACTTAAACAATAAAATTATTCTAGATCAATCAAATTTACGATAAGCCAAACGTGCAAAAAGAAAAAGAAGAAATACAAAATATATGTCGAAGTTATTAAGATTTTTTCAATTACACCCTGTATGAAGGGCTTCTACGTAAGGAAATTTAGGTAATACACAAAAACTATTCAAAATTCTACGGTCTGAAGGACCATCTTACAACGACAGATAATAACCTGCGTATTCCAAATACGTCAATTTTCAAAAATAAACTTATAAGGGGTAACTTATCTGGAACCAAGGGACCTCCACTGGTTGAGTTCTACAGCTCCACGGTAAACAAAAGAAAACACAGCTGGTCACAAAGAATAATCCGGGTAACTCAGCAAAATAAAGATATTAGACTGTAATTTGCTCTTCCAATAGAATTTTTAAACATTTCCAAAATTACTATTCCAATTATTACCCTGTTTGATTTCTCCAAGGTCTGTGTATTTTCTCGTAGGTATTACACCTCTACTATTTCCTAAATAGAGAGACTAATTAATTCTTCGCATAAGAAAGATGTCAAAAGAAAAACAAACCCGTGGTGTGGCGGAATGTAAATGAGATATTAACAAATTTAAATAAATAAATAAATATCTGACTCAAAAGAAATCGTCCTAATAGGAATTTGAATGATCGTGTATACTGTCTCATATACCAAGGCCTAACACCATGTGGATTTAACCAAACTTAATTCGACATAAGTAGATAATAGAAAATTGCACTATCAATAAAACCAAAACCAATGGCAAATTTTCTTGGTACGGAATCCTATTCAAAAATACTCCGCAAATCAAGGATGCTTATGGATTTTAATCCATCCAACTAATTGAATGAAGATTCAACGGCTTAATCACACGACTAGCTTGTTACAAGACTACGATCAAAACCAGAATGACATCTCATACGCCAAAAGGGGTAAAGAAGAACAATATAGACACAAAAAACTCTAACAAAGCCGAATTAATTACAACTTAAATGTTAAAAGTTATTAAGAAAGAAATTACAAGAAATTAAAACAATGCGAAGTCTAATAAGGTTGAGCTGACGAATAAATTACAGATAACTGCACCAACACTACGCTAGCTTATCGACTTAAGACGAAATATCTTACTTTATTTGACCAAGACAAAAATTGTACTAATTTTACTACGGTACATAAAAAAAATAAAAGTAATTAACCCGATGATTTTTAAATTGTGAAACACTGTCGAAAGCTTTTTCCAAATCCACAAAGCACAAACAGAGGTTTTTGTTGTACCTCAATGTCTTCTGTTTAACATGCACTTCATTCGATATTTTTATGGACGTCATTGTGAAGAATATCCAAAAGAATTTTCTTCTCCGATTAGAAGAAAATTCTTTGGATATTCTTCACAATGACGTCCATAAAAATATCGAATGAAGTGCATGTTAAACAGATTGTACGAAATATATATTTGTTTGTTATTACAATATTATAGCAATTCTAAATTTGTGTCCTGTTCACTATTTAATATACATTTAAAAAATGTCTATGCGATTTTTTTTATATCTAGATTGCGTTTTAAATCCCAGCAAAACCACTGTCTACAACATATTTATTGGAGAACCGAATCCCGTCATCCTTTCATCTATTTATTTACCTCTACTTTTACAATAGTCAAGTTTAAACCTACTTTATGAACTTTCAGGATGCTGTACTCTCTGAATACAAAGTTTTTCTAATTGCATGTACCAGTAGCACTGATTTTCTATCCCAGGTGATAAAGGAATTCCAGAAAAGCTAACAAAACTTTATTAGAAAGATTTATTTATAATAAAAATATAGAATATAATTTAATATAGTTGTTTCTCAAAATAGGTACACAATTTTGATTACATTATATAGAAATTTGAAACGTACACATTTTTTATAACAAGGAAGATCTCAGAAAATATAAATTACTATTATTAGTGGTTCAATAGTAATTCGGACGGAATTATTTTTGTATATGTATAATAGTTAATTATTATCTATTTATAAATTACATTATCGGAAGGGAAAAAATACGATAAAAAGATTTAAAAGAATAATATGATTTTTAAAATTCGATAACAATATGTTTTAATAATAAAAAAAATACTCGCACCTATCTCTTTTTTTTCTCTTCTTCTAATTTACATACACAACTCCAAGCAGACTCAACAAATAACAATAACTAGAACGACAGTTTAAAAATATAAATACCACAAAAATACTCTTTGTATGTACAAATTTTTTTAAATTAGATATGTAAAAAAATAATAATAATTTACAGTGTGTGGAATGTGTTCCAGTCTAATGTTTACGGCTTTATTCTAATACTGCGTTGTTTATTCATGTTAGTGAGCATCAGAGATATGTAGGAGGTCAAGAGGTCGTCCATTTTGTAGCCTAGGGATGTTTCGCAGAGTAGCTTCGAACCCCGAACGAGGTTGCCGATCGTCATGTGGAAGTAGGTATTTCCGGAAGACCAATTGGAAATGCGGGTAAATGGATGCGTTACTAATATATCCTAGAATTAAAAAAGAAAACATGAATCCATATATGAAAATGAAAAGTGTTAAATACTATAACTAACATCATACATATACACATTTATACGCAAAGCATATATGCTAGTGTTATTACCGACAATCAACGTACAGACACCGTGTTTCGAACTTTAAGGCCTCGTCAGTGTACGTGCGACTGCCGGTAATAATTTTAAAACTGGGATCGCTACTTATGTCGGTTTACGTGGCAAATGCCCGTGAGGTTATCACAGCGACATCGATCACCCAAAAGCGACACCGAAAGTGATGGTTTCTAGTTAATGACACTAGATGTATGTGTGTATCCTAACGCACGCATATATGCTTTGCGTATAAAAAATGTATATATGTAAATACCGCGCGATCATTTAAATTCTAAATTAGAGCAGGCTGTGAAATTTAAATTAAGTTGGTATATAAGTACTAATTTACAATTCGAATTGTCAAAGTGACGTTTCAAAATGTTAATTAATCAATAATTGACATTCTGGACAACCTAATAAAAAAAATCCCGCCTGCTATAATTTAGAATTTAAATGATCGCGTGGTAGTATATGCATATAGTTTATTGTGTAAATTTATTTAACCCAATGAACATAAAGTAACTTTGAATATTCTGTTTTAATTTGAGTAGTGTCCAAATTCTTGTAGAAATGCTTTCAACGCCGATTTTATGGTTTACAATTTAGTGTCTGTATTATTTGCGATTAGAACGATTCGCGATGTAATGAAGCCTTTGGTGTTGCGATTTTATTATTTTTCATATATTCAGTTCCGGTTGTGATACGGACTTGCGAGGGCGCGTTTTTAAGTTGGCACAATGGAGTGGTTGGATGGTAGTGAGAGTGCTCTCTCGAGGCGTGTTCAGTGATTCATTATTAGTATAAATATGGAGTTTGAACACAACCGCGTCAGTAGTTTTCAAACTACCATCGAACAAGCAACTTAATCGAGAAGAAACTGTGGAATTCGGAGTAGCCCTATAAAGGACAGTTTCTTGCCAAAACTAAAACTAACTTGTGTTTTTAAGATGAAATGCGTGTAAAACACTTATGACAGTTCTAATTGTCACCTTGACACTTCTTATCAATCTACCCCGACGTAGCGCGACAACATACAAGTAATTTTGTATTATTTTCATTATTTGTTGTCGTAGAAAAAGCATACTATGACACTCGTTTTATTAATGACTCGCTACGCTACACTTCGCTCGTGATTAATAAAATTCGTGACTGAAATCATGTTGATACTTGATACATAAATGTTTCCAACTGGAAAAACGTTTTTGTGATTGTAAGTATCACTGGAATGAATTAGTGACTGTTCGTTTTCTTTTCCTATAGGTACTTAAAATTTCTGCTTACCATCACCTCATGCTTATCTGTTCTTAGTAATGATTTGCATATTTTACTCTCTGGAAATAGTAATTTACACATTTTTACCGTAATTTGATGCAATGAAAATCAACTGGCGTCATAAATATTATTAATGATTTGGCTAAAAAAACACAAAATTAGAATTGTGAAACTTATATAAGTAAAAAAAAAATAAAATAATCACATACAATTTAAATGTCCTGTTGTTGTATCATGACGAACAATGAAAGAAAACATATATTAGCTTATGTATCTCTTTCTACGGATTTTACAAGTTCACACAAAAAAGAAAAAGAAGACATGACAAAACATATTTCTCACGAATATATGAAAGGTATGCACAATCAAAGAGCATATTGAAGACATGTATTGTTCAACTCTTGATTATACTACTTCCTGCTATTATACTGCCTTAATGTCCCTTCTTTTAATTATGATTATTTAATTGCAATGTTAAACACATGCAATTAACCTGATAAATAATACGCACACTTTCCCACGCCCGCGCACGTAAATATGCAAAATAATGTTTGTTTATATGTTGTTGTCGATGATTAAATTTTAATTTGACATTATGTGGAAATTCCGTCACTCTCTGCTTACCTTGCTTTGCGGATGAATTAAGCTGACGCCGTGTTTATTTATAGCTATCAAGAGCATCTCTGGATAGTTCGGATCCGTGGTTTGTTTGACTTCGAAGAAGGCAGAGCCGAATGTCGGCCATCGATATATGACTTTTAGGAATGTGATTTTCGCGTCTTCAGGACTCATTCCCGCGTCCTGGTTGTAGGAAGCAACTATCGCACGTTTCCAATCGTTGGCGCTCTGAATTTTGATCAAATCCGATGGAATTAGTTCTCTTAACATTTGTCTGAAATATTAAAAATGTATATTATATACAGAAGAAATTAAACAATGAAATTAAAAAAAAAATTCTTATATCTAATCATTTTTTATGGTTTCATAAGTTTCAGTTGACGTGAATATAATAAATATAAATATTAAGAATTGATTGTTTACTTAATTATCAACTTATAGATTGATATTAGACGCTTTCCTTTTGCTAGAGATCTGAGCTGAGCTAAAGTGATGTGAGTGTTCCTGCTCACTTTAAGTGAGCTTCTCTCACTGGGTTAAAAGATTTTGACAAGTGAGATTTTAACTCTGTGTCTTACCTGTCATCACGAATAACGGATTGTTTAGTTAAATGGGGATTTTTATCCGCCTATCTACCTGATGCGGTCATTATTAGATGGCGACACGGTTTTAGAGACAAGTGACTTATAAGTAAATTTGAATCATGACTTTAACCGAATAACTTGAGATGTCGCTACTATAGCGCTGTCATTTTATAGAAACGCGTAGAAACGTCAACCAACAAATTTTGTGTAAAACCTTGTGCTATTTTTCTTATTTAGTAGTGTTATAATCGAACCGTAAGTTCTGTAAAGAGTAATACGATAATTTTATTAAGTTGACATAAGGCATTTTTAGACTTGAAGGATGGGGCGTACAAGCAGGAAGCAAGAACGATGCATATTTTCCGAGAATGCGACCAAGTAACTAACGGCACTAATAGTTGACATATGACCCGCAGGTGAGCTGGAGATTTTTTGTTTATAGTTCTGATTCCAAGTGCAATAAGGACCACCTGGTTGTAGCAACGATTTTGTTGGTTCCCGATTACACTAATTAAAGTTTAAATGACAATTAAGTAAGTAATTGGCAATTAATAGTATAATTATTAGGAGTATAATATAAGTGTATAAGAAAGCCTTTAAAGTACATGAAAAACTTACTACTTATTTTTAAGTTTCTATATTATATTTTTCACAAGCAATCAATCGATGTTTAGCAGTATTAATACAAAGTTTAAATTTCTTGGTACAGAAGCATTTAGTGTTTTTATACCATGTAAATTGTAACTCGGGGAGGTCAACTTGACAGAGCTCAATTTAGATACTGACACTTATTGCCTGACATAATTTACTTTACTGATTTTACTTGTTGAAATAACGAATTATTTTAGGCTACTAAATGGAATTCTATCCGAGGGTGGGTCAACATGTGCGTGACTTTTTGAATTTCTCGCCTCTTAACTGAACGGGCAATCAACAGACATCTGTCAGTTGACTCTTGTCAAAATTTGAACAAGCTGCATCATTTAGTTTGTGTTTGACAGCCATTGGTAGCAGACTACCGCGTGATTTGAGGAGAAAATGGAAAAATGTGAATTTCGTGTGCTAATTAAGTATTATTTTTTGCGGAAAAAAACCATCACTTAAACCAAAGCTAAGCTTGATAAATACTATGGGAACTCTGCACCATCAATTTCAATGGTAAAAAAGTGGTTTACTGAATTTCGTTATGGCCGTATAAGCACGGAAGATGTCGACCGTTCTGGACGCCCAGTTGAGGTCTCTCTTATGCATGTTACACACTACATTACCGACACACTTCATACATTACACATACCAACACGTACACCTTAAACATATACACTACACACATTATTACGATTGTTAATACCTTGTTAGACTGCTATATATGTTATGTAAAATAAACGATATAAATACAAGAACCCACATTTCAATAACCAGACCTAAAAATATCTACACCCGAAACAATTAAAAAAATTCACGATATGGTGTTGGCCGATCGGAGATTGAAAGTGCGAGAGATTGTGGAAGCCACAGGCATATCACATGGCTCAGTGGTTTCAATTTTGAATGATGACCTGAGTATGAGAAAGCTTTCCGCAAGAAGGGTGCCACGTTTGCTCACAATCCACCACAAACGCAATCGTGTGACAACTTCGCAAGAGTGTTTGGCGTTGTTTAACCGCGATATGGACGAGTCTTTTCGCCGTCCATCTAAGACGTCGTTTTCGAGAAATAAAATTTTATACAAACATTGAATTTTTCAGAAAAATGGGAATAAGTCAAAAACTTTACACTTTAGGCCTATACTATCTTATTACTTTTTGACTAAAAATTATATGGGGAATACAAAAATGCAATAATATATACATAGGGTGTTCTATTAAAAAAACTATAACTGTGGTAGCCACCAAGTTATGGAACAACCTGTATAATACAAAATATTTTTAAAATGTGCTTCTAATAAACAGCTATCACAAGGAAAAAACCGCTTCGAAATATCTTTACTCATAAAGGCATAATCGGCCTTACCCGCTTAGATGCCTCATCCTGTATATCTATGCCTTCTTTCTTCGGCAAATCCGACGTTTTCAAATATATGTATGTGTATTCATTGAGTTTAGTAATGCTTTTGTCGTTGAGTGGAACGTAAATAAAATATTTTAAATTAGTCTATTTTTTAATTCGGAGGAGTGTTTTTAAATTGAAGCGCTAAAAAGGAGGCTTGCTATTTGTCAGTTTTCGGGAAGAATTACAATATGGAAATTTTACATGTCTACGGCCGCCATACTGTTACAACAGCTGTTATTGTATACATCGTTAATTTTGTCAGTGCGTTTCTGTTCAATTTTTTACGTTCAATTTGCGTTATAATAGTAAAATAGTTCTTTTAAGAACTGAATCGACTGATATACTCTCCGTGTAAATCATTTTCATAGCGTTTTTCTTGGATATGGAGGAAGTAGCAAGCACTTCTGGATCGCAAATTTCCCCGTTGAGAAGGCGAAAATTTGTGATCTTAGGACATCTATCTGCTGTTGAGAAGCTGAATATAGTAAATATATTCAAAAAATTACGTGCTGATAACCCCAGAATGAGGATTACTGCTATTGTCGCAAGAATATCGAGTATGATAGGTTAGTGTTATAATACATTACCATCATTAGGTATATATTATTATGTTATCTTGTTTTTAGGAGTGGCACGGTCTACTGTCTATCATACCATAAAAGAATATAAGCAGAAAGGACAAGTTATCCCACCCAAGCAAAGTTCTGGAAGACACTCTTTAATTACTGATTATAGTGAAACCGTCAAGAATTCTATAAGGCAAATAATTCACAATTTTTTTTATAAAAATGAGCTTCCTACACTTGATAAAGTGCTGAATGAAATCAAACAGCGTGATGATTTGCCACAGATGAGCCGTTCAACATTATACAAATTGATGAAAATAATAAACTTTAGGTCAGCGCCAATGTTCTAATTAATATGCAAAAAAATGAGTATATAAGTACTCAAATTTATATTTTACATGCTTTGATATGTTAGAATAAATATGATATATTATTGTAGGTATATGAAGAGGAATCGAAAGAGTGTTTTGATAGAACGTGATGATATAATTAGGTGGAGAAGAAGATATTTGATGACAATTAAAGATTATCGTCGTCAAAATCGGCCAATTTATTATTTAGATGAAACATGGCTAAACGAAGGTCATACCAAACAAAGAGTTTGGGTAGATGGGAATATAAGAAGTCGAAGACAGGCATTTAATGAAGGACTGACTACAGGCTTACGTAATCTTGCAGGGAAAGGAAGACGTCTCATTATTTTGCATATAGGATCTGAGGCTGGATTTGTGGAGAATGGTTTATTGATTTTCAAAGGAAAAAAGACAACCGATTATCATGAAGAAATGAATGCAGAGGTGTTTGAAAGATGGTTTCATAAAATATTAACAGTGCTGCCAGGCAATGCTGTTATTGTTATGGATAATGCTACATATCATAGTCGTAAAATTGAAAAAATCCCGACAACAAATTCTAGAAAACTCGATATGCAGGCTTGGTTGAATTCAAAAAATATTGAGTACAATGAAGAGATGGTTCGATCTGAACTTCTTCTCCTAATTCGTCTCAATAAGGACCAATATAATATACATGTGACAGATGAGATGGCCAAAAGTTGTAACAAAACTGTTTTTGAGTTGGTGTGGGCTCAAATAAAAAATGAGGTGGCAACTAAGAATACTACATTTAAATTAGCTGATGTGAGGATACTTTTACTAAAAGCAATCCAGAATATCACTACGGACAATTGGAAGAAATGTGTAGGCCATGTGATTAATGAGGAAAGAAGAATGTGTGAGTTAGATGGGTTGGTCGATGATATAATCGAGCCCTTTATTATATCAGTGGGTGAAGATAGTTCAAGTGAAATGGAAAGTAATAATAATAATAATAATTATAAATTGTTACTGTTTCATATGTATATGCTATAATTAACATTTGTCTAAATTGTTGTTCACTTGTATATAATAATAAAAAATTGTGAATAATTATATGATTTATATGTATATGCTATAATTAATATTTGTCTAAATTTTTGTTCGCTTGTAAATAATCATATAAGAATAAGAACCATCTGTGTTTTCTTTTTAAATTTGAAAATATACAAATCACCTTTAAAACTTTTGATTTAAGCATTTCACTTACGATGATGATTCCTTTTTATTTCAAATTAAAATTATCTAATTTTTTGAATAAATTTTTAATTAATTACTTGACTACAATTTATATAAAATCGTCGCTAGTGTTAAAACTGCCGCCAAAAAGTAATTTTCCAAAATTCGATTGTGTAAACGCGCCTTTTTATTTTACTCCTCCGAATTAAAAAATAGACTAATAGATTAGAATCAGTGGTGCAGTCAAGCCATAATTTTTATCAGTGTTTTGTATTACCTGCGGGCAAATATAGATGGCGCTGACATCAAAAAATTACAGTTTTCAATAACACTAAGCAAATAGCGGGCGATTCAAAATGTACTTGGTAGCGGGAAATTCAAAATAAAGTTTATTACAAATTAGGGTTTAATACCGCGAGATCAAAAATTATATTGATAAAGGTTTGCCATAGAATGTAAAACGTTTGTCTTAAGTTATATCATTAAGTGTCATACTCTCATTAATATTTGAAGAGAAAATATAATGACAAATATTAATGACGCGTGTGACCACGATAGCGGTCAAACCGCTACAGGTATCAATTCCAAATTTTGTATTTACGAATATAATCTTCCTCTTGAGATCTGATTAGATTTTCAGTAAAATCAGCAGACCGGAAGTAGTAGTTTACTTTTGCCAATATTTCGTCAAGTACTAAGTTTAAACAAATTTATAAAGAATTCATTTGTACTCAAAATTAAATTTGAAATGAATTTTATTAAAAAAGTTTTTTGAAATTTCTACCGGAAATAGGTCTTTTACTCTTATCGAAAAACAGTTTTTTACGAATATTTCGCAAGCCATGCTTTTTAGACAGGTACGTTACGAGTATAGAAGTATTTAGAACTTAATTTTGTATAAAAAAAATTCAAAATGCGGACCGGAAGTAACACTTTTACTCGAATCGAATAGCGATTTTTTGCAAATATATCGTAAATGATGCATTCTATATATATATTTGTCAAGAGTACAAATGTATTTAGAACTGGATTTGGAATATTTTTTGTATAAATGAAATTTCAAAATTCGGACCGGAAGTAACAGTTCTACTCTTAGCGAGTAGCCTTAGTAGCCTTTTTTCAAATATCTCGCAAAGTATGCATTCTATAGAGATTTATTAAGAGAATAAAAGTATTTAGAATAGGATTATGAATATTTTTTGTTTAATTTTTTTTTTTTTAAATTAGAACATGAAGTAACACACTTACAGGTTTATTTTTCTAAGATAAAAGTACTTTCAGAACAACATGTGTATAATTTGAAACGCTCATACGTATAAGAAAGTCGTGTGATGGCCACACCTCCTTTTTTTTACATTAACACAACTGGAAATAAAGACACTATTATATATACACATCGAAAACTCTGTATAAGTGAGTGTAATTTTAAGGTTATGAATATAATGGCTTTGTATCTATCACAATAAACAGAATTTCGACACACGTAGTGCATCGCCTGAGATGAAACACTGTATATAATATTCAAAATAATATTTTCTTATGTTTTACTCATCGATTCTTTGCTTGCTGTCTTGAAGTATTTATCATCTTTTATTAATTTAGTATATTCTACAACGTTGAATAAATTGTTAAGGTTATACAATTTATTTTCTACATAAACTGTTTTCCTTGAACCGCTAATCATTCTGTGAAGAAAGTTATTAATTCACCCAGTAAGTTTTATTTTTGACAAAAAAATTGTTTGTATCTAAGTTTTTAATTACATGTTCTTGTTGTTTATCAGTAAACACTCTGATGAAAAATGAATTTCGTGATAAATAAAAACTATCAAAGCATAGACTTCTTTACATTGTAGAGTTAATCTATTATTACTTAAAAGTAATACGACAAAATAAGCAATAATGAGTAGCAGTTAAAAATCAAAGAATCTAGCATTCAAGCTCAATCTAAAAAAAGATTAGCGATTGTTTAAGGCCCAACAGAATACGCACGTAATGAAGGTTCTTTTTTCAGGGCTTGTTTTTTTCGTCTTGGTTTAGAGCATTCATTTCTTTACATTACAGAATGTCAACAATAAAGAATTCTATTTTGATATTAAATACATTTAATACTATCGATAATATTCAGTAATTACTAATCTAATTTCGGCAAATTAATTAGCTCTTCCGGTATAATAACGATTTACGCATTTCGATAACAATTGCAACCTGTCCAAAAACATTTATTTCAATTATAAAACGCCATTGCCGTGATAACGAGTACGTTTGGTGTAAACATGAAGAATTACAAGAAAATATTTGAATGTTTCTTAACATTAAGTTTGCTTTTATTGTTTTGCCAGGCCCAATCACAATCAAATGTAAGTAGCTTGCGATTAATTTTTTTAAATTTTAAAAATTCGTTGTTATAGTAAGCGAAAGTTTTATAATACATCAAATTAAACAAATGCTCACCATTACATAAATGGATAGTTAAATAGCATATATTTAATTCTGTCAAAATTATATTTAATGAAGAAAACTCTTATCACTTTAATGACATTTTTAAGGAATGTACAAATCTATTTCATATAATCGACAATTTCCCATACAAAATAAATAATATATTAAACTTTACTCAAGCATACTTCTAAGTTTATTAAATGTAAATATAAATACGAGCAAGCGTTTTTAAGTTCGCAGAAAGGTGGGGGGGATTGGGCAGACCAGAAGTAGTAGTTTACTTCAGTGAAAAAAATAAATTTTATTAAGATTCCGTCAACTACTAAGTTTAGAAAGATTTTATAAAAAAAAAGTATTTCGGAATTCCTTCCGGATATAGGTCTTTAATCGATAAACAGTAGTTTTTTAAAATATCTCGCATTTCAGTTGGAACAATTTTTGTATATCGAACAGCAGTGTTTTTGGAAATATCTCGCAAATTATGCATTCTTTACACATTTATTAAGAACACAAAAGTATTCAGAACTGCATTTGCATAATTTTTTTTTCAAATTCTGACCGGAAGTAACGCTTTTGCATTGTACATCTACAATTTAAGGCACAAATAAATATATTTATTATGGACATCCTTATGGAAGTTCTATTTTGAATTATTGCAATTGACGATGTTACTTGAGGTTCATCTTCATCAATGCTAATTAAACATCTCTTGTGAATACGTACAATAATACTTCCCAATTTGCCTGGCACAGTAACAACATGATTAATTACTTGTTTAATCGGGTGGTCCAACTTATAATGTAGATTAATAGACTTTTGCGACCTCTTACCTTTACCGATATGAGATATCTCAATAAGATATGTTTTAGATGTAAAATTGCAATAAATTTAACATATCAATTTAATGAGGTTTGAGGCAAGATTATTTTTCATTGCACTAACAATTTATTACATGTTCTTCAAAGCAAGTATAACTAATTTAAAGCTGGCAGCTATTAATGGAATAATGAAGAGTAATTGAATATTTCTTGTTTTGCACCATATCGCCACAAAAAAAGTATTTGGTTTAGCAGGGTTTGTGTATACGATCAGCAAAAGTTAGACTCTTCTTATTATTTTATTATTATTCTTATTGTTATTATTATTTAGCAGACATGCATATTTCGAAACAAGCTTCCACTTGAGTTTGTATATGGGTATATACAGGGTGTAGATAAAGTCTGGAACAAAATTAATATTTCTGTTATCTTCGGTTTGATGGAAAAACCCTGAAACAGGTCGATTTTGTTTTTATCCCGTGCACTTTATAACATCGTGAATTTAATTCTGTCGTCATCTGGTTGCGCGCGGGCGTGACGTCATTAGTTTTTTCAAATGGTAACCCGCCACATTTATTACCCCTTGTCGTTAGGTATTCCATTGTGCATGCAACGGTATACAAAGTTTGGTACCTTACATAACAATTTTTGGGAGAAAAATGCTTTCGAATTTCAAAAAATTAAAATTTTATTTCTAATGAAAAACTAATCAAAAATTATTTTAAAAAATCAGATAAATTATAATCCGAGGTTTATCTTGGATTGTCGTCAAACAAGACACCAAAAAAATGTCAACGGAAGTGTTCAAATTGTCCGCCATTGGCCATTTGACACTGGCCGAGAAGGACGCTTTCTACGACACGTCGTATTGTCTCTGCACCAATATTTCGCATTTCCTCGCGGATACGATGTTTCAGATCATCCAAGTTATCATCGAGGATTTTCGCCCGACCAGTACCTACAATTGTGGCGATTCACTTCATTCTTTCTGGCATAGTTCGAATTAGTGCAGCAATCTCTTCCTGAGGAACTGCTGCCCAAATTCCTTGCAATCTTATTGACAGTTCTTGTAATGTCCTAGGAGGATGTTCCAGAGCTTTAATCTGCCTCCGGAAATTGTCCCAGAGATGTTCAACGGGGTTAAGATCTGGGCTTCACGCTGGCCACTCTAAAACATTGATATTGGTGGCAACAAGCTTGCCGTACGATGTTGGCAATGTGTGGCCGAGCATTATCATGCATGAATACAAATTCTGGCCCATGTAAATGGTTCAACAATTGGAATTATCACTTCATTCCGATATCTTATGGCATTCATTGTTCCCATATTTATGACATAAATGTTTGTACGGTCGTCAAGAGTTTTGCCACCCCATACCATAACTGATCCGCTACCAAACTTTTCCTCTTCTCGTATAGCACACTGTGGAAATCGTTCACCTTGTCTTCTCCACACTCTATCACGACGGTCATTAGTTGAAAAGCAGAACCTGGACTCGTCCGTAAACAAAACGAGTCTCCAGTTTTCAATTTCCCAATGGGAGTGAGTTTGAGCAAATACTAATCGAGCTCTTCGGTGGACAGCCATTAACACTGGCCCAGTAGCAGGTCGGTACGGTTTTAGATCAGCATCAGCCAACCTTCTCCGAATGGTATCTGCGCTTACTGCGACATCAGTTGCATTCTGGAGGTCATTTCTTAATGCTTTAGCAATACAAAATCGCCTTCATTTAGCATTAATCCTCAATAATCGGTCTTCTGCGATCGTTGTCTTTCGTTTTTTACCAAGCTCTACTAATGACAGATTGTGTAACACGCAGTCTTCGGCCAACTTCTTGTTGAACTTCTTCAATTAGGGTTAAAATTTTACAACTTCAACTTCCTATAAATGACGATGTTGCCTGTTACCGTTCATGGCGTGATTGACGTGTATATTTAATGACGTTTAATTTTTTTTTTAATAGATAAAATAATCAAAATTGACATGTTTTTTTAGAAAAAGTGAACACTTTAAAAAAGCAGATTTGTACAAAAAAAAAACAAAAGAATAATTGGCAAATAAAATTCCTTCATTAATTTTGCCAAAAATATTTTTTTTTTTTAAAAAAAAATCATTATTCCTTAATTTTGCGGCGAAGTTTATTTGTTAGATTGCAAACTTTACAACCACAGTTATTACAATCAATATTTCATAATAACATTCTCGAGAATACATTTGCTGGATGCAGTTTAGAAATAATAGCTTGCTTGAACAGTCACATTCACACTTATATCTACATTAGTCACTAAGTAAGGCACATTTTGTTTAGGTGGGATCATCAGTGGAACCTTCCACATATTTGACATCACCAGAAAGTTCAAGAATGAAGCGGAAAACTGGAGAGATACTGAGAAAAGTATATGACTGCTTGGAATTTTGCAACTTCCATCCGTGTTATGCTTTAGAGAATCTCACCTATATCGAATCAGTTACAATAAATATTCAATATGATAAAAGTACATATGGTCGAATGGCATTGTCATTGAATGTGGAAACATTAGATTCCGCATCTAGTTTCGATTGTAATAAAAACTTACTCACAAAATTAACCGATGAGGAATACGAAATACATTTAAATATTCTTATGACTAGTGCTACATTAAGTGGTTCTCACTATTCTTTCCGCTCAATATTTATCAAGTTCTTGCTAAACATAAAAAAAGAAATTTTTATTTCAAATGCAGACTACTTTCTTAGGATGTGGTCGCCATTGGAACAAAACATCTCTGGGTTTACTATGTATCGTGAAGATAATTCTGAAAGCAGTACAAACTTCATTATCAAAGAAATTTATGCAGGACAAACATCAAGAGACATTAACGTCAGAAGTTTAGAAATAGCTGCTTATTTCCCAGATCAACAATGTAAAAGTCTGTCAGAGGAAAATAAACAAAATCTCTATGCCATTATGTTATTCATTACTAAAAATAGCGAATTTAAGGGGATATTGGAAGAGACAGTAAATACACCATTTGTGGGCGTTGCTATACCAGGATTTTACAAAAGGAACAATTTGGCATTATTGGAAGTATATCTAGTTGGAAGATGGGCTCAATATGGAAAGAATTTTTACGATCTCTTTAATTCTCCAGACTATACCGGGTGTCCAGGTTAAAATGCAGTACATGGGGATATTGGAAACCGTTGGAGATACAACGTCGGTTAAATGGGAGAAAAGTTGCGTATTCATTTGTCCATGAATAATCCGACATCAGATTTTGACATTTTTGTTTCATTGGGCAGATACAGGGTGAAAAAGAGAAAAATGCATTTTTGAAAATCTTGCATATTTTGTTTCCTAGAAGAGATAAATTTACAAAAGTTGTAAGCTAGGGATAACAAGTCATGAGGATTTTAAAAATGATTAAAACAAAAATCTAGGTCTACTAGATTTTGCGTGACAATAATAAACTTTTGTTTTTCTTATGGCAGCCATATTGGATTTTGACATTTTTAATATCTTCAAAAAAAATGCTATTCAATCATGTATAACATGTTTATGTTCAAGATAGTAAAAACATGAAAAATAGAGAAAGTAAGATTTTAACATAGTAGGCCATGGAACTGTGGATATCTTAAGTGTATACTGATAAAAAAAACAAAAAATAACAAGTCTCCAAGTACTGTTAAAATATCTTTAACATTTTATTTATTAGTATTCATTAAATAAAGGTGGTTAGGTAGCTGAATCATTAATGTAACAACTGTTCAAATAAGCCACCGTTCAGTCATATGCACAATCTACATCGTGTTAGTACTGCCTCACAAGATTGTCTAACCACGTTCGGTGTCATTCCATTCACTGCTTCTTCAACTGCTTGACGTAATTCTACCACATTTTCATAAGATCTCGAATACACCTTGTTTTTCAGATAGCCCCATACAAAAAAATCAAGAGGTGTGAGGTCCGGGGACCTAGCAGGCCACCCTATTGGTCCTCGGTTACCAATCCAGTTATTGTAATATTGATTATTTAAATAATTTGTAACCAACAAGGAATTGTGTGGAAGCGCTCCGTCTTGCTGAAAATACATATTTTGCAACGTGGCAAGTGGAAGTTCTTCAATTCGTTCAGCAACATGCGTGCGCAAAAGTTCAAAATACCTTTCAGAATTTAAATTCTCATTGAAAAAGAATGGACCGATAACATGGGTATCAATAACGCCGATCCAGACATTAAATCCCCATCTGACTTGCTGTCTAATGCCACGAACTAGGTGTGGATTTTCATCGGACCAAAAGATAGTATTTTTACGATTAAACATTCCAGAGTTAGTAAATCGACTCTCATCAGACCATAAAATTTTCGCAAAAAAGTTTGGATTTTCATTGTTTTTCGATGAACCAATGACAGAATTGAGCTCTCCGTATTTCGTCACCATTTTGAAGCCCTTGAATAGTTCTTTCACGATACGTTTGAATTTGGCACGCTTTAAAATGGCACCAGCTGTTGACCTAGCGACGCCAAGTGTATTTTTAATTACCCGTAAAGATGTACGGGGATTTTCAGCTACTGCTTGAAGAACAATATTTTCATTATTTTCATTGTTTTGCCTTTTTTTGGGCTTGACAAAACTTCCATGCATTATCAAATTATCACGCAATCGGCAAAAATGCTTTTTTCTGGCTGCCACCTTTCAGGGTATCTATCGAAATACATTTCTGCAGCCAATTCATCATTTCTTCCACACAAAATAAAACACTCCAGCATTTGATATTTGTACACAGTACAGATACTTATAACAATACAATGAGATTAACAATAAGATTACTGACAGTTCAGAATAAACTTCACAGCTTTTAGAGTTGTTTAATACAAATGTCACATTTATTATCACGGCCTACTATGTTAAAACCTTACTTTCTCTATTTTTCATGTTTTTACTATCTTGAACATAAACATGTTATACATTATTGAATAGCATTTTTTTTGAAGATATTAAAAATGTCAAAATCCAATATGGCTGCCATAAGAAAAACAAAAGTTGATTATTGTCACGCTAAATATAGTAGACCTAGATTTCTTTTTTAATCATTTTTAAAATCCTCATGACTTGTTATCCCTAGCCTACAACTTTTGTAAATTTATCTCTTCTAGGAAACAAAATATGGAAGATTTTCAAAAATGCATTTTTTTCTTTTTCACCCTGTATCTGCCCAATGAAGCAAAAATGTCAAAATCTGATGTCGGATTATTCATGGACAAATGAATACGCAACTTTTCTCCCATTTAACTGACGTTGTATCTCCAACGGTTTCCAATATCCCCATGTACTGCATTTTAAACTGGACAGGGTGTATAAGCGTTTTAAATAAAATGTTGTATTTGGGTTGGAAGGAGATAGGTATTTTTACAAAGGTATGGAGCGAAAATTTCTTTATTTTATAAGTTCAACTATCACTAAGGTATAAATTTTTTATTTAGGTGGAGCCACCATTGGAACCTTCCACATCTTTTGCATCGCTACTAGAGTCAGGTATGGTACGACGAACTGGCGAGATACTGAGAAAAGTTTATGATTGTTTAAGTTTTTCCACAAAAGATATTTGTTTTTCTGTAAAAGATGTAACCGATTCGACAAAAGACGAGTGCGATAAACATCTAGATGTTAAAACTAGTGAACACGTTACAGACATTGCAAAAGAGTATGTTAAAATGTCCGAGTTACTGAATGTTGAGGTACTAGATCCGAGTTTTATATTCAAATGCAATGAAACCCTACTCCAAACATTAACATTTGAGGAATATGAAATATTTTTAACTATTTCTTTAACTAAGGTTGCATTAAATAATTCGCAAGATGTCATTTCCCGTTATCGCTCACTATTTAAACATTTCTTGATTAATATAAAAACCGATTTATTCATTTCAAATGTGGACTATTTTATTAGGGTGTGGTCGCCATTGAAACTAAATGTTTCTGGTTTTGCTATGTATCGTGAAGATGATACGGAACATAATAAAAATCGCATTGTAAAAGAAATTTATGCAGGTCAAACTTCCGGAGATCTTAACATCACAAACTTAGAAATAGCTGCCTATATTCCACAACAGCAATTAGAAAGTCTAGAGGAAAATAAGAAACAATTACGTGTCATCATGTTGTTTGCCTTGAAGAATAGCAAACTTGAGAGGTTGCTGGGTTTTTCAGTAAAAACATCATTTGTAGGAGTTAGTATACCAGGATTTTACAAAAGAAACAATTTAGTTCTAGTGGAAGCATATCTGGATGGCAGATGGCATCAATTTGGAAAGAATTATTACGATTTATACGACAATTATAAACACTATACAAGTGTGTTAAATAAAATCTTGTATTTTGGTTGGGGCGACAAGGTTATATTTGAAACAGTATGGAAGAATTATTGTCTAGTTAATATTTCTAAAGGAAATACTACAATATCAGGACTTATGCAGAGTGGATGGTATCATGAAGCTCCACAATTCTGTGTGAAAGATGATTTATATATAGCGCAATTTTCTTGTTATAAAAACTATGTAAGTGTAAATTGTTCCACTCACTTTCTCGAATCTAATTGGACAGAATGCTTGTACCAATTATATCTAGATGCGTTTGTGTATATTGATGCAAGACGCGGTGAAAATATAAACAAATGTAAGAGATCAACTGCAATAAATGATACGACTTTGGTAGATTTTGCAATACATTATGAGATGGCTCTCGGCGAAAACAGTCTCTACTGTGAAACAAATGAAATTGCGTCTTTATTAACAAGAAGTTTAGAACTGATTGAAAATCAGACGCAGAAAGCTAACCAGATGACTTATATAAGAAGGTTTTTTGTCCCTGGCAGGTATTGCTTTGAAAATGAATATTTAAGCGAAAAATTTATGTATATAAATATCTCAAATATAGGGGAAACATTTGGATTTGCCCTTCTTAGTGAAAACGTTAATTCCTTCAGCAAATTCAAAGTTGAATACCTAACTAACGGATATTTAAAGGACCTTCATGGAACAAATGAAAATAGTGTGGAAGTCATTTCTTATTCCCACACTAAATGCTTCGACAATGTAGGTTTCTTTATACTCAATGCCACGAAAATTTCCGAGGACGGGAAACACTTTTGTAAAAGTAGAGTTCTGATCATATTTCCAACAGTTTTTTTCACTCCGTGTGTTTTTAATATTTACCTAAAAATTATCGACTATGGGCGAATGTGGTACAATCACGGATTTTGGTTTAATTTAACAGTGAACAATTTATATTCAATAATCTGCGTTTCAGAACCTCGTGATAATATTTGCGATGACGGCAGTAAAGTGTTTATTTACAGTTATTACATGTCAAAGTTCTTTGACATCGATCATGAAAGAAATGCAGTTCCTAAGGTCACTATTCTGACACAATTGTCTTTGTCCATGAGTCCAACCTCTAAGGATGCTTATCAACAACACTTTGAAATACTTAAAGTGATCATGCTAGTTGGTACTTCCCTTTCAATTTTAGGTATAATAATTATTTTAGGTTGCGCCCTGTTATTAAAAGGTTGGTGCAAAAACAGGATATGCACTTTTCAATTATCGATAGTATTCTTGTTTGAACTTGCGTTTTTCTTGATTGAAAATAATAAACTAACGCATGTAGTTTATTTAATTTTTTACTATTCATTACTAACACAATTCTCTTGGATGTGCATAATCGGCTACATCCAATACAAGAGATTTATTAAAGTGTTTGATAGTGTAGAAGTCGGTATAGTGAAATTCACTATTGCCGGTTGGCTACCACCGGCAGCGTTTATGTCAATACCGACCTATATCTATTCAGATTGCCTGAAATGCAATCTCTGCTATAACAACAGCAGCATCTTTGCTTATTTTGTTATAATACCGATTTCCTTAATAATTGGTGGCAACACCATCCTTTACATTGTAATCATGTTTAAGTTGTTTCATCGAAAATTCCCACTAACACCGAAAGCTAAGAGGGCCAGGCTAAGAGCTGCGATTATGTTTCCCTTCATATTCGGAATATTTTGGATTTTCATAATTGCTATATTATCGGATTGGCCGACAATTTCACTGATCGGTTCATACTTTTTTCACATTATTGTGCCTTCGCAAGGCTTTGTATTGTCCATCTTCGTCGTGGCCGTCGATAAAGAAACAAGAAAGGGGCTACGTGATGTTTTTGGTAAACTATTAACCTGGAGGCAAACTATTGCTTCAAGAACAACCTAATTTTTTTGTTATTGGTTTAAATTTTGAGATTAGCATACAGTGCACGTGTTCATGATCTTAATTCTTCATCGAAAGATCAGTTTTGTGAGTTTACAAATATATTTCTGCAAACATTTTAAAAGTTATTAGCTTTACTAATTTTAAGAAGGCTTTATGGACAAGCTGTACTTTGAAAAGAAAGTCTAAAGTTGTGCCGTTGATGGTTAAAGCGATTCTTTTTCTTCTTATTCCTTAGACTACAACAATCTATTTCTTTCTTTTATTCCTTCTAGTTTATTCATTGCAAATTATATTGCAACAGTTTCGGTTTTCAATAATTGTTACACCGTAATATAAAACTTTGACCGAATTTGAAGTTTTAAATTGTCTTACATATTCATGTAAGTAAGTTGCAAATCCTGAAGTTTTTATTATCATTAGTAGTAATAGTAGTATTGTATTTACTTTTAGAAAATGTACTTTTAGTAATGTTACTAGTTAATTTAATTATTTTATTAAAACAAGATTTTTACAATATTTTCTTAAATTTCTGTATTAATTAATATAATTATAATTCGCCAACAATACACAGTAATAATTATTAATAATGAGTGTTTTTACTTCCATGTTGATCTTTGCGCCTATCATTAATGGACTAATTAGTCCATAGGTGCAAAGATCAACAAAAATGAAGTAATTACTTCATTTTATCAGCTAACCAATTTAAATCAATAAATTGATATAAAAGCTGAATAAGTGAAATGATTATTGCTGTGCCTGGAGATAATTTTTATTGCTGCATTGGTTGTCTATAAACTTATACAGCACGTGTCAATTTTCATTAGCCATAGGCGATTAATTCATGCAATACGTGACAACATGGCACCCCACCTTTCCTCTTCAATGCGAGCGCGACCGATACAAGCTCAAGTTAGCAGTAGCTGTTGGACTATTGACTAGGGTGTTTGTACTGCGCTCAGAAATAATATTTACGCATTGCAAGGATTTTTCTTTTTCCTTTCAGTAAATGCAGAGAATTATTAAGCTGCGTTCACGCTGCATGTCACAAACAAAAGCGTAATTCTAATAAAACTAAAAATAAGTTAAATAAAAAAGGATTCTGAAAATAATAATAAACTACTAGATCGTGGCGGCCATTTGATGATGACGGCTTTTATTGCAGACTAGATCGCAACGTGTTCGCAGCTAAACATTTAATGTAGAAGTGGGAAGATCGGAGAATGTCGTTGTGATGTCGATTGTTGTCGGGATTGGTGACGGATAGTAGGGGTGACACACGTTGCTACATATTATTTGTATACGTATAAATCGCATGTAAACATTGAATCCATATACCTAATGAAAATTGACACATACGGTATGTTATTGTTTTAGTAGATTACATCGATTATTGTAAAACTAATAATTCATAACATTTTTTAATTATTACTATCTAATAAAGAAATTATTAAGCCCATATCGAAAATATTTATTTGACATACCTGAGAATCTACTCTCTCAATTTGAATTTGTATATCTCCACACATAAGTTTGAATCGAGTATGATATTGACGTGGTTGACAATAGGCTTTTAATCTTTGGTGTGTAATTGTAAGGAAGGGGGCTTTACTGAAAAGTATTGACTCAACTTCGTCATAAAATCGTAACTACTCACTACTATCAGTTAATAATAATAATAATAACTATAAACACCTTCATTTTCCATTTAAATAAATTCAAGAGAATATATCAAAAAGTAAGACTAAAAACAATAACATTTTAAAGCAAATAATTCTAAATATTTATGAAAAGCCTTTAATGGGCGCAGCGACAGCAGATACAGTTGGCATTGGACAAACAAAACAAGAGTAATTTTAATACTAGATACCATCGAATTTGGTATATTTCTGCACTGAAATAGTTCGCACTTTCACACAAAAGATGACGTTAATAACGGGGAATTCCAGTTCTTCTTTCTGATCTTGCTAGAGTACAAACACTTATAGAACTACTTGTAGTAGTTGTCCCAAAACATTTTTTTCCTTATAGATACTTAACAATATGCCTTATATTACATATGGATAAATCCATTGTGTACAAAATATAAATACTTCAGTTGTTTATTGTGATACGTGATATAATGTACCTATGTATCTATGATAAATATATTTAATATTACTCCGCTTCTAAATGTAACGAGGGTATAAAATGTGTATAGGATAAAAGACATGTTTTTTACATAATAGGTATTTTTATGGGAATATGGACTTGTGGGAATCTATCGTATTTATTATCTTAATATATTATAAACCTCCAATCATAAAATTACACGTGCAAATTAAAACTTAGTAGATAAAAGATTGAAGAAAAATTACAAGTGTTTGAGATATCGTAATTTACCCTTGCTTTGTTCTCCTCTACAAATGTTATAATAACTTAGATATTTGACTGTTTATTTGTTCAATATTCCAAGTTGTAATAAGAGCAGATATTACCCAAAAAAATATAATGAGTGTGAGTAATACATAAAATAATTTTCAAAAGTTCATTACTTTTTTGTTATTTATATGTTGTTTCTTATGCATTGTACTTACGGAATTGCTTGCAGCTCCTGTTTGCTTTCACCAAATCGAACTCTGTACACTAACGCCGCAAGCTTGGAGGCCTCTTCTTTACTACACTTGTGATATCCTCGTATTAGTTTTGGTAATTCTTGGTGGAAATGAAATATTAAATCGGCATTTCTATCTTTTCCGGGAACCGTATTCGTCCACAGTTTCTTCATGAAGAACACTTGATAGGAAAACTGAGGAGTTATGCCGTCTCTGGTAGGCCGAGCTTTTCGTATCCAGTCAGTTAAATGTCGTACGAAGTCGAAGAAGAAATCACCCTCCGGTACTGATATAACCTAGAACCGATTTTATAAAGTCACTTATCTAATAATTAAACGGACTATATGAATGAGTTGTAATAATGAAAATTAAGATTCAAGAAATTTTCTTTAAATTGTGATTTAGCCTTTATCGTAAAAGAATTCATCTATATCTTCTTAACAAATATCTTCAATAAAATAAATCGAATCAGATAAAGAATTATAATAACTAGGGGGCGGACACGAGCAGTTGATGACTCATCGCCCATGGGCGCACTATTGAAATGTTGTATTTTTCAAGAGGTTTTAATTTTATTTATATAATTGGATAACAAGTGGCTGGCGATCTATAAAATACAATATACCTTATTATTTGTTCATTTTCTCTTCTGTAAGACTTGTTATCTTTGAATTAAGTACATCCTTGTAAATAGAAAGCGTCCTTTCTACACCGCAACTGGGTCTAAAGGTGCGTACTGGAAATATTCTTTTATTTCAGGGTATTTAGCATACACAATTGCCGCAATATTATTAAATCTGGATTTCTATTAAAAACTGGGTCTAACTTTTGCCGAAGGCCACATCCGAAGTCACTTGGAATACTTTTGAAATTATTAATAGCCACACCTAATGTGGTTAATCCATTTTTTAATTTGAGATTCTATTTTCAAAATATGTGATTAGTGTAGGCAAATTTCCAAAGTGTTCCTGGAAGGAATAACAACAGATTTTTTAAATTTGGGATTTGTGTTAGTTCCTTGCACTCAGAAATACTTCGAGCATCGTCATTGAAACATGTAACAAAATTTTGTAAACTATCGAAATTCTCTGCATAAAAACTATTTCTGTGTACGTTTTAGCAAAGCTAAGTGATGAACTAGCGATATTTTGGCATTCTATAAAGATATTTTACAGACTTTGTAATAAATTTCGGAATCACTGACAATTCATTTTCATATCAGAAAAAGTAACATAAACAACGTTCTAGATCTAAATAAATGATAACTAAAAATGTATGTTATTGAAACTAAATAACAGTAAGTATATACATACATATTTACATTATTTCTCTTGCGAAATATATGGTAAATATAATAAATTTTAAAAACCCCTCACGCTCCTATCTACGCCGATGTAGAAAGGATTTTACTCATAAATTCCTTATTTTATGGGCATTTCTTGCTCTCATTCTCGGGCGTAAACAGATGTTGCAGTTCACCATATGAATTAGCGCTATTCAGTAAGTGGGTGTTGTTTACATTATTTCTTTGCTCCGTTGTAACTTTGTCGTAGTTTAAACCGGTCATGTCCGCCCCCTAATAATAACAATTAGTAATGTTATTACATTGAATTTTTTTGTAAAACTTTCATATGCTTTCCTCTCAATATACCTATATACAAGAGTATCTGCAAGTATAAAATTAATAAGACAGATGTACTTAACAGATATATCAGCTATCTCAAGAAGAGTCTCGGTGAGGTAGGATTCTTAAGCAAAAAGGACTGCAAACTGGATCTGGATATAAGGACTTCTTTTGACAGATATGTTTGTATTGGAAACTGGATATGATTCTTGTAGGAGGAATTATAACAGATATATTTCTTTTTCTTTTAGAAATACAATTTTTCGCTAGATAAGTGATATGTTCTTCCTTCCTGATCTCCCATATTAACTAGAGTGTGCGATTTTCTTATTGCATTGGGCATTAAAGAGCAAATTTATTTAGTCAGATCAATGAATCACCTGTATATTAAAAAAAATATCTACCTTATCTGCAATTTTAACGAACAGGCTAAATCCTTCGCTGGATCGCAAACTAAGCCTCTGACTAATATTTTGACAGAAATCCTTTGCTCTTGTACTGGAATCGACTTCGAACGCTTCATCCGTATCATCGGGGAAGTAGACTTTATGAAATATTTGCGTGGTTTTATGCTGTATCGCTTCGACTTCGACCTGATGCGGCGGATACTTCCGTTGCCCGTTTCTCAACGTCTTCTGCAGCCTCTGAAGTGAATCTTGCGAAATCGGATGCCGCCTTGTTCGCAAGAATAACGTCAGCTCCTTCAACAGACTCTGAGAACACGTGAACAGTCCCGTAGCTAACCACATCAACTCCCAACCTCTCTCTTCCGACGGACGATTACGATTGTCGGTCAGTTGCTTCATGATCTGACAGTAGATCTCGTCCCGGAGGATTTCATGTTTGAGGGGCCCGTCGAATATGTGATCCGTGTATTCGTTTCCCATTCTGGGTCTTTTAGATGGCAGATCTCCCATGTATTTCAGTATTGCGCTGAAAGCGAAGCACGCCTCGTCTGCGAGTTCCTCTTTCGTGAGCAGTTTTTTTAGTAGCGGTTGTTTGATAGGATCTCTGGAGTGTCTCCACAAATCGTCTACTCCACGACGTGCTGACGTCAGTGTTAACGTTTTCGACATGGTCCTCTTTAATGGTGCTCTGAAGTGATCGATTGCATAATCAGCTAGGGTGTGCGGCCTATCACGAGAGTCTGTACCATTAACAGTGTATTGTTGGCTTAATTTTCTACCATGTTCAGCACCTAAGAACAAATAAAATCCGGAATTCAATACAAATACATGTTATAATTTACACTATTACTATACTTAGGCTACCACGTTGGGTGCCAATTGTTGCAATAGGTTACCACGTTGGTCGCAAAATTGTTACACTCGCCATTAGGTTGGTAGTTAAATTGCTACAATTGTCTGATTAAGGAGTAAGATTAATTACGTAATGTCGACATGATTACTAATTAAATCCAGTATACTGTGCTGTAAGAGAAAGTATTAATAAAAAAAAAAAACATGGCTGTCTTTGAAGGGAAATTCCTAATAATTTAGGACAGGTAAATTGTTATATAAGTAAATAAACAGGGAGTATTCACAAGTGGGTTCAAAATTACACGATTTAAGTTAAACGTAAAGTATATCGAAAGCTACGAGTTATATTTGCGTGTGTATGCATCAGGCTGACGCCGATAAAAACTTCACGAAGAAATCGCGTAACTAAGTGTGGTAGTGAGATGGTAGTTAGAGTAGTGAGCACTAAGTAAAGAGAGATGACAAAGTACTGAATGGAATAAGCGATGTGAGTTCGTAAGTAAGCTGGGTCATTTTAAAGAATCTGAGGACACGAGAGTAAACGATTAACAATAGAAAAAAGCACGTTAAAAATATAGAAATATTAAACGTTGAAGAAGGTAAATAAGATAAACTCATGTTTGTATAAAATATCTGCCGTAGGTAGTTAGGAAAAAGAGGTTTTACGTTTTTATTGCTCTTTCGCTTCAACAAAAGAAAAGGAATTTCTGTTTGAGAAAGTGTGTACATACTCAAAGTTGGTCTTTATGCACGCGACGTTTTTAAATAACTACATGTCCCTACGGATTTGGTTTTTACCATTTCTGATTAATAAAAACCTATACTTAAAAAATAAAATAGAGCGATAGTGTGAACATGGCGTAATGGAAACCCCGCATAACGTTAACAATATATTAATTACGATAGGCCACCGTATACCGTGAACAAACTGCAAAGTCGCTTATGACAATGAATTTCATTTGAAAAATCCACACGTATCTCGCTGTTTCGCTGTTACTCAGATTATAAACACTTGCGTTCAAATCAACAACATATGTAATTTTCTTCGCTTCGCTAACATCGTCGCTCTTACTTCAATATAAAAATGTGGTGTCCCAAAATCTACAATTTGTAAAATAAAACAAAAAAAAAGAAAATGTACAGTCGTGAGAGATACTTCAGACTCGCTTCTTTTAAGCTTGCTTTGCATCTGTTAATTTACTGAACTTAAGTTTGAACTAGGAATTTAACTTGAAATTGAAAGTCACCAAAATTAGGTAAAGTATAGTGTTTTATACGCGTCAATTATATAAACTTTAAGTTGAACTAGAAATTGATAGATGTAATACCCGACTTGGTGCCAATTTGCTAGACTGCCAGATTGATGTAGATTTGTTTTACACTGTGCCAAAAAATCAAAATCGGCCAAAATAACTGAAAAGTAACCACTTTCTCTTTGTAACCATTTTTCCAAAAATTAAATTCTTACGGTTGTTGCAGACTATTCTACTTGTTCCAAACATTGTTCCTTGCTAAGAAATTTTCGAAAAAAAAGAGGGGGATATAGGTGAAAGTCGCTATCCCTCTTTTTTTTTTTTGAGATACTTTTGGCAATGTAGAACAAATCTAGATCGACCGCCAGAATTTGTAGGTACTGAAAGTTTTCAAAAAGTAGAATAACCTAGAACAGACATTTGAAGGAAAAACTGACGGTAGGAAATGGTCGTTTTTTTCCAATTATCTCGCCCGACTTTAATTTTCACTTCGAGATCCTTTAGAACCATGTTTAGAATAATTGCAACAACCTCGAACATTTCCAGAATTCCGATTTTCAAAAAAACATGGAACGAGATAAAATATATTTTTCCAATTATCTCTTCGTCTAAATTCTTTGGAAAATATAAAAAAAAACTTAAAGTAAGCTGAGTGAAAATGTAGTTTTTTCAAGATTGTCAACTGATTCTCCTTTTGTATAATAATATGGGATAAATATAGATCAAAGTAAGAGTAAGCTGGAGCAACCCTAGAATTTCAATTTTTTAAAGAACTGTTAGCGCTGTACAGGTTCGTTGGGATAGGCAAATACTATTTTAAAAAAATACACTCTTCAGTTTGCGAAGCCTCGAATTGCCCCGCAAGCAGTTTTGAAACGTGGGATCGTACATGAATAAAACTTATTTCATCCCTATACGACAAAAAATTAGAAGAACTATTAGAGCAGCTTCCTCTAAACATCGAATTAGAAATGATGCAGACGGTAATAAAGAAAGGTATGACTCAATCACAAGAACGGCATAATTCGTAGGCTTGGTGATTCGTACTTATATCAACGCTGTGGTCCAGTTGGTAGCACGCAAGAAAGAGTATAAATTTAAAATCGGAAGTTGAATAAACCCTTTAATAATGGTGTACCATATCGAAACAATATTGTTGGTTAATAATTAATAATTAGAGATGTTTTTATGGTTATCAATCAGTAAAAACAACTAACTGCTCCATATCTTGCATAGTGGTGCAATTTTGAAAATACTGCAAAGGTCACATTTTTACGTATAAAATTATACAACTTTTATTTAACGTTGTTAAAAAAAAAAGTAAATTCTGGTATGGGTACATATGGAATGAAACAGCCTGTATAGTACAAATTAATTTTATAATATGAAGAAAATGATTAGGGGCAACTTTTATCTGAAACATTGTTTGAAAGATACAATAATAACAGAGATATGAATGAACGCAATTTATGCGGGACCTGTATATAAATAACTTACATTATAAACCTATAAAATAATAATAGAAAAAAAAAAAAGAAAACATACAATCTAAAATCTATGCTTTAAATTCCTGCAGTAATGAAAGAATTTAAGGTGCGGGTATTTTAGCATGTATACACGATTTAAATCACTCATTAGAAGACATGATTTTCGGATCATCTAAAGATTTAATTAACACGTGCTTTTTTTTTCCAAAGTAAACAACATTCCTTACCTATGTAAAGATAGAGAGGAGAATGCATTTTTCCGTCAAACCACTTCAAATAAACTCTTTACACGAGCAGTTCACTTTCAAACAGTCTAAACATAAACAAAACAATAACTGTAGCAGGTACGGTAGGTACGCGCGTTTATTTGTAACAAAATTGATAGTTCAACGTAACCGATTGTAAAAGGTTGTTTATTTCTATTTCTATGACATTTACTTCAATTACACCTATATATTTCAAGGATAACATTGAAAGTGAAAAAGTGTTCTTCTCTTCGAGACAACACGACTTCCGACTAAACATTCTTTTTTCTATTAAATTTGTCAGCGATTACCGCGATTAGTTTTTCTCGAATTTCCTCCTGTGATATTATATAATTATTATATTAACATGCATACTTTCACCAAGAAGAACAAGTTTAAGGACGGACGTTACTTTCTACTGATTTAATTTGAACCTTATATTGATGTAAATTAAATTAAAATTCTGCGCTTGTAAATGTCACAAGAAGATTTCACTGTTTTGTGAATATATTGGTTAGACTATACAAGGTAGATCAAAAGTAAATAGCACATTTATAATGAAAAATATTTTTTCTAACTACGAGAGTCTGATTTTAAATTTCCGGACAGTGTAATGTTTTGTTGATACATTTTCATTATACATTTTTTAAAAAAAATTGTGCCTTTGGTAACATTGTTCAGAAAAAAATTGCAAAATAATTAATTTTAATTGAGTACAGAACTACAAGAACACCTTCTCAGAAAGTAAGGAAAAATCCCCAAGGATTATTCTTGAAGAAACGTGATTGTATAAGGGCATAATTGTTCTTCCAAATTAATTATTTCCGAATAATGACAATATTTAGAGTTTAATTCTGAGCATCTACCTTTTGCATAGATAGCGTATTCGATAGCGTTCACCTTTTAACATGAAAGTTTCTTTTCTTATTTGGTGTATAATCTTTGCATTATACACTATAATTGAATTGTTTTGGCAACCAATATGCGGCAATAACTTAAAACGGCGTCAAATATGAGATGTTGTAAACTTTTTCCTGTCAAATAATATAACCTAAAAAGCCATTTCAGGACTATTGTAAATAATAATATATAGTTGAGTCGCTCTCGCAACCGACATGCGCCACTAAATTAAAATGGCGTCAAATTAGAGATGTTGCGAAATATTACTTGTCAAGTAATATAACCTACAAAAGCAATTTCTGGACTATCATAAATAATAATATTCATACACCTTTTGACATTTGTCATAATTGTGTTTTCACGTTTGTTATAATTGTCATCTAAACATTTTCAATTTGTCAACAATGCTTGCCTCCTAAACAGTATAGCCAAATGTTATATAAACTATAGGTGTAGAGAAAATAATATTTAATAGCTTTATTTATAATATTTAATTTGTAACTGGCTTTCATGTAATAGGATTTTACTATGGGAAGGTATATATCCTGAAATATTAATATATTAGTTTAATTTTATTGTTTTGAAATACTATATCAAAAATTAAATTGTCAATGTTGGTCATGGAATGTAAAACGCTTGTCTTAGTTTAAATCATCCTTTTGAAATAATTCAATCATTGTCAAACTACACTGACATTATCAATAACCTACAAATGTGTTACCTACTTAGTTCAGCTGTAAAATAATAATGAACTACAAGTTATGACATAAATAACGTTTTTATTAACCAGAAAAACTAAATTACAATAATTGTTGGATATGTCCCCCGTTTTGTTCAATGCACAAGTTTACGCGCCACCTTTTTTATGCGTCACAGAACCAGTTTCGCGAAACACTTCAACACAATTTGTAAGGCATGCATAAACATTGGCCGGTAATACTGCTACGGCTGGGAAGTGCTCTCGAAAATTGTCCAAACACAAACGTTGACTGTATTCCCAAGTTCCATTAACTAGCACACCCTTTCGAAAATAGGCTTCAATCATGTAAATTTTGTGCTCTGTGGCGAGAACCATGATTCAAAAACCGTGCAGGATTAGAAAACTTCAACACAATAACTTGACAGATTTTGACATTCAAAAAATTATGACATAGGTACCTAAATGTACGATGCACGCTACGACAATAATTTTAAAATCCATGACCACCATTGACCAATTTAATTGTTGATATCCCGGTAGTTCCGGCCGATCGAAATTTGTAGTTAATTTTGACGTTTGTTATAATTGTCATCCAAACAATATAAATTTGTCAACAATGCTTGTCTACTACACTAATAGCCAAGTATTAAATATAATATAGATATAGAAAATATAATAACTTTATTTATAATATACAATTACTACACTAGTCTTTCATGTAATAGAGAATTTTACTACTTTGACTGTGTCAGTTACCAAAACCATTATACAAAAATGTTAATGTGATATTTCATCTTAAAATAGCAGTTACATAAATCTGACATTTACGTCTGTCACATGATAAACATTGATTTAATTCAAATTTTCCTAGTAGTGTACATTAATATTTTGGAGAATGATTAAAACGCTATCTTCGCTACTCCCGTTAAAATGTCCGTGTATTTTTCTTTTAACCTGAACTACTGGAAAGTAACAATAAATTCCAGGAAGAAGTTGTTTCAGTAAGACAAATAGCCCCGTCAATGTAAAAATGATTAAATACGTTTCAGAAACTTAATCGATGTGCCATAAATAGTCATTGTGTCACAATGAAGCAAGTGTTTCGAGTGGAAATTGATACTTTAAATTTAGATTTTGTGAATGGGAAATTATAAACGATATATAACAGAATATTTCTTAGATACTTCAAAACGTCAGATTGAAAATGGATCAATTTAAACATGCCAAAACGAAAATGCACCATAAAAACGACTTCAGGTACTCAATAAAAAATCGCTTGGAACAAATTTGGAGACGACTTAAAAATGGAATATATAATTGTGTACATTGTAAATTTTGATGTTCCATCAAAGAAGGGAATAAAAATAATATTTTTCAACTAGAATGCTTGTTTTTCCAACACCTACGAATCGTTTCAGTCATACGCAGGCGCGGTAGACAAAATCTGTGTTAAAATCTTATACTACGTGAGCATTTTGAACTGTGTGGGTTGGCAACAAAAAAGTCCCAGTATTATGAAAAACTGGGAAATTTTTACTTCCGTGAATTGTCCATACTAAATTTACATGTCAAATGTCAAAATCGTAACGTATTGAAGTGTCTTGTATGTACGTTTTAGTATTTTCATTCTTTTATTGTCGCTTTTCTATGTCTTTCATGACAATATACCTGCTACACCATGCCTCTTACGATACAACAGGATTCTTTTATTGTAATATCGCACTTTCGCAGTGGAATATTGCAAGATCATGGAAATATTCATTGGGATCATGTTTTCAGCAATTTGTAACGGAATATGCAAATCTGGAAATAAACTTGGACACATTCACTCGTCATCGCAATAGGGTGATTGAGAGCTTTAAGGAGACGGGAAGTGTTTGTAAACGTAAACTCGAAAAAGCACCAACAGTTTTAACCGATGATGTTGTCGCAGACATTAGACAGCGAATGGAAGCTAGTTCCACAAAATCTGTACGAAAGCTGCCTGCTCAAGCTGGTAAAGAGATCTAATTAACTTAAACGTAATTTGTTATACAGCATTATGTATTTAAATTCCAGGTATTTCCTACGGAAGTACTCATAGCCATTGAAAACAAACTTGCATATGCACCCATATAAAGTTTCTGTACTACACCATTGACTTTGACAACATCACTTTGAGCAGAGATTGAATTATTGCAACTGGTTTAATGAAATATTACATGAAGAAGACTTGAATCGCACTTTATTTTCGGATGAAGCTTGGATCCATTTGTCGGTTATACCAACTCTCAAAATTACCTGGTCAACAGAGAATTCACATGTTTTTGTTGAAAATAGCCTCCATCCTATCAAAGTTGGTGTTTGGGTTGCAATGTCGAAAAGACGGATTATTGGAGCAATTTTTTTTCACAAAGATGAATTAAACCTGGGGTACTTCCAACAAGATGGACCAACTGCACACACTGCGCAACAAACTATTAATTATTTGCAAGGATACTGTAGTGACCGATTGATTAGACGAAATCGATGGCCAGCCAATTCTCCTGATTTGACCACTCGACTCTTTTCTCTTTGGCCATGTAAAAAACAAAGTGTTTCAGAACAGACTGCATAATCTGGAGGAACTTGAAGAGGCAATTACAATAGAATTGCAAAATATTACACCGGAAACACACCACAATGTGTTCAATAACATGAGAAGATGTGTAAATCTATGTATTGAGAATAACGGTGGACATTTCGAACAACTTTTCTAAAAAGTATTCATTTGGTGACATAATTATGGGATTATGTTTTACACCCCATACATTTTCTATGGGGTTAACATCTGGGCTTCTCGAAGGTTGCGGCAAAACATTAATATTATTTGTTCCCAACCAGTTTTGTGCAAGTCCTGATGTGTGCATTGGATAATTGTCCTGTTGGAATATAAAATTATTGTCACGAAAGAACGGAACAACTGATGGTAACATAACATCTTGAAGAATGTTAATATAAATGTTTGCATTAAGCCTTTCTTCTACAATACATAGTACCCCTGGACCTAGCGCACTAAACCAACCCCACACATTAACTGAAAAACGTTTAGAGTTACATTGTTGAGTATATTTTTCTTCAAAACGTGTGTTTCTGGGTCTATAGACTTTTACTCTATTGTCTCTATTAGATTTGAACGTTTTTTCATCAGAAAATACTACCATACTCCAGAAATTTTCTCTCTCAAGAAATTCTAAAGCAAATCCTCTGTTTTTTATGCAAATCGGTAAGGAAAGGTTTCATGGATGCATAGTAGTTGTCCAATTCAGTAGAACGAATTCGTCGACGTGCAGTGCTCTGTGATGCTGGAAGATTCGTTAGATTAACTGCTTCTACAGCAGTGGCCATAGGCCTTTCTCTCAAAAAATTAACCTCCTCATCTTCTTGATCATTTGTAGTTTTAGGCCGACCCGAACCCACCGTTTACAGTCGTTTTACAGTCCTCTCGTTTTTCCATTTTCTTTTAATTCTTCAGATACTACTTCTTCCCACTCCAAAATCTACCGCTAATTCATAATTGTCCTACCATTTTCCAGGTGAGAGACGATTCTGGCTCTATCTACTACATTTAAATGAGGCATTGCACGAGTTGGTATAAATTTAATGACATTGATTTAAATATTTTTGACAGGTATTGTCAAGTAGGCAATTGAAAAATAGAACCCAATTTAAAATAGGATAAATCACATTTCTCGATTTTTTTGGCTTTAGCTGTATTATTATATTAATACCTTAATAATTAGTACTTACTTTGCTTATATACAGGGTTTTTCACCTAACCCGTTCGTTAGAAGTTTTCGTGGTTAGAAAAAACTTAGAATTCTGAAATTTTGGGTTCCAGGGTTATTCAAGATTCTCTTTCATTTTAAAATATTTTCAAGACCATACTACTTCCGGTTATACCGGAAGTCGCCATTATCTTCCTTATTTTAAATAGAACATCCGGTATATTATTTCATTTTTGGATTCCTGAGAAATTTCATAGTGGGTTTTCATCAGGTTTCCCTATACCTATTTTCAATTTTTTCTTAGATATCTTGATTTCTTTGAAAATTTGGACAGATGTAGCCCTGTTTTGAGCATTGCGCCCTTCAACCAATTTCGAATGCCATATTGACAACTGATTTATCGCATACAGGGTATCCAAAATTTAATGACCAATTACATCATTTTAAAAGTTGAAAAAGCACGTTTTTTCAAATGGGATACCCTGTATTTTATTGGATGGTCGGATGCAGAATTTGATTCTGCATCGATTTGCTATAACATTCCCTATACCTATTTCCAGTGGTTTTCTTGTTAATCCATATTTTTATCAAAAGGTGATCAAACTCCAAAAGTTCTACCTAGTAAGCCTTGATTTTGACAGGAATTGAAACAATGTTGATTTAATATCAAAGTAGTATCATCGTACAGATTCGTGAGGTATCTACTTACCGTTCTAGGGATTTTGTTAACTTGCTTAAGTACAGTTTATAATGGAGTATGTTGAAGAATATTTCAATAATGATTTATTAAATTTGTTCTACACGCACGGTGAATGTGGACGAATTGTTCGACGAACATGCAGACTATTTAATGAACGATATCCGGACCTACCAACAATGACTCCCGGAAAATTCGCAAGAATCGAAACTCGCTTTATAGCAACTGGAAACGTAAGGGCAACTCAAAATAACCTAAAGCCCGTAACTGATAATGAAGATAACGTGGTGAATGTGTTGGCGTTTCTTCAAGCTTATCCGCGGAGTTCAATTTCGACAGCAGCGCTGGATTTGGGTATTTCAAAAACATCAATCCACAGAATATTAAAAAAACATGGAATGCATCCTTTTTGTGAGATAACTGTTCACGGATTACGTCTTGGTGATGAGGCAAGACGTGTCAACTTTTGCGAATTTATGATTTTGAAAATTACCGAAGATCCGAGATTTCTTCATCAGATTATGTGGACTGATGAATCGAAATTCAGCAGGCAAGGAATTACAAATCGCCGAAATACTCACTACTGGGCACAAGATAATCCACATGTTATTAGGGAACATAATCACCAAGACCGCTTTAGTTTCAATGTTTTTTGTTTAATTATGGACAACAGAGTGGCTTATCAAATGTACGATGGAAATTTAAATGCGGCTAGATATCTGGAGATACTGAGAGGGTGTGGTAGTGATTTTCTAAATGCCCTACCTTCACGTGATAGAGCAAACAGTTGGTTTCAGCTTGATGGTGCTCCAGCACATTCAACTATAGCTGTACACCGGCAATTGTCAATGATGTTCGAAGATCGGTGGATTGGCCCGCGGGGACCTTGGAACTGGCCACCCAGATCACCCGATTTGACCCCCTTGGATTTTTACCTATGGGGTCGTATAAAAGAACTAGTGTACTTTAGGCCGGTACAAACTAGAGAGGAATTATTGAACCGTGTTCACCATGCGTTCACTAATATAAGTCTAGACGAACTTCGGAGATCTGTTTCGCGAGGAGTATATGACAGAGTTATTCAGTGTTTGAACCAAAATGGAGGTCATATAGAACAATTATTGTAATTTTACATTCTCTTATTATTTTTTGTCATTATGTTCCAATTTTTTGTTTTTATTTTATATTTCGTTCTAAATGTTATGTACTAATGTCATGTTCTAATTAAAGTAATTTTTTTACCGCTTCATTGATGTTTATTTGGCTTCGAAAGGCAAGCGATGTTTCGGTTTCTGCCAAAAAACCACATTAAAATAAAAAATTTGGATTAACAGGAAAACCACTGGAAATAGGTATAGGGAATGTTATAGCAAATCGATGCAGAATCAAATTCTGCATCCGACCATCCAATAAAATACAGGATGTCCCATTTGAAAAAACGAGCTTTTTCAACTTTTAAAATGATGTAAGTGGTCATTAAATTTTGGATACCCTGTATGCGATAAATCAGTTGTCAATATGGCATTCGAAAGTATCATTCCTGTGCTTCCGTCTACCCCAGAAGCGCTTTCCACCATCGAAATTGGTTAAAGGGCGCAATGCTCAAAACAGGGCTACATCTGTCAAAATTTTCAAAAAAATCAAGATATCTAAGAAAAAATTGAAAATAGGTATAGGGAAACCTGATGTAAACCCACTATGAAATTTTCTCAGGAATCCAAAAATGAAATAATATACCGGGTGTTCCGTTTAAAATAAGGAAGTTAATGGCGACTTCCGGTATAACCGGAAGTAGTATGATCTTGAAAATATTTTAAAATGAAAGAGAATCTTGAATAACCCTGGAACCCAAAATTTCAGAATTCTAAGTTTTTTCTAACCACGAAAACTTCTAACGAACGGGTTAGGTGAAAAACACTGTATACATACACTTTGACAATATTGCTTTTCTTTTGTTTTAATAGATAAATTCCACTAATCTATACCAAATTAAATGGTTTAAATTGCAATTTAATATCACGAGAGAGGATTTTCTTATTTGGGTTATGTGCGAAACGATAAAATGTCGAACCGTCAAACTACATTGAGCATGTGTCGGCGCGAATATTACTTATAAATTACATATAAATTTAGTACGACCCAGGGCCTGGTCATGGGATTTACCAATTTTGAATTTCATTTTAGTTCCTATTACAAACACTAAGCGCTAGTAGGTGATATACGAAGTTTACCGAATACGAATCGTCATAATGAAACATAAAAGCGCGTAATTTGTGAAAATCCTAACCTAAAATTATATGCGTCATTGATAATTCATAATCAAATTGTTGCGTAGTATTGTTTGCATTGAGTTTCATTAATCATTTAGACTTGTTGTAAGTTGTGAGGAACTATGGTCGTAGTCAAGTATTCTGTGATTACGTGTACCTTTTGATAGCACTTCACTGAAAGACAGTTTCCTTTCCTTATTTGGATGAATACGTAAGTGTAAATAGTCCACAAATATAAAGAATTATTATTCTGTATGTATTTACAAAATCAGCAATGTGCAGATATTAATCAGTGGGTTGAAAGAACTGGTGATCCATTCCTTAAAGGACCAATCCTGCTAAAGTGTATAAAAATCATCGGATTTGTGAAATACGTACATTATATTAACTCAATATTGTATGTATGTAATTTATAAGTGAACACTTTGCTGGACATTTGTATGATTGTGTTCTCAATAAAATAACTAAGTAAAAACAATTTATATACATATTTAAGTACAATAATGATTATACTTTTGAAAAAACGCAAAAACAGGTCGATTTTTGATCCAAGGGGGACACCCTTCCATCATATCTTCAACTGTGATACGTCATTCCCCTCCCCTCCATCACTATAACCATTACAATTTAAATAGGGAAAGTACTAAATACGATACATCATTGAAAAGGTAATTGTACGGAAAATTCAGCAATGTGATTGCTGGTTGCGCTATTTTTGATTTTAGCGCCCTCTAGCGGAAAAAAAACGTTTACGTATTTCACAATGTGACACATCATTTCAAAGCTAATTTTATTAGCAATTTAATGCACAATTGAAAAAAAAAATAATCGCAAAACCTTGCAGAGCTCTAATATTAGAAACTACGAACTTATTAGTTTACAAAAGACGCTGACAGTCTGTACTTGAGAATGATGACAATTAAATGTCAAAAATATTACGTATTTAGTTGCTAATAAAATTAGCTTTGAAATGATGTGTCACATTGTGGAATACGTAACCGTCTTTTTTCCCGCTAGAGGGCGCTAAAATCAAAAATAGCGCAACCAACAATCACTTTGCTGAATTCTCCGTACAATTACCTTTTCAATGATGTATCGTATACCGTTTGACTGAAATAAAAGTAGATATAGGGAAACACAGACACGCACACATGTGCATGCAAACATGAAATGGAGGGGTACGATAATAGGTGAGTACAGATGAGTTCATATCGGGACACCGGGTACCGAGGCTTCAGTGCAAAACGTTGAAAGCTAGTATGCAGACGTTTGCTTTAAGGAATTGCTCCGCTATGTACGGCTTTTGTATAATATTTTGGTAACTGATGTATAATGTATTAACATTGAACTGAAACAAAACTCTATAAAATTTGTAACTAAAATAAAATTCTCACATTTAAAACGAAACAAAATATTATACTTAATGAACTATACAAAATTTAATGTTGAAGATGTTCAAATGTCTGTCCCTCTTGCATCAAGCAGTACCCTAAACGATTATAAAATCCATTTCGTACATTCGATAGCATTTCAGGAGTAATCATTTGTATGGCGTTAAGAATTTGTTCTCTTAAGCCATCCAAATCAATCGCTCTATTTCCTTCAGCGGTATAGATTTTCGACTTCACGTGTCCCCACAAAAAAAGTCACAGGGTGTTAAATCCGGGGAACGTGGAGGCCAACAAATGTCTGCATCCCGACCACTAATACGTCTTCCCGGAAAAATGCCGTTGAGATATTCCCCGGCAAGCCGGCAGTTGTGAGCGGGGCAGCCATCTTGTTGGAACCAAACATCATCGAATCTAACACCTGATTTTGCAAGAGATCGAGATACCTTTCTCCATTTAGCGTGCCATTAATAATGGTCCTACAATATTATCCCCCAAAATACCAGCCCAAACATTCAGTTTTTGCGGGTATTGTTGTAGGTTAGGTGAGGATTTTCCTTAGCCCAACAACGGGCTACAGATGGGTTATGTCGACCGTGTAATGGAAATGTCGATTCATCAGTAAATATAATGTTCATATAATCTTCATAGGTCAATTACACTATTTCCCGATGATTACTCGCGTCGGATGGAGTTTTGTGAACGTGTAATGGAAACCGCTAACAGGAATGATCGGTTTATTAGTATCAGTAAATATAATGTTACTAATAAACCGATCATTCCTGTTAGCGGTTTCCATTACACGTTCACAAAACTCCATTCGACGCGAGTAATCATCGGGAAATAGTGTAATTGACCTATGAAGATTATATGACCTGTAGCCATATTTCTGCAAAGTTTTTAAAACCATTTCTTTACTAATATCAAACTTAGCGGTAATTAGCCGACAGCTTAATGAAGAATCTTCTTCGACACTTGCACAAATAAGAAATTCCTGCGCCTCTTGTTCTTCTGTGACGTTACGGTGTCTTTTAGTATGCAGTGAATTAACACAACCTTCTGTACGAAATTGTTTCACAATCTTATGGATAGCTGGCACAGAGGGAGGTGGACGATTTTCATACGCCGCAACAAATAAATTTTGCACGTCTTTGTACGAATTATCCTTCGCATACCATAACACAATCTGTATTTTTTCCTCGACAGTTAAGGGCATTTTACTTTAATATTTGCGAGTTTGCTCAGACACAATGTAAGTTCACGCTCTAAAGATACGGAACGAATGCCATGCGCGCATGGTGTCCGCGCTCTCGGTCTCCCCACACCACCGGTCTTATGGTGGTGTGGGGAGACCGAGAGCCACATTCTTGAACTGTTGTATACATACATACATAGGTACATGTTCATGTGTGTGTATTTGAAGATACATATTAACTTTTAAATACGACAATCTGTATACTACTTTCCCTATTTAAATTGTAATGGTTAGAGTGATGGAGAGGAGGGGAATGACGTATCACAGTTGAAGATATGATGGAAGGGTGTCCCCCTTGGATCAAAAATCGACCTGTATTTGCGTTTTTTCAAAAAAGTTTTCTCCTTCGAGATATTCCATCTGTTTCGTTTTCGGTGGGGCACCCTGTATATTTAAAAGTCTAACAGCAACATATAAGCACTATTTAATTATAAAAATAAGGATATGATGCTACTATTACTATTAACAAAAGGTACATCTGTATAATATTTTGTATACAATTTCTCTATTTTTATTTTCTTTAATATATGATATGTATTGTGTAATATACAATAATTATTATTTTTTGGATTTTCATTTTTTCATTCCCTATGCGTATTTTCTTATATATGGATTTATTTATTGGTATTTACGAAGTTAATTCTAAATTAATTAATTAATTAATTTCTATATTTTTAGTACGACCTAACGCCGATTTCTAGCGATGAAACTCTCAACGCTTAGCGATTAGTCCGGTTGAATATAGCCTATGTGTTCCGGGTTTTGGCGGGATATCTGAATCACTCCTTTTTATTCTGAGACAAGGTAAAGAAAAGACTTGGATTAAGAATTATTTTTGTGTATTATGTTTTTATTATTGCTTGTTTTGTATTTATCAGTACACTATATAAATTCCCCATATTTATTGCAGTTATTGGGAGGAATAGTATTATTGTGTGCAACCCTTTTGCAAAACAATTTATCAAACATAAAACAGAAAAAAAAACATACCTTCTGTGTTGAACAGCATAAGTATATCCGTCGGCGGTTTGGACATACAAGGTAAGACATAGACGGTTTCCGCCGGGAAATCACCCTTCTCCATAGTTCTCTCACAACGCCCAACACACCATCCAGAATTTAAAACAGTCTCTCCGGTACTGTCCTCTTCCAAAGTGATCAGATCGCCTTTCGAGAACGTCAGAAAACTTGACCCTTCTCCTGGCGACTTGTAATCTTGTAACGCTATCACGAACTTCGATCTCTTCTTCAGCCCTTCTAAAAAATACACCACTAAATCGCGAATATCTTCGGCGTTCGGACTTTGAAAGGTGAACTCTTCACCCCTGACCGTGTTCAGGCTGAAGGTCTGCGTGAAGACTTTGTTGGTTTTTTGACTGGACACCGTCGTTATTTCCGGGAACGATAGTTCAAGGAGTACTTGTTCTTGATCATCGACGACGTAAACACCCGTCCAATTAACGGCGATGATGACGTCATTCTTAGGTAAATTTGGTCCGGAGTTTCTATAGGCCTCGTAGAATCTTGAAAAGAGCAGAGGCCACTTGAATTTTGCATAACTCACGACGTCCTCTTTAACGCGAAGTATTTGTACTTTATCTTTTAAATAATAGCTTTTCTTATAAGCCTGAACGACTAAAGCGCCCCATCTATCGATGGCCTTCTCAACTCCCGTTAAGCAATAATCCGGAATATAATTTGGTAGTAACGTAAGTAGTCTTTCCACGTTCATATCTGTGTTGTATTCGATATAGTATTGTTGAGCGGCGATCATAGCTAAATCCTCTTCTTTATCACAGCGGTATTCACCAAATTTAACACCTCGAACGACCTGTTGGTATATCAAATTAGTTGCGACTTGATCTTCGGTTGGATCATGCCACGGTGCGAAGATTTCTTTCCTGAAGAATAATCTCCACGGCGCGTTTCTTTCCTGAGCGCCTTGCTCTTTGGCGTATTGTTCGCATTGCGATATAGCATCCATCACGTGATCTCCACCACTACCCAAAGAAGACACTTTATCGAAGAGCGCTATGTAAAGGGAGAATCCAAATTGATCTTTCAATCCGATTTTATCCGATAACTGATTGCACAATTCACGCGCGGTAGTGGCAGAATCTGCCAGTAAAGTCTTCGTATTTCCATCCATGAAGGTGATGGGTAGCATGATGGGCTTCTTCGATTTGGTGGCTTGTAATTCTAACCAACTCGGTGGTTGATTTCTCGTACCGTTATTGAAAGTCCTCTTCAGTCTGTCTTCGCAGTACGGCGCATAACCCGGAGGACCTTCCCTTATGAACGCGCGCAAATAACTGACGAATTTTTCAGACGGTGCGAAACAACCGACGCACAACGACAGCAATATCCATCCTCTCGCGTGCGAAGACTTGGATGGATTATTCGTTAATTGCTTACAGATTTGACAGTATATTTCGTCGCGTAATTCCGCCCTCAAGATACCGTGACCTATGATGAAATGCAATTTCTCCAGATTCGATGTAGGTCTGGATTCCAACCACGATTGATAACTATCGGCTGTATATTCTTCGTCTTGGAGCTTTCTGCGTACATCTTCCCCAAGTTTATTCTTTCGTTTCAGAGTTAGTGATACCAATTTGTTTCGAATAGATCTAGGCTTTTGTTTCAGGAAGGATTCTGGGTCTAGGCCCATCAGTTGGGCCTCTTGGAATTCCTTGCTTCGTATAAAGTTGCGACCTAAGGTGGCGGTTACTTTGGACATCACCGATGTATTATCTCTTTCCATGGTGTTGTAGCGTGGTTCGGCGAGGTCGCCGGTGAAACGTAAGATGGTTATCCATAATGCTTGAGCTGCCTAGAATGAAATAAATATATCGTTCAATACGAAGATTAAAGTATGGAGAAACAGTGTTAGCTATGCTGTATTTTTTTTTAATTTCGAGAAATGTTTTAAAAATCTCCTGTATTGGTTCCATGTAGGGCGCAATCACAATACCTAAATTTAGTGTGATAGATCCGTAGACCTAGCGAGAGAGATATTGATCTAACGAACGAGACAGACAGATTTAGTGACTTGACTCCGTCTATAGTAGAATCACAATAGCAACCAACATGCGCCAATAAATTAAAATGGCGTCACATTGCAGGTGTTGCAAAACTTTATCTGCTAAGTAATATAACCTACAAAAACCATTTTTTCTATTCCGGTGCTATAAAGTTCACTTTACGACACCCCTTTTGGTTGCATAAAGTATTACTTTATCGCACGTTAATTTTATTTTTTTGAAGTTGGTATCAAAAAAAAAAATGGAACCAAATCATATTTAAATGTCAAAATATAAGTCATTAATCCATAGATAAAACAGAGAGTAAAGATGGCCTACTCTCTCACTAAAAAGTGAACTAAAGTCACTAGATATATAAAGTACCGCAAACCTCCGCCATTTTTGGGCAAAAATTATTATTATTATTATAAATTTGGCGCCAAAATTGAATTGCTGTGTTAAATAAAAAATCAATTTAGTACTGTATTCTTAAAAGAACGCAACTGTATGAACATGCGTTAATAATTAAACCGCAGATAGTAAGGCAATTAATTAAAACAAGCAAGCACCGTTTTCATTATTTATTATTGTTGGTTTACTAAAGCACGCATTGCAACGCTGCGACTACTTTTTAAAATTGACCTGGTAGCCCCTTTGTCCAAATCGGACAAAACAAAATATAATCTACTTCGTATAAATATAGAAATAATATTATCTAATATATTATGACAATTTGGTATGTCAGGAGTATCAAATTTCGTCTTAATAATTGCTTTGAACTCATTTAATGATAAATCATTTTGTATCAATGAATTCGTACATTCACGGAAGTACATTTCAATTTTTTTAATATATTGATACAAATCATTTGTTGCGAATTGGAGAACGTCAACTTTAAACTCCTTTAATTTCGCCTTTTGTGGTTGACAACCAGATCAGGGTGTGCATTTGGAGTTAGTTTTTTCATGTCATCTGCTCTTGATTGTTCAAATTGGGAATCAGAAAAATGCACCTTACATAAGTAACTAAGTGTTATAACATGTGATCTGCTTTTACATATGTACTCACCTCACAAATCTTCGCATTTACCGGCACATTGTCTTGATTAATGTCACATAACCACACTTTTCTTCTGTCTGCATTCCTTTCACCACTGGGAAATGCAAATAAACGGAAACCTTTGGCGACACTGTTTTTGCAATTGATAATACAACAACCAGGCATAATTACACTTTATGTTGCCAACGGTGGGTTTACATGCAACGATGTCGCACGCTTAACCAAACTGAACACTACGTCTACGTTTTCGAACGATTTGACAAGTGATTTGACGTTTGGCGGCCATGTTTGGGCAAAAGTAGCGCCTTCTCTCTCGCACTCTTTGGCCTTATGGATTGCGGTACTTTATATATCTAGTGACTTTAAAGTGAACCAAACATCAGCACCATCTGTAATTCCCTTCCGGGTACTTTTGAAGAATTACCGTAGGAATCTGTAGAGAATGACTCTTTATTGAGCGGGAACTTTGAAATTTCTTGATTGCAAATTATTAATGTATGAAATTAATGTAAAAATTTGCATCTGGTCTTTCACTGGGACTTGCTTGTGAGGTGGACGGTAACACCTGTACATGCATATTTTCTAAAGTAGTATCATCGGTTTGATGTTTCGAAATGCACTTGTGGAGAAGAACTATCGTATTTAATAATGACAGTTACTCACAATATTGCAAATGGCGGAGAAAAATCACATAACAACAACTCTAACAAAATTCACCAACGCAGCCAACTATATTGAGAGTTATGTTTTCGAATCTGTATAAAGTGCTGCCCTCTAAGAAACCCTCCCTTAACCAAAACACTGATAAGGTGTAGTAAATGAAGTGCACTACCCCTGCATTAATCTAACAAACATGTGTAAGAAGTTATACAGTTGTAATAAAAAACACAGTTACGAACATTTTATTTACGCTAATTAACAATATAAATGGGATGATAAGTTTTTTGATGCTTCTATTGAAATTTACTTCCCATGTTGAATAGTACAACTATTATAAACATTTATTGTAACACTAGAAGATTCGTGTGCAATAATAGAGATTCCAGGATTCCAGATTTTGGGAACACACTATACAGAGATATCAACAATTCCTGTAGACCACGTGACTACCAAATTAGGCAACCCAATTAACAGCAGTTGGTAGTATTGAATGTTTTATGTAAAATATGGGTAAAAGTGTCAACAATGACAGCAGTATTTGTGAATAAAATGTACGCTACTGTCAAATACTAGCGATACGCGAATCTCATAAACGTATGAACACGAAAATCACCAGATTTTAGAAAATTACTGATCACGTGGTCTACAATCTTTCTCGATAGCACTGTATTTTGTGTACATTCCTATTGATTCATATTGACTGATACATTACTGCCAATTGTGTCAGAAGTCGATGGATTGTGAATGATTTTAGTGGATGTATTAGGCACACTAGACAGTATTTGAGCATCCTCAACTTCTTTCATGGTGGAATTATCAATGTAACCTTCGGCCACTGCTGAGGATTTCCATCCTCCATGGCGCTTAATTGTTATTAAGTTACCTCCACTATTAGCCAAGTGTGTCACACTGTAACATCTAAAGCAATGTCCAGTGAAGAGCTCAGGATTAGGTAAATTTAAGTAAGTAGCAATATTTTTTGGTACTTTTCCTATGGTATTAATACCAATTGGACTATTCACGCAAGATCCATTTCTATATTGCAGGAAGAAGCGTTTATGTGTAACATGGCTGGGACGAAGTGAATAATATTTTTTAACCAATTCAATCCATAATCTTTGTGTTATAATAAATTGTCTTGGAACATAAGTTTTAGTTTTTGGCACTGCAACCATTATGACATCATTTTTAAACTGTATATCATCTAAAGTCATGTTCGTTATTTCTTCACGACGACAAGCTCCATTATAGCCCATTATAAGGATAATCTAACAGAATATTAATATGACTATTATAACAAAATAATGTAGAAAATTAGTAAAATTTTGAGATATCTATACTTTTATAAATATTTAAACAACAATGTAACATTGAATATGTAGACCACAAGGACGATGCCTTTTTTTTATCTTTCTTTCTTTGTTAAAATAAGCAATTACTACATTTTCCGTAATATTCACAATATTATTTTCTTTACACCAACTTAAAAAGAGCTGGTATTGCTTTTCATAAATATGTCGAGACTTTGATGGCAAAAGATTTTCTAAATTGTCTTCTGCTATTTTGCGAATCTCTGGAGGCGTGCAGTTATTTATTTCTTCCATTTTGTTGATAATTTGAAATAATTTACTGCATAAATCAGACAAAATTTTAAACAAAATGAGAAGTCCGCCGATATTCAAATATTTAAATTGTTTTACTTAAAAATCAGAGTAACCAACTTCAAAAAAACAAAATTTCTAAAATGTTCGAACAAAACATGTCTCTCATTTTAACCTTTTTTGAACTTTCAATAACCGAAATAGAAAAAATAGTATAAAATACACGTTTCATAAGACATTTTTGCGCACTTGTTCTTTAGAAAACTCGCCTAGCGGTTCTTTTCTAAACTTGAACGCGTGCACAAAAATCGTGTCTTATGAAACTTGTATTTTAATATACTATTTTCTACTCCCATACTTTAATTGTATTATTAGATATGCCGAACCGAATACAGATTTTTCATTACGATACAAGTTTATATCCAATAGGAATGCGACATACCAATATTCAAACAATATTCAATATGGCGACTGCACATCTGACAGATATACAAATTAAATAAATGTGACAGTTCTCTGCAATTTACAAGTAAGTACTTAAAATGTGTGCTTTTTTGAAAATATAAACGGTAAAAATGACGGATAATTACAGTGAAATGTAAAATTTGAGTCCACCAGAAATTATGGAACAAGCCTTAGTAACCACGAACTGTTTATTACCAGCTAAATTCGCAAAGGTGCATGGACAATTTTAATCTCAATTTAAGAAATGGAATGTTCAAAAAATAATATTTTATTATGGGGTTGTAGAAAAAATAGTGTATGCAACTCGCATTTAATGGCTATTAATGTCGTATTCATTACAATACTCGGCTTCGCCTCGTATTGTAATTTTCTTACTCCTAGCTATCATTAAATGCTCATTGCATAATATACTAAATAGGACTGTCATAATTATATGACAATTGAGCTTTCGAATCTGATAATGCACGTTTTAATTACGTCACAAGTAGCGGGAAAATTTCAAAATAGGAGCCACCTATTAAAATCGAAATGTTTTATTCAGAGCTACGCAACACTGTTAATTATTCTGTTAATTTTCTAAATTGTCAGTTAATAAAATATGTAATTTAGAATCAATAACATACATATTTTTCTATTTATTTTATATGTCATGGTGATGGCATACCTGAAAATTTTAATGTATTGCTGGGAGTTTTTATGTAAAATATCACCAATCAAGTTTGAACAATTAGCTTTTGTCTAATAAAATTTCTTTTTTTAAAAGTCAAAAATAAATTGGCCAAGAAGTTGATAATTTCTTCTTAAATAAGTTGGTCAAGTAATTGGTACAGTATAAACAGCCTTTAGGAACGTAGTAACCTTAATTTTGATGAATAAAAGATGATGCTAAATTTTGCAGTATAATATTAAAAGTAGCACTACCAACCATATACGTCTTTTTCATTACAAAACATTTTCGAAAGCGTTTCGAAACTGTTGCGATCGTCATCAATATTCAGTATCACAAAAATGCGCCAGTTTTAAAACGTATCACGTGACATCTATTTGTAAGGTTATGTTTTATTTTTTTTCATACGCCAACAAACAGAGACATAACGATTGAAACACGTAGCAAAATCTTTTCAAAACTGGTTTAATCGGTGTTGTATATGACGTCACCGTTGCAACACGAAAATAGTCTGTTATAAAACAGTTTGAAAACATTTCAAGAGAAAAAGACGTCTCATATAAAACTTAACCGAGTTCACTTTACAAAATATCCCTATAAGTAAAGTGTAAAACTGTAAAATTCCGTAAAACAGCAATACATATACAAGTTTATAAATGTATTTGACAAGATATTTGTGTGAAAGTACCATACTTAATAGATTAGCAATAATGTATTTAAAAAATATTAATGTTTAAATAGACAATAAATTATTAGAATGTTGGAAATGGGAATAACTAAATAAAAAAACATGGATCTATAATTCTAACTATAATAATTACTCTTTTAATATTATTTCATTTAATAATTGTTCCTTATAAAATAAAATTAATTTTGGATGCATGCACTTTCCGTACTTCTCGTTTAGCATTTCTTCAGTGAATAATCTGCGTTTTATTTATGTTTTTGTGCATTGTGTACAATATACACCATACAATATGAAATGTCAGCATGTCCATGTCATGACTAGCATAGTCTTTGCTAATTAGCAGGTAATTACCTGCCGTAGGTAATCAATCTCATGGTGTTTACAACATACCCATGACAAATGTTTGTGTTCCTCATATTTACAAAAAACAAATTCTAAAAACTGCCTAGATATAAAAAACATGAAGAGACAGAAAATTAAGAAAGAATATATAAATCGATGCCCTTAGCATCTATAAAACTGCAAATTGTGTTACTTCTTACCCAACATTGATTGGTGTAGGCAATTTGTATTGGAATACAAATACATACATACATTTCCATACGCAAGAATACAACCATGGTAAGCAGGTGTAATTCTGAACAATTTAAGGTTATTGCACCTGCAAACAATTACATATCAGAACTTACAAAAAGCACTAGTTTGATTAGAATTGGCATAGTAGCGCCATCCTATTATTACTATTAGAACTATGACAAACGAAAATCTTATATCCGAAAATTCAAATGGATTGAATAATATTGAAACACAGCCTTAAGGAGTGGTTCAGAAAGACGATTCTAAGTACTTTACCTCCTCTCACAGCAAACCATTAAAAATATGAATAGAGAGATAGGAAAAAATGCTTATGAATTATGCTAAATTAACAAGACTAATGTAATTTGGCTAATATGTAACAGCTCTATTATTCTTTTAAACAAGACACATAACAAACGATCGAAAATGAAGAAAAAATGAAATAAGCTAATACTGTCTTTCTAACAAATATAAACAAAGCGCTCTGAAGGCTCTAATTTAAAATTTACATTTAGCAGGTTTTGAATTGACAGCGGAGTAGCGCAAGGGCCGAGAACACGCCATTCATTTTTGAGGCGATATCACTATTCGAACTCTACGATACCTGCGATCACCTTATTGGACCAATACGGCTCGAAACTGTCTCGTATTTTGCTTACTATCAACAGGTTTTGAATTATTTGACATAAACATTAATTAAAATTAAACGAATTCTTTGTTCTTACCAATTGGTCGCCTTGAGTGTGTAATGGCAATAAGGAATGTTTCAACGGTTTCCTAGCGTACTGATGACCGATATTTCCTTGAAAATACGTCGCGGCGAACTTCTGAAATTTAAACTCTGAAAGATCTTCTTCATCTTCCGAATGCGCCATAAGGGGTGTTAAGATTTCGTTTTCTGACGGTTGCGATGGAAGATCATTGAAGACAGACGTCTCTCGTCCTAAATAACATAAGTAAATATTTATTAATAATTTTATGATTGAATGTCGAATATTGGAAAATTACCTGGCGTCGGTGCCTCGCTTGAGCTGTCTGGAAGGAAATCGAACATAGCCTCGACCAATTTAGAGTCGTCAACGGGTTCGTCCGCTTTCCGAGCAGCATCGTTGATGAGATTTTTTTTCACTTCCACGCGTCTTTTTTCCTCCATTTCGAGTTCCATTTCTTTGCGTTCCAATTCGAACATTCTTTCCCTGAAATTAATTTAAATTTTCCAGATAAATGTTTCATGATGTACGTAAATCATTGGGAAGTCAAAAATAGTAAAATCCGCAATAAATCTTCTTCGGAGATATGTGGTTTCGACGGCGGCGAAGAGTAGGTACATTTGTATGATTAATAACCTTCATATTCTTCGCATCAGTGTTAAAACGAATTGCTTTCAATACGTAACTTAACAATGATGGATATTTAATTAAAAGTTAGCCTTATCAAAGTATTAGTGTTTACGGGTATTTTCCGAAAAATATTTAAAATATATCGTCTACTAAAATGTTTTGTTATCACTTAATTGATTCTTTTATTTAATAATACGTAAAATACAAAAAACATAATAGATAGGCAACTTATTAAACTACAGTAAGATATGCAACCTGTTATACACTAGTTTCGTCTAGAACGTCGCCAATACCAAACGTGATTCCAAAAATATATTTCCTTTTGATGGTCTTAGGGGCGGTTCTTCCAACTCCGATTAAAATACTCGGTTAACTAATCATTGATTACCTCTAACCCGCGTTTTTCAATGCGCATACCTAACCTGTGTTTCAGGATTTATTGTACAAAGTTGACAACAAATTGCTAGTGCGTTTTATCTAAATTAGTATATTTTGTTCTAGTGGCGCCATTTTCTACATTTGAATTTGTTCTTTGTGCTTTTTGCCCTTATTTTATGTTTTTAAAGATTATATTCTGTTAGAAATTTCATTTTAGTAAATATAGCATCTGAGAATGTCTGTGTACACTGGCTTGCAATAAATTCCCGTACACCTAATTTTGGCTGTATTAAATTGACCTTTCTAGTGTCATTTCTAATTTGACATTAGTCAATTTATTTAAATCAATAAAAATGTTAAAATTATTTGAATGTGATAATGTATTAATATTATCAAAATTAGAAAAAGGATGGTCCATAAGAAATGTAGAAGATTTATATTTATATTAAATCTTCTACATTTCTTATGTACGGTTTAAGAAGCTTCAGGGCCTCTGAGCATTTCAAATGACCACCAGGATGAATTTTTATTAATTATTTAAGAAAATCCATTCAAAACAGCATGAGATGCTGTATTTCACACAAATTTTCCAGGATCTTGGTCAACAGCATGCAACAGAATTAGCACTTCCGAATTAAACAATTATGCAAGTGCCAAAAACAGTTATTATCTGTAGAAAATAAACAATCCAGTCTTATTTTGCGGTGTTTTTTTCTTTTGATAGCTACTCATTAGGGGCACATTTTAAAAATATTTTGTATTATAGAGAGTGTTCCATAACTTGGTGACTGACCATAGTTATATATTTTTTTAAATGGAACACCCTCTACATTATTACATTTTTGTTTTCCCCGTATAATTTTTGGTATAGTATAGGCCTAAAATCTAAAGTTTATGACTTATTCCCATTTTTTCTGAAAAATTCACTATTTGTACAAAATTATATTTCTCGAAAACGGCGTATTAATTGCACACAATCTTTTGCAGTATTGTTCACAATAAGAGGTCCTAACAGAAGCATTTTTTTTTTCCAGTTACTAACTGCATGTGCAGAAAACTGGATAAAATTGCATGACACGTTTTTGTAAAAAATCAATTTTTTCAAATGGAAAACCATTCATATTAATTCTTTTTTAAATTGCTTATTAGATTTCACATCAAAAACATGTAAGGCGTTAATACTTTAAAAGTGACTATTACTGAGCTATTGTCGCTCTTTGATATAATTTTGTCAGTTTCATGATTTTATATTAATATAGCATGCCGTGAAATTAGCTGTGATGTTGATGATGACGTTTTTCTGTTTCGGTGCTATAATAGTTATTTACGAACCAAGTGCGGGAAAACATATTTCGCGAATGAGTGGCAATTTTTAAAGCGCGAGCCGAAAGGCGAGCGCTTTATGGACACGAATTCGCGAAATGTTTCACGCACGAAGTTTGTACAATATTTTTTGTAACGAGCAAAATGTCAATAATTTTATTAATATAAATTATATCGGTACTACTTTTTTGTGGAGTAATGCAAAAAAGAAGGACTCCTAACTGTCATTCATTGCTGTCAGGTGTATTAAATAATTTGCATACATACCTATTTTAACATATTTCTGCAAAATATTTCCACATAATACTTTTGAAAAAACGAAACTTTGTAAATACTATAATAGATTTACGTAGGTACTATTTTCTTGGCGGAGTAATCAGCAATTAATAATATAAGTATGTAATAGATGGCGCCATTGATTTTTTAAAAGTTTTTAATTAATTTTATTAAATTTACAAGTTGTAATACACCAAGTTTATTTGAAATGGACATTTTTACAATTATACTTTATTACTGTAATAATGATTTATCTATTTAATGCAATTTTTACTTCCCGCACTAGTGCGGGAAAGCTTATTTCCCGCACTCAAATGCATGCGCGAAATGACATGTTTTGATAAGCGAGTACAAAAAGTTCATTTACGACACCCGTTTTGGTTGCATAAAATATTACTTTATCGCACGCTCATTTTATTTTTTTGAGGTTGGTAACAAAAAAAAAATGGAACCAATTCATTTAAATGTCAAATATGCTTTCTTGATTCGGTGGGTGGTGGTGCATGGCCGTTCTAAGTTGATGGAGCGATTTGTCTGGTTAATTCCGATAACGAACGAGACTCTAGCCTGCTAACAAGGCGTATTCTCGACATCTTTAGCATGTAACAAACATCGAACAGAATTTGTACAAAAAAAAACACATGCTAACTTTTTATTTACTAATTACCAATATAAATTGTTAAGCAGAGTTGTATATATTAAGTTTTCTGATGATACTTTTGAAATTTACTTCCCATGTTGAATAGTACAATTGTTATAAAAGTTTATTATAACACTAGATGATTCGTGTGGATTAATGGTTATTTCAGACAGATTTTGGAAACTCAATACGTTTTGTCTGAATTCCTGTTGCTTCGCATTGACTGACCATACGTTAATATTCGCTATATTATTTTCTTTAAGCCAACGTAAAAGTGCTTGTATTGTTTTTAATAAATATGTCGAGACTTCGTTCGCAAAGGATTTTGTAAATTGTCTTCTGCTTTTTTGCGAATCTCTGCCCCCAGAGATATATGACGAAATAAATAATTGCACGCCTCCCTGCAATTATTTATTTCGTCCCTTTTGTTGTTAATTTGAAATATCTTATTGTATAAAACAGTCTAAATTTTAAAGAAAATTACATATAACACCGCCGATATTCAAATATTTAAAACGTTCTACTTAAAAATCAGAATAACCAACTTCAAAAAAACAAAATTTCTAAAATGTTCGAACAAACATGTTTCTCATTTTAAGCTTTTCGGAACTTTTAATAACCGAAATAGAAATAAAAATAGTATAAAACACACGTTTCATAAGACATTTTGCGCACTTGAACGCGTGCGCAAAAATCATGCCTTATGAAACTTGTAATTTTAATATACTATTTTAGTTGACAGGTCTAATTTGTTGATGCTGTTATCTTAAAATAATTGAAGCGATTTTATAATGGAGTTTTCTAAAGAAGAGCTTACAGATATGATTTTTGTACATGGGTAAAGACAAAGAAATTATTATTAGCTCAGAGAGTTTACCGGCAGCGCTACCCTGGAAGATGTCCCAGAACATATGCTTTTAGAAGAGTAACGGACACTTTCTCAAAATCTTAAGCTAGTAAACATTTTTTGTCATTCCCCCAATACCTATAAAAATCATAACTCTAAGCTAATTTTTAGAAAAATGCTGTCAACTGAGTAACAACTTATTAAATGGCATCCATTCTATTATCCATGCTGCAACAAATATTCAAATAAAAACCATAAAGTTGTCAAAATCATATCAAAAAACGACAATTGCTCAGTAATAGACACCTTTAAAGTATTAACGTCTTACGTGTTTTTGATGTGAAATTTAATAAGAAATTAAAAATGAACTGATATACAGGCTGTTTTATTTGAAAAAAAAAATACTTTTATACAAAAACGTATCATCTAATTTTAATCCAGTTTTCTGCACATGCAATATAATCTTTAGGCAACTGTAAAAAAATTAAATACGCTTCTATTAAGACCTCTTATTATGAACAATACTACAAAAAATTGTGCCAATCTAATACGTCGTTTTCGAGAAATATAATTTTATAAAAACTTTGAATTTTTCAAAAACTTCAGATTTTAGACCTATACTATCTCATTACTTTTTGACTAAAAATTATACGGGGAATACAAAAATGTAATAACATATAGAATGTTCCATTTAAAAAACTATAACTATGGTCAGCCACCAAGTTATGGAACACTCTGTATAATACAACATATTTTTAAAATGTGCTCCTAATGAGCAGCTATCAAAAGAAGAAACCAGCATCGAAATATCTTTACTCGTAAAGGCACAATCGGCCTTACCCGCAGAGATGAGTTACCCTGTATACCGTAGTCGTCAAATTTCAATTTCGGTTTACACTTCTATCCCATGCATAAGATGACCTTATAATATGCAGCGATGCCTGCTTGCTAACAGTGGTGGGAGAGCAACGAAGTGTCGGGGGACCCTCACGCCTTACATTTCATAGCAAACGTTTGTCGAGTGTACTGTCTTGGCAACCTCGCTTATGTTTATCTTTAGTTTATTTCGTCGCGCTCTTTTCCTCTTTCTACTTTCGTATCAGAAATTAAAATATGTCGACTACGGTATGTGGGTTAAGCCAAAAATAATTATTTTACCTGTAATTATGTTCCGCTATCTCTTTAGCCCTCTTATTTCCAGCATCCTTCAATTCCCTCTCCTCTTTCTTCTTCAATCGTAGTGCTTCTATATGCTTCTTGTGTTCGAATTTGATCTTTTTATATCTTCTTTGTGCGATCATTCTTCTGACGTGTGACTGTATCTTTATTATCGCCCACATCTTATGTCCATATTCACGTCTCACTAGGTACCCCCTGGAGTGAGCCTGCAAGCCGACTATGTGTCCTCTCAGATGTCGGAAGCGATGCGACAGCACCCTACTTCTTATTAACGCCTGCAATCGCATGTAACCCACTCGCATCATTTTATATCGCTTACGCTGTAAGTACCCTTTATAGTGCTTCTGTATTATCACAACGGCCGCTTTCAATCGCAAGAAACGCCTTCTATAAACCCAACCTCTGATGCTCTTCTGCAAGATGAGGATTTTCTTCGTTAAAACGCGATCTCTCTCTTGCTCTAAGAAGAGGTCATGCGCATCCTTCAAGAAGACTTTGGTGTGTCCCAATTGGTAATCCGTTCTTCCTAATACGGCCGCGCATATTTTTGAAGTGGCCGCCCGACAATCGGTTTTATGTGACGGGGGAATCCCCGATATTAAAAATCTGTATCTCTCGACGAAATCCTTGAATATATGGCGGATTGGATAGCCGGCCCTTCTGATCCTGATAGTTTCCATCATGCCGGAATATCTTAATTGTCTGCAGCACAATCCCCGATCGAAAACCATCGGTTTCTTCAGTTCGTTCGGTTTGATGCAACGGATGAAAAACGGCTGGCAGTTACATAAAGTCTTCATCAACGAATCTAAACTCTTCTTGAATTGCGTCGATAATGTGGGTGTCCTTTTTCTGGTCTCCGAACCCATACCGATGTCATCGGCGAATAAGTGCTGTAAGAAGTTATTTTTCGAGACGGTAATTAGCTGCAGTAAATCAGCACTGAAGGTGTCTCGATTCTTCTCTAAAAACGCTCTAGTGTCGTAGAATACAATTCCGGCAAAGTGATTCAATCCAAAACTAGTGTTGATATCGGATTTGGGTTTTAAATAATTTCTATGATGCCCGTGGGTTTTATGCATTTTCGCTAGCATAGTTTGATCAGTGCCTTTAGGAAATTTACTCTCTTCATCGATCAGTGCCATGATGTTCAACTGTTTTATAGCGATTAAATCTAAAGCGTCCTGATTGTCTACGAACTCTATGTGCTGCCAATTGATACCTTCCAAATTATATTCCTCCTGTTCTAATTTGAAGATGTGCTGCACGAAGAACTGCTGGAGATTTTCGTTGGCGTAATTGATGCAAAACTGTTCGAAACTGTTCTGGTTGAAGTTTTCGAAGCCGAATATGTCCAAAACACCGATCGATCGTCGATGTCGCTCTTTGGCTTTGTGTATTGCAGTGTTGATTTTCCTAACGATAAATATGAACATCCTCCCGTAGATGCCTTTGACGAAGGCGTCTCTGACGTCCACGCTTTGGTCTCTGGATAGGGTTGAAACTACCGTTTCACCGTGAGCAAATAAGGTCTTCCTCGTCAATGCATCGACGAGGTGTTGAGCAGGAACGCCTAGTAAATTGGCGACTCTGTGTACGTTGGTGTGATCTGGTATTTCGGTGGCGTCTAAATTATCTACAACCGTGGCTTTATACTTAATATTGCCCGTGTGTAATAGTGCCGCTAAGATTTTGAGAATGTCCCAAATTTCTTGATCGGAAAATAGTAGGACTTTCATTGCACTTCTAATGTCGGCAAATTCAGCGGCGTCCTGTCTACCTTCGCATGTGATGCATCCACCCTAAAACAAAAGATCTCTATATCATATTTTGTAGCTGTTAGTAAATTATGATATGCCTGATATTTCATCGTTACATGATTTAGACAATATGATTCGATATTGCAGTTACCCATTTTTACTTTTAACCCACCAATCATTAAAAGTACGCAAAGCTGAAACACCTTGTATCGTTTTAATGGTAAGAAATCCATTGCAATTGAGCTCAACTAACACATATATAGAACAATAAAATACAACAAAGTAATTCTTGGAGAATAAGCTCTCACACTATTGAATCACTCAAAGTATGTATACATGAATTAATTTGTATATGTACATGCATGGATGCACATCTGTACCAACCTGGCATTGCGTACAATAACGTACAGACAGCTGTTTCGATCTTACATAGATCTCATCAGTGTATGAGCGTGCTCTTCACAATGCCGTACAAACTTGAACTACCTGCAAATATAGTCGACTTACGTACCAAATGCCTATGAGAGATTACCCAGAGGTATCTCTAACCCAAGCGCGACAACGCTGGGTAATAATGAACCCTCAGCAGTACAACTGCAACTGTAGATATAAGTGCATTCAATAAACTCGCCTAAAGGTGGCATACCTATTACAATAAAATGCAACAAAGTAATTCTTGGAGAATAATAAGTCGACTATATTTGCAGGTAGTCCAAGTTTGTACGGCATTGTGAACAACAGGCTCGTACACTGATGAGATCTATGTAAGATCGAAACAGCTGTCTGTACGTTGTTGTTTGCAATACCAGTTTAGTGTAGATGTGCATTCATACAAGTTCATATACGGATTAATTCGCGTATGCATACTTTGAGTGACATATTGAGAAGTAAATACTTATGAATGTACAAATTGTTTGAAGTTTTCCTTCACAAGTAGAAGCTTTTGATTTTGTATTTTTATTTGATCGAAATATTCAACATAATTTTTATACATGTTTGGTAAATATCGAACAGTTTTATTAGTTTCTTTAATTTTAAATTTTAGTAAGAATATGTAATGCGCTTGTAAAAAGAACAGAAAAATTGAAATATCTCAAAAACTGTTGACTTTTTAAAATGTATATTTGGCTAAATAAATTGCAAGTGAGCTCAATTAGCCCGCCCCCTATATATACGTTGACTAAGTTATCCCCCTGTCGGTAGTATGAAACATTTTGAATAAAAAACTTCTTATAAACACGTGTCCAATTCTTCATGTCTACAGAGACACACTGTTTAATATTTATGTCAATGACTTATTTATTGCAGTTGTTAATTGCTCAGATGATGCACACGAATAAGCACGTTCAAAGTATAATTTAAAAATCCCATTACCGATTTCAATGTACTTTTAAATCCTCCTGACAATACCACGTGTACCTCTTCCGAAATCATCTGGGTGTGCTTCTGTGTGGACAGCACTATTCATAAATGAGCAATTCGTTTAGTGTTTATGTTTTTTTTTGACATCGCTTTTCATCTATCCACGTAAATAATAATCTAAAGGGATATGGTTTGGAGACTTTGATGGCCAATAGATGTTACCAGTTCCGATTTCCCAAAAATGTTAGATTTAGATGATGTGTCACTGCAGAACCTTCGTTGTCCTGGAAGAACATTTTTGAAGAAATCTTGATAATTTCACATTTACGCGTTCACAAGAAATGTAGCGGTTGGATACTATACCCGTCCCACACATTTTAATAAAAAAAAAACACCAGTAAGCACTCTGGAATGTGATACTCTGCAGTTAGGAAATCGTGTGTTCTCTACAGCAGCAAAAGTATTACCATTACAAAACCATATCGGTATGTTCATGTGTAAATACGTGTGCGGCGTGATTACAAGCATTTGTGATTATATCAAACAGCGTCACATTACAACTGACACATGTCAAATGTATATTTCCGAATGCGTTAAATTCAGACAGCAGTGCTTTGATTACGATTAAGAATTGGATATATGTTTACATAAACTTTTTTACTCAGAATGTCGTATAATACCACCACCTACATTATTTACTAGTACCTCTGAAACACCCTATATATATACATATACAGGATGATTGCTGCATAAACGTATATTTTCGAGGTCGCATTAGTTGAGCTTAATTGTAATTGATTAAGCCAAATATACATTATACAAAAATCAACAGATATTTATGTTTGTTCCCTTTAAGCCTACTACATTTTTTCATTTATATTTAATTGATTTAATTAAAGAAAATAACGAAACTTGTTTTCAATATTTCAGTGCCCCTCGCTATAACACATTAGTACACATTACTTGTCAAAATGATGTATACTTCTACTCGTAAAGGAAAACGTATTTATTTCTAAATTTTCATAAACATAAGCATAAAAATGATTGTAAGTAATTTTTTCAAAATAAAACAATATTCGGATAACTAAATTTTTAAGATTTTCTTGAAATGATAAGCAAATAAGAATTAATAAATACAAACCCCTGTCAAATATTTATATTCACTAGCATCTCCAAGATCCAATTTCCTCTTGTCCTCTTTATTTAAACCAGCCAATAAACAATAAAACACATGATAATTCCTTTCGTCCGGGTTTTGCGAAACTATCCTACTTTTCTCCAATAAATACTGTTCAATTTTTGCCCCTTCTATGACACCGCTGCTATTGAAATGAATATCGATGTATTTACCAAATCTAGAACTGTTATCATTTCTTACTGTTTTCGCATTACCAAACGCTTCTAAGATAGGATTCGCTTCTAGAATTTGCTGCTCAATCCAGGAGTGTTTCCCGCTAATAGCTGCCAAATATTGCAGAATCAGTTTCGTGCTTTCTGTCTTGCCGGCTCCCGATTCACCGGATATCACTATGCACTGATCTTGACCGTATCGTCTCATGTTTGCGTAACAGTTGTCACCTATTGCGAATATGTGTGGCGGTAATTCCCCGATTTTTCTCTCTTTGTACATTTTTATCTGTTCGGCAGTGTAGATAGGAAGTATTTGGTATGGATTGACTGCAACCAATATGGAACCGGTATATGTCTGTAAATGAAAGAAATTAAATTATTGTTTTGATTATTTTATATTGGATTTAAAATAAACAAATAAAGATAGTAAACAGAACTGAAGACCAACAAGATATTAGATGTGAAATAGAATTGGAATGAGTTTAATAATAAATTATTTAGGCACTAAAAATGGCGATGAATGCAAATATTTTAAACAAATAATACAGGGTCCGGCAGAAAAAATGCATGGATTTCCAAGGAGTGTAAATGAAAAATGGTTTAATTAATATCAAAAAAAATATTTTGCAAAATGTTTATACAATTTTAAAGTTCATTTATGAAAAATTATGTCATCTAAATGGCGTCCCTCATTGGCGATACAGCTGGTTAGGCGATATCTAAAGTTTTGCATAACGCGCTATGTCATTTCAGGCGCTATGTTTGCCATTTCCGCACGAATTGCTTCTTTCAAGGCATTTATGGTTCGAGGATGGTGACTATACACTTTTTTTTTGAGGTAGCCCCAGCGAAAGAAATCAGCTGGCGCGAGATCGGGTGAACGCGGCGGCCATAGTAAGTCGGCGCGATGGGAAATAATGCGACCAGGGAACATCTGATTTAAAACTTGCATGGAAGCACGTGATGTGTGCGCAGTGGCCTCGTCCTGTTGAAACCATATTTCGCCATCGAGCTGTTGCAATTTCGGTTGCACAAAGGTTTGTAACATGTGGATATAACGAGCGGATGTCACTGTAACAGCTGCTGCATTCTCTTCAAAAAAATAAGGCTCCCACACTCCAAATGCAGACACCATCGCCCAAACTGTCACTCGCTGACTGTGCAGAGGGGTTTCATGACGTTCACGAGGGTTTTCTGCTGCCCAATAACGATAATTGTGTTTATTAACAAAGCCAGTTAAATGGAAATGCGCTTCATCACTGGTCAGGAAAACTGCATTTCTCGGTACGTTTTACGTTATTATTGAAATAAGTTTCAACAACGAACGCACGCTGTTCAACTGACAAAGGCATCGTGGTATACTGAAACATTTTGAGATAGCATACCTACACAGCCCCACCACACTCTTGTATCCCCACCCATACGAGAACAACAGCCATGCGAAATCCATGCATTTTTTCTGCCGGACCCTGTACAAACTGGGTAAAAAGGAATTTAGCAGAAGAAGTATATGGAAGTGAGACCTGACCAGCTACAATTCAATAGAAAAGTAAATAACTGCAGTAGAAATAAAATCTCTAGAAAAATAGTACGGAAAACAAAAGCTAAATGCAGAAGCAAAGACCTAAGAGAAAGCACAAATATTCGTAACACAAAAAATAAAAGATAAACTAGGTCCACACAAAGATTGTCACCAGTTGTATAATCTAATCAAGAGAGTAGCTGATTCAAATATTCGAACAAAACTGTGCAACTACCAAACTAAGAATAATGAGAAAAGACAGACGAAAGTGGAGAAATTGCGTGAAAACTTAAGAGAGTTCTTAGATTACACTTAAAATTACTTTAATACTAGTTTACAGACGTTTGGAAACTATGGGAAGAAATAGGAAAATGTTTCTTAATAATGGGTGATTCATGTAGAGATACTTTTTTCAATAGCCTTTTTTTGACAGATCACGTGTGAGTCTTGTCATGCTGTCATGTTATTTTTGTTTAGTATTGTTTGGCATTTCATAATGGAAAGACTTACGCCTGAACAACGTTTACAAATCGTTCAACTTTATTACGAAAATTCACGTTCTGTGAGGAATGTGTTTCGTGCACTTCGCTCAACTTATGGTCAACATAATCGGCCTACTGAGCGTACTATTCGCAACACCATCACCCATTTTGAGACCCAGCATTCATTATTGGATAATATTCGACCGAATAGACCACGTCCAGCACGCTGTGGAGAAAATATAGCGGCCGTAGCTGAGAGTGTACACGAAGACCGTGGAGAGTCGATTCGGTGCCGTTCGCAGCAACTCGGACTGACGTATGGAACGACTTGGCGCATTTTACGTCGAGATCTTAAATTGAAAGCGTACAAAATACAGCTTGTGCAACAACTGAAGCCGCTCGACCTTCCCAAGCGACATCGCTTCGCTCTATGGGCTCTTGAAAAGTTCCAAGAAGATCCGACGTTTTCGAGGCAAATTTTGTTTAGCGATGAGGCCCATTTCTGGCTCAATGGGTATGTAAACAAACAAAATTGCCGCATTTGGGACGAAGAGCAACCTGAAGAGATTCAAGAACTGCCACTTCATCCAGAAAAAACAACGGTTTGGTGTGGTTTGTGGGCCGGTGGAATCATCGGTCCATATTTCTTTAAAAATGATACCGGTGCGAACGTAACCGTCAATGGCGACCGTTATCGTGCCATGATAACCGACTATTTGATGCCTGAAATTGAAGCTCGTGATCTCGGCGACATTTGGTTTCAGCAAGACGGCGCCACTTCCCACACATCGCATCAATCAATGGATTTATTGAGAGAACATTTCGGTGAGCACATAATTTCACGTTTTGGGCCGGTCGATTGGCCACCAAGATCGTGTGATATCACACCGTTAGACTTTTTCCTGTGGGGATATGTAAAGTCTAAAGTTTATGCGGACAAACCTGCTTCGATTCAGGCCTTGGAGGAAAACATCACGCGTGTCATTCGCCAGTTACCAGTCGAAATGCTCGAACGAGTCATCGAAAATTGGACTCAACGGATGGACCATCTGCGACGTAGCAACGGCCAACATTTGATAGACATAATCTTCAAAAAATAAATGCCAAAGAATGTTCTTTCAAATGATAATAAACATTCTCCATTAAATTTGAATTTTCTGCGTTTTTTTCTTTAAAAAAGTAGGGAACCTCGAAATGGATCACGCGTTGTATCATCGCTGTGAATGCGGGTATTTTCTATTGAAGTCACTATTATCCTAGGTCAAGGTTCACAATGCAAACAAACCGGATACCTCTTTTATCGCGTGTAAAGTATATGGAGTTAAAGAAGAGACTATTTTGGTAGGTATGATATTTGAAATGTATTTTAACGTTTCATTATAGTTTAACACCTAAAATACTTGTATCTTTAGATTTATAGCCAATATATATTTGTGTTTACAACAAACAGTGACTGTTTTTTCCTCGTTATTCTGTTGAAAATGTTTATAAACTTGCAAGTTTAACTATATGAATAATACAAAGCAATATACTTTAAGAAAAGAGACAATATTTAAATTGTATCCAGCCTAGAAAGTTATTTTAATAAAGGTTTTGCATATACGAGTTCAGTAAAATTCTTTGATAATTATAATTTCATAAATGTGAAAAGATTAAGTATGAATAAAATCATTCATAAAAAACAGCCACAGTTTGGTGTAAACAATGTTGTATTGTCTATAAATCTGAAAATACAAGTATTTTCTATGTTACAATATACTAAATCATTAAAACACATTTCACACGTCATACCTATATATATATTGCGACATAATATAAGCTGCCGGCTTACCTTTAAAAATGACGTGAGAAAATACGGGATAGAGATAGGACCGTGCAACGGGTGACGTTTCTCGAAATTGTGCAACGCCCTGTATAGGTAGCGCGTTCGGACCGATCGTCCCGTGAAGGGGAACGTCCGAGCTAATTACGGTTAAAATTTCGGCTTTATAGCTCTGTCCGATGGCCGGATATTTACGGACAAATTTAAACGTTGCGTTTTCGACGTTGCCCCATTTTCTGAAGGTATCTCTTAATAAACGATTGTATACGACGTACAGGGAAAAGTACGGTTAAAAAGCCCGCAGTTTCTGCTTTTCAACGCGCGCAAATACATATTTTAAGGTAGCGGGACGCATGAGACATTAAAATATACGTGTGACAGTGTTCCGTCGAATTTTTCAAAACACGCGAAATTTATCCATGACGTGCCTAAAGAATGTACATTTTACGTAAATAAAAACGAGGACTAAACACAAAATTGACTTTTCGCAAATCTGACAGGCGGACGAAATATTTTGAAACATTGACTTTTAAGCATGAAATGCCAAGCGTTGACGATTTTTCGAGAGGAAAACGACTTGAAATTAAAAATTACATGGTTTTAGGAAGCGTTACCATCCTTATTCGAACTTGATTGAGATCCGGTATTGATAGGACAAGGAATTGAAACTCTTCATGCACTCGAAAAATGCCTGAAATACGTCACAAATTAATGTACACAATAAATCAAGTGCAATGCTCATAACATGTTAAGTACACACACATACATTCATGTGCACTGGCCCGTGAATATATTATATAGCTAGCTTGACTTAAAATTCTTACATACAGACTATCTTCTGATGATTACAAATTTGAATTTTAAAATACGATAATTCCAGAACGCGTATGTCCAGTAAAAGGATTGCTTTTAATTATTAACGTCAGAATAGGTTCATGGCAAATATACACACATAATATATTTAGTTTTAGGACACGGACAAGGCACTAAATTAATTATGTGGACGCAATTTAAACGTATTCTTTTGAAGATTACACGTCTATTTTCTCTGAGATTTAAAAAAAATATTTGCAGATTTCAACATAGAGTCAAGCCTACATATAAATATGGCAGTTGAACAAACTATTTACATGTAGGTCGATAGCCCGATGCACAAGATTGACGGCTTCTTAATACAATGACTTTGCTGGGTCCGGTTCGAATCCTGGCCGGGGCAAAACATTTTTTTTTCGAATGCAATGTTGTGTATTTATTTCGTGTATTTTACCGGCAAGACAAGACGTCGGACTGCTCGACATAATTTTCCCGGTCGATGAAATAATCATTCACATATACAGCATGATTTTTTCTTAATTATTATAAATTCCATTTAAAATACAATAATTCTAAAACGGGTATGCCGTTTTCTTAAGGGAAAAATATTGCTTTTAACATTTATGTGCCCTACGAAGGCGCAGTGGGTGGAGCCAAATCAAGAGAATTTTTTGAAAATTAACGTATGAATGTGACATTTTAGGTACGGGGGTGTCTTAGGTCGCCGATCACAAATCGAAAGTCAAAATGTCAAAAAAAAACAAAATGGCGCAAGTTTTTTGAAAATTGACGTATGAATGTGAAATTTTAGGTACGGGGGTGTCCTAGGTCGCCGATCAAGAATCCAAAGTCAAAATGTCAAAAAAACAAAATGGCGGAAGAATTTTTTGAAAATTGACGTATGAATGTGAAATTTTAGATACGGGGGTGTCTTGGGTCGCCGATCACGAATCCATAGTCAAAATGTCAAAAAAAAAACATGGCGGAAGAATTTTTTGAAACTTAACGTATGAATGTGAAATTTTAGGTACGGGGTTGTCTTAGGTCGCCGATCACAAATCGAAAGTCAAAATGTCAAAAAAAACAAAATGGCGGAAGAATTTTTTGAAAATTGACGTATGAATGTGAAATTTTAGATACGGGGGTGTCTTAGGTCGCCGATCACGAATCCATAGTCAAAATGTCAAAAAAAAACAAAATGGCGGACGAGTTTTTTGAAAATTGACGTATGAATGTGAAATTTTAGATACGGGGGTTTTGGGGGTCGCCGATCATGATTCCAAAGTCAAAATGTCAAAAAAATCAAAATGGCGGACCAGTTTTTTTAAATTGACGTATGAATGTGAAATTTTAGATACGGGGGTGTCTTAGGTCGCCGATCACGAATCCATAGTCAAAATGTCAAAAAAAAAAATGGCGGACGAGTTTTTTGAAAATTAACGTATGAATGTGAAATTTTAGATAGGGTTTTGGGGGTCGCCGATCATGGCTTAAATTTAATACTTCATTTTTTCTTAACGATAGTAGATTTGCAAACATCAGAATCGTATTGTACACTGTCTCAATGAAAATGTTGCGCTCATTGAGCTCATTGTTTCTTTCGATACTTTACATGACTTATGTTTAACATTAAATTACCTTTCTCGCTTTGAGTGTGTACAGCGTCATGCCAGTGGTCGCTTTTTACAGGAAAGGCGCTTCAACAGGGTTTCAATTTAAATCTTGGGCTTTTACTTTTATTAGTATTTCGTGCTCCTTTATTAACGATAGTGGACATGCTTTTCCACTGTCACATAAAAATAGTATTGTAAACTGTCTCGATGAAAATGTGACATTTTTGAGCTCATTGCTTCTTTGGATACTTTAACATTACTTATGTTTAACATTAAATTACCTTTCTCGCTCTTGAGTGTGTGGATTCAACGTGGCGGAAAAATTAAATATAGTTTAAATCTTTCAACAAATGACGTATTGCATATACATATATTTCTAATAGCATAGTTAATGGTGATAAATATAAATTTAATATTTATTTCACTTACCTAACAAATATTTTAAATTGGTTCATCTATAACTATTTGACAAAAAGAGATCTCCACTTCATCTCTTATAATATTGATTATCACAGTTTTTTGTTTGACGTAGGTATCCTATTGCGTTTATATTTTTTTATATTTTTGAATTGCATGATACAAGATAACAATTGAAGATGATTAGGCCCACGAATAAATATGATAGTGTATGTAGTTATTGAGTATTTATATCAGCTGCTCACACTTTTAATTCAATTTAGTAATACAGTGATCAAAATCAGAAGGAAATAAGCTATATTATATCATTTACTGTTTACAGATCAAAAGGAGTATTAGTCAATATTTATAATATATTGTTTAACATAATTTAATATGTTTATATCGATCGAATTGTACACGTAATTTTAATTTGAATTAGCTTAGCGAAGCCCGATGTTATCGACGCAGTAACTTTTTAAACGCACAAAATATTTCAATAATTTTAGTGTGAATTTCAAATATCAAATTATATTAGGAATACTAATAAAAGACACTCTCATACAATTACAATTAACATTTAGAGAATAACTTAAGATATATAGATATACTGGGGTGTCTCTAAAAGGTGCGGAAAAAACGCTACCACACATTTCTGAGGGCAACATATCACGATCTAACCCAACTTACCTCAGTCCAAAAGTGGATGCTTTCGGAGATACAGAGTGTCAAAAGTTCAATTTGGTTTTAGTTTTTTATAAATAATTTCTGTAATAATTGGTATATTGTCACAATAATTGGGTAGGGGGGGTTTTGTGGGGTAAAAAATTTAAATCTGCTCTCATTTTCATTGCAAAATGTAGAGGGCGCCACCTGCGGCATATTGTATCCATTTAAAACGTAATAACTTTTTTGAGACACACTGTATTTAACTTTTAAATAAAAATTCTTATTCTCCAATGTTTTTTACCTAGAAAAGGTATACCTGGTAGGAGTTGATTGGAGCAGCCGTTTATGAGTAATCTGGATATAAAAAATTCATTCCGTATATGGACACATATGCTTCTGTAATTTGGGTGTTATTCTTGTGGCAATTCAATGCAATGGTGCATCCACTTTTGGACTGAGGTAAGTTGGGTTAGATCGCCATATTTTGCCCTCAGAAATGTGTGGTAGCGTTTTTTCCGCACCTTTTAGAGACAGCCTGTATAGCAAATAATTTTTTGAAATTATTTTTTACAGAGCGCATTTTATATTGGAGTTTTTATTTGCTTTACTATTGTACAATTAAGAACGCAAATTTAATGTTTATGATAAATTTGGAATTTCCAAAACGAGTTATTCATAAAATTTTAACTATAATAGTATTTTCATGTAAAATCCTTCTTAGTACTTCATGCGTGTAAAAAACGGCTTTTGTACTAGCTGTCCCTTTAACACAAATAAATTTCGAGATCGACTATATTACTGCCTCTTGACGGAAGCTCAGCATCAGACTGCTTTTCCTTTCTCCGCATAAGTATTCTTTTACCGCACTTTCATGTGTGTAAAAGACCGGCTTTTGTAAGATCAGTATTCCTTCACCATATTTTTCATATGTGTAAAAAGACCGGTTTTTGTAGGAGCTTCCCTTTAACAGGAATAAACTTTGCAATCGACAATATTAGTGCCCATTGACGGAAGCTCAGCATCAAAGTGCTTTTCCTTTCTCCGCATAAGTATTCCTTTACCGCACTTTCATGTGTGTAAAAAACGGCTTTTGTACGATCAATATTCATTCACCATATTTTTCATATGTGTAAAAAGACCGGCTTTAGTAGAAGCTGTCCCATTAACAGGAATAAACTTCGCAATCGACAATATTAGTGCCCCCTTGAAAAAAGCTCCTCATCAGTATGCTTTTCCTTTCTCCGCATAAGTATTCTTTCTTAGTACTTCATGTGTGTAAAAGACCGGCTTTTGTAGGAGCTGTCCCTTTAACACGGATAAATTTCGCGATCGACAATATTAGTGCCCCTTGACGGAAGCTCAGCATGAGAGTGCTTTACCTTTCTCCGCATAAGTATTTCTTTACCTCACTTTCATGTGTGTAAAAGACCGGCTTTACTTCACCATATTTTTCATGTGTAAAAAGACCGGTTTTTGTAGGAGCTGTCCCTCTAACACGAATAAATTTCGCGGTTGACAATATTAGTGCCCCTTAAACTAAGCTCCGCATCAGTATACTTTCCTTGCTCCGCATAAGTATTTTTTTATCGTACTTCATGCGTGTAAAAGACAAGCTTTTGTAGGAACTGCCCATTTGACGCGAATAAATTTCGCAGTCGACAATATTAGTGACCCTTGAACGAAGCTCCGTATCAGTATGCTTTTCCTTTCTCCGCATAAGTATTCCGTCACCGTACTTTAATGTGTGTAAAAGACCGGCTTTTGTAGGAGTTGTCCCTTTAACACGAAAAATGGCGGCCAAATATGGTGGGGAGGTTTTTCGAAAATTGATGTATGTTCGTCAAATTTTGTTTCTCAGGGTTTTTGAAGTGTGTGAATGATCACTGATACTATACGGCCACGTACAATATGCTTTAATTTTAATGTGTCAATCAGGGACTTGATTTCTAATCACAGCAGAACTAGACACATTAATAACTCACAACACGACCACCAAAATAATATCAGTCTTAAATCACTAAAAATTCATTTGGTGCTAAATTAAAATGCTTATCGACTTCTAACCATAGAAAAAGCATAAAAACATTCATATCTCAAATTACAACCACCAACATAAACTCTTACACGCCATTCAAGCGGGTTCAATCTACCCCCAAGGCACTCAAAAACTGATTACAAAAGGGGTGAACTCAACTACCCTATTTCACTAAAAATTCTATTACATTATTCTAATATGTTTATTGTATTTTAACCATAGCTGAAATAGAAAAAACATTAATATATCACATTACAACAACCTAAATATTCTTACATTTCATCAAAGGGGTTGTAATCTACCTCAAAACAACTAAAAATATGATTAGAGCTAAATTTATTTGTTTAACGATTTCTAACCACAGCAGTAGTAGATAGATATTAATAACTTATATCACAACCACAAAATATCTCTTACACACACACACACGTTCACAGGGGTGTACTCTACTCCTAAGGCGTCAAAAAATTGATTACTGCTAAACTGATTCCTTTATTGAATTCTTACCACAGCTGGAATAGAGAAACATTAATATCTCACGTCATGACTACCATAATAATTCCCTATACGACGTCCAAGATGGTAAAATCTACCCTTAAATCACTAAAAACTTAATTACTGCTAAATTAATTTCTTTATGGTTATCTAACTACAGCAAAAGTAGAGAAATAGGAATATGACCCATCACATGTACCAAAATAATAGTCTATACGCCATACAAGAGAGTAAAATCTACCCTGACATCACAAAAATGAATTACGTCTACATTTATTTGTTTTCCGATTACTAGCTACAGCAGAAGTTGAACAGTTCATTTAATTTAATTAGGATAAAAAGTACCTGGCTTAAGTATTGAAGCAAACATCTAAGAATTAACTTAATTATGTTAGTGCACACATTAGAACACAAATTACACATTCAACAAATCATTTATGTAAACCAAATATTGAAAACTGTCAATAAAAACTAATTTCATTTGCCTTAATTATTTAGACTACAACATATTAATACTACCATAAACAAAAATCACTTTCTATCTAAATAACAAAACTGATATTGTATTTAAAACAATAATAAATCTTAAAATAGAAAGAATAAGAGTTAGTGTACCTCTTATTTTAAACATTTTCTGTAATAACAGAATCCGAAAAGTATTCTAAATAAAATATCGTATAGTTGCAAAATATATACAGGGATGTACAAAAACAGCTATAGTAGAGCAATATCAATATTGCACATCTAAAGCACAATTGTATTTACTTATTCGCCATATACCGGAATAATATGGTATGGTAAAAACTGAAACGCAAATGGCGGCAAAGTTTGAATTACTTTTTGCTTTTTCCTCGATGATGGTAGACTTCTAAAACAGTATCAAACATCCACTTCACTTCAGGAGCGTATTGTAAACTGTTTAACCTGACGTTATCCTTCTCGCTTTTCATTGGTCAGTGTAGTGGTTTGTGTAAAAAAAATCATGAAAAAATCTGAATAAAATATACGATTGGCATAACAAAATTGATGTATATACAGGGGTGCGTAAAAAGTTTATAAAACCGGACATTCTAAAAAGCGTCATGCAGAGTGATAGTGTTTTGCAGGAAACTACAAAATAGGTGTACGCGGGCATGATAAAAGCGATTCAATCTCTCAGAAGTTGAAGCATAGCCATTGCGAAGTAATATCGTACGTATTCACAAGAGATTGTTTAATTATCATTGATGAAAATGAACCGTAAGCAACATCGGCAATTGCAATAATTTAGAATAGAACTTATATAAGGATGTCTTACAGTATTTTGGATTATAACAATGGGTAATCAATATTACTATAATACATATATATTATATCGATTTGTCCCTTAAACTGTGTTGGTGTACAATGCAAAAGCAAATAATTATATACAGTGTGGACAAGACTCTACCAACATTATTAAAAATTCTTCATAACTGAGAGTTGTAATACAAATTACCACAAAGAAACAATGCAAATTATAAAAATATAGGTATGGGAATCATTATAGAAAATTGCAATGAAATAATAATAGTGAATTATTTAAAATATACATTCGTGTTAATAAAACATCTTATAAAGCTACCTACAAATTTATATAAAATAAAATATTGTTTTTAAATTTTAAATGATTTCTCATTTAAACCAAAAAGATCATTGGTATCGACATATATAGACTGAAACACTATTGACTACAAAAACTATCAAACCACATTTCCCAAATTATTAAAAACGCAGATTTCAAGGAGTGTCCATTCTATACCCCACAAACAAAATCAAAGTATAGATACATTAGGCCAACGTGAAATAATCAACATAAGGCACGTAAACCAACAATAGTAGAAAAAAATTAAAATAGAGTCAAAAACTACCGACAGCGAAGAGCACAGGAGAAGTATGTGAAAACTGTCCATACAAACGGTAAACGATAAAATACATCTTAATTCATGGACAGCCATTAAACATTTTAAATTTAGAAATGCTGCTATTATCACTAAATCTATTATTAATAATTTCATTTAAATTAATTAGGAGGAAAAGTACGTCATTTAAGTATTGAAGCAAGCAAGTAAGAAATAACTTAAATATGTTAGTGTAGACATTTAAATATTAATATTAAAATATAAAGAATAAAAATTGATGCACCTCTTATTTAAAAAAAAAACATTTTCTATAACAACAGAACCCGATAACCATTCTGAATAAAATATCGGATAGTTGCAAACTATATACAGGGGTGTATAAAAATAGCTATAGTAAAGCAATATTGAACATCTAAAACACAGTTATATTTACTTATTCGCTATATATCGGAATGACATGGTGTTTCAAAAACTGAATCGCAATAAATACAAAATCCGCAATAAATTTAGAAGTGCTTCGATCTGAGCACATCCTTCCTTCGTAAACTTTAACGTGATTTATGTTTTGTAACATTTAATTGTCCTTCTCGCTCTTCAGTGTTCAGTATAACGATTTGTGTAAAAAGGAAAGAAAAGTTCTAAATAATATATACGATTGGCATAACAAAATTTATATGTGTACAAGGGTGCGTCAAAAGAAATGTTTATAAAATTGGACATTCTAAAAAACATCATGAGAGTGATCGCTTTTTACAGGAAAGGCGCTTCAATAGAGCTTAAATTTAAAACTTGGACTTTTTACTTTTATTATTATTTTGTGCTCTTTCATTAACGATTGTGGACTTCGAAAAGGTAGTAAGAAAGTAATATACTTTATAAATTAAATTTACCTTACCCATTCACATACATATGTTTGCGAGCTATATGTTTGAAGTTCATCAGCATTCATTAGCATTCTATAAGAATGTTTGAAAGCGACGTCCATTTACCAAACAAAATTTGTTATAAACATGTTAAACACTATGCAGATACTATGTATATTTGAGCATGTCAATTAAAATGACGAGCCCGCGATAGCGGGCGAGTAGTATACACAATATCCTTTCTACCATTAGAGAGAGAACAGTACGAATAATAATGTAATTGAGTGAAAATTTAAAATGTTCTTCAATACAAGTCCTTCATTTTTAATTAACGTGCGAACTAATTTTGAGTATGACACACGAATAATTCAAATCTGCTGACCAAAATTTCGTAATGAAAGCGCTGTTTCACTTCAAATAATTTGGGTGAAAATATCTCAGTGTCAAACTGATTATTAGGTCTTTTTTTATTAATATTGTGCATGTCTATCTTAAATTGTTTCTGAGCAATTGATATACTTTTTCTTAATATACTAAATTTTTCCACTGTTATTTCAATAGCGTATTATCCCAATTGTCTCAATGAAAATGATGCAGTTACTGAGCATATTGTTTCTTCGGATATTTTAACATCATTCTTATGTTTAACATTAAATTATCTTTCTCGCTCTTCAATGTGTACCAGTTTGTGTAAAAGAAATTCTAGAAGAATTCTAAATGAAATATACAATTGGCTTTACAAAATATATGTATATACAGGATGCGCCAAAAGTCTATAAAACCGTACATTCTAAAAATCACAATGAGAGTGATCGCGTTTTACAGGAAACTGTAAAAAAGCTGTAAGCGGACGCGAAAAAGGCGAATTCAAGCTCGGGAAGATTGAAGTATTAGCTCACAAACATTCAACACAATATGTACTGCAATATATAATAATTGGCCCAATGATAATGGTGTATAGGTAAGAAATTTATAAATTCGATTCCTTATTTGTTTATAAACACTTTCTACTCATTTTTAGCAATTATCATTACATGACTGGAGTCATTTCGTCCATGAATTAAGTTGTAAAAATACTTCAAAATATAAGATATTGTAAATAGAAAAAGGAAACTAAAATATATTCCTATCAGATTAAACAAGCACTTAATCATGTTGTTACTGTGCCAGGCAAATTGAGAAGTAACATCACACGTATTCAAAAAAGATTGTTTAATTATCATTGATGAAAATGAACCTCCCACGACATCGTCAATTACAATAATTCAAAATAGAAGTTCTATGAGGATTAAGGAGTATTTTCGAATATAACAATAAGTAATCAATATTACCATAATACATATATTATATCTATATATTCCTTAAATTGTAGGTGTACAATGCAAAAGAAAATAATTATGTACAGTGTGAACAAGGCTTTACCAACATTATTAAACATCATACATAACTGACAGTTGTAATACAATTTACCACAAAGAAACAATGCAAATTATAAAAGTATTGGAATGGAAATCATTATAAAAAATGCCAATAAAATAAATATTATTTATTATAGAACAAACTATCAATTTGTAATAATGAATTATTTAAAAGTATACATTCGCGTCAATAAAACATCTAATAAAGCTATCTACAAGTTTGTATAAAATAAAATGTTTTTTTAAAATTTCTACTGAACTTTTATTTAAACCAACAAGACCAATGGAATCGACATATATAGAATGAAACACTATTAACAAAAACTATCAAACCACATTTCCAACTGATGCAAAAAACATAGATTTCGAGATTATTCTAACTTTATATCCACAAATAAAATTCAAACTATAGATAAATTAGACAAACGTGAAATAAATCATCGGGAAATCAAGGCACAAAAACCAATAATAGTAGAAAAATTCAAAATAGAGTGAAAACTACCGACTGTGAAGGCACAGGAAAAGTATGTGAAAAATGTCAATATAACTTTAAACGATAAAGTACATCTTATTTCATGGACAGCCGTTAAACATTTTAAATTTAAAAACTGCTATCACTAAATCCACTATTAATCATTTCATCCGATAAGCATTCTGAATAAAATATTGCATAGTTCTAAAATATATACAGGGGTGTATAAAAAAAACTAAGCAATATTGAACATCTAAAACACAATTATATTTAGTTATTCGCTATAAATCGGAATTATATGGTGTTTTAAAAACTGAAACGCAATATAGACAAAATCCGCAATAAATTGAGAAAAATATGGGGGAGCGGTACCTCAACTGTAAGCGGAATAAGAGGCGGCAGCGGGCCTTCTAGGCCTGCCGTATTAGCTAGTTCTCCTTACTAATAGCTGAAGGTGATACCTTGTCTCTCACGGGAGTAAATACGGGATAGAGATAGGACCGTGCAACGGATGATGTTTCTCGAAATTGTGCAACACCCCGTATAGGTAGCGCGTCCGGACCGATGGTCCCGTGAAGGGGAAAGTCCGAGCTAATTACCGTAAAAATTTCGCCTTTATAGCTCTGTCCGATCGCCGGATATTTACGGACAAATTTAACCGTTGCGTTTTCGACGTGCACGATTTTCTGAAGGTATCTCATCCGAGACGAATCTAGAACACGTATAGGGAAAAGTACGGTTAAAAAGCCCGCACTTTCTGCTTTTCAACGCGCTCGAAAGCATATTTTAAGGTCGAGGGACACGTGAGCAATTAAAATATACGTTCCGTCGAATTTTTCAAAACACGCGAAATTAAGCCATGACGTGCCTAAAGAAAGCCCATTTACGTAAATAAAAACGAGGACTAAACACAAAATTGACTTTTCGCAAATCTGACAGGCGGACTAAATATTTCCAAACATTGACTTTTAAGCATGAAATTCCAAGCTCTGACGATTTTTCGAGAGGAAAACGACTTGAAATTTAAAATAATATCGTTTTAGGAAGCGTTTCCATGCTTATTCCAGCTTGATACAGATGCGGTATTGATAGGACAAGGAATTTAAACTCTTCATGCACTCGAAAAATGGCTGAAATACGTCACAAATGAATGTACACAATAAATCAATTGCAATGCTCATAACATGTTATGTACACACATATACATTCATGTGCACTGGCCCGTGTATTATAAATCGGTAGCTTGACTTAACATTTTTACATACAGGCTGATATCTTTTAATGATTACAAATTTGAATTTTAAAATACGCATATGTCCAGTTTCCTTAATGAGTAAAAGGATTACTTTTAATTATTAACGTCAGAATAGATTCATGGCAAATAAACACACATAATATAGGACAAGGACAAGATACTAAATTAATTATCTGGACGCAATTTAAACGTATTCTTTTGAAGATTACACGTCTATTTTCTCTGAGATTTAAAAAAAATATTTCAGATTTCAACATAGAGTCAAGCTTACATATAAATATGGCAGTTGAACAAACTATTTACTTATAGGTCGATAGCCCGATGCACAAGATTGACGGCTTCTTAATACAATGACTTTGCCGGGTCCGGTTCGAACCCAGGCTGGGGCAAAATATTTTTTTTTCGAATGAGATGTTGTGTATTTATTTCGTGTATTTTACCGGCAATTTATAAGACATGACGCCGGACTGCTCGACATAATTTTCCCGGTCGATGAAATAATCATTCACATATACAGCATGATTTTTTCTTAATTATTATAAATTCCATTTAAAATACAATAATTCTAAAACGGGTATGTCGTTTTCTTAAGGGAAAAAATATTGCTTTTAACATTTACGTGCCCTACGAAATAATTATTTAAATAATTATTATTTATTAATAATGAAATTTTAGATACGGGGGTGTCTTAGGTCGCCGATCACGAATCGAAAGTCAAAATGTCAAAAAAAAACAAAATGGCCGAAGTTTTTTGAAAATTGACGTATGAATGTGAAATTTTAGATACGGGGATGTCTTAGGTCGCCGATCACGAATCCAAAGTCAAAATGTCAAAAAAAAACAAAATGGCGGAAGTTTTTTGAAAATTGACGTATGAATGTGAAATTTTAGGTACGGGGGTGTCTTAGGTCGCCGATCACAAATCGAAAGTCAAAATGTCAAAAAAAAACAAAATGGCGGAAGTTTTTTGAAAATTGACGTATGAATGTGAAATTTTAGGTACGGGGGTGTCTTAGGTCGCCGATCACAAATCGAAAGTCAAAATGTCAAAAAAAACAAAATGGCCGAAGTTTTTTGAAAATTGACGTATGAATGTGAAATTTTAGATACGGGGGTTTTGGGGGTCGCCGATCATGATTCCAAAGCCAAAATGTCAAAAAAAATCAAAATGGCGGACCAGTTTTTTGAAAATTGACGTATGAATGTGAAATTTTAGATACGGGGGTTTTGGGGGTCGCCGATCATGATTCCAAAGTCAAAATGTCAAAAAAATCAAAATGGCGGACCAGTTTTTTGAAAATTGACGTATGAATGTGAAATTTTAGATACGGGGGTGTCTTAGGTCGCCGATCACGAATCCATAGTCAAAATGTCAAAAAAAAACAAAATGGCGGACGAGTTTTTTGAAAATTAACATATGAATGTGAAATTTTAGATACGGGGGTTTTGGGGGTCGCCGATCGTGATTCCAAAGTCAAAATATCAAAAAAATCAAAATGACGGACCAGTTTTTTGAAAATTGACGTATGAATGTGAAATTTCAGATACGGGCGTGTCTTAGGTCGCCGATCACGAATCGAAAGTCAAAATGTCAAAAAAAACAAAATGGCCGAAGTTTTTTGAAAATTGACGTATGAATGTGAAATTTTAGATACGGGGGTGTCTTAGGTCGCCGATCACGAATCCAAAGTTAAAATGTCAGAAAAAACAAAATGGCGGAAGTTTTTTGAAAATTGACGTATGAATGTGAAATTTTAGGTACGGGGTGTCTTAGGTCGCCGATCACAAATCGAAAGTCAAAATGTCAAAAAAAAACAAAATGGCGGAAGTTTTTTGAAAATTGACGTATGAATGTGAAATTTTAGGTACGGGGGTGTCTTAGGTCGCCGATCACAAATCGAAAGTCAAAATGTCAAAAAAAAAAAAATGGCCGAAGTTTTTTGAAAATTGACGTATGAATGTGAAATTTTAGATACGGGGGTTTTGAGGGTCGCCGATCATGATTCCAAAGCCAAAATGTCAAAAAAAATCAAAATGGCGGACCAGTTTTTTGAAAATTGACGTATGAATGTGAAATTTTAGATACGGGGGTTTTGGGGGTCGCCGATCATGATTCCAAAGTCAAAATGTCAAAAAAATCAAAATGGCGGACCAGTTTTTTGAAAATTGACGTATGAATGTGAAATTTCAGATACGGGCGTGTCTTAGGTCGCCGATCACGAATCCGTAGTCAAAATGTCAAAAAAAAAACAAAATGGCGGACGAGTTTTTTGAAAATTAACATATGAATGTGAAATTTTAGATACGGGGGTTTTGGGGGTCGCCGATCGTGATTCCAAAGTCAAAATATCAAAAAAATCAAAATGGCTAACAAGTTTTTTGAAAATTGACGTATGAATGTGAAATTTTAGGTACGGGAGTGTTTGTGATCGCTTATTACGTCTTCAATTTGGCGATTCGTCGAAACGTAATTGAACAGGGCTTAAATTTAATACTGCATTTTTTCTTAACGATAGTAGATTCGCAAACATCAGAATCGTATTGTACACTGTCTCAATGAATATGTTGCGCTTATTGTTTCTTTCGATACTTTAACATGACTTATGTTTAACATTAAATTACCTTTCTCGCTTTTGAGTGTGTACCAGTTTGTGTAAAAAACAGTTCGAGAAGAATTTTAAATATAATATACAATTGGCTTAACAAAATATATGTAGGGGTGCTTCAAAAGTTTATGAAAGTGGACATTCTCAAAAGCGTGATGCCAGTGATCGCTTTTACAGAAAAGGTGCTTCAATAGGGCTTCAATTTAAAACTTGGGCTTTTTACTTTTATTATTATTTTGTGCTCTTTTATTAATGATAGTGGACTTCGAAAAGGTAGTAAGAAAGTAGTATACTTTATAAATTAAATTTACCTTACCCATTCACATACATATTTTTGCGAGCTATATGTTTGAAGTTCATCAGCATTCATTAGCATTCTATAAGAATGTTTGAAAGCGACGCCCATTTACCAAACAAAATTTGTTATAAACATGTTAAACACTATGCAGATACTATGTATATTTGAGCATGTCAATTAAAATGACGAGCCCGCGATAGCGGGCGAGTAGTATACACAATATCCTTTCTACCATTAGAGAGAGAACAGTACGACTAATAATGTAATTGAGTGAAAAATAAAATGTTCTTTAATACAAGTCCTTCATTTTTAATTAACGTGCTAACTAATTTTGAGTATGACACACGAATAATTCAAATCTGCTGACCAAAATTTCGTAATGAAAGCGCTGTTTCACTTCAAATAATTTGGGTGAAAATATCTCAGTGTCAAACTGATTATTAGGTCTTTTTTTTATTAATATTGTGCATGCCTATCTTAAATTGTTTCTGAGCAATTGACATACTTTTTCTTAATATACTAAATTTTTCCACTGTTATTTCAATAGCGTATTATCCCAATTGTCTCAATGAAAATGATGCAGTTACTGAGCATATTGTTTCTTCGGATATTTTAACATCATTCTTATGTTTAACATTAAATTATCTTTCTCGCTCTTCAATGTGTACCAGTTTGTGTAAAAGAAATTCTAGAAGAATTCTAAATGAAATATACAATTGGCTTTACAAAATATATGTATATACAGGGTGCGCCAAAAGTCTACAAAATCGTACATTCTAAAAACCACCATGAGAGTGATCGCGTTTTACAGGAAACTGTAAAAAAGCTGTAAGCGGACGCGAAAAAGGCGAATTCAAGCTCGATAAGATTGAAGCATTAGTTCACAAACATTCAACACAATATGTACTGCAATATATAATAATTGGCCCAATGATAATGGTGTATAGGTAAGAAATTTATAAATTCGATTCCTTATTTGTTTATAAACACTTTCTACTCATTTTTAGCAATTATAGTTACATGACTGGAGTCATTTCGTCCATGAATTAAGTTGTAAAAATACTTCAAAATATAAGATATTGTAAATAGAAAAAGGAAACTAAAATATATTCCTATCAGATTAAACAAGCACTTAATCATGTTGTTACTGTGCCAGGCAAATTGAGAAGTAACATCACACGTATTCAAAAAAGATTGTTTAATTATCATTGATGAAAATGAACCTCCCGCGACATCGTCAATTACAATAATTCAAAATACAAGTTCTATGAGGATTAAGGAGTATTTTCGAATATAACAATAAGAAATCAATATTACCATAATACATATATTATATCTATATATTCCTTAAATTGTAGGTGTACAATGCAAAAGAAAATAATTATGTACAGTGTGAACAAGGCTTTACCAACATTATTAAACATCATACATAACTGACAGTTGTAATACAATTTACCACAAAGAAACAATGCAAATTATGAAAGTATTGGAATGGAAATCATTATAAAAAGTGCCAATGAAATAAATATTATTTGTTATAGAAGAAACTATCAATTTGTAATAATGAATTATTTAAAAGTATACATTCGCGTCAATAAAACATCTAATAAAGCTATCTACAAGTTTGTATAAAATAAAATGTTTTTTTAAAATTTCTACTGAACTTTTATTTAAACCAAAAAGACCAATGGAATCGACATATATAGAATGAAACACTATTAACAAAAACTATCAAACCACATTTCCAACTGATGCAAAAAACATAGATTTCTAGATTATTCTAATTTTACATCCACAAATAAAATTCAAACTATAGATAAATTAGGCAAACGTGATATAAATCATCGGCAAATCAAGGCACAAAAACCAATAATAGTAGAAAAATTCAAAATAGAGTGAAAACTACCGACTGTGAAGGCACAGGAAAAGTATGTGAAAAATGTCAATATAACTTTAAACGATAAAGTACATCTTATTTCATGGACAGCCGTTAAACATTTTAAATTTAAAAACTGCTATCACTAAATCCACTATTAATCATTTCATCCGATAAGCATTCTGAAGAAAATATTGCATAGTTCTAAAATATATACAGGGGAGTATAAAGAAAACTAAGCAATGTTGAACATCTAAAACACAATTATATTTAGTTATTCGCTATATATCGGAATTATATGGTGTTTCAAAAACTGAAACGCAATAAAGACAAAATCCGCAATAAATTTAGAAAAATAAGGGGGAGCGGTACCTCAACTGTAAGCGGAATAAGAGGCGGCAGCGGGCCTTCAAGGCCTGCCGTATTAGCTAGTTCTCCTTAATAATAGCTGAAGGTGATACCTTGTCTCTCACGGGAGTAAATACGGGATAGAGATAGGACCGTGCAACGGATGATGTTTCTCGAAATTGTGCAACACCCCGTATAGGTAGCGCGTCCGGACCGATCGTCCCGTGAAGGGGAAAGTCCGAGCTAATTACCGTAAAAATTTCGACTTTATAGCTCTGTCCGATCGCCGGATATTTACGGACAAATTTAAACGTTGTGTTTTCGACGTGCACGATTTTCTGAAGGTATCTCATCCGAGACGAATCCAGAACACGTATAGGGAAAAGTACGGTTAAAAAGCCCGCACTTTCTGCTTTTCAACGCGCTCGAAAGCATACTTTAAGGTCGAGGGACGCGTGAGCAATTAAAATATACGTTCCGTCGAATTTTTCAAAACACGCGAAATTAAGCCATGACGTGCCTAAAGAAAGCCCATTTACGTAAATAAAAACGAGGACTAAACACAAAATTGACTTTTCGCAAATCTGACAGGCGGACTAAATATTTCCAAACATTGACTTTTAAGCATGAAATTCCAAGCTCTGACGATTTTTCGAGAGGAAAACGACTTGAAATTTAAAATAATATCGTTTTAGGAAGCGTTTCCATGCTTATTCCAGCTTGATTCAGGTCCGGTATTGATAGGACAAGGAATTTAAACTCTTCATGCACTCGAAAAAATGGCTGGAATACGTCACAAATGAATGTACACAATAAATCAGGTGCAATGCTCATAACATGTTATGTACACACATACACATTCATGTGCACTGGCCCGTGAATATACATATTATATATCGGTAGCTTGACTTAACATTTTTACATACAGGCTGATATCTTTTAATGATTACAAATTTGAATTTTAAAATACGCGTAGTCCAGTTTCCTTAATGAGTAAAAGGATTGCTTTTAATTATTAACGTCAGAATAAATTCATGGCAAATAAACACACATAATATAGGACAAGGACAAGATACTAAATTAATTATCTGGACGCAATTTAAACGTATTCTTTTGAAGATTACACGTCTATTTTCTCTGAGATTTAAAAAAAATATTGCAGATTTCAACATAGAGTCAAGCTTACATATAAATATGGCAGTTGAACAAACTATTTACATATAGGTCGATAGCCCGATGCACAAGATTGACGGCTTCTTAATACAATGATTTTGCCGGGTCCGGTTCGAACCCAGGCCGGGGCAAAATATTTTTTTTTCGAATGAGATGTGTATTTATTTCGTGTATTTTACCGGCAATTTATAAGACATGACGCCGGACTGCTCGACATAATTTTCCCGGTCGATGAAATAATCATTCACATATACAGCATGATTTTTTCTTAATTATTATAAATTCCATTTAAAATACAATAATTCTAAAACGGGTATGTCGTTTTCTTAAGGGAAAAAATATTGCTTTTAACATTTACGTGCCCTACGAAATAATTATTTAAATAATTATTATTTATTAATAATGAAATTTTAGATACGGGGGTGTCTTAGGTCGCCGATCACGAATCGAAAGTCAAAATGTCAAAAAAAAACAAAATGGCCGAAGTTTTTTGAAAATTGACGTATGAATGTGAAATTTTAGATACGGGGATGTCTTAGGTCGCCGATCACGAATCCAAAGTCAAAATGTCAAAAAAAAACAAAATGGCGGAAGTTTTTTGAAAATTGACGTATGAATGTGAAATTTTAGGTACGGGGGTGTCTTAGGTCGCCGATCACAAATCGAAAGTCAAAATGTCAAAAAAAAACAAAATGGCGGAAGTTTTTTGAAAATTGACGTATGAATGTGAAATTTTAGGTACGGGGGTGTCTTAGGTCGCCGATCACAAATCGAAAGTCAAAATGTCAAAAAAAAACAAAATGGCCGAAGTTTTTTGAAAATTGACGTATGAATGTGAAATTTTAGATACGGGGGTTTTGGGGGTCGCCGATCATGATTCCAAAGCCAAAATGTCAAAAAAAATCAAAATGGCGGACCAGTTTTTTGAAAATTGACGTATGAATGTGAAATTTTAGATACGGGGGTTTTGGGGGTCGCCGATCATGATTCCAAAGTCAAAATGTCAAAAAAATCAAAATGGCGGACCAGTTTTTTGAAAATTGACGTATGAATGTGAAATTTTAGATACGGGGGTGTCTTAGGTCGCCGATCACGAATCCATAGTCAAAATGTCAAAAAAAAACAAAATGGCGGACGAGTTTTTTGAAAATTAACATATGAATGTGAAATTTTAGATACGGGGGTTTTGGGGGTCGCCGATCGTGATTCCAAAGTCAAAATATCAAAAGAATCAAAATGGCGGACCAGTTTTTTTAAAATTGACGTATGAATGTGAAATTTTAGACACGGGCGTTTATGGGGTCGCCGATCACAAATCCAAAGTCGAAATGTCAAAAAACATAATGGCGGATTCAATATGGCGGAAAGGTTCTTCAAAATGCCGTTAATCTTGGTGAAAAGTGCTTGGACCTGAGCACATCCTTCCTTCGTAAACTTTAACATGATTTATGTTTACCATTAAATTATCCTTCTCGCTCTTCAGTGTTCAGTGTAACGGTTTGTGTAAGAAGGAAAGAAAAGTTCTAAGTAATATTACGATTGGCATAACAAAATTCTAACTAACTAAATAACATTCTAAGAGGCGTCATGACAGTGATTGCCTTTTCCAGGAAACTGTAAAAAAGCTGTAAGCGGACGCGAAAAGGGTGATTCAAACTAGAGGAGATTGACGGACCGCTGTAAGCGGACGCAAAGTTGAAGCTGGCATGTTCACGTTAAGAGCTTATGCAGACACTGTATAAATTACTCTTGACTAAACTGGGCTTGGATAAATAGTGTGTTTGTTCAGTTAACGTGTAGTTAAATTTTACATTAATAATTATAATTATTATTGGCACTCTGATTCCTCCAGAATATAACATTTTGTAAGTCAAAATTATGTATACCAATTTGGAGACAAGGTTTTCTCAATTAACTTTCTTTGAGTTAAGAAATTTGTACAATCAGTAAAATATAATGCTTTTAGTAAACAGTTGATATATGATTTTTCAGTAAATGTTTCTGGCCTTATTCATCCTATACAAATTTGTGCATGTTAAATTGACTCAAATATGGCAAGTGAAAGTGCTGTCATAAACTGGATTACTGATCATATCTTAAGAATATGATCGATAATCCAGTTTATGACGGCAGATGAAGTGTCTTCTTTTTCAACAAACTGTTCCCGCTTTTATAATTTTTTACATGTCACATGTTTCACATATTTGTAGGTAACTGTTAATTTCACATGGATGTACGTTGTATTAGTTTTTTTTATTTTTACTATATTATTGTATTTGTCAATAGCAGTAAGTAATCAATAAATTTCTATCAGTATCACTGCAGTTTGTTGTACTTTGCTATTTATTCCATAATATAAATTTTAAATATGTGCTATTTACACAAAAATTTTCAGATGTATTCACAAAATAAATGTCTACAGATTATTTACTAAAATTAAGTTTCTAAAGCGGCTCTAAAGATGATTCAGTGCTTATGAAATCTATGTACTTCTGTAGGACACTCCGTGTGCTGAAGTTTAAGTTTCTTATTGTTGGTAATGGCCAGATGAATACTCTTTAATTTTCAATTTTCAAAGTATGAAACAGTTAATTTATGCATTTTTTATTATTTAATTTTAACATGTCCAATAAGTTCAAGCTCATTTTTGCAAATCATTTTTTTGGACATCATTAGATTTTTATTATGGATAAAAGTAACAACACAAACACAATAAAATCAACCTACTTTGCCTTTTTTATTTACATAATGACGGATCCAATATACGAATAGGTTCTTCAGAAACTTTCAGTATCCCTCAAATTTGTTTCACCTTTCACTATTATTCCATAATAGAAATTTTAAATATGTGCTAAATGTCGACAGATTATTTACTAAAATTAAAATTCTAATTATATAGAATATAAACCAAAAAAAAAGTGCAAAAAGCACAAAAAACAAGTTCAAATGTAGAAAATGGCGCAAACATTATGAGAGAAATATTGACTAATTTAAAAAAAAATCCCTATACATAGGTACGTTTTGGACACATGCGTAGTTTCGATATAGTAAATGGCACGATCAAGCTACGAACTAGAAACGACGGTTCAATGCTACTACAAATATACATTAGCCGCAACAACTTCAAAATAACGAAAGTAAACTAACTAATTAATGTTTTAGAATATATAGCTTCCGCTACAAAAATACCATTAAATGAAAGCCGGTTACAAAATGAATATTATAAATAATGTTATTGTATGTTACTTTCTTACACCGACATTTTATTTAATGCATAGCTATTCTGTGTAGTCGGCAGGCATTGTTGACAATTTTACATTATTTTGATGACAATTATAACAAACGTCAAAATAAAATTAAGACACATGTCAAAAGGTGAATGCAGTTGTCTGTTGTGTTTATTGGAAAACGTATTTTGAGTTTACAAGTATGTATTTCTGTAATTTACTTCACACGTTTTGTTTACTTTTGTGCTGAAAGGAGAGATGTTATTTTCCATACAACAGAATCAAACATTTTTAATCACGTCTAATAATACTTTTTTCACTTAGTCCAATTTAAATAATTTATTATAACCAACATGTTCCTTAACATGTTAGGTTACAATCATATAATTATTCATACTCAATAACACATATAGTGCACGTAATAAATAAATAATAAAATAAATTAAATCTACATTCCATAAATATTTATAAAGGAATCTCCATTCGCTCATAAACAAAAGCAACACAACCAACAACTGCAATAATTTTCTATATGGTTATGTCGCTTTGGCAACCAACATGCGCCAGTAGTTTAAAATGGCGTGAAATTTGAGATGTTGCATAAGTTTATTTGTTAAATAATATAATCAACAAAAACCATATCATGACTCTCATAAATAAGGATATCCATACACCTTTCGATATTTGTCATAATTACCTTTTGATGTTCGTTATAATTGTCCTTCAAACCCTCTTTATTTATCAAAAATGCTTGCCCATTATACAGAGTAGCCAAGTATTAAATAAAACGTATGTATAGAAAAAGTAGGTATATTTGTAACTGGTTTTCATGTAATAATATTCACTAGCGGAATCTATATATCTTGAAGTGTTAATTAAATAATTTATTTTTGTTGGGAGATTTCTTAGGTCGCTGAACACGAATCTGAAATCGAAATTTGATAAAACAAAATGGCGCATTCAATACGGCAGAAAGGTAATTGAATCTGTATGGAATTTAGTACTCGGTTCGCTGATGAGGAATCTGAAGTTTATATTTAAAAATAAAATGGCGTATCCAATATAGCGTAATAGTTCTTCGAAAACGTATTGGATCCGCGTGAAATTCAATATTTGGGATTCTTATTGTCGCTGATAACGAATTGGAAGTCGAAATATCAAAAAAAAAAGTGGGGCGACCAACATGGTGGAAATGTGCGAAACATAATTAGATCTTTCTCAAATTTATTACTTGAGGGTTTTTGTGGTCCCTGTTGATCAATCCGAAGACAATCTTTCAAAATGTCAAATGACGAGTGCAATTTGACGGTTCTTACTTGGCCCCTTTCGAGTCTTTGATGAAATTGAATTTTCGGTTCATTTTTACTTTCTTATACGTAGTATAAGGAAGTATTGTGATGATGAAAATTTTCGACCTCGAAATTTTTGCAGATGTCCACGTTTTGAAGTCCCCTGATACCAAAAAAGTGGTTTTTAAAAAATGTCTGTGCCTGTGTCTGTGTCTGTGTGTGTCTGTGTGTGTGTCTGTGTCTCTGTGTGTGTGACCACGATAGCGGTCAAACCGCTATCAATTCCAAATTTTGTATTTACGTGTATAATCTCCCTCTTGAGATCTGATTAGTGTTTCAGTAAAATCGGTAGACCGGAAGTAGAAGTTTACTTCTGCGAAAAAATAGAGTTTTGCCAATATTTCGTCAACTACTAAGTTTAAACAAATTTATAAAGAATTCATATGTACTTAAAATTAAAATTGAGAACAATTTTATTTAAAAAGTTTTACGAAATTCCTACCGGAAGTAGGTCTTATACTCCTATCGAATATCAGTTTTTTGTGAATATTTCGCAAATCATGCGTTTTAGACAGGTACGTTACGAGTATAAAAGTATTTAAAATATAATTTTCAATACCTTTTCTATAAAAAAAATTTCAAAATTCATACCGGAAGTACCACTTTTACTCTTATCGAATAGCGATTTCTTGCAAATATGTCGTAAGTTATGCACTATATATATTTATCAAGAGTACAAAAGTATTTAATTCTAGATTCGCAATATTTTTTGTATATATGAAATTTTAAAATTCGGACCGGAAGTAACACTTTTACTCTTAGGGAATAGCACTTTTTTCGAATTTCTTGCAAAGTATGTATTCTATAGCGACTTATTAAGATAATAGAAGTACTTAGAATAGTATTTTGAATAATTTTTGTGTAAAAAAATTCTTAAAATTGTATTGTTTGAAAAGCTCATACGTATAAGAAAGTCGTGTGGTGGCCACACCTCATTTTTATTATTATTGTTTATGTCTATCTTAAATTGTTTTTGACTTATTACCATCCTTTTTGATTTTTTCTTAAAAACTGTAGACTTTGAAACAGTCATCAAACTTTTCTATTGTAGCATCAGAAGCGTATTGCAGACTGTATCCACGAAAATGGTGCTGTCTTTGAGCACATTATTTCTTCGGATACTTTAAAATGACATTAAATTATCTTTCTTACTCTACACTGTATACCGGTCTGTGTTAAAAACAGTTTGAGAAGAAAAATAGCTATTGCGAAGTAATATCGTACGTATTCACAAGAGATTGTTTAATTATCATTGATGAAAATGAACCGTAAGCAACATCGTCAATTGCAATAATTCAAAATAGAACTTCAATAAGGATGTCTTACAGTATTTTGGATTATAACAATAGGTAATCAATATTACTATAATAAATATATTATATCTATTTGTCCCATAAATTGTAGGTGTACAATGCAAAAGTGAATAATTATATACAGTGCAAACAAGATTCTATCAACATTATTAAAAATCCTACATAACTGAGAGTTGTAATACAAATTACCACAAAAAACACTGCAAATTATAAAAATATAGGCATGGGAATAATTATAGAAAATGCCAATGAAATAGATATTATTTGTTATACAATAATGATGAAACAATCAAATGGTAATAGTGAGTTATTTAAAATATACATTCGTGTTAATAAAACATCTTATGAAGCTATCTACAAGTTTATACAAAATATTCTTTTTAATTTTTAATGAAACACTATTGACTATCAAAACTACCGACTGCGAAGAGCACAGAAGAAGTATGTGAAAATGTCCATATAACATGAAACGATAAAATACATCTTATTTCATGAACAGTCATTAAACATTTTAAATTTAAAAATGCTGCTATTATCACAAAATCTATTATCAATCATTTCATTTAGATTAATTAGGATGCAAGGTAAGTATTGAAGCATACATGTAAGAAATAATTTAATTATATTAGTGCACACATTAAGAAGACAAAGAGATTCAACAAATTATTTCTGTAAATCAAATATTGAAAAAGGTCAATAAAAACTAATTACAATTGTTTTAATTATTTAGACAATATAATGTTAATACCATCATAAACAAAAATCACTTTATATCTAAAAAACAAACATTACATTTTATTTAAAACAATAATAAAACTTTAAAATAAAGAATAAGTATTGGGGCACCTCCATTTTAAACATTTTCTGTAATAACAAAATCCGATAAGCATTCTGAATAAATGTCGCATATTTGCAAAATATATAGAGGGGTGTACGAAAACAGTTATAGTAAAGTAGGTAATATCAATATTGCACATCTGAAACACAATTATATTTACTTACTCGCTATATACCAGAATTATGTGCTGTTCAAAAAACTGAAACGCAAATTAATAAATGAAATAAATCATCGAAAAATGAAGGCACAAAAACCAATAATAGTAGAAAAAATGAAAATAGAGTGAAAACTACCGACTGTGAAGAGCACAGGATAAGTATGTGAAAAATGTCCATATAACTTTAAACGATAAAATACATCTTATTTCATGGCAGCCAATAAACATTTTCAATTTAAAAACTCTGCTATTGTCACTAAATCTATTATTAATAATTTCATTTAAATTAATTAGGAAGAAAAGTACGTCGCTTAAGTATTGAAGCAAGCATGTAAGAAATAACTTAAATATGTTAGTGCACACATCTAAATATCAATATTAAAATATAAAGAATAAGAATTGATGCACCTCTTATTTGAAAAAAACATTTTCTATAACAACAGAACCCGATAACCATTCTGAATAAAATATCGGATAGTAGCAAACTATATACAGGGGTGTACAAAAACAGCTGAAGTAAAGCAGTATTGAAAATCTAAAACACAATTATATTTACTTATTCGCTATATATCGGAATGACATGGTGTTTTATAAACTTAACGCAATAAAGACAAAATCCGCAATAAATTTAGAAGAATAAGGGAGAGCGGTACCTCAACTGTAAGCGGAATAAGAGGCGGCAGCGGGCCTTCAAGGCCTGCCGTATTAGCTAGTATATACATATAAATGCCGAAAATATGTACGTTTAGGTAAAATAGTGACCTAATACGGCCGCTGATAATGTGAACAACCACTGTTTTATTCGGTTCACACTATCGAGTGTCTCTGTATTTGTAAATATAAATTCATGGTTTATATAATTCATTTTTAAAAGAATCGTAGAATGTATGCTTATCTTTCAAACTTTAAATAATATAGTAATGAACATACGGGCTGGTAGTTATTATCATGTTAGCAATGAAATTAAAATTTATTACAAATGCTTCGTTTTCAATTTGATATTGACGTAACTTCTCTTGGTTCTGCTTATGTTGTTTAAGCTTATATTGTTTAATAACTTCACGCTAATGAGTTAAAAATAGGCATGTTCACGTTACCAATTTGTAGCTTGAAAATTTCTAATACACACACTGGCGGTACACCAATTTTATACACCCATTTACATACTTTTCATAATATTTATTGAAACTATTTTATTATTTTAAATAATTAAATTCTCTTCATAGAGATGATACCTAAGAGTGCAATTTTATGAAATTCAAACAATATACGTACATACATTATACATATATGTAAAACCTATGCTATTACACGATGTAAATCAAGTCAACGTAGTGAATAATAAAACATTACATATTTAATGGGTCATTACGCAAGATTTTGTTGAATCTTTGGAGCACGTGCACCAACCTACTAATAAATTTTGATAAAATACGATTATGTACGGCTACTTACATAGATGAGATTCTCATTGTATCTTATTAAAAGATTCCTGAGTATTCCCGCTTCGTGCAGGTCTCCTAAGCTGATCATGTCTTCCACGCCATGGATAGAGGTGGTGTGCATCGCCTTGATCCGTCGATCAGGCTGCAGCCAGTGCTCGTGACCATCGTCATCTCTAACGGCTATCCGCCGTCCTTCAGCCGATATCACCCGGGCACCGATTGCCACGTCAAATTCATTTCCGGATATCGGTTCTATCCAAATGTAATCACCCTGTAAGCAAGAGAAAAGTTATCAATTGAAAATATTTAAATTTAATGTTAAATACACTTTTATTTATGTTATTTGGAAAAATAAAACTCATACCAAGTCACTAGAGAGATTCAGATTTATCAGTAGACATGTATAGTTGCCGGAAAAAGTTTTGTCGGGTACTAAGATCAACGATATGGAACGTATGCCTGGTCAACTATAGTGGGACGATTTTAACACCAAATAAAGAAAGATTGTATTCAATTTTTTTATACAGAAGTGTGAGTATATATTAAACTGGTTTATGAAAGAAAATACATCAGGCATATACAAAGCAATAAATATTAATGGTTTTGTTCTTCTTGAATTTTTTTCTGGCTTACAGAATACATTTTATTTTCCAACGGAGTGAACAAAGGTTTTATTAAGATATCGGCTTTATTTTCTATTTATTTTAATGATATTTGGGAGAATGAAATAAAATATGTGTTAATTTTTTTTCTGGAATAAATATATATTATTGTTATTATTATTACTAAACTTTACGACTTAATTAATTTTTAATTGCAATAATATAAGCAATGTTTTACAAACAACTGAAGTATGACAAAAACAATTTTGAGGTGCAACACTATCAGTGCATCTGTTTTTCTTATAAAATATAAAAATATTTATATTCTCTAATAAGCCAATGTTTTCAATTAATGAATATTATATTCTTTCTAATCCACAATCAATTACCGAAATTAAATTATAAAAATGTTGGCGCAGGTAAGATTCGAACATTTGTTTCTTCTTAAAATGTAGTAACATTTATTTCTTTTTTGTTTCTTAAAATAAAAAATTAAACTTTTTTTGTTTAATTGAGCCACATCTTTTATATAATAGGAAGTGCCTCCGTAACCGGCGCCGGTTTTAAGTATGGTTGCCGGCACCGGCATACCGTGTCGCTACCGGCGGTTATGTGCATATGTGATTGAATCTCTACCCCCTTTTACAATTCCTATAATTAAAAATTTCCAACTAATTTTAAAATTTTATCTACAATTTTCGCATTATCTATGAATTACTAAGGTGATTTTGGCAAGTTATAGCAGTGATTATTCAGTCAGTTGAATAATAATGACAGCGATGGAGTTATGGTCATAACTCAATCGTTATGTCAATATCAGTTTCTTTCCGTGAAAGTTGTAGATAAAGTATCGATTTGGGTGTTATGGATATAACGCACTCAGATGCTTACATTGTGTGCAAGTCATCTTCGTGGGTTATAGCCGTCATAACACGCTCATTGAATAATATACTTACTATATTTAATACACATTATGATATAAATATTATAGGTACTATAAATATAGGAGAATAATTTCTTTCTTTCAAAACTAAATATAAATCTAACAATAATTACATTAATTTAAAAAAAATTATTAAATATATTCTTTAGTAGATATTCTTACTTTCTTATACGTAGTATAAGGAAGTATTGTGATGATGAAAATTTTCGACCTCGAGATTTTTGCAGATGTCCACGTTTTGAGGTCCCCTGATACCAAAAAAGTGGTTTTTAAAAAATGTCTGTGCTGTGTGTCTGTGTGTGTGTGACCACGATAGCGGTCAAACCGCTGTAGATATCAATTCCAAATTTTGTATTTACGAATATAATCTCCCTCTTGGGAACTGATTAGATTTTGAGCAAAATCGGCAGACCGGAAGTAGTAGTTTACTTCAGTGAAAAAATCGAATTTTGCAAATATTTCGTCAATTACTAAGTTTAAACAAATTTATAAAGCATTCAAATGTACTCAAAATTAAATATAGTTGAGTCGCTCTCGCAACCGACATGCGCCACTAAATTAAAATGGCGTCAAATTTGAGATGTTGCAAAATTTTACCTGTCAAGTAATATAACCTACAAAAGTCATTTCTGAACTGTCATAAATAGTAATATTCACACACCTTTTGACATTTGTCATACTTATCTTTTGACGTTTGTTATAATTGTCATCTAAACATTTTAAATTTGTCTACAATGCTTGCCTTCTAAACAGTATAGCCAAATCTTATATAAAATATAGGTGTAGAAAAAATAATATTTAATAGCTTTATTTATAATATTTAATTTGTAATTAGCTTTCATGTAATAGTATTTTACTATGGTAAGGTATATATCCTGAAATATTAATTAATTAGATTAATTCTATTGTTTTGAAATTGTTCAGGCAGATCGAAATTTGTAGTGGTATTAAATCGTCGTCTTTAGTTCGTACTTTGGCCGTGTCGGTAGCCAAAACGATTCTATTATATGAGAAAAATTGTTTTAATAAAGTTTTTCGAAATTCCTACCGGAAGTAGTTCTTTTACTCTTATCGAAAATTAGTTTTTTGCGAATATCTCGCAAGTCATGCTTTCTAGGCAGGTACATTACGAGTATAAAAGTATTTAGAACATACTTTTAAATATCTTTTGTATAAAAAAAATTTCAAAATTCAGACCGGAAGTACCACTTTTACTCTTATCGAATAGCGATTTTTTGCAAATATGTCGTAAATTATGCATTCTATATATATTTATGAAGAGTACAAAAGTATTTAGAGTTGGATTTGGAATATTTTTTGTATAAATGAAATTTCAAAATTCGGACCGGAAGTAACACTTTCATACGTATAAGAAAGTCGTGTGGTGGCCACACCTCATTTTTTTTAAAAACCAATAACTGTGTTTCCGCATCCGTTGGGGCGGCCTATAATTTTCACAGTAGGTATCTTAAAAAATAAAATTTTAACAAACATTGCCAAAACACTGAACACTAAGTAGGTACCTTAACATCGGAAATTATGATGGCTTTTGATTTCGAAGAACTTTCACCAGATTGATTATCTTGTGTACTTGGATTTTTGCTTAAATTTATAATGTTAATTTCACTATTTCGGTCAACATCTCAACACACTATTTGGTTTAACTGCGAAATTGAAATATCGTTATTGTTATTTTCAAAGTTTTTCGTATACATATGCATTTTGGGGCTACTCTGATTTTCAGTTTCCTTCTCAACCTCATTATCATCATTACTGGGGAAACTACTAAGGTTATCAATTTCAATTTCACCGTTAGTGTTATCTCCAGTAGATGTATAACTATTATTGGACCATTCTGTAACAAGAGACTTAATGAATTTCAGCTGTTGTAAAAAGTCTCGGATGAAATCTCACTGCATATGTGGGACAATCTCAAACATTCATCATTCATTATTTTGAACATTTGGTGATATGTTAGTGGTCTGCGTTTATATGGATTATCATTCGTGACTTCTAAGTTAATCTCAAGTTTTGAATTAGTACTTGGCGTCTCGTCAAACTGGCTAGTTTTGAGGGATGGACAAAATGGGTGACGTGATTCAAAATAGGTTCTCTTCCATCGTTGCAAGCAAATGTTTTCATCAAATAAAGACTAGTTGCACATAGATCGAAGTTTGAGGATGTGGCGACAAGATAATTGGACGGAGCTCGCGGAGGTCCAAAACATACACTGACAACTATAAGGTGTTAGCTCTAGAAGACCTTCACTAGTAGGACCGAGACATTTTTCTTCTTCAATAAATTGAAAATCTTTGCATTTAGTCATACATTCAAGTTGCCGTTGAACCTTTTTAAAGGTGAAATTCGTTAAAAGTCTAGAATACGAATCTTCTACTGAACCTGACGTAAATGCCCTGGTAGTAACTTTATGATATTCTTTAGAATTTTTGATATTTCTATCTGCTCGTGAAGAATTGAGGATAACAAAAAAAATTTTGATGAAATCCTCTGGATTAGAAAATTTGGTAATGACAGATTTCAATTTGGCATTGATACTTTCAATTCTGTTGTTTGTGTTGTTCAGAAAAGACGGATTTGCGAATGTCAGGTACAAAATAATCGATAACGACTTGATGAACATGTTGTTTCATTTCCAAATAGATTTTTTGAAAACATTCCTCAGATAAAGCATAGGCTAAATTCTGCAAGTACTTTTTGGCGACTTCACATTCTGTGGTGGACAATCCCATTTTCTTCACATTTATTTCTCTGTTAAATATCTGTAGAGTATGAAATAAACATATCTGCAAGGAGACATCAAGAAAATTTTCTTTTAAAAGCACTTCTCTCTTTGTTGTCCTTATCAGACATCACCACTTTTATATCTGATGTTCTCTGATTCAAATTTTTGAATGTTTTTATGAACCAATCGATATTTTCTTGAGTTTTGTTTAGTAATATACCAACTGCTACTATTGCACCACTTCCCTCTGCATCCTTTACCATAATTAAATATGTGGCCGCTCTACTGCTGTGTAGACAATAGGTGCCATCTATAAAAATTATTTCTGGATAAGAGTCAAACATATGTTTCATCTCAGGATCTTGAAAATAGATGCATTTCAAATTTGCTTCCACATCAACGTCAATATGAACGTCGCATTTGTAAGTATTTCGTAAAATTAATTGACATTCATCAAACTTTATTCTGTTCTGTGGTTTTCAGTTTAGATTTGTTAAGTCTTTCAGAGTCACAAGGCACCCGGATTCATTAATGATATTATTTTGTACGATTTTTTTGTTGGCGCTAGCCTGCAATGCTGCTACTGAATTAACCTTAAGCTGCTTTGAAATGTTCAGTCTTTGCTGCGGTAAACTTTTAAATAAAGTTTGTGCTTCCGGATGAGTATGATCTTCATTCAGTTCCTTTATCTCTAAAAAATTTCCCCACAAGAAGTTAATTTTAAAAACATACCGGCTGGGCACTTCTGCCGAAATGTAAATGTGTTTTTTGTTTTATTCCCAAAAGTGTGCATTCGGCCACCTTTTATGCAAGCTATTCTTACATAACGGTAAATTAAGTCTTGTTTTGATATCTTTTAGTCTGCGTCTCGATGGTTCTAGAATCTCTAATCCAGTAATCATTGAACACTCCTTTTTTGTATTTCTGTAACTGCTTGTTGAAATTCTCGTAACTTTCAAACTTATCGCCCACTTTCAACATTCTACAATTAGAAGAACATCATTTTTAACAAAAAGCATAGCTACAGGGAAAAACATACCTGCAAATTTAGATAAATTAAAGGAAATTAACACTAAAAGTTAAACCGTTCACGCGCGCAATATGGAAAATAGAGGTGGTGTTGATAAGCCGGTAACGATACGTGAAGCCGGCTACCGTCCGCAATTCCTGATGCCGTAGCCGGCACCAATATGCATACAAAACAGAAACCGGCGCCGGCTATGGAGGCACTTCCTATATAATATCAAAAAATTAAAATTAGGCAGCCCACATTACATTCTAGAAAAGATTTTCTCTTCCTTTCATCTTCTAACCAATAGTTTGTGAAGAGGGCGGGTACAAATGTGTACATATCCTAGGATAAATGAATTTTTATTCTCTTAGATATATACAGGTCCGGTCTGTTTTTACCTTGCAGGCGAGTTAAAAGTCCATGTATTGAGACGAACGTTGTTGCCAATATTTATACACATGTGGGCAAGTACTGTTCGACGCTAGACGACAGGCCGATACGATCATTATGATCATAAGATTCCAATATAATGCATGTGTGCATGTTGCAGGGGTTGTTATCTTCATTTTTAGATATCTCTCGTATGTATATCTGTTAGGTAGGTAAGGTTTGGCCATTCCTTTCGTGTTATGTACGGGAAACCGCATGCAAGACAATCGTAGGCTAAACGTGTATGTAGTAGATATACATATTGAGCGTTCTGACATTTCAGCTAGCTTTTTTTGTGAAAAATGTTGACGTTAAAGTTATTTAAAGTAAAATACTCGAATGTAAGTGTAAGCAGAACAGCATTGAAGAAATTAATTGATAAGTTTGATGAAGGGGTCCGCTTCCGACAAAGAGAAGCCTCGCAAAGCGTAAAATGATGATGTTGTTGTCATTATGGCTATCGAATCACTTGCGGAATATCCCAGGATTTCTTTACGCCAGCCAGCAAATGAACTCAATGTTAGTCATACATTATTGCAAACAATTTATAAAGAGAATAAAATTTACTAATGCTAGAGTTTAGTGTTTAGTCATCCTTTTTTACAAACACAAAAACAATAAAAGTTTGATCGAAAGTACATAAACATTAAGGGTCCTCGCTAGTGAATGGGAAATGTAATATTGGTTGCATAGCACATAATTTAATAAGCCAAGGATGTCCGAGTACTTTTACACATAGGGAACATATAATAAATATTTGAAATAATAACTCAATATATAAGCGAATAAAAATTCACTTATGACCAACTATTTACACATTTGTAACTGCGGGAAATATTTATATCGGAATAACAATTCATTGTAATGTGGGTTGCCTAATTTTAATTTATTTTATATTCATTTTAAACAAAGTAAAGAATAGTTGAACGAAAAATAAGTGCATAGCCAGGTAGCTTTCTATTCAATTTATAACGTGAACCCAGGGCAAACAAATCTCGTCCGAAGGATTTTTGAGAAAACTGGTTTTTAATATTTTGACATATTAATTAATTTTCTGTAATCCGATAATTTTTTTCTAAATTTGATTCTTCAGCCGGGTAGATTACTAAATTCTTCATAAGTTGACGACGTTGAAAAGTTTTCTTCATCTTTAAAATCAACAAAAATATCTGGATTCTAAAATCTGCTATTTTGCTATTGTTGACAGATCCACTAGCGAGGACCCTTAATAATGTAATACCGCGAGATCAAAAATTATATTGATAAAGGTTTGCCATGGAATGTAAAACGTCTGTCTTAAATTATATCATTAAGTGTCATACTGTCATTAATATTTGTCATTATATTTTATCTCTGACATCTTGTAATTTTTCAATTATGGTATTTTAGAACAGGTGTGCTAGTTAATGGTATTTGGGAATACAGTAAGCGTTTATGTTTGGATAATTTTCGTGAACACTTCCCAAATTTCGCAGTAGTAGAGCAAGATTTTTATATGTTCCTCGCACACAGTGTTTGTGTATTTCGCGAAACTGGATCTGTTACTAATAAAAAAAAGGTGCTGGTAGGCCAACTATTCGTACAGAAGAAGTAATTATTGATGTTCGTAATCGTATGGAACAGGACCTCACAAAATCTTTGAGACGCCTGTCCCAAAAAATGTGAGTTTCTTATGGAACATGCCGAACCATTGTAAAGGAGAACTTGAACATGCATCCATATAAGATGCAATCATAGTTCTTTTGCCAACACACCACCCACAGAGTGGTTCGTCAACAATTTAATGAATAACGACCTGTTAAACTTAACATTTTTTCCGATGAGGCATGGTTCATCTTTCGGGGTACGTAAACTCTCAAAATATGCGCATGTGGAGGAGCACTAATAAACCGTATTTTCTTGTTGAATGAATCTCCACTACATTCTCAAAAAATTGGAATTTGGATGGCAGTAGGATAATTGGGCCGTTTTTTATTCAATTTCATCATCAATGCAGAGAGGTACAGAAATAACATTATGAATGAATCTGTTCAACAACTACAAGACGATGAACTTCATAACGGTTATTTCCAACATGATGGCGCAACAGCACATATAAACATACCATCTTTTTGCTAATTTATGTAAAAATCGTTCGATTATTGTAAGTTGAGCAGATCGATGTAAATCTAGATTATTCGGATACTCCACCTCGGCAGCATTAGACGAAGCTCGATTTGCTAGGAGTATTTCGACCGAGATCGTAAATGTTGTCAAAAATTGTAAGGTTATGTTGGTGTTGGATGATTGCGGTCGAAGGAGTTGAAGTCAGTTGAAGTGGTATAAAGTGTACGAAATACAGAACACTGAATGAAATTTATTTCTATTCAAATATGAGTTTGTATGTTCTTTGGGTACTAATATGCGCATATGACTGCCATCTATACAGACGATCACACCTGACGAAACAAACAACTCGGTTATCACAGTTTATCCATTGTAAAATTAATATTGAGAACACTTGCCGGGAAACCAATTTATGGCTTCAAACTGTCTTATAAATAAAGAGCTCTTTCTCCAGTAGGCCAAGTTACAACACCATATCTTCTGTTAACTAGAAGTGTTTTTTCACAAGTTTGGTATAAGGCTTGCCAACACGTGGATATGCTGATACCAAATCGTGCAGCTACAGCTCTGTAGTTAATTTAAAGTAAAAACGTGGTACATACAACATGCAAGTTGTAAATTACCTAAAACCCTCCATATAAGCTCTATACTGTAATCATGCCCTGTTTATCTACATTGAGTTGTGGTTGTCCAGACATAACTTCGTTCATTTCAACAAAGTGCAACTTCCGTAAGATGTGTTCAATGTTTCCGGATTAATTCTGAAGTGCATCTTAAATTGATGAGTCCTGAATCTGGGCACTACTTCTTCAACAAAGTTTTCAACTTTTTCAAAACATTCAGTATTTCCGTTACCATTTTCATCATCATCCAATAATATATGATCCCATCCGTACATTAGACAATGCCAAATCAATTTTCATTCTTCAAAATTCATAGTTTAGGTTTACCGGTAAGTTACAGGCACTTTTGACAGATGCACCACTCTCACTCGTGTTCCTATTTTTCGTTCGTTTATTAAGATTGATTTACAATCAGCTGTTCAAGTCAAATAAATCTGTGCTCGGATCTCCGAGGTGGTATCCGAACACAGCTATATATTTACAAATTTTATGTCACTCAAATGTCAGTATGAAAGTTAACATGATAATTTAATCAGAATTATCTCAAAAGAATGATACCTCAGACGGACGTTTTAATTTTTGAACTCACGGTATAACATTCGGACTTAGTCATATTTAAAATCAACACCTCGACATAATTTCAAGATTTTTATCTTATCTTAAACTCACAGTAAAATATTTCCTTATAGGAAACCACATTATTTTACGCACTGTATAAGCTATCTTTTTAGTCGAGTTGGCCAAAAATATATGGGCTTAGAACAAGTTCGATACAAAAGATTACTTTGACGATTATTTATTATTTTCGTCCTTGCATGTGACTTTCAAAATCAAAAACTATTTTAATTATACCACTTTAAGCAAAAAAAGATACCTATGACTTTCTTTCTTATAAGAGTAATTTTAATTACAACCACCATTGGAATACAAATGCAACAACGAACACTGACTGAGCATATTTCAATTCTTAAAGTTTCTAGTTGTCACTTTTCTTTTACATATGCTAAATTGACTTTTAATTACAAGTAATTACGCATTATTAATTCCATTTTAACCTCATAAACACTGATACAAAAGAAAAACAATATAATAAGCAAACGAATAGAGAACGTCGTCTTGCAACACTATACTGCAGTCAATTCTAATTGAAATCTAGATCCTAAACAAAAGTTTGGTAAAGAGGTTTCTAGGTAACTTCTAAAAATGTAATAGTTCACACTTGCGGTTGTATAATGTATTCTTTATGATGTAGATGTTCATTTTAAATTTAAAGTCGTAGTAGTAAATTGACCAATGACATAATTGAAAAAATACTATCTATCTCTTTAATGCTAAAGTTGAAAACTAAAAAAAAATTACTATTCATTATATTTAATTGCATATTTACAACTACGTAATTAGAAATCAATTAAGGAAAAGTGGAAGAAATCTATGCATAATAATTTTAAAAAATAAAATGATTTGTAATACTATTACAATATCTAGACTTTAAATTATGTATTAAGAATTGTTATGATAGAAATTCTTTAGAATGTTGTTTATTTGTTTATTACAATGGACATAAGAGAAGCTAGTGCAACAAGAGTATCTTGAATTGGGCTTACTTAGATATATATACATAATTATACGAAAAGAAGTTTGAAACCCTACAGTACTACAAATGCCAATTGTCATTTGTAGCACTAACTTGTAATTTTAAGATTGTATATTTAAAGATCACAGCCTAAGTTGCATTCGCCCATAGCTATATTATTAATTATAATAGCATTGACTATTCAATTCACCTGTCATTGTTCAAATATGAACCAATAAAATAGCAAATATTTACTTTCGTATCATAGCAACAGGAAATTTCAGCGATTATATCTTCCTAGAAGGTATTCAAGTGGATATTTTAAACAAGTGAAAGTTTTTATTAATGTAACTCATTTACTAACAATATTGAAGGTACAATTAGAAAAACTAACATTACTGCAGTGCTGCAGCAGACATTCTGGAACAGAGCTATCACTGGGAGTACCCGAGGGAGTACCTTTCTCTTGTAGCTTAATACCGTCACTATTACTGACAGATGTCGAAGTTGTACATGACACATTTGTCTCCATACTGAATCTTTGGATTTCTTCGTGTTCCAAGGGATATTTTCGCAAATTTCAGCATCGATTTCGTCTTCAGATTTCGTGCCAAATCTTTTCTCAGTTCCCATTATTTAGAAACACCAGTTTTTATTCAACGAAACGAACTAAATAGGAACACGATTCCAAAAATTTTAATGACAAACATAAATGTTTTTTTTGTTGACATGGAAACGTAATCATGTGTAACTAAATTTTGAGTCATTTTAATATGAAAAATTGATTTGGTTCATTGAATAGTCTCTCGAATACGATTCGTAGTCAAAGTTGAGTCTACTATTTTTGTGGTGCTTTACACTCATGTCTTTCATAATTGCGAATACTACTCGTGCTCCGCACTCGTAGTATTTAAATGCAATCATGAAAGACATTCGTGTAACCACCACAAAAATAATCGACATAACTTTGACTACTCATGGTATTATAAGTGATTATTTTATAGTAACAGGTGCTTGACCTCGTTGTTTAAAGAGTCAATCACTGTAGTAGAAGTTATTCGAACAGTACACAGTAGGATTTTCTTTAACTACCGATTGTATTTTAATGGACGATTCTGATATTATTTCTTTGTAAGCTCTGTTTTCAAATCCAGGCAGATTAGAAATTAGGTTTGATGTTCTTGTTATTGACAGTATTTAATGCTACCCTTTTTTATCCATTTATACACGTTAGGCCTACGATTATCTTGCATGCGGCTTCCCGTACATAACACGAAAGGAGTTGCCAAACCGTACCTACCTAACAGATATACATACGAGAGCCGACAAGTAGACCGTCAGCGAAACCAAATTAAATTCAATCATAAAAATAATAAATCTGAAGGAATTCTAATAATATTAACTTAAGATACTTTTTTAAGAATATCACGAATGGGAATAATACCTAAAAATGAAGATAACAACCCTTGTAACATGCACACATGCAATATATTGGAATCTTATGATCGTATCGGCCTGTTGTCTAGCGTCGAACAGTACTTGCCCACATGTGTATAAATATTGGCAACAACGTTCCTTTCAATACATGGACTTTTAGCTCGCATGCAAAGTAAAAACAGACCGAACCTGTATAAGTCTTTTAACGAAACGGACGAGTCTCGTCAAAAACTGTTACTGTCAAATAATATTAAATTATAATCATACGCTCACTTCGGTGAATATATTATGTTATAGTCTGTCCGTAGATATAACGATTTCACTTTTTAAATAGAACTGGATCTTCACAAAATAAATTAATCCAACCCTTCTAATCCCTTTCGTGCACGGGTTCACAGGAACGTATTCACAAAGATTATTATACTAAAAGTTCATTGTAAGAACATTGATATTCGATTGTATCATGTATTTATTTTTTAATTCATTTTTAGTGTAAATATATGTTTTAACACAAAAATCATATAAATTAGTATAATTACTAAATATCTGCTCTAAGTACCTACTCATCTCATATACATTATCGTTAATTTATAACTTAAATATTTGCTTGTTTGTTGCTTAAATATATGTTTCCGTCATCAGAATCACTAATTTCATCGTCATCTACATGTATTTTGGAATTCGGTATGGAGTTTGCGTACTCTAAATACTCGTCTTCTACACCGATTACATGTTTTACACAATTTATGCAATTATTTGGTGTTATTAATAATATAGCTTCTTGGATCGTATTTATTGTTGTTTCGCTAAATGTGGGAGCGGTATTTTTGCGACGAATGCGTTGCATTAGTGAACTCCAAATCAACTCTATAGTATTGAGGATATTGAGGATCTGCAGCAGCTGAAGCATTCTCAATAAAATATTGATTTTGAGATATTTTTGTATGCAAGACTTCCAGGAATTGTTTCTTCGAATAATCTGCTTCAAAATAAAGGTCATGCTCCTCTAAAAATTTTGATATTTCAAATTTTGTGCTTGGTCCATTAAGTATAACTTGTGGTGAATGATAATTGGCATTATCCACAACAACTACATTTTTTTGTAGAGAAGACGGTAGTAACTTATTCACGAACCACTCTTCAAACAAGGAAATTGTCATATCTTCCTGATAATCTAAGGACGACAACTTTATCCCGCATGTGCAATAATTATTCTTTCACCCGCTGAGACAGGAACATTAACGGATCACATTCCCGAACCATCATCCTAACCTTTCTTTATAGTATCAAGGTTGTCATACCACGTTTCGTGCAAGTAGCAAACAAAACGTTTCTTTTCTCTAAATGCCGTCACTTTCGTCAGATATTCATCCCGCAGTAGCTGTAATCTCTGCGATTCCATAATTCTTTGCTGTTTATTAACTGTACTAAATTTAAAGCCATTTTCATTCATAACGCGCGATAACTTAGCGATACAACATTGCAATGTATTGTTTTCTTTCAAGGACTTGCACAAACTTCGCAATGTAGGAACTTCTTTCTTTTATAGAACCGCTACATTTTACTTTCTTATACGTAGTATAAGGAAGTATTGTGATGATGAAAATTTTCGACCTCGAGATTTTTGCAGATGTCCACGTTTTGAAGTCCCCTGATACCAAAAAAGTGGTTTTTAAAAAATGTCTGTGTGTCTGTGTGCCTGTCTGTCTGTGTGTGTGTGACCACGATAGCGGTCAAACCGCTGCAGATATCAATTCCAAATTTTGTATTTACGAATATAATCTCCCTCTTGAGAACTGATTAGATTTTGAGCAAAATCAGCAGACCGGATGTAGTAGTTTACTTCAGTGAAAAAATCGAATTTTGCAAATATTTCGTGAATTACTAAGTTTAAACAAGTTTATAAAGAATTCATATGTACTTAAAATTGAAATTGTGAACAATTTTATTAAAAAGGTTTTTCGAAATTCCTACCGGAAGTAGGTCTTTTACTCTTATCGAAAATCAGTTTCTTGCAAATATTTTGCAAGTCATGCTTTTTAGACAGGTACGCTACGAATATAAAAGTATTTAGAACTTAATTTCTATCTTTTGTATAAAAAAAATTTCAAAATTCGGACCGGAAGTATCACTTTTACTCTTACCGAATAACGATGTCTAAAATTATGCATTCTGTATATATTTATGAAGAGTACAAAAGTATTTAGAGTTGGATTTGGAATATTTTTTGTATAAATGAAATTTCAAAATTCGGACCGGAAGTAACACTTTCATACGTATAAGAAAGTCGTGTGGTGGCCACACCTCATTTGATGAAAATTTTCGACCTCGAGATTTTTGCAGATGGCCACGTTTTGAAGTCCCCTGATACCGAAAAAGTGGTTTTTAAAAAATGTCTGTGTGCCTGTGTGTGTGCGCGCGCGTGTGTGTGTGTGTGTGTGTGTGTTCTCTCTCTCTCTCTCTCTCTCTCTCTCTCTCTGTCTGTCTGTATGTGTGTGTGTGACCACGATAGCGGTCAAACCGCTGTAGATATCAATTCCAAATTTTGTATTTACGTGTATAATCTCCCTCTTGAGATCTGATTAGTTTTTCAATAAAATCCGTAGACCGGAAGTAGCAGTTTACTTCAGCGAAAAAATCGAATTTTGCTAATATTTCGTCAACTACTAAGTTTAAACAAATTTATAAAGAATTCATATATACTTAAAATTAAAATTGAGAATAATTTTATTTAAAAAGTTTTTCGAAATTCCTACCGGAAGTAGGTCTTTTACTCTTATCAAAAATCAGTTTCTTGCGAATATTTCGCAAGTCATGCTTTTTAGACAAGTACGTTACGGGTAAAAAAGAATTTAGAACCTAATTTTCAATATCTTTTGTATAAAAAAAAAAATCAAAATTCGGACCGGAAGGATCACTTTTACTCTTACCGAAAACGATTTTTTGCAAATATGTCGTAAATTATGCATTCTATATATATTTATGAAGAGTACAAAAGTATTTTAGAGTTAGATTTGGAATATTTTTTGTATAAATGAAATTTGAAAATTCGGACCGGAAGTAACACTTTCATACGTATAAGAAAGTCGTGTGGTGGCCACACCTCATTTTTTCTTCTTACAATATCAAAATCGCACAATAATTTTCTTCGATTGTCCCTTGTCCTACCTTGTTTTCTTTTACATAAAACATTCTGAACGATTTTTTGGACTATCTCGTAAGGCACTTCCGTGAATTTCGATGTTATCAATTGTCTCTGTTTTAGTCCCATAATTCTCACTCTTCAAATTATTGTATACAATCAGGACTACCTGCATCGTTCCTTGAAACTTTATTGGTACTTCACGGTGTCCATATGTTTTGGTTTCACAAATTTAAAATTCTTCACTTTGCAAAAACTGTTTTTCCACAATTTCTTATTAATTATTTTCTTATATATGTTGTGTGTTTTCAGTGTTCATTAATTTTTTTGTAGTGGTTTAAATCGATTTAACTTTAATGCTTCATATTATATTATTAATGGTTTTTCATTTATGTTCAAATTTGACAATTATTGTTTTTTATGTTTCCAATAAACGGTACTTGTGTTTTGAAGTTGTGAGGTTTTCTTTTTTATATACATTCGTTTAATGAATAGTTGAGTGTGCTGACATCATAACTTTTGTACATCGGTCTGTGCTTACCCTTCTTATCAACTAGCGAGCTATATAAGTGGCGCCTTGTAGATTACCTGATTTAGACCTCCGACCTTCTCCAGATGAGCTGGCGGCAGAGTTAATGATAGGTTATGTCACAGGTAGGCGAGTTAAGTGAAAGTTTTGGGGAAATCTCACTCTTCTATAACTTTCAGTTTTTATTTTTATTTTCTCTTGCAAACAAACAACACTATATGTTGCTACCTAGGCCCCAGCGATTTTAAAGTAGCAACAGCTGGTGAAAAATTCAAGAATTATCGGATAGATTGCTATACCATACAAAAAAATTGCTATAATAATAAAATAAATAAAATTTAACAGCTTCATGACCATGTTATAACTAGGATTTTGTAAAGGCAGTTTGACATGAAATAAGACTTTTATAACTGCCAATATTATGTATATAAAATGTTTCTGGAGTAAGTATTTCCTAATGCATCTTAATCACCCTAATCTTAAGCCTGTCACCTGATGGTTTGGGAGTGAATTCAACCTCGACCTTTTTGATTTTAGATGAGTTATCTGCTTTTGAGAACGTATTCGGTACTGTCCTTCTTTTCTTCCTTTTCATTTATAAATCGCTTATCGTTAATAACAATGTTTCATTATCGATTTTTAGAGTCTCTCGCAATCGCTCCGACATAACATATTTATCACCTACTGTTTCGCTGCTTTACAATAGGTTATTTACATTAATAAAAATTCCTCGCGATTGTGTAAGTACAATGTTGATCATTAACAAATACATAAAACTTTTTTATCGTTCTATGTAATAAACACTGATTATGTTCACACAAAAACTGAATGAAATAAACAGTACTAATCACAATATCCGTTTTATGTACCATGAATAAGATATTCTCGCCCATGTCTTCCTTGGATTCAGTTTCTCCTATAACATATTACTAACTCTTTATACGAGGATCTAATGAAAAATTCTTATTATTCAACATACTGTCCTCATAATTCGATACATTTATTACAACGAACCTGCAACGCCTCTAGACCTTTCAATTTTTTTTTTATCTAGCTCTACAAACCAGGCCTCCACAGCTCCTATCACCTCTTCGTTGGAAGAAAATTTACGACCTTTTAAACTTTTTCTCGGTTGACACGGAGCCAGATCTGGTGAATAAGGGGGGTGTTCGAGTAATTCTAACCTTAAATCACGAATTGTGTGTATGGAAACATGCGATTTGTGTGCAGGTGCATTGTCCTTCAAAAGAAAACACCTTTGGACAACTTTACGCGTCTTCTTTCCATATTTTTTCTCGTAGAGTGGTCAGTAACGTCGAATAATAATTCCCAGATATTGTTCTACTTTTATCCAGAAAATCAATCATAATTACTCCATGGCAATCCCAAAAAACTGAAACCAAAACTTTTCCAGCAGATTTCTTAACACGAAATTTCTTAGGCCTTGGAGAACCAGACTGTATCCATTCCACCGATTGCTGCTTTGTTTCTGGGTCGTAGAAATGTACCCAAGTTTCATCCATAGTAACAATACGGCTTAAGAAGTCTGCATTTTTTTCAAACCGAACACAGATCGAACGCGATGCTTCCTCCCTAGCAGGCTTCTGTTTAACAGACCATTTGCAAAAAATTTTCTCATGTCCAAATCGACGTGATCTATATGATGGACGCGTTCATATGAAATATTCAGTGCCTCAGATATTCGTTTTAGTCCAATTCGAAGGTCTGACAAAATCACGTTATGTACTGCATCAACATTTTCGGCGAGGGACACAGAAACTGACCTTCCCGATCGGTGTTCATCTTCAATGGAAAATTTACCCCTTTTGAAGCTTGCAATCAAATTTTTCATGGTCGCATATGATGGACATTGATCGCCACGGGTGTTAAGCATATCTTCGCAAATTTGCTAACCTCTTAACCCCTTCAAATACTTGATGATGGCTCGATACTCCAATTTTTCGATTTTCACAATTTCGGTCGACATCCTTTTTTCCAAATTTTAGGATTGTAGGACTTTGGTTTGACTTTTTGCCGTGAAACTTTACATTGACACTTCTAATAGGTTATGTTTCGTTGCTATGGTATCGCAATATTTTCTTTATGCACGGAACCGGTCAAGGCTAACTAGATATCAATACATCCTCGTACATATCTTATAATAATAATAATAATAAACTTTATTCATCTTTAGATGTTTACAATGTTACAGTAAAATTTAAGCTATACAATCATTACTAATATACCTCGTATAATAGTGTCTAAAACTCTCTTAAAGAAGGACTCTGTTTAGTCGCTTCAGGCATACCATTATACCGTAGTCGACATATTTTAATTTCTGATACGAAAGTAGAAAGAGGAAAAGAGCGCGACGAAATAAACTAAAGATAAACATAAGCGAGGTTGCCAAGACAGTACACTCGGCAAATGTTTCCTATAAAATGTAAGGCGTGAGAATCCCCCAACACTGCGTTGCTCTTCCACCGCTGTTAGCAAGCAGGCATCGCTGCATATTATAAGGTCATCTTCTGCATGGGATACAAGTACAAACCGAAATTAAAATTTGACGATTATAGTATAATTTTAAATCCTTGTAAAAAAGACTATTCTGCGAAGCCGACTTTTTGTGTAAAGGTAACCTAAAGTTATCTGTCTATCTAGTATTGTAGTCATGAATCTCATTACTACACGAAACATATTTGTTTAAATACTTTAGTAACCTATTATGCATTATTTTATAAATCAATATAAGAGCGTTGAACTGAATCCTTTGCTTAACACTAAGTGAGTTTGGAAAAAGTAAACGCACAATTCTTGGCGTATAAATATTACGGAATTATTATCAAAAATCACGATACGATTTGAAAGTTAATATCTACAATAAAATTTCAAGTGCATTAAATATCAAGTACCTACTGATACAAATCATTTAATGATAGAAAGCGTTATTATAAAACTCCAACAATATAATCAATACAGTCGATGTTATTATTGTTTGTCAATCTCTACAGATCCGATCATATTTTAGATTTTCCTAAATTGTTGGAAAGATATCGCTCGTCTTGATTCTATAAAAATATTTTATCCGAATAATCATAAAAAAAATACTTGAGTGAGAAGTGTGTAATTATCGTTAAGTTAAAGCAGGAATTTTTAAATGCCCGTTTTATTCACGAAACCTGATTTAATCTAAGATGCAGATGAATATAAAAACAATTTCTTTCTTAATTTTTGAATGGTCCACATGTACCAGGTGAAATGTGATACCCATACATTTAAATCTTAAGTGTTTCGCAAAGAATTTCACCTTCAACTTAAACCACAAAATACGCATGTAAAGGCCTCCAGTGGAAATGATTAGCAGGTATATATGTACCGTTTGAGTAGGTTTTTAATGACTTGCCTACATGTCTTATACGGGTATGATCGAGTTTTAGCATTATGTGTAACCGTTATTATATTTGTTTGGTTTTCATTACATTGTGGATACAGAAAATAAACATAATTATTTAAGAGTGTTTAATATTGAGACAGACAAAGAAGATTGCTGTAGTGGAGTTGTCCGTAAATTGTTACTTAAGAATTTGTTTAGTAATTACTTACAAATGTGATTAATGGTAGAGATTTATATATTTCAAATGAAGAAGTAAACTTACGCGGTTTGTTCAGAAAATAACGGTATATTTTGAATTACGCGCCAACACAGGCATTTAGTGGCGGTTGGTAACAATGTGTTCGACATAACCTCTATAATAACCACATACTTTCGGATTGTGCTACGCTTAATGGTGACTTTAGATACGTTAAGGCAAATTTATTTATTTAATCAATTATGTCCAAGTACCTTTAGGTGTAGAACTGATGCGAATACATTGTGTACAACTGATATATTTAATATTCATGTTCTTTCTCGTATCCTGTTTTTCCAATTACTTCTATCCTGCGCCAATCGTCTAGTCTCACTTCACTGGATTTCTCGCTTCTGAGCTAGTTGCCGTCCATGTTCCTCCTATTTTAGTCTTGGTCGACCTAGCTTGTTATTTCCTTGTTCTCTAGCTTTATAAACTTTTCTGCTGATCTATTCATTCATCCTATGTAGGTGACCCAGCCAACCCAATTGTCTTTATCCGATCACCAAATCTATGGGTTTTGTCTTTAATTCGGCAAATACTGACTCATTCCTTACACGATCTCTTCTTGTGATTTCTTTATGTATTTTCTTATACCTGTGTTTGTATTTCCCGTGATATCTCTTTCTTACCAAAAAATGTTGTTTACAGGGTGTTATAGAGTCTCCCTGCTTTTAAAACTCTGTTTTATTTCTTCGTCAATTTCCCCCGTCTCTTCTATAACTGTACCTAGTGTTACGCTCAATCCTCGCCGTTGGATCGTCCTGGCAGAGAGGAGGTGTAAATGGCGCTGACGAAAACTAAACGACGTAAAATAAAGATGTGCTCGATTGTCGGGGTTTCCCACATGTAGCCTCGTCCAAATAAATTTGTGAAAGTTTCGGAAATTTTATTGTGTGTCACCTTCAACCTGCCTTACCTTACTTCCCTAGTGCGCGTTGGAAAAGATGGAGTGGATCCTGTGCCTCTAGCTCTCTCGGTTTTATGGGCATGGGTCACTCAGATTACTGAAGTGGATCACTAGGCGCCAGCTGTCTATTTAAATCAGGATCACTCCAAATGTTACTTATTCCGACAGCAGGAATAATTTTATTTTTTTGGGTGCACTAGGTGTAGTAAGACATTCATACACGATATCATCAACAAATAACAAGTTTATTAAATGTAATAATAAAAATATACCAAGAATGGTATGAGTTGTAACCCCCACAAAGGTAGCAAAAAAAATAGTATTTTACAAATAACTAGATTAATAAGAGTGCAATGCAATTATAATTTAACCAGCACAGTCATATAAAATGAGAAGTAAAATTAAACGTATGGTTGGGTCAACTGGTATATATATCAACATTGAACGTACTTAAAATGAAACAGACAATTACTAAATATGGTAGTTAAATGCCAAATATACTAAAATGCAACAAAGTTTAAATTTTATGACAGGTAATTACCATTGTTTTTTTTTTAAGAAAATGACAAATAAGCGATATGTATGTACACAACTAACTTAAATGGGCTAGTAAGATCTTACTTACAAATAGTTACATAAGATGCTTAATGCTACATTCACACGCTGAAGGTGTTTTTATCAATTGCAACGTTCAAATTAACATCTGTAAATCATTACAATTAACGTTTAAATAACAGAATCGCTGAAGGCACAAAATAAACAAACAAGCATTTACTTATAATAATTATGCAAATCGTCAAATCTCAACCTTATTCAAGGCTGGTATATGCTTAATTAATTAAGAAATTCAAAATTAGAAATTTACATATTCAAAATACGCAACAAAATTGGTATATCGCTTCCAATGCTTAATTAGAACATGGATTACAAATATAAAAAAATACTATATACAGCTTGAGCCTCCGATAACTAACACTATCGGGCACAGATTAACCAAAGAAAACTGAGCAATGCTCTTAATTTAATGTTTATCAAATAAACTTGTATAGCAATAATCGATATTTAATTGATCTAATAAAATAAAACACTTCCGAAGGTCGGAAAAGAATAAAACAATAGAAAAACCTGGTTGGAAGTAATTTCCTCGGAATGGCGTTCAAAAGGATGTTTTTTCTCCTTCGACGCCGCCACATAAACCGTCGGTGGAGTCGAATAATTACCATTCACCACAAGGCTGTAGAAATTGCTCTTATAATTTCCATCCAAGATACAACTTTTGTAAAGATGGAGGTATATGGGACGACAAAAAAACAGGCATGTGACGTTCTACATTCACCACAATACGGCACGAACGAAAAGAAAATGTGTCTCCCACGGGTAAAAGCTAATAAAGAAGAACGTAAACAACACGACAAGCATTAATGAATATGTTTAATAAAAGAAAAACTAACTGACCAGCTAATTAATCTATCTATCTAACAATGTTGAAAATAAACGGTAGAAATTATACCTCTGCAGGATAATCCGCAATCAATTAGCGTATTCAACGTTAACGGTACTTAATTAAATCACCTAAATTTGTGCAGAAGGTACGTCAGACAGGTAGCAAGCTGCTTATAGTTCGACGTTCAAAATGGAAGTGGCTTGCCTGGTCTGCTTGCTTGGAAACAACCAATCAGAAACTTCCAACGGAAACGTGCTATTCGGTCGGTAAAGCAGACATAAATATTCGATAAAAGAAACAAATAATTAAAAGGATGAAGGGAACGAAACAAATAAAGGGTGATTAATAAATAAAACATGAAATAATTAACCCCAAAAATTAGAAAATACAAGACCACATTAAAAATACTTCCGACGGCATCACAAAGATCTTTACCACACGAACTAATCCGTTCACTAACAGATGGCGGCACGGATATTAAAATGGGTTTCAAAATAAAGAAATGAAAATTACAACACAATATCCCAAAAATTTAGATTGCATAGAAAAATAAAATTAAAATTAAATTACGAGGCAATATACAGCTCGCTCTGAAAGTAAATGAATTAGAAATTCGAAAATTATTAATGTATTCAACTAAACGGTAAATACATATACGGTGAAAGAAGAACAAGGTGTAACACTAGATATTTAAAACATGTGACCTGTTCTAGCTTTGCACCTTCCCTTGCATCTTCATATGACATCATCTATTACTAAGGAAAATAGTAAAGGGCTTAGCACACATCCTTGTTTGAGACATATTTTCATTTCGAATTCTGTAGATTCTAGATGTAGGGCACCTGTTGTATGCTGATGGACTCAAAATATTCTCTTTCGTTAACAATCTTGATGACACTTAAAAATTACAAATGAACCTTGATAAGGTATGTGAATGGTGTCTACTGAATGATCTGCCGCTGAACATAGATTAATGTTCCGTCATGTCATTCAGGACAAAGCTGAATTCCTCTTCTATAATTATAATGTTAACGATTCTGTCCTCCAAAGGCCTGACATTCTCTGTGATCTAGGTGTCTCTCCTATGATTGCAAGCTATCATTTAATAATCACATAGCGACCATCACATCTCAAGCTCTAAAAAGTATTGGTTTCGTTATTCGGCACAACAAAGAGTTCAATAATTACTCAACTATAACGAAGTTATATTTTGCATTTGTTCGGTCGAGATTGGAATATGCTTCTGTAGTGTGGAATCCATTCTATGACATACACTTTAATGCCCTGGAAAACGTTCAGCGTCGTTTTCTGAAATACTTACATTTTAAAGTTGATGGCCAATAACATGTCATTGGTATATCACAGAGTGATATGTTACCGCGTTTGTCATTGGGCACTTTGAGGTATACACGCACTGTTATATCCTCACTTTTCTTATCAAATATATTTAATAGCAAAATTGATTGCCCCGAAATTCTTGAACAACTGCTTCTATATATCCCTCGGGTATCTTCGCGGTCGACATTCAGTTTTTACCTTCCTACACCGCGCAGTAATATCCTTAGATATTCACCTTTACACCACATGTGTAACATTTGTAACAAATATCCGTATCTTAACATTTTCAGTTGTAATATCCGGGATATTAGAGCTGTCATTACTGTTTAGAACTACATCTATAATTATTGTTACTATTGCTTTGCTTTTTTTATATCATGTGGTTTTTTGATTTTAATATCATGTTCGTATAATTTTTGTGTCCCTAATCTGCAATTAGACATCTGTCTGTTGATTAGTGTATCAAATAAATAAGACTACAAGAATGCGTAGATCACCCACCTGTCAAGTATTGTTTTTAAAAAATAAAATGGTAAGTCCAACTTAACAGGAAACTGTAAAAACATTAATTTTAAAATAAATACTTTTAAATTTTCCCGCTTGGCTGACAAACCCTGTAAAAAGTTACTGCAATTATTTGATATTTTTGTTACAACCAGTATAGAAACTTGTTAGTAACTTTCTTATTCAACATATTAACATTATTATACGTTATATCTTTATTAAATAAATCACAATTGCATGTAAACATGATCGATTTTCTATTTATTTTGCAACTGTTAACATAATACTTTAAATATATTTTCTACTATTATTTGAACAGATAGTTAAAGTATGTGTGAGCATTACCATCACGTTCTACTTATTTCGGCCACAGAGAGAAACATGGGAAATAAATTTTGCATACAGCTCATTTATCATTATGCTCTTACAATGATGACGAGACGTCATTCTAAACATAGCATACTTACTGCAGAGTACACATCATTAACTATCGTTGAAGAAAACAAAGAAAAAGCAATTATAATTCAAGTAAAGTATTAGAGAATTCATGTTGAAGAAATCTCCAAGACAAATATGCTGTTCTCATTTATATATAGGTATGTAGTTAGATAAATGATGATTGTACGAAGAAATATATCTCGTGCTCAGTAATAGTATCCGAGTAAGTAATATCTTTCAATGAGAACTAATGGGATAATAATATATTTCTGTATAAAATATTACATCCGAACGCAGGAAAATGACGGGTATTAGGAATTTCTGTGAGGTTGCACAATTCGACGAGCAGCGACTGGAAAGGATGGGCCTTTTTTTCTTTCATTTTACACGCAATGCAGCATAAAAAGTAATACTCGATGAGAATTATCATGTGGTACGGCTCTAAGTAATAAATAAATAAACCAATTAAAATTCCAACATTTTCCGTAGTAGACATACCACTAAATGATTGAGATTGTCGTATGTTCTGGCGACAAAGCCTTTAATTTCAAGATAACTGGATGCAAGTATGGATTTGTCTTTTAACTTTTAATAATAAATATTTTTTGGACATCAAAATTGCTTATGTTAAATGAGTAACTATAGACTCCGAGAAAAAGGTAATTCTATATATACTGTATGACAAAAAAAGAACGAATGACCATGCAAACGTGATTATTTTTTAATTAAATTTTGTACAGATGTTTATGGTGTTAAAAGTAATGAATGATAAAAAGAACAGATAAAAACAATAAAATTAATAACGTTTTTTGCTGATCTCCAACGAAAAAATTCGATTTTGTTCTGCTTATTATTAATCGGTTTAATTCTGTTTTCTCATTTGTTGCCGTCTATACCTGTCATTTAGAGTTCGACGACAACCGACTTATCGCCAGCTAAGCGAAGTTGAAAGGCACAGTGATCAAAGCCTTTTGGCCAAGGTCATTATCAATTTTAGTTTATTCCCCCACCTGCAGTAGCGCTATCTTCATAGGTATGTTTTGTTTTCGAGTTTGATGGTTTCTAATAGCGGTCAAACCGCTGTAGATATCAATTCCAAATTTTGTATTTACGTGTATAATCTGCCTCTTGAGATCTGATTAGTTTTTCAGTAAAATCGGTAGACCGGAAATAGCAGTTTACTTCAGTGAAAAAATCGAATTTTGCTAATATTTCGTCAACTACTAAGTTTATACAAATTTATAAAGAATTCATATGTACTTAAAATTAAAATTGAGAATAATTCTATTTAAAAAGTTTTTCGAAATTCCTACCGGAAGTAGGTCTTTTACTCTTATCGAAAATCAGTCATGCTTTTTAGACAAGTACGTTGCGGGTATAAAAGTATTTAAAACATAATGTTCAATATCTTTTGTATAAAAAAAATTTCAAAATTCTGACCGGAAGTGCCACTTTTACTCTTATCGAATAGCGATTTTTTGCAAATATGTCGTAAGTTATGCATTCTATATATATTTATCAAGAGTATAAAAGTATTTAAAACTGGATTTGCAATTTTTTTTGTATATATGAAATTTCAAAATTCGGACCGGAAGTAGCACTTTTACTCTTAGCGAGTAGCACTTTTTGATAATATCTTGCAAAGTATGCATTCTATAGAGATTTATTAAGAGAATAGAAGTACTTAGAATAGGATTTTGAATAATTCTTGTAAAAGAAATTCTTAATATTCTATAATTTGAAACGCTCATACGTATAAGAAAGGCTTGTGGTGGCCACACCTCATTTTTGGTTTAAGGTATATGTATGTAATTTTACTTTCTTATACGTAGTATAAGGAAGTATTGTGATGATGAAAATTTTCGACCTCGAGCTTGTTGCAGATGTCCACGTTTTGAAGTCCCCTGATACCGAAAAAGTGGTTTTTAAAAAATGTCTCTCTCTCTCTCTCTGTGTGTGTGTGTGACCACGATAGCGGTCAAACTGCTACAGGTATCAATTCCAAATTTTGTATTTACGAATATAATCTCCTTCTTGGGATCTGATTAGTTTTTCAGTTAAATCGGTAGACTGGAAGTAGTAAATTTTTTGAAATTCGTACCGGAAATAGGTCTTTTACTCCTATCGAAAATCAGTTTTTTGCGAATATTTTGCAAGCCATGCTTTTTAGACAGGTACGTTACGAGTATAAAAGTATTTAGAACTTAATTTTCATTACCTTTTGTATAAAAAAAATTCACAATTCGGACCGAAAGTAACACTTTTACTCGTATCGAATAGCGATTTTTTGCAAATATGTCGTAAACTATGCATTATAATGCATAATTTATATATATTTGTCATGAGTACAAAAGTATTTAGAGTTGGATTTGGAATTTTTTTTTTGTATAAATGAAATTTCAAAATTCGGACCGGAAGTAACAAGAAGTATTTAGAATAGGATTTTGTATATTTTTTGTAGAAAAAAATTCTTAAACTTTGAACCTGAAGTAACACTTTTATTTTTAAGATAAAAGTATTTAAAGTAATTCAGAAAAACTTGTGTATAACTTGAAACGCTCACACGCATAAGAAAGTCGTGTGGTGGCCACACCTCCACACCTCATTTTTTATTTTTGCATTTGATATTTCTGTATATAAATACTATTTTATGTATAAATAATTTTCAACTTTGAGCGCGAGTTACACACTTTTGCATCATGGTAAACCAGTTTTGTGTGACAACTTGTACGAACACATGTAAAGAGGCATCGTTTTCCGCACTTGGATCACGAGGTATTTCTATATACTATTAACAAATACATCAAACTTATGTGATTTTTTTTCTGTTGTTTTGATGAGGTCTACAATATATGAATCCAAAGAATAAACAATTGATGATTAAAAAAGTTAAATCTAGATCAGGTGAATAGGAATTATCACGTGTCATGCACACTTTAGAGATTATTGCAAACTTCCACCTGAACATGCAGCTAATCGAAATCTTTTAAAGACTCGCAGCTTATCAATAATAAATTTATCAGGTATGTAATACGTATTCACGTTTTATATTTAAGATCACTGCTCTGTTAGTAATTATTTAAAGTATCCAAAGTGTAGCGTAACAGATAGGAAAGCATGAAGACATTGCACATAGCAGAAACGAACTAATAACTTATATCAAGATTGTATTTTAAGAATCATTGAATACTTGTTTTTTGTAATTAGTGAAATTACATTATTATAAATGTTATTTATTGTAATCTGTGTTAGGTTTTCAAGGATCTAAAATTCATGAGGAATCATTATTACCATGGTCATCTCCAATCTACTCTGTCTCTGCATCAAAGCTGTTCGAAGAAGTAGTATCTAAGCAAGCGAAAGAAAATGTTTGTGCAGCCAGCACTTCTGAAGGTAGTATAATGACTAGACCAACATAAAACAAGAGATTTTTATGAACCATTAGGCTTATGGTATGCAATAAATATATTAAAAAATATAAGAGAAGTGAAAAATTTGTAATCAGAGTAAATTACAGTTTTAGTTTTAAGTAAAGTACATCATTTCAAAAACCAAAGCAGTCCTGCTTATGGTCACTTATCTATTCTAAGGGATATGACTCCAACGCGAATGAATATATTTAAGTCTTACTTCTCCTGTAAGTGGAAAAATGTTTCTGTTGGAAAATAAAGATTATTATTATTATTGAAGATTTATTTACCAAATTAAGCTTTCTTGACTAATAACTTCGACATTTTGATTTATGTGTTAATCATGTCATATCTTTACATTTACGACACACAAATTAAATATAAAATAACTGAAATCTAAATAAATTTTGAAAATAAAGCCGCGCAAATTTAGAAGGCGTTTAGTTCTTTCCCCCGACTGCAACTCGCGCTGCAAGAGTCGAAAAAATTTACTGTTGCCGTACCTTATCTATATATGTACTTTATCTATGTTGAAAAGGGTTGCATCATTGGACTACATGAGGCAGGTATTGCATTTTGTTAAATCGCCAGGCGGATGCAAAGAAATGTTGCAACAGTTATTCGTTGTTGGAGAGATTGGTTTGAAAAAGAGAGGCAACATCGTAGAAGTTCTGGACGACCTAGAAAAACCACAGAACGAGAAAATAGGAGGCTAAGATTGCTTGCCGTTAGAGATCGGTGTAGTACCTCAAGATCTATAGGATATGTCTTTTCAGCAGAGATAAACCACAGACTATAAAATAAACTCAGACAAGAATTTCCTTTGACCAGTATCTACAACTTTGAGAGAAAACAGTACCATTTGTCGAAAACGTTGCTTCATCACTAAACATTAAATTCTGATAAAAAAAAAGACGATGTTCCATAGTGTTCTCACCAACCCAGTAAAGTGGCTTTATCGAACTCGCCTGTTACTCGCCTCGCTCACTTGACTCATAATCCGACTCGTTCAATAAATGACCACTTTAGACTTGATACATACATAAATTACTATTATATTCGGAGAACAATAAACTAAATTGCTCTCTGGTTTTCAATGCATATTCAAGTAAATGTTTATATGTTAGAAATAAATATAAAAAAATATTATTATCTGGGCCGAACTTTAATATTATCAAAATAATGTTCCTATATCTTTCACATGAAATGAGATAAAAGAAAACATTCATTTTCAATACAGATCTTAATGGCAAACACACTACATGGGAGGCCTGTATCGTGACGTTAATAAACTTTATTGATTTTTTCCATTATTGTTGATAAAGATATATTTTATTTAGTTTTACGTCATAAGAGAATTGGGAGCCAGATATAAAAGTGAAATAAATAAGAGACTTGTTTAATTCTACTTTTCGATCAATCTAATATTTTACCGCCGTTCATTTGTCGCGAACAATAAATGCGTACATACCACTTTATTTAAAACCAATGAAGCACACTGTGTAATTAATTATTGTGAATGTGGTCGTCATAGTATACGTATACACATAACAGTTGCTGTTGCATTTCTCTTCGTGCGGATGTCCGGTCAAAAACAAGAGATGAACAGACAATGAAACTAGATGTTGTGATATGTTGTTATGCGGTGTTATTATACTTGGGGAGTCAGTAAACCGTGGTGCTGTTTCCTGCGGCTGACTGATACGCAGAAAGTTCATAAAGCAGTACAAACAGAAATTTTTTTTTTAAATATTTAAAATTTCGTGTAGTAATTATTTATTTTGCATGGAAATAAATACCGTACAGATCATTTAAACACGAAACATTTCATAAAAATATAGAATATTATAAATGGAAATCAATAAACACTCAATATTTATCTTAATATTTTGTTGATATACAGTCTGTCCGCATTTCAATGCTTACCATTGGTATGTCGGTTATTATAGGAGATAGAGCAACGGTTGGTTAAATGGGGAATGTTTTGCAGCATTCAATGTTCGCGACAAATCTCATTTCAATTTCATTCGGAGTTTTTACAATTATGAGATATTTTGGAAAAAACAATATTTGCCGATTTGAATTTTCCTCAATAACTCGATAACGCCTAATGCGATCGCTTTTAAAATCTAACATTGTTCAGGCATTTTTTTAAGACAAATTTTTTGGTGTTAACAGTAACCCCCGATTTTCATTTGTTTCCAAATTCGTAGCGCTATCTTTTGTTTTTCTTATGGCGAAGACAATAAATGGCGAACTTGCCTCCAATACAGTTGAAATACCGCAAGTACCGTAACATTTTCAAAATCCAAACAAATACCTCAAACATAATTGATTCCCATTTAATTTTACCGTTTCAACTATGTATTCGAAAAAATTAGAAATGTCAGTAAAATTCTTATTCCTTAAACTAACCAACAACTTAATTTTTAATTTTATTTAGTTCTATTTCATCAATTTAATACTATTAATATTAATTATTACAAAGTGAATGTTTAAAGTGTCATTTAAAAGTTTATTTCAATAAAAAATGAGGATCATACTTTTTGGGTTTATTACTCCCCTACTAGATGGCGTTACAGTCAAAAGCCCACTATGTTATGGCAGTGATAAGAGGGCAGCGATAGGGAGATCGAGACGATCCAGTCAGTGTTGCGATATCTAGGGAAATTTCCTTAGATCTACGGAATTTTATGTTCATTTAGAGAAAACGGGAATTTTAATAGAAATAGTTTAAAATCTAGGAAAATCTACGTTTTTATTTTAAAATTATTAATCACCGGAAAAATTATTACAACCGTCTGTATTTAAGCTACTTATATAGTCACAATTCATTTTAAAACGTTTTACCCTCAACCACTGTGATTTTTTAAAAGAATAGTATGCATCTTATGGCAAGTAGGAAATTTAAGGGTTAACAACACCTGTACACATTCCGAATCGATGCTCTTTCGCTTTTCAATTTTATGCACGTTTGCAAATCAATCAAATGACTACAGTATAATAAAATAAAGTAAATCCCTTGGAAAAAGTTCCTGCTCTGACGTTATAACAGCTTGTGCTTGGTTTTATATTATTTTTCACATTTGAAATCAAGTTTTCGTGAAGTGAATCAGTGAATGTATGTATAATGTAGTATATGTAGGACGTAAATATTTGATTTTTTTAATTCACTAATAAGCACATACAGCATGTGTCAATTTTCATCAGCCATAGGCAATCAATTCAAGCAATACGTGACAACGTGGCACCCCTACTTTCCTCTCCAATGCCAGCGCGACCGATACATGCTCGAAAATACAAGTTAGCTTAGCAGTAACTATTGGACCACTGACTTGGGTGTTTGTAATGCGTTCAGAAATAATATTTACGAGTTGCAAGGATTTGTTTTTCTTTTTCCTTTCAGTAAATGCAGAGAATTATTAACTGCGTTTACGCTGCATGACACAAACAAAAGCGTAATTCTAATAAAATCAAAAAATAACGCTAATAAGGTAAAATAAAAAAGGATTCTGAAAATAATAATAAACTACTATATCAGGAGATCGCCGCGGCCATTTGATGTTTCCCATTCCAGTAATAAGACGGCTTTTATTGCAGACTAGATCGCAACCTGTTCGCAGCTAAACATTGAATGTAAATATCTGGTGGGGAGAAGTGGGAAGATCGGAGAAAATCGTTGTGATGTCGATTGTTGCCGGGTTTGGTGATGGACAGTAGGGGTGCCACGCACGTTGCCACGTGTTACTTGTATACGTATAAATCGCACGTAAACATTGAATCCCTATACATACCTAATGAAAATTGACACATGCGGTATAGTATACATGGGCGAGATAGGGGAAGTGGATCCGATTTCACTCAGACTAGACCGACTCGTGTTTTGTCGGCTCTCGGGGGAAACCGGTAGATAATACGGTACCCAAGAGCCGACAAAACACGAGTCGGTCTAGTCTGAGTGAAATCGGATCCACTTCCCCTATCTCGCCCATGTATTGTAGACACAAAATTACTTTTTTTTTTTTATTGCTGAGGTTTTGTTTATCTGATTCTTACTTTCAGTTTTCGGCTGTTCCTCATTTATTAAGGATTTGTTTTTAATGAAAAATAGATAACAAGATTTGAAATAAATTTTGTTATCCTAAAAAAATATCATCTATATTTTGTATTATGCTCAATATATTAGGTGTCTTTGTAACGAAGATGGAAAATATTAACATGTTCTATATAATTCAATAAATGCAAATCTAAAATATAGTGCACGGAAGTTCATGCAGACAGTTTGAGAAAACATAATCCATAATTCGTGCCTAGTTAATAATTAGTAAGCACCTTCGTTTTCGTTTCGAAATGCACTAAAGTTTTTCATTATTTTAAAAACATGTATACGATTGTAAAACTTAAGACCGAGTGTTAATTTAGCAGATGCCTACTTTCAGTTTTTGTTTTTTTATTCTTTAGTTAATAATAAATGTTTTTGAATAAAAAAAAATAGATTACGAGCATCGAATTAAGTTTTGTAATAGTTTAATACTAACGAATACCAACTTCAATTTATATATTATGCACTTGGTTCTAGAACTAGTGCGCATGTCATTTAAGAAAAAGACTGTTCGGACCTTTCAGTTCTGGAACTGCAAATTCTGAGAACTGGTAGGTCAGTGTTCGGTCTTTCAGAACTAGTAATTCAAGAACCGTTCGGAACGGTTCTAACAGTTCTCGATGATGGGCTAGTATTTGAAATTATGATAAATCCGGAGCATGCGTAATTGTCATTCGTATCAGCTTTCGCATTTTTCTGGTTATGTTTATCGTATTTATGTTGAACTTCAGAGTTTGGAGTTGTTGTATGTTAGTTTTTAAATTGTCGTTCAAGTACCTATTTGTTTTTTATTTTAGTTTGTGATATTATTACAGTATTGGTGTGATTCGGTTCATCAAACCTATTTTTAATTCTTTTTATAGTTTTTATTCAGACCCATTATATCAATTTTGTAATAGCCAAAGTAAACAGCTATAAGTATGTGACTAAATATTAGTTTCTTCAAATGGTGGTTTATTGTTTTAGAAATTACTGCATTGACTACCATGTTCTTGAGTCTAGCAATCCTAAGAATAAAGTGAATGTAATGGTACAATTATAGGAACTTGCGAACATGTGAAAAGTTAATTTATAATTATCATATATTCGTAGAGAAACTGACATATTTGTTAAACTTAGACAAAATAGTATTTAATATTATGTAAACTAAACTTATAATTTTTGGTTCGATGTGTTCCCCTTGAGATTTAAGAAAAATAAAGGGAATTTATGATATCAATATATTAGATATCCGAACAATCTATTATATGTATGTGTTTGTACCAGTCTGTTAAGTCATGAAAATTATAATAAATTGCAAGTTAATGTGACTCCCAGACTTGTGACACAAAAGGTATCGCAATTCAAATTACCGAAAAGGCTTCAATTCTCCAAAATGGATTGAAAGAGTGTACTACTTCACAGATTAAAAAAAAGAAGAGGAGTTGGCTTTGAACATTGAAAATGTATTGTAATATATTTGTTTAAATTCATAATGATTGTTGATTTTATAGTTATGTAGTACATATTTATTAATGTGTGTGTGCATTTGATGCACGTGCCAATTAATAATAACAGCTTGTATTAAAAATCCTTGTTTTATTTACCCGGTTTATCAGAAATATCCATTACAAAATTTTGAAAAATGTACTTCTGAACAACTTCTTCATTACTTTCTAAATCCTGTCGCAATTTTGAGGTGTAACATTTAAATGTTCATTACGATTGACATTTGTCCACCAGTTTGGTGTTTTTTTTTAAAAATGCAGAAATATCCATAACAAAATTTAGAAAAATGCATTTCTTATAAACAACTTTTTCACTACTTTTTAAATCCTGTCGCAATTTTGGTGGTTAGATGCAGATGCAGTAACATTTAAATGTTCATTACGATTAATTTTTGTCCACCAGTTTGATGTTTTCTAATATATAAATATATTGCTTATATAAAAAATGCAGAATTATCCATTACAAAATTTAGAAAAACGTATTTCATATAAACAACTTTTTTATTACTTTTTAAATCCTGTCGCAATTTTGGTAGTTAGATACATTAGCTATTAAACGTTCATTACGATTGATATTTCTTCCAATAAGTTTGGTGTTCTTTTAATATTACTATTACTAATGTTGGTTGTACAAGTTTCCCTAAAATTCCAATTTTAAAACTGTTCGAACCTTCAGGATTTCGAACCGTTCTAGAACCAGGACTTGGCCGGACATGCGCATTATTATCAGAACTACTAATTCTAGAACGGTTCCGGAACTGTTTAGAACTGGAGGTTCGAACAAACCTTTAGGTAATTCTAGTGAAATATATCATTTCGCAACCCTGGATCCAGTTGCCAATATCACCTCCGTCAATCATCAATAAAATATTTCCAGTATTTTTTCCTATTAAAACTTTTTAACTTGAGAAGTCCGAGTGTCACGTACTATTTATAAAAATTGCAGCATTTCCTGTAACAAACATGGTTTCATACTCATACTTACCGGAGAAAAAGAAGAATGCGCATGCTAATGATTACTTATTTATATTAGCGTAAGTCTTTCTCTGTTATTAGTGAAATCCTATCATTATATCTAGAGACAGGTATACAGACTCCTTGCATGCAAATTAAGCCTGTGGTGAATGATTTGTCTTTTATTTCCAATCGTATTTTAGATGCCATTATTATGCAAATGAAAAATTATACGTTTAACATTTAGGTAAAATCATTTTATTAAAAAAAAAAATTTTAGAAAGTTATGCGGCAATCATATATGGCACGTGAGCCGAGTGAATTTCGTTGTAACCGGTTCTGACATAAATGTACTTATATATGATTAGATGTATTACGTACAAAGCGGACTATTATAGAAATTGTGTATTTATTTTAATTGACAATTATATTTGAAGGATGTTTCTGAGTTATAATTAGACGATTTTATATAATAACATTATAAGCTGACCTTCACATTAACTTTATTAGAAAAGTTTAATTGTAAGCGCGAATCTATCGACATAATTACTTAAATGTAAGTGCAAGAAATGTAGAAACATGGGTGGAAAATATATAAGAAATCAAAATGATTAAATACGAGGGCGATTCGTAAACTAAGTTCCGATTGGTTATTAAAAAAAAAACACGAATGCATAATAGTATATTAAAATACAAGTTTCATAAGACACGATTTTTGCGCACGCGTTCAAGTTTAGAAAACGAGCCGCTAGGCGAGTTTTCTAAAGAACAAGTGCGCAAAATGTCTTATGAAACGTGTATTTTATACTATTTTTTCTATTTCGGTTATTAAAAGTTCAAAAAAGCTTAAAATAAGAGACATGTTTTGTTCGAATATTTTAGAAATTTTGCTTTTTTGAAGTTGGTTACTCTGATTTTTAAGTAGAACGTTTTAAATATTTGAATATCGGTGGTGCTTTATGTAATTGTGTTTAAAATTCAGACTGATTTATACAATAAATTATTTCAAATTATCAGCAAAAAGGACGAAATAAATAACTGTACGCCCCCAGAGATTCGCAAAATAGCAGAAGACAATTTACAAAATCTTTCGTCCACAAATTCTCTACATATTTATCAAAACAAACTTTTATAACAGTTGTACTATTCAACATGGTAAGTAAATGTCAATAGTAGCATCCGAAAACTTATCATCCAACTCTGCTTAACAATTTATATTGCTAATTAGTAAGTGAAATGTTAGCATGTGTGCTTTTTATTCTGTGTACAATTTTATTGCACATTTTTGTTACTTTAAAGGCTTATATTTTGACATTTAAATACGATTTGGTTCCATTTTTTTTGTTACCAACTTCAAAAAAATTAAATTAGCGTGCGATAAAGTAATACTTTATGCAACCAAAACGGGTGTCGTAAAGTGAACTTTATAGCACCGGAATAGAAAATAGTATATTAAGATACAAGTTTCATAAGACACGATTTTTGCGCACGCGTTCAAGTTTAGAAAACGAGCCGCAAGGCGAGTTTTCTAAAGAACAAGTGCGCAAAAATGTCTTATGAAACGTGTATTTTATACTATTTTTTCTATTTCGGTTATTGAAAATTCAAAAAAGATTAAAATGAGAGACATGTTTTGTTCGAACATTTTAGAAATTTTGTTTTTTTGAAGTTGGTTACTCTGATTTTTAAGTAAAACAATTTAAATATTTGAATATCGGCGGACTTGTTATTTTGTTTAAAATTTAGTCTGATTTACCCAATAAATTATTTCAAATTATTAACGAAATGGAAGAAATAAATAACTGCAAGCCTCCAGAGATTCGCAAAATAGCAGAATCCAATTTAGAAAATCTTTTGCCACCAAGTCTCGACATATTTATGAAAAGCAATACCACCTCTTTCTAAAGTGGTGTAAAGAAAATAATATTGTGAATATTACGGAAAATGTAGTAATTGCTTATTTTGACAAAGAAAGAAAGATAAAAAAGCCATCGTCCTTGTGGTCTACATATTCAATGCTACGTTGTTGTTTAAATATTTATAAAAGTATAGATATTTCAAAATTTTCTAGGCTACTTGCATTTTTAAAAAGAATATCTATCTGAGGGCTACGAGCCTAAGAAATCCAAGATTTTAGAAATCGATCATATTAACCAGTTCATAATAGAAGCTGATAATAAAACATATTTAGCGATGAAAGTAAGTTATAAGTGTAGTTGTATTTTACTAATTTTCTACATTATTTTGTTATAATAGTCATATTAATATTCTGTTAGATTATCCTTATAATGGGCTATAATGGAGCTTGTCGTCGTGAAAAAATAACGAACATGACTTTAGATGATATACAGTTTAAAAATGATGTCATAATGGTTGCAGTGCCAAAAACTAAAACTTATGTTCCAAGACAATTTATTATAACACAAAGATTATGGATTGAATTGGTTAAAAAATATTATTCACTTCGTCCCAGCCATGTTACACATAAACGCTTCTTCCTGCAACATAGAAATGGATCTTGCGTGAATAGTCCAATTGGTATTAATACCATAGGAAAAGTACCAAAAAATATTGCTACTTACTTAAATTTACCTAATCCTGAGCTCTTTACTGGACATTGCTTTAGACGTTCCAGTGTGACACACTTGGCTAATAGTGGAGGTGACTTAATAACAATTAAGCGCCATGGAGGATGGAAATCCTCAGCAGTGGCCGAAGGTTACATTGATAATTCCACCATGAAAAAAGTTGAGGTTGCTCAAATATTGTCTAGTGTACCTAATACATCCACTGAAATCATTCACAATCCATCGACTTCTGATCCAATTGGCAGTAATGTGTCAGTGAATATGAATCAACAGGAATGTACACAAAACATAGTGTGTTCGCAAAATCTGCCTGGAATCTCTATTAATGCACACGAATCTTCTAGTGTTACAGTAAACGTTTATAACAGTTGTACTATTCAACATGGAAAGTAAATTTCAATAGAAGCATCAAAAAACTTATCATCCCATTTATATTGTTAATTAACGTAAATAAAATGTTCGTAACTGTGTTTTTTATTCTCCGTACAACTTCGTACACATGTTTGTTAGATTAAAGACTTATATTTTGACATTTAAATATGATTTGGTTCCATTTTTTTTTTGTTACCAACTTCAAAAAAATAAAATTAGCGTGCGATAAAGTAATACTTTATGCAACCAAAACGGGTGTCGTAAAGTGAACTTTATAGCACCGGAATAGAAAAAGAGGTTTATATTATATCCAACTTAAAGCTACTACTTTCAGTTATTTCTCTACATAGTTGCCATTAAGATTGTCATAGCGATGAACCAGATTTTTAATGTCCTCTTCATAGAATTCCGCCGCTTGTGAATTAAGCTATGCTGTAACACTGTCTTGCAGCTCTTCATTGCTCCCAAACCGTTGTCACATAGGTCGACTTGAGGAATTTAGGGGGCCAAAAGTGACTGTGCAAAAACATATCTGATAGCAAAACAATCTATAACCTGCCGTAGCAGACATTTCCAAGAACAATATCCAACCCCACTTATGACTTGTATTGTGCATGAGAGCGGCTACAGGTAGTCAGAAACATAGCTAAGAGAGTAGATAGATGGAAACTTCTTAATAATCAAATGGACGCATTTTTCAAGCACCACCTGGGGAGTTTTTCTCCAACTATAAGTAATTTGAATAGCTTTGGTGCAGTATATTTATATTCACATTTTCACATCAAACTATTTATGTGAGTTAATTTACAAACAATCAGATATATATGACAACTGTCACTATAACTGAACTTGCAAACAACTGATTGAAATTGTCGTATAAAATTTGTCGCAAAATATCATCGCCTATACTAGATAGTCTCAGCGGAAAGAGGACATTCCTTGTATTCACACTATATAGTGTTGAAAATGGCGTAGACAAGTCAGTTTATCAGCATGAGTTTACTTTATCGATGTTTGGTAGATTGACTTGAATGAGCCTCCCATCTCTTAATCAATACTGTCACCACAGGTACCGTATCTTCCTTCTGTTTTTGCAAAAAAAATATCTTTGAATGTTTTTCTTCTTCTAAGACATCACAGAAATAGTTCAAAGAATTTTTGTCTAAATCTTTGTGTAATTATATAAATTTATACCGATCATTAACGTGAGTTGGCAAATTAAATAAAATTTACTAATAAGTAACTATTTTAAATAAAATAAAAATAAAACTCTTGAAAACTTCCACAATTTTTATTTAGTCTTTGCGACATATGTTTCGATATTTTTCATACCATTCTCGAGCTGAACTAACAGGTCAATTTCTGTGTAGGGTGTTATATATGCCGTTGTATTTATTGCCTCTTTGTACATAAGTGTCTATTATGGGTGTGTGTGTGTTCGTTACTTTCTCTCTTCTTTGAATTGATTTCTTAATTTCTAATATTTCTAACAAATTTAATTTCGGTCTTTTGTTTACATTATGCATAAGTTTACAACTATCTATATCGGCAAAATACACATTATCTATATAATGTTCGGCAAGGCCTGTATTTCTAATATTATGCAATATTGATCTTTTATGTTCTTTTAATCTAGTTTCGATCTTTCTGCCACTTTGTCCGATATAGATAGCTTTACAGTCTGTGCAACTAATTTTGTATACACCTGATTTGTCGGTAAGCTTAGTTCTTTCCTAGTTATTGACTAACTAGCACTTAAATTGTTTTTATTTATGTTGACTGTTTTGATTCCTATTTTCTTAAATATTCTGTTAATTTTATAATTATATGTGGAATGTATTGTATAATATGCCATTTCGTGTTGTCTTTTTCTATTATTTTAGGATAAAAGTGTATTTTGAGTTTTTCTCTTTGTTTATGTTTGATAATGTCTACTATTTTTTCTTTAAATCCATTATTTCTAGCTATGTTTTTAATTATGTGTAATTCTGTGTTGAAATCTTCTTCACTTAGTGGTATGTTAATTAGTCTGTAAGCGAAACTATATAGAGCTGCTGTTTTTGTGCGCCAAGATTGTTTGGAATTAGCTGGTATGATCGTATCGGTGTATGTAGGTTTCCTGTATATTATACTGAATTTTAACTTTTTATTGTCTTTTTTGATAGTTAAATCTAGAAAGTTTAATTTTGTTCCTTATTAATAACAGCCATTTATAAAAAACACACACTCTAGAAATTCTTAATTTATGCATAAAACAAAACTACTTTAAATTCAATGAAAAAGTCTATACACAAATAAATGGTTTAACGATGGGAAGTCCACTAAGCCCTCTTGTAGCTGAAATATTCCTGGCAGACTATGAAGAAAAGCTGTTTAAAAGTAATAATAAATACATCAAACAAATAAAACATTGGGTCAGGTATGTATGTAGATGACATTTTCTGTATATGGTCAGGTACTGAAAGACAGACAGGCGACCTCCTAACTTATCTAAACACTATTCATGAAAAGATCCAATTCACTATAAAAATAGAAAAAGAAACAAAATTAAACTTTCTAGATTTAACTATCAAAAAAGACAATAAAAAGTTAAAATTCAGTATACAGCATGTGTCAATTTTCATTAGCCATAGAGGATTAATTCATGCAATACGTAACATGTCACCCCTACTTTCCTCTCCAATGCGAGCGCGACCGATACAAGCTCAAGTTATAGCAGTAACTGTTGGACCACTGATTTGGGTGTATGTAATGCGTTCAGAAATATTATATTTCGCGTTGCAAGGATTTGTTTTTCTTTTTCCTTTCAGTAAATGCAGAGAATTATTAAGCTGCGTTCACGCTGCATGACACAAACAAAAGCGTAATTCTAATAAAATTAAAAATAGGGTAAATAAAAAAGGATTCTGAAAATAATAATAAACTACTAGATCAGGAGATCGCGGCGGCCATTTGATGTTTCCCGTTCCAGTAATAAGACGGCTTTTATTGCAGACTAGATCGCAACGTGTTCGCAGCTAAAGATTGAATGTAAAATCTGGTGGGGAGATCGGAGAAAATCGTTGTAATGTCGATTGTTGCCGGGATTGGTGACGGACAGTAGGGGTGACACACGTTGCCACGTATTAGTATTTGTATACGTATAAATCGCACGTAAACATTGAATCCCTATACCTAATGAAAATTGACACATACGGTATACAGGAAACCCACATACACCGATACGATCATACCAGCTAATTCCAAACAATCTTGGCGCACAAAAACAGCAACTCTACATAGTTTCGCTTACAGACTAATTAACATACCACTAAGTGAAAAGATTTCAACACATAATTACACATAATAAAACCATAGCTAGAAATAATGGATTTAAAGAGAAAATAGTAGACGACATTATCAAATATAAACAAAGAGAAACACTCAAAATACACTTTTATCCTAAAATAATAGAAAAAGACAACACGAAATGGCACATTATACAATACATTCCAAATATTAATTATAAAATTAACAGAATATTTAAGAAAATAGGAATCAAAACAGTCAACATAAATAAAAACAATTTAGGTGCTATGTTAGTCAATAACAAGGAAAGAACTAAGCTTACCGACAAATCAAGTGTATACAAAATTAGTTGCACAGACTGTAAAGCTATCTATATCGGACAAAGTGGCAGAAAGATCGAAACTAGATTAAAAGAACATAAAAGATCAATATTGCATAATATTAGAAATACAGGCCTTGCCAAACATTGTATAGATAATCTCCATTTTCCCGATATAGATAGTTGTAAACTTATGCATAATGTAAACAAAGGACCAAAATTAAATTTGTTAGAAATATTAGAAATTAAAAAATCAATTCAAAGAAAAGAGAAAGTAACGAACACACACAGAGATTTTACAAACACACACACACCCATAATAGACACTTATGTACAAAGAGGCAATAAATACAACGGCATATATAACACCCTACACACAAATTGGCCTGTTAGTTCAGCTCGAGAATGGTATGAAAAATACCGAAACATATGTCGCAAAGATTAAATAAAAATTGTGGAAAGGTTTCAAGAGTTTTATTTTTATTTTATTTAAAATAGTTATTAATAAAATGTTCCACCAAGAACCGTCTGCTAACTCAATTAATAGAATAAAATTTACTAAGGTTTATTTACAATACTTTTCGGTTATTTCAAATTTCGTTAAACAAGAAATTGTAAATGAGTTATCTTTAATATATAATTTAGTTATTTGGCGCAAATATTTATAATACATTATATATATATATATATATTATACATGTAAGTTTTAAAAATACTGGAGTATGTAGTTATTAAAGTTGATTACATATCCAGTCAACGTGCATTAATATGCGATGTAGATTACCGTGTAACGCAAAGACGGGCGTTTACCGTTAACGGCCAAATTAAGTTAACGAAATTTTTTCTACTTCCCTACTCGACACACTTTCAATGTTTCTTATTCTTAATTGCATCTACGTTACATATAGCAACACTAATTATCAAATTATTGAACGTATGATATGTATATTTAGGTGTATACATTTTGTTTTGGCTTTTGTGGTATATTCACGCATTTTAAGGAAAAGAAAAAACCTTCAGGATAATATGATTATGTTGTAATCCACGAGATAATGATGCTGCACTTTCTAAAAAAAATAAATACTAATTATTCGTAACAAATTATATTTCAAGAGTAATGATGTAAGCGTAAAGTATACTATTTTTAAAGAATAAAAGAAAGAAATACACTAGAACTTAATATATACACCGTGTCCAAAGTTAAGTGTTTACCATTGCTAACTTCCTCCTTCACCATCTCAACCAAAATAAAAAAAATTAGGTGTGGCCAACAAACGACTTTCTTATACGTATGAGCGTTTCAAACTATACAATTTTAAGATTTTTTTTATACAAAACTTATTCAAAATCCTATTCTAAGTACTTTCATTCTCTTAATAAATCGCTATAGAATGCATACTTTGCAAGATATTCGAAGAAAAGTGCTACTCGCTAAGAATAAAAGAGCTACTTCCGGTCCGAATTTTTAAATTTCATGTATACAAAAAATATTGCTAATCCAATTCTAAATACTTTTGTACTCTTAATAAATATACTGGGGTGTCTCTAAAAGGTGCGGAAAAAACGCTACCACACATTTCTGAAGGCAAAATATGACGATCTAACCCAACTTACCTCAGTCCAAAAGTGGATGCTTTCGGAGATACAGAGTGTCAAAAGTTCAATTTGGTTTTAGTTTTTTATAAATAATTTCTGTAATAATTGGTATATTGTCACAATATTTGGGTAGGGGGGGTTTCGTGGGGTAAAAAAATTAAATCTGCTCTCATTTTCATTGCAAAATATAGAGGGCGCCACCTGCGGCATATTGTATCCATTTAAAACGTAATAACTTTTTTGAGACACACTGTATTTAACTTTTAAATAAAAATTCTTATTCTCCAATGTTTTTTACCTAGAAAAGGTATACCTGGTAGGAGTTGATTGGAGCAGCCGTTTATGAGTAATCTGGATATAAAAAATTCATTCCGTTAATGGACACATATGCTTCTGTAATTTGGGTGTTATTCTTGTGGCAATTCAATGCAATGGTGCATCCACTTTTGGACTGAGGTAAGTTGGGTTAGATCGCCCTCAGAAATGTGTGGTAGCGTTTTTTCCGCACCTTTTAGAGACACCCTGTATATAGAATGCATAATTTACGACATATTTGCAAAAAATCGTTATTCGGTAAGAGTAAAAATGATACTTCCGGTCCGAATTTTGAAATTTTTTTTATACAAAAGATATTGGAAATTAAGTTCTAAATACTTTTAAATTCGTAGCGTACCTGTCTAAAAAGCATGGCTTGCAAAATATTGGCAAAAAACTGATTCTCGATAAGAGTAAAAGACCTACTTCCGGTAGTAATTTACAAAAAGTTTTTAAATAAAATGGTTCTCAATTTTAATTTTAAGTACATATGAATTCTTTATAAATTTGTTTAAACTTAGTAGTTGATGAAATATTTGCAAAATTCGATTTTTTCACTGAAGTAAAGTACTACTTGCGGTCTACCGATTTTACTGAAAAACTAATCAGATCTCAAGAGGCAGATTATACATGTAAATACAAAATTTGGAATTGATATCTACAGCGGTTTGACCGCTATCGTGGTCACACACACGCAGACACACACAGAGAGAGAGAGAGAGAGAGAGACACAGACATTTTTAAAAACCCCTTTTTTGGTATCAGGGGACTTCAAAACGTGGACATCTGCAAATATCTCGAGGTCGAAAATTTTCATCATCACAATACTTCCTTATACTACGTATAAGAAAGTAAAAAATGAGGTGTGGCCACCATACGACTTTCTTATACGTATAAGCGTTTCAAATTATAGAAATTTAAGAATTTTTTTTACAAAAATTATTCAAAATACTATTCTAAGTACTTCTATTCTCTTAATAAATCTCTATAGAATGCATACTTTGCAAGATATTATCAAAAAAGTGCTCCTCGCTAAGAGTAAAAGTGCTACTTCCGGTCCGAATTTTAAAATTTCATATATACAAAAAATATTGCAAATCCAGTTTTAAATACTTTTGTACTCTTGATAAATATATATAGAATGCATAACTTACGACATATTTGCAAAAAATCGCTATTCGATAAGAGTGAAAGTGGCACTTCCGGTCTGAATTTTGAAATTTTTTTTATACAAAAGATATTGAAAATTATGTTTTAAATACTTTTATACCCGTAACGTACTTGTCTAAAAAGCATGATTTGCGAAATATTCGCAAAAAACTGATTTTCGATAAGAGTAAAAGACCTACTTCCGGTAGGAATTTCGAAAAACTTTTTAAATAAAATTATTCTCAATTTTAATTTTAAGTATATATGAATTCTTTATAAATTTGTTTAAATTTAGTAGTTGACGAAATATTGGCAAAATTCGATTTTTTCGCTGAAGTAAACTGCTACTTCCGGTCTACCGATTTTACTGAAAAACTAATCAGATCTCAAGAGGGAGATTATACGCGTAAATACAAAATTTGGAATTGATACCTACAGCGGTTTGACCGTTATCGTGGTCACACATAGAGAGAGACACACAGACACACAGGCACACACACACACACACGCACACAGACACACAGACATTTTTTAAAAACCACTTCTTCTGTATCAGGGGACTTCAAAACGTGGACATCTGCAAAAATCTCGAGGTCGAAAATTTTCATCATCACAATACTTCCTTATACTATGTATAAGAAAGTAAAATGCCACCAACTTGTTAATTTAATCAACTGCATAGATCCAATAATAAGGAAGTTAAACGATGGTAAACACAACATTGGACTGTCTGTATGTCTGTATGATATTGCAACCTATTTAAATAAATTATTCACTGCCTATATTTATCAATCTATTAATAGAACTAAATATCCAAATGAAACGTGTTACCTCACTTAAGGCCTATTTAACACGGAACAAGTTTTTGCAAAGTTTTCTGTGCAGAATTTTCTGTACAACTTTCCCATAAGAATTTAGAAAAACTTCTGTCTTGAATTCATTTTAAAGTACTTTCTATTCTTTAGATATATGTTTAAACGTTGTGGATGACGAAATATAGGTAAAATTTTATATTTTCAGAGGTAAACAACTACTTATGGATAACCGATTTCATTAGAAATATAATCACATCTTGCCAAAGATTATGTAATCTCGTACGGATTAGTTTTCTGGGATAATATCTTGCAAATAAATAGATAAATATTCAAGATGCAGAAAAAATAGTTCAAGTTATGGAGGGTGTGTACATCCACTGACATATTGTGTGCCCCTGTTCAAAATATCCCTGCTTCTTCTGTACAGATGTGGTATCAAGAAAGACTATTCTTATAATACCATATTAGGGTCAATGAATTCCTGAGACCGGCCTTTGAACGACTTTGCGTTCTCAACGTTGAATAGATTATATAGGATCTATGTGTTTCAATTAACTGCCAACTGACATAAAAAATGAAACTAACGCTAAGGTTTTTCGTAGATAATCCTTTCTACTCTGTATCACAATTTGTTCTCTGATGTTTATGTAATATTGTGTGTATGACTTACGTCATAATTTTTGTATATAGTTTATGTACTTATATTCGAAAGGTTAAATAATAATTTACAAGTAAAAATTGAAATAAATTCAAATTGAGTTCAAAACAGTTTTATTTAATTCACAACAATTGTTTCACCCTACTAGGGCTTCATCAGGTGATGAATATTATAATACAAAATATTTGTAGACGATCTTATTTATGTCTTTTTCTAAATGAAGAGGGGGGAGTTTGTGACATTAGGTTAAGAGCGGGAGTAACTTATATCTTTAATGTAATATTTAATATATATATATACATAACAATATGATTAATAATATTAACAATTTTTGAAAACTGATTGTTTACTGTTATTATAAAATTAAACAATTTATAAATATATATATAACTATAAGAATCATTAAGTTGATTTTAAATATTTAAATTTAACAACGGTGAATTATTCACTTCTAGTTGGTCATTTAAAATAAGGTTTAATTTGTTTAATTTATTTATTTCTAGGTTTTCTAATAAATTTAATTTTTTACTCTTGTCTTGTATATGTAGTATGTCAAACTTGTTATTGAATTTATGTTTTTGTTCAATACAGTGGTTTGCATATGTGGAATCTGTTTTTTGTAATTTATAACTTCTTTCATGTTCTTTTATGCGCGTGGAAAAGGATCTACCAGTTTGTCCGATATAAGCTTTTCCACACTCGCAATTTAACTTATAGACCCCAGATTTTAAATTTCTGTCAGTTTTATCTTTATTATTTTTAATGTGATTCTGTAGTTTGTTGTTTGTACGAAATGAAATTAATGTGTTTGTTGTTTTTTGTAAATATGTTTTTATTTTTATGGAAGGTGTACCTATATAAGTCACAGAGGCAAATTTTGATAAGTAAGTTTGGGGAACTATAGGATAAATTTCGGATATGATTTTTGATTTTTGTTTTTTATGAAGGAGATTATTTATTAATTCTTTTGAATAACCATTATTCTGAGCTATGGTGTAAATTCTATCTAATTCTTTATCAAAATTAATCTTATTCATAGGAACATGGATTAATTTATATAACATTGAGTGAAAAGCAGCAAGTTTATGACTAATCGGGTGGAAAGAGTTAGAATGTATCGTAATATCTGTGTGGGTGGGTTTATGGTAAATAGCGAATTCGTGTGTATCAGTAATATGTGATATTTGAAGGTCTAGAAAATTAATTGTTTTATTTTCTTCTAATTCTATGGTGAATTTAATATTATCATGCAAAGTGTTAATATGATTATGAAGTGTATTTAACTGTCTCTCCGTTCCTTTAAAACACACCAAAATATCATCTACATATCTCACCCAGTATATACAATTTTTAAATAACGAATGTTTACTAATAATATCTTCAAGGTTGTCCATAAATATTTCGGATAATAAGGGACTTTGTGGATTTCCCATTGCTAACCCTCCGGTTTGTTTATAGTAGTTCCCGTTAAATACAAAGTAATTGTGTTCTAGGCAGATGTTAAGAAGTTGTAAAATTTCAGATTTTATTACAGGGTTAACTTTATTGTTTTCTAATTTAGTTTCTATTAAGTTTAACACTTCTTTTGGGGGAATACTCGTAAACAAATTAGTGACATCAAATGAAATGAGTTTTGAATTATCTGGTAATTTAAATTTACTAATTTTATTTATTAATTCTCCAGAGTTTTTTATCGAATATTTAGGTTTGAATTTAGTATATTCTAAAATGATATTTATAAGTTGTTTGCATAGAATCTATGCATCTATGAATCTACCAATATATCAATATAACAGGAATAAAGTATTATCGTTGCTGGTTAAGGACTTTGGCATCCCCTATATCCAAGAGACCTCAACATATTCTGTAGATAGCTTGGAATACAATACCATTAGAAAACATTGACTACTTATTGGAATCAATACCACGATGCATCAATGAATTAATGTCTAAGGATCAACACACTTTCTTCATTTGCTTATCAGTAATATGTATTTATGTGTCAAAAATAATTTACAAAATATAATAATCCCTGCTAGTATATTGCACACAAATATAATTATGCCATATTTCTATTGTTATTAAATGGTAAAACTATTTAATTTACTGTGTACATCATTTATTTTGTACTCGTAACAGCTATTTTAAGTTTCGGGATCAACGATAGATATTAATTTTATAACTATATAGACGTACTTTTACTTACCCTTGTCACAATAACCATGGTGGAATGTCATTAAGGCAATCTGAAAGAAATGAGATTCATTTAGTCATAATTTATCTCATAAGCATAGGTGGTTTCTTTTTTTCTTACGTTATAAATGACGATACCAAAATAAGTGTAATAATTTCTTACCAAGCACGATTTAAGCAAATATAATTACTATAGGTGTTTTAGAATGAACAGGTTTACTTTACTTGCTTGTTGACCAAGCATATACTGCCTATGAATTTCACACAATATTGGAACAGCAATGCAGAGATCATCGTGGAAAATAATGCTGTCATCGTACTTATGAGAAACTAATTAAAGAGTAAACTCGTTATTTATATGTAGTTTTTTTTTAACGAAACATATCAGTCACGTCATAAGCGGTTAGTTCGGGCGAATAACATTAAATTATAATATGTAATACCTAAATATCCTTATAACTCTCGCTTAGTGAGTATATTATTTTACCAGAACTGTAGGTAGTTAAAACATTTAAGTTGGAAGCATTTTATTCTGTCAAATCTCATCACTTATCGAATAGCTCAAAAGTACCAGCAGTCAACAAGTTTTCACAATGGTTCAGAAATAGTTTGACGGGACTGAATACTGCTTTACTATTGTTGTATGGACAGGATCTAATGATTTCTTCAAAGTATAACAGAAACCAGTAATACATAGGCTGCTACTCATACAAGATATACATAGCTGGAATTAGGAAACTTACTTTATTTTCTTAGCAGATAATTTTTTTCCATATATTTGCGTTAATAATTTAAATTTCCTTTCAATTATGTTTAATTATATTTAGTATTTAAATCCTTTTAATTAAATTTTCAAATCATGAAAGTACCATAACATTTTAGGAGGCTATATCTTGCGTTTTTGAAAAATTATTGTAATCTCTTCGTGTTCTTTACAAATATTAATTATATCAATTTAGACGTACTACATTTGACCAGACATACTTTCCATTTCGCTGGTCTAAGAACGGGATGTTACTTGTTGAAACTCTATATTAGAAAAAATAATAATCGCAAAAATAGTTTCAAATAATTTTTATTATTCACTACAATATTGTTTCGCCAAACTTTGGCTTCATCAGGTGATGACGGAGTAATACTTACAAAATTATTATATCGTTATATATATCACATAAAATAAAATATATAAAATAATAATTAATAGATAGAGAAAAATAGGTTTGACACTAAACGAACAAACAGATTTAAATCACTCCCTTCTACTGTCTTTCTAAATTTGTAAAAACACCCACTCTTTGAACCCCGACACTTATAACTCTGTAATAATTTTGTAAGCATTACTCCGTCATCACCTGATGAAGCCAAAGTATGGCGAAACAATATTATAGTGAACAATAAAAATTATTTGAAACTATTTTTACGATTATTATTTATTTTAGGAATAGATGGCTTGAATTGTGTGTAGCCTATCTGCCATTTTGCCAGTGTTCAATTTGTGATCAATCTTATAGGTTTCAAAGTAATTTTTTGAAACCTATAAGAAAAAGCACCTTATACGCACAGCAAGCTTTACATCACTTAAAGAACAATACAAACATTCAAAGTGCTGTATTTTAACTATCTTTTACTTTCTTTTTACTTTCTTATACGTAGTATAAGGAAGTATTGTGATGATGAAAATTTTCGACCTCGAGATTTTTGCAGATGTCCACGTTTTGAAGTCCCCTGATACCGAAAAAGTGGTTTTTAAAAAATGTCTGTGTGTCTGTGTGTGTGTGTGTGTGTGTGTGTGTGTGTCTGTGTGTCTGTGTGTGACCACGATAGCGGTCAAACCGCTGTAGATATCAATTCCAATACAGAAGAAGTGGTTTTTAAAAAATGTCTGTGTGTCTGTGTGCGTGTGTGTGTGTGTGTGCCTGTGTGTCTGTGTGTCTCTCTCTATGTGTGACCACGATAACGGTCAAACCGCTGTAGGTATCAATTCCAAATTTTGTATTTACGCGTATAATCTCCCTCTTGAGATCTGATTAGTTTTTCAGTAAAATCGGTAGACCGGAAGTAGCAGTTTACTTCAGCGAAAAAATCGAATTTTGACAATATTTCGTCAACTATTAAGTTTAAACAAATTTATAAAGAATTCATATATACTTAAAATTAAAATTGAAAATAATTTTATTTTAAAAGTTTTTCGAAATTCCTACCGGAAGTAGGTCTTTTACTCTTATCGAAAATCAGTTTTTTGCGAATATTTCGCAAGTCATGCTTTTTAGACAAGTACGTTACGGGTATAAAAGTATTTAGAACATAATTTTCAATATCTTTTGTATAAAAAAAATTTCAAAATTCAGACCGGAAGTACCACTTTTACTCTTATCGAATAGCGATTTTTTGCAAATATGTCGTAAGTTATGCATTCTATATATATTTATCAAGAGTATAAAAGTATTTAAAACTGGATTTGCAATATTTTTTGTATACATGAAATTTCAAAATTCGGACCGGAAGTAGCACTTTTACTCTTAGCGAGGAGCACTTTTTTGATAATATCTTGCAAAGTATGCATTCTAGAGCGATTTATTGAGAGAATGAAAGTACTTAGAATAGGATTTTGAATAAGTTTTGTATAAAAAAATTCTTAAAATTGTATAGTTTGAAGCGCTCATACGTATAAGAAAGTCGTGTGGTGGCCACACCTCATTTTTTACTTTAAGGAAGTATTGTGATGATGAAAATTTTCGACCTCGAGATTTTTGCAGATGTCCACGTTTTGAAGTCCCCTGATACCGAAAAAGTGGTTTTTAAAAAATGTCTCTGTGTCTCTCTCTCTCTCTGTGTGTGTGACCACGATAGCGGCCAAACCGCTGTATATATCAATTCCAAATTTTGTATTTACGTGTATAATCTCCCTCTTGAGATCTGATTAGTTTATCAGTAAAATCGGTAGACCGGAAGTAGCAGTTTACTTCAGCGAAAAAATCGAATTTTGCGAATATTTCGTCAACTACTAAGTTTAAACAAATTTATAAAGAATTCATATATACTTAAAATTAAAATTGAGAATAATTTTATTTAAAAAGTTTTTCGAAATTCCTACCGGAAGTAGGTCTTTTACTCTTATCGAAAATCAGCTTTTTGCGAATATTTCGCAAGTCATGCTTTTTAGACAAGTACGTTACGGGTATAAAAGTATTTAAAACATAATTTTCAATATCTTTTGTATAAAAAAAAATTCAAAATTCAGACCGGAAGTACCGCTTTTACTCTTATCGAATAGCGATTTTTTGCAAATATGTCGTAAGTTATGCATTCTATATATATTTATCAAGAGTACAAAAGTATTTAGAACTGGATTTGCAATATTTTTTGTATATATGAAATCTCAAAATTCGGACCGGAAGTAGCACTTTTACTCTTAGCGAGGAGCACTTTTTTGATAATATCTTGCAAAGTATGCATTCCATAGCGATTTATTAAGCGAATGAAAGTACCTAGAATAGGATTTTGAATAAGTTTTGTATAAAAAAATTCTTAAAATTGTATAGTTTGAAACGCTCATACGTATAAGAAAGTCGTGTGGTGGCCACACCTCATTTTTTTAAATATATTTACATATTTGATACCTATAGGTTATTTCATTCATGTACTGACAATTTTGTCAAATTTGTTAAAATTTGCGACTTTTTGCGCGGAAATTGACCATTTTGTTGCATACACCGATAAGTACAACCACCTTAACATAACTATTTATTTATGCACGGTTATTTAATTTAACATTCTTCTAGATAATTGTTGATTTATCTGTGTTTAGATATACTATTAATTTAGGAAATCCACCTACCACAAGAGAATAATGTAAATTATCTATACCTCTCTACTAAGGAAGAACGTCAAAACATTAGTCGTTTGGTGAAGTAAAAAATGAGGTGTGGCCACCACACGACTTTCTTATACGTATGAGCGTTTCAAACTATACAATTTTAAGAATTTTTTTATGCAAAACTTATTCAAAATCCTATTCTAGGTACTTTCATTCGCTTAATAAATCGCTATAGAATGCATACTTTGCAAGATATTATCAAAAGAGTACTCTTCGCTAAGAGTAAAAGTGCTACTTCCGGTCCGAATTTTGAAATTTCATATATACAAAAAATATTGCAAATCCAGTTTTAAATACTTGATAAATATATATAGAATGCATAACTTACGACATATTTGCAAAAAATCGCTATTCGATAAGAGTAAAAGTGGTACTTCCGGTCTGAATTTTGAAATTTTTTTTACACAAAAGATATTGAAAATTATGTTTTAAATACTTTTATGCCCGTAACGTACTTGTCTAAAAAGCATGACTTGCGAAATATTCGCAAAAAACTGATTTTCGATAAGAGTAAAAGACCTACTTCCGGTAGGAATTTCGAAAAACTTTTTAAATAAAATTATTCTCAATTTTAATTTTAAGTATATATGAATTCTTTATAAATTTGTTTAAACTTAGTAGTTGACGAAATATTCGCAAAATTCGATTTTTTCGCTGAAGTAAACTGCTACTTCCGGTCTACCGATTTTACTGAAAAAGTAATCAGATCTCAAGAGGGCGATTATACACGTAAATACAAAATTTGGAATTGATATCTACAGCGGTTTGGCCGCTATCGTGGTCACACACACACAGACAGACAGACACACAGACACACAGACATTTTTTAAAAACTACTTTTTCGGTATCAGGGGACTTCAAAACGTGTACATCTGCAAAAATCTCGAGGTCGAAAATTTTCATCATCACAATACTTCCTTATACTACGTATAAGAAAGTAAAAATACAAAATTAACTAAATTGTTACACCCCTCCCTTCTTATGATATAATTCAAAGCAGTAATACCTACAAGAATTTTTTTAAACTATTTTTAGATAATCGATATTAATATATATGTGAAATATGCATACGTGATACGTATATCGTTCGATATTTCTAAATTTTGCAACTCCTTTCACTCAATTTCCATAATCCGGTTCATTCGAGGATATTTTTTGAATTTCATAAATAACTGCAATCACCATCTACTAAAAAATTATAAATAGCGCTTGCTAAAAAGTAAAGAGCGCGCGTGTGTAATCGAATTAACAACCGACAAAACTAATGGCGTAAATAATAACCTAGTATACACCTGCGTGATTCTAGCCTTCAATGATCTGCGGTTTCAATGTCAAGGAGAGAGATCTACGACCTTTCTACTTGCTCGTCTGTCTCTCTGTTCAGGAATTTTCTTCGTGTTCCCGTATATTTAAATAACTTTCCACATTGTAATAATTGACACGCATCGGTAGAATTCGCATGCTTTTTCTCTGCGAACGTCTGGGCTTTTAACTTTCTCATCGCGTTCTGTACAGAGGGTGTGTTAAGAAAATTTCCTTTTTAATTAAAATAAAAAAAAATTAAACTGAAACAGTTATGTTGAATTTACAGGTTATACTATCAGCAACATTTGTTCTCATTTCATTACCAACTTTTGGTGAACCGTATTATGCACATATTATGTCGAAGATGGAAATATTTATAATAATAATATATTATAATAATTCGTTTAAAAAATAAAGTAAAGAAACTTAGGGACTGAGTAAAATCACCACATTTTCGCGTTACGATATAGAAACGATTTGTTATCGTCCATCGGTGGAAACATGTCGCACGTTTTGGGCGCCAAATGTTTGAGAATTGTTGACAATTATTATTTAGAGAAACATTAACTGAGTAATGCTGTCATGATTACACAGCAAAGTTCCAGGATATAATTTGCTATAAAAGAAAGTATTAGTAAAAAACGCGACAAGGTTGTCTTTAAACGTTAATTGAAAAAGTAATTAATATTAGTAGAGTTTAAATAAAGGTAGGGATTAGTTATATGTTGGTTGAAAAGTACTAAACGGTAGAACAATACACTGATCTTTATATATGGACTTAATTTTTACTTCTTTAATGTTTGATTCATTTCTGAACTTCTGAACCACCATAATGATATCAGTGAATCGCTTGTTAAATTATAATAAGACTATAATTTATATGGAGTAATTTATATCATAGGAAGTAATTTTTTAAACGAAAGTTAATGATCTAATATTTAAAAAATTCTGGAGAAGTGACAATATAGGTATTTATAAATGTTAAAATATCTCGTAACATAAATCAGGTCTTACGATGACAATTGACATAATAACTCAAAGGCCATTCCATGTCAAGTGGTCCAAAGGTGGTTGCTTGACCATTTTTATAATCAAATGATTTTTTTTTGTTGATGCCTATATGATTAGAGAGTCCAAAAAGAGTAATTATAATTTTTTATCTTTTTCTGAATTCCGATGGGAGACATTTTTGTTTTACTAAACATACTGATTTGTGCGTAGGTCCTTATCTTAGGTGATTCATCACACTTGCGTTCACCACTTCCGAGTAATATAAGTTTAACGCGAACCCGTGTTTACAACTATTATTATTATTTACAACTTACACATCCCAAAAGTCTTGATATAATACTATAACATTTGGACAATGATTATCATTCTACCTTCTTTTGTATTCAAAGAAGTGTTGATATTTCTTCACTTGGTTTTGGGGAAATCTGATGTATTCTTCTAGTAGTTGTCGTACTAAGGCACTAGCTTCCTTAAAACATTGCATGTTCAGTGAAGACATGTTGTGTTTACAGAAGCGGTTGGAATCTGCAGTGATGAATCAATCTGTAAGTATTTTCTGTTTCCTGAACACGTCAATTTCGTTATTATTATATCAAATAACAGGACTGTATCTATTGTAGATTTTATATTCAACTTTCCAAAAATCTTCGTTCACCTATCAAAAATCGCGAAAATGTCATCTACGTACATAATGCAGTGTCTTGGGAAATATTCAGACTACTGTTAAGTATTATTTACAATAAAATTTATAAAAATATTCGCGAGAAATACAGATAATGAGTTTCCAATACCAAAATCGTTTTGAGACGTCCAGAAATAACGAAAGTTATTTACGAACGAAGTGCGGGAAAGCTGTGTTCCCGCATGAGCAAATTTTACAAGCACGAGCGACTGAAAGAAGCGAGTGCTTTTAATTGCAAAGCACTCGCTTCTTTCAGTCGCTCGTGCTTGTAAAATTTGCTCATGCGGGATGTTTTCACGCAAGTGGTTTGTACAATATTTTTTGTACGAACATTAAATTAAAAATATTGCTGACTAACGTGATCAGTATTATACCTAACATTAAAAATATTGCTGACTAACGTGATCAGTATTATAGCCAACCTCAAACAGATTATCTATTTAATTAAAGTATTTCATGTACGTACCTATTACTCACATTTCCATTTCGTTTAAGTTACTATATTCTTGCATATAGCGTTTTTATTCTTATATTTATAGTGAATTCATCGCTTTTTGGGTTGATAGCAATTAACTGTCAATGTGAATGTAACTTGAGAAATATTCAAACAGATGGCGCCAACAAATTTATTGGAAGAATTTTTAGCAATTACTCCTATTTCCCTAACTTTTAGTAAAGAAAAGTCGAGGGAAGTAGTATGTTATAGACTAAATTTCATTACTATAAAGTTGGATTTTTTTTTAAATGTCTCAAAGAGCCAGTGTTTTCTGCAATTTTTACAGTCGTGTCGACCGGGAAGTATTCCTTGCTGATCGAGAGATGCATGCGCGAAATGTCACTTTATAGATGGCGAGTACAAAATCATCATTTACGTTATTTGATTTTAAACAACCTTCTAAATATTCTACAGTGTGGTGAACCATATCGTATCTTCTGTTAAGAACATTCTTTTCATTTGAACAAACGACCTTGTTTGATGTTGTCTCTATTGAAATTTAGATTAAAATATGAAATGTCTTGTGTTGGGAAAATCAGCATTAGTATACAAAAAAAAAACGAATTTCAACACATACCTATACTATTACCAATACTTGGACCTGTATACATATTACTTGATTAGACCCTTTCCTGAAGTGTTTGTTCTTCATATGCACGTGTATATGAGATGATGTATACAGAAGATGTTCTAAATTAAACTTTCAATTCTGTATTCTTTAATAATATAAACCTTTCAGTAAAAGTGTTACTTCCCGTTCGAATTTTGAAATTTTTTTTATACAAAATATACCAACTCCAGCTCAAAGTACTGTTATTCTCTTAGTAAATCTCTATAGAAATATAATTTTGAAAAATATTTGCAAAATACTGCTATTGGAGTACAAATGTTACTTCCGGTACGGATTTTGGTATTTTTTATATAAAAATTGTTCCAACTCGAACTCTAAATACTTTTGTGTTCTTATAGAAAGCAAAATTTGCGAGATATTTGCAAAAAACTGCTATTTGATATAAATATTACTTCCGGTTCGAGTTTTAAAATTTTTATTTTTCGATAAAACAAAAAGACTTAGGTCTGGTAGGAAATTCGAAAAACTCTTTTTATATAATCTTTCTACAATTCGCTTTTTAATACATTTGTATTCTTTAAAAATTGTCTAAACTTATTAGTAAATTTTGATTTTTTTACTGAAGTCAACTACTAATTTCGGTCTACCGATGCTACTGAAAATTTAGTAAGATCTCAAGATAAAGATTATACTGACAAATATAAAGTTTGGTATTGATACCTGTAGCCGCAACATAGAAATACGTTTTACAAGAATCAAATATATACCGTGTGGCCGCCGTTAATAGCGCGATGCATGTATTAGTAACTACTGGTCGACTATAAATGGGCGTGCCAACTTGAATTGCCACACCGACAGCGGGCGTATAAGTTATACGTATAAATGTATTCGTAGGCAAATCAAGTGAAAAGCAATGTAATATGTATTGCGTTCCCGTTGTAAGTAATTATTTGTAGTTGTTTGAAGCATCAGATAATCACTGATAATATGTCAGTGAAGTAACTCATCACAGCTTCATAAACAACATAAAAGAGCAAAAATAAATAATAAATAACTCCTAGACTTTAAAATAAAAAAAACTTCTTAACTAAAATAATATTTTTCAACAAATATTATAATCTAAAAACTCAACTATAATAAAATACTGATACATAAAATATTTACTTCTTAAAACAGAATTGTAATTCAACATTACAATTAACCTGTAATTAGCTAAAAAAATGTTATGCTTAAGCAATAATAAAACTCGAACTGACGCCCATATGTGGAAGCGACTGCCCGACTACACCGTATAAATGTCGATTTTTTGGACAAATACGAGTGCATCATAGGCATATGCGAAATACTAGCTCTGTTGTAATCCAGTATAACACTGCGTCTACTTGTTTACCGTTCTAATTCACAGACATCTCTATCTGTTTCGCTTACTCTACAGGTATCGCGATAATGCAGACGCACGCGGTCTTATGGTATGTCTGAAATTCAACGTACTGATATTCCTACATACCTAGTTGGAAATAGTAACTTTTTATCGATATCAAGACTTTTAAAACGAATATACGTCATTTCTTAAGTAGGAGTACGGCTGTTTGCACTAGAAATAGGATACTTAAAGATCATTAGATATTAATATGGATTTGTTCAGTTAATAACACCTTGGTTTCTTTTTCGCACAAGCGAGAATGGTAATATAATATTTATTTGTCCCATTTGCCCAGTTACAAAGTATAGATGTTAAGTGAAATTAATCATATGTCAAGTCTAATACCTCGTTGATATTATTCTTTGTTTGTAAAGTGTAGTCTATTGTCAATGGCAATAGAATAAATGAAATATGTTATTAGTAAGTGATAGAAGTAATGTATTAACAAAGAAAACTTTCTCTGATCTTGTCAACAAATAAAAATAAAAATATTATATACATACGTGTTTTCGAAAGCTATTATATTCGGGAAGGTCATGAATTTTTTTATTCACACTTAAGTTGACATTATAAATGCATTATGTGACATATGTTACTATATTATGTTTCAAATGCAAAAATAAAAGGTGAGATAGTGATTAATAATTTCAAATTTTGAAAGGCACACGTTCCGAAGTGTGGAAAAATAAGGTGGCGTTGCACTAACACAAAAAGTAGGTGTAATGCAAAACTTTATACGGATGCAGATGAAACCGGTATCGAGTCTGCACTTGAACAGTCGTGAATCACATAAGACCATTGGCAGAGAAGTTGAACATCTTTCGGACTGTCCCAAAATAAGTCACCAAGAAATTAAATGGAAGAATAGTAGTTCTAGATATCTTATTTAGATTAGAAGTATAATGTGTGGCACAAGGTTGAGGTTCGATTTTGTTTCTAACTCAATACTATGTGAGTTTCCGACTTTGGAAGCGATGGTTTAGCTCGTTTTAAGATAGTGTATGTGGCACGAGAGAGAAATGTTCTACCTACATTACCCAAAAGCAGGGATGACATATTTAGGGCAGTTAAGAAGGCAAATCCTACCCATAATAAAAGTAAAAATGTTGTTCCATGTTATTGAATAAAGAAAATGTAATAACTGTTTTGTGCTTTCTGTTTAACTTGTGATACTGTTTATATGGATGGTACAATTTCAATATTGCACAAAATTCTTTTGCCAACTATTTAAAATACAGTGGAACCTCTATAAGTCAAACCATCATCTGCCAAGCATATTTGTTTGACTTATGGAGGTTTCGACTTACAGAAAATTAGAGTAAAATTTTTTTAGACACATGATGGGTACCTATTTAAAATACATAATTATGTACATTGTAATAGCTTTTAACCTTTATTTAAAAAAATGGGTTATAAGTGTTTGTTTGTTTGTGTAACTTGATTTTGTTAAATATCTCTCAATTTCGGCAATGTACTTGAAGTAGTCGTCCGGTAATTCTTCCTGAGTCAAAAGATAATTTCTCAACACTTCCAAGGCGCTTCTTGCTGCCGGTCTCGTTCGCTTGGCAAGCTCCACTTCGTTGGGAACGTCTTCCTCGTCTTCATCCGATTCTTCCCGGTTACTTACAGATTCCAAAATTTCAGTGTCTGTTGGAAATTCGAAAGTTACAACATCGTTGTCAATTTGCATGTAATCGTCCAGAGTGATTTCATTAGGATCAACGTTAAGATGTTGCAGTACCGTCTCAAATTGATTTTGTGTAATTGTCGGCTCGTCATTTGAAATCCGTTCTTTTAGTTCTGATAATGGCAAAACGTCTTCTTCCCAACCATCAAAAACGCCGAAACCGGCATGCCTAAATCAGTTTTCGATTGTAGTTCTTGCAACATCAAGATCCCATGCTGCCGAGATGTTGTTTATGCAATCTAGGAGGGAGATTTTTGGAGGTGGCTGATTTTGTTCAATTGCCTCAAAAAACTTTTGCAGGATTCTGCGACGATAATGTTTCTTTAAACTCGCAATAATTCCTTGGTCCAGTGGTTGTAGCCTGGAGGTCGTATTAGGCGGAAAATAAAAAAGTTTTATGGACTTCAGCTTCGATTGGATAGTTTTTGGATGCGCTGTACAGTTGTCAATAAAAAATGCAACCCTTCTACCTTGTCTTGCAAACTTTTTATCCAGCTTAAGTAACCATGACTCAAAAAGTTCTCCAGTCATCCACGATCGTTTATTGCTTTCATAATCAACCGGCAACGATTTTACTCCTCTCAAACTGCGAGGTCTTGCACTCTTTCCAATGAGCAAAATTTTCAATTTCTCAGTTGCACTCCAATTAGGGGCAAGCAAAATGGTTACTCGTTCTTTGCTATGTTTGCCACCGTGACATTTTTCGTTTTTGAACGCTAACGTCTTGTCCGGCAAGCATTTAAAAAAAAGACCACTTTCATCAGCGTTGAAAACGTCAGCTGGAGAATATTGTTCTAAAATTTTTGGCAGAATATTTTGCTGCCAATCTAGGCACTCCTCCTCATTTACCGCAGCACTTTCGCCGCAAATGGTTTTGCCGCTTATGCCGTGTCTTCAAAGATAAACACTGTGTGTTAAAACAGTTTAAATGTAAAATAAGAAATCAATGACTTACCTTTTGTTAAACTTTTGCAGCCATCCAGAACTTGCTTTAAAATCGGCAACATTCAAGGACTTAGCATAATGTGAGGCTTTTTCTTTAATAATAGTGCCAGTGATGGGCAGATTTTGTTCTCTAGCTGCTTTAGTCCAATTAAGGATAGCCGAGTCGATTGATTTGTATTTCACCTTTCCTAAACGTTTTCGATTGGTTGAGGTAGGAGTCTGTCCTGCTTCCAAAATGCGCTCTTTTTTTTTAATTATTGTTGACAGCGTACTTAAAGGAAGGCCATATTTCGACGCTACATCTTTTTTCTTACATCCACCATCAACTTCACCTAATATTTTAACTTTTTCGGCCACTGTAAGGGTTTTCAGTTTTCTTTTGGTTGCCATTATTAAGCAGTTTAACGTGCGAGTATGAAAGAACTAATACGTAGTCATCTAGCCCAGGCATAGGCGTCACAACAAGTGAATTGTTTATACTGTAGCGCGACGATTTCTATAAACAGGAGAAGGAGAGTTCCTGGAAAATTCGACTTAGAGAACATTTCTTGTATGAGATGACGTCAAAATAGTTCGACTTGGAGAGACTTTCGACTTAAAGAGGATTCGACTTACGGAGACAAAATTTTATGGAAAATTCCACTCAAACGCTGTTGCCACACAGAAAGGTTGAGTTAAAGAATATTTCGACTTAGAGAGGTTCGACTTATAGAGGCTCCACTGTACTTGCTTTTTAAAATGGATATTATGTGCGTTGCTATCCGATAAAAGTATAAGTAGGTACATATTTTAAGTTGTTTCAAAATATTAGTGAAAAATGTAAAACAGTTAAGTTATGTTTTAACCTTAAACATTTAATAAATGATTTCGAGTAAGCGATTTCTTTGTTTTGGCCATCTTCAAATATAGCGAGCTATAGATTTCACCTGTGTCAAGTGTGATATTGTACAATTTTGAATTTAGGTTTATCCAATGAATACAATACAATATACAAACAAGGTGGGGCAAAAGTAATGTCATAATGTGAATTGCATGCCATTTTGTTAGAGATGAAAAAATTGGGCTCTGTCTTTACGGAAAGTTTATTTGAAGGTGTAAAATTGTTGACACTAAGTTGCAAAATTAATATCGGTCAAATGACCACCTCCTGAGTTGATGCACATTTGTGCTCTTTTTAAGGCATATTGAATTGTTGCTTGCAAAACATCTCAATACGGGGTCGGCCACTTCAAAAAGCGCGCAAAATTGTAGTCATGTTCAAAAGATCCCCAACTAAAAATACTTTGCTCCAGAATTATGTAAAGCAAGAGTTCGGCAAAGAAATAATACTTCTTTTAGACTGCGAAACTCGTTGGAATAGCTATAATGATAGAAAGATTTATTCAATTAACACCATGTATCCCTAAAGTTTTGATTGATTTAGAATTAGGATCTGATTATTGGATCACAGAAAACGAATTTACAAAAGTCTTCAACCAATCAAGTTGGCAGTAGAAGTGTTAACTAGGCAAGATGCTAATCTGCTTACGGCTGAAGCAATCCTCCGTTTCACAACAGAAAAATTACAGATCCAAAAAACAGCCTTAGCTGAAAAGTTATTAACTTCATTAAAAAACAGAATTAATCAACGACGCACAAACCTTACAAACATATTTTTATACCTGCATAATTCCTCAAAGTATCTTGATGATTTGAAAAACATCGACAATGCGGATGAAACATTTCCATTGCTAAACAAATATATAATTAAAAAACAAGTTATAAGCTTACTAGAAAGGCTTGAGGCTGAACCTACTTCCACAACTGGCGAAGCAGAAAATTTTCTCGGACTTGTTCGGCGCAGTGATACTATTAGCAAGATTTTAGACGGTGATGAATCGCTGTCAGCGCTTGTGTCATGAACTGGAGAAAATTAACCAACAAAATCGACGTCAACTTTATCTCTTAAAGATGAACTTAATCAAAAACTCAAGTCAGAATTTCGGACCCCTGACAGAAACATTAATTCCAAGCCTAAGTATGATATGATAGGGGAAGTCGAGGAGAGATGGCCCACGAGGTGAGATGGCGCAATCGTGTATATGCGAAACTGCAAAGGTAATGCTACTGTTCTACATTACCAACGGTGTAAACGTGACTGCTTGTTACGGTATACAAAGCTAACGTTTATAGCAGTGCGTCAACAAATGATCGGTGTTGTTGTTTGTTTTGGTTGCCTCCAAAGTTTTTAGTGACATAGATTGTTGCGATCAGAAAGTAACAAATTATCTATTTGGGAAGGCGCTTTTCGTATTAACCAGGTAAGCGGAGTTTACATTACCTTCCTAACGTACAATTTTTTGCAAATTTCAAACGGTTCAGTTATTGTTTAATGAGCCATCTATCCTCATACGGTTAGGTGAGATGGCTTAACTTATGTAAAGGAGAGATGGCGCATATTGTTTTTAGATAGTTTCTCGTTTGTGAAATATTTATTGGGTTTCAGGAAGCATGCCTACTCTATATAAAAGAAAAGGAAGTTGCGACAGAGCCACTTGGTCGGAAGATAATTTAGAGAAAGCAATTCGTGCCATAAAAGAAAATCGAATGGGAGTGAATGAAGCCGCTCGTAATTTTAACGTACCATCTACAACACTACGTCGAAGAAGAGATAGAAATGACACAAGAAAAAAAGCCCTTGGACCAAGTTCTGTTAGGTGTGGAAATAGAGCGAAAGATTGTGGCCCACATATGTAAGTTACAAAAGTATGGTTTTGCGCCGACAAGAAACGATGTCCGTTCAAATGGCCTTTGAAGTAGCTGAACAACTTAAAATTAAACATACCTTTAATAGAGACAGGGCAGGCTTTCCGTGGCTACAGTCGTTTTTACGACGAAATCCCGATCTTGCTGTTCGAAAATCAGAAGGGGTGTCGATTAATCGTGCTCAAGGAATGAATAGAACTGATGTTCAGAATTACTTCCATGTGCTGGAAGCTGTTCTGGATGAAAATGATCTTCGAAATAAACCTGGTCATATTTTCAATATAGACGAGACAGGCTTGCAACTTAATAATCGACCAGGTTACGTGATAGCTAAAAAAGAAACAAAAAATATTGCAGCTATTACGTCTGGAGAGAAAGGGGAAACCATAAGTGTGATATGTTGTGCAAATGCAGAAGGTGTTTTCATACCGCCAACCTGCGTAATGAAAGGAAAAAATAAAAAAAAAGAGTTTGAAGACGCCTCCAGGATCGCTTGTTTACATGTGAGAAAAATCGGCCTATGTAAACAACTTCATTTTCTTCAAATGGCTTCGAGAGCAGTTTGTTCCACGAAAACCTTCTGGAAGTGTGTTACTCATCCTTGATGGGCACTCATCACACTGCAGCAACATTGAAATGTTAGAATACTGCTCTGAAAACGACATAATATTACTTTGCCTTCCAAGCCACACTACTCAATTTTTGCAGCCCCTTGACAGATGTGTCTTTAAATCCCTGAAGTTACATTATTATAACGCCTGTAATCTGTACATAAAAAATAATCCTGGACGAAAGATCACAAGTCTTCAATTTGGAAAATTACTGGCGGCAGCATGGAAAGACTCAGCAACTGTTGATAATGCAACCTCAGCTTTTGCAGTTACTGGTATTGCGCCATTCAATCCTTCTGCTATTCCGAATTACGCTTATTTAACTGAAGGTGCAGCACTACAGAGCAATCCACATGAGCAAACACCTATGAGCACTACTGAACAAGCCGGTCGCAGTCATATCACAGCTGAAGACAGCTTTGAAATGATGGAATTAGAAAAAAATGATCTTGACGGTACAAACACTCGTGCTCACGAAACAACACCTGGAAAATTGCTGGACGAAATATCCCCCATCCCTATTATTTCCAATGCACTATCTTCAGTTAGAAAGAGAAGTAAACAACTTGCCACTGTCTTAACTGATAACGAACACATTAAAGCACAAAAGGAAAAAGCAAAGTCAAGCCAAAAAGCCAAAAAAAAAAAAAACAAACACTGAAGAGTAAAAGAGTAAATTCAAATACTAAAACAACAAAAAAAGTTAGACGATCTTTATCTAAGGTTAAATCGTCAAAGAAGAATGGTAGACATAGGTCATCATCTGATGAAGACGATTCCGAAAATATGCCCCCCATGACGAGTCATCAGATAATTTCGACGAAGACAGTGCTGTTAGTTGCCTTGGTTGTGGCGAACTTTATGCAGAAACTCGAAAATCAGATGACTGGATACAATGTATTAATTGCAAAAAATGGTTTCATGAATCATGCTCAGCGTTTGACAATTTTTGCCAAACATGTGGGCCCAAACCTTCTACGTCTACTATCCGCTTTAATTCTAAACAATAGAGCCATCTCACCTTGATGCCGGAGGAGAGATGGTTCACTTGACTAAAATAGAATGTTGCTCTTTTTTCATTAATATTAGTATTATATCCATTTTATAACATTGTATCGTTAGCTTATATATAATAAAGATGTTTTTTTTAATCAGACAACTTTTTTTATTCAGGTTTCAAGAAAAGTGAAAAACAAAAAAGGTGAGCCATCTCTCCTCGAATTAACCTACTCAAAAAAGAGATGGCCTTATATTAAACTGAAGAAATAAGAGGTACATATCTGGAGACCGTGTATAGTTTAGCATTGCATTAAACAGCTATTATTAGTGTTTTATTTTGACCCCCAAAAATTAGCGAGTTTTGCAAATTTCGCGGTATCAGTAGTTCTGGTGTTACGAATATGGTGCGGTATTGCATGCACTAGCTGCACCCCACCAGGATTCAATTTATTTGTCAACAAACTGACATTATGTTCTCTTTATATCTAACTCAACTCAAACGAAAATACCATTATTATATTAATAATTTGCTTGATTTTCGGAAAAGAAATGTGTCCTCAGCTAGGGCAATGACACCAGTGCTAATTGCTCTAAAGAGAAGGACAGATTTTGCACTGAAACGATTAATTTAATAATTAAAATTTATACCACTTACGGACTTGAGCCTGGTATATACCTGTGATAGTACTTTAATGTCTTTATATACCTCTGTGTGACTACATAATATACATTACGCAATAGAACGTTTGCGGTGTTCATAGAACAGTTATAAAGTATATAATATGTTGTACTTGCATACGTTCATAGACTTGTACGTATGTGTAGGTACAACAATGTAAATGAAAAAGAACAAACAGAAAAACGACACAAATGTTGTCAACGCATTTGAAGAATCTTTTAGAGAGATGACGGGATAGTCGTAGAAATTTTCCCGTTACAAAATCCGGTTGAGAAATCAGCCAATGCCCATGAACGAACGATACCTCTGTCACACACACATGGTTGTATTTATTGGGATAGAATCACGGATTGAATGAAGAATTTAGGTATGTAATTAATCGTCGATAGAAAATGTTTAACTAATTGCCGTTTTCCTTTTTCTGCTTATATATACGTGGTTTGCCTAAAATATAATATATTCTCAAAGTCGATAGTAAGCGTTTTGTGAATAAATTGATTTATTAGTTGTTCATACTTCTGGTCAACACATGTGTACAACGATTTCCATGAATAGAAACTGAAATTGAATGAAAGCAAATATCATTTAATTTTTTTTCTTTTAAGACTTTTTTTAGGTCATTTTAGTCTACTGTTGTAAATTTATGACTATATGGTGAACTGCAACATCTGTTGTCGCGAAAACGAAAAGGACGTTTTTACTCATAAATTTCTTTCTTCATCGGCGTGGGTAGAAGGGTGGCGAGTTTTTTAATTTATTCTTATTTACCTTATATTTCCTAAGATAAATAAAGTACGGAGAGTTAGTTTCGTTTTTTCATTGTTTTGACTGTTAATTACAAACTTCGTAACTTTTTGTAATAGTTCCTGTATAATACCGTTTCATTGAATCTACTTCTCCCAATTATCTTGACGTAAGTGTGCACTGGATTTCGTTAAGTTTCAATAACATACGTATACATTTTTAGTTATCATTTATTTAGATCAAGAACATTGTTTATGTTACTAAGATATGGAAGAACGTCGAGATTGGCATCGTGAAACAATGGCGAGTTGGACTAAGGGTCATACTGATTGTATGTCGGTTGTTAGTGATTCCGACATTTATTGCAAAGCCTGTAAAATATCGTTACAGAATGCCCAAAAATCGCACGTACGTCACTTAGCATCGCTAAAACATACACAGAAATTGGACCCGTTGGAAGCTGACAATTTTAACGAAGAACTCTGTGAAGCTTTAATGGCGGCTGATATCCTTGACAATCCCACCTTGAAAACATTTCTCCAAAAATATACTGGTCGAAATATTCCTGATGAATCCACCTTACGCAAATATTGTGTTTCTAAGTGCTTCACGAAAACAGTAGAATGCATTAGATGACATCTTTCAAATCAGTAACTATGGATAAGTGCCGACCAAACTGTCGAAATATTAGGACGCTGTGTGGTAAATGTAGCTGGTGTACTACATCCAACTATTCCATGTAACGCATATGTAATAGCATCTAAAGTTATAAATACAGTTCATGAGGAAACAGTTGCTAACACCATTGACGAGAATATGCACAATGATTCATTCGGACGACAGGTACAGGGAAAAAATACTTTTATTTGTTAGTGAAAGTGCCGCATATATGTTAAAAACAAGAACAGGCAGACTATTATATGCTGCATATTACTTGCGTAGCACATGCTATCCACAGAATTTGTGAATATATCAGAAACACCTATCCGGAAGTTGATAGAGTTGTATCCGCTTTTAAAGAAGTTTTCAGAAAAGCACTATTGAGAGATAGCTCTTTACAGGGAAAAACTTCCATCTTTGTCACTGCCTCCCTCGCCATTAAGAACTAGAAGGGGAACATGGTTGAAAGCTACTAGTTTTTATACAGATAATTTCGATAGTTTACAAAATTTCGTTATATGTTTGTATGACGATGCTCGAAGTATTTCTGAGTGCAAGGAACTAACACACGTCCCAAATTTAAAAAATCAGTAGCTATTCTTTTAGGAACACTTTGGAAATTTGCCTAAACTAATCACATATTTTGAAAATCGAAATCTCAAATTAAAAGATGGATTAACCACATTATATGTGGCTAGTAATAATTTCAAAAGTATTCCAAGTGACTTCGGATGTGGCATTCGGCAAAAATTAGACTTAGTTTTTAATAGAAACCCAGATTTAATAACATTGCGGCAATTGTGTATGGGGACAATGACACAAAATCTAACTGCTAAATACGCTGAAATAAAAGAATATTTCCAGTACGCACCTATAACCAGCTGCGATGTAGAAAGGACGTTTTCTATCTACAAGAATGTACTTCATTCAAAGAGAACAAGTCTTACAGAAGAGAACCTTGAGAAAGTATTGCTAGTAAATATTAATACTCTCTTACTCGACTTGAACTACTACATGAACAAAAAGTAACGTATTTTGTATTTTATAGATCAGCACCCACTTGTTATCCAATTATATAAATAATATAAAAACTCTTTAAAAATAGAAAATTTCAATAGTGATTGTGCGCCCATGGACGATGAGTCATCAACCACTCCTGTCCGGTCTATATTTATGACTGATAATAAATATTGAACAAGTGTCGAGATTACATGTCACCCACCACTTTAGGCTTTTCTGACTTTATTTTACAAGTTGCTATGACCAAGTTATGAAATCATACAAATTTCTTTCGGCCTAAGCCAGTACTTTTCAAAAGTTTACGGCAAAAATACTTGTTTCTGAAATATACAGATGTTGTAAAAAAATAGTTTTAATGTATTCTGTTGCTTTGAACCATTTTAAAAAAATTATAACTATATGCACTTTCAAAATTTTGAGCAAAGAGAGTTTTTCAAAATTACGTATGAGATCAGGCAATGTAGCTACAAAGTCGACTCTATTTTTTAAATATACTTCGAAGTATGGGGTCGTTCAAGTATTACGTAAGCAGATTTTAGTAATGTTTAATCCCCCCTATCCCTCTTATCTGCGAAAGTAAGGAAAGCTCTTAAACACTCCTACATGCTTACGTAAGCAATGGTATAATTTTTACAAAATCTGTTCAAGTTTCTTTATTGTTATTCATAACTATCTATCATAATCATTAAGTCTACAACAATGAAATAAGCAATTTATAAACTATAAAGGATTTATTCAAGCAAATCATTAACATCATATTTAAATACATATTATATTATTAACATATAAACGATATTTATTTACTTTGTTCTATTTAAAAATTTGGTAAAATCGAATTATATATATACAAATAAGAAAAGTAAATAAATAAATATTGCTGACGTAATCACCATTCAGACCTTCCCCCATGTCATCAAAAATAAAAAGTAAAGCAAAGACCCTACCCCCACCCCCACCCCCCTTCGGTGCTTATATAACACTTGGACAGCCCCTATGATCTAATAGAATGTGAAATAAAATTAATGGGTTTTTAGAAAAAAAATCAAAAAATATTTACTTGAAAAATTTCGTAGGTATCCATTGACAGAACCCGGCAGGTAAAATTTACAGTTTCTATAGAAGAATATTTAAAGACTTTAATCAGTCTTAAGACTCACACTGAAAGAAAATATAGATTTTAATTTAACACAGCTATTTCGTTGCTAGATTTAGCGAAAACTCTTCATATGGAATTCAAGACCAAGTCCAAAGCTATCAGCGAACGTTTTTTTTTTAATACAAAAAAGACACAACGTGGATCAACCGAGTCCTGACTTCATACTTTCGGCTTTCGTTTTTTCACATTTTCTCAACCGTTTTTGGTTTTTTCTTTGAAATACCTTAGAGGAATTTAGAATAAACCTAGAACATTCGTCAAAATTACAATTTTCGAAGAAAAGGTAAAAATGTTGTTCTTTCAACTATCTCGGACAATTTAGACTTTTTTACTTTCTTATATGTAGTATAAGGAAGTATTGTGATGATGAAAATTTTCGACCTCGAGATTTTTGCAGATGTCTACGTTTTGAAGTCCCCTGATACCGAAAAAGTGGTTTTTAAAAAATGTCTCTCTGTCTGTCTCTCTGTGTGTGACCACGATAGCGGTTTAAACCGCTATAGATATCAATTCCAAATTTTATATTTATGAATATAATCTCCCTCTTGAGATCTGTATAGATTTTCAGTAAAATCGGCAGACCGCAAGTAGTAGTTTCCTTCAATGAAAAAATCGAATTTTGCCAATAATTCGTCAACAACTAAGTTTAAACAAATTTGTAAAGGATTCATATATACTCAAAATTAAAATTGAAAAAGTCTTTCGAAATTTTTACCGGAAGTATGTCTTTCACTCTTATCCGAAATCAGTTTTTTGAGAATATTTCGCAAGTCATGCTTTTTAGACAGGTACGTTACGAGTATAAAAGTATTTAGAACTTAATTTTCAATACCTTTTGTATAAAAAAAAATTCAAAATTCGGACCGGAAGTAACACTTTTAGCGATCTTTGCAAATATTTCGTAAATTATGCATTCCATACGTATTTGTCAAGAGTACAAAAGCATTTAGAGTTGGATTTGAAATATTTTTTGGATAAATGAAATTTCAAAATTCGGACGGGAAGTAACATTTTTCTCTTATCGAATAGCGATTTTTGCAAATATTTCGTAAATTATGCATTCTATATATATTTGTCAAGAGTATAAAAGTATTTAGGGTTGGATTTGGAATATTTTTTGTATAAATGAAAATTCAAAATTCGTACCGGAAGTAATACTTTTATCCTGTAGAGATTTATTAAGAGACTGGAAGTACTTAGAATAGGATTTTGAATAATTTTTGTATAAAATAATTTTTAAAATTGTATGATATAAAACGCTCATACGTATAAGAAAGTCGTGTGGTGGCCACACCTCATTTTTTTTAATACTCTTAAACAATTTAGAACAAACCTTAAACAACCTGGAACAACAAGCAGATTTTTAATTTTTGAGAAAAAGGAGGCTAACTTCACACTCCCACAGGAAGAGTTATACACTTAAATATCCTAGATGCCTATTACTGCTGCTCCCAGCACCATGACCAGATCTTACTTATACATCAGTAATATCTGCACCTGAATATACATCGTAGATTTGGCATCACATGTATCAGATTATTAAGAAATAGTATTGAAACTAATGATGTTTTCTGAATTTTGTATTACCGAATCAAAGTCGTATTGTTTATAATTTATTTGGTTTTTTTAAATGACAAAATAGAGCGTTTTCTTCCCACTTTATTAGTACATGTTCTTCTTATGGTGTGTATTCCAATAAACAGTTAGATTGCGCTTGGTTTATTACTTTATTTCAACACCGTTGGAATAAAAACCTGTAATTTGATTTCACAGTTTATTACATTAATCAATTTCACTTGTATAACACTAAGGTTTTCCAGATTCTGCCTTTTCTTTTGTATTTGTCAAGGATGTATTTAATTTATCTGTACTCTTTCTATATTGTGTAAAAGTGCCTTTTAGATAGGCTCAGCGCTTCATATTTAGAAGAATCTGTGATATAATTATCCATCATTAAGTTGTAGACAAAATAAGTTCAAAACTGGACAAAATATTCTACATATTAACACTGTAATACACGAGCTTATCTTTGTAAGTTAGACATATTCACATACACATAGTATCTTAAACTGAACTAGAGTTGTTAGTTAAATGTAATTCATAGACAAATGTTAAATCTTCGTTGCATCACTTGAGAACGGCTTTGTTAATTTTTGGGTTTAAAAATGTCGGTAATAGTTCGAATAAACCTTTCAGGGTGAGAAAAATTGGAAAAGTTGCCCGGAAAATTCGGAAAAACGTGCTTTATTCTATAGGATTTTCTTTCTTTCATCTAACCCTGTGTGTATGAATATTAAACGCTACGGATGAATTACATATTTCCTAATTATTCTGGATTCTCAAATTTGAGTGACGACTAATTTTCGTAGTACTAATATGGGGGTGTTCGATTACACTCGCAAGTAGTCATATTCAATACTTTGTGTTCACTAGAACCGTTCCTTTATACTTTCGAAGGTTTCTGGCTTCGGTTGACTTCTACTAGGGATCACTGTGCATGAAGTCTGAATGCTAGCAAAGAGTTTCTTTCAGATTCACCTAAAACGTCAATTACATCTATTAACTCTTCATAAGAATAATTCATTTGGATGATAACTACTAGCGATGCTTTTATAAATATGACATAAATGTTACCGACTTTCTTTAACAGTCGACTTGGGTGCATAGAACAGCGCTCGTAGTTCTTTATTTGGCCACTGATTGCTCCTATAGTGATTATCTCAGAAATTACAAAAGATAGGTATAGGACATTATCAACAAAAACAAAAGAGAATAAAAAGGGAACAAAATGCCACAATAAAATACCGGGTGTTCCATTTAAAAAGAAAAGTTTTTGATATGTGAGAATTTCAGGAAGTAGGCTTTGGAAAAACCAAGTTTTTGGAGGTATTTTCGTGTGCAACTTATACCAAATGTAGCAGAATTTTCTTGGCTACAAGCTCCACCAAAGTTAATGTCTTTACTTTTGAAAACAATGAAAATATGTTTTTTTTTCTGAACACGTGTTTTCGTCAATAATTTCCAAAAAAAAAATAATAACTCAAAAACTATTGGCTCAATTTTGAAAAAAAAAAAAACAGTTGAATAGACAATTTAAAACAGTACTGGAAAATCCAAAAATATATAGGGTGACTCATTAAAAAAAAATAAGTTCCATGCACTTCCGGTTAAACCGGAAGTGCGTCAGAGCTTAAAGTATTTTTAGAATACGCGCCCCAAGCAGCCATGAATCTTCCACTAGTTGTTTTTTCTTTTATTTAAAACACAAAAGAGCAATCGAAGAAGCGGCTACTAATGACTCACGCTGTATATATCTACCATCGCGACACCTACCGGAAAAGACAGAACAACGTCTGCTGGGTTGGCTAGTAATAAATATATTTATTAATCAGAAAGTAATCCGGGTTTGTTTAGTCTTCCACAATATACATATTGGTTAGAACTGAAGTGCGCCATGGTGGCTTTACATCTACATACGCTACTGTTTGATTCTCAAAAACAATTTGTGATTTCATAACATCCAAATTATAACATGATTAAATTAATTAAAGGGATATTCTTGAATGTATAATTCTACGGAGTATTTCCATTTTCCTTGTTAATTTCGTTGGCCGTTGCTGTCTCTAAACTTGTACCATTTGACAAATGTACAATCACTTAGAACCACACTTATCACGATGACAATGATATTGAAAATAATTAATATGAAAAATAAATACAGTAGCGAACGCCAATGTTAAATTTGAATTTGAAACTATAAAAAATTAGTGATTTCTCCAAAAACTTTACATTAAAAAGTGGGAGTAAGTATTGATATCAAGCCCGCGGAAAATAGAATAATATCATGTCAAATAATTTCGATCGCATATTATTAATTTAGTCAATTTAGTCAATGCCACTGGAAAAATATGAAAATTAAAGAATATTGATAAACCTTAAAAACTTGATGGAATAAAAATTCAACTGTTCTTCGAATCATCACTTTGGAGCTTGACACAGCAGCAGTGGCTAGTATTTTGAATATTTAGGAATATTTCATTTGTCTCGTTTTTTCGGATAATTCTAATGACTAATAACCAGGAATCGAAAGTCAGTCAGTACGTTCGGGGACGTGAAAGGGCAGGCTGTTGCGCCGAAAGTATTTTAGTTAAATCGTAAGGGCTGTGCGTAGCGGACCGATCTATTGTACACTGTACATGTGTATTGGGTAAATATGTCCCGATCACATCCCAGACTGTGCTAGAATTCGATGTATGTATGTAATGTATGTACTTTAAATATGCCCCAATAACAACGGTCATTTTCAATGTATTAATGTATGTAATGTGATTTATTTTCATTTGAACTCTCAGCGTGAGCAATGAACAGTTAGTATGTGTGATTCGCGCAGAAGAAAATCTATTTTTGATTGGTGTTTATGATGTCTTCGATGCGGCTCTGGAATTGACGTCAAACTTAACTTCCGATCTCTACTAACAACAATTTCTAGTTCAAATCTGGTTACTGTATAAAGAAAGGGCTAGAAGTGCGGATATTTACCCATTATCCTCGTGGCTAATCACCAACTAGTTGGCATGTCAAATTTAAATTTTCATGGTCAAGAATTAACGACGGTTGGCCTAATGTTTTGATAACTTTGGCATTTAACTTTTCTAATTACATGGAAAGTAATATAGGAACTCGTTCAATTCAAATCGAAAAAGTAGGAAGTCAGGGTGAGACACATAGATAACTAGATTTGAATCTACTGAAAGACGATAATGCGACTAGCATTATGCTTCCCTACCCTAGTTACATATTCAACTCATATAAGACAGAATACCTATCTACATGTTTGGAATAGTTTTTTAAAACTTCAATTATAATACAGTTAAATGCAAATTATGTGTTCATTAGATTGCTCGACCTTCCTGTGTGTAAATCAAACGTCAATGTTCTCTTATATTGTAATTGCATTTGTTTATCTTTGATATTGAGTTATTTAAATGCACCTGAAATAATTAAAACAGTTAATCTTAAGTAGGAATAACTACGTTTACTCTAATGTAAAAATTTTCAATTATACATTTCCTGTCAATCTCGTAGTTCCTTCAATGTAAAAAGTAGAATAACATTGATCTTTCTTCACGATAACATCCTTACTGCAATACCTGTTGCTGGTCCACTTTCCATTAAAAACACGTGTTAAATCTGTCTGGCAAGTTAATAATTATATTAAAAGATTGCTTATATGGATTATTCAGTGGCAATTATAAGTATAGGTATGATTAAGTATATTTGGGTAATGTTTATATTTAAAAGAAAATTTAGAAATCTTGCGACTTGATGTGAGAGTTTTACAATAATATTTGACCTATTTTATTTATTAATTATAATATACAAGCATGGGTTAAAATGACATATTTAATTAGTATTAATTAAAATTCTTATATTTGGGGTGTTAACTAAAAAACTATTTCTTACAGGTATATCAATTATTTAATAATTTCAACTTAATAAAAATAATTTTGAATACACTTAAGTTCACACGTTGATCAAATAACAGTATATTATCCGATAGTCCAAGAACAATTAGCAAATAGAGTAATAACCGGCATCTAAAAATTTTTACAAGGACAATGGGGGCTGACCATTATATTTATGCAAAAGCACTTGTTATAGGTATATTTACTTTTAAAGGATGAAGACCCGTCCAAATGTAGAGATAATGTACTTGTGTATAACCCGAGAGATGAACTAACTAATGAGTTTACTTTTAACGGGTGGCCAGTTTGCACAGTTATTTACTGGAATGTTACGTGTTGAAGAAAAATATATCAGCTTTCAGTGAAAGCTGGTCAGAGAAAGAAATAATCGCTTACCCCAAAAGAGAACGTTAAATTATCCAAATCATCCTTATATATGAATTTAAATTATAACACAAACTCGTGACACTTTAACACATCACACTGAATCCGCTTTACTCTTTACTGTTCACGCACGCAAGTCAACAAACGAGAAGAGATTAAATTTTTGTTGTATTTTATCACCTGTAACGTACACAACGCCTCCTCCGTACAGGTGGGTAACTGTGTACTCAGATGTCGGCAGTGTCAGAAGTTATTATCGGTAAAATAGGTTTCTTCAATACCGATATTAAAAACTGTACCTTTGCTAACCTTTGCATTTGCGTATTCATTCGCGGCTGTCAAGGTAGTTCAGTTGAATGGTGTACGGTAGTTAGGTTGTGAGTTTATTAGAATTACTTTTTTCTGTCGGCAGTTTTTAGATACAACTTTTATAAATAAGAATGAAAATTTGGACAAGTGAACACACATTTAAGTAAGTTAATTCATGTTAATTCACTATAAATAATATTACTTAACTAATGCATTTATAGTCATCCATGGGAAACAGTGGCAACTGCAGCTTGGAGAAAATATCCCAACCCTCACAACCCTGCCGTTATAGGTACCGATGTAGTAGAAAGAAAAGTAATTGATGGAGTATTGCATACACACAGGCTAGTCAGTTCCAAATGGTATTTTCCTAGATGGGCCCAAGCAGTAAGTGTTATTATTTACCTATTATTCGTTTACACGCAACAACTTTATGCATTTGCACGTTTTAATTCATGTAATTTTATTTTCACAATCCCGTGCATACATTCTTGCAGTGAGAATTTCATACTAAAGCGGCAGTTTTAAAATTAGACAAGGCGGCACGTGAATATGTTACAGCATTAAAGATTAGTGCCAAGAAAATACGTCATAACCTATGCATGCATTTTCGTAATTATGAATTTAGAACTTTAACTTTTGATCTGTAGTGCAGTAGAATAAAAAAAAGTTACCCTAACAACTGGAAAATTTCAAAATCTAATTAAAGAGAAACAGTACAATATTATAATCAGAAGTAAATCTGCACTTTTAATGACGTCAAAATGCAGACGCTACGCTTTAAACAAACCAGATATAAATTTCCATTTATCTCTAGGCGCGTTCACCTCGTGACGTTCCGCTAACGTAATAACCCATTGAATTATGATGCAATCATTTCTAATAAAATTTGGAATTGTCTGATTACTAGGACCAAAGTCCATCCTAAAGTCTAGCATTCTTGAAATATTTTTTTATATCATCATTCATATGTGTTTATCAAGACAATAGAATCGTATAAATTTAAGTGTGATCGATGTTTTTAACATGCTGCAATTACTAATTTCGCATAGGTACTTATTGTTTCTTATTTTTAGGAAATAGTGAGGGAAGTAATAAGTTTAAATTGATAAAGTTGCATTTATTACTTATCCCCGTCGTACAGTGGTCAGAGAATATGAAAGCTAAATAATATTGTCATTGAAAATTCATTAAAATAAATTTGTATTCAAGGTTTACATGGTTCTTGAAGTTGCCATGTTTCAAATAACTTCTTAAATTAAACTATTTCTATTCGTGTTTTTATTGCATGCTGCTTTAAATTAGTTTAAATAAGCCTTCAATTGCAGGTAGTTTTATAGTAATAACGAGACACTTAACTAGTAGGCCTAGCAAAAAGCATATAACTTCAATGATAATACATACAGGGTGAGTTTTTTTCCATTATTTGTATGGGGATCTCGAAAGCGATAAGAGATACCTACGCATTAGGTTAAATGGAGAAAGTTTTGCATCTTTATAAGCCTCATCCAGATACGTTTTTGTCAATTTAAGAAAATGCATGGTTTACTAGATATTTGCAAAAAATAGAAATTCTCCAAAACCTTTTAAGTGCTATAGATCTTCTCTTTTTAATGTTAGAAAAATTTTTTTTGAATATTGTTTTTAAGAAATTCAATTTCAAACAACGACATCTTCTTAAATTTTTAATTTTGCTAAGCATTTTTGAGTTAGCAAGCAAAGTCTAATTTTTGTAAATGGAAACTATGACATTCTAATAGTGCATTTTTTTCTGTTTGCAATGATGTAAGGGTTGTAGAACTTATTTTAATAAATAGCAGCAGAATACACTATTATTATGTTTAACAAAAATCATGTCTTGCCATGGAAAACGCGATATTAATAATTGAAGCATTATGTTTACTTCATCATTGACAGTTCGTTCATTAGGGTGACTATAGTTGGTTTTGTTAGTGATTTAGTTGCTTTACAAAGTTAGTTATGGTGTACACAATTCTTGAGAAACTTGATATGATTGAATGTTACATTATTTGTAACAAAAATAGTAAAGAAGCCGTCGAACGCTATTTTTTTATTGTATTTTGATCGCCCTCAACCATCGTTAGACACCTTCAAGAATATATACAATAATTTAAAAGAGTATGGAAGTTTTGTTAAACCTAGAAATAAGGGTAATATTGGTGAAAACACGCAGATAAGATAAGATTTTAGCTGCTGTTAATCAGAATCCATCAACATCAACGCGGCAAATTGCACAAGGCGCTGTTACCTCAAAACGCACAGTAGTGAGAATTTTATCAAAACATACGTGCCATCCTTATAAAAAATTGGTTGGTCAATCTCTACACCCTGGAGACGATGCGATGAAAGACGATTACATTTTTGTGCTTGGTTCATAAATATGTGCCATGAAAATAATAACTTTCCGATGCAGATCTTATGGATCGACGAAACACGTTTAACAAACTGCGGCATGTTCAATCGCCATAACGAACACCTGTGGGCGCAAATAAATCCTCACCGTTTAGAAGAAAGGCGACCCCAGATTAGGTTTGGCTTTAATTTATGGTGTGGTGTTAATTGGTTCGCAACTTGTTGGGCCATTTATTTTTAAAGAAACTTTAACCGGAAATCGATATTTGCAATTTCTTAGGGAAGATTTCGACAATATCCTAGATGAATTAAATTTACAGACCCGTACAAATTGACAGTGGTTTCAACACGACGGTGCCCCCCGCCTCACTATCAGGCACAGGTCAAAAGATATTTAGATGAATTATTTCCAAACTCGTGGAACGGCAGAAATGGTCCTGTTTTATGGCCTGCACGTTCCCCAGATCTTTCACCGTTAGATTTCTTCGTCTTTGGAGCAATAAAAGATTTCGTATATGTGCGATCATATGCAACCCAAGAGGAGGTATTGGAAGCTGTTATTAATGTATTTGATAGCTTAGATGGGCGCATAATTAGGAGAGCTATTAACTCAGTGTTGAAAAGGTGCCGTATGTGCGTCGATAATAATGGTGGGCATTTCGAACACTTAATGTAAATTTAGCGTGTTACGTGTTGTTTTTATTGTTTCTTGTATTACATTGTATATTATAAGTTTCTTTTCTTTTCCATGGCAAGGCATGATTTTTGTTAAACATAATAATAGTGTATTGTGCAGTTTTTAAGAATAGAAGTGTTATTGCACTGAAAAGGTTTTGGAGAATTTCTATTTTTTGCAAATATCTAGTAAACCATGCATTTTTTTAAATGGACAAAACGTATCTGCATGAGGCTTATAAAGATGCAAATCTTTCTCCATTTAACCTAATGCGTATCTCATATGGTTTTCGAGATCCCCATACAAATAATGAAAACTCACCCTGTATATTCAGGATTTAATAAAATATTGAGATTATGCATTTAAAATCCTTTTAAAGCTGACTTTCAAAATTAAAAACTATGATTTCAATTTTAGATGTTATTTCAAGTTAAACCTATTGTTAGTATTTTCTTAATTGCAGTTAATGTAATATCAGAAATACTTTTATCAAAATAGAAACTGAAATTCATGCAGGTTAATAATGAAATTTAATCCTATCTTATCTTTGAAAGTTGCTTCTGTTTGTCTTTGCATTTTGTAATCTAGAAAGTGCACATGAAATGCTGATTTAAACAATGCAATCAGAAGACAATAAATATTATGGTTTAACATATGTCTTATACCAATAAATTGTTAATTAATTATGTAAATTAGAATTTTTAAAGTCTGAAAGATTATTTGTAACTTTAATGGTGTAATCACTTACAAAATTTACACTCCTTATTATATAAAATATTGTTCTTTAATTTAAACTCAATAATATGATATTTATATTTTAAATTTATCACCACACCCATGTAAAAATAAATAAATTATTTCAATAGTTAAAATTTTACGTAATAACCAATATAGTATGTGTACTCTAAATTTACAATGTTGAAACAATTACCTGAAGAGTACGAATAAATAAAATATAGACGGTCTACTTTTAGAGTTTAAAACAATGTACCCTGGCTCGTAAGCTAACAGCAATTAAAGTTTTAAAATTACGTTAATACTTAGCACGTGTAGCACAAGTAATCTTTTGTACTGCATGCTGTTGAACCAACAGCTTCTGGTATAAATTATCTATCAATTTTAGCGCCGAAAAGAAAACAGTCCAACATGGGTGGTCCTAAATAAGTTATGCCTCTAATAATATGCCTCAAGCTACCACGAGTTAAAGGGGCGATTCTCAGCTAATACTAGGTTCCTCAAAATAAAACGAAAATAAGGAAAAATTTCCAACTAAAAGTTCATAAAGCAAATGGAAAAAAGATCACGTACTGAAGCCATATTTAAAATTGGAAATTTGAAAAGTTTAAAAATGTGCATTTCTAACACGTTCCTTCGGTGCTAAAAAATCCACCAGTGGCAAATGTGCTTCAAGTCCCAAAAATTAATTCTTTTATCACAAGCAAATGTAGGGCGCGGACAGGAACGGTTGATGACTTAATTCGACTACCGTGTTTCATTTTGTGTGAACTCTGTTTTTTCGTGGTTATATGTATTCTTTTGATTAGTTGTTGTGCTACTATGGTTCTATCGTTTCTTTGTTGTTATTTTATTCCTTCATAATGGAGTTTAGATTTAATGAATATGCCGATATGTATATGTTACCGTGAAAGACCGAAAGTAGTGAATGTCAACATCCGCCGGTGGATGTCGACAAATACCAAATGCCTTGGTGAAAGTCCGAACATTTCTTAATTGTATTATAGATTCGGACTTTTACCGGTATATGTCGACAAACACAAATGAGGTCCGGTGAATGTCGGAAACGGCAGGTCGTAACAAGTTTTTAGACGGTTCCAGCATCTTGTTTCAGTTAGCTTTGCCTTCGTCAGTCTAACGCAACGTTTGACAGCCTGCGGGCACGCTCCCTAACCTAATTTAATTTTCTTATTAGAAATTATAATTTGTATTCAATGGCTACTACAGTGAATCGTGATAAGTTTTTTGAAAAGTTACATGCCTTAATTGGAAGTAAACGAGAAGACAATTGTTTTTATTTTTCACAAGAAAAGTACTCTAAAATCGTTTCTGAAGTAATTTCTGCTAAAAGTAAGTGTAGTACACCTTTGGACTACAGACGTTTAAAACGTTTTGACATTTTAAAAGTTAGTGATGAAGAAAAGTTAATTGTGCCATTAAAACCAGGAGAAACGAATATCCAGTATTATGTTACTAATGATGAGTTGTTTACAATACTTTCTGAAACTCACATAAGAACAGGCCATGGAGGAAGAACACGAATGCTTAAAGAATTGCAAGTTAGATACAAAAATATTACTTATGAAGTTGTAATGTTGTATTTAAATTTGTGTAAACAATGTCAAATGAAACACAGTGCGCCTAAAAAAGGTATTGTTGTGAAACCAATGGTCAGTTCCGAATTGAACTCTAGATGTCAAGTCGACTTGATAGACTTGCAATCACACAGGGATGGCGATTACAAGTTTATATTGGTATATCAAGATCATTTAACCAAATTTGTCCAGTTACGACCTTTAAAAAGCAAGAGAGCGGAAGAAGTAGCTTATCACCTTCTCCAAATTTTTTTAACATTTGGTGCTCCCGCTATATTGCATTCGGATAATGGTAGAGAGTTCAGTAATCGAGTCATATCTGAACTATGCGCTATGTGGAAAGATGTTAAAATAGTGCACGGAAAGCCTCGTCACAGTCAAACACAAGGCTCAGTTGAAAGAGCCAATCAGGACATACAAAATATGTTAACTGCATGGATGCAAGACAATGATTCAAACAAGTGGTCAGAAGGTTTGCCGTTTGTCCAATTCGCCAAAAACACAACTTATCACGAAGGAATACGCCAGAGTCCTTATGAAGCCCTGTTTGGCGTTAAACCAAAAAGGGGTATAACATCGTCATCACTCCCCCGCGGGCAAATTGCAAACATTGAGACCGAAGAACAGCTAGAAGCTTATGTTGAAGAAAATTTGGGTAGTGACCATATTGAAAGAGGCATGGATAATGAAAATACCATTGGAGCTGATCCGCAACCTGGCACGTCTTCATCTTAAGCACTGACTGACTCGCAACCTAACACGTCTTCATCTCAAGCACTGACTGACTCGCAACCTAACACGTCTTCATCTCAAGCACTGACTGACCCGCAACCTAACACGTCTTCATCTCAAGCACTGACTGATCCGCCACCTAGCACATCTTCATCTCAAGTACTGACTGAACAACACGAGCTAATTTCTTCAAAAAGAGTAGCTGCAAAAGAGAGTCTTCTACTTCAAGCAACAAAAATGTTGCGAACCTCAAAAAAAAAGTTTCCTCCTGCCCAAATTGGTGATACCGTAAGAATTCAAGTCCCTGATGTCGACCGTGGTCGTACAGACCCTCGAAATGTGTTAGCGGTTGTTGTTGGAATAGAGGATTCAGCCTTTTATAGACTAGCTAACAAAAATGGTACCTTGAAGCAGCTTTTCACCCGTAATCAGTTCGTAATTTGTAAAGAAAAGTTAGTTTCCATGGACGAAGTTTCAACAAAAGAAATGTCGCTAAGAGAAGCAGCTTCTGCTAATTCAAAAAGTGGAGGGCAAGGCTACACACGTTGTAACTGCAAAAGAAAGTGTTCCACGACTAAATGCAGCTGTAAAAGCAAGGAACTTTTGTGCAATTCGAAGTGTCATGGTAGTTTATGTTGTTGCAATAAATAAGATATTGTTATTATTTTTTATATTTCATTTTATATTTTTATGTTCTACTGTTTGTTTTGAGTTCAACAAAGTCTTTTTCCCATATTATTTTAATAAATAAAGACCTATGGGTTTTTTTTTTTATTTAAAAAAAAATGTTTTTAACATACACCATGAGTGCATGCTGAATGTCGACAATCGCCGGTGTAAGTTAGAAATAATGAAATTTCACCAATATTTCGGACATACGTCAAGCAACGTTGAGAATGTTGACATTCACCGGTGAATCTCGACATTCACCAGATTTCGGTCTTTCACAGTAACATATACAAGGTAGGGCGCAGACACGAATGGTTGATGACTCATCGCCCATGGGCGCACTATTGATATATTAAAGAGGTTTTAATTTTATTTATATAATTGGATAACAAGTGGCTGGTGATCTGTAAAAAACAAAACCTTATTATTTGTTCATTTTCTCTTCTGTAAGACTTGTTCTCTTTGAATTAAGTACATCCTTGTAGATAGAAAACGTCTTTTCTATATCGCAAGTGGTTATAGGTGCGTATTGGAAATATTCTTTTATTTCAGCGTATTTAACATACACAATTGCCGCAATGTTATTAAATATGGATTTCTATTAAAAACTGCGTCTAACTCTTGCCGAACGCCGCATCCGAAGTCACTTGGAATACTTTTGAAATCATTAATAGCCCACATCTAATGTAGTTAATCCATCTTTTAATTTGAGATATCGATTTTCAAAATATGTGATTAGTTTAGGCAAATTTCCAAAGTGTTCCTGAAGGAATAACAACTGATTTTTTAAATTTGGGATTTGTGTTTGTTCCTTGCACTCAGAAATACTTTGAGCATCATCATTTAAACACGTAACGAAATTTTGTAAACTATCGAAATTCTCTGCATAAAAACTATTTCTGTGTATGTTTTAGCAAGGCTAAGTGACGAACGAGCGATATTTTGGCATTCTGTAACGATATTTTACAGACTTTGTAATAAATTTCGGAATCACTGACAATTCATTTTTATATCAGAAAAAGTAACATAAACAACGTTGTAGATCTAAATAAATGATAACTAAAAATGTACGCGTATGTTATTGAAACTAAACGAAATCCAGTGAACACTTACGTCTAGGTAATTGGGAGAAGTCGATTCAATAAACTGGTATTACACAGACTATTAAGAAAATGACGAAGTACGTAATTAAGAGTCAAGACATTGAAAAAACGAAAGTAACGTAAGTATGTTTGAATATTCTATTTCTCTTGCGAAATATAAGGTAAATATAATAAATTTTAAAAACCCCTCACGCTCCTATCTACGCCGATGAAAAAAGGATTTTACTCATAAATTCCTTATTTTATGGGCATTTTTTGCTCTCATTCTCGGGCGTAAACAGATTTTGAAGTTCACCATATGAATTAGTGCTATTCAGTAAGCGTGTGTTGTTTACATTATTTCTTTGCTCCGTTGTAACTTCGTCGTAGTTTAAACCGGTCATGTCCGCGCCCTACAAATGATATGAAAGATAAATATGAACGATAACTACCAAATTCATTTTGCGCATTAACAATACATTTATTATGAATTAAATTTAAACTGTGAAAATGAGGAAATATATGTATGTTGAAAATATCTAAATAGGATTTGTAAAAACGAGCAATCAATTAACTGCCCAGGGGAATTGAATTTATTTAGCCTTTCTAAGAAATAATGACGAATAACTACACTAAATGGTTACAGGTGGCGCTAAGTATATTGAAAAGTAATTTAATTTCGATTAATTCAAAAACTAGAACTTCAATACAGTGGCTCATGAGTCCAATAACAGGTGAAGCAAAAAATGAAAAATTTGAGAAACATGTAATAAAATATTCACTAATTGAACAGAAATTTAAGGTGAATCAGTGCTTCACTTGATTTAGCAAGAGAGCCGCCACTGCAGTACAGACTATTACAGTATTGAAAAATACTAACAAACAATTAAATAAAATTATGCTATTTATATGGGACCCAAAACATTCATAGTTTAACCACAACGAATTCTTGGAACAATAACATAAATTTAGCAACGAATTATACACACCCTATGTATGTACAGCATGGGCTAGAACTAAATTTGTGATAAAATTGAAAATTATTTGGGAACCGTTAAGGTATTGCAGAGGCAAGTAAATGGTATGAAAAATATACAAATATACAAGGTGAACTTTTAGACCGTAACATATTAGTTTATTAATGCAAGGATTCAATGATTTAGAGTGAATATATTTAAGCTTTTTATAAAAAAAATAAGGTCTCCTATGAAAAGCCAAAATAACTTGAACGTATTTAAATAATACGGTAGGCTCTATACCATCATGTTAAAAATCAAAAAAAAATATTGACATTCTTGCAATTTAATTAAAGTTATCGCCTTTTATAAAAAGTTAAAGTAATTCATTACTTTTGCTTTTCACACAATATTAATAAGAAATGCCGTAACGTGTATTATTTGGTTGTATACTACAGTAATTCATTATTTATAAATTTGAATTATGCTCTATTGAGTATAACAATATTTAGCTAACTTTCAAAATATTGTTTGGTTTAAGTATTACCCAATTAAATTAGTATTGCATTATTAAATTAAATTTTCTTGACAATTGTCGAAACATCAATGATAAAAGATACACAGTCAGCATAATAATAACAGTACATTACATTTATTGGACTCCTAAACAATTCATTGAATTTCATTGTATTACTATTTATATCTACGGTCCCTTGAATACATACAATATGTAAGACAGTGAGTATTTATTTAATAAGACCACGTGTCTAAACACGAGCGATTTAATATTTGGAACAGTTTGATTATATTTAATTCATAGATAGAAAAAGTGGTTAAGGTTATTTGACGCACTGCCAAGAAGAGTATGTTTTTTAACGCGTTGCTTGTGAGAACGCACAGCTGATGGACTTTAAAATTTCTATTACAGTATAGACTTTGGCCAACGCTTTTTTAAGTGATTGTACGTAATTTATTAAATATAAATGCCATGTAGAGCTTAGTATTGCGTAGTTTTTCAGGTCAATGTTTCGTGTTTTTATCATTGAAAAATTTCACGTGTTCGGAAAGTAACCTCTAAATTCTAAATAAAGAGTAAGGTGACACAAAGAATAATTTTTTAAAAGGACCAAGTAATCGTCGTAGGAAAATTTAATAATGACAGACGATTCGAAATCGATATTATTTACCCTTGTAGTTTTATTTTAACTGTTCGTTAAATTTACAATAAATTGCAAAAGCTAAACGATTAAAAGGAAGACAGCACCAAATAACAACGATCAACAAGAAGCGACAGTATAGTCGGGTACTTTGATGTTTCGTGCCCCACTTTTGCCTGGTCGAATTTGAGTGAGATCACCAAGTACACGCTGAGAACGTATTTTTACTTGCAGTAAAAGGATCGACCGCTGGTAATGTACTTAATATATACGAAAGATACAGGAAATATTGTTATTGTTTTTAAACTCCAAAAAAGTAGTTGTTTTTGTAAAAGCCATAAATATAAAAAAAAATTAAAAGAGTTGCCTATGTTTATGAAACATTTTAGGTAATATCTTTCAAATCATGTGGTGTTGTTCTGTAGATTATCTGAAACTCTTACTAGTGTTAATTACACTTTATTTAATACCAAAGATATCATCTATCATATAAATTTGCGAACTAGAAAAAACAAAAGACAGAAACAGTTTTTTGCTTCTGTTGTAAAATTTACACATTACTAATTAATATTTTTATAAATAGGCGATTCATATATTATGTCTTATCTAAATGAAAACTATATACGAGAAAACCTTTTTACTTTCCTCCCAGCCTTTCTGTCACATGTTTTTAATTTTAACTCCCAGTTTGTGTATTTGAATACAAAATTTTCATTCTTACGAATATCTCGTCTGGCGAGATGACAGCGCAGACAGCCACGCTTTCCATGCCCACCGAAAAAAAACAAAAAAAAACAGGGACACACTTTTAACGTCTTTGTTCCTTCTCATTATTCCGTGAGGGCATACTGTATATGAATATCTGAGATAATTTCATGAATTGTTCGAGATTTATCCTTGTGATAATTAAATTGATGGGATTATACTGACTTTAGAAAAATTCAAAGTTACATTTAACCTTGAATTCATTTGTCTTTTTTTTATTTATCCGGATATATCGATAATTTAGTTTTATCTGTAACAGATAATATTATTCAGATTTAGATAAAACAGGAGAGATAGTGTATTAGTTTTTTTTTGTTTTAATTAAAATAGTAGGTTTAATTGTAACCTGTCCTTTTAGATATTTTTGCAGTATTTTTGGAATTATACATAAATATAATAAAAATAAATACAGATTGATTATTCAAGTTAATACTGTTTTTATAAATGTGCTCTCCATCCTTTTTAAGTATTCTTATACAACACATATTTATTTTGGGTTTTCCTGTAATTTTTTACTTGGTCCTCTATTTTTTTCTTTTGCTTGGTTTTCTTTGATATACCTTTCTTTTACTTCTCATTTTCCTATTTGTCCGATTGTAGTCCCACTAAAGGAGGAGGAATTATGAAATTTAGTTTTTCTTTTCAGTACTTTTTTTTGTCCTCTTTCATAACTTTTCTTTCACATTTTTTATATTGAAACCATATTGCCTTGCTTCTGTATCTATTTCTTCTATTGCTCCTAGGATCCTTATTATTGTATAAAGAGTGATGTGATGACGAAAATTTACAATCTTGAAGTTTTTGTGAAAATGTGGACATTAACATTTTGAAATCACCTGATACCGAAATATGGTTTTTGAAAAATGTCTCTGTCTGTTTGTAACCACGATAACCAGGAAACTGTTTGGACTATCAATTCAACTTTATATTTACGATATTGAGATCTGATTAAATTTTTAGTGAAGTCGGAAAACTGGAAGTAGTAGTTTATTACTTCAGTGAAAAAGTCAAATTTTACTAGTATCAATTATTAACTTTAGAATTTTTTTTAAAAAATACAAAAGTACTCAAAAGTGATTTCTAGTTTCGAAAAATAGTTTTTGGCAAATATATATTGAATTTGGACAGGAAGTAGCACATTCGCACTTTTCTAATACCAGGTTTTTGCATATATCTCACAAATTATGCAACCTAGACAGATTTATTACAAGTGCAAACGATTTAAGAGCTGGGTTTCAAACAGTTTTTCTATAAAAAAAATCCAAATTTGAACTGGAAGTAACATTTCTAATCTTATCCAATTGCAGTTTTTTTGCAAACACCTCCCAAATTATGCATTTTATGTACATTTATTACCCGTATAAACGTATTTAGAGCTAGATTTGGAACAATTTTTCCATAAAAGAATTTTGGAAATTCGAACCGGTAATAAATCACTTTTACAGCTTTATTTTATTAAAATGACATAAATACGTATACCTATAAACGATTCCGAATGCCCATACGTATAGGAAAGTCCTGTGATGCCTACACTTCATCTTTTATAAATATGTAGAATGATTATTGACGGTGCTGAACGTAGAAATTTCGTTATCTACGTTAACTCAAACAACTTTTCTATTTTGCAAGAATTTTCATACAACGTTCTTTATTATTATTACATAAGAATGTAAAGTAAGCTAATTGCATTCAAACTCTGTGTTATCAATTTAATTGCCTTCTTTGACCTTGTTGCAACAATTTTCGGAACATTTAAAAATTACATATTCAATTCACTATATTACTCTTAATTACTTGTTATGCTATGCAAGTCAATTCATTAGACAAAAATATATTGAACAGTAAATATTATACTAGAGAATTACTCTTTGAATTGAATTTCCCGCCCAAGTGTGGACAGCGCTTTATTAGTTTTAATTTTGATTGCGCTAGTATTGTCACGTCTTTTGCATATAGACTTTACGTGATTCTGATTGGTTATTATATATTTCTTATTCAGGTTTCTCTAATTTACGCTGGATGAACACTAATTATACAAAATGTTTCACAAACAATATGTTTGAAGGCATATTACACACAAATTAGACAAATTTTAGAATTTTATATACAAATTAATCAAAATATCTGTAAATCTTGGTAATACATTCAATTCGACATTTATAATTAATAGAAAATAAAATTATTAACAATTTTTAATTAACATTTTGCTGACGTTCTATAGTGGAGTCGTTTTGGCAACCGACACGGCCAAAGTACGAACTAAAGACTAGGGGGCAAACATGACCGGTTTAAACTACGACGAAGTTACAACGGAGCAAAGAAATAATGTAAACAACACCTACTTACTTGAATAGCACTAATTCATATGGTGAACTGCAACATCTGTTTACGCCCGAGAATGAGAGCAAAAAAATGCCCATAAAATAAGGAATTTATGAGTAAAATCCTTTCTGATTGTGAGGGGTTTTTAGAATTAATTATATTTACCTTATATTTCGCAAGAGAAATAATGTAAATATACTTACTGTTATTTAGTTTCAATAACGTACTCCTACATTTTTGTTATCATTTATTTAGATCTAGAACGGTGTTTATGTTACTTTTTCTGATATGAAAATGAATTGCCAGTGATTCCGAAATTTATTACAAAGTCTGTAAAATATCGTTACAGAATGCCAAAATATCACACGTTTGTCACTTAGCTTTGCTAAAACATACACAGAAATAGTTTTTATGCAGAGAATTTCGATAGTTTACAAAATTTCGTTACATGTTTAAATGACGATGCTCGAAGTATTTCTGAGAGCAAGGAACTAACACAAATCCCAAATTTAAAAAATCAGTTGTTATTCCTTCAGGAACACTTTAGAAATTTGCCGAAACTAATCACATATTTTGAAAATCGAAATCTCAAATTAAAAAATGGATAACCACATTATATGTGGCTATTAATAATTTCAAAAGTATTCCAAGTGACTTCCGATGTGGCCTTCGGCAAAAGTTAGACGGAGTTTTTAATAGAAATCCAGATTTAATAACTTTGGGGCAATTGTGTATGCTAAATACGCTGAAATAAAAGAATATTTCCAGTACACACCTATAACCAGTCGCAATGTAGAAAGGACGTTTTCTATCTACAAGGATGTACTTGATTCAAAGAGAACAAGTCTTACAGAAGAGAAAATGAACAAATAATAAGGTATTTTGTATTTTATAGATCACCAGCCACTTGGTATCCAATTATATAAATGAAATTAAATCCTCTTTAAAAATACAACATTTCAAAGTGCGCCCTAGGACGATGAGTCATCAACCGCTCGTGTCCGCCCCTTACTAAAGACGACGATTCAATACCACTACAAATTTCGATCGGCCGGAAAAATTTCAAAACAATAAAATTAAACAATTAATTAATATTTCAGGAAACGTACTTACGTACCTTCCCAGAGTAAAATACAATGGATAAATTACATTTATACCGAAATTCACACATTTGAATCGGCAAACCATGAAAGATTTTTTTTGATACAAAGGTTAAAATGTACAATAATTTATTTATGCATCATTATCTGCGATTCATATACTATATGAACATATCGTGGGGTTAGAACAGAACTATCCCAAGTCCAATTTTATCGAAATTGAGTTAAGCTAAGTGCTCACTATCTGGACACTCAAAAAATTGTCCGCAGAAGTACTGTAAGTCCACGGTTTGAATTTACCGCCTAAATTGTTGAAAAACTGTTGGTATCCTAAATACAAATCGTTTCAAATATTGAGAGCAGAACTGTCGTATCTACGATAATTTCAAAATATGTTGGTGCAGAAGTATCCTATATCACTTGTAGTGAGACTTGGGTTACTTCTGCTGTTAAAAATTATACGCAAATTTGATTTCATTTTCATTTTTTGTGTGAGTTGACAGTTTAAAAGAGAAACAACAGCATGTCGCGAAGTGCAAAAATATTGGAATTAGCTCGAAAAGAGTTTGATGAATCAGGTAAGAACATCATTTTTATTTTTATCGGTAACATTATAGTTTTGATCAATTACTAATAAAGCGTACTATGTAGTGTTAATTAATTAAATTGGAGGTTATGTTTTGGGGGATTCCCTAAAAATATGCTTTGGGTGAAAGACATAAAAACTGTCAATAGCAAGGAATATTGGGCGGTTAATCATAAAAACTGTTCTATAAACTTCATTTTGCTGGTGGGTTACTAATAAAGAACTAACCTTAATTTTTGCAGAAGCACCATTTCTTGATGTCGGACAAGAAGGGACTAACAATACAGATAATATAACTATTTTTGATGGATTGGTGATACCAAACCAAACCGTAATTGAAAGTACGACACTTTTGAATTCAGACTTTATTGAATGTCAATTTCTAAATAGTCATGAGCCCGATCAAATAGATGATGCACTAGTTTTCACAAAACCAAGACAAACAGTAGGTACGTTAAATTACTTGAGTTTGTACTAGTCATTTTGACAAAAATAATAATACTTACCTATTTTACAGCAGAGAAAAACATTGAAAATGTAGAAAAAATGGAGTGTATAGAAGCTGAAAAGAATAAAAATTTATCATCATCAGGGATTCAGAAAACAGTAGGTGAGAGTATTTTTTAAAGGTGTTAATCACTTGTTTTACCAATAAAATCTAATTTACAATAGAAAACGAAAATTCAAATTTTGAAGATATGGAATCTGCAGAAACTGAAAGTTTTGAAGCTAAAAATAATACTGAGAATTTTGAGACTCTGAATTTAACATCAGAAAATGAGAAAACTGGAAACGATGAAAATGATGACAAGAAAAGAACAAGAAAAAGAATTAGAAATGAATCACAATGGCGCAGAAACAAAATTCGCATAAAAAGAAATAAAGGAGAATCATACATCAATTGGAAAAATAAAGAAGTACAAAAGCGAACATTGCGGAAGGGTTGTATAGAATGCCGACTCAACTGCCACACAAAATTTTCCAATGATCATCGAATGTCTATACTTCAAAATTACTGGGATATGGGTGATGTAGATCGACAAAGAGATTTTATTTATAGACACATAAAAGTAAAAACGCCACGTCGGAGAAGACCAAGAAAGTCAAATGATAAAGTTGATAATCCCAATCAAGCTGCAACGACCAAAGATTGTAGAAGAGAGCATGCTGTGTCTTATTTTTTACCTTCTGTCGACGATTTAGAAGAGACTAGGGTATGTCAAAGATTCTTTCTCGACACACTTTCTATATCAAACCAAGTGATTAAAACGACCATTAAAAAATCTGATCCAGCGGTTGGCTCAGTAAAACAAGATATGAGAGGTAAAAATATTTGTACAACTAAACTACCAAAAGCTGTTGAAGAATCAGTAATTGCTCATATTAAAAGTTTCGAAAAGGTAGAAAGTCATTATTGCCGCAGAGATTCGACAAAACAGTATTTGCCTTCCACTCTCAACATTAAAAAAATGTATCTGCTTTATTTAGAATTCTGTAAAGAAAGGCAGATAAAAACAACAGCCAAGGAGTCAATGTATCGGCACATATTTTGCACCAAATTTAATTTGTCTTTCTTCAAACCAAAAAAGGATCTGTGTTCACTTTGTGATAAGTTTAAGAACGCTAGTGTACTTGAAGCACAAAGTATGCAAACCGAGATGGACACACATATTTCTAATAAAAATGCAGCACGCAGCCTTAAAAACGAACATAAAGAGAGAGCCAAAAATGATCCTGCATTCTGCGCAGCGGTATACGATTTACAACAAGTCTTGCAGTGTCCAAAAACTGAAAATTCATTGCTGTTTTATAAGAGCAAATTGGCGGCGTATAATCTCACTGTCTATGAATTAGGGAGCAACACCGGTCACTGCTACATGTGGTACGAAACTGTTGGGAATAGGGGATGTGCTGAGATAGGAACCTGTGTTCTAAAGTTTATTGAAATGAAAAAGGATCAAGGTGTGACAGAATTCTCTTTTTTTTCTGACAACTGCTGTGGTCAAAACAGGAACCAATTTATTTTTGGTATGTATTTGTACTGTGCTGAGAACTGGAATGTTAAAATTTCTCACACGTTCTTAGAAAAAGGGCATACCCAAAATGAGGGTGACTCTGTACATAGTTCTATCGAAAGACACAGTATGCACATTCCTATCTACATTCCTAGTCAGTGGTATACCATCGCAAGAGCTGCTTGCCGGAAAAAACCTTATGCTGTAACAGAACTCACAAATTTTTATGACTTAAAAAAGCCAACTACGGAAACTACAAACATGGCAAAAATTAAGTTGAGTCAAGTTAAATCTATAAAACTAGAAGAAACGAAACCAATTAAGGTAAAATATGATTTTTCCAAAGATTTTGAAGAAATAGAGGTCTTAGGAAAAAGGAAGAAATCACAAATTAAAGGATATGAACTCTCTGATTTATATGACGAAAAACTTCCTATTTCTACAAAAAAATTTAATGGGTTGAAGTACCTTTGCCAACAAAAGGCAATTCCTGAAGAATACCACGAGTTTTTCTTAAATTTAAAACATAGTGTGAGAAATTCCGATGAGGATTAATAAAAAATATTATTTTATTGCTGGATTTCTTCTAATCCTCAACGGAATTGTAGAAAACTTGTTCATTTATTAATGTTTGTTATTTTCACGTTTTCATTTGTTTATAATGTTTATTAAATAAACTGTAATAAAAATATTTTTTTTCAATTAAAAAATTAAAGTAGTTTCAGATAATAAAAAAGAATGAATTATTCAGTGCAGCACTAGCCGTAAATACATTATTGGACAGATAGAATAAATCTGCTCCAACTTACTTAGTACAGTTCTAGCCTAAGTCCGGTAATCTTTAATTTATAATTAATTTTGTTAAGAATCGCTACAGATGCCTGTCTTTTAACATTGCATTCAACAATATTAAATGTACCTAAAGTATAATGCTAAAAAGCTAATGGGCAGGTTTATTACTAGACCAAATAATATTATTTACAACTTTAAAATAGCTCTACTGATTATTCAACTATTTGGACTTGGGATAGTTCTGTTCTAACCCCACGATATATTGTGAAATATTACAATTACGTCCTGTACTTAATGTAATTTTATATTACAGTATTTTTATTCACTATCTTTTGTAACTTAATCAGCATGGGAATTTAATACGAATAATCGTCGTCTCAGAGTCGAGTGCATGCTTAGTGACAGATTATAATTTCTGACCTTGGACTCCATTCTAAGTGGTTTTTAGCATGATTCATATTCCAACGGAATTTTATAGTAAACTCTATGGTAAAAATCTTCCACTTCCCATTAAATTTTCGAGGAAATTTCAGGAGTTTCTTTAAAATTTAGAAAAAGCCTACGTCACATGGATCTGTGCCAATGTACAGAAATAAAAACTTAAACTGTTTCAGTTAAGGTCAAGGTTGCATTACGTGAGTGAATCATTGTAGTTACCTATCGTGTCATTCAAGTGCAAGTAGTATTGATATTTAATTATTTCAAATTAAATAATATCTTATTGTTTTAGCTTTGAGCACTTATTTTTTTTCCCTGTCGTTTAATGTTTTATTATGCTTTTAAACATAACGAATTACATTAAACAGCATTGTTTTAGAACAGTTTATAAATGATTGTTTCTTTGTAAGGCCGATTCTTATCATATAAACTAACAATACATTTTCTCATAAAATCAGTAATTCTCTTTTCCCATAATGAGCACAGAATTTACTACGTGGAAACTGGATTATAAAGTAATAATATAAATTTTACTTATAGACGACCTGTAATTGAATAAATTTTATTAAGAAAATAAGTACCCAAATGGAAATAATAAAATATTAACGATTGAATTTCTCCAGACCACATCTTAGTAATTTCTATCATATACACCACATCAATGAAATAATAAAAATCACAATAATCGATGTTTATTTCACATTATTGCACAACATTTAAGTTTAATTTGTACGTTTTTTATGCCTTTTTAGCAGTTTTACATCTACAACATCATGTAAACAAAAGTAGACATCTACTTGGCTGTGCGAATTCTAGGCCCATGTATTTTCTTACGGAGGTTCATTCTGCATTTCAAGGTCGTTTGATATTTATACGGGGTGTAATCACTTTCGTGTACGAGACGGGTGCGGCAAGTTTCAGACCTGTCCTGCGGTTCGGATTATTTGTGTGTATTATACCTGTCATGAAACTACCTATTCATCTCTTATAGTATTGTGGCAAACTTCAGACCTTTCCAAGAGCAGATACCGATGTGATCCGAATAGCTCTTCAACGGCTTTGAATAGATACCAAATTACTTTTGAACTGCTGTTCAGATCTATTCAAAGCTGTTAGAAAACTATGTATAAGCTGTTCAGATTACATCGGTATGCCACATATGCCATATAAGAGATGAACAGGTAGTTTTATGACAGGTATAGTACACACAAACAATCAAATCCGCAAGACAGCTCTGAAGTTTGCCGCACCTGCATTACACCCTGTATAAATCTCAAACGACCTTGAAATGCAGACTGAGCCGCCATAAGAAAATACATGGAATTTTGGCCTAGTATTAGCATAGCCTACTTTAACCCCGTAACCTTATACCATAGTCGTGAAATTTTAATTTCGGTTTGCACTTCTATCATATGCAGAAGATGACCTTATGATATGCAGCGATGCCTACTTGCTAACAGTGGTGGGAGAGCAACGAAGTGGCGGGGGACCCCCGCGCCATACATTTCATAGCAAACGTTTGTCGAGTGTGGCAGCCTCGCTTATGTTTATCTTTGGTTTATTTCGTCGCGCTCTTTTCCTCTTTCTACTTTCGTATCAGAAATTAAAATATGTCGACCCCGGTATATTATTCCACTACCATTCTAAATTACACTTCTCTTGCTATAGAAGTATATTAGTAAGTAGAATGTCAATTAAAATTATATGTTTTTAATATTTTTAAACTACATTTATTTGAAAATTAGGCGAAATGCATTAACAAACTACGTTTTCAAATTGAAATTATTTGCAGTTAATTTTTTTTCCTTTTTCTTTGTATATAATTTTATAAATTTATTCCTGCCGAAGGTGGGGGGGATAGAAACTTACCACATTTCAATATTAATCTATGAATTATACATGGGCGAGATAGGGGAAGTGGATATGTTTTCAATCAGACTAGACCGACTCGTGTTTTGTCGGCTCTCGGGGAAACAGGTAGGTAATACGGTACCCGAGAGCCGACAAAACACGAGTCGGTCTACTCTAAATGAAATCGGATCCACTTCCCCTATCTCGCCCATGTATGTATACTATGAATACAACAAAAAACTCAAAATCTCCCTGACATACTTCCTAAGAAATAAAGTACAAATGATAAATGATTTCAATTTGATAAGCTTTTTTGTTACTGGTTTTCATATTATTTTTCCAATAAATATAGATTAAAAATATTAAAAACATATAATTTTAATTGACACTACTTGATAATATACTATTTTAAGGGAAGTGTAACTTGGAATGGGCTAATTCAGGTGGTGGAATATGCGGTTATGGTCTACTTTTGTTTACATGATGTTTAGTTTTAAAATTGCTATATGTTGTGTAATAAAATGAAATATACATCACTTATTGCTATTTTCATAACATCAAAGCGTGTGATAGATATGACCAAGACTACTGGGTTCTGGGAAAAATCGCACAGTAAGTATTTAATTTATTAATTATTTCCATTTCAAGCATTTGAGTGATAAGTAATTATTTGTTTCTCGATACTAAGGCTTGCCCAAATAACTTACGTTTTAATTGAATTGTGACCCATAAAACTATTAAAGAATAATCCTATTGTAAAAATTAAATAAAGCGCATCGGCGCTCTTCTAAAACTGTGTTGAGAAGTGGATAAAATTTTAAATAGAAACCCATGATTTAAATTAAGAAATATATTTAGTTTTAAAACACAAATTGAAAGTCTTACAACATTCGCTATTGTATTGTTACATAATATGTTACTGGGGGTATTTTGAGAAATCAGAATCCAAACAGTATTCAGATTCTCTCTCAGAGTATTTTTAGATAGACTTTGAACTTTGTTAATCAGCTCTGTAATAATTTTTTTGCGTTTAGTAATTTTCGATATACAACTGCAGTAATTATCCAATCGGTATAATTAGTTTTTCTAAGATAGGCGCTACTTGTCAAGGTTTGTTAAAACCCTCACAATACCGAATGTTTTATTATGACACCTAGGACCAGCTGGGTCGATGGTGGTTTTAATAAATGACATTAAGAAATATAACAGAATTGATAATAGAGATTTAGTTTGTTTGTTTGGCAAATTCGTTTAATATAATTTGGACAATTCTTTCGTGCCTTTCGGTTCATTCTTATTTAATAATAATATTGCCTTGTTTATAGTTAAAAGACAGTAATCATACCAGTAGATAAAACTATAAAATAAAACAGCTTTAAAAATGCTGAACAAATCAGTATCTGAAAAGTAAAACTAATAGCTTATAGCCATTCTAATGCCTGGAGAAATTCTGAAGTTTGTCCAATCCTTTGTTAAGTTGTTGGTTTGTTTTTCGCTTTTATAATTCCTATTATTCTATATAGTCTAATTTTTTGCCCTTGCCAGAGCTCGACCACTTAGAGAAAAACCAGAACGTTTTAAAAGCTGCGCAAATTACATACAAAACACGTTCTGTTATATATTCTAGCATTAAATTCGTATAATTTGAACATAGGGCAATGACATCTTGTTTTATATCTAAAGGACCGAGGCCTGCCTATTTGCGATAGTTACAAATCCATATTGTTGACTTTGCAGTTATTGGAGAAAAAAGATAGTGTAGTAGTGATCTAAACATCATCGATTCTTGTCTGACTATGGAAATTGTATAACAGTTGTTTTTGTTGTTGAGATCACACCATTACTTCATTTTATTTATAGGTGTAGGTATCATCAGCTGCATATTATTCTTCGTCATAGAAGAACCGCAATACTAGCCTGTATGAAGTTCTAGATAACAGAAATATCGGAGGTCCCAACGATAACACCTGTGGCACACCCCATGACTCGACTCAGACTCTTTCTCAAGAGTTCTCGACGTTTACATTTACGTACAAGTATGTTGCGATATTTTTTTTAGTACATTACCGATCTATATTTCGAAAAACAAATTATGGTTCATGTTGGTGCAGAAAAAAATAATTAAACAATCAAACATAAAAATACGTACACTGTTTTCTATGTCTTAAATGTTTGCGAATTTTAAATTTAGTGAAATTATATCAGTCTACTAGGCTCTTATTTGACAAATTAACCATTATTTTCGAATGTCTGAATTTTACTAAATGTGTATATTTAAGCTTATATACGCGTATAGAAATTTAAAATTATCCTGTGCCAATTTGGCACGTTTTTCGTACTAGGCGAGCTTTTTAAATTTTATATATTATAATAGATGTAACAAGTTCGTATGTGCACACCTGACTCAATACATTAATTCTGCATACTATGGTAAAATAAGTGAACATTATTAACATTGTTTTACACTCATGTATACAGACATCTAAGTGCGTCATGTTAAGGCGGCGTTTGAAAAGGTTTTGGCATGAGTTGTTGTGCGTTTTTCAATGGCTTCATCCGATTCTGCCATTGTAGTGCCTGCATATTTTTGACATACTTTCTTGCTGTTAACTTATTCATTGTGCTCCCTCCATATTTCCTTTATACTTACTTCTTTTATAGTTGTATTTCCAAATTTGTTATTTATGTTTTTTTCTAGGCAGACGCATATTAGAGCATCAAATTTTATGCGACGCTGCAAACGCCTACAAGGTAATTTGTATAAAACAAAAAGAAAATCTCTCAATTAATGACGCAAGAAAATGGAAGTATTGTTAATAACCAATAGACTATTAGTACAGTTACCATACATCTTTTTTGAAGACAAGCTTATTATTTTAAAATTAATTGTATTACTAAGAATCGATTATTATTAACCTAGTTGTAAATCTAGTTAAATGTTTTCTGGGAAAATGACCATTCTGCTGTTAAATTATTAACGATTAGACAGAAAGATATGATTCTATGGTGGTCTACGGCATGAATATTTTATGTATATTATTATATCGATTGAAAAAGACTATATGAACTAAAGAAGTGAGTGCGAGCAGCTTTACCGAAAGCAGTTTTTTATATTTACTCTTATATGTTTGTATTCCTAGAAGTAGTTGTTCAAGTCGCTTGAATTTACAAGTAACATTAACAATTTCAAAAATAATACACAGAATAAATAGAATTTATACAAAAAATGTAAATAGAAATTGAAATGGGTATACAAAATGCAGATCAGTGGCACATGCTTGTCTTTATTTTTGAAGGAATTAGCTCATGGCTTGAATAATCGGGGATAAAACAGCAGGAATTTCCGTGGCTTTACCCCGATCATTTCACTGCGTTTATCAAGTAACTAGTAGGATGTTCAATCTCTTTGAGCTTGAAAGCGCGAGCATTGCCATGATGCTTTTTATAATGTCCGATTTTCTAAACTTTTGACGCGCCCTGTATATACGTCTAATTTGAGCAAAAGTTAGTTGACATTTATTAATGAATTTATTCGTTCCTATAAACTTCATAAATCTATTGAGAGACCTAATTGTCAAATTGAATGTCATTACTGACATTCAATTTTAACTGTGCATGGGATATTACATATTAGTCCAGGAATTTTAGCACCAAAAACGGAGTTCGCTCCGCAAAAAATCCTATCACTTGATTTTTCGATTGGATTATGTCAGAGGGTATCCCCTAAGTATAAAACCAAATTTGTGTCGCCCAGAACCGCGAGCGTTAGCCGCCATCTTGAAGAACGCCTTTTTGCAAATATCTCGAAAACGGTGAGTTTTACGTTAAAAATTGTAAGGACCTTTTTTGTAGAAGATAATATTTCCCGTCTTTTTTGTTTGAAACCTTTTCCCCTATTGTCAATATTTGCTAAGATATAGTCGATTGAAGAAAACGATTTTTTGTTTTTGGAAAATATCCCGATAATTTTTGGAAATACAAAAAAAATGTGATTATCGAAGTTGTAGAGCATAATATTTTCTACAATTTTTATATGAAACTTTTTTTTGTTCAATCGACAGTTGCTAAGTTATAGCGCATTGAACGTTGCCGTCAGGTCTAGGAAAACAGCGATTATTGGTAATACGTTGCTCTAGCATGCCAAGAACAAGTGTAAGGAGACGCGACATCTTGGCGGCAAGGATTGCAGGAGGTATTTAGTAGACGTCTGTGTGTTCTTTAACAATAAGGATATATGGATATTCATTTATATATGTATATTCATCGATTTTTAACCATGAATATTCTATTTGAATAGAATACAGGTATATAGAAAAGTAAGCAGCTGCACGGTGCTGCCTGTCTCCCAACATTGTGTATGCCTAAAACAAATATAAAAAAATATCTATTTTAGCAAGCCCGGAAAAGAACGCACTCCAGAATCTCTATACAGCCCACGTTGTCTGAAGCCGGAGTATGGTGAAAATTTAAGAGAAAACAGTCTATTTTTACATGCATTCAGCGGTTGCGACACAACGTCAGCTCCGTTTAAAATTGGAAAGTACAAAACTCTGACGACATTGAAGAACCACGAAGAATTGCTGACGGCTGTGGCATTGTTCAAAGATAGGAGGAGCGATCCCAACATGATTGCTCAAGCTGGCGAGCGTTTTTTATTGCTTTGTATGGAGGTAATAAAACCGAACCATCCATCGACTCTCTCCGATACAAGAACTTCGGCAACTTAGCTCGGAACACCAAGCTGAACTTATCCATTCTACCACCGACGCAGGATAGAGCCCGTTACCATTCCTTCAGGGTGTATCATCAGGTCCAAAGTTGGCTGGGATTTCACCATGACCCGGAAGAATGGGGCTGGAAGCGCGCTACGGATCGCTTATCACCGATCACAATGAAAAAAGCTCCCGCGCCGCAAAATTTGCTACAAATAATATCCTGCAAATGCAAGACAAATTGCGGAGCTGCCTGCGGATGCCGGAAGAGTGGCTTAAAATGTTCCGTTATCTGTTCAAACTGTAGTGGCCAAACATGCGATAACGCAATCCCTACAGTGGACGATAGCGACGAAGAGAATGCCCACAATGAATCGTTGTTTGATCCTTTGACTATTAATGACTCGAACATGGAAGAGCAACATTCGCGACCCATCGAAAATCGCCCTTCCTGTTCTAAACAAAGGAAATTGTTTTAAACCAATCATCGAAGTTTGAAATTTTGAAACAATCATTTTTTTATTAATAAAAATGTTACACTCCTCCAGTGTAGATTAATCTGTGAAAAACGGTCTCTAGAAGCCAAAGATGTTCAAAATTCGTGTTAAATCATAATCTAAAATAATTTAATAATTTTAGATTAAGGTCCTAGGGACCGTTTTTCACAAATTAAATTTTTTAATTATTATAACGAATAATGAATATGAACAGTAGATGAATACATTTTCATGTCTTTCTCAAACGATTCGTCAGACAGTTTTTATTGCGCAAACTTTTCTCCTATCGCCCATATCTCTCCTATTCATGACAAATATTATTTTTACCGTCTCTATTATAAAATTCTTTGATTACACTTGTTCTTGGCATGCTAGAGCAACGTATTACCAATAATCGCTGTTTTCCTAGACCTGACGGCAACGTTCAATGCGCTATAACTTAGCAACTATCGATTGAACATAAAAAAGTTTTCTACAAAAATTGTAGAAAATATTATGCTCTATAACTTCGATAATCACATTTTTTTTTGTATTTCCAAAAATTATCGAGATATTTTCCAAAAACCAAAAATCGTTTTCTTCAATCGACTATATCTTGGCAAATATTGACAATAGGGAAAAAAGTTTCAAACAAAAAAGACGGGAAATGTTATCTTCTACAAAAAAGGTTCTTACAATTTTTAACGTAAAACTTACCGTTTTCGAGATATTTGCAAAAAGGCGTTTTTCAAGATGGCGGCTAACGCTCGCGGTTCTGGACGACACAAATTTGGTTTTATACTTAGGGGACACCTTCTGACATAATCCAATCGAAAAATCAAGTGATAGGATTTTTTGCGGAGCGAATACCTAAAAATCCTGGACTAGTTAGTTTTATTAACAATTTATAATTGGTAGTAACAAAAATACATATCTAAGAGTAAAGTATCACACTTGAACCTGCATTTTTTCATTTCTTTGTCATTATGATTCATACAATGACTGCTCGCTCATTCGGGCCCATATAAATGTTTGACAGGTTCATAATCCGGAAATCAATTTTTGTAAAACTGTCGTCGAAAATAAAACTTTAGTTGGATGTTTGAATTTTCGTGTTACTTTAAAGAATATTCTAAACTTAAAATTAATTACCTACCTAACATTAGCACTTCTTTGAATTTTTTCTTTGATGTATGTTATTCGGCAACGTGCAGTTAAAGTTTTCATATAGAAAAATTAAAAATTTAAAACATTAGGAATTTCCGAGGCTTTACGCCGATCATTTCACTGCGTTTATCAAGTAATAAATACTAGTAGCTACGTTGGAAATTGACTTTAATCTTTTCTGAAAAATATAAAACATGTATTAGCTTATAACGCGAAAGATAGAGAAATAATATGAAAATGGAGAAAATAGTATAGGGCGTGGCTCAGGGGTCTTTCATGGGTCCGCTACTGTTTCTATTGTATAGAAATGATTTGCATGGGGTGATGGAAAGTGTAATAGTACTCTTTGGTAATGACTCGTCCGGGGTTGTAAGAGCTCATTCAACGGAAGACCTGCAATAATTGATAGTATTTAATTTGCATCGGCTACATGACTTAAGTATAAAAATGTAAGACTAAATATGCTTTTCTTGAACCATTGGATATTTGTAGATGATATTTTCTATAGCCATTACTAGTATCTCAAATTATACCCAAATTGTTAACATTATCACAGATTTCAATCCAGGGGCGTAGCTACTATACTTCGACAACCCACGGCATGTTGGTGGGGGGAGAGGGAGGTTTAAGCTTTAAGAACCTTAAGTCGCTTCATTATTAACCACTTTTCTTTAGCAATGGGGGGAGTCCGATTTGAAGCTCCTCCAATCCCCCTCCTTCGATCTCAAATCTTATTTGTTCTACAGTCGAAAGTGTCAATGGATTCTTTTATTTCCATTGTCTAAATTTTTGCTGACTTATTCGAATACGCTGGTATTCTCTGGGCAACATCTATACTGTCAGACGGAGAAAAAGATGTCGTTGACGTACATATACATTTTGTACTGTTCCGTCAATTTATAGAAATCACAAGCAAAATTACTGATTAGCCTCGGGCCCAAAATAAATCCGTGCGCAACCGTACGTCGAAACGGTACAGCAGAAGCAAAACTGACCAACAATGTCCGATCAATCAGATACTATCTAATGAGGCAAATCGGCTCCGTTAAGAAAACTTCCTATGCTGAAAGTATTGTCTTGTGAAATAAAAGGCAAATTGCGTTAATACCATTTTATATAAATAACCCGGTGTGTTCCGGTATATGGTAGTCGCTTTTATAATATTACATATAAACATACAAGCTCTTGACTCCCAGCTATGCGCAACTGTCTGAAATCGCCACCGTGCATAGATAGGGTAAGTTGAACCGGCTTGATATGGTCACTCTCAGTGATCAGGCCGGTAGACATGACTCTACCGCTGAGATCGCATATAAAACGGTCCGCATATGTATGTATCTAAAATAAAGGTTCAGTGCATAAAAATAAAAAATATATAAGACATTAACAAAATCGTGATTAGAATAAAATGTTTTACAGCCAAATATGAAACTGCATAAAATAAATTGAAACATTCCTGTATAAAATAAGAAACATAATTACAAAAAGAAATAGAATAAGTGAAATCCTTTACACTCCCAATATACTCTATTGTATTTCTCGCCGATATTTACTATTCAAATCAGTACTTTCTAGTCAACTTGCACAGTGGATTAGTTAGAAAGACGCGTGAAGTTTTAGCATTCACTAGAATTTATTTGTAAATGTCAAAACCAAAGAGTATAAACTGAGTAAAAGGACGAACGCTATCGAAAACGTCATCTATCTCCTGCATAGATGACGTAGTTACAGGAATTAAAATCTAACGCGGGAATTTTAAATTAGCAGGTAGATGTATCTATAGTATTTAAAAAGAGAGAGAAGTTATTTAAGAGGAGCGTTTACCTATCGAAAACTATGGCATCGCCGTTTTGCCTTTTTTAAATATATTTTGTAATTTTAGAATCTCAAATTTGGGTTAGTGATGCAAAAGGCATAAATTTATGTCAAGGCCAGTTTTTGTACTAATTTATTTTCTTAAAAAAGTTATGTGAAATAACCACAAAATGCATGAAATTGATTAATGTTTACTAACTAAAGCTGGTACACAAAAGAGAAAAACAACCTCTACGCGCCAGCTGCACATTTGATGAACGATATAAAAAAAATCAAATTTATGTAATTGTTTTTCGAAGCTATTGCGTCGTCTATCCACACTACGGTACCTCTACTCTAGCGAAGAGGCAAATCTATCGGAATCGGTCGGCTATTCCAGACTTAAATCCGAGTGACAGTTTGTAATTAAAAAGAAATGTCATATATATTCGAGTGTATAATAATATAACAGTTATGGGCGAGCGAAAATTGGCTTATTATAAAACGTCAAAAAAACGAAGAAGTAACAATGCAAATCGTACGAAAAATCCAAATACATTATGTTTCCCATCTATAGTATTCCTTTATCTATGACAGAATCTGTGAAGAAAACCAAAGCGCTGTGATCGAAACCAAATATCGTCTAGCTCCACCTACTCACACCCCCTTGCGTTTACCCGTCCCGCGAGTAATATAAGTTGCATAAGTTTCTATTTGTTGGTAAACGCCCCTCTTAAGCAATAGTAACTTGTTTTATAGGATCCGTCATACTGTGCAAATATTAGGATAAACAACAGTATACAATACAATATTTTTTGAGGTTGTAACATATTTAATAGAAAGTTGAAATAACAAACATATTGAAGACAACAACAACAAACAATATTTCCGTAATAAGTAATTGCACTGTTTGAAATTAATAATGTCACTGACAACAAATTCCCAAAACAATGTTTGGAATATTTCTGAACATTATTAGCAATATATTTATTACATTTGAATCACAAAGCTGAATAAAAGAGTAAATAAACCAATACATGATCAACAAATATACGCTTGTTTATATATCCAAATCATCCTCGTAAATGGCATTGCAATAAATACAGCCACTGCACAGCGGGGGCCCCAGTAAAATATTAGTTCTCGCCCTTGAATAGTAAAACTTTCTCTGAGCGACATCATTACTACTGAGCCACAACAAACTTAATCTTTGTCAACAAAGTAGGTATATCTATTTTATTGTGCAATAAATCATAAATAAACTTGATGTCTTCGCATCTCCAAACAGTCAAAACTAAAATCTTCAAGAAAGACATCATACCATGTCCTCTGAAAGGGGTACGAGCTATTGAAATATAGATAGTTTAGAAAAAGCCTTTGAACCTTCTAGAGCGCTTTTGAATAAGTTTTATATATTGGTGACCAAACGATGCAGCATACTCGAGGCGAGTTATGGTCTCTATTGATTGCTGACGAAATAATGCTTGTGGTGTCAGAAAAAGTTTAATTTATCAAAATCAAAAAGTACGCCTAAATTCTTGATCACTGTCCAGCGACGAATAGTGATCCCTTTTAAAAGGTAGTTAAGTTTAAATTACGCGTCCTTTTCACTAATTCAGTATGCAAGTCGACTAGGAAATACCGATTTGATTCGTACTTATAAAATTCAAGTTGAAAGTGTTGTAAATGAATTGAGTGTAGACAACAAATTGGTAATGGTGCCAACATTAAAGAAAGATAAAGCTTTATGTTTATCCTTTAACTTTACTCTCTCCAAATTAATAAAATGTGAATATAATTCCTCATTTACAATATCAATTTATTTTAAAGTAGATTGATAGCATATTTTAAATATTTCAATACTTAAATTTGGGACATATACACCTAGCTACTTTTTGATAATTCAAATATTATATATATAAATTAAACTAAAATAGTTCTTGTCTTAGTCTATGATCACGTGATTAAATTCAAAGATTTAGAGCGCAAAGATCCATCCATTAGTATTATTAGATTTATGATTACCATGCATAATAATGACTTAAATGTCAGTTGCAATTTAATCATATGATATCAAATACATTAAAATACATACTACATTTTATACTTCTGTACACCAGTCTTTAAAACAGTAAAAATTAACTCAGTTTACAAACATAGTCAACCAAACTCAGTAGTGGTAGGACACATCAGACGAATAACGAATTATCATTAGTGTAGCGAAAATGTATCTATAATTAGTTTTGTTATCGCAGCGCCATCTAGTCAAAATGAAGTGCATAGGTACTAATTTTTTAACCGTCTATTTTGTAATAAACAAATGCCAGAGGTCAAGGATTTGCAAATCCTAAATGAGTGGTATGATTACTATATTATTTCCACAGTATGACGCATCTAAATAAAACAAGTTAGATTTGTTTACATATTTTGTACCTCTTTTTAATTATTGTAGAATATATATGACATTTCCGTACTTAATTCATATTATTATGGTAAATGGACAAATGTTTTTAATTACTATATGCTGTTATCCTTCTTTCTTACATTGAAGTTATATAAAGTGGGTGTTGCGACGTTTCTATATTATAGAAATTACCACAATTAACTTTGGACTTTTGTTAAATTTTATAATTATATTCGAAGATGTAGTGTCCACATTTTAATCTCTCCTCTTTTTTTTTTTTTCCAGTTAATCGGTTCCGCTAAAATCTGTTACGCCAGTGAACAGTCGAGGGTGGATCCAATCGGTCGACACATGGTACTCAAGACAATAAATCTAACATTTTGCAGACACATCGCTGTCGACGAAACGCTCCGATACGTTCCTCACCCGTCAGATGAATCGAAGACGCTGCTCGTGCAGGAAGCGGTTGTAACGGTGAAAGGTGTGCCTCTAAATAGTTACATGGAGGACATATTAACCAATACGATTTCCTTAAACGCCGGCAAAGGGAGACAAGCGATGGAATGGGTAATCGGTAAATTAGACGCAGAAGTTAAAGATTTCGCGAGTTCAGCCGTAAAGAGCACGGACGAATTACTGCACCAAACTAGGAAATCTCTGGACGATATTACGTCATCCGCAAAGAAATCCATGGACGACATATCTCACAAAGCCATGAAAAGTTTAGATCAAATACCGAATATAGCAAACAATCCAAAGTGTCAAGAAATTTAGCAATTAACTTGCTTAGTGAAATTTTTCGTTTTTCTCTGTTATCCCGACAAGTATTAGTATTTAAGTTAATTTTCTATGTATTCGTTCGTTATATGTCTATCCCGTGCCTTTTCCTTTTCTTAGAAAAAAAAAAATCAAAGTACAATAAAGCAGATTTGTAATATTTATTTATTGTTATTTTCATTGAACAGGCAGGCCTGTTCGAACGAGTGTCAGTGGACGTTATTTCGTATGAAATTGTGTACTATATGCTATATGATATTATAACTTATTCGAAACATTCCTTGTTGACGAATGTTTTATCATTCACGATAAATGTAAATAATAAAAGTATTTATGTATATTAATCTAGTAGGTCTATGTATTTCTCTTGTGATGATTAGTTCATTAAATATCCAACAGAGTTCGCTATAAAGTTGACACGCGATGGGGGAAAATCTTTCGCTGAAAATTTGTGCACACAATATTCTAACTCCGCGAGAATATTTTATTGCTCCAGGAATTAAATCAGTTTCCCGATATTATTGCTTCTACTTCTGCAGTAGTAACACACAAAGACGCCTAGAATCCTGCCGGAAGTATAATGAAAACGTAAAATTATATACAATCCGAAACCGGTGGCATCGCATTTTCATTATTCTCACGGCAAGATTTTAGGCGTCGTTGTGTATTACTGCTATACTAACCTCAGTTTTAAAATATTTAACATTTTCGATTCGATTATTTGAAACTTTTAAACGTACACAAATTCTTGGCCGATAGATGCTTTTTTTTTTAATCTAAAATATGTTTTTCTCCTCTTTTAGTGCAAACTTTATGACGGACAGATTTTATTAATTTATTGCTTTGTGCAAATTGACAATTAGGAAAATTTTAAAAGCAAATAATTTAATCACAAAGCACTATCCTCACTAGTGTACTGAAATATTGCTCACCACAATTTTTTGTTTGTATTTCGTACATTATGTAATTATTTAAATAAATTTTGTTTACACAAATGACAATATTATTCTGTATTTTACTGAATTATCCTGTTGCTTATTTGAAGGTTTGTCTAATATAACATGTACTGAAATGATAAATTATTCTAGTAATTTTGTGGTATATACTTCAAATATTTATAATTTTTAATTAAATTTTTCCTAAAAGAATCATTGAGTGAAAACTTATTTTCACTTTTCCTTAGGTGAAGTAGCTTAAGCAACTTAAATCGCATTCAGCCATTAGCTAAACATTGTTCGTACTTTTGGGGTAATTGTTTACATATGGGAAAATTCTTCACAACTATTCTCGTATATTTTGACGCCCAATGCGTCAGTAAGGCAAGTATCATTAGAGTATAAACTTTCTATTGAGGATTTTACTTCATGTAACTGTTGAATGAACTAGCATACAGAAGTATAGGCCGAATAAAACGTAAAATATTGCGAAAACTTTTTTTATTGCTACCAGTACAAAGTCATGAAATGTGAAGATGTCTTCCACGACTCCAATGACATGATAGCATTATTGTATCGAAGTTTCCCATAAACGCAAATTTTCATATAAAATTCTCTTAGCTATGTATTTGTAAGAAGTTTCTTGATAAACACTTTCCTAATCTAGTGAGGCGAAATGCAAGACCTCTGGCATTAAAAATGCTGTATATTTATGTACTTAATTAAATATTATTTAAATATTTATATTGGGTAATATTCAAAAGTGTTTAAAATCGAATATTTGAATTTATATTTTATAAAACTCTAATTTAAATATTCTTTTTTTAATGTTAAATAAAATGACATCTATCGGTTAAAAGTAATAAGTCAGTATATCCCTCTTTGGTGGAGACATCTAAAGTTTGCTCGTGGAAGTTAAAAAATACAGTGGCGACGTCTAACGCATGCATTCTTTTTACCGCAGCCTGATAATGCGTAAGCACGGTTTGTCTTTGTAGCACACTCTGTAGTATTGTCTGTGACAAAGCTAATGGTACAAACAAATAAAAGCAAGTGTGAAACAAGAATGGTAAAATGAAAGGGAAAGACATACAAACATCACATTATTGAGATTGAAGTAGCTTCATCTAAATATCATATCTGGTATTCAGAAAAATTAACACACTAATCTTGATAATTGAGCACTTGTGAATTTTAAACAATTAATTAGAAAGAAAAACTCGTTTCACAAAAATATATGATTTATTTCATAAACTAAATGTACATTTCGTTTGCCAAGCAAACATCATCGGTAGTATACAGATTTATTCGTGTTTTTACATTATATATATGTTCGAACGTTTGCAGTGACAAACCTTCTTATTGTAGTAAGTTAAGACCTCTATAAATCTAACCGTACTTTTATTACAGTAATATTGTAAAACTATGGTGGGTGTTTACTGAATGTGTAAGGGTGGTATGAATTCTAGGAAACTCTGAGTTCGAGGCAGTGTTTTAACCCCGGGATATTTAATTTAGTAAATTTCCTTTTTTACAATAAAACAATAGCATTCTCATTTACGCATATTACTTATTAAAATATGAGAGGAAAGGTAAAAACCATTACTATGTCAAAATACAATCACTTCTTACCGAACGTATAGGCAACCATCTTTGCACCATGTGCATAAATTCAGTATGCATACGGTATGTTGTGTTGCTTGTATTTCATAGTGCTTAAGATGCTTAAGTGTATCATCAAACTTACCTCTCTGTTTCTATTAAAATATAGCCTAAACATTAGGAATTTCCGAACAAAATACATGCGTACCTAACTTTCATTTTTCCATATTACCATGCATATTACATATGCTTTGATTACACAATCTATGAATGTGTGAAATATAAAACGAAATATTATCAATTTATTAGGAATTCATAAAAAGTACTAGTAAGAGTGTGTACGCATGGGTTGAAGTTCAACTGGCTTAAATCAAGTTTTTTTTCCTTATAACCTCAAAAGTTTGTTATAATTGCCGTGTTACTTGTAGATGTTGGAATGACAAAATAATTTAGTATTATCTCCGGTTATCTTGAATCACCACTGGAATTTGGAATAGATACTCATGTAGACAGAATTGTGCTGCATAATTATTTTCCTGTATTGCTCCATCGTAATGTCTGGTGAAAGAGACGGTCTACGGCACCTAAGACGTGCTCAAAGTGAAACAAGAGCCGAAGAAATACATGCAGAAGAAAGAAAAGTTAGACGAAGTCAACCGGATAAGCCGTAAGTTAATTTTCAATGATCCGTTAACATTTAATGTTAGATGGGATTTAATTATACATACAGCGTGCGCGAAAAGTAAGAAATTCCATGTTGTACTTTTTCTATTTACTTTTTGTTCGCGTTGTACATAAATCGATGGGATAAATTGATAAGATTTCTAATTCATTGCTATAACTTATTTAATGATAAATTTTCTTTTAAATATGTATTCTTTGTGCATAGGATAAACATAAAACTTTCAGAATACTTCATTTAAGTATAGATAGAATTCAAAATAGATTAGTACCTATACCTGTTAGCAGTTTTATATTAATACAATAAATATACGTTATTATTTCAAAATCAATTTATGTGTAATAAATAGTTAAGCTTTAATATTCCATTGTTACAATTTAAACTTATAAAATTTGTAGGTAGGTATTGCTTGTCAAAAATGTAGTTTTCTTTCAACCTTGAATTGATTTCATCATTCTGTGGATTTTGAATGCACTTGCTTTTTCGATTACCAAATGTAACTAAAAATTGCCATATAATGATTACAAATATAGCGTTTCATTTCCTTAAATTTCTTTTTCGCTGTGTATTATTGCTAGGTATAGAGACCTACTTAGAGGAAAATGTATAAAACAAGAATTGGAACCTATAATTAGTTAAAAGACAAACAATGATTAAATCAGAGTTGGGCTGAGAATAATTACTGAACAAACACAAAACTACCACAGTACATAGGTACTTACGGTTCTTAGATATTAAACTATATCCAACAATAAATGGGTCATTAGAAAGAACACTAGACAATTTATTTATTTATATTGTACTTTCCTTAGTATTTACCGCATTAAGTAGGTAGTAATAATTCAGTAAGTCCTGAATCTTGTATGTGCCAATTAAGTTTATTTCTTTTATGGTAATGGTTTTATGAGAACCTGCCAGAGACCTCACTTATGAAACTATATAGCGTCTTTCTATTTAAAAAATGAGGATGGGCGACCATTTGCAGTTAGGTCAACAGACAGTAACAATTATTTTTTGTCAATTTAGAATTATTTGATATATGTATGACGTTTGTGTTTATTATTTGTAATTATTGCGGATTTTTATTTATTTGTAATAAGTTTATATCTAATTTAGAAACTAAGAAATTAGAGTTATAGGTAGGTATAGTGGTTTTTGTTGTAAGTATAGACGAAGCAAGGTAAACACCTTTTTGCATATGTATTTTGATTTTATTTATAATATAAATGATTAACAATGCAAAATATGAACTCGATCTGTAATGAAAGCAAATTTCAGTACCTAACCTTGGTAGTAAAAAGTAATCCAATAATGGGTGGAGACTGTGGCTAAAAATGTGAAATAAAATGCAAAAGGAAAATCCCTTACCACAAAAAATATATATCAAAAAATCTAAATACGTATTTCGGCAACTAAGTTGCCATCTTCAGTAGATATCTGTATAAAACAAAAAAGAGTGTTAAACGTGGTATAACACTCAGTGTTATCCCACTGGTGATTTGGTGAAGAGCATATCTTCTAAGGTTACACCTTAGCCAAAAATACCACGTTTAACACTCTTTTTTGTTTTATACAGATATCTACTGAAGATGGCAACTTAGTTGCCGAAATACGTATTTAGATTTTTTGATATATATTTTTTGTGGTAAGGGATTTTCCTTTTGCATTTTATTTCACAGTAAAAAGTAAGAAAAATAAGTCACCAGCGATTATGCTAATGATTCTGTAATTGATTTACGTCGCCGATATTTTCATTTTAGCACCTTTTCTTGAATTCATAGTAATTGTCAAATTTTACATTAGAATCCCATAAGCGCAGTTTAATTTTTTTGTGCACTGGTTTTGACAACTATCTACATAAACTAATCAACTTTAACAGAATAGGAATTTGTAATCATAGGTTATTAGTGCTATTTCATCATATTTATTTAATAACTAAAATTTCTAAATCGCAATGCGTAACTCAATTACAAACACCCATTAGAATCGTTTTAGTAACCGATATGGGCCAACAAATTAAAATGGCGTAAAATTTAGAGATGTGTCAAAAGCAATTTTTGGACTGTTGAAATAATGTAGTATTGTCCAGAATAAGTGAATACTATTTACAAATATGGCTGCTTTGGTTATTTAGGTATACGTTGACATACTATTCATTTAGTCACGTTCTTTATAACCAATATTTTCGTATTCCCCAGCTTAATAAATTAATTGTCTTTAGTATATGTTTTTTAAAGTAAATGTTACAGGTAGAAAGCGGTATACAGACATTTTAAAAGAAATGCTGTAATTAATTAAAAATCAGCTTCTTTAAGTAAAGGCTGATTCGTTGCAATTATTGCACCTATCCATTTGTGACTTTCTTGTTTTTGAAAGTTCATTTCAATATAGGTACTTTACATGGAAAATGTATTTGAAACAAATTAATAGGGTCATGATTACTGCACAATTTACGTCACTCGTTGTACGCATCTTTTTTTAAGAAACACTTATAAAGGAAACAAAATAGCTGAAAACACGTTTCTCTGTTTCGGTGTTAGAATAACGTTATTCTAGCAGCCATTTTGATGTTAGAATGGACTCCATTCTAACACCGATTTTTGGTAACTTTTTATTTTAGTAGAAATAGGTTGGTGGCATACATTTTTCATCATCTTTTTCATACTTGCTTTTCGATTTACCTGGTAGTAAATTATTTATGGCACTGGAGGCCCCGTCCCGCAATTCTAGTGCCGCAGATTGACGCTCGTCGTCTGACATTCCGCCCACAGATAATATGAGACTTTTTTTCTAATTTAAGCAAACTTTTCAATTCAAATAATTCTTACAAAAGTCAACTGTCAAATATAAATGTAAATCATTGCTACCAATCGACTACGTCACGTTATCAAAATTTCCCTTAATGAATATTTTTAACAATTTTTCTATAAATAAATAATATAAATACAATCCGAAACAGAGAAAATAGTGTAAAATACTCGTAACAGAAGGCCATTCCAGCATTCTTTCCTTCGGCCACACGCGCTGCGCGCTCGTGTCCGAATTTGGAAATCATGCTGGAATGAAAGGCCTTCTGTTACTTGTATTTTAATATACTATTATTTACCTACAGCGGCCATATTGATTTAAGTTTGACAGCATCTTAGACAACTCTATTTATACACCTTTGACATTTGTTGACGTTTGCTATAATAGTTGTCTAAACAATATAAATTTGTCAACGTCGCTTACCTACTAAACAAAACAGATAAGTATACAGGGTCGGGCAAAAAGAGCGGAACACCGAATTTATGGCTTAACTAGCACTTTTTCGAAAATTTAACCTAAATTAAAGTTTTTGTATACTTTATGTATTATTTATTGGTGTTTGCAGATTTTCCGTTTTTGTCACATTTTTGGAGATATGATGTCACCGGATAGTATTTTAAATGAATCACCCTGTATTTATATTTTTTTTTGAGTAGATATTTTTTTCCTGAATTCACTAATACCAGGTTTAGTGGGTCTCTGACTTATGGTTTCATAAGAAAAAAATAAAATGTAATGGCACCTAAATATTTATTTAATAAAAAACGAACGACAATAACTAAAGATTCTATTCATTAAAGCGTCCATTAACTTTAACAAATGATTATGAAATTCATTTCTCGCTTAAAGGTGACATGAACTTTTAATGCAGCATTAACTTTTATTATGATATCGGCCCTAAGTAATTATCGCAGTAGGTATACCAAAAATCGAATCAGAGCGGCGGTACAAAATAGTACAACGCCTGAAATGATACAAAATTCATTAAGGTCATTTGTTGACAGATTAGGATACTGTCAGGCAGCCGAAGGCTTTCAGTTTGAACACCTATTGTAAATAAATGTACGTAGATTCAGTTATGGTCGTTCGTTTTTTATTAAATAAATATTTAGGTGCCATTACATTTTATTTTTTTCTTATGAAACCATAAGTCAGAGACTCACTAAACCTGATATTAGTGAATTCAGGAAAAAAATATCTACTCAAAAAAAAATATAAATACAGGGTGATTCATTTAAAATACTATCCGGTGACATAATATCTCCAAAAATGTGACAAAAACGGAAAATCTGCAAACACCAATAAATAATACATAAAGTATACAAAAACTTTAATTTAGGTTAAATTTTCGAAAAAGTGCTAGTTAAGCCATAAATTCGGTGTTCCGCTCTTTTTGCCCGACCCTGTATATTAAATAAAATATAGGTGTAGAAAACTAAAATTTATTTTTGGTAGGTATTTAATTTGCAAACGACTTTGTTGTAGTAGGTTTTTAATAGATATTTATTCTGAAATATTAATTAATTAATTTTTAGTTCATACTTTGTTGTTCTGGTTGATGTCAATTTGTACATGCATTGGATCGCCTGTAACACTGGGCAACAAATTTTCGAAAAGTTCATGCTTCCAAGCTGAAAATTGTCATTTCTTAATGAATTCAATGTACTGAACACGAAAATGACTAAGAAAAAGCTGAATTGGCTACGGGTTTTCTGTAATATGTATGCATATTTCAGAAAAAGTGTACTTATGTCAATATTATAATACATGGTAAGAAAACATTTACGCATATTTCAGAAAAAGTGTACTTATGTCAATATTATAATACATGGTAAGAAAACATTTACGCATATTTCAGAAAAAGTGTACTTATGTCAATATTATAATACATGGTAAGAAAACATTAGTCTGCTTCCGGCTTTCGACTTCTTTTGGCCTGCCGTTTGTAGTGGACTTGTGGAGCATCTCTACTGATTGTCCAACAATAGTCAGCTAGCATTGACGTAGACCATTTGCCTTGGTACCGTTGCTCCATGGTGGCAATGTCCTGATGAAAGCGTTCGCCGTGCTCATCGCTGACCTGCCCGCAGTTATCAGGAAAGAAATCTAAGTGGGAATCAAGAAAGTGGATCTTTAAGGACATATTGCAGCTGAATTCATGAGACAAAGCCAACATATCCTCAACCAGACACTTGTAATTTTCTGCCTTGTCATTCCCCAGGAAGTTTGCTGCCACTTGATAGAATGCATCCCAAACCTGTTTTTCTTTACCTTGAAGAAGTTCCTCAAACTTGGGGTCTCGGAAGAGCTGTCTCATTTGAGGCCCCACAAAGATGCCCTCTTTAATTTTGGCTTCACTGAGTCGAGGGAATTTGTCATGCAGGTACTTGAATGCTGGTCCATTCTTATCCATGGCTTTTACCAAGTTTTTGACAAGACCGAGTTTGATGTGTAAAGGAGGAATGATGATTTTGTGTGGCTGTGCCAATGGTGGGTGCTGTACATTCGTTTCTCCAGGCTTAAAAAATGCTCTCGGAGGCCAGTCTTTCTTGATGTAGTGCAAATCGATTGCTCTGCTGTCCCACAGACAAAGAAAACAGCAGTACTTTGTATATCCCTGCTGCAAACCCATCAACAGAGATACTACCTTCAGGTCAGAACATATCTGCCAGCCATACTTGCTGTAGTTAATCGTCTCCAGTAGCTGCTTTAGATTGCCGTAAGTCTCCTTCATGTAGACCGCATGTGCAATAGGTACGGATGGAAGCTGGTTCCCATTATTCAACAAAACCGCCTTTAGGCTCAGTTTTGAAGCGTCTATAAACAGCCGCCATTCGTGGGGATCATGTGCAATACCGAGAGCTTGTAGTAGACCATCAATATCGCAGCAGAACACAAGGCTTTCTTCTTTCTTAAAGAAACATTCGAAGAGCTGATGGCGAGTGCGAAATGAAGTCACTCGGACATTCTGTTCCAGAAGATTCCACTGTCGAAGTCTTGAGGCCAGTATCTCCGCTTTGCTTTTCGACAGATCCAAATCGCGAACAAGATCGTTCATTTCATCCTGGGTAATTTTATGTGGTGCAGATGTTTCGTCAAAGCACGAAAAGTCATCATCCTTACTGCCACGTTGAGGAGAACTCGCCGACGCATGGCCATCCTCATCGTCTGAACTGATAGAAAAATCTGTAGGAGGTTCTGGAATTGGGAGTCCTTCGCCATGAGAGACAGGTCGCAGAGCAGATGATATGTTAGGGTATTCAGCTGTCCACTTCTTCTTCTTGGTGATGCCTCCAGAAGCTGGTCGTACCATACAGAAATAACAGTCGTCAACGTGATTGGCGGGCTCCCTCCAAATCATGGGCACAGCAAATGGCATTGCCTTTCTTTTGCTATTAAGCCACTGTGAAAGATTTACGGCACAAGTGCGGCAGCATACGTGTGGGGCCCAGTCTTTGTCCTGGTCGCCTATCTTGCAACCAAAATACAAATGATACGCTTTCTTAACTGTTGCACTGATGTTATTTTTCTGTGCAGCAAATGTCACTTCTCCGCAAATATAACAGAAGTTATTTGCACTATTAACACAGTTACGAGGCATTGCTACTGTTTAGTTACTTTACACTATAGCAATCACTTATGTATGCTAGAGCTTCGAAAAATATGCGCGAATGAACGGACATTGCACGAGTTAACTGTCACGTCGGCCATTTATAAATAAACTATAATTAGCTATTGCTTGATATTGCGCAATCAATTTCGCAACACTCTCAATGGAAACTTACAGTAAATGCTGCATTAACTTCTTTGCATGAAGGGGTGATGCAATATGACGCAAAATTTCGTAATTTCTCACTAAATTGCATTACATTATGCAATAGCATCTATACAATGGACAAAACGTCAATATCTCTTGAACGTGAGCCAATCAACTTTTTTCAATGTGATATTCGTGTTCAGCACGTTGAATTCATTCAGGATTGGGTACTTTCACCTAAGAAGCAATTTCACTGTTGACCAGTGATAATTTGTATGTAACGATTTTACTGTATCTTGTATATCAATATTTAAGAAATTGTCATTAAAAAACGTTCAAAGTAATATTTTCCAGTCTTTGCATTCTGGTATACGTTTGAAGATTTGTGGGGACTTTCATGGTGGTCGAATGTTTTGTAGAAATGTTAGTCACTGTGGAGTAGTTTTGATGATATTCAACTTTACATATATATTTTAAATAGAGATAGTATTTTAATATCATGGCAATTTTAGATAGATATATAGATATGCGATTTTTACTGATTCATATGGATCTCCCTACAACTTATTTACATTAAAATGAAATGTCTTTAACATGCTGTATATCATTAAATTTAAAATATGAGTTACGTGACTTTTACTCTATTTTTATTTGCAAGATTTCGTTTTAATAATAGGTGACTGCACTTTTAATTTACGAAATACGTATTTCAGTTTGCAAATGCGTATCTAGGATATTTAATAATACATATTTACTTTCAAGATTATGTGGTAAACGCATTCCTATATTATATTTTAATTATTTTTATTGACTAAATGTATTGGTATAGATAATGAATTGTAGGCATCGATTTTTATGAGATATTGGTAAAAGCACCTGTTAACATATTGCATGCATTCTGTATACCTCATCTCCGAAACTATAATGTAGAAAACATACAGTCAGAGAAAATAAATATCTCTTGTTTATACAGTTTAAAAATATTCATTCATGTTCAATTTTCTTTTAGCAGCATATAACTGTAAATATTTAAACGAATAATGGAATATTATTATCTATTTAGAGAATACTAAAAGTAAAGATCTTTTATGTGGTTTGATTCCTGTTTTATAAGTTTCCCGCATCACTTGCGGACAATTGAAACGCTAGTGATGTTCAGAAAGGTTGACTTTAAACACACGCTTTTTCTTTATGAACTTGTAATAAAACTTATTTTCAGATGCCATAAACCAAGGGATTCCTTATTTTCATGGACGTCGGGCTTTGAGAATTTTTCTGGTTTTGTGAATTGGGCTTTCTTGCTGCTATCTATGGGAGGATTTAGACTTCTTCTTGAAAACTTCATAAAGTATGGAATTGCTTCTGTCCCTTTTATTTTGTATTTCTTTGTGCATGTAAATGTCTAATTTATTCTATGTAGGTATGGTATTAGAGTAGATCCCATCCAGTGGTTTTATGTACTGAGTGGTTCTGAAAGTGAAACGAAAGATCATCCGTCTTCAATATTATTACTTTGTAAGTAATGTTAATCATTGAATGAGAGTCACCAAATTCTGTTTTTAATGTTAAATTGATCTACTAATGCATGATCTCATAGTAGTTACTCTTTTCTACTTTTGTTTTGCTATTAGTCTTGTATTATTACCCATTAATGTTTATCTATCAATCCAAACACAATATTAAATAAGTACCATGTGATAAAACACTATTTCCCATATTTTTCAAAAAAGATCGTTTTTGAAATAAAAATAGTATTTCCTAACTAGTTACAAAAGAAATCAACGATAATCTAACACTAAAAGTTATAATATACTAATATAAAATTGTCAGTGGCGCCAACTGAACTCCTGGTGCTTCGAATTTTATGGGTCTTCGCCAGTTGACAACGTTCGCTGCAGACAAAACAAAATACTCTACAAGTTTTTGAAGTATTGCCCCTCCATCTGTAACATCACTGAACAAATTCCCCCATTTACACATTTTTGTAAAATATGTAGCTTATGAGAAAACACTAATGGTGGGTTTATGCAGCGTGAATTAGTCCTAACTTAGTATTAGTATTAGTCTTAAGAAAGTTCGATCATTGAGTATACGTGTTAGCGTTCAGTCAGCTGATCTTAAGGCCACTTTACACCATGCTATTTTCATACTTTTTCTATACTAAAGTCCATTCATTTTAAGAAAACAGTAGTTAACGCTGCGATCGGCGACCGTATCACACCGAAAAATTTTTGTCTGTAACATCAACTGTCAGAAATTTTTGACATACAAATACATTAACAAATATTATGCGATACATTTTTTATCATATCTTTTTATTTGAAAACTAAAAAGAAATTTTACACATAGTTCAAAAAATTGAAGACTCCAGGGGATGAAAGTGTAGGTGTGGAGTAAATTTGCCTGGGCTATTAGCCAATCAGAATCCAAGAAATAATCGCCTATCTTACCTAACACTGTTTTCTTAACGTGAATGGAGAATAATATCTAGAAACTAGAAAAAATAGTCAGAAAAAGTATCATGTAAATCACAAACATGCTTCCAAGTTTTAAAACTATGCTAGATACTATACTATTTTAAAAACTAGATCCAGTCCTATTTTTGTTTCTAAATTAATTCTAGAACATGCGCAGAAGTACTTTTGGCAGATTGGCCAACATCGGAAAATAAATACAAAGTCAGTATATTATTGGAAACGTAGTTAGGTTATGTACTATCAAGTTGGTAGAAGCTAATCGCTGTTTAGTAGCGCCACCACGCATTGATTTGTTGTACTGACACCTAAAAAAGTATTTAGAAAATCCTAGAATAGAATCTATTATAGAAAAAGTATAGTTCTAGTCAGTTCTAGTATCGTGTAAAGCCTGCTTTATGGTCGTAAGCTTCTTAGGACCGCGTTAGGACACGACCTTGAAAGTTCGTAATTTTTAACTCTTAGGACTAAGTTAAGACCTCGTTAGCCAAGATCTAACCCTTGTGAGGGAATACGTACACAACTGCGTATCACTTACGCAGCGTAATTTGAAAATTTAATTTTTGTATAACGTGTATTTTTAAGGTTAAGGCTAATTCTTAGGACTAACACTAATACTAAGTTAAGGAACGCTGCATAAACCCACCATAAATGTGATGCGATCTGGATAAAGGGACGTTAAGGTGATTTTTAGACAATTTTGCTTTTATGCGCCTTTTTATATAGAATTAAATTCTGAATTTACTGGTGTTTTAGAATTATTCTATCTGAAAAATTAAAAAAGGTGTAGCGTTTTGAAGTTGAACAGCACAAATTACATATTTTTGAGAACCATAACACTTCTTTTGCGTTTCCTGTAAAATATGCCCCAACACCTTAACGTTCCTTTATCCAGATCGCATCACAAATTAAGAAAAACATGTTCTCCTATTATCCAACTGTCCAATATTGCCTCATTTGACGGTATTTATCGAACATGAAGGAATTCTCTTTGAACATTTATTCTAGCTAGTTTTTATTATTAAATTCTTAATTTTTTCAGTATAGTTCAGTTTTTTCAATAAAAAAAGTAACCCGTGCCTTATTTATAATGCCAACTTAAGTATGTATAAAAAAAGTCGGTCATATGGTACTTACTTAATTCTGAAACGAAAATATGTGATGATTCCTTTAATAATGAGATCTTTCGAAATATTACCCGTTTAAATTAACGCTGTGGCTAAATTACTGCCGGCAATCTTGCCCGTATAAACTGAGAGTAGTAGTAACGCCTCCGCTGACAAAGGCAGTGTTTTGTGCATACATGGCGGAATGGACGTATTTATTTTGTCGATTTCTGCCGGGCGAAGGTATGTTATTATACTACATGAAAATACCGCCTTTATCGCAAGGGTTACATTTATTTATTAATGTGCATGTGAATCTGCTTATTTATTAAAATCCGTAAATACAGATGACATAATTGTACTTTGTATGTTTTAATTGTATTTGAATTATTATTGTTATATTTTTAATTAAGTAAGCAATGGTGCATTTATTAAAATATGCAAATAAATGCTGACAAAAATTTCTGTTTTAATTTATTTTGTGAGTAATTAACAACTGTGAAATATGTGTTGTTTGTATTTGAAGTATCACTTATGTTTCAAACTGTCATAATAAGTGCTGTAATTAGTAGGAAATGGACTTTTTAGGATACACAAAAATTATACTTTTTCTATTATACCAGTAATTGCCTTCTAAGAAATATGTTTATTTATATTTTAATTATTCATTATATTTTTTATTATCAAATTAAGTGTTGCTGTAATTAAGAGTAAATATATTTATTAAAATCTATTTGTATAATGATTTTTATGTAGTATTTATTATTTGTGAAGTAATAAATCGGGTATTTCTTAATGCAAAAGTAAGTAATACAAAAAGTGTATGTCACGCATAATTATATTGTAAAATATTTACAACATGTTTTTTATAGTATTTCATTCATTCCTTCCTTTATAAAAGCATGGGCGAGGAATGATTTGTTAAAACGACTTTCTTAGAAGTATGTGCGTTTCGATTTTTTTTAAACGGGAAAGTGGTATATAACTAAACACATAAAGTTTGTTGGTTATATCCTTAACTTTGACAACTGTCAAAGTTAACCTCAAAATTTACAGTAAAATCACGTTTTTTGGTTTATTAGATATTGATAAAATATCGCCTAATAATTTCTCTTTGAATTTTTAGCCCCGTTAATAAGTTTCTTTATCTACATGAAGTCTGTGATGCGGATTAACACGCAATAAATAAAACTAGGTTATGATCATGCCCGCTACGTAACAGCGAAATTTTCATGTAGTATAGTAATATGTCGATAATCGGCGGAAATCAACAAAACATCTCATTCCGCCGTGTCTGCAAAAACACTGGCTTTGTCGGCGGACACGTTACTACAATCGTAAAAAATCCGTCGACTGGCGGACATTTAACCACATCTTTAAATTAATTTTAACTGGTTGTTTCATGATTACAGACAGTTTCGTACCAATAATAATATGCCTTGTCATAGAAATGGGATTGGCTAGTGTGAGTATTAACAATGAGCAATTTTAATAAAAATTTAGCATGACTTTTCTTTATAGGAAATACTACCTACTGGCCCTGGAATTATCGCCCATGTTGTGAACTTAGCTGTTCTAGTTCTGATACCAATAGTTAGTATACATACCAGAGATGGCTTCAGCTTGAGTATGACATTTAAAATTAGTTAGTTATTACATGTTGAATTTCTGTTCATTCTCCTTTGCAGTTGGAGCGTCGTCCGTGAGTTTTGTGTATTCGATCCTTTTTCTGAAATTATGGTCCTACGTTCAGGTGAATATGTGGTGTCGAACCAAACAAAATAAGTACAAATCCAATAAAATGAAACGGCAGTCATATTCTTATAGCAATTTATCAAGTAAGTAGATATGTTTGAGTCGCTTTGGCAACCATGTGCCGATAATTTAAAATGGTGTCAAATTTGAGATGTAATATAGCCATTTAAGGACTGTTATAAATAATAATATTCAAACACCTTTTGTCATAATTGCTAAATGCTATAATTGTCGTCCAAGCAAGCAATATAAATTTGTCAACAATGTTTGCCTACTAAATAGAATAGCCAAGTATTAAATAAAATGTGCTAATATTATTTATAATATTCAATTTGTAAGTAGCTTTCATGTATTAATATTTTACTAGAGGACGCTATATATCCTGAATATTAGTTAATAGTTCGGTTTTATTGTTCCGAAATTGTTTCGGTCGATGGCAATTTGTAGCGGTATTGAATCGTCGTCTTTAGAACATGCTTTGATCGTATCATTTGCCAAAACGATTCAACTATATAGTGTTGCTTTTTCCAACTTCGTAACATCCATTATTTTTATTCCGACAATGTGGAATTGTTTCTCTTTTACCCAGCTATATTGAATATAATAATAATACATTTATTACCCAACAGAGCTACAAACTCCACTTACAGGATAAGATCAATTTATAAATTTAGGTAGTATATGTTACCAGTTGCTCCCTACAAATTAATAATAAACAGAAATTTGAATTACAAAACATAAATAATATAGAAAATTAGAAAAAAATGATATACTGCACGAAGGACCATCAGCCTACATAAAACTCAGGGAATATATCCATCACATTTGCCACCATATGGGAGAGAGGTGCCCTTAAAAGTATGTTAGTTCTCGGTCTGGGCATCGAAAAAGTGTCAGTGGAACGGGTGACCATAGATGGCACGATGAAATTGACGTGGGACAATAGTACCTGGGGGTCCACCATATTGTTTAACCAAGTTAGATAACAAAAGTGCGCTGTCGTATCTTCTTGTGTCTGATAAGGATTCAAAGGAATGCCTATCAAGTAACTCAAAGTAAGTCCCTGTTCCGAACCGGATAAAAACCATCACTAAGAATCTTCAAGACGCTTTTGCACTCTCTTTAATGCCAACTGCTGATATAATTAGTAGGGATACCAAATAGTGCTCCGTATTCTAATCTACTCCTAACAAAGGCAAAATAAATAGATTTAAGAGCCAATGGCTAGTGAAACCTCTGCGGGAACGGATCAGGAAGCCCAAAAATCTTGTGCCAGTATTCCAGACCTCATATATGTGGTCCGACAATTGCAGAGCAGAGTCAAATAAAACACCCAGGTCTTTAAATTGTTTTTTACTAGAAAGCGTGACGTTGTTTACATTGTACGAGCAGAGTGCGGGATTGGTGATCTTAGCAAAAGTAACAAACGCACATTTACTAATGTGCAAAAGTATTTTATTATCAACAGACAACTGATTGACTATCTGCAAGTTATTCTGAAGTATATAGCTATCATTCAAACTGTTAATACGCAAGAATATTTTAAGGTCATCAGCATATGCCAAAACACCACAGGTTGGCGAATTCAGTAAATCATTTAAAAATTATTAAAGAGCAACGGGCGTAGGTTGGATCCCTGCGGCACACCAGATGTTGGGATGAAATGTCCAGACTGATATCCATTGTAGAATACATAACTAGATCGAATTTGAAATATTGTAATTTAGTTATAAGATTGCATCATAATTTCCGGGCAATTTATGGGGCACAGTGGGCAGAATATTTTCGGTTTTTTTCAAATATCAATTTATCAATATTTACGTATCGTATATTCAATATGGCCGGTTTGTTTGGATTTGTTAGAGAATTACATCATTAGTTTTTTAAACATTTCTAATAAATAAGACAAGCAAAGCAGCATTAAAAGGGGTTTTATTATACTATGTGATCATTTTGAACAGTCCTGAGTTTACTATACTGATTTTAATTTGGGAACACAGTGTAATTGGCAAGCCTTTTTTTATTTATTTTTGTGGTTAGGTTTACTATTTAAAATTTTCCTGTGATAAATGTCAATGAAATAGGGTTAGTTTTAAGTTGAATTATATGAAAGAATTTTTGTAGAAATATAGTAATTGCACTTTAATTTTTATCATAAACAATAATAAATACGTTACAATTTTATTATTATAAAATATAATTCCATAATTATTTCACAAAATGAATACATTTTACAAAAGTTGTTTGAAATGTCCACCATTATTCTCAATGCATAGAGTGACACGTCTTCTCCATATTATTGAACACATTCTGGAGCGTTTCTGGTGTGATATTTTGTAATTCTATTCTAATTGCCTCTTCAAGTTCATCGAGATTATGCAATCTGTTCCGAAACACTTTATTTTTTAGATGGCCAAATAGAAAAACGTCCAGTGGGGTTAAATCAGGAGAATTGGTTGGTCATTTATTTCGACTAATCAATCGGTAACCATAGTATCCTTGCAAATAATTAATAGTTTGTTATGCAGTATGTGCAGTTGCCCCATCTTGTTGGAAGTACCCCAGGGTCAATTCATCTTCGTGAAGACTGTTAATGAAGGGTTCCAATATTTGTTCTTGGTATCGTACTGCGTTAATTGTATCATGGAAAAAAATTGGTCCATTAATCCGCCTCTTCGACATTGCAACCCAAATACCAACTTTAATAGAATGGAGAGTACATATTTTCAACAAAAACATGTGGATTCTCTGTGGATCAGGTACGGTAATTTTGAGAGTTGATATACCCCGACAAATGGATCCAAGCTTCTTCCGAAAAGAAAGTGCGATTCAAGTCTTCTTCATGTAGTATTTCATTAAACCAGTTGCAATAATTCAATCGTTGCTCAAAGTGATTCGGCCGTAAATGTTGTAGTACAGAAACTTTATATGGGTACATACAGGGTGTCCCACCGGGAACCAAATCGATCTATATATGGAAAACCACACATAGGAAAATTTTTAAAATTTGGGGGCATGCGAAAGTCGATGGGGGCAACTCGGCTAAAATATTTTCAAGATGGCGGCACTTCCGGTTATACAGGAAGTAGATGTCAACTTTCTTATTTCAAATGGAACACCCTGTGTATTATTGCATTTTTGGAATCTACACAAGATTCTAGGCTAATTTTATGTATCACGTCCTATACCTAAGTCTAACTGTTTTTGACTTATTTAATTTTTTACGTGAAAAATGACGTTTGCAGCATCTAAAATAATTAATATTTAATTAATAAGGAAGCCCTTATTATTCAATTTGGTCTAGAGTCCTTGTTGAGAAAGACCTACTGAAATAGTTTTTTTATAATATTTTGAAAACTTTTAGTACAGGGTGTTTAAAAAATATGATTAAAAATGAAATTGAAAAAAATGCCAAAAATCAATTTTTTCAAATGGAAACCCCCAATTTTTATAATTTTATTTAATTTAGCATTAAAAAATAGTGTAAGTTTGTGTAAGGTTATCTATGCAAAAAATTTTTAGTTTTCGAAATATTGCCAATTTAATATTTCTATTCGGAAATTTTGCTGCGTGAAGTTTAAATTCAGTTTCTCTTAGTTGGCTTTGGCGGCATTGACAATCAAATGCTAAAGAAATGTATGACGCTGTCATTATTTGAGAAGTATTATTAATTATTATGCCAGGGCGCTTAAATTACACAAACGAAGATTATTTAAACCTAATTATTATTTATGGAGAATGTAACAAAGTTATATCAAGAACATGTGACACATTTTCTATTCGATATCCGCAAAAACAGAAGCCATCACAATGTACCGTTAAACAAATTATAGAAAATTTCAAGAACTTTGGATCCGTCAAAGCAATGGTGCAAAGAAATAAACCTCTCGTTAATAATGAAAATATCGAAATTGCTATTTTGGGATATTTCGTCGCTAATCCAACAATGTCTGTAAGACAAGCTGCATTGGAGTCAGGATTATCAAAATCAACAGTTCACAGAATATTATTATTGTTTAATTTAAAGAGAACAGCATAATTATTTTTTCAATAAATGTTCAAACTGACGTCCTTGAACTTCCAGACACTTTTGGCATCTAAGCAACAGTTGTTCATGAGTCGCTTTCCTTATTGACTCGGGTGTTAAACTTGCAAATTCATGCCTCACGCGCTGCATACAATCTTCCATGGTTGTTATGGGAGTGTTATACACTCGATTTTTGATTGTACCCCAAATAAAAAAATCGAGCACTGCAAGATCTGGGGAGCGGGCTGGCCAAAGGAAAGGACCGTTGTTGGCTATCCATCGATCAACAAAAGCATTTTGCAAAAAATTGTCAATGAGGTAGCTGCCATGTGGAGGTGCGCCATCATGTTGGTAAAAGAGGTTTCTACGAACGGCGAGCGGCAAATTGTCCAAATAGTCGGTTTCTAAATTCTGTAAAATGTTCAAGTAGCCCTCACCTGTAAGTTAATAAGCACATTTTTACCTAGAAATATTCTAAAATTTCTAACTTACCATTTAAATTTTCTTGATAAAAGTGTAGTGCCACGACGCCATCGTTTCTTATCGCACAATAAACATTAAATTGCCAGGAATCTTGAAAATTCTGCTCTCTAAACACGTGTATATTCGAATCACTCCAATAATGGGAATTATGTCGATTAAATGCACCGTTTTTTGTAAATTTCGCTTCGTCTGTCCAAATGATATTGTCCAAAAAAAAATTGTTTCCTTGCGCCCAAGTTGTAATAAACTCACAGAACGCCACTCGTCTTGGAAAATCAGTTTCTTTTAGATGGTGGACTATGGAAAATGCATATGGACGAAATTTATGTTTGCGTAATATTCTGTGAACTGTTGATTTTGATAATCCTGACTCCAATGCAGCTTGTCTTACAGACATTGTTGGATTAGCGACGAAATATCCCAAAATAGCAATTTCGATATTTTCATTATTAACGAGAGGTTTATTTCTTTGCACCATTGCTTTGACGGATCCAAAGTTCTTGAAATTTTCTATTATTTGTTTAACGGTACATTGTGATGGCTTCTGTTTTTGCGGATATCGAATAGAAAATGTGTCACATGTTCTTGATATAACTTTGTTACATTCTCCATAAATAATAATTAGGTTTAAATAATCTTCGTTTGTGTAATTTAAGCGCCCTGGCATAATAATTAATAATACTTCTCAAATAATGACAGCGTCATACATTTCTTTAGCATTTGATTGTCAATGCCGCCAAAGCCAACTAAGAGAAACTGAATTTAAAATTCACGCAGCAAAATTTCCGAATAGAAATATTAAATTGGCAATATTTCGAAAACTAAAAATTTTTTGCATAGATAACCTTACACAAACTTACACTATTTTTTAATGCTAAATTAAATAAAATTATAAAAATTGGGGGTTTGCATTTGAAAAAATTGATTTTTGGCATTTTTTTCAATTTCATTTTTAATCATATTTTTTAAACACCCTGTACTAAAAGTTTTCAAAATATTATAAAAAAACTATTTCAGTAGGTCTTTCTCAACAAGGACTCTAGTCCAAATTGAATAATAAGGGCTTCCTTATGGGAAAAAATATTAATTATTTTAGATGCTGCAAACGTCATTTTTCACGTAAAAAATTAAATAAGTCAAAAACAGTTAGACTTAGGTATAGGACGTGATACATAAAATTAGCCTAGAATCTTGTGTAGATTCCAAAAATGCAATAATACACAGGGTGTTCCATTTGAAATAAGAAAGTTGACATCTACTTCCTGTATAACCGGAAGTGCCGCCATCTTGAAAATATTTTAGCCGAGTTGCCCCCATCGACTTTCGCACGCCCCCAAATTTTAAAAATTTTCCTATGTGTGGTTTTCCATATATAGATCGATTTGGTTCCCGGTGGGACACCCTGTATTGCTGTGGCAACATGACTATTTGGAATATGATAATTGTAGTGTTGCCATACATTAGGCTTTGCCAAATAAATTATGTTGTGTGCTGTTCCAGCAACATAAATAATAAAGATGATGATAATTTTTATTATCCTTAATGTGTATTTTATTTATCTTAACAGCACGTACTTTATAAGTATACGTGAATTCTATCAGTGTATTTGATATTTCTTCCCTCTCGTCAAATCTCTTGTTTTGCTTTAGATTGGGATAAGGTTATAGCTTATTTAAAATGAAAACCAGAAACCATATAAAACATAATTGTAGAATTTATTTAATATTTATTGCATAAAAAAAAAATAGCATCGCTATACTATATTCACCATTTTTATTCTAAAAGAAACATAATTAAAAGAAAACTTTTGTACCTTGTTCTGGGTTGTAACGTAATGATACGAATATATATTTTTATACTTAATTAAATAGAAATCTAAAATGTTTTTCTGTTTCAAAACAAATAAATTCAATTAACTTTTGTATACTATTTACATTTTATGCTAGTTCTATTTTCATCAGATACATTATATTCGCACGTAATGCCCTGATAAACTTAGAGTTTCGCAATGGTCAATGTTTGGAGAATAAGCTTGAATCTGATTACTATCTATAACCATTCGCACGTGTTATAGCTAGCATCTCAGAGTCCGCTACCCAGAAACACTTTCCTTATTTCAAATCTAATTTTAAATCATTAATTTATAATCAAAACTTTATTGTAAACATTAATGATGCCTAATACTGTGCCAGAAAATATACATTTGCACGCTATATCTTCTTAACACTCAACATCATTAATTATTTCATCTTTTTTAAACTTGAAACTAATGAACGCTTATTTCAGGAAAATATTTATTATCCCTGTTGCACAACGTTATATTGAATATACATTTGCACGTTATATTTCAATACACGCCTAGCCACATTAATAAATCTTTGTCTAACTTACTTTGAATCATTGAAAAACTTTTCAAATTCTGCCATTTGCATCTCCATTATTTTTACAAAAATACAAAAACAATTAACAAAGAAAATAAATGAATGAAACCTAAATGAAAATAAAAATTAACACGCTAATACAAAAGAAATAAATATGAATCGTGGTGTATCTAACCCTACGATTTTAAGTTTTCGGTAACCAGCTAATCTGTGAATCAATCAATGAATGAATCTTGTCGATTCTTGTTTTCCATTTATATTCCCGGGGAAAACACGTGACCGTTCTCAACGCCATCTGCAGAAACTACCATTTGAGTTGTCACTCTGCGTCTCTAGTGAGCTCTTGGCCTCTTCAAGTTGCCGTCGTGATTTGAACACCCACACACACGCACTTGTTGTCCTTTTGACAGTTCCTCACTTCAAAATGTCAACACTCCAAGAATTGTCCGTTTATAATTTAAAAGTTTCTTATAAATTGTCCAGCGTTTCTCCAACGTAGGTATACTTGTATTAATATAACTCTTCTTTATATTTGTTTATGAATTTATTACCTTCTTTACTATTTTTCACATATTTCCTCTTTCCATTAGCTAACACAATTCTTATTTTTGTTTTATGTCCAGCTCTCGGCAATATTGGAAAAACATTTCAAACAACCTTTTAATAAAATTACTCGTACTACTATGGTCCATTTGGTTTGCCTTTTCGTTGCCTCCTTCAACCCAGGATTTCTCCAACGGTGATATATCTATCTGTAATAAACTACAAACCAAGTTTACATTATATTTTCTTCTTATTTTGTAGGTCATCAAAAAAAACGTACAAAACCTCTCTACAGCTTATGAAACATAATACTACATGTACGCATTCATGAATGTATTCCACTATTATTACCAGCTGTCGTTTATAAAACACTACTGCTGATTATATGTCTCAGAATATTTTATTTATATCCTTTTTTTATTATTTATTTACTTATATAGTCATAAGTTAAGGTAAATATTTATTCTTTTTGCATGATTTATTTAATAAAGTTCATTACCTTATGCACGTTCTCAAGTTTACATAATTTATTCAATTATTTTTCGCCCGTGCATATCGAATTTTATTTTCTTCATACATCTTTATTGCATTTAGATGACTAGTTCTTATTACACTACCATCCTTAAGCATAACCCTTTCTCGGTTATTTGCTTTCATTTCTTTTTTATTTTTAAACAACGGTCCATTATTTAAAATGTTCAGTGCAATTCTCACACATTTTATAAAGTCAGGTTGTTTTTCATTATACACAAACCATACATCTTGTTTCTCTTTTCTATAAAAGAAATATATATATATATATCTTAAATTTTATCTCATCTTTTATTTTAGTACTTATTTAATATCTAAATTGTAAATATAAGTTCAATTTTATGTCTACATTTTCTCACATAAAACGTATGCAACCCAATATACTCATGTTAAATTTTGAAATACAATAAACTTCTTATTATTGTTTCTTTTATATGTTATACACTTAAATTTAGTCTTAATGCTATTACTATTATCTTATTAATATGCAAGATACCACGGCAATATGTAAGTTTGTTTTCAGTGCCTTATGAGCACTTCCATAGGAAATACCTACAATTTAAATACATAATGCTGCATAACAAATTACATTTAAGTTAATTAGATCTTTTTACCAGTTTGAGCAGACAACTTTCGTACAGATTTTGTGGGACTAACTTCCATTCGCTGCCTAATGTCTGCAACAACACCTTCAGTTAAAATTGTTGGTGCTTTTTCGGGTTTACGTTTACAAACACTTCCCGTCTCCTTAAACCTTTCAATCACTCTATTGCGATGACGAGTGAATGTGTTCAAGTTTATTTCCAGACTTCCGTATTCTGTTACAAATTGCTGAAAACACGATTCCAATGAATATGTCCATAATCCATCTCGCAATGTTCCACTGCGAAAGTGCGACATTACAATAAAAATATCCTGTTGTATCGTAAAAGGAACGGTATATCAGGTATTGTCTTGAAAAAGACAGAAAAGCGACAATAAAACAATGAAAATACCAAAAACATAGCTAAAAAGTACAAGACACTTCAATACGTTATGATTTTGACATTTGACATGTAAATTTAGTATGGGCAATTCACGGAAGTAAATATTTCCTAGTTTATGATAATACTGGGACTTTTTTATGGCCAACCCAGGACAGTTCAAAATGATCTCTTTGTATATGTATATACATTTTCGAACGCAGTTCATAGATCGTTGTTACAGTAAACGCCAAATATGATGGCGAGCAGTGGGAGTAATAGTGCTCAGCATCAGCAATAGTGGGACAAATATAGTCTCACATTATTGGATAGTCTTCAGTAAGTGGGCGTATGCGTTTTTAAAAACGACTACAGCACATCCCCACCGCTCGCCATCTTATATGGCGTTTACTGTACCTATTTATCTAAATCTAATCTAAATTACATACAAATAGCAACATTTTCATTTCTTCCCCAGAATATGAAGATGATAACAATTACTGCCACGACGATGTTGATCACAGAGATAATATAATTATGGTGCAATATCCCGACAACTTGAACTTGAAAGATTTGTTTTACTATATCGTCGCACCCACATTGTGTTACGAACTGAACTTTCCAAGAACAGATAGAATCAGAAAAAGATTTCTGCTTAAGCGAATACTGGAAGTCGTTCTCGGAATGCAATTGGTATTTGCTTTAATGCAACAGTACATGATTCCATCCGTACGAAATTCTCTGATTCCATTTAGTAATATGGACGTCACGAAGGCTACAGAAAGGCTTTTGAAGTTAGCTGTAAGTTAGGATGAAATTCCTTCACCGGAGAAGACTGTCGTTTTGTTTTGTTTTTATAGATTCCCAACCATCTCTTGTGGCTGTTCATGTTTTACATTACATTCCATTCGTTCCTAAATTTATTGGGGGAAGTACTGCAGTTCGCTGATCGGAATTTTTACTGCGACTGGTGGAACGCGAATAATATCGACACGTTTTGGCGAACGTGGAATATGCCTGTGCACCGTTGGGCTGTACGGCATCTGTATTTACCTGTTGTGGGAATGGGATACAGTAAAACATTTGCCAGTGTGACAGTTTTCTTTCTCAGTGCCTTCTTTCACGAGTATTTGGTATGTATTTATTATCGGCTGAATGAACTATAGCTGATCTAGTTATAAAATAAAACAAAATTATGAAGTTGTTTTAATTTGGAAAAATATAACACCAATACTTCATTAGGCAAAATCATGAATGCATAATTTACGACATATTTGCAAAAAACCGATTTTCGATAAGAGTAAAAAACCTACTTCCGGTAAGAATTTCGATAAATTTTTGAAGTGTAAACTTCTTTAGGCGCGTTGCGCTGATTGTAAGCAGTGAACAAGACTGACCTGCAACGCTCGGATATGTAACGCTCTTCGGGTAAAGTCGGCTAAGGGAACAAGATAAATAAATATATCATATAGAGGTATTTAATTTCACTTAAATTGAAATTTAAATGAATAAATAAATTCTTGTCCCAGAGCAGATGTGAACCGGAGCCGCCTGGGTGAGAGGCCAGCACTTAACTATTAGACCAAGGGCGGGAGTCGAAAGCCAGTATTCATATCGTCCATTTATATATATATACATGCGTCCGAAAATCTTCTTAATAATGCTTGCGGCCGAGGCAAGACAATCTCGAGTACGTTAAAGCTTTTCGCGGGCAAGATATACACACAATTTTTGGGACAACCGTTAAATTTTTCAATCGATTTAATTTAAATTGAGACACAATTTAATTTAATTTAGTTCCTAAAGGTGCTAAATTAAAGTGGTTTACTTGCTTTACATGTGTTACCATGGAAATGAGACGAATATAATAAACTACAAATACTTGATAGTTGTCAAAATAAGTCGTAGAATGTGTGATTAAACATGTGTCAAAATGTGTATTTACTTTAACGGCCGCTGCCATAGCAACGGCCGCGAAATTGTATTTCGCGAACTGTGTTGCGTTCGCAAATTGGTAACTTCGCGGACGATTATTTAAATGTAATAGAGAACGAAAAAAAAGTTGTATTTCGTATTATTAACCTCGCCTTGATGAAGTTTACACTTCTGCTGTGTGGTTTTAAGCACACCCATTTTCCTGTTTTAATAAAATTCTCAAATTTAATTTTAAGTACATATGAATTCTTTATAAATTTGTCTAAACTTAGTAGTTGACGAAATATTGGCAAAATTCGAGTTTTTCACTGAAGTAAACTACTATTTCCGGTCGGCCGAATTTGCTGAAAATCTAATCAGTTCTTAAGAGGGAGATTATACACGTAAATACAAAATTTGGAATTGATATCTCCGGCGGTTTGATCGCTATCGTGGTCACAGACAGACAGGCAGTCACACAGACATTTTTTAAAAACCACTTTTTGGGTGTCAGGGGACCTCAAAACGTGGACATCTGCAAAAATCTCGAGGTCGAAAATTTTCATCATCACAATACGTAAAAAACCCAAAACGGCGATGCCTTACGGGGCCATAGTTTTCGATAGGTAAACGCTCCTCTTAATACCTTTTTTATGTCATACATTGAAAATGTCTTGAATTCTGTAAATTCCGCACTTGTTATTTTTTGTGGAAAATAATATTTTTCAGTAATTTTTGGTATAGTTTACTATGTCATGTACAACACTAGATACGAAGTATTTGCTGGAGTTCTGTGCAACCTTCTATGTTATTTATAAATTCTTTATTTTGAAATATAATAGATTTACTATTAAGTTCATTTTTACTTTCTTATACGTAGTATAAGGAAGTATTGTGATGATGAAAATTTTCGACCTCGAGATTTTTGCAGATGTCCACGTTTTGAGGTCCCCTGATACCAAAAAAGTGGTTTTTAAAAAATGTCTGTGTGTCTCTGTGTGTGTGTGTGTGTGTGTGTGTGTGTGTGTGTGTGTGTGTGTGTGTGTGTGTGACCACGATAGCGGTCAAACCGCTGTAGATATCAATTCCAACTTTTGTATTTACCAATATAATCTCCCTCTTGAGAACTGATTAGATTTTGAGCAAAATCGCCAGACCGGAAGTAGTAGTTTACTTCAGTGAAAAAATCGAATTTTGCAAATATGTCGTCAATTACTAAGTTTAAACAAATTTATAAAGAATTCAAATGTACTCAGAATTAAATTTGAGAAAAATTGTATTAATAAAGTTTTTCGAAATTCCTACCGGAAGTAGGTCTTTTACTCTTATCGAAAATCAGTTTTTTGCGAATATATCGCAAGTCATGCTTTCTAGGCAGGTACATTACGAGTATAAAAGTATTTAGAATGTACTTTTAAATATCTTTTGTATAAAAAAAATTTCAAGATTCAGACCGGAAGTACCACTTTTACTCTTATCGAATAGCGATTTTTTGCAAATATGTCGTAAATTATGCATTCTATATATATTTATGAAGAGTACAAAAGTATTTAGAGTTAGATTTGGAATATTTTTTGTATAAATGAAATTTCAAAATTCGGACCGGAAGTAACACTTTCATACGTATAAGAAAGTCGTGTGGTGGCCACACCTCATTTTTAAACCTGTATTTACAATCTTTCTATCAACAGGTCAGTGTTCCCTTGAAGACCTTCAAGATATGGGCGTTCATGGGAATGATGGGGCAGGTGCCGTTATCGTTCATATCAAGGTTCATGGAGAATAAAGTCGGTCCGCGATGGGGAAATGTTGTCGTTTGGGCTTCGTTAATTATCGGTCAACCGTTGTGCATTATGATATATTATCACGATTACGTGATAACCCATTATGGAGAATCACTGCTTGAAGATTACAGTCAAACTGTTTAAGGTTGCCTTGGAAGTCACCACATTTAAAATAAGTCTCTCTACTTATAAGCAGTAAAATTTAATAATCAGGTGACTGATGATAATACGTAAAGATAATGAGCAAAATATATAGCATATGAATTTTCTTATATTATTATTGCTATAATAAGACTGTTTTTATTATTGTTAATTAATTATAGTTATAGGTAAAATTAAGAAACAAATCACAGATTGTACATTTAATACAATTATTTCTTTGCCGGTCAAGCAACCTTATCACTAGACCCCTGTGAAGCATGGTGCAAAATATTTGCAATAAGAGAATTGCTGATTAATGTAAAAAGAAATATATCAAATTTAAACGCAAGCCAAAATTGAAACACCAAAAATAATGCAAACATTTTGTATAAATATTTTTTGAGACCATTTATCTTGGTCTTACGACAACTTCTACTTAAAAATCAATTTTGTTGTCGTAAAAAGAAATTCACAAATTTTATTTTTGAAACTATCACTAGTTACTTTTTGTGTTTATACAGATACCTTTTATATACCTCTATATTAAATAAGTCGCATTTAAGACAATCCATTGTCTTCCTTAAATACTAGATGCTAAGCAATCTTTTTTTTTGAAAATATATTCTGATTTATCGTAATAATTTCTTGGATTTTCTGATGTTGCTTTTGCAGCAATTTCAACTGATTTTATTTTTGTCTATATAATATATTTACGTATACAGGTTTATCCAAATTAAGTTCTCACTATTGGTAACTTTGTAATGATTAAAAATAGAAAATTGTTTAAATTAGTAATCTAGTAATATTTTTAATGCTGATTAAGATAGAAGAACGCAAAAACATCTTCTTTTTTTTTTTAGATATTTGAAGTAAAATATATTTTTTGTATTCTTCTGAAAAAAATATATTAAACTTTCCTCTATGTTGGCAATTAATGGGGACATGAAGACCAAACTGAAAGAGTTAAGTTTTTATTTTACATATCAACTCATAATAAAACAAAATAGTGAGTTATTTTTCCAGAACGTATGACAAATAGTGATTTGTATCGTTTTCACAGCAATTTTAATATTTTATTAAAAATTGTAATGTCGGTCTTGACAAAAATTCATTGTAAGCTTTTGTTTTTAAATCAAGTTTTAGCAGTAATAAATAGAATATGTTGGAGTTTCTAACTGTATTTTCTTCCAAACAAAGAAAACACGATTCTCATGTTTCTTGCGTTATTATATCTTAATGAATGTTAGAAAACTAATTCAAACAATTTTGTGTTACTAATGATGGACAGTTGATTACGTCTTTTTGTATATGGTTTTTTTCCAATTATAAAAGTTTTTTATTTTACAGGAAAGAATTTGTTATTCATTATTCTGCCAGGTGTATGTATGTACTTCATTTTCTATATTTTTAAAATAGACGTAAATGTTTAGTAAAAAATTGAAATTGTTTTTTATATCACAGAGAATACTGCTATCTTAATAGATGTATTTTTAGTAAACAATTGCATCACAAAAAAGTGTGTCATTTATTAAAAAATTATATATTTGTACACATATAGCTTTGTTAAATATATGGAATTTTTATTATTCTTCTGTTTTAATTGTTTTATACACCTTATACATGTCATATTTTTGTGATTCTATTGCTTGTATTTATTTTAATCATCAGCCAAATTGCAAATTAAATTAAAATTACACAAAATATTTAAATTAAATTAAATTAGAAGCCTTACAATTTCTAGAATATATAGCAACGAGATTTACTTATTCAATCTCGTTGCTATATATTCTAGAAATTGTAAGGCTATAGCCGCCATATTTGTTACGAATTGAATTAGAAGGCGCCATGACAGAAATGGGCAAGTTTTGGAGAAGGGGTAAATAAAATTAGGTTCAACCTAAAGCGGTATTAAAAACTAATATATATTTTGTTTATTAAAAGTGAAAATAATAATTTACTTTACAAATAAAACAAAAATATATAAAATTACATTATTGTCCTCTGAATAAAATCAATTTTGTATACATTTGTCAGGCATGCAGTCCTCGTAATTTGGTGGATTCCTGGCGACACTCTTAGTGAAAACGAATTGTGAAATACTGTTTCAATAATAATTTCACTAACTGGGAATAGTGACTTTCCTCTGAAGGATGTGTAACAATAAATAAATGTGTATTTGTAAATAAAGTTGTGGGTAATACCCTCATTGTTTGACATTTTTTTAAAAGAATAGTAGGATCTGAGAATGGAAACCTAGAAGTTTAGGATACAATACTAAATTTCATAATTATTATTACTACTTACTTAAAAAAGGAGGTGTAGGTACCACACGACTTTCTTATACATATGTGCTTTTCAAATTATGCAAAGTTATTCTAAATTAAGCTTTAAATACTTTTATATTCTTAAAACAATACGCCTGTGAGTAAATGTAAATCTTCAAAATTCTTTTATACAAAAATTATTCAAAATTTTATTCTAAATACTCTTATTCGTTAAAGTTAAAAATTTTTGATAATGCTGTAGCTTATGTATTGTTTGTACGCGCCATCATACAACTTTTCACCACGAATTGCTGTTTTATCCTTGTCAGAACCAGAGATATTAATTATGAAAAACTACAAAATTAATAATATTTCTATAGGGTATATTTTAGTACCCGAAACTTAAGTTGTGTTTGTGATTACCTGAGCTAGGTATCTTCGTCGATTTAAAAGTAATTATTACCGGTGAAAGTACTTACTTCAAGGAATCAAATGCCCATCATTACTTTCTAGGAAGCTGTTTTCATTTCCAGGTAACATCGGCTGCCTATGTATAAATGAATGTTTAATGAGGGTTAACGTTTATTGCTAGTACTTGCCAGTGCGTGAATTTTTCATCATATGAAAGATTATAGTGTTGGTAATTAAACAAAATACGGTTCTACCTGCGGAGAGGTGTGGAACAGGACCCAATGTATATAAATGTGCGATGAGTGATGTACGTATCTAGTCTTTTATTAGAAGTTATGAAGTGCAGCCGTAATTATAGTTTATTATTTCCTTGGTGTCCTCAGAAAACTTTTTAATTTCGCATTATTGTTTCTTCAATTAGTGTGTAATCACTAAGGATTGAAGGAATATATAAAGATGCGCAACGCTATATGTAGTAAAATTGCGTGTCTCTCCGTTAAGTCGTCCCGCAAACCCCTTGCCGAGAAACATCGTCGCTGTCTCGGGCTGTTTCGAATCTCGGATCCAAACGACTGATGCATCGATATAGATCTCGGACCCAGTTTTGGCTACGTTCAGTGCTATGTAGTTGCGCATCTTTATGTATTCCTTTAATCAACGACCGGACGTACCAGACCGAAATTACGACGGACAAAAGAAATAATGTTTAACATCGAGCAGATACTGAATAGCACTATTCATATGGTGAACTGCAACATCTGTTTTCTTTAAAAATACAAACTTTCAATAGTTTGCCCGTGAGTGATGAGTCATCAACCGTTCGTGTCCGATCTGTAGTAAGCACTTTTAATTAATGTTTAGTTAGTGTTTTTGGTGCATTTCCGACGTTCTCCCACTATGGCAATTACATGTCTGGATCTACATCAGAAAATGACCAAACCAAACTCTGTTTCTGCGTTAATTTTTTTAAAGAGGTAAATACGGGAATAGTTCAAATATTGCAGTAAGATTATTAGTTTCCCAGTCCTCTTACGGATAATTTTTATACTAGCAGTAGCTTCTTTCTGATTACGCCATGAACTGATAGGTATCTAGATATCCCTTTAAAAGTTCAAAACACTTGCAGACTAGCCACTGTAGTTTCGCATTTTGTGGACTTTGGTATGTAGTAACGTGCGATCACAGCGAGCGATATGCCTAGTCGAATCATTAGTGAGACGTCACAGGCTAGAAATTGGAGAAAACAATTTGAAAGAGTAGCTAGCTTGTCGTTTTCTTCTGTGCAATATTTTAAAAATCAGTTTCTTTTATTATGACTATACACTGCAATGGTTTTGTTGATTATTTTACATTGATCAATTGATGTCAATATCATAAATAGAAATAATAGCTTTATAAAGCAATAAATACAGTCTTTAACTTCATAATTAAAATGGCTCCGGACTACTCATTTTAATATTGCGATTTTAAGTAATACGGGTTGCATAGCATATACTGAATTAAAAGTGTGAAAATGTCCCCCGTAACTTCCCCTCTTCAATACTTCTCCTATAAGGGCGTGGCCTACACTTAGGAGACTGCAACGGAATAATTTTTAGAGAATATCGGATAAAACATCATATTTATATGTAATGGGACTGTAAGGAAGACATACAAGTGGGGGGCTCGGGGTGTTTGTTTGACGAAATACACATATGTTTCGGAATGAATATTCTCTTATTGAATAAAAAGTTGGTTACACAATTTTTGTGTTTTCTTACATATACATATCTGAAATACACCCGTCTAATATAGAAGATTTCTATATTGTTTTCTCATTTATTCATTGTTCTGTTATTATAGATCAAAACCATACTTTCTAAAAATTCAAGACATATAATTGATAATTTCCAATGCTTTTTACTGATCTTGTTTACCACACTGATAAATGAGTGGTTTTTATTTTTCGGTCAGACATACCAAGTTATTTTCTTATTATTGATTTTCGATTTCTTGATAGTTCTTTCATATGACATTTTATTTTAATATGGTGTTCAAAATAATTAATTTATATATTATTTATTATATAATATTTTAAACAATGTGTAACAGGTATAACCATATTAAAATATGAAGTAAGTAAAAGAAAATGGATTTTATATTAATTTAGTACCTAAATGAATCAAGGGAATACACAAATATTATTAATTTACAAAGTACATAAATATAAGATTAATAATAAAATATATCAGTTTTAGTGAAAAATTAAAGCGACAGTGCTAGTTAGTAGAAAATTATTTCCTACATATACAACAGGAAATTAATTTTTTGTTTTCTAACTTATTCTAGATATTTGACAAAATTTTGTTTCTATGTTGTTTTTTTTTTGTTACTTTAAAGCAATCAATTATTAATTTACTAAAAACAAAAGTGTACATACTGTGTGTCCAAAAAGTCTGGAAACACCCAAATAAAATCGAAACGGATGATTTTTGAGAAAAATGCAAAAACAGGTCAATTAGTATTTTCAAAAATTACTGGCCGATGGTATCTGTTTGGAATTTTCGATGATCTTGAAAAAGTTATGATGTCATCAAAAAAAAATTAAATGGCAACGTCGCATTTTTAATTTTATTTTTGATAGATCTTTTAATTGTCTAAACGACAGTCAAAAAATTTTTCATTCTGCTTAAGAAAAATTTTGAAAAAAAAAATCATTATAGAAAACAAAGAAAATTTTAATCGTAGAAATCAGCAAAAACTCTTACAATAAATATTCAAAATGTTGTCCTTGAGCATCTTGGCAATACCCTAAACGATAATAAAATTGATTTTGAACGTTTTCTATCATTTCAGGAGTGATCCTTCGTACTTCAATCTCAATCCGTTGACGCAAGCCTTCCAAATTTTCAGGTTTAGTTGCGTATACCTTATTTTTTAGGTAACCCCCCAAAAAATAATCAATAGGCGTTAGATCTGGCGACCTAGCAGGCCACTCGATACCCCCCCTCCTGCCAATCCATCTGTTTGGGAAGGTATTCTCCAGATAATGCCGAACATTTCCCGCATAGTGGGATGGAGCCCCATCTCGTTGAAACCAAATTCTTTGGCTGGGCAAATTAGGATCTTCATGGTTCGGAAATATTTCTGCTAATGACGGAATTAAATAATTTTGTAAAAAATCCAAATACATATCCGCCGTCAGGTTACCGTTGAAGAAAAAAGGCCCTATAATTCTGTTACCAATTAAACCAGCCCATACATTTAATTTTTGAGGATACTGAGTTCGTACCTCTCTCATCCAGCGTGGATTTTGGCGTGCCCAGTACCTGCAGTTTTGTCTATTAACAGTCCCATGTAATGTGAACGTAGCTTCATCTGAGAATAAGATATTTCTGATAAAAAACGGATCATTATCACACATAGGCATCAGTTGTTCGCAAAACTGTACACGCCTGTCGAAGTCGTCTTCAGACAGCTCATGAACCAAACAGATTTTGTAGGGATGATACTTAGTTTTCCGGAAAATATTACCAGTTGTACTCTTCGACACGTTAAACTCCCGCGCAAGCTGCCGTGTACTAGAATTTGGAGTTTCCTCTACTGACAATAATACGTCGAGTTGCGTATCTTCTGCGATCCTTGGACGACCACTTCTAGGGCGATCTCTTCTTCTTGAAATTTTTTGTGAATCTTACTCACTGCAGAAATACTAATTGGGGCACGCTCCGGATGTTCTGTATTAAATAAGTCGCAAACTTCTCTAACTGAACGAGCCCTATCCCCAAAACCAATCATCATCAATATTTGAATAGGTACGTTCCCTCTCACTTAAAACCATTTTTAAACAGATTTTTTTAACTTATGCACAATTCGTATTTGACAGAATGTCACAAATAAAACAAAATGTGTTTGAAAAATAATCGACTTTAAACCAACTATGTTTTTTTTTTAAAGACAAACTTTTCCATTTTCGAAGAAGTAATTAAATTTTTCTCGGTCATTTTCTTAAGTAAAATGAAAAATTTTTTTACAGTCATTTAGACAATTAAAAGATCTATCAAAAATAAAATTAAAAATGCGACGTTGCCATTTAAATTTTTTTTGATGACATCATAACTTTTTCAAGGTCATCAAAAATTCCAAACAGATACCATCAGCCAGTAGTTTTTTGAAAATACTAATTGACATATTTTTGCATTTTTCTCAAAAATCATCCGTTTCGATTTTACTTGGGTGTTTCCAGACTTTTTGGACACACAGTATAGTTTACATAAGCGTCCCTAGTTGTAGTCTTTTGTTCTAGCCTGTAAATACCTTGGTAAACCCAACCCCCCTTTTTTCGAAAATTGAAATTCTAAAGGGTGTTCCAGGTTGTTTTAGTTGTTCTAAACATTGTTCAAAAGAATCTCCGGACAAAAATCAAAATTGGCAGAGATCATCGGAAAAAACGAGCTTTTTCCGGCCCCCTCCTTTCTTAAAAATTGTAATTCTGACGGTTGTTCCAGGTTGCTCTAAGTTTGTTCTCAACTGTTCCAAAGTATTTCAAAAATAAATAATAATTGGCCGAAAAAATGCCAAAAAGCAATTTTTCGCCAATGCCTCTTTTTTCGAAAATCGAAATTCTGACAGTTATGTTCGGTTGTTCTAGGTTTGTTTTAATTTGTTTCAAAGTATTTCAAAGAAAAAAATCATAATTTGCCGAGATAATAGGAAAACATGATTTTCTCACAGTTCCCTTTTGTGAACATTGAAAGTCTGAGGGTTATTTTAGGTTTGTTCTAGACATTATTCTAATACTTCAGAACCGTATATATCAAAAGATATTACAAAAATACGACATCCATAAGTGAGAAGTTAGCCCCCCTTTTTTTGAAAATCTAAATTCTGACGGTTGTTCCAGGTTTGCTGTATGTTCTAAATTGTTGTAAAGTATTTGAAAGAAAAAATCGAAATTGACCAAGATTTATAATAAGTATCTAATATAAGTAGTAAATATATATTTTCCCAAGAGATTAAGGGGGACTGTTAGAAAACCGTTTTTCCTATTAATTCGGTCAATTATGATTTTATCTTTGAAATACTATGGAACAATTTAAAACAAACCTAGAACAACCGTCAGAATTTAGATTTTCGAAAAAAGGGGGATAACTTCACACTTTTGGATTTGTTTCTTTTTTTTGCAATATCTTTTGATATATAAGAGATACGGTTTTGACGTATTCGAACAATGTTTAGAACAAATCTAGAACAACCGTCAAAATTTTAGTTTTTGCAAAAACTGGGTCTGACTTCATACTTTTAGCTCTCATTTTCCCCCATTTTCTCGTCTGATTATGATTTTTTCTATGAAATACTTTGGAATAATTTAGAACAAACCTAGAGCAACCTAGAAAAACCGGCAAAATTTCAATTTTCAAGAAAAGGGGGACTGGCAAAATCTCGTTTTTTCCGATTATCTCGGCCAGTTTTGATTTTTTCCCGAGATTCTTTGGAACAATGTTTAGAACAACTAGAACAACCTGGAAAAACCTTCAAAATTTCAATTTTCGAAAAAAGAAGGGCTTTAATTATCTCGGCCAAATTTGACATTTCTTTTAAAATACTTTAGAACAATTTAGAACAAACCTAGAACAACCTGGAGCAACTGTCAGATATCCGATATTCGAAAAAGAGGGGGGCTCTTCACACCCTCGAAAAAGACACATGTTAATAAATGTCGAAACACTCAAGAAAATGTAGTTTTATTTATGGTATTTATGGCCGCTATTTGCCAAGAAAAGAAAAAATTGTTTTAATTTAGGAACATTATCAATACGAACAGGGCGTCAAAAATAAGTTCTTCTTATTTTTATTTTCATATTATATACGTATATATATGTGTGTGTCTATTTCTAACAAAAAAATAGGTAAACAAATTGCGAGAAGCAATATTCACACTCTAAGTACAAACAGTGTTTTTATGACGCACCTGTTATTTACCGCCTTTTATTCTGCATTGCTGTATAACTTGTGTTAGCAAAGTATGCCGGAGAGTTCAGACAAAAAATAATGTGCATACTACGCCTACAGTTTGTGTAATTAGGAATTGATCAACTAAAAAAACACATTTAGCAGAAGATTTGTAGTACATATAAATATAAAAAAATTCGTTAGCGGTAGGTAGAAGGATATACATTTTGAAAAAGAATTAAATTCCCATCTTACGAATCAAAAACAAATTGTGTGTTCTATTTGCAAAAGAAATATTTTTAGCGTCAAAAAAAAGTGGAGGTATATCTTTCAAAGAACCAGCATAAAATACCATAAATATATTGGAAATTATAACTCATTTTTTTTTAGGGAGACACCAACACTTTTCGTAAAAGTGCCCAGATTATATATCTACTACAATATCCAAGAGAATAAAAATTCATTTATCCCCGAATATTTACACATTTGCACCCGCCCTCCAGACAAACTGTTGGTCGGAAATCTATCCCTACCTTCTGCCTCTTCCCTTGAGTGTAATGTGGGCTGCCTAATTTTAATTTCTTTTATATCAAATATCTAAGAAAATATCAATTTTGAAAAAAAAAGGACTTCATAGCGAGCAAGAGTTTTAAACGCTCTATTAAACAAAAAAAAAATTATTCTTCTATGTTAAGAAATAAAGGTAGAAACAGAAAAAAATGGTTCGACGTTTTATTTTTTTTTAAACACATTTAAAGACTATTTTGAAAAAAGGGCGTCATAGATACATTGCATTCATTCATACGTATATAAGAAAAAATAGTGCATTGCTTCATGTTACCAAATAAGCAAGTAAAAAGAAAAAAACGGTTACATGTAATAGCATATACCTATAATTTGGGTAGCCCGGAGCCTTTTATTATTTATAGTTACGCCATTAGCTACTAGGTGGAATAGGTAGTCCTAAACGAGAGTTAGAAAATTAGTTCCATTTTACTTTCTTATACCTAGTATATAAATGTGTGTTTTATTATACCTATGTGAGATATTCGGAAAAAATGTGTTGGATATGAGTAAGAGATATATTTCCGCCAGGGATTTTGAAACAGCTTTTTACATACTGTTGTTCTCAAAGTCACAGTAATACCAGTACCTATGGCTATAATACCATGAACGTATCTGCTTTGGCTATCTTAACTAAATATAAAATGATATTGTATTTAATCACTAAAGGATCCGTGTCGACACAAGGTAGTTGAATTATTTACAGCTATTTTAGATTTATGCTCTTTCTTATTTTTCCGGTTAACTATATTTAGACAAACCTTTATCGTATCAGTGTTCCCTGAGAGTGTGTGAAGTTAGCCCCCCTTTTTTCGAATATCGGAAATCTGACGGTTGTTCCAGGTTGTTCTAGGTTTGTTCTAAATTGTTCCAAAGTATTTCAAAAAAAAAGTCAAAATTGGCCGAGATAATTGAAAAAAACGACTTTTTCACCCAGCCCCCCTTTTTTCGAAAAATGAAATTCTGAAGGTTGTTCCAGGTTGTTCTAGTTGTTCTAAACATTGTTCCAAAGAATCTCGAAAAAAAAATCAAAATTGGCCGAGATAATCGGAAAAAACGAGTTTTTGCCAGCCCCCCTTTTCTTGAAAATTGTAATTCTGATGATTGTTCTAGGTTGCTCTAGGTTTGTTCTAAATTGTTCCAAAGTATTTCATAGAAAAAATCAAAATCAGACGAGAAAATGGGAAAAAACCAAAGCCAAAAGTATGAAGTCGGACCCAGTTTTTGCAAAAATTAAAATTTTGACGGTTGTTCTAGGTTGTTCTAGGTTTGTTCTAAACATTGTTCGAATACGTCAAAACCGTATCTCTTATATATCGAAAGATATGGCAAAAAAACCAAATCCAAAAGTGTGAAGTTAGCCCCCCTTTTATCGAAAATCTAACTTCTGACGGTTGTTCCAGGTTGCTCTAAGGGTGTTCTCAATTGTTCCAAAGTATTTCAAAAAATAAATCATAATTGGCCGAAAAAACGGCAAAAAACTTTTTTTTTCTGGCGGCCCATTTTTCGAAAATCGAAATTCTGACGGTTGTTCTGGGTTGTTCTAAGTTTGTTTTAAATTGTTCCCAAGGATTTCAAAGAAAAAATCATAATTGTCCGAGATAATAAAAAAAAAACATTTTCCCACGGACCCCCTTTTTGCGAAAATTCAAATTCTGAGGGTTGTTCCAGGTTGTTCTAGATTTGTTCTAAACATTATTCTTATACATCAGAACCGTATCTCTTATATTTCAAAAGATATTGCAAAAAAACGTTTTTAAAAAAAGTGTGAAGTTAGCCCCCCTTTTTTCGAAAATCTAACTTCTGACGGTTGTTCCAGGTTGCTCTAGGTGTGTTCTCAATTGTTCCAAAGTATTTCAAAAAATAAATCATAATTGGCCGAAAAAACGGCAAAAAACTTTTTTTTTCTGGCGGCCCATTTTTCGAAAATCGAAATTCTGACGGTTGTTCTGGGTTGTTCTAAGTTTGTTTTAAATTGTTCCAAAGGATCTCAAAGAAAAAATCATAATTGGCCGAGATAATAGAAAAAAACGATTTTCCCACGGACCCCCTTTTTGAGAAAATTCAAATTCTGAGGGTTGTTCCAGGTTGTTCTAGATTTGTTCTAAACATTATTCTTATACATCAGAACCGTATCTCTTATATTTCAAAAGATATTGCAAAAAAACGTTTTTAAAAAAAGTGTGAAGTTAGCCCCCCTTTTTTCGAAAATCTAACTTCTGACGGTTGTTCCAGGTTGCTCTAGGTGTGTTCTCAATTGTTCCAAAGTATTTCAAAAAATAAATCATAATTGGCCGAAAAAACGGCAAAAAACTTTTTTTTTCTGGCGGCCCATTTTTCGAAAATCGAAATTCTGACGGTTGTTCTGGGTTGTTCTAAGTTTGTTTTAAATTGTTCCAAAGGATCTCAAAGAAAAAATCATAATTGGCCGAGATAATAGAAAAAAACGATTTTCCCACGGACCCCCTTTTTGCGAAAATTCAAATTCTGAGGGTTGTTCCAGGTTGTTCTAGATTTGTTCTAAACATTATTCTTATACATCAGAACCGTATCTCTTATATTTCAAAAGATATTGCAAAAAAACGTTTTTAAAAAAGTGTGAAGTTAGCCCCCCTTTTTTCGAAAATCTAACTTCTGACGGTTGTTCCAGGTTACTCTAGGTGTGTTCTCAATTGTTCCAAAGTATTTCAAAAAATAAATCATAATTGGCCGAAAAAACGGCAAAAAAGTTTTTTTTTCTGGCGGCCCATTTTTCGAAAATCGAAATTCTGACGGTTGTTCTGGGTTGTTCTAAGTTTGTTTTAAATTGTTCCAAAGGATTTCAAAAAATAAATCATAATTGGCCGAAAAAACGGCAAAAAACAATTTTTTTCTGGCGCCCCTTTTTTCGAAAATCGAAATTTTGACGGTTGTTCTAGGTTGTTCTAAATTGTTCCAAAGGATTACAAAGAAAAAATCGAAATTGCCCAAGATAATAGGTAAATCGATTTTACCTATTATCTATATTTTAAAATGAATAATAATACTCATTTGTGATTCAGAATAAAGCAGAAGCAGTAAATATACATATATTTTCCCAAGTAATATAATTCATTTGTTTGAAAACAATATTGTTACTAAATGCTGATGCTCCTAACATAAAATAATATTAGAACAGTGACGTTAGTTACATTATTAATGTAGATTAAAAACTACCTCATAAACATATTGAGAATGATTATACCTTGCTCATAAAAAGATTAGTGTTTTTCTCATGAGCTGCTAGGTTGATGTTTCTTTGTTTATTTTTATTAGAGTTCATGCTTTAGTTTATCCCTAAAATCTAAAATATATATTTTTTCTGTAAAATTTATTTATTGATATTATTATATTATTTGATAACATTGACATAAATAATATATTTTTTTATCAATTTGGTATTGTAAAACAGCCTTTCCCAAATCGGCTACTCTTTGACGGATATACTATCTTATATTATCTAAATAGGTACCTATATAATATTTTTTCCAAATAAAGTAATAGTAGCCTTTGAATCGTTTTAGTGAGAAAATTAGACAGCATATTTCAACATGTTTACGAAGAGGGGCTACAAAAAATAAGCATACTTGATAGGAATGTCTACACGTGCTTGCATTCCCGGAGCAAAAACCATGAAAAAAAGTGGCCAGACCACGGCTAGACAAAATAACGTTGTAGTGGTTTACTATAATTAAAATTTTCAAACTTCAAAATCAGTATTTTATTTTTATTATTACTAGACAAAATAAAATAACAAAGGGAGCCTGATAGACTTCCCCATTTTGTTTGATTTTAGTTGGGTACCCATATCCAGCGCTTTTTTTTTTTTAAATACTTTGAAACTGTAAGAATTTCGATTTTTAAGAAATAGGGACTGGGGAAAAATATCGTTTTTTCATAACCGGTTTTGATTTTTTCTTTGAAATAGTTCATCAGCATTTGGTAACAATATCGTTTTGTAATAAATGAACATTATATTTCTTGCGAAAATATATATTTATTGCTATATTAGATGTTTATTTCTTTAAATAGAACTGCATCATACAAAAACTTCCTTCAACACAGTAATGTTCGGAAAGTGCATTCCGCCCATTGTAAAATCGTTTTTTCCTATTATCTCCGCCAATTATGATTTATTTTTTGAAATACTTTGGAACAATTGAGAACACACCTAGAGCAACCTGGAACAACCGTCAGAAGTTAGATTTTCGAAAAAAGGGGGGCTAACTTCACACTTTTTTTAAAAACGTTTTCTTGCAATATCTTTTGAAATATAAGAGATACGGTTCTGATGTATAAGAATAATGTTTAGAACAAATCTAGAACAACCTGGAACAACCCTCAGAATTTGAATTTTCGCAAAAAGGGGGTCCGTGGGAAAATCGTTTTTTTCTATTATCTCGGCCAATTATGATTTTTTCTTTGAGATCCTTTGGAACAATTTAAAACAAACTTAGAACAACCCAGAACAACCGTCAGAATTTCGATTTTCGAAAAATGGGCCGCCAGAAAAAAAAAGTTTTTTGCCGTTTTTTCGGCCAATTATGATTTATTTTTTGAAATACTTTGGAACAATTGAGAACACACCTAGAGCAACCTGGAACAACCGTCAGAAGTTAGATTTTCGAAAAAAGGGGGGCTAACTTCACACTTTTTTTAAAAACGTTTTTTTGCAATATCTTTTGAAATATAAGAGATACGGTTCTGATGTATAAGAATAATGTTTAGAACAAATCTAGAACAACCTGGAACAACCCTAAGAATTTGAATTTTCGCAAAAAGGGGGTCCGTGGGAAAATCGTTTTTTTCTATTATCTCGGCCAATTATGATTTTTTCTTTGAGATCCTTTGGAACAATTTAAAACAAACTTAGAACAACCCAGAACAACCGTCAGAATTTCGATTTTCGAAAAATGGGCCGCCAGAAAAAAAAAGTTTTTTGCCGTTTTTTCGGCCAATTATGATTTATTTTTTGAAATACTTTGGAACAATTGATAACACACCTAGAGCAACCTGGAACAACCGTCAGAAGTTAGATTTTCGATAAAAGGGGGGCTAACTTCACACTTTTGGATTTGGTTTTTTTGCCATATCTTTTGATATATAAGAGATACGGTTTTGACGTATTCGAACAATGTTTAGAACAAACCTAGAACAACCTAGAACAACCGTCAAAATTTTAATTTTTGCAAAAACTGGGTCCGACTTCATACTTTTGGCTTTGGTTTTTTACCATTTTCTCGTCTGATTTTGATTTTTTCTATGAAATACTTTGGAACAATTTAGAACAAACCTAGAGCAACCTAGAACAATCATCAGAATTACAATTTTCAAGAAAAGGGGGGCTGGCAAAAACTCGTTTTTTCCGATTATCTCGGCCAATTTTGATTTTTTTTTCGAGATTCTTTGGAACAATGTTTAGAACAACTAGAACAACCTGGAACAACCTTCAGAATTTCAATTTTCGAAAAAAGGGGGGCTGGGTGAAAAAGTCGTTTTTTTCAATTATCTCGGCCAATTTTGACTTTTTTTTTGAAATACTTTGGAACAATTTAGAACAAACCTAGAACAACCTGGAACAACCGTCAGATTTCCGATATTCGAAAAAAGGGGGGCTAACTTCACACACTCACTTCCGGGTGTGAAGTTAGCCCCCCTTTTTTCGAATATCGGAAATCTGACGGTTGTTCCAGGTTGTTCTAGGTTTGTTCTAAATTGTTCCAAAGTATTTCAAAAAAAAAGTCAAAATTGGCCGAGATAATTGAAAAAAACGACTTTTTCACCCAGCCCCCCTTTTTTCGAAAATTGAAATTCTGAAGGTTGTTCCAGGTTGTTCTAGTTGTTCTAAACATTGTTCCAAAGAATCTCGAAAAAAAAATCAAAATTGGCCGAGATAATCGGAAAAAACGAGTTTTTGCCAGCCCCCCTTTTCTTGAAAATTGTAATTCTGATGATTGTTCTAGGTTGCTCTAGGTTTGTTCTAAATTGTTCCAAAGTATTTCATAGAAAAAATCAAAATCAGACGAGAAAATGGGAAAAAACCAAAGCCAAAAGTATGAAGTCGGACCCAGTTTTTGCAAAAATTAAAATTTTGACGGTTGTTCTAGGTTGTTCTAGGTTTGTTCTAAACATTGTTCGAATACGTCAAAACCGTATCTCTTATATATCAAAAGATATGGCAAAAAAACCAAATCCAAAAGTGTGAAGTTAGCCCCCCTTTTATCGAAAATCTAACTTCTGACGGTTGTTCCAGGTTGCTCTAAGGGTGTTCTCAATTGTTCCAAAGTATTTCAAAAAATAAATCATAATTGGCCGAAAAAACGGCAAAAAACTTTTTTTTTCTGGCGGCCCATTTTTCGAAAATCGAAATTCTGACGGTTGTTCTGGGTTGTTCTAAGTTTGTTTTAAATTGTTCCAAAGGATTTCAAAGAAAAAATCATAATTGGCCGAGATAATAGAAAAAAACCATTTTCCCACGGACCCCCTTTTTGCGAAAATTCAAATTCTGAGGGTTGTTCCAGGTTGTTCTAGATTTGTTCTAAACATTATTCTTATACATCAGAACCGTATCTCTTATATTTCAAAAGATATTGCAAAAAAACGTTTTTAAAAAAAGTGTGAAGTTAGCCCCCCTTTTTTCGAAAATCTAACTTCTGACGGTTGTTCCAGGTTGCTCTAGGTGTGTTCTCAATTGTTCCAAAGTATTTCAAAAAATAAATCATAATTGGCCGAAAAAACGGCAAAAAACTTTTTTTTTCTGGCGGCCCATTTTTCGAAAATCGAAATTCTGACGGTTGTTCTGGGTTGTTCTAAGTTTGTTTTAAATTGTTCCAAAGGATCTCAAAGAAAAAATCATAATTGGCCGAGATAATAGAAAAAAACGATTTTCCCACGGACCCCCTTTTTGCGAAAATTCAAATTCTGAGGGTTGTTCCAGGTTGTTCTAGATTTGTTCTAAACATTATTCTTATACATCAGAACCGTATCTCTTATATTTCAAAAGATATTGCAAAAAAACGTTTTTAAAACAAGTGTGAAGTTAGCCCCCCTTTTTTCGAAAATCTAACTTCTGACGGTTGTTCCAGGTTGCTCTAGGTGTGTTCTCAATTGTTCCAAAGTATTTCAAAAAATAAATCATAATTGGCCGAAAAAACGGCAAAAAACTTTTTTTTTCTGGCGGCCCATTTTTCGAAAATCGAAATTCTGACGGTTGTTCTGGGTTGTTCTAAGTTTGTTTTAAATTGTTCCAAAGGATCTCAAAGAAAAAATCATAATTGGCCGAGATAATAGAAAAAAACGATTTTCCCACGGACCCCCTTTTTGCGAAAATTCAAATTCTGAGGGTTGTTCCAGGTTGTTCTAGATTTGTTCTAAACATTATTCTTATACATCAGAACCGTATCTCTTATATTTCAAAAGATATTGCAAAAAAACGTTTTTAAAAAAGTGTGAAGTTAGCCCCCCTTTTTTCGAAAATCTAACTTCTGACGGTTGTTCCAGGTTACTCTAGGTGTGTTCTCAATTGTTCCAAAGTATTTCAAAAAATAAATCATAATTGGCCGAAAAAACGGCAAAAAAGTTTTTTTTTCTGGCGGCCCATTTTTCGAAAATCGAAATTCTGACGGTTGTTCTGGGTTGTTCTAAGTTTGTTTTAAATTGTTCCAAAGGATTTCAAAAAATAAATCATAATTGGCCGAAAAAACGGCAAAAAACAATTTTTTTCTGGCGCCCCTTTTTTCGAAAATCGAAATTTTGACGGTTGTTCTAGGTTGTTCTAAATTGTTCCAAAGGATTACAAAGAAAAAATCGAAATTGCCCAATATAATAGGTAAATCGATTTTACCTATTATCTATATTTTAAAATGAATAATAATACTCATTTGTGATTCAGAATAAAGCAGAAGCAGTAAATATACATATATTTTCCCAAGTAATATAATTCATTTGTTTGAAAACAATATTGTTACTAAATGCTGATGCTCCTAACATAAAATAATATTAGAACAGTGACGTTAGTTACATTATTAATGTAGATTAAAAACTACCTCATAAACATACTGAGAATGATTATACCTTGCTCATAAAAAGATTAGTGTTTTTCTCATGAGCTGCTAGGTTGATGTTTCTTTGTTTATTTTTATTAGAGTTCATGCTTTAGTTTATCCCTAAAATCTAAAATATATATTTTTTCTGTAAAATTTATTTATTGATATTATTATATTATTTGATAACATTGACATAAATAATATATTTTTTTATCAATTTGGTATTGTAAAACAGCCTTTCCCAAATCGGCTACTCTTTGACGGATATACTATCTTATATTATCTAAATAGGTACCTATATAATATTTTTTCCAAATAAAGTAATAGTAGCCTTTGAATCGTTTTAGTGAGAAAATTAGACAGCATATTGCAACATGTTTACGAAGAGGGGCTACAAAAAATAAGCATACTTGATAGGAATGTCTACACGTGCTTGCATTCCCGGAGCAAAAACCATGAAAAAAAGTGGCCAGACCACGGCTAGACAAAATAACGTTGTAGTGGTTTACTATAATTAAAATTTTCAAACTTCAAAATCAGTATTTTATTTTTATTATTACTAGACAAAATAAAATAACAAAGGGAGCCTGATAGACTTCCCCATTTTGTTTGATTTTAGTTGGGTACCCATATCCAGCGCTTTTTACTTTCTTATACGTAGTATAAGGAAGTATTGTGATGATGAAAATTTTCGACCTCGAGATTTTTGCAGATGTCCACGTTTTGAGGTCCCCTGATACCAAAAAAGTGGTTTTTAAAAAATGTCTGTGTGTCTGTGTGTCTGTGTGTGTGTCTGTGTGTGACCACGATAGCGGTCAAACCGCTGCAGATATCAATTCCAAATTTTGTATTTACGAATATAATCTCCCTCTTGAGAACTGATTAGATTTTGAGCAAAATCGGCAGACCGGAAGTAGTAGTTTACTTCAGTGAAAAAATCGAATTTTGCAAATATTTCGTCAATTACTAAGTTTAAACAAATTTATAAAGAATTCAAATGTACTCAAAATTAAATTTGAGAAAAATTGTTTTAATAAAGTTTTTCGAAATTCCTACCGGAAGTAGGTCTTTTACTCTTATCGAAAATCAGTTTTTTGCGAATATCTCGCAAGTCATGCTTTCTAGGCAAGTACATTAAGAGTATAAAAGTATTTAGAACATACTTTTAAATATCTTTTGTATAAAAAAAATTTCAAAATTCAGACCGGAAGTACCACTTTTACTCTTATCGAATAGCGATTTTTTGCAAATATGTCGTAAATTATGCATTCTATATATATTTATGAAGAGTACAAAAGTATTTAGAGTTGGATTTGGAATATTTTTTGTATAAATGAAATTTCAAAATTCGGACCGGAAGTAACACTTTCATACGTATAAGAAAGTCGTGTGGTGGCCACACCTAATTTTTTTTTTTGAAATACTTTGAAACTGTAAGAATTTCGATTTTTAAGAAATAGGGACTGGGGAAAAATATCGTTTTTTCATAACCGGTTTTGATTTTTTCTTTGAAATAGTTCATCAGCATTTGGTAACAATATCGTTTTGTAATAAATGAACATTATATTTCTTGCGAAAATATATATTTATTGCTATATTAGATGTTTATTTCTTTAAAAAGAACTGCATCATACAAAAACTTCCTTCAACACAGTAATGTTCGGAAAGTGCATTCCGCCCATTGTAAAATCGTTTTTTCCTATTATCTCCGCCAATTATGATTTATTTTTTGAAATACTTTGGAACAATTGAGAACACACTTAGAGCAACCTGGAAAAACCGTCAGAAGTTAGATTTTCGAAAAAAGGGGGGATAACTTCACACTTTTTGAAAAAAGTTTTTTGCAATATCTTTTGAAATATAAGAGATACGGTTCTGATGTATAAGAATAATGTTTAGAACAAATCTAGAACAACCTGGAACAACCCTCAGAATTTCAATTTTCGCAAAGAGGGGGTCCGTGGGAAAATCATTTTTTTCTATTATCTCGGCCAATTATGATTTTTCTTTGAAATCCTTTGGAACAATTTTAAACGAACTTAGAACAACCTAGAACAACCGTCAGAATTTCGATTTTCGAAAAAAGGGGGGCTAACTTCACACTTTTTTTAAAAACGTTTTTTTGCAATATCTTTTGAAATATAAGAGATACGGTTCTGATGTATAAGAATAATGTTTAGAACAAATCTAGAACAACCTGGAACAACCCTCAGAATTTGAATTTTCGCAAAAAGGGGGTCCGTGGGAAAATCGTTTTTTTCTATTATCTCGGCCAATTATGATTTTTTCTTTGAGATCCTTTGGAACAATTTAAAACAAACTTAGAACAACCCAGAACAACCGTCAGAATTTCGATTTTCGAAAAATGGGCCGCCAGAAAAAAAAAGTTTTTTGCCGTTTTTTCGGCCAATTATGATTTATTTTTTGAAATACTTTGGAACAATTGAGAACACACCTAGAGTAACCTGGAACAACCGTCAGAAGTTAGATTTTCGAAAAAAGGGGGGCTAACTTCACACTTTTTTAAAAACGTTTTTTTGCAATATCTTTTGAAATATAAGAGATACGGTTCTGATGTATAAGAATAATGTTTAGAACAAATCTAGAACAACCTGGAACAACCCTCAGAATTTGAATTTTCGCAAAAAGGGGGTCCGTGGGAAAATCGTTTTTTTCTATTATCTCGGCCAATTATGATTTTTTCTTTGAGATCCTTTGGAACAATTTAAAACAAACTTAGAACAACCCAGAACAACCGTCAGAATTTCGATTTTCGAAAAATGGGCCGCCAGAAAAAAAAAGTTTTTTGCCGTTTTTTCGGCCAATTATGATTTATTTTTTGAAATACTTTGGAACAATTGAGAACACACCTAGAGCAACCTGGAACAACCGTCAGAAGTTAGATTTTCGAAAAAAGGGGGGCTAACTTCACACTTGTTTTAAAAACGTTTTTTTGCAATATCTTTTGAAATATAAGAGATACGGTTCTGATGTATAAGAATAATGTTTAGAACAAATCTAGAACAACCTGGAACAACCCTCAGAATTTGAATTTTCGCAAAAAGGGGGTCCGTGGGAAAATCGTTTTTTTCTATTATCTCGGCCAATTATGATTTTTTCTTTGAGATCCTTTGGAACAATTTAAAACAAACTTAGAACAACCCAGAACAACCGTCAGAATTTCGATTTTCGAAAAATGGGCCGCCAGAAAAAAAAAGTTTTTTGCCGTTTTTTCGGCCAATTATGATTTATTTTTTGAAATACTTTGGAACAATTGAGAACACACCTAGAGCAACCTGGAACAACCGTCAGAAGTTAGATTTTCGAAAAAAGGGGGGCTAACTTCACACTTTTTTTAAAAACGTTTTTTTGCAATATCTTTTGAAATATAAGAGATACGGTTCTGATGTATAAGAATAATGTTTAGAACAAATCTAGAACAACCTGGAACAACCCTCAGAATTTGAATTTTCGCAAAAAGGGGGTCCGTGGGAAAATGGTTTTTTTCTATTATCTCGGCCAATTATGATTTTTTCTTTGAAATCCTTTGGAACAATTTAAAACAAACTTAGAACAACCCAGAACAACCGTCAGAATTTCGATTTTCGAAAAATGGGCCGCCAGAAAAAAAAAGTTTTTTGCCGTTTTTTCGGCCAATTATGATTTATTTTTTGAAATACTTTGGAACAATTGAGAACACCCTTAGAGCAACCTGGAACAACCGTCAGAAGTTAGATTTTCGATAAAAGGGGGGCTAACTTCACACTTTTGGATTTGGTTTTTTTGCCATATCTTTTGATATATAAGAGATACGGTTTTGACGTATTCGAACAATGTTTAGAACAAACCTAGAACAACCTAGAACAACCGTCAAAATTTTAATTTTTGCAAAAACTGGGTCCGACTTCATACTTTTGGCTTTGGTTTTTTCCCATTTTCTCGTCTGATTTTGATTTTTTCTATGAAATACTTTGGAACAATTTAGAACAAACCTAGAGCAACCTAGAACAATCATCAGAATTACAATTTTCAAGAAAAGGGGGGCTGGCAAAAACTCGTTTTTTCCGATTATCTCGGCCAATTTTGATTTTTTTTTCGAGATTCTTTGGAACAATGTTTAGAACAACTAGAACAACCTGGAACAACCTTCAGAATTTCAATTTTCGAAAAAAGGGGGGCTGGGTGAAAAAGTCGTTTTTTTCAATTATCTCGGCCAATTTTGACTTTTTTTTTGAAATACTTTGGAACAATTTAGAACAAACCTAGAACAACCTGGAACAACCGTCAGATTTCCGATATTCGAAAAAAGGGGGGCTAACTTCACACACTCGTTCCCTGAGGTGATTTGAAAATCGGCTGCTAGACCCTTTAGGACCGGATTCTCCAATTTGTATTAGAATACTTGTTTAACTAATCATTGATTAAGATTAATTATCGATTATCTTTAACCACCCTTTTTCAATACGTAGAAATACGCCGCTTATTCAAACAGTACTTAAAGATGTACTACACAGTTAGTAACTAATATGCTTGTATATTTAATGTAAACTATTGGTCGCCCAGTGGTCAAAATTCGATTTTCTTAATTTAATGTATTTGTAACACTTATACATAAATTTACCTTTCTGCACTCCTTTTCCATATGAACTTTAACTCCGCCAAATCTCACACTCCTCCGTGCGCCCAGTATGCTTAAAAAGGGGTACAATGTTTTTTTTTTCCACATATTAATGTATAGATATTAACAGTGAATGTTTTATTTTATTTTATTTAATGTATTAGTAATATTTATAGATATAGCTGTCGGTTCTTGGTGAAACATAATTTATATATACTTTAACTTAGATAAAATTAAAAACACTTGATTTAGTTTCACTTAATTTATTAGAAACCGAAACAATTGTTAGACATATTCTAATAAATTAAGTGAAACTAAATCAAGTGTTTTTTTTAATTTTATCTATATTATAGTAGGTATTAGTAATACATACTGTTAGACCACGGACTAAATATGTGTTTCACATTGATGCATTTTGTATTTCCAGCCAAGAGCTTTTTCCTTCATGTATTAATATATGGATTGATTTGTAACACATATTATACATACATTTTATCATTCTGCACTCCTTCTCCATATGAACGTTAACTATGCCAAATCTTATACTCCCCCGTGCGCGCAATTTGCTTAAAAAGGGGTACAAAGCTTTTTCTTCACGTATTAATATACCGTATGTGTCAATTTTCATTAAGTATATGGATTCAATGTTCACATGCGATTTATACGTATACAAATAATATGTGGCAACGTGTGTCACCCCTACTATCCGTCACCAATCCCGACAACAATCGACATCACAACGACTTTCTCCGATCTTCCCACTTCTACATTAAATGTTTAGCTGCGAACACGTTGCGATCTAGTCTGCAATAAAAGCCGTCATCATCAAATGGCCGCTGCGATCTAGTAGTTTATTATTATTTTTAGAATCCTTTTTTATTTACCTTATTTTTAATTTTATTAGAATTACGCTTTTGTTTGTGACATGCAGCGTGAACGCAGCTTAATAATTCTCTGCATTTACTGAAAGGAAAAAGAAAAATCGCCTATGGCTAATGAAAATTGACACGTGCTGTATAGATTACATAACCTCTGTCCCCGTGCCGTGCGTGGGGTGGGGGAAAGGGGCGGCAAAAAAAAACATGTATAAAGAATAAAAATAGTAGTGGGGAGGGGAGGGGTATAAAAATCAAAAAAACATAAAACATCGCTATTTACTGTCCCCCTTCCCTCTACTGTAAAAAAGGCAAAAAAATGACTATAAACGAACGGAAACAGCAAGACTGCACTATAAATAATTTCAATAGGATTTACGTGTTTCTTTACTGGCTCTCATATAATTTTAAATTATATGTAAAAAAGGAAATAGTGGGGAGAAGGGAAGCGGAAAAAAGTATAAAATGAATTATAAAAGAATGGAAAAATAAAAGCAAAGACCTATACATACTTTATACTTCAATATTATAAGTACTTACTCGCTTTTATAATTTTAAAGACATTTTTAAAAACTCTTCAAATAAACTACAATTCCAAAAGAAAATTACATTTTATTACATACTTTGTTACTGGTTTGCATATCATTTTCAAATAAATGTAGTTTCATAATATACAATTTGAATTGACCCTCTTTTTAGTATTAGATATTCATGGAAACCGACTATTTGACCGGACTGTTTTAAAATCGTAGAAAAGTAATAATAAACCCTACAAATTAAACTTAATTTTTGTGCGATAAAGTTAAATAAACATCAGTAATTATTATGATTTTCGTAATTTCAAAGTTGGGTATGATAGATGTCACTAAATATATGACTTGGAAAAATTCACTCGGTGAGTATAGGTACATACTTGATTTAATTATAATTATTTCCATTATATATCGATCCTAGCGAAAAAACAATTGCATACAAAATTGTAGAAAATTTAATTCCAAACAACTTTTGTTATCGATGTTTTTTGCGTGAAATTGAAAATAAACGAGTTATTCAATAAGGACGTTTCACCCACTGCTTCGAATTTTAATCGCAAAATATCGATCCTAGAGAAAAAACAATAGGATACAAAATTGTATCAAATTTAATTTCAAACAACATTCGTTGTCGATGTTTTTTGCGTGAAACTGAAAATAAAAGAGTTATTCAAGCCACTGTTTCGAGTTTTAATCGAAAAATATCACTCCTAGAAAAAAAAATGAGGTGTGGCCACCACACGACTTTCTTATACGTATGAAAGTGTTACTTCCGGTCCGAATTTTGAAATTTCATTTATACAAAAAATATTCCAAATCCAACTCTAAATACTTTTGTACTCTTCATAAATGTATATAGAATGCATAATTTACGACATATTTGCAAAAAATTGTTATTCGTTAAGACTAAAAGTAATACTTCCGGTCCGAATTTTGAAACTTTTTTTATATAAAAGATATTGGAAATTAAGTTCTAAATACTTATGAATTCTTTATAAATTAGTGTAAACTTAGTAATTGACGAAATATTTGCAAATTTCGATTTTTTCACTGAAGTAAACTACTACTTCCGGTCTGCCGATTTTGCTCAAAATCTAATCAGTTCTCAAGAGGGAGATTATATTCGTAAATACAAAATTTGGAATTGATATGTCCAGCGGTTTGACCGCTATCGTGGTCACACACACACACACACACACAGACAGACACACAGACACACAGACACACAGACACACAGACACACAGACATTTTTTAAAAACCACTTTTTCGGTATCAGGGGACTTAAAAACGTGTACATCTGCAAAAATCTCGAGGTCGAAAATTTTCATCATCACAATACTTCCTTATACTACGTATAAGAAAGTAAAAAACAATAGGACACAAAATTAATACTGCTTCCCGAATTGCATGTACCCAAGTCACAACGGGATTGCTCGTAATGAGTAAATAGATATGATAGAAAGGGGCGAGGCAGGGGAATTCCCGCGTTAACTGGTCCCAACGTGTTTATTTTGTCACATGTAACGATTCAGTCAGTTCGACCTAGGTCAAAAGCTTAAAAGTATCTAGGCCAAACTAGTTTGTCCTGGGCTAAACTAGTATACCGTAGTCGACAAATTTTAATTTCGGTTTACAGCAATACTACCTATCTATCCCATGCAGAAGATGACCTTATAATATGCAGCGATGCCTGCTTGCCAACAGTGGTGGGAAAACCGACGCAGTGTCAGGGGATGCTCACATTTGATAGCGAACGTTTTCCGAGTGTACTTGGCAGCCTCGCTATATGTTTATATTTACTTTAGTTCGTCTTGCTCTGTTCCTCTTTCTACTTTCGTATCAAAACTAAAATTTGTCGACTACGGTATACTGACACGCGTAGGATAAACCGGTTTGGCCTAAGACAAACTAATTTGCCCTGAAATCGGGTTTGTCCGGTAACATATACATACACAACTTTGCTGATGTTAACACAATGGCGATTAAATTAATCTGCAGATGACAACGGTGTAATTAAAGAAAATCGGGTAATTTTTTTCATATTGTCAAGAATTTTTTTGTATACAGGCTGAACCAATCGAGGCAACTATACAGGCTCTGCTAATTATTTTACTTCCAGCTAATTTAATTGAAAATTATTTCAAGTAAAAGAGAGACGATTAATAATATAATTTAATAATCTGTATTACTAGATTCATATTAAATTTGTGTAATACTGTGTATTAATATTTTTTTGCTGTTATTATACGTAATACAAAATTTAATACCTACTATAATATTTCTAATAGTCTGTATTATACCTACAGTTTTCTCTATTTAGTAATCTGATTATTTTTTTTTGTGTTAGAAGAGAGTTTCCTAGGACCAGTTATATTATATATAGTATTATATACAGTATTCTATTAATCTTTTTCCATTGGATTTTCTGATATTTTCTACAAACTTTCCTAGTGTTTTCTCATCTCTAGACTCCACTCTGTCATCAAAGCCACCTGTAATTATGGCTTTGCCTTTCTTTCTCCACAGTGCTTCAAGATAATATCTATTCTTTATTAATAATTGTCTCGAGTATTGGATTGTTTATGGCAAATTAAATATAAATTTAACATTGTTGACATACCGGGCTCTTTTTTTATCATTACACATAGCATTTTCCCTGTGTAATGATAAAAAAAAAATTGTCAATGCATTAGCGATATAGTCACTGTATAGTAGACAACCAGTTATACACCAATGAAGAATTTACGTATAGTATACCTTAAATTTTAAATCAGGTTGCCATGACGGGAAAAACATTTTTTATGTCTAATATTTCTGAATTTTTATTCAAACATAAGTCATAAATTAAATACATTTTATTAAAAAATAAATAATTTATTTATAAATCATGGATAAATACAACAGAAATGAAAAGGTGGCAATAGTAATGTGGTACCAGAAAAATAATAGTTTAAGGCAAGTTAGAGACATGTTTTCCGTCAATTATCCAGACAGGCCTATACCTTGTGCAAAAACAATTCTGAACTTTTTTAAAAAATTTCAAGAAGATGGTTGTGTTCTAAATTCTCACAAAAAAAGAAGTAGAACCAATCATGTTCGAACAGAAGACATGAAATTAAATATGCTGTGTTACGTAGAGGAACGGTCTGTAGGATCGCTTTTAGATGTAGCTAAACATTTTGGAGTATCGTACAGTTCGGTATACAAAACTCTGAAAGAATTTAAATATAGGCCATACAAAATATCAAATCATCAAGAGCTTTTCGAAGAGGATAAGATAAAACGAACTGAGTTTTGTGAAATAATGTTTAACATGTTAAATGAAAATCAAGAAATTTTAAATAAAATAATTTTTACTGATGAGGCTACATTTACCATAAACGGTGAAGTCAACTCTCAGAACTTTCGGTTTGTACCCTACATTTATCCATGAAAAATTATTAAATTTTCTATCCATTAATCAATTAGGTACTGGTCCCGTACAAATCCTCACGCTCAAAACCTGACCCGAACACAGTACCCTCAAAAAGTTAATGTCTGGATTGGAATAATAAGCGATAGACTTATTGGCCCATTTTTTATTGACGGTAACCTCACTGCAGTGAAATATTTGCATTTGTTGAGAGACCATATCATTCCATCAATTGATATGATAAATGTTGATGAACCCTGGTTCCAAATGGATGGGGCCCCGCCACAATCATACTAACGCTATCAGGAATTTTTTAAATAAATTATTTCAAAGACGGTGGATTGGTAGATTTGGTCCCAAGATCAGCTGATTTATCTCCAAATGACTATTTTCTTTGGGGTTACCTAAAAAGTAAAATTTACAACAATGTACGAATACCAACTTGAATGAACTAAAAGAGCGTATACGTACTGCATGTAATGGAATAAGGCCAGAATTTATTAGAAATACACTTCGTAGCTTTCAAGATCGCCTTGCTTATTGCCTTGAAAGACAAGGTGGACATTTCGAGAACTTGTTATGATATTAGACTTCACATTTAAGTTCGTTTAATTGTTATAATAAACCAATTATTTTGTTCCAAGTGATATTCTGCATTTTCTTTATTAAAAACATAACCTAATTCTTCTAAGCTTTATTTTGCTGTGTATCGCCCAGTGTTACCAGTACAAGTATTATTGCCGAATCAAATACTTTCGCGCTAAATTTTAACAGTTTCGTAATAAATGTAAAAAGTTTAATTTTTCCGTACAAATAATTTATGGTAGAAGTAAGAGAAACGGATCTCCAGAATATTATTTTATCTGTATCAACGTTACGCGGACAGTGGGAAATGGCGGGAAATCCTTAATGTAGCAATTATGATGTTGACGACGTGATATATTTCGAATTTTAAAATTGTAAGAAAAATTGTACAAAATTAGTTATTTACGATATAATTGTTAAAAGTGCTATTTTATTTTGCGAGTAAGATTTGCGACACGAGGGTGATTAGGAATTGGAGCAATTTAAAATAAGCAAAATAATAGTATATTATACACCTAGGGAGTGAAATGATGTTTTTTTCCGAGGTGCAGTTTGTAGCCCGAGGGCGAAGCCCGAGGGCTCTACAAAGCACCGAGGAGAAATTCATTCACTCCCGAGGTGTATATACTATTTTTTGCACGACCCAAACGATTTTAATTGAAGAAATCTAACTTTTTTTAAAAATTGTCAACATGACGTTTCCAGTTGTCGAACGCAAAAATCATGCTGGTTCTGATGGAAACCCTTGACGACCGATAAATAAGGGTAGCCATATTGGTTTTTTGTGAATATCGAGAAACTGCCCGTATTTTCTTCGCTTCGTTAAATAAGCATTGGAAAAATGTGTGACGAAACTATTGAAGAAACGGCTTCAAAAATAGTTGTGAATTTATTGCCAGAAAAATCTAGGAAGATCTACGAAAAGTGCTTCAAGGAATTTTGTGATTGGTGTCTGGTAAAAGAAGTAGATGAAATTCATAGCGAGAGTGTGCTCCTGGTATATTTTGCCGAAAAGGCGAAGCATTTTAAGGCTTCAACACTGTGGTCACATTATTCAATGATAAAAGCTACTCTTAGCGTGAAAAATAATGTCGACATCAGCAAGTACTCACGATTAGTAGCATTCCTTAAAAGACAAAATACTGGATACCAGGCAAAAAAATCAAAAATTCTTACTAAGGAGCAAGTTCATCAATTTCTAATAGACGCTCCAGAAGAAAAGTACTTGATGGTTAAGGTAAACTAAAAAAGTTAATGTTTCTAATTTAAGATAATTATACACTATGATTTCAGGTAGCAATGATTATGGGAATTGCTGGGGCTTTAAGATCGGATGAACTGGTAAAATTGACAGTAGATGATGTCCAAGACTTGGGATCAACTATTTTGGTATCTGTAAACAATACCAAAAATCATGTAAATAGAGCATTTACGATAGTCTCCAAAGAAAACTGTGCAATTGATTTTGTTGTTATTTGTAAAAAATATATGGTTCTGCGGAAAGAAAACACAGATCATAGACGGTTTTTTGTATGTTACAGAAATAACAAATGTTCCACACAACCCGTAGGTAAGAATACTTTTGGAGGATTGCCTAAGCAAATAGCTTCATACCTCAATTTACCCAATCCATCTTCCTACACCGGCCACTGCTTTCGGCGCTCATCAACATCTTTTCTGGCCGATTCAGGTGTTGAAATTGGAGTTATAAAACGTCATGGCGGATGGAAATCTGATACTGTCGCAGAGGGATATATTGAAAATTCATTAGTTAATAAGAATTTGATTTCCGAAAAAATTCTAATCGGAAGAGACTCGGAAAAGGAAAATCGACCGTCAACTTCCAGTGGGTCAAATCAAGTGGATATTAATGTAAAAGAAAATCGACTGTCCAATTCTAGCGGCTTTAAGCAACGTGTGATTAGTCCATTAACATCTTTGTTCACTATTAATGGTGGTACTAACATTAATGTCAATATTAATATTAAATAAACGATTAAATTCATAAATTGAGTTGGCTATGTTTTTTATACCAAGGGAGCAAAAGAGTCACTTCACTCCCTCATTTAAGGGAGTGAACGTGCCTATTATGCAAGGGTCGTGCAAAAAATAACATTTTAACACGTGTATCGTACAGTGTTTCTGCTACAAACTCAATTTTTATTTTAAAATTTTAATAAAAAGTTTAACGAAAATTGACTGATAAAAATCTTATGACAGCTCACTGTTCCTGCTTGTCAAAATACGAGTGTATAACTGGTTGTCTACTATACAGTGACTATATCCCTAATGCATTGACAATTTTTTTTTATCATTACACATAGGGAAAATGCTATGTGTAATGATAAAAAAAGAGCCCGGTATATTCATTTGTACAAGGTAATTTTATTGTTATTACTGCGTTCCGTTTAGGTATATCATTGCTCATTTATTTCGTTTGTAGGTTATTTACAAACTTAACATTATTTATTTATAATTCAGAACAATTACGGTTATAACAACATATGACTACTCGTACTTTAACGCATACTTATTTAAACGGTGTACTTTTTATAAACATTACAACGTAAGATCTAAGCTAAACATATACAATTAACAGTTTTTTTTTTTATTAACATGTGGTGCCCACACCTCATTTTATCTTGCTAGTAGGTATTTGAGGTGTGAGGTATGTTAGAATAATATTTTCTTGACGTTTGATCACGATCATATTTGAATTATATACCAAAATAAAGTTACTGCATGCACTACATTTAGAGAGATTAATTTTTTTCGTGTATTCCACATTAGTCCAAAACGCTCAAACACTTTTTATTATAATTTGCACGGATATTTGTCTCGCATGTATCTATGTATCGTATGCACATAATGTAGAGGCGAAATTAATTCAGTACATTATTTATGATAGTCTAATCTTGGTAAATGCTTAATTGCCCTTGCTAATTTAAATTTCAATTTTATGTGGGAGAGCAAATGAGAACAGATTAAATCATTACAGCGTACGTATGGATTTGTAATTGTTCTTGACGGTAATTTATTAAATCAATGCGGTTGCTGTTTCACTATTTTACCGTGTGTTAATCGATGCAACCGGTACTATCAGTAAATGAGATTAATTACGGGTGTGTCCCAAGAGAGTACAGACATGCACTTATTACATATGTACGGGCAAAATGTTGGGTAATGAGTGTGTTACATAAACTAGAACTATTAGCGCCATCACCGTTAATGTGGAAAATTGATCGTGATTGTTTCTGAAATCGTTCATTTCTAAAATATACATTCTCTGGCAACGCTTGGGAACCATTTATTCGAGAATTTCATGAGTTACCTGCTTGATGGAAATTTTAAATGCGAGCGGATACTTATTTTAGCGTCTAAAGTGCATATAACATGTCACAATAAATAAAGAGAACTTTTAATACATTGTCTATTTCACTCTAGTCAAAGAATACCATATTGGGAATTTTTGACAAGGGATGCGCCTCTGCCGAGGAAAATTAGAACTAGTATAAATGGCATGGTTTTGTGAATGGTAGATACATTCATATCAAGGTGAAATTTAATTATAATATTTAAAATAATTACAGAAATGTATACCACTGCTTGTCTTATCTGTCTATCTAAAAATGTAGATAGCGAATAATTTTTAATACAAACATTGTAAATAATCATATTCTGTACAATTTAAGAATGTTTTCATTTATACAGAGTGTTCGACAACGACGAACCAACACAAACTTATGTTTTTTTAAATGGAATGCTATGCATTTTTTTACTTTTTATGATAACCCTTGAAGGGCTCATTAAACTGACATTTGGCGCATGCATCGCTCCGATCGCTCGACCAGCAAGGAGTATTTCCCGGTCGAGGCGACTGTAAAAACTAAAAAAAAAAAAAACTGGCTCTTTGAGACATTTAAAAACAAATCTAACTTGATAGTAATAAAATTTAGTCTATAAAATACTACTTCCCTCGACTATTCTTCACTAAAAGTTGGGGAAATAGGAGTAATAATTAAAAATTCGTCCAAAAAATTTGCGGCGCCATCTATTTGACTATTTCTCAAGTAACATTGAAATTGACATTTAATTGTAATCAACCCAAAAAGCGATGAATTCACTATGAATATAAGAATAAAAACGTCATAAGCAAGAAATAAATAGTCTTCCCGCACTTGGTTCGTAAATAACTATTAATATCACTTATTCTAACTTTGAAACCCGTAACAGAGGGCGCAGTAATCTTAGCAAAAATCTCCAGTAATCTATATGGATAGGACACTTATTGATAAATTTCGGCTTATGAATTTTTTGCGATATCTATATGGTGGGATCATTGTATTACAGGTTAAATTACAAAAAGATGATGTTGAACTGTAATAAAAGCTACGATAGGTGGTTGATAGCTAAACTGACTTATTTACGTACAATAATTAAAATTATGTTCTAAATTTTATAATACTTAAGAACTATTATTCATGTAAAATTAATTACTTTTTCACATTTAATAAGGCGCAATTATCAATTGTTAAGAAGTTTGTCCATCTTTAAACTGTTTTTTCTTGTTTGTTGATTAAATATTTATAATAATACATCTATGTGATAAACATAGAACTAAAATAGAATAATAATTAGCAGCGCATACGCAGTTTTGACTGGATCACGATGTTTTCTATTTTATTTAGGGCAATTTGTGCCGTTTATAATTTAAACGGCGTGTAACTATTCCCTGTTTAAATTTACGCTAGGATTAAGTTTCGATTGATTTACACCGTATAATATTTTTCGCCAGTTAAGTAAACCAAGATTAAAAGAAAGCAACATTTGGCAACGCCCTAAAAAAATTCGCAACTAACTACACATGCGATGTAAATATGTTTTTTTAAGGTTATTCTTGTTTTATTTTTCTGAATAATCCGTCACCCAACGTCACCCGCCCGATTTGTGATTTCCTTCATCCTTCATATTCCCTCTATTTTGGGCTTGAAACAAAATGGATCAAGTCCGTAACGAACAAAAAAAGAAGTAGGTCATCTAATTTTTCAAGTGATGAAAAAATGTTGATCGCAAATATTTACTTGGAATACAAGTACCTATGTAATTGAAAATAAAAGGACCGACCAGGTTACATCAAAGGAGATGGCGAATGCGTGGCTAGATATTGCCAAAAAATTCAATTCAGCTGCACCGAATGGTACATATAGAGCGGCGGATTGTTTGCCACGATTCTATGAGAATAAAAAAAAAAGAAGTTAGAAAAATTGCAGCCGAAGAAAAAAAGGAAACATTTCGTACCGGAGGTGGCTTACCTAAAATAATAAAAAAGGATCCATGTCATGATGTGGTCAGTGCCGGCTGCTGCAGGGAGGGCAACGGGCCACTGCCCCCCCCCGTGACAAATTTCCCCGTGACAAATTTCTTTTAACAGCTAAATTAATTATAAATACCTAATTTGTATGTAATTTTTCTGATTTGTTTGATGACAAATAATATGTTTTCGGAAGTAACAGTCCGTCTTTTCAGCGCATTTAAAAATCGCAGCCTGACGTAGGCTCCGGGGCATCTCGCGCGACTGCCCCGTCTGTATTAGAAATCGAGCGATGAAACTGGCGCGTGTAGCGCGCGTATATATGTAGGCGGCGGGGCACTACTCTATGGTGCCGGGTCCGGGTGGCGGTCCAGTATGTAATATACAACGGTGAGTGTATGTTGTAATTTCTATCGGTGCAAATGCAACTATGAATTGCGTTAGTAACATTAAGACAGAATTAAAAAATCTAGGTCTCGCTAGACCAGATTTATTGATTAATCTAGAAGATCACAGTTTGAAAACTAATAAAACCGTGACGAGAAAATTGAACAGAAGCTCTTACAGTTTATCAGACTGGTTGTGTGGCTGTAATGTGCAAAATGCTTTTTTCTATTTCGGTGCTATAAAGTTCACTTTACGACATTCGTTTTGGTTGCAAAAGTATTTCTTTATCGCACGCTAATTTTGTTGTTTTGACGTTGGTAACAAAAAAAAAAAAATGGAACCAAATTATATTTAAATGTCAAAATGTAAGCCTTTAATGTAGCAAACATGTGCAATAGAAGTTGTACAAAGAATAAAAAGCACACATGCTAACATTTTATTTACTAATTAACAATATAAATTGTTAAGCAGAGTTGGATGATAAGTTTTCTGATGTTACTATTGTAATTTACTTCCAAGGTTGAATAGTAGAACTGTTTTAAAAGTTTGTTATTGGTAATATGTCGAGACTATGTTGGCGAAAGATTTTGTAAATTGTCTTCTGCTATTTTGCGAATCTCTGGGGGCGTGCAAAATAGAAAAAATCAAGTGAACGGTGTTTTTCTACTTTGAAGAGAATAAAAACATTTTCTAGAAATACCATGCGGGGAAGCAGACTACTGTACCTTAGCAATGTGTTCCATTGAAAAACAATTACTGACATCAACACCAAACTTCAATGAATGAGTTATTAATCATTCTGCTGATTGTAAGGAACGGCGGATGGATTTTATTTTCAAACAAGTTAATTAAATAGCATATTGAGTTTATTTTTTGTCTGTACTTAATTTTTGATATTAAACACTCAGACCCCCGGTGCCCTCACGTCCCAAAAAAAAAATCACGGGCCGTTACAGTAGTATCTACTCCTAATACATTTGATATTACCTGATACTAGGGACGAAATTTCACCTGTTAAATGCTGAGATATCATACCAGGTGGTTATAGTAACTTTAAAATATTTTTATTTTTATTACAATTATACATATATTGTTAAAGTATTAACTGAGAGTATTTTTGTAAATTACACTCTCTTAAAAGAATTAAATTAAAAAAAAAATATTCTCTGCATTTAAGGTAATTTTAATTATAAACGGAATCGGGGCGGCAGATAATGTCTAAATTTTGTCTTGACAGACTTTTTTTTAGTCTGTCAAGAAAGAGTATTTCAAGTAACTGAAGCCGAAACACTGCACATTCATTTGAAATTTCGTCCGTAGTATCAGGGTAGCAGAAAAGCGAGGAGGTATATCAAATGTATTAGGAGTAAAACAAAATAAATGTGGCGTCATCTTCAAAGTAGTAGCCACACTATATCGTGAATATAGAATTCTATATTCACATCTATTAGGAGTAAAACAATATAGAATTCTATATTCACAATAGTAGCTATATTTAGGATATAGTCCAGCTACTATTGTGCAGATGGCGCCAATATATTTAATTTTACTCCTGATATATTTGATATACCTCCTCGCTTTTCTGCTGCCCTGATGCTACGGACGAAATTTCAAATGTAGACTAATTACGGAGATAAATTTCGTAAATTACAGTTTCGTAAAAGAATTTAAATTTGAAAAATAATTATTCTCTCTATTTAAAGGTAATTTTTAATTATGAACGGAATCGCCGTTGATAATGCCTTCCTTAAGTATGTTTAGACAGATTTTATTTAGCAAGAAAAAGATCGAGGAGATAATATATTTTATTTTACCCCTGATACATTTGATATACCACCTCGTTTTTCAGCTTACCTGATACTAGGGGCGTAATTTCAACTGTTAAATGCTGATATCATACCAGGTGGTTATAGTAACTTTAAAATATTTTTATTTTTATTACAATTATACATATATTGTTAAAGTATTAACTGAGAGAGTATTTTCGTAAATTACACTCTCTTAAAAGAATTAAATTTAAAAAAAAATATTCTCTGCATTTAAGGTAATTTTAATTATAAACGGAATCGGGGCAGCAGATAATGTCTAAATTTTGTCTAGACAGACTTTTTTTTAGTCTGTCAAGAAAGAATATTTCAAGTAACTGAAGCCGAAACACTGCACATTCATTTGAAATTTTGTCCGTAGTATCAGGGTAGCAGAAAAGCGAGGAGGTATATCAAATGTATTAGGAGTAAAACAAAATAAATGTGGTGCCATCTTCAAAGTACAGTATAACCTCTTTAATCCGGACACAATTTAATCCGGACATCCAGTAATCCGGACACCCACTTCGTCGAGTCATAGTCCGGACGCTCCTCTCGTTAATCCGGACACTATGCCTGCACGGACTTGTCAGACACACCACAATAAATTGTTATTGCGTCAGTCACGTCAGTGTCTTAACGGCTGCTGTGCAAGCAAGTGCCTGCATAATTTTATGCATATTTGTGTATGTACGTAAACCGTCAAAATGCCGAAAAGGAAGCACACAACGTTAGATTTGAAAAATAAGTGCGAAATAATAAAATTAATTGAATCTGGACAAAGTGTCCGATGCGTTGCAGAAAAATTTGGAGTCGGAAAATCCACGGTTGCCGATATAAATAAAAACAAAACAAAAATACTGCAATTTGTAGAATCTTCTGATTCGGGCCCAGGAAAGAGAAAAACCCTCAAGCTCAGCGCATATCCCAAAATGGAAGAAGCATTGTATACTTGGTTCCTTCAGGAGAGGGCCAAAGGTAAGTGAAATTTACAAAACAAAACCAGGACCAGTTCAATTGACGAGTTTAATCAACAGATTGCAGAATTCCTGCAAGTGAATATAAAATTATGTAGATACATACATATGTAGTTTTTTCATATTTAAACAGGAACTCCTTTGTCGGGTGATATCCTATGCGAAAAGGCCAAATTATTTTACCACCAACTAACTCAATCTGATGATTTTAAAGCAAGTTCTGGGTGGCTTCAGAAATTTAAAGAACGGTTTGGTATCAGACAATTGAGTATTTCTGGTGAGATACTCTCTAGTAATGTCGATGCCGTAGAGCCTTTCAAGGCAAAACTGATGGCGAAGATTAAAGAAATGGACCTTCAACTTGATCAGATTTATAACGCAGATGAGAGCGGTTTGTTCTGGAGAGTCTTGCCCAAGAAAACATTAGCCCATCGTGACGAAAAGTGTGCTCCTGGACGAAAAATTAGTAAAGAAAGAGTAACTTTTATGCCTTGCGCTAATGCTACTGGCCGTCACAAACTGAAACTGCTTGTGCTAGGGAAAGCACAAAAGCCTAGAGCTTTCGCAAATTCTTACATTCCTGTTTGTTATAAAGGACAGAAAAAAGGTTGGATCACCAAAGATATTTTTCGTGAGTGGTTCAATACAGAGTTTATACCATCAGTGAGACAGAACCTACGTGAGCTGAATTTACCTCAAAAAGCACTTTTGATATTGGATAACGCTCCAGGACATCCTGAAGATCTAATTAGTGATGATAATCAAATAGCCGTTATGTATTTGCCTCCTAATTGCACGCCATTAATACAACCGATGGACCAACACGTAATTCAAGCTGTTAAACTCTTTTATCGAAAAAAGTTGCTCAAAACAATCGTTGAATCTGAAACTGACATTCCCACAACTTTGAAAAAGATTAATTTGAAAAATGTGGTCTGTTCGCTGGACGAAGCATGGCAACATGTGAGTGATGAGTTGATTAAAAAATCGTGGAAACCACTATTATCAGTTCAGCAACCATCTTCTGAAAATGAAGATGAAGAAGATAATCTTCCGCTGTCTCTTCTGGCAGAAAAACTTGTTAAAGAAAAGGAAGTACAAAGCTTCCAAACTGAGATGAATGAATTAAGAGAAATGAGCAAGAAAGTCAATGATGACATACAACTTACTATGGAAGAACTTGAAGAATGGGTTTCTGGAGATAATGAAACTGAAGTATTTTTAACAGAAGATGATATTACTAAAGAAATGCGAGAGAGAGAAGCTTTTGAAGAAATGGAACCTAGCTCTTCTAGTGATGACGAAGTTTATCCTAACACCGTCGCGCACAAAGAAGCTATTTCTTCTTTCAATACCTGCATTACATGGGCATCGGAAAATAATATACCATCCCATCAAGTGCTTCTGCTTTACGATCTACGTTACAAGGCACTCAGAGCAGAAATGGAGTCTAAAAAGCAACAAACAATTACAAACTTTTTCCCTTTATTGCAAAAATAGATTTATGTATTTTGTTTTTTAGTTTTAGTTTTTGTTAGAATGTTTTACTTTGTTTAATTAAAGTTTTACTGAGCTTTGGAAGATGTTTTATTCTTGAATATGTATAATTTTTTGCACTTACACTCGCACTTACATCCTAGTTACTATTTCCAATTCATATTTTGACATTTTTCACATATATCCAATAATCCGGACAAATCGATAATTCGGACACCATCCTTGCATTTAATTGTCCGGATTATCGAGGTTATACTGTAGTAGCCACACTATATCGTGAATATAGAATTCTATAGTCACATGTATTAGGAGTAAAACAATATAGAATTCTATATACACAATAGTAGCTATATTTAGGATATAGTCCAGCTACTATTGTGCAGATGGCGCCAATATATTTAATTTTACTCCTGATATATTTGATAAACCTTCTCGCTTTTCTGCTGCCCTGGTACTACGGACGAAATTTCAAATACAAGATGTCCGCTTGCATTTTTATCTTGACAGATTAAAAAATGTCTGTCTACACAGAATTAAGACATATCAGTGGCGATTCAGTTTATAATTTAAAATTACTTTAAATGTCGAGCATAATTATTTTTCAAATTCACATTCTTTTAAGAAAGCGTAATTTGCTGAAAATGAAAATAGTCATAGTAATTTATAATTGTATTGGGATTAAATGAAGCACTGATAAAACGTATATATAATTAACTCTTTACTATTATAATAATGGTTGTTAAGCATGACCAATTAGCAAAACTGCACATATGAAATTTCGTCCGTATTATCAAGGAAAGCAGAGGAGCCAACAGATAATATATTTTATTTTACTCCTGATACATTTGATATACCTCCTCGCTTTTCTGCTTCCCTGATACTACGGAACAAATTTCAAATGTAGACTTACCCAGATAAATTTAAAAGAATTAAATTAAAAAAAATATTCTCTGCATTTAAGGTAATTTTAAATTATAAGCGGAATCGGGGCGGCAGATAATGTCTTAAATTCTGTCTAGACAGACTTTTTTACTCTGCCAAGAAAGAATTCAAGTAACTGAAACCGAAACACTCACTGCACATTCATTAGAAATTTCGTCCATAGTATCAGGGCAGCAGAAAAGCGAGGAGGTATATCAAATATATTAGGAGTAAAACACAATAAATGTGGCTCCATCTTCAAAGTAGTAGCCACACTATTTCATGAATATAGAATTCTATATTCACAGTAATATCTACTCCTAATACATTTGATATACCTCCTCGCTTTTCTGCTTTCCTGATACTACGGACATGTGTAACATTAATTGTTTTTCAATGTGTTCCATTGAAAAACAATTACTGACATCAACACTAAACATCAATAACATAGTTATTAATCATTTTGCTGATCGTAAAGAACGGCGGGTGGATTTTATTTTCAAACAAGTTAAATAAATAACATATTGAGTTTATTTTTTTGTCTCTACTTAATTTTTGATATTAAATACTCAGACCCCCCCTCCCGGTGCCCTCCCTTCCCACAAAATCACGGGCCGCCACTGGATGTGGTGCTATCCATTATGAACACCAAATCAGTATTTGGATTAGACAATGGTAGATTAGATGGAGATGGAATATACCTTAACAAATCTTCACAAAATCAAACCACAGGCAATGTAGTATTTGAATACAAAGATACAAAGATAACACTATTGAAGATTATAGCAGTGATAATACTGAGGTTAATACAGTATATATTTATTTGTTTATAATACATAAGTTTTTTAAATTAATAATATACTTTTCGCAGGTGGCCCAAGAAAAAGAAGTATTGGTAAGCTTGAATGAAAATAACTTGGAGGTATGTTTATGCAGACAGAAAGCAGTTCTTCAATATTTTTCGAAGCAAATGCAAAGAAAAAATTTAACTCTTAATGTTTTTTTTGTGTACAGAATTACAAATTTCAAGCCACAAAAATGTCAAAATTCAAGCAAAAGTCACAACTGGTCACAATAATACAACAAAATTAGGTTTGAAATAAAAATTAAGCCGCCAAAATTGACCGTTTAATTTAAACCTCGTTTATACCAATTTAATCCTAGTTTTGGCTACGGCGCAAGGGACATTTACACTTTAACTACAGTTTAGCGTTAAACTTAGTTTAACAACAACGGTGCAAACGGCCATTAGTTGGAGTAAATTTTTTTGTGCCATATAGAAGTATTATACATATGGTCACATCCCTTCAAATTGTAAAAATATATGGGACAAATATGCCTGCAATCCTTCGCAAATAACTTGCGAGTCACAAAATTATTTTACATATTATGATATAATAGTTTTCTTTAATATTTTGCTTTCTATGCGTTTTCCTAAAAAAACGAAGGATGCAGTGGCGGCTGCTGAGTTAAATAATATGTGATACAATATCGGCAAAATCCATCATCCCCGTCCTTTCTTGGACAAAATAATGTGTATGTACACAGGCACAGGTTTTTTACTTTTTAAAAAGTTTTTTTTATCTTCATGCCACAACGAAAACGGGTTTTCCAATAAAATACGCACGGAATCGTACAGTTACAAGACAATGTAAAACACGCCTACAGATAAAGATATATAACAGACACGGACCTAACGAGTGTCACACGCAGACCGAACCAGTGCAGCAACATACTGTGTTGCCTCACTGGAATGCCGTAATGCGACTCCCTCTCGCTTGTGGCCTACGTGTCGTTGTCATGGCAACCGCATAAACAGGGGAATCAAATTGCGGCGAATTGTGAATTGATTCACCTGGTCGAGTTTGGCGTTATGCTTAAGAGAGGAGCGTTCCACCCCCGTTTAAAATATGAGAATATGAGCATATTGATAATTGCTTTTTATTGTAATATTATTAGTATAAATAATACTATTTTTCTTATATGAAAGAAATTAGTTTTAACTTATTTCCGAGCGAAAGATTTGAGAAACATGGAATAAAATATTCCATATTTCTAAAATGAAGGTTCGGTTCATAATTGGCATCAAAATCTCATTTATTAAATTATCAATATATGTATACGGCTATCGTACGTGCACAAGCAGTAATCATCATAATCATACACTTTACTAGTCAACACGTATCAGGCTAGCCGTCAGAGCTTATTTTTAAGCACGTAATCATATTATTTGTCGCAGATCATGTCATAAAAAGACATAATTCTGCTTTAGAAGTAATAATCACATGTCCAACTGAAGTAGTTTTCATTGTATGTGACTAATAAAATTGACATTCATTAGAAAAGCGATGTCACGTACAACTTTAAGGTTATGTTTGTGTGTGGGTTAATTAATTTTTAGTTGCACGCTGATGACAACTAATGAGGTAAAACATATTGCCGATATACAAGCATGTATATTTCTAAATGGCAATCGGTAAGTCAATTAAATAACACCCATTATTATGCACAGTTAAAAATAAAAAATAACCTAACTTTTTGATAGAACCAACGATATTTTTCCTACAGAGGAATGTATTGGTATACCTCTATGTGTAAATTACATATTAATTGCATCAATTTAACAATATCTCACGAAATAATGACTCGATGGATTTCACAAGATCTGCTGCGTGCATGTATGTGTGAGTTTGTGCATGTAATAATGTAGGTAAGTATTTAAGTACCAACGTTACATACTTCACATTGTTCCGGCACTTAAATAAATCAACCTGCTAATACAAACTTTAATTTTCCTTACTTGTGAGTCTCGGGATTTTTGCACCGGCTTCGATCACGAATCAATCAAGCGTAATTGTTGTCTTTAAAAATGATTTAATTAAAGTGCAACGATTGCAGACGTGATACCTAGGCTTTTCATTGTTTCCTTGTGAAATAGCAAGAAGCAGGTCTATGTGGACGTACTACGTATGTAAAGTATGAATACGCTGCTCACACTCATGTTAACCTTATAAATACAGTGACTCTAAACTTAAATGGTATAGCTACACAGTCCTAAGGTAAATTAAATTGATGATAGTAGTTTCAATTTAGAATCGTGTAGTGTTTACTAACTACAGCTTCATGTTTTTTTTTATTATTATGAATCGCACGTAATTTTTAAGATAGTTTTATGATGGTTAGCAGTAACTATCTGTTGTTAAATTCTAGAAGAGTAGCGGAATTTAACGGAGCCAAAACGAAGCAGAAACTGATTACATTGATTAGGTTTACATGTGCCGTATACTATTGGTAATGTCGTATTTTATGTTTGTTTGTTTATCACATAGAGTATTATCAAAAGAGGCGCACCAGGATGGGTGTCAAATTGTTACAATATTTGTTATTTATAAAGTGAACAGTGATTGATTTAAGAGGTCGTTAATTACGTAATGTCGACATGGTTGCTCATCAGAGGTCCAGGATACTGTGCAGTAAAAGAAAATGTAAATAGGAAACAAACAAACGGACTTGTCTTTAAAGTTATTATATTATAGAACAAATAAGGATTTAAAAGAATATTACAATTAAAAAAAGCAATAATAATTTAAAGAATTCAGAAGGATAAGAGAGTTGGTGGTTAATTTTTTGACCAATACGAGAAAAGCGCTGTGAAAGTATAGAAATATTAAAAGTTGGAAAACGTAAATGAGATATCTAAAACTAATGTTGATACGAACTGTCTATTCTTAGGTAGTTGGGGGAAGAAATGTTTTGTTGTTATACCCTTTTTACCAAAAAAAAAAGAATTTCTCCTCTAGAAAGCATACGCGGTCAAATTTCGTCTGTATGCGAAGTTTTTAATATAATATTCATTAAAAGAAAATATTTAAAATAACTTAAATATTTGAGAACGATTAAAGCTAACTGTAATAAGAATATTCTTATAACGGGCCATCAAAAGTGATTGTCATAGCTTCTGTGATTTTGGGGTAAATTTTAGTGTATGCCACCCAATATGAATGGAGGTTCAACCTAGAATCCAAGTATTGACGAAGCATTTATAGGTTAGAAGATAATGAAATGTCTAGGGTCTGTAGTTTTACACAAGCTCAATGTATCTGATTTGCTAATCTCTAATATGATGCATATTTATACGAATTGATAAATGAGGCAAAACTTAATCACACATATTAAAGAATGAGGTGTGGCCACCACACGACTTTCTTATACGAATGAGCGTTTCATACTATACAATTTTAAGAATTTTTTTCACATAAATCATTCAAAATCCTATTCTAAGTACTTCTATTCTCTTAGTAAATCGTTATAGAATGCATACTTTGCAAGATATTCGAAAAAAAGTGCTGCACCCTCAGAGTAAAAGTGTTACTTCCGGTCCGAATTTTGAAATTTCATTTATACAAAAAATATTGCAAATCTAGCAATAAATACTTTTGTACTCTTGATAAATATATATAGAATGCATAATTTACGACATATTTACAAAAAGTCGCTATTCGATAAGAGTAAAAGTGGTACTTCCGGTCTGACTTTTAAAATTTTTTTTATACAAAAGATATTGAAAATTATGTTTTAAATACTTTTATATTCGCAACGTACCTGTCTAAAAAGCATGACTTGCGAAATATTCGCAAAAAACTGATTTTCGATAAAAGACCTACTTCCGGTAAGAATTTCCAAAAACTTTTTAAATAAAATTGTTGTCAATTTTAATTTTAAGTACATATGAATTCTTTATAAATTTGTTTAAACAGTTGACGAAATATTGGCAAAATTCGATTTTTTGACTGAAGTAAACTGCTACTCCCGGTCTACCGATTTTACTGAAAAACTAATCAGATCTCAAGAGGGAGATTATACACGTAAATACAAAATTTGGAATTGATATCTATAGCGATTTGACCGCTATCGTGGTCACACACACACACACACACACACTGACATACACACACAGAGACATTTGATTAAAAACCACTTTTTCGGAATCAGGAGACTTCAAAACGTGGACATCTGCAAAAATCTCGAGGTCGAAAATTTTCATCATCACAATACTTCCTTATACTACGTATAAGAAAGTAAAAGGTTGTAAAAATAATTATTACAATATAAATTTTTTTTTTAATGTAACTCTTTTCAGGAAAATTGCAGTTACATATCATTTTCAAAGCCCATTTTTCCTAAGATTTAAGCTTCATATTTTTGTACGATGCAGAGTGAAACTGCTTTGTAACAATTGCCGAAGATTTTGAAACGAAGTATTATTAATTAAAATTGAATGTATATGAGTGCATAGGTGAACTACAAAATATGGATTAAAATGGATATTTTCTTGAGTGTGACACAGATAGAAATTTCTTATCAAGATTCCTTTGATAAGAAATTTGAAGTCTATTTTAAGGTACCATTATAATAATGCTTTTTCATACCAACGTACCAAGAGTATCGGAAGAAGGGAGAAACAATGGGTTACTTCTGAAATTACACAGTCTAAGTATTTTCTTACAGGACGTATTTGTTTCTCAAAAGTCGTTTTCTCAGCTACGAAATACAAAATAATGACTCCAAAAAAATTTACATGCAATTACAAAATGACAAGAAATATCGCATATTTTTTACAAAAATATGCACAGGATATTAAGTAATATGCTCCAATTATATGCCAAATATGCATCGATATGCAAAACTTTTATCAATAAAAAAAAGTCCTTTCCATTTTAATAAACACATACATATTTATTGTTATTTATTATACATTTTAAAATACATCATTTTGCAATATGCCAACTTATTTAAAAAAAAATAATATTCTGCTATTCTATGATTAAAAGACACTATCCTAGTGCCTATAATCTATATATTAATTATCTATTCTGATACTTAATAAATACATATTAGTTATTTATTAATTATTATAAAGAAATTGACAATTAGATGTTTCTCTAATTTTCTATTTTAAACGAATATCGTCGATCGTCTAGTAAATGTTTAAACGACGAAAGAGATCGTTCAACATCGACGAAAGTAATGAGTGCATACTTTAAATTGCTTACGATATATGGATCTAATTCAAGTTCAGCAACAAATTCCCCTTTCAAAGCTTTCTAAAAATTAATTCTTCGGTTTCTTTAACAGCTGATAATTCTGTATGGCACTTGTTTATTAAATTTACAGATTCAGTCAAAAGCAACATTCTTGATTCAATTTTAAAATTGTTTCGGCCACTATAGAAAAATTACTTGCAATAAACGCTAATTGATTTAGTATAACATTATTTTTTAAACATTTTTTGGCTTCTTTAATAGCAGTAGATTTGTCAGAGAATTCTAAAATTAAACTTTTAATATTTCATATTTTCTGGAATAGAAAATTTCGGCAATTGTACCCCACCTAGTAATTACTGGTTGTGGGGAAATGATTCTGTATACAACCAAATCCGTAATGGCGCTTTTAAAGAAATTTTTTTACGTTACTGATTAATTCATTTACTTACAAGAGGGAATTGGTTTCTGATTTCTTCGGGAACTCTGTTAATACCATGTGCCAAACAAGTGGTATGAATTAAATTAGGAAAAAATATTTTTAACTTTATGATTTGAAGAAAATATGCACAAATATGCAATATTTCCTAAAATATGCAAAATATGCATTTTGTAATTGGCTTATTTTAATCAAAAGACATTAGGTATGCATAGAAAACATATAATTTTGTTGATATACCTCTTAATAACAAATATGCATTTTGCATATAATCCGAGCCTTAGTCATGATACTTCTTTTACCGTTTACCGCCAATGAAGACGCTTATCTGTAGATTAAAGAATATACAGTTATTATGGTGTACCACAGGGATCTTTTCCGGGCCCTATAGTTTTCACTTTGTATATAAACGACATAGCGCAATTCTTATCAGGTGTCTTCGTTACTATGTATGCGGAAGATATCTCTCTCCTTCTTTCTCAATGTTTTGCACCAGTGGTTCAACAACAATAAATTATCATTAAGCTGATGTTATTCGTGGAAAATTGAGAACTATGACCTCTTCCACCTGTAATTCGAAAAATTCTTATGTATAAATCTTCAGAACAATTTACTTTGGAGTACACACTGTGCAACATTAAAAACTGCTGTCTCAAGACAATCAAACCTATTCCGATATCTGCGACCTGCTTTAAGCCAACTATTAATATGTGTATACCACGTCGAGATAGGATCTCGTATCCGATATGGTATTCTTCTGTGGTCAATATCGGCAGTTGCCAACGGTCTTTCTGTGGCCCAAAAATCCCTAGTGAGAAGCATATTTGTTGTCTGCTATAGTGATTCGTGTAGACCAATCTTTCGCCACTTACACTTCCTTGTATATTTATTATGGAAATGGCGTGTTATATATTAAGGAATAAAAAATCAATTTGCCAAAATCAAACATTCACGACTATACTACAAGGAGGAAAAGTGATTTACATAGGCCACAATACACATTAAAAATTATTAGCCATAGTCCAGATAATCTAGGTCTTCGCATATTTAATAAATTACCACTAGGTATAAAAAGAGCATCAACTTTCAAATTATTCAATCTATAAAAAATTTTTTCATTGAGCATCTAATCTATTTACTTAATGAATTCTGGCTGTTTTAATGTTTTTTTGCCATTATGCAGTAGACTATTATGTTACATATTAGATATATTATTATTTATATTGACTTACTTAAGTTTGGCATATTTTTTTTTTATTATTTCCATTTGTATTTTTTTTTGCTTTGTATTACTAAAATTCTTCAACGTTTAAGTGTCTATGTAATAATTGTATATTATTATTATTATTATGTGTAAATAATTCATGAAGGTGCAAGTAAAGAAAGAAAATACTTACGAAGAGAAGCTTAAAATTCAGGAATCGTCAATACAGTGCTTTTCCTCTTTTGTCAATTGTGTTTCATTATTTTTTAAATGTATTTCCCCCATTTCTATTAGTAGTTGCTTTGCATGTCAAATAATTTCCTCATATGTCAAATCCTCAATTGCAAATTAGCATATCCACCAGGTTGTCATTTGTAGCAGAAAAACGCAGCATCCTGGAAACTATTCAAACAAGATTTGATTATTCTGTTCAGTACAATGAAATAATGGTTGAATGAGAAAAAATGTTTTGCATCGACGTATGTGGAGTTCAAGTATATTCGCGAATGGCATATGGTATATCGTAGAAAAATACCAGAGCAACGAAAGTCAAAGCCCATAGAAGAGGGAGACGTTTATCTATTGCTGCTACATTGAATAGTTCTTCAATGTACTTATTTCAAATACAGGACAGATTCAATAATGCAGAACATTTTGGGAGAATTTTTAACTAATTTAGTAAATCATTGAAGAATACATAAAGATGATATCCAAGGCGCTTATTTCGTCATAGATAATGCTAGATTCCATAGAACCGAATAAATATTGCAACTAATAAAGGCCCACGGGAATTTCCCAATATTTCTTCCCCAATATCACAGGAAAATTATTTAATCAGTGGAAATGTTTAGTTAAAAGAAGACAACCGAACAACCAAGATGAACTATACGACGTGGTACATAACGCATCCCAAGCAATAAGTGAACAAAACCGCAATAATTATATTTGGCACATGGAATCCTATTTAAGAGATTGTTTAAACAGAAATGTTGTACTAAATTAATGTAGTTTTAGTTACCCAAACTTTATTTCAATGTTTCAGTAATATTAGCCAGACAGTTTTGTTGCATGCTGTATTTTCATATACTTGTATGTAACATAATGTATTCGTATTCTGTACTGCTCAATAAATGTGAAAAACATTTGTTATAAACTGAATCTGTTTGGTAAATCTTTGAGGGTGTGGGGAATCTTATTTGACTTATAATGTCAATGTGATATGGAAAAGACATTTGAAAAATAGTGAAACACAATTGACAAAAGGGGAAATACGGTAACTAAAAGTTGCATTTGAGAACACTATTATTTAAGTTTTACAATATAAATTAGTGTATAAATATTTTTTTATAGTAAACTGCATCGTTTAAAGCGTGACTCACTCTATGCCTGTACTGACCACATTCGTGTTATACCTTAGTACACATACGTGCAAATACGTGTCTATAGTCCAGCGGCAACCTTTCTATTTGGGTTTTTAAACGCTCGCATGGCGCACAAGGTAAAACCTATTGCTTTTTGTCTTTCCATATACCCTATATGTGTTTTCACTTTTATTGTCATAATCCATTGTTTCGGTTTCATTTCGAGAAACCGAACTTATATAATGTTATTGTGAAGGTGTATTGTTTTTTTTTTGCTTCCTATGGTGATTAAGTAATGCTTTTGCAGTTGTCCGCAAAAGTAAGCGATATGTGCATACATATGTCGTTTAAAATTTATATACTCATTCACTATTCACAGTACATAATATTTTACAAGTGGGACAATAGCGAAGAATTTATGATTACAGGTTGCATTGGCTTAATACTTTTTCAGGAAATTGAATGACTATAAAATTCAATTGCTTGTTGGGTTCAGTAATTTGGTCTAGTATTGTGGAAAAACGAGAATATTATAAACTTCAAATTGACTTTGCCAACAAAGTTGTAACAACAATAAGAAGTTTTCATGCATACACAAACTCATTCGTATATACAGGCGTGGATTAATACACATCTACACTGAAGTCACATCATGAACAACAATGCACGTACACGTGTTTCAACCTATAGATTTCATCAGCGTGCGATGTGTTGTCAAAATACTTGTTAAACTAAGACCGTCAATTCAGTTTTTATGCGATTTTTTGCGGTTTTTCTATACGAAGTTTATACGGATTTTTTTATGCATATAATATACCTATCAGTTATGGGATTTTTTCCCATTTTTTGTAGATAGATATTTTGTTGAAGTATCCATTGTATATATGTCTAACCATATTATTTGTGAAATTTCAAAGTCCTTTATATCTGTTCCAGTCGTGAATAGATCTGGAAAATCAAGAACCATATTGAAGAGAGGGACAAATTATTCATAAAAAAGTAAAAAGTGGAGGATATTTTAAGTTATCACAGATTTTATTCAATAGAAGAGTTCTTAAAGTGTGACTTAGAACATTAATGGCTTTTAAATACTTAGAAAGGTGCATTATATACACATTATTGTTTTCTTGTTGTTGTTTGTTTTATTGTCATATACAGCTAACTGTGCATTTTTAATTAATTTACTGACTTTCTTGTAATGGCAATTACAAGGAATAAACTATTATTATTATTATTATGATTTGTATGCAAGATGGGGCAACGCCGCCTAGTGCCTTACAAGTTCGAGATCATTTGAATAATCTATTCGCGGTATGGATAGCGAATAACGGACTATTAAAGGCCATCTAATAGTCTTGACTTGACCCAAATGGATTCATTTTTTTTGGGGGATTTCAAAAAGATATTGTCAATAATAATAACGATAGTATTCGAATCATTAAAGAAAGGATTCCACTTGAAATAGATAATCAAAATGACAATAATGAAACCATTTCTAATACATTTATAAATTTAAAAAGACGTTATAAATTATGCGTTGGAAATAATGGTGGATATATTGTAGAACATCTTTTACAATTTATTAAATATTTAAGTTTCTTAAATAAATCTTTGTTATTTTCTAAATATTTGCACTTTTTCATCCTCACTCAATGTTGACTTTTCCATAGTACAGTAACTACGATATTCGCCATTTAATAACTCGAAAACGGTTTAAGATACATGGCTATTAAATTATACATATAGTATATTTATGAATATTCCATTAATAATTTCTTTTATACCGTTGCATCTGCACGCCACTGTGTTTTTGAAGGAATGCAAATAAAATTCAGTCACAGCTACACAATTTGTATTTGAAACATGTTTGTTTATATGCAATAATAACGATGATAAAAGGTGGGTAATATATAATGAATAACCCTGTACTCCAAGAAAGGTTCTATAAAACATTTGAAAAGGATCTGTAACAGAAGTTTTTGAAATTCCTGTGTTGAATTAGTTTAGAACTGATTAGATGAGCCTAAATGATAATTCAGAAAACGCAAATCTGTGATCTGGTATCAGAATACCCGAAAGAGAACCAATCGATTTACCAATTCAGATTTAGGCACAAGAATGGAATCCAGAAGTGTACAAGATGATTCCAGTTGTTTCCTTTATCACCTGATCAAAGCTGTACGATTCAAAACAGACAGGCAAATCAAATTGATCTGCATTAAAATTACCAAGACCAATAAAATGGTCAGTAATAGGATAAACGTAAGATAGAATTTGATCGAAACCATCAATAAAAAACAAGAAGAATGAGTGTGCTTAAAACCACACGGCAGAAGTGAAAACTTCATCAAGGCGAGGTTAATAATACGAAATACACGCGTATAATATTCAGTAACGTATTAAATAAAACGTATTCGCACATTTATTACATTTTCACATGTACACACGCGTATAATATTCAGTAACGTATTAAATAAAACGTAAACCTCAACCATCCCCGTATCTAAAATTTCACATTCATACGTCAATTTTCAAAAAAATTCTTCCGCCATTTTGTTTTTTTTTGACATTTTGACTTTGGATTCGTGATCGGCGATCTAAGACACCCCCGTATTTAAAATTTCACATTCATACGTCAATTTTCAAAAAATTCTTCCGCTATTTTGTTCCTTTGACATTTTGACTTTGGAATTGTGATCGGCGACCCCCAAAACTCCCGTATCTAAAATTTCACATCCATACGTCAATTTTCAAAAAACTCGTCCGCCATTTTTTTTTTGACATTTTGACTTTGGAATAGTGATCGGCGACCTAAGACACCCCCGTATCTAAAATTTCACATTCATAATTTCATACGTCAATTTTCAAAAGAATCTTCCACCATATTGTTTTTTTTGACATTTTGACTTAGGAATCGTGATCGGCGACCCCCAAAACCCCGTATCTAAAATTTCACATCCATACGTCAATTTTCAAAAAACTCGGTCGCCATTTTTTTTTTGACATTTTCACTTTGGATTTCTGATCGGCGACCTAAGACACCCCCGTACCTAAAATTTCACATTCATACGTCAATTTTCATAAAACTCTTCCGCCATTTCGTTTTCTTTTGACATTTTGACTAATAATCTAAAATTTCACTTTCATACGTAAATTTTCAATAATACGAAATACAGGCGTATAATATTCAGTAACGTATTAAATAAAACATATTCACACATTTATTACATTTACGCGAGCGGCCATTTCGTTTGGTCGGTTCGGACGTATGTGTATGTATAAATAGACGATATAATTACTCGCTTACGGTCCCGCGCTTGGTCTGATGGTAACGTGTCGGCTTCATAGTACTTCATACGCGTGCGGCTCGGGATCGAATCTGTTCTGGAACATGAATTTATTTATTAATTTAAATTTGAATTTAATTGAAATTAAATACCTCTATATGATATATTTATTTATATATCGCGCCTAAAGAAGTTTACACTTCAAAAATGAAATGAGTGATTCGGATAATCAGTACCGCAGCTTATACTTGGAGCATTTATTACTGGTTTGACGAAATAGGGAAGGCACAAATTTATCACGTAACAGTCCCGTTAAAATCAATATATTTCCTAAGTGATGAATTAGCAAAAACAACACGTGCACGGACACGAAAAGAGGTTACAATTTCGTAAATTATTACCTTTCGTCCTGAAACAAATGTACCAGAGGATTATTTCTGACCCTGCGGTGGAAACATCTGAAATATTTTTGTGTGACTGATGCTGTATAGGAAGAGAGAATTACCGGGATTTGTGTTATAAGTGAGGACGCATTATTCATATACCGTAAGTAACGAAGAGCACAGCGTATGTTATTACAACACTTCGCTTGCATAAATAAATATATCATCGAAAAATGATAACCCCGCGTTGCCCGCTTGCCTGCCCACACCCAACAGGCCCATGACTTTTCGAGAGTGCATGTTTCGCAGTAAATTAAGGCTTCACGCACTTATATTAGGGGGCAGAGCCGGTTAAATCTACATATATTAACCTTGCGTTAAAGATGTATGTATGTATGTATGGCGATGTGTACTAAGTTGTGCAAAAGCATGTTAAAAGTATGTTAATAGAATATGAAATGGTGGCTCCTAATCAGTAGATTTTAAATATGTACGTTCCATGAACTTCACAAATGCCTATTTCAAGATATTAAGCTTTTCTGAGCTTTTAATTTTTGGTCATTTATTTCATCTTTGATGGATGCTATAAGCGAATGAATAACAAATATATATATATTGGAATACAGATCCGTTGTCAGCACCCACCAAGACCTTTGTACCTATACACATTTCCGGGTCAATTGGTGATTTGACAGTAATCGCAATTTTCATGAGTTAACCGCTTTGAAAGAAATAAAAAAAACGGCAAAAGTATTGATTTATGCAAAGGTATTTTCACAATCATAAAATTTCGAATATGTACGTTTCAAGAATTTTGCATTTGCTTATTTCGAGATATTAAGCCTTTTCGAGTTTTCAGTAAGTTGTCATTTAATTAATTTTTGATTGGTTCTAGAAACGGTTGAGTAACAAATATGCATATTTGAATGCCAGATTCATTTTCTGCACCCTTAAGAGGTTTTGTTACGGTTTTATTTTGATTTCGATAGCGATATTTGTCCTGGATAGTCCGTTGTAGTTTGTAGTGTCGATTGACATAGATCGTGGACGTTCCTACTCTTTGAATTTGATTTTGAAGTGGGAAAGACTTGGCCTTTGTCTACTCAGATTTTGGCAATTTTAAGTTTGAGTAATATTCGCCAGAAGCGGATTTAATTAGCCATTATCTTGGTATATTTTCGAGTTAATTTACGATTAAGAAGTGTATGCGTTTATTGTTCGGGTTTCTATTTGATTTTCTGTTGACCTCATGGGATTCAATCAACTTCTGGTCTTACGCCTGATGTTGTATAGGTATATACAGCAAACAGAGTACGGAGAACAACAAGAGAAATTTTGAAGGGTCCAAGTGCTCTATCATGGTAAGGAAAAAAACTTGTCAGCTAACTTAATCCGCGTGTAATTTATGGCTCCGTTGTGGCCTCAGCCCCAAAAATTCGTCAGCCTATATTCAACTCACATACACAAAAACTGAAGCTTATAATTTGTTTTGCAAAATTATCTACCGGGTAAGGACGACCACCCAAGAGATGGGGACAAAGTTGGTTTTCCTCATCCGCTGAACAGAAACAGGCCAGGCAAACAGGGGATGACCCTAGCTAAAAGAAGAAGAAGAAGACCTACCGGGTTAGAATTTTGAGTTTGCGAATAAATTCTATTTGCAAAAAGGCCGAAAATCGCTTTTTCTTGTACATTTCGAAAATAGGTTTTCTTCAATTTTAATACTTTTGTTGTGATATCTCAGCAATGGAGAGAGCTGGGGATTCTTTTTTAAGGTTATACCATAAAGTATAGCTAATCTTATTTTTCGGATGTGAAACGATGTAAATCCAAATTTCCAAAATTTTTTTTTTTTGTGCAAGAACTAAATTTCTAGGTCCCTTCTACAACGAACGGTTTATCCCTTGAAAGGGTATTTTTGTCTGAAATTTTCGTGTAAATTTGGTAAGGTTTTCATTAAAAATAAGATTAGGAAATGGGAAAAACGATTTCGCGGCTGGGCTTATAGCCTTAATAAGTTTTCTTATGTTTTTTCACTTAAATTAGTGAATAATAATTGTGTTATATTATTGTACTAATATGGTACAAGAAAACTCATTAAGGCTATAAGCCCAGCCGCAAAATCGTTTTTCGCATTTCCTAATCTTATATTTGATGAAAACCTTACCAAACTTACACGAAAATTTTAGACAAAAATACTTAACTACTAGCATTTGTAAATTCTGTATTAATTTGTTATTATTATTATTATTTATTAATAATATAATATATATTCTGCTTTAAATTAATTCTTTCTTTCATCATGTAGTTGGTTTATTTTTCCAAGCTTTTTTAATAATAATATTAAAATTAATTCTTATTCTTAAACTCAAATACTACTTCTTATAGGACATATAAGTAACTTAAACAAGATTATTTTTTCGTTATCATTGGTTTTAATGATGGTTTATTCACAGGCTTTTCATAATTCAAATATTCTTTTTAAATTTATAATATTGATATTTTGTCAGGGGGAAGTCTGGCCCATTAACAATATACAATGTTTTATCAAGAACCGTTGACTACATTCATTAACAAAGTAAATAAATTGATAAAATTGCAGAATAGAATAGTAGCTGTTATAGAAATATTAAACATTAGAATAGTATACTTTATCTCTATACAGTCTGTCCTCGGATGGACTGAACAATAGGGAATTTTTTTTATTGGGCCTTTCGCAAAAATGTCATTCTTTATAAAATTTTTGCCTGTCTCAAAACCACCAATTCTGACACATTAATTTAAATATTACTTTTAACAGCTGAGAAAATTACAAAAACACACTTGAATTAAAGGAATTTTTTTTGCTGTTTAACATATCCCAACAAAAAGAAATCCTATGGGCTTAAATCAGGGGAACCAGTCGGCCAATTAACAGATCTGTAACGACCTATCCATCTGTTTTCAAAATGTTCTTGTTGAAATAATACACTTTTCAACTATCCCATTGGTTGTAAATATCGATTCATCCGAAAAAATAATGTTTTTACAGAAGTTACAATTTACAAAATGATTTTCTCCTACCCATAAGCAAAAGTCAAAACGCAATGCATATGTACACTACCTGTTCTTTCAAATTGGTACAGCCTATTTTATAAATTAATATTATAAGTTTATTATATTAAATAATCCAATTAATAATACTTTATGAATATTTTAAATATTTTTGAAATCAATGAATATATTACTGTAATTTTTATTCCCATGTAGTCATAAGTATATAAAATATGTTTCGTATTTGTAAGCATCGTGACGCCTAAACATCCGTGTTTACTTAAGATTGGTGACGAGTTCACACGGTTACCTGACTATTTGTGTATGAAAGAGCAGCTGAAGTACCCTGACTATTTAGAAAGCGGGGAATCACAGGCGTTCAACTATAAGAAGAAAAATGAGTGTTGCAATCGTATGAGTCGGCGGTTAGACTTTAAGCAAAAAGTCAAAAAGCGAACTCCAAGCATAGACTCCTGTAGTGGGTCGACAACGGTCAGAAGAATTGTTGATAATTGTAATTTAAATAAAAAGCCGACAAATAAGTTGTAAAAAGTGTATCGACTTCAGTAATTATATAAACAGCGGTTGAATAAAAGTATTTTTACAAGTAGAAACTTGTACATATAACCGCATATTGAAATTGTGCAAGTTATCATATCTTTTGTGATAAAGATATGATAACTTACATTGTTGGTGAATAAAGAAGATTCCACTGGAAAGCAGCGAAGAAGGAAAAAAGAAGAAAGAAGTCTTAAAATAAGGTATTTTAAACGATTGTTGTATGTGAATGTATTTTGACAATAAAGAATTAAATATAATATTTCAGTTTTCAAACGGAGACGAAAGAAGTAAACATATTTATCTGGGTGAGATAAATATATTTGGTAAATGAATAACGTCTCCAATCCATAAACTAAAAGGTAACTTGATACATTTTAGACTTGTATATAGATATATATGAATCTTGTATGTAGCCGAAGTTGTTATTTCTTGCTATGTTTGTTTTCATTTGAATATAATGAATGATACACCTAAATTTTATTCAATGTATTCTTTGTAAATGTGTATTTAACCTGTTTGTTGATGTTTTATGTTTTCTGTTTCTTTTCTGTTAAAAGCAGTATATTGTATAAGATTTTTCTTTGTCTGTAAAAACATATAAAATCATTGATTTCGAATATAATTATTATTTAAGTTATACAATGGTATTTTATTATATTAACACCAAATAATGCGTTAATTGATCATCTTTTTTACCCAGTCGCCCTCGCGATTAAGACCTCAGTTTACCTGGCAAAATAAGTTATTCCATTTTATTTTAGAATTTCTTTATAATTTTAAATTTTATATTAACATTTCCATTTTTAAATTATAATAAATTTATTTTGAGTTGTACATTTACAATATTGGCGCATAATCTTATCATATTATTATTATTAATTTAATTTCAAATACTTGTTACATTACAATATGGCTCCGCAACGTGGGACCATTTTTATATTATATTAATAAATAAATTTATTGATGGTTTCATTACAAAATTTTTCTACAACATTTCGTAAAGCATTAACGCACACGTGGACATAAATTATACTTTTGTTGGAATTTTTGAAAGAAATCTCACCAGTTCCATACATTGAATGAAGTAAACTCTTCGTTCTAAAGTTAGCATTACTATTAAGCAAGAGTCATTAAAGATTCACAAAATACGTAATGAAAATGACAGGTGCCAAGTAACTTGACTTACATATTAGGTTGTCATGGAAGATAACAAGATAATATGATTAAACCAAAAACATGAAATTTTGCTTAAATTATTGTAATTTTCTCAGCTGCTAAAAATAATATTTTAATTATTGTTTCAGAATTAGTGGTTTTGAGACCGATAGAAATTTTATAAAGTATTTTTGCGTAAAGCCCTAAATAAATTTCGCCCTATTGTTCATTGTATTCGGGGACACACTGTATATTGAATTTGAAAATATTAAATTTTTCTGAAATTTTATAACCGAAATTGAGTGTTAAAATTGAGTCTCCTCCATGCTTTTCAGAACATTCTCTTTGCACATTCATCCACTTTACACACGCACAAATACCAGAATCAACGAGTGTGCTCTAAATTATAACAACGTATCCGATAAACATCGAAAACTCGAGGAGTGCTGCAACAAAGTTATCTCTTGCACCATTAACTATGACTCATTCGGCTTCCACCAGCTCTAATTCTGCGTAATGTTACGAACCCATGCACTCATGAACTCGCGAGCACCTTAAAGAATATCATTTGTATTGGTATATAATAGTGCACTATACATATATATGTCTATCAAACAGAGCAAATGAAGAGATTAAAACTGAAATGGTACACTAATGGAGCTTATTAGATTATAATTTGTAATGTACAATATATAACAACATTAATGCCCTTTGTATGTGTGAGTTCATATTGGAATTACCAGCGGCAACTTTTCTTTGTACAAATATATTGATATTTAAATTTACTAAGTGATATTAGAAAAACTAATATGTACGTATAAGTAACTTCTTGAAAGTAATTACCCAATTATTAAATATTTAATTTCTTGTTCAAACGGCCAATATTTTCTTATGAACTTCTATTTATACATCTTAATCGTGCTTAGATAAGCATTGTGCGTTGTATTTTGTAAAAAGTATTGATTTGTTTGAAAGTTGAAAAATCTGCAGGATCGTATGAGGAAACCCAGAGACTTGGAGGCGGAAGAACATAATTTGTTAATATGCGAACCAAAAGACAGATGACTATTAAAAAGTACACCAACATCACTGACCTGCGAACATCTAGATATCTTGTTGTGAGAGACTGTGTAACGGTACGGCATAATACGATTTTATAAATTTTAAATACGCATATGAATTGTATTTTTAAAGTTATGTATCAGAAACCAAACGATATATTTCTTAGAACTGTTTATTCTAAATGTATGATTTAAGCACCAGTTATTTAAGCTAATGTTTGTATTGGTCTGATTATATTATAAGACTTGAGACGCCGAGTGTTATCGCCGGGTAAACATGACATTAGTGTGCGAAAATTATAATTAGGATTCATGGACAGAGGAGAAAAGGGAGTATGTGTGTCCCGGGCAAAGTGAAATCTGATGAAAGAAGTAAGTCGACTGAGGACCTCCGAAGATATCTGTCACCGGTGTAATAGCTCGGCTTTAAGTAGACCGTTTAAAAAGTAATAAGTTCCTCTAATTAATAAGTAAGTGGGTCGACTTACTTATTAATTAGAGGACATAGCGGTCGATAATGTTTTAAATTATTGTTGTATAAAAGTAATAAAATAGGTTTCTTGTTTACATAAAGATCGACCGCCAATTAAGTGTTCAATGTGTAAAGTATAATATATCTGACTATAGAAAGTTATTTTGTGCGATTAGCGTTTAAAGAAGCCACAGGCGTCTCTACCTTCGAAGGAGGATTCCCACAAAGCACACCGACAACAGGAAGATCTTCTTCAGTGAAATAATATAGATAATATATAAAAGGTATTTTTACAAGTTTTATTGCGTGAGTGCCAGATAAACTTCAATGGTAAAATTCGTCTTGGTATAGAGACGTAGGTACTTAATTAATATTTTCTGTTTGTTGTTCAACAATTAGCAAATGTTGCTTCATCTGTTCTCTTGCAGCAGCACCATAATGTGCTGGTGCACCATGATGTTGGTACCACATTCTCCTGATGACGTTATCTGGAAGACCTTCTAATAGCAATGGTAAATTATTTTACAGGAAATTTGTGTAGTTGCACAATTTAAAGTATTATTAAAAAAGAATTGACCAATAATAGTGTTTCCTATGATGCCTCCCCATGTGTTAACACTCCATTTAAAATGGGCTGAACAAAATGTGAGTTTATAGTGTCATAATAATGGGTATTTTCTGTTTGTTGTTTTACAATTAGCAAATGTTGTTTCACCTGTGAAAAGCACATGATCTAGAAAAGTCATATCGTGTCGTAATTGTAAAAGTAGCCATTCACGGAAAACTAGTTTCCTTTCAAAGTCCGTTTGTAATAAGCCTTGATGATTTTGAATGTTGTAAAGGTGAAACTTATGTTTTTTAAAATCATTTTTACAACAGTGACTTTTATCCCGTGTTGTTTCCAGATTATCCTTGTAGATACGTGCGGATTTTCCACAATGGACTGGACGACTGTCACTTCATTATCTTCTGTAATCATAGTCTTACTTCTTTCGTGTTCAACGTAATGCACTGAACCCGTTCGAAGAAACCTTATCAACAAATTTTCAAACGTTTTACTATCCGGTGCTCTTCGGTCGGGATATTCCATCGCATATGTTCTTGATGCTAAAAATTGATTTCTGTTGCTAGCGCCAAGAGCAAATACCATGTCTATGAGCTCCTCTTTCGAAAAATTCATTTTAAAGCAAAAACAATAATAAACTTATTTAAATAAAAAATAATGTCAATAAAACGATATAACTGATAACAAGGTAAATACAACACGTAACAACTACTAACAAACAAACAAACAGAAATGAATAATTCACTAGCCGAACTTAAATTATATCAATAAAACGCAATTACAGCAAAGAGAAAATACAAAAAACGACTTTTTATGGACTTTTGAAGTAGAGATTTGACGTTTGGTTGTACAGCCATTTTTTTTTTAAACCAAGGCCAACCAACTATTACATGCCCCGCATTTTGCATGTTATAAACATGAGTATATCCCATTAAAGGGTTATAACTTTGAAAATACTAAAAATAAGTACTATGTTATTGGTACCATTTTAAAGGCGATTTTACAAGGAATATGCTGATTTATAAAAATATTATATGTTAGATTTAAAAAAACGAGAAAATAACCAATTAAAATCGATAACTTAGACACGACATATTTAACACCTTGTATATTTATTCACTTTGTTCAACCTTAAAACAAATATCGTGTTAGTCCATAAATTAGTAACACAAGAGTTACGTGAGGCATTCAACCCATTTTCAGACTACAGCTTAAAATGTTAGATGCTGCAATCAAAAATAACAGTCCGAAGTGCACATATCCATATATCATTGCAAAGATAATTTGATTGGCTATCATTATAATATCTAGAAAGTATATTAATGTATTTAAAATAAAAAAGTTGAAGGTGGTTGCGAAAATTTGGAACACCTTGTATATTTGTAATAAAATTAGAAAATACACAGTCGCATACTACATACGTACGTAAAGTCTCATTGCTACAGCGTTATTAGATTATTTTTTGTTGATATCTCTTAACTTGGATCGACCTGGGAATATGAGCTAGCCAGGTAAAACGATTAAATTAAATTATTTTATTTTATTTAAAAAATTAAAATATAAAGGCCATTTCTTTTGGAGCCGTTAGAAATTTAAAAGGGGTTCCATTACAACTGTATATTGAAGAGAACGCTTGAACATTTAGAGAAAGATAGTGTTACACATTAAGTTATTAGTGAAGTTGTAATTCAAATTTTTTATGGCATATTGCATACCGTTTGGAAGGGAATACTCTAGAGAAATTTTTAAAAGAATTAGATGATCACGATTGCTTTTAGTTATTTTTTTAAATGAAAATATAAAGTTTAGTTTAAAGTTTTATTTTTGCCTCTTCCAAAAACTTTGTGAGTTAATAAAATGAAAACTACATGGTATTTGTAAGTAATTTTGTATTTGGTTAAGCCACATAACAGTACACATTAAAATTAAACTCAAATTTGGAGGCTGTGCCTATAACTCTTTTTTAGAATCAAGCGTAAATGCTTAATTTTGGGATTTTCCATAATAAAAATTAAAAATAATTCGAAAAAAAAAAGAATGAGTTATTGGGCCTTAAGAGACAGAAAATAACCACTTTCACTAGTCAATTTATTTTTGCAAATGCTGCAAAAAACATACTGTATATGTAAATGGAAATTAAAACTTTATGGTTACTACTATCAAAGGTCTTAGAGAAATGAAGAAGAACCAATATAAAATTACAAGATCTTTATCTGCAGCAGAAATAATATTGTCACTATTGGAAGTGTTCGGAGTAGCACATATATTATCGCAGTAATAATTAAAATTTAAACATTCAATGCCACTGGCAAAAAAAAAGAATAGACTGTCTGTCTATTTATTGTTACTAAAATAATAGGTAGGTATTGTGACTTGATATATTCATAAAATATTGCAGATAAATTTTTTCATTAATACAAGATTCAGCCATTAATTTTGTAACAAAGTGTACATATATACCATATAATATATGTTAATTTATGGAACTGACTCAGGACAACATTATCAACTAAAGTAAACGGATCTATTTTGTTCTAACGTTCAATTAACATACACAATGTCCACAGTCAAACAAGCATAACCACATATACATTGTATATATTTATTCAATAATAATATATGTGTATGGTTGATTTGAGCGGCGCCAAATTAAATTAAAAATTCCGAAACAAGTGAATAAAGAATAACCACGCCTGTGGCGCCGCCAAACCCAACAGGTGGGAACCACAACGTCTAGTCTATTTCTTACTAGCCGAGTAGTATCATTCGGACACGAGATACACACAACAGTTTGTGTGTATGTATATCTTTATTTCATTGTTTTGTTACAAATATGGCATCCCTACACATGTATGTAAACGCAGAGACGGACGGGGTTCTATTCTTGAAGAGGAATAGGATTTTATTTTCAGTATCGATATGCTGCGTAAGATTACGTTAATTTTGTACGTGGGTATAGTTGTATATTAGTGAAAGAAAGACATGTTTACATTGAGACAAACGAATTAAGTGCGTTTTTCATATTTGACAATGGATATCATTTGAATAAGGGAAGAAGAGAGAGAGGAGTAGTACTTTTAATGCAGTCTGAGCTTATAAATTAATAATGTGACTTCAACTATGAAAAACAAGAATTGAGCTGATAAAAAACGACATAATTTCCCAATAAGCGATAAAAATGATGCTTTGGAAATTTTTTGGCACCAGAAACGCGGGTCTTGTACATCGAAATGTTAAAACACAAAAAAGTGGGTAGCGCTTTTAAACATTGAATTTTAATGCACTCTTAGCTAATAAATTAATAATGTGACTTCAACTATGAAAAACAACAATTGAGCTGATAAAAAACGACATAATTTCCCAATAAGCGATAAAAATGATGCTTTGGAAATATTTTGGCACCAGAAGCGTGGGGCTTGTAAATCGAAATGTTAAAACACAAAAAAGTGGGTAGCGCTTTTAAACATTGAATTTTAATGCACTCTTAGCTTATAAATTAATAATGTGACTTCAACTATGAAAAACAACAATTGAGCTGATAAAAAACGACATAATTTCCCAATAAGCGATAAAAATGATGCTTTGGAATTTTTTTGGCACCAGAAACGCGGGTCTTGTACATCGAAATGTTAAAACACAAAAAAGTGGGTAGCGCTTTGAAACATTTAAATGAGTTTACAATAAAAGAATAAAGCATTGATTAGTAAAATTCATTATGTTATACACATGAGCATGAAGAAGAATACCATTTCTGACAAGACCACCACTTGTAAAAATTTAAAAAACGGCGAACAAAATGACATTTTGCTATCGGTATAATCCACGGATGATTTGGAAAAGATTTTGTGTAATTGGACAAACGACATGCGAAAGTCTAATGAAGAAGTATACAAAGAGTCGTCAATCAAGACCTTTTGAAACGTAAATACTGTTTAATGATGTCGAATTTGACGAAGCAAAGGGTATTATGAATGCAAAACACGTGAGGATGTGCAAAGTCCAATCAACACACTTTCTTTGCTATGCTGTACTGGAGAGAACTAATGAGTCTGAAATACGTGTCTGAGGTTGCGGTTGTACTGCACCTAGAAGTTTCCAGTAATTCATTTTTAATTTACACATGTTCTCTATACATCTTTCAATATCTTGTCAGTTGTCGATTATTTAACGCATAGGTTGGCTTTGTCTACCACTTGGTCATGTTGGCTGTTTCCACAAAAACTTTCACAGAAGCTACTTTTTCGTTAAGTACATATTTACATTTTACTTAGTAATGTGAAACAGTTAAGTAAAAGACGAAATCATGTTGATATAAAGATTATTTCAGTTTGCTAAGATGTCCAGTACAAATAGTGTGTCATTAAAGAAAACGAATAATCATTGCACAAGATACATGAAATGTAATTAAAATAAAAATAATTTTTACGAACTGGATTGGTCTCGTTGTGGATCAATTTTTTGAAAATAACCCACTCTTTCTGATGACGACATTATAAATACTGTCGAAACGTTAAGTAGAAAATGTATTTTATTTGACCACTCCCCCTTCAATAATCACAGCCGAAATTACCAAGAAATTATGGATTTTCATATACAGGGTTGCTCATTAGTGCGTCAAAGTCCAATATAGGTGTTATTAAATAGTACTGTATATATCAATAATTATATTGTTTACTTTTATTTACACAATTTGAGTGGATATTATTTGTGTAGTGAAATTAAATGCTGTTCAAGATAAATCTGGATCTTTTCATGAAACTACATAGATAACAAAATAGCTGTTCTATGTTTGAATATTTACATTTTCACTTTGACTTATTCATTTTACGTTTGCATCTTTCTATGTTGTCATTTCTTTTGTTTTATCATTTTTGTTATTATTTGACATTTTTAATCAATATTAACTACAATTAAACTTTTTGGATTGCAGTTTGATTCCCCATTACCAATTTTGTTATTAATTACTGTTTTAATCACTGTAGACAAGATGGCAGATGAGTTTAATTACAGTTCATATATATATATATACAGAATAATTAATAACGACCGTACCAAAGTAAATATAAGATAATCCAGTAAACAGGTAAGTGCTCTGTGCGTGGAAGACTAAAACACTTTTTGTTTATATCTCAATATTTTGCAATTTATTTATTACTTCATCAGGAGAAATACTACAAAAAAATTGATTCAGGGCAAACAACAAAGCACATTAAAGCGACTAAAACTTACAACTACTTCATCACACATTGAAACACACCCACATATCGGCATGTAACAGTGCGTCTAAGATAACAAATGTTAATGTGTTGCAAAGAGTCTTTCTTAAAAAAAATAAGATGAAAGTATTAAAATAATATGTCGTTCTTATTGTCAGTTATTATCGAGAGTGCAAATAAAGATTATGATTTTTATAGTTTGTCCGAATTTTCCGACTTTGTTTTGTAATTGTCCCCAATTCTTTTTCCTGAAAATTTTACAGAACCATTACAAATAAAACAAAAAAGAATTACGTATTTCCATCGTTCGAATCCTGAGTTATAGTTTTGAGTACATATAAAAATACTATGGAAAAAAGCACTTTCATATTTTGTCGAATTTTCCAGGCAACTTTTCCAATTTTTCTTCTTTTCCTGAAAACCTTATTCGCACTATTACGAAAAACGACAAATCGGTCCGGCAAAAGAAACTAAAACTATGCTTAAATTGCCATAGAATACTTTAGATCCTTAGAAATTGAGACAAATTCCTGGTATTTTAAATTTTTCTGTTGATAACACACAGAATATTGCACTGTCTCATAAAAACAACATCAAAAGTCTCCAGTCTTAATCCTCAACAGTAATCTGCTAGCATTACAGGATTCTGTTTGTTCTGGTACATCATTTTCATTTCCAAAATAGTTTTTTCTGTGACGACTGTCCCAAAGACATAAAAAAAAAACAGTATTTGATATAAATTGATTATATACCTAAGAACATCTATTATATAGCGTGTTTCTGCTTATTTACTCTTTAAACTATTGCAACCGACCAGATTAATAAACAATGCAGACTTATATTTTCTTGAGTAAATGAGCCTAAACAAGTGTCACCCTGGATTTTCTCCGTAACCAGAGTTAAGGATGTCATTTACTTGTGTGTAAATAAATAAATAAAAATAAAAAAAAAACGCTTAACACTACAATCTCCGCATTTTTAATTACGATTAGTTTGTGAGGTAAATTTTAAAGGAAGAGGCATTCGGAAAAGCTATTCAAGAAGCCTCTTTTTTGTATGTTTAATATATTTATGTATCTGCCCTACTCGCTTTACAAGAATACCAATATTACGTCTCTGTAAGTAGGTACATACTCGAGATATGTACATGCATTTGGAATTGTTCACCGCTGTGCCGTATGGATTTCATTCACACTGTGACAGAAGGCGGAACAATAAAAACTTCTTGTGTATTGAAACGTACAACTTTATAAGTTGACTAGTGAATAGGTATGCATGTACATTCACTATTCTTAATTATAATGAGGAGGTCATTAATATCAGAAATAATAACTACAACTCATAGTTTTGCTATTTTACCTTCGGTACTTGCCGCAGACAAATTCTCACTCATTTATTCATTGTCTTTGCAATTTCTGCCCCTGTTGAATTCAACATAATTAAACAGTTAAAAATGTATTTCTGCAATAATTTTGAAAATCATTGACGAAAACTAATCAATTTTAACACAATATGAATTTTAAATTATTGGTTATTAATGGTAATTTACCATACCGACAATGTCATAATTGACGCATGAGAGATTTTCGGACCCCCCCCCCCCCCGTCGCTATCACTTCTGAAAATACAAGATAACCTCAAAACTTAGACATTTTGCTAGCGGAATTGATTATCAAGTTTTAATTAGCAGTAAATGAGAGAAACGGGAAAACTCTTTTTTGCTCTTTTCTTTTAGCTCAATTGGAGATAATCTCTTCCAGGTAAGTTATACATTTATTTTACTCTTTTCCTCATTCTGGGTATTTATTTTTTATAAAAAAATAAACAACAGCAATGATTAACGACAAAGAAAACTGTTTAAACTAAAATTATGTTCTTCCGAGCATCATAGCTAATTAACGAATTCCTTCTTAAATTTTGACACCAATTGACATTTGGAGTAATAACGTTGCGAATGTTGGTGTGAGAAATAAGCTTTCGGTTATTAAACAAATATCAATTCAGTGAGAGACGTTTTTCTACATGAGTTTTATTCAATATCGCATGCAGGATTGTTTGTTATGGCGAATGAAATCGAACGGCATAATCAACAGGTCATTAGCGACAGCTGAATAGATGCGGAGAATAAAGGTCTGTAGTTACAGCATTCATGTAGACGGTTTTAATCAACAGGTCATTAACGACAGCTTGTTAGATGTTAAGAATACAGTTCTGTAGCTACAGCGTGCATGTAGATGGTTTTAATCAACAGGTCATTCGCAACAGCTGATTAGACTAGAATAATGAGCTGTAAAGTAGGCCAGAAGGCAGCATTTAAAGCTTTCGCTAAACCATGAAGCAGGTCAGGAAGCAGCATTTATATTTAAATATATTTGAAATCTGGGGCTCTTAGACACCTACTGTGGTTTGTCTTAGCCAAGGGCATGGGGCACCTATACATCGCGGAAAGGACCATGAGGCAGGACAGTTCAAGCGAGTGTTAGAAACTCGACTACTGCCACTGATGGAAGAATGGTTCCCTGGTGATGACTACATTTTTATGCACGATTCGGTATATAAAATAATTACGGAACCTAGAACCAATTATACGTTCAACAAGTCCAGTCAAACTAAAATATACAAAAAACTGAATACTTCCTAATAATTTGGCCACAGGCTGTAACTTTAATTAATGATAACCAAAGTGCAATTAAGTTAACAGAAAATGCCGTGCATTACAAAAGAAGTAAACATATGATGTGATGTACGTCATTATTTTGTGAGGGATATTTGGGGGTGAAATACTTGTCGACTGATAGGATGCCTGCAGTTATTCTTACCTAAAGTCTTAATTCTGAGAAGCATTATTTTTTGCTAAATATGCTTGGCCTTCTTTCCATGATTTATAGGCGCCTCATGCCCTTGGCTGTGAAAAACCACAGTGGGTATATAAAGAACCCCAGATTTCGAATATATTTAAATTTGAATGCTGACTTCTGGTCTGCTTCATGGTTCAACTAAAGCTTTAAATGCTGCCTTCTGGCCTACTTTACAGCTCATTATTCTCGCCTAATCAGCTGCCGCTAATGACCTGTTGATTAAAACCGTTCACACGAATACTACATGCGTATGAAGAATAATACTGAACCTAGAACCAATTTTATGCCAAAAAATCCCGTCGAACTAAAAACATACAAAAACTGAGAACTAATAATTTGGCCGCCGACTCTAAATTTAATTAGTGATAACCAAAGTGCAATTAAGTTGACAGAAAATTCTGTTCATCACAAAAGAAGTAAACATATTGATGATGTACGTCATCATTTTGTGAGGGTGAAATACTTCTAGACTACGGATACCTAAAGCTTTAATTCTGACAAGCATTACTTTTTGCTAAATCTGCTTGCCATAGTGGGTTTGTAGAGATAAAGAATTGTTGTTGTATTGAGTGGGGGGTGTTAGTATTGTACCAATAAAATATAATGCAAGTGTATGTAGCGCCATCTATCAACAATACCATGTAAATATACTGTAACGAATGTAAAATGAACGCAGTAGTTTCTTCAGAGAAACACACGTGTTTTATTTATCTCTGATATAATAGTTCGTGCCATAAAAACAAAATTTTAATTTTGATGGAGTATCAAAAAATGATTTATCAAAATCAATAGTTTTTTTTTTGCATAAAGAATTCATCACTGAAAATACATATAAATAAATACAGTTTTATAATTTATGCATGTATGCATATGTAGATACACTTGAATGTCGGTAATATGAATGTATGCATATCTTCTTGTCTCATGGACTATTACATTGAACAATACACACACCAACATAACAAGTTCGTAGTAAAACACCCATATTAGAGGCAACAATGCGTAATGAATCATTCTCCTGCGCGGAATAAGGTTAAGGCATAGTAAAAAGCAGACACAATATGCATGCACCGTGTATATCTACCGTGCGGATATGTAGGTCTGTGTTCTATTATATCAGTTTAGGTAGGCGTCGTCGTCGCCAAATTGTGCTACGGTTCATTCATCATTTATACCAATTATAATTCATGTATTCTGTGTGGCAGCGGTTCTGTTCCTGGAAGCATGCGATTTGAATTATGAATGAATTTATTATTGTGACATTTATACGTCTCTGTCTCCGTGTATATTATTATTAGTTCTTACTTATAAGGAAGCGGATTAACAGTATATATATAGGTGTTTGATAGTCGGCATAAAGTTTCGCATTTACATCTATATAGCACGTATAAATGTATGCCTGGTTAATTGCTTTATCGCGAACGAATTGGGCTTGTAGTGATTTGGGTAATATATAGTTAAAGATCAAAGAATTGGCAGCAAAGTAATTATCATAGAGTGTAGATTCTTAGGCGGAAAACTACGAGTATTCTAACGGATTGGCGCTAACGTATATAATAATAATAATATATTTCCTCATGTAGGTATAATGACAACATTAGAGATTATCGTCACATCTGAGTAATCTTGTGATAATTATTATATTTGTCATAAAATATCAAATTAATTTAATTTAATTTGTATATAACAAAATTACCGTATCGGCAATATGATAAACGAAGATATAAACAAACAAACAAATAATAAAAAAGAAAATGTCATATAATTCAGTAGCTTACATTAACTGCTAAAAAAAAGGAATCTTCGACGCCTTGGTACTCCCCCTCCATCAGCAGCTCTTTGATTCTTCTCCTGAACTCGTCAGGTGGTAGGCTCTTAAATTCTGTTTTCATTTGGATAAAATGTGTTTTCACGGGAATGCACATACATTTCACCAGCAATAATAAATACTGACTGCAATGGCTCTGCCTTGAAGTGGCCTCTGCATGACTCATTATATTATAGACCTCTCAGAGATCTAATAGCCTTTTTTTGTAGTAGAAATGTTTCATTTGGGTTATCCGTCTGTCCCCACAAGAGAGTTACATAACTTAAAGGAGAGTGAAAATACGAAGAGTACGCCATCCTTGCAGATTCGTGCGTGGCTACGTATCTCAATCTTCTTATGGTGGTCGTTAGTCTACCAGCTAGGCTATTTATAAGTAATCCCCACTTCAGATTCGAGTCCATCATCAGACCCATAAATTTGGCTTTTTCCCGATCTTCTGAAGTTTTTCTGGAAAACATCGTGTTTTGTACTATGTTTGGGTCCATTTTCAGCTGTGCTACCGAATCTTGTTTGATAGTAGGTGGTTCTATTATTCTTTTTAAATGTCAAAATGTCAAACCCTCGATGGTACAAGGAGATATTAGTAAAAGAATCAATCTGAGCTATAGAGACCACAATTGATCAAACACTCCAATCCCGGTCACTCAGTGGAGCTGGTCGTAGGTGATGTACTCCCGGTGGTAGGGAGTACATGTGCTTTGAAATAAGAGCGCAGGTCTGCAGAGAAAGCAAGCAACGGCTATGATCTCAAATCTCAGCTTGACCCCAAAAGAAAACCACAATCGAAGTTTCAAACCCTGTATATTATTTAACACAAACACAAAATTATTTCGAATATACACAATATTCAAAATGTAAATAGAATATCCCCTGTGTAATAATTAACACATACAGAAAATTACCTCGAAGATGTACAATATTCAAGTACATTGAATAAATTCGCAAATTTACAAATTACAAAGTACACGTAACTTAAAGAAATAATAATAACAGCAAAAACTATGTTCCACTGCTGAAATTACATATTTGGCCGCACTTAGCAACACCAGTTACACAAAAAAAGTTAATATTAAGGTCACCTAAATATAGATTGAACGGCAAAACAAATAAAACGTTTACAAAGTAGAATGTAACTGCTCGAATCAAATTTCGAACAAAAATAAATAAAGTAGGTATGTGAAACGTATACGATAATATTTACAACAGCCCATTAAGGCTACAAGGCGTAAGGCCTTACAACAGATATGAGCCCCCCAGAGCGGGCTTTTAACAATCGTTAAGACAATTATATGACATTTGAGTTAATTCAAAAGTTTTATAAATAAGTTACATAAACTTCATTACAATTCAAAAAACGGAGTAAGAGGTCATTCTCAGAATTAAATTTATCAAATCAAAACCAACATGTGAAATCAAGTATTCCATCAAATCAGTCTATTTTATGGACTATCTTTCTCCAAACCCTAGGTGATATTTATTTAATTTAAATTATAAAACTCTACAAAATTGTATACATTAAATCTACTAATCTCGTCGAATACAGACAATAACAAATTAAAATGAAACAAAAAAAAGAAAGCTTCATTTAGCTGAAGGACTCCCAATCTTCTTAACCAAATTCTATAGGGACAACGACAACAGTCAAAAAGGTAACTTCACCAGAACGAGGGAATGGTATTTCCACTTTCCGAAGCAATTACTACCTAAGGGACGTACTCCAAGGCACCTGCAGTCAGCGAATGTATTTGTGATACTAGAACTTCACAAGAGGAAGGCGAAACAATCCCTCAACTTCCAGCAGGAAACAACCCTCTATCTAGTTAATTAGATGGTTAATTACTTCCTTAATTAAACACTTGATTAATAAAATTCCTAAAAAAAAACACTAAAATTAGACTAAAATTAGACTAAAAAACTTACAAGAACACCCAGACAAAAGATCTATAACTAAATAAGGAAATTATAACAATAAATACCTGCTTTAAATGCGGCAAAAGAAACTAGAAGTTGATTCAGCACACGTGCTTTAACACTTGACGAACAAATTCCAACCAGAAAATTACTTCGGGCACTATATGCACACAAAACCAATTATTCAACAACATTAAAGAATAATATTCTTCACACCCCAAAAATATAGGATACACTGACAGTGCCTTTACAGTAAAGTATATGTTGGATCTAGCAATGCATCAAACAGGTGAAATTATTCTTCAAAGGTATTATCAAAAAGACATGGTTTCAAACATTGGCCATAAGAAATATGAGAAATATAATTTACAGTACATATTTATACAAGACATTGTTATAAAAATGATTTCCCGCAATATAAAACAAAATGATCAATGTTTCACATATTAAACGACAAACCAGTGAACCATATTTTTTCCCCCATAAACAAATTATACATTATGATGAGGTTATGTTGTAAATTTCGATAATCAGATACAGAAGTTACAGTTGAAAATATTTCCAAATTATCCGCGAATATTCTTGAACAAAAACATCAACTATTCTGTCGCTAAGGAATGTTTTCCACTAAACCAGTATCATAACATACGTCAAATGCAACATGCCCATGTACATAATGTTACTGAATAGTACTATATCTTCCCTTTTCTTTTTCTCAAAGAACACATTACCGTATATTAATTAATGTCAAGTTTAACGTAGCATAGACAACGACTTAACATCGCAGTTACGGATTATTGCCGATAAATAATCTTTCTTTATTATCCCAGAACTGCTCCGATACAAGTTATACTCAGAACTCGACCAGTCACTAATGTATTTAAATCTCAATAATGAATGCGTAATACCGGTTGGATCTAGAATCTAGGCGAACCTGTATATATATTTTCTGCCGTAATTTTTTTAAAGACTCCGCGTACATTCTAAATCAATTTCTTCCGATAAAACAATTAACCGAGCATATAGATGTCAGTCGATATAATATGTAAATGCGAAACTTTATGCGGACGATCAAATACTTACTGTTAATCCGCTTCCTTATAAGCGAGGTCTATAATAATACACACGCATGCAATGCAGTCAAGCAATAAGGTATTGGGCATAGTTACAGATTTTAGCAAAACGTAGGTATTTGTTGAAAATTCCGCGAAGTTATTCAACTAACATTCTTTATAATTAGGAGGACTATGTTTTTTTTTTAAATTAACCTTAAGTTTGTTGTATAAATAGTGAAAGTGGCACTCTTGACAGACCAGGTTACTTTATTTTGATAAATAATTATAGGAAACTGTTCGAAATGGTGTAAAATTAAAATTAATATGACCGCCTGCAGGCATATTTCAGTCATTCTTATATAGAAGTATATTTATATATTTCGGTTCTATATAGATTACGAAATCCTGTTCGATTGTATAAAAAGAATAATTTGTTGTTGTTGAAGTTGATAACAAATAAAATGTGAAAAGAAACCATATTTAAATGTCAAATATAAATGTTTCATGACCAAATTCAGCACTTTTCACTAAAACTAGCCCAGAATAAAGTGATTGACATTTTCCGTAAAATACATGGTGACAAACTTTATTAATAACGAGCGAAGCGTAGCGGAGCGAGGTCTAAGAAAAACGAGTGACTAACGAGTTCATAAATCGTCTAATAATCAAAATATTACAAAATTATTTGTCCGTTGCCTAGCAGCGTTGGTTTACTTTTACAGACTGATGACCAGCAAATTTGAGTTTTTTTTTCAATTAAAAACGCTAGATCTTACTTCAGCGCGTTACTAAGTTTACCCTGTTACTAAAGTGAATGAAGTCAGCTTTTGAAATACTATTTGAAAGATCACTTACCATCATTTGACATTTTAAAGGTGGGAGTAGCAAAGAGGTCTTTATGTGTTTGTATTGGTTGAAATATTAATGACATGTGACAATTTACAATTATTTAATTGTTAGTTAGTTAGAGAGAGAACGTAATCAATTGGCTTGGATAGACAGGTTTTAGTGGTTTACGTTCTTGTATATTACTGGCAATGTTATGTAATACCGCAGTGGCAACAATAACTACATACAAACAAATTTCCAGTATCTATAAGTCATTGCTGCATATCACTGTTTTGTCACATTTTAAATATTGATGGGTATTTTTAGAACGTAATTTCTTGCCCTTTTATTTTTAAAAGCCCGTGTGTGTAAATTTCAAATTGGAATCCTAATTTTTAGTTAGAATTCTGTATTACTTTTTCGAATTTTTATTTCTTTCTTTTTGATCATATTGCGCCATCTTACGTGATATCATTTAGTTGATCTTCTTTTTTATCGATATATAGTGGACTACTGTGTTGTACTTGTACATCCTTATTTAATTGAATTAATTTTCTTATTGCTCGGCCTTTGTTTTTAAATTTGTTTGGCTCCCTTTTAAATAAATGTTGTACGTGTTTTGGAATTAATTGTGTAATTTTGACTTGCAATTACGGTCTTGTGCAAAATGCATGACCGTGGACTTAAATCGGACAGTGTTTAAGTATGACTGTGTCGTTTGATATTGTTGTTTTCAAACCTAGCTTATTTAGTTCTTTAGAATTGAATATTGTACAAACTAACAAAGTTAATTTAGGTATATTATTAGTTGATAATAAAGACAAAACACAGTTATGTGACAAATCAGGTGTTTACAAAGTAGGTTGCAGTGACTGTGACGTATATACAGCGGCCAAACAGACAGGTCTATACAAGAGCGCATTGGTGAGGATAAAAAAACCCACCTTAACAATAACAAAAACACAGAATTTGCTGAACATTGCATCGATCACATACATGTTTTCGATACTAATAACTATAAATTATTACATAACAACAGTAAAGGAAGAAAGCTCTACATGCTGAAATTCTTGTACTAAAGAAAGCTATAACAACCAATAGAAACGTCACAAATACACAATTAGACTTTGTAAACACTCCCATTATGGATACTGTAATAAAATCATTAGTCCACACATATACAGGTTCGGTCTGTTTTTACCTTGCATGCGAGCTAAAAGTCCATGTATTGAAACGAACGTTGTTGCCAATATTTATACACAAGTGGGTAAGTATTGTTCGACGCTAGAATACGATCATAAGATTCCAATATAATGCATGTGTGCATGTTGCAGGGGTTATCATTATTTTTAGGTATTATTCCCATTCGTAATTTTCTTAAAAAAGTATCTTAAGTCAATATTATAAGAATTCCTTCAGATTTATTATTTTTATGATTGAATTTAATTTAGTTTCGCTGAAGATCTACTTGTCGGCTTTCGTATGTATATTTGTTAGGTAGGTACGGTTTGGCAACTCCTATCGTGTTATGTACGGGAAGGCGCATGAAAGATAATCGTAGGCCAAACGTGTATAAGATGAATGGTAAAATTTTCAGTTTAGTCCAACTCTTTGATAATGACTGAGAAGTCGAAACATATTGCTGTGGCAACATAATTATTTGAATATGATAATAGTATCATTGCCATACCTTAGGCCTTGCCAAATAAGTTATGTTGTGTGCTGTTTCAACAACATAAATAATTAAAATGATGATAATTTTTATTATCCTGATGTGTATTTTATTTATTTTTAACAGCACGTACTTTATAAGTATTTATGAATCCTTCAGTGTATCAGAGTTTCTTCCCTCTCGTCTAATCTCTTGTTTTTATTTAAGATTGGGATAAGGTAATAGCTTATTAAAAATAAAAAAATCAGAAATCATATAACACATAATTGTCGAATTTATTTAACATTTATTACATAAAAATAAATATAGCATTGCTATACTGTATTCACTTTATTTATTTAAAAAGAAACATAATTATAAGAAAAACGTTTGTACCTCGTCCTAGGTTGTAACGTTTCTTCATGATACGAATATATTTTCTTATACTTTATTAAATAAAACTCTAAAAATATTTTCCTGTTTATCAACAAATAAATCCAATTTACTTTTGTATATTGTTTATTTTATAGTCAATGTTTGGAGAAAAGCTCGAATCTGATTACTATCTACAACCATTCGCACGCGTTATAGCTAGCATTTCAGAGTCCGCTACCCAGAAACATTTTCCTTATTTATTGTAACTATTAATGATGCCAAATACTGTGCCAGAAAATATACATTTGCACGCTATATCCTCTTAACACTCAACACCATTAATAATTTTATTTCTTATGAACTTGAAATTAAAGAATGCTTATTACTATCCCAGGAAAATATTTATTATCCCTGTTGCATAACGTTATACTGAATATACGTTCGCACGATATATTTCAATATTCGTATAGCTACATTGATAAGTCTTTGCCTCTAACTTACTTTGAATCGTTGCAAATCTTTTTAAATTCGATCATTTGCATTTCCATTATAACACAAAACAATTAAACAAAGAAAATAAAATAAGTGAAACTTGAATGAAAATAAAATTAATACGCTACGATTTATATAACTGTATATAATAAATGAATTAATATTAGTCAAAGAATGATTGTTGATGAATCAAATCAATGAATGTTTGTTAACTGAATAAAAATCAATGAATGAATGTTAACTGAATAAAAATCAATGAATGAATGAATCGTGTCGATTCTTGTCTTCAATTTATATCTCCGGAAGAGACATGTGACCGTTTTCAACGCCATCTTCTGAAACTACCATTTACATTGTCACCCTGCATCTTCAGTGCTCCTGACTTTTAAGTTGCCGTAATGTTTTGAACACTCACACACACACGCACTCGTTGTCTTTTTGACAGTTCTTCACCGCGAAAGGTCAACACCCCAAGAATTGTCTGTTTACAATTTAAAACTTCCTATAAATTGTACAGCGTTTCTCCAACGTAGGTATACTTGTTTTAATATAACTCTTCTTTATAATTGTCTATAAATTTATTACCTTCTTTATTATTTTTCACATATTTCCTCTTTCCATTGGCTAGTACAATTCTTATTTTTGTTCTTTTTCCAGCTTTCGGCAATATAGGAAAAACATTGCAAACAACAGGTATCCTTTTACTAAGATTACTTGCACCACCATGGTCCACTTGGTTTGCCCCTTCGTAACCTCCTTCTATACAAGACTTCTCCAACGGTGATATGTCTATCTGTAATAAACTACACACCAAGTTTACATTATATTTTCTTTTTATTTTGTAGGTTATCAAGAACCGTACAAGTACCTCTCTACTGTTTATGATACATGATATTACATATACAAATTCCTGAATGTATTCTATTATTACCAGCTGTCGTTTATAAAAAAACACTACTACTGATATCTCAGAATAATTTTATTTATATCCTTTTTTTTTTTATTTATTTACTTATCTAGTAATAAATTAAGGTAAATATTTATTCTTTCTGCATGATTTATTTAATAAATTTTATTTATTACCTTATGCACGTTCTCAAGTTTATCTAATTATTCAATTATTTTTGTCTCGTGCATATCGAATTCTATTTTCCTCATACATTTTTACTGCATTAAGATGACTAGTTCGTATTACACTACCATCCATTAGCATGACCCTCTCTCGGTTATTTGCTTTCATTTCTTTTTTATTTTTAAACACCGGTCCATTATTTAAAATGTTCAGTGCAATTCTCACACATTTTATAAAGTCAGGTTGTTTTTCATTGTACACTAACCATACATCTTGTTTCTCTTTTCTATAAAAGAAATATATATACATCTTAAATTCTATCTCGTGTTTTATTTTTAGTACTTATTTAAATTGCAAATATAAATTCAATTTGGTGTATGCATAAAAGTGTATGCAATCCAACATCCTCATGTTAAATTCCTTCAACTACCTTAAACTTATTATTATAGTTTCTTTCATATTTTATACACTTAAATTAAATCTTAATACTACTGCTATCATCTTATTAATATGTAAGATACCACGGCAATATGTTAGAGCATACTGATTACTCCAGTAAGTTCCGAGGGCCAAAACCATATTATCATTGTTGCCGGTGGTAAAAAGTGAAATAGTCCACTGATGAAAAAAAGTCCGAAAAAGTACGCAACGTTTAAAAAAGGCTGCAAAACGGCAACACTGCATATTATTAATTTTCCTGTCATTATCTGTAATTTCTAGATTAGTCGTAGAGTACGAGCCATGAGGAGTAATGTGACACGACATCTGGTGGACACAAGCGGAAATAGGTAGTACCTTCTATCGCTAACAGATGGCGCTAATAGCACGTACAGAATAATCTCGTTGGTTCGAGAAAGTTCTGGTGTCTTCCACTCACTTCTAGATGGCAGTAATTGGAATATATAAGAAGGCTAGTGGCGCAACCACAAGTCAGTTCCTATGACACTGTTGTGAAATAAAATAGTGCGTACCTCCTTAAAACGTGTTTGTGCGTGTTTAAATTTAAGACATCTTTGTAACAGTATTTTGATTTGAATTGTTGCTTTTGTGTGTGATTTAGTAGTATGGAAAAGAAGCGAAAAATTGATAGTGAATGCAGAAAATTCAAAGATCAGTGGAACATTCAGTATTTCGTAATTGAGTCCAGTAAGAAGGCGCTATGTTTGATTTGCAATGAAAGCATAGCCGTTCTCAAAGAATATAACATTAAACGTCATTATGAAACAAAACATTTTCAAAATTACTCAAAATATACAGGATTGAAATCGCAGCAATCTTCATTTACAAAGCTCAAAACTGAACAAGAACAAGAACGAGCGCCAGCTTTCGTGTGGCTCTTGAAATTGCAAAACGTGGAAAACCATTCACCGATGGAGAAATGATCAAAGAATGCATAATTGCAGTAGCCGAAGAAATGTGCCCTGAAAAGGTAAATTTATTAAAAAGTGTCAGTATGTCAGCAAACACTGTGGCTCGAAGGGTAGAAAACATCGCTGAAAATATATCCTCTCAACTGTTCGACAAAAATGGACATGTTGAGTGGTTTTCTTTGGCCTTGGATGAGTCAACGGATGTGTCAGATACTGCTCAGGTGTTGATTTATATTCGAGGAGTAGATAAAAGCTATGAAGTGCATGAAGAACTTCTTGATATGAATAGTATTCATGGCACAACTACTGGTACAGATATTTTTAAAGGAGTTGAAATGGCCATTAATCAAAAGAACCTTCGATGGAAAAACTTGAAATGTATTACAACTGATGGAGGCAAAAACATGAGTGGGAAAGATAAAGGAGTGGTCGCTCTTGTGTCAAAGGCTGTAGAAAATGACGGTGGTTTAAAACCATTAGTCTTACATTGTATCATTCATCAACAGTCTTTGTGCGGAAAATGTTTGGATATGTCTGAAGTTCTGAAACCAGTCATATCAACTGTTAATTTTATCAGATCTTTTGGGCTGAATCACCGACAATTCCGACAATTTATTGAAGAGATTGGAGAAAATGACTTACCTTATCATACTGCCGTACGTTGGCTTAGTTGTGGGAAAGTCCTTCAGCGCTTTTTTGAACTTCGAGCAGTGATCGAAATTTTTTTGAATGAAAAGCATCGCCCTCTTACTGAATTACAAAACAACGCATGGCTGTGGAAGTTAGCATTCTATGTTGATTTGACAAAACATGTGAACGAACTGAATTTGAGATTGCAAGGAGAAAACCAGCATCTTCCTGATTTATACACACTAATATCAAATCATTCCGCAAGAAATTGATACTGTTTCAATCACAACTACGAAGTAAATGTTTTTCACATTTTAAAACATGTGAAATATTCTGCCACACTACTGAGACTGAGTTTCCTATCGATTTTTCAATCGAAACTTTGAGTGCTTTGAAAATAAATTTTGATACTTGTTTCTCGGACTTTGATGCCATTGCGAATCAAATTAAGATTTTTCAGAATCCTTTTGATACTGACATTGAAACCCTAGCCCCGGAACTTCAAATGGAAATAATTGATCTACAGTGCAGTAATATAATTAAGAACAAATATCAAAACTCATCTTTGTTGGAATTTTATAAGAGTCTTCCACTGACACAATTTGATAATTTGCATAAATTTGCTCGTGGGCTGTTTTCTGTTTTTGGTGCTACTTATTTGTGTGAGAAGACCTTCTCCAAAATGAAGTACACAAAAAATGTTTACAGATCTAAATTAACTGATGAGCATCTTAAATCTCTTTTAATAATTGGTACAAGTAAAATTAGTCCACAACTACAAACTATTGTCAGTGGAAAATCTCAATTACACAAATCTCATTAGTATTTCATATGTCATTATGCTTGTTATAAGTTATGTTTTTATTTAAAATGTATAAAATGTTAGTTGGATTCATTTCAATAATTTGTTAGTTATTATATACTGAAGTAAAATTTTCTGCATATTATACATGTCTTTACTCATTACAATTCTGTGTTTCTTTATCCAACTTATCACAAAAACAATAACAATAAGCCTACAACAATGTTATTAGTAGTTAGCCCATGACCATATCAATGTAGATGTCATATTAATAATTATTCAACATAAAATTAGAATACTTCAGTAAACTAAATTTAATTTGCTATAAAAAATATGTTCTCTAAAAGGAGTTTTCAAGTATGCTAGCTCTCCGCGGGCCGGACAAAATCTGTCCGCGGGCCGGATGTGGCCCTCGGGCCGTAGTTTGGAGACCCCTGTGTTAGAGGATTAAATTTTGTTTTAGTGAAACGTAAGCAAGTGTTTTATTTTTTAATTAAAATAGTGTTTTTAGTTAAACAATTCGGAATTGGTTGAATTAACATTCTTATCTCTCACAGTGTATAGTTGTTATGCACAGTTGAGGAATATATTAAAATTTTGTATAGGAATTGCAAATATTTTTAACATAGGCATGCATGTAGGTGATGCTCAAGATGAGGTGAATAAAATTATTCGAGAAGTCGGAAACCCTCTTGTTTTGTAAACGATATTCGTCCACATTGTATATTTAATTTATACCTGACGTCGTCGAAATGAATCAATGGAATTTCACCAGTGAAAAATACGGTATTTAAATAACGCAAAGGATAAAGGTTATTCTTCATACTGTACACATCTGCTTGGATAAGAACAACGGTAATTTAACAAAAAAAAAAACACTTGGCGTTCTTACGTACCGGGAAGCGACGGAACGGAAAAAGAAACAAATAAATAAAATGATGAAGAAGAAAAAAACCGCCCACAACATGAAACACAATTTTGCGAAAATCGTTTTTGTATTCATGTCCAAACGTGCATATTAAGTCATACCCGCAGTAAGTAAGCTTAAAATGAAATTATTCGCCGGGTATCCTACTTTTCAGTTCCTTGTAATTTATATGCTGAAATTAATCCGTTCTTGCATATTTATTATTCTTTAACGCCCCACGGAATTTCGTTGATGGTCATCGCGATCACATAACCTTCGACCCGTGGTCCCCGCGGTTCCTCGATGACCAAACGACAACGCGTCCGTATTGAAATTTATTTCATCCCATTACAAGGAGCACTATGACAACATTAATTGTTTTAATTGGTCACTTTAACAAGGTTAAATGGATTATTAATTTTTTTACGGTAACAGTGTTTTACCTGGGTAATATCAACTAAATTATACACCATATCTTACAAACATGTTATATTATATTTAATATTTATCGGAATAAAAAAATGTATTGTACCATTATACCTTGCTAGATAAATAATCTATCCAATACGATACTAAGGCTTTAAATATGTATTTTCTTTATATACGTAGAAAAAATATTTAATTCTCCGGCTTTTACTTATATCAATTTAATTATACTCAGTCGGTTTTAAAATATTTAATAATGAGCATGAATAATAATAAAACTTATTAATCTCAAAAATTTGGGTTCTTAAATATTAAAAGTTACTTTAATCTTCTTTAATGTTAATTTAATACATGTGAATCGTTCTTTTATATGATATGTTTATTAGGCAATGTGTATCGATGTGTATCGTACTTAAGGAAATATGAAACTCTCCTGACAAACGAAGACCGGAGATTCCTCAGATAATTTTAAGACAATTTAACCCAATTCACCATAGTCCGAAAATGCTTCCTAAGGGAGCTAGAGCTCTTTGAAGATGGCGCCTTGTAATTAGTTTCTTTTTAATATCTCCCGAACGCTTCTATTTAGAAAAACAAAAACTGGTATGCTTATTTATCCTCCAGAGATGAATCGATTCCATCAATTGCGAATTTCTAGTACCGGTCATAGGCGTCCGTTTTGGGTAGGTTAACGGTTATTTTAACGCATAACTTTTTTGTCTTTACCTTTTAAGCATTTGTGACACTAGATTATTAAATTTTCAGGTAATCTAGTACTAAAAGGTACTCTTACTTTAAGTCGGTAGGATACACCGTTTTCTAGAAAAATCGATTTGAAAATTTTTCGTTTTTTAGTCATTAAAATGCAATTTATTATTTTTTTTTCGGGAGATATTAAAAAAATTACAAGGCGCCATCTTCAAAGAGCTCTAGCTCCCTTAGGAAGCATTTTCGGACTAGGGTGAATTGGGTTAAATTGTCTTAAAATTATCTGAGGAATCTCCGGTCTTCGTTTGTCAGGAGAGTTTCTGGACAGCCTGTATATGTATTTCATTGAATCGTTAAAATAACAATATCAGATTTTTTTGGGAAAATAGACAGATAAGTGATTATTTAAAATTGTTTATATTATATAATCATATATAATACAACGAGTAGTCAAAGTATGCTCGATTATTTTTGTGGTGGTTCACGAATGTTTCCTTGCGCTTGAATATTAATAGGACGAGTGCGTCAGCACGAGTCCTATTTACAAGCGCAAGGAAACAACAGTGATTACACCGCAAAAATGATCTACCATACTTTGATTACGAATTGTATTCGAAGGACTATTCATCGAATGATTCATTCATAAATGACGAACTGAGTTTTTTAATTTTCTAAAATTAAGTAGCTATTGCGTTGGTTTCCATAGTAGTATGTTTTCAACAAACTACTGTCAATGTAGAAAATTTTCTACGATTCGAATTTAATAAGTTATTGCAAGAATAAATAGATTTCTGATATGGAAAGCAATTCAAAAAGGTTTGGTGAAAAAGGTGAAAGTGAAATTGATGCTGAAATTCATAAAACTATTCCGGAAAACACAAAGAAAACAAGAGATTATATCTGGAGACATATATCTGTCAAAAATATCCACCGATACCACTAGTGGTGATTTCAATGAAATACCCACTAGTGTAAATACGCAGCAGTATTTTTGTTGCTAGGACACAAAAATGTGATTCTTTGATTCTTATTGGTCATATTTTTACAAATGACACATGAGTTGAATAGTCTTTAAAATACACATAAACTCAACCCTCAAAATTAATGAAAGTAAAATAATTTTCATGTCAAAAACATCAATGAATTGTCAAATTTATAAATGTAATGTATTCGTAAACAACGTAATCATTCTATTTTAAATATAAAAGTTAAATTTTAATTATGATTGCTTTGTGAATTCTACTTTCATGTTAATAAACGTACCAAATTGATACATATGAAACGGAATAATCTAACAAAACAAACTCAATTATATTATGACATTCTCTAACTTATAAATTGTAATCAATGTCTGTTTTAACTTTATACAAATGAAACTCTCACATGAAATGTTATTTTTTGTACTTTACGTTTTCCCTTTTTGTTTCAAACAGGTACGGTTCTCTTCCTACAATCCTCGGTAAATTATAACAATGACATTTCTTATAAATCCGTTCAAATAACATTTGAAGTATCAGATAGTTCATCCGACAGGATACGTCAAATCTTGTAGACTCGTGCTGGCATCTTTTCTTCTAGGTAAGGTATTTCTTGTTTGGTTTATCAGCTTATAGTCAAATTTCTATTTTTTTTTTTTTTGGTAATATCAATTGTAATATTATTGTACAATGTCCCGTTCTATTCATCCATCAAGGTTGGTAATATCCACAAACACATTTGGAATTTCTTCTTTATGGATAAAATATTTTCTTAAATGGTTTACAACTTATGAAAAATACAATTATTTTTTAGTTCCAGGTAACTCAGGTAAAACTCCAGATCCAAAACTAAGTCGTAATAGTTCCAAAATATGAATTCCTTTTTTTATTTATATGTAAATACTTGGAAACATGATGGAAAATAACACTGTAAGTATTCATAACGTTAATATACAGATTTCACTATTAAATTCCTCTTTTAAAAATAAATCTTCTCTTTATTCCCATAAACTTGTTGTTATTTTCAAGATCAAATCAATAATTATCTTTTTTTTCTCGATATCTAAGGATCTCTAATTAAATACCAACATAGTCGATTTAATGTTTCATAAATTATTAAGGCAGTAAGATAAGTTGCCTATCTTTATGATATTTAATTTTTTTGATTACTATGGCTTTAAGATGTGTACTATTTTGTTGAATTTTCTACTCTTACATTAAATTTGAGATAACAATATGAATTCTTTTAGTAATTAACAAACTTTTTACATATCTATAATATTTTAAATAAGTTATTTCATTTTATATGAGATAAATATTATTTCTACCGTAATACTATACAATCAAATTTGAAAACTGTTAATTTTAGATTATACCTTAAATGTGATGCATTTTTAACAGTACAGTATATTTACATGACTGTATTTTATGTTTACCAGCAAACAAAGCAGGACATATATTGAAAAATTTAATAATATTATGATCCAAAACTTCAATTTACATTAGAAAAAGAAACAAACAATGAAATAAACTTTTTATGTTTAACATTAATTCGAGAAAATAATAAAATCTTAACAAAATTATATTAAAAATGAATTTCCTTATTTAGATATTAAATTATAATTCTTGTTATGTTGTAAAGAAACCATCCAATTCTTGCCTGTTATTTCTATTGTTTTTTTTTAATAAAATGAAATGTTGCAGTTTTTGCTATGATTTCTACCGGGTGGGGTTATTCTCAAATGACTCAACAACATGGTATCATGAATATTCCTCAAATTTCATGAAAAACTATGATAAAGTTGCAAGTTCCATTTTTGAATCTTCTCTGAAAACATTTGAGGAAGCTGCAGCTGAAGAAGCCAAATTGGCACGAGAAGTAGGAGATGTTGACGATGATGGCATCCCTCTAATTACTGTGATGACAGATGAAGCTTTGTGCAAGAAGTCGTACAAGACCACATGTTTTTTCTGAATGTTATTCGAGAGCTCTTATGAAAAATGTAACGTGTACGTTATTACGTTATATAACGTGTACGTTATAGCGTTGATTGAAGGAATATATAAAGATGCGCAACGCTATAGTAAAATAGCGTGTCTTTCCGTTAAGTCGTCCCGCAAACTCCTTGCCGAGAAACATCATCGCCGTTTCGGGCTGTTTCGAATCTCGGATCCAAACGACTGATGCAGTCGCTATAGATCTCGGATCTAGTTTTGGCTACGCTCAGTGCTATGTAGTGGCGCATCTTTATATATTCCTTCAATCAACGGTTATAGGACACATCATACGATTTTCAGATTTCAGTAACAGGCACATTTATATGGGAATAACATATATGTTATTTATAACAGAAATGATACAGCATAGGGCCGATTAGTAAACAATCCTACCCTGAGTTAATGCGGTACATGTTAGCCAAGAGAAAAACGACAGCGGCATACCGAAAGATCGCCACAAGAAGGAAAGAATAATTTGGTGACGAGATCGCCTCTCCCTGTCGGCATTTTATCGGCAACCGATCATGTAACGAGTCAGTATGTACTGGCCTGAGGGATCGTTGTAAATGAACGCTTATAAAACATTCAAAATTAATTTTTAATTATAGTATTGTGTTAAAGATATATACAACATACATGCATGAGTAATACGCAGTTGATCGCAAGAGATTGCACGTGTAATGAAACCGTTACTTTGTTTATTAAATTTGCACGTTTATTTATGTATGATAGCAACCTTTTGATCTCGGCTGATAACGCCGTTTTCATGTCAGTATACCGCTACATTATTCTTTTCCTCGAAGCAGAAGTCGCTTCCAGATAAATTTCAATCGGCGACGTGTATTATAGATACATGTTCAGATGTAAATTCCTTAATGCAATGCAATTATACAATGATATTAATTGTCAATTCCCTTAGAACAAAATAAATAAATATATAGTTTTATAACGTAGTGTTGAATATTACATTTTTAAAGCAATCATATTGAATAATTCAATTTTGTGGATTCTAAAAGTATTATTGTACCTCGGAGGTGTTCTTCTTCTGTGTAGCATTCTATATACAACATGTCTCAGATAATATTTCCAACATGGGGACTATAATAGAACCCCTTTTAAATTAATAACGGATCCACGTTGGTAAAGACATATTGTAAAGAAAAACCGTCAACAAATTGTTAATACTGCCCTTTATTTTTAATGTTTTTTAAATAAAATAAAATAAAATAATTGAATCCTCTTACCTGCCTAGCTCATATTCCCAGGACCATCCATGTTCAGAGAGATCAACAAAACAGAATCCTCGGGTATTAATTGGCACAATTAAATAAAACAAAATTATTTTAATTTAAATAACATATATTAATGCAAATACAAAAAACATACACAGAGTAATATCAATTTTAATTAGAACAAATAAATTAATAAATCAATTTCAGAGCGCATATAACACTGAAAGATTAGTTATGATTTATTTGTATATTATCGTTTCTCTGAAATATCGTAGTCAAAGTAGTACAATTTTGACTTGGTCAAATAAAGTGAAATTATCTTTTGTATATTTCGGTATGGTAGGGCCATCTATGAATCACTTTAAGTACGCTTCTGCCTTAAGTCGATAAGCTAGCCTAGCCTTGGTGCAGTTATCTGTAATTTATTCTTTATTCGTCAGCTCAACTTTATTAAACTTCGCATTGTTTAATTTCTCGTAATTTCTTTCTTAATAACATTTAACATTTAAGTTGTAAATCAGGTTTAATTAATTCGGCTTTGTTTGAGATTTTTTTGTCTATATTGTTTTTCTTTACCCACCCTCGTGGCATATGAGATGTATATCATTTTGGTTTTGATCGTAGTCTCGTAACAAGCTAATCGTGTGTTATAATTAGAGCTCGGAATATATGCACGTAAAAATCAACAAAATATGCGCATTTATATGCACATATTTTGACAAAAATATGCACAAATTATTAAAAAATATGCTCCAATATATGCAAAATATGCATCAATATGTAAAATTTTAATTAACAGAAAATACATCGTATTCAATGAAAACAAAAGTTTATTTTACATTTTAAGTCATTTAAAACATAATGCTCGTATAACATTGGTATATTATTGTCTATAACGTTATAAATTATAATACTTACATTTTATAATTTTTATATTTTATATATTATATTATAATTTATTATACATAATAATATGCTGTTTAAAAAAATAACTTAACATAATAATAAATATTTCATTACTTAAGTAGTAATACCTATCTAAGTACCTATGTACAACTATTTACTTATCGTCTATCTACTTATGCTAGTTATTATTATAAAAATTGACAATTAAGTGCTTTTCTAAATTCTCCATTTTAAATGAATGTCGTCTGTCATCTAACAAGTGTTTGAATGTCGAAAAAGATCGTTCTACGTCGACGGAAGTAATTGGAGCATTTTTTAAATTGGCTACAATATTAGGGTCTAATTCAATGCCCTCTACAAATTCCCCATTTAAAATATTAGAAACTTTTGAAAGAATTTTAAATCCTTCATTTTTCTCTAATACTGAATTTAGCTTTTTAAAAATTATTTCTCCGGTTCCCGTAACAGTTGCCAATGCTTTGTGACATTTATTTACTAAATTTACTGAGTCAGTTAAGGGTAATTCTCTTGATTCTAATATCAAAATTGTTTCTGCTATTATAGAAAAATGTGTTGCAATAAATGCCACCTGATTTGGTATTATATTATTTTTTAAGGACTTTTTAGCTTCTTTTATAGCATTTGAATCATCAGATAATTCGAAAATAAAATTTTTAATACTTTGATAGTTTTTTGAGTAAAAAATTGCGGCATTTATCCACGTTCCCCATCTAGTAATTACTGGTTGTGGAGGTAATGGTAAATTGGGAAACAATTCCTTGTAAAACTGAACTCGCAATGGCGCTTTTAAAAAAATCTTTTTTATATTACTAATTAATTCATTCACAAGAGGGAATTGGTTTCTGATTTCTTCGGCAACTCTATTAATACCATGAGCCAAACAAGTAGTATGAATCAAATTAGGAAAAAATATTTTTAAATTAACTGAGGCTTTACACATGTAAGAGGCAGCATCCGACAACATTAATATTATTTTTTCTTGTGGTATTGAATTGGGCAGAAAAAAAATTGTTAATCCGTCGTGAATAAATCGAGTTATTGTGGAATTATTGGTTTTATCTAACTGCTTAGAACTTATTAAATATGATTTACTACTGTTTCCATTCAAACAACCAATTAATAAATTAGCAATATATCGACCGGCAGAATCTGTGGTTTCACCCACTACAAAATAAATGAAGTTGTTACCAATCAACGTGCGAATCTCGGATATTACTTCGGTGTATATTTGGTCCACATAATTCTTCCTCAAGGTACTCTCATCGGGAACATGATGTTTGGAATATTTTTCAAGAAAACTTTTTAATTTTGGTTTTTGTAGTTTCGCCAGTGGAATATTAGAGCTTAGGAATGCCTCGCACAAATCCTTGGAGAATTCTTGTTGAGCGGTTTTTTTGTGTGCATTTTCAAATGATTCAAAAAGACGACTTTGAGAACCATTACCAGAGTTAAGCTTTTTTACTTTATCTTGATGTAATGCAGTACCCACGTGCTGCATAATTAAAAATTTCTTTTCACATGACACCTAAAACGTAAACCACATTATATTTATACTACAGATATTGCTGCAAACAAAAAAACCTTTTATAGGTTTCTCAATAAAACAAACATCAAAAATATTAAATAATTGTAGGTATACTTACATTTTTTCCACAAGCTCTACAAAATATCTCGTTTTGTAAACTCTGGTCGAATACCAATTCTGGATAATTTTTTATCCAGGAATACACTAAACTTTGTACTTTCGGCATATCGCAGGTTACGAAGTGCACACAACGAACGAAAGGAAACAAATTAATTATTTTCTTTCAAACATTTCATTTTAAAGGCTTGTTATTGAAACCTATATGACATACGCTCAAATAATAAGAAAAATAAATGTTTACGGAAAAACCCAGATTTTTAAAATATAAAATAAAGGTCCTGTTGTTAGCAAATATGTTGCTTCAATAAATAAAAAGAAACTAAACTGCGTAGTTACTAAAGAAATATAAAACCTCCTTTATGGACGAAATTAAACAAAGCTTTGTATTTTTATATTATATTATTTGAAAATGGAGTTAATTATTTTATGACCGGCAATGATGCGTCTTAACGGCAGTAATGCTTCTTTTTTAGGAGGAAATTTATAATTTGATGGAAATATGCACAAATATGCAATATTTCATAAAATATGCATCAAGTAGCAAAAATATGCTAAATATGCATTTTTTAATAAGCTCATTTTAATCAAAAAACATTAGATACAGCCAAAATACTCCAAATTTTGTTGATATATCTTTAAATAACAAATATGCATTTTGCATATAATCCGAGCTCTGGTTATAACCGTTCAATCTTTATTCAGTTAATTGGATGGATGAAAATCCTTAAGCATCATCGATTTGCGGAATATTTTTGAATGGTATTCTGTATCGAGAAAATTTGCTATTGGTCTTGGATTTATTCGTAGTTCAATTTTTTTATTTATCGGCTTATGTCGGTATAAGTTTGGTTAAATTCACATGGGTTAGGTCTTGGTATATGAAACAGTATACCGATAGGTCCAGCTCGGAACGGGCCATAGCCAGCAATGAGTGGCAACACCGAAACCCCCACCGAAACCCCTCTACCCGCAGCAGCAGCACATTGCAGTTAAGAATTTAGTAAGACTTAAACCGCGCAAGGATATAGTCGTTTGCATATTCGTTCTGTATACGTAATTTGCCCATTTGTTTCAGAAATAATAAGGTCCAATTTATTATTATTATTGTATTCTTAGCTGCTACGGAAAAGTAATTTTAAGTAATAAAAAAACAATAACGTTTTCTAAAAGATAAAAGTAAAAAAATCAATTTTAAGAAAGTCACTCAAAATAGGAGCACGCGGAGTGGTATCGTACACACGTTGCCACATAGCACGTTCCATATGTATATTGTTGCCTATGTATGGCCCGTCGCGGGCTGGACCGGTCTTTATTTATTTATTTAAATTTGTTAATATCTCATTTTTCTTATGCGAAGAATTAATAAGTCTCTCCAAATTTAGGGAAATAGTAGGGGTGTAATACATTGGAGAAAATACACAGAGATTTATTACCTTGGAGAAATCAGACAGGGTAGTAATAACTGGAATAGTAATTTTGGAGATGTTTTAAAAATCCCACTGGAAGAGCAAATTACAGTCCAATATCTTTATTTTGCTGTGTTTTCCTTTGTTTATCGTGGAGCTGTTGAACTCAACCAGTGTAGATCTTTTAGTTCCAGATAAGTGACCCCTTATTAGTTTAATTTTGAAAATTAACGTATTATTAATTGGAATACGCAGAATTTTGAATAGTTTTTTTGTATTACCTAAATTTCCTTACGTAGAAGCTCATCTTACAGGTTGCAATTGAATAAATCTTAGTAACTTTAACTTATATTTTATAATGTTTCTTTTCTTTTGTAAAAAAAGATAAGCACGTTTGGTTTATTTTTTTAAGTTTATTGTTTAAGTTTAGTCGCTTTGACCGATTTTACACTTTTGATGTAACGAAAAATTTGCAAATATTTCGAATTTCATTTAAATTTTACATATTACGACGTTTTACACGTGGCAGTTGCAAATGTACTTTTTTCGAATAACTTCATGTAATTCCGAATCGGTGCGACCCAAAGTATGTCTACAAAGTACGATTTAAATCTAACAAGGAATTGAAATTTATATTAATACATATTGTTTCATTTAAAATAAAAAAGTTGGTATCTACTTCCGGTATAGCCGGCAATCCGTTATTACTAAAAATATTTTTATGATATAAAGCCTGTAATACAATATAAGTTGCCACATGAATGAAATTCGTAAATTAATTCGTAAAGGAGCTTTGGAAACTTGACGCACTATTGCAGGACCCTGTATATGTGCCGACAATTAGGAAGTAAACCATAAAGCATGTATGTAAACAATCTTGTTCCCCACTCTATCCTGACAACCTACTTTGAGAAATATGTACAAGGGTAATTTATTCAAAGTATCCTTGTGCCCCACATTGCGTTTTTATTAAAAAAAACACCTCAGTCCGCAACGTTCCACTTCCTAGTAATTAAAAATTTCGGCAATGAAATTTATCTTTATATTCCGCTGGCATAATTGTCCTTCGTGTATTGTCGTATGGGTGTAACAGTTTGTTCCTTCTTTTTTGCATTCCAAATAAAGCTTTAGCCGGAACGACTGACTCAAAGATTGCTATTTAAATAATCTGCAGATTTATGCATGTACACCATTCAATTCGACTTTATTAGAATTATTGCTCATTTAGAATTTCTTACTTAACAACTTCAATATCCTTCTGAACACGTTGCTATATCTAATAATTACAAGAGAATGTATCCACTTTTATATCTATGATTAGACACTTTATGTGCTTGGCAATAGTGGTGAAAAAGTAACTATTAGATGAGCGACTGCTAAAGGCCAAGCGGTATGAATTTTACACTAATTATGTGTAGAGAGACTCACGGATAAAATCATACAGACCTTATTTAACCCAGATATGCCCAACACTATTTTTTTTCTAAAATATTTTTTTTTGAGAGTACTATATCCGTTTTGGACTCACCGATGACGCAAAAAATTGCTTTTTAGTAATAGTCACACAACTTTGTGATTAGTCCTTTTAAAAGGACAGTGGAAAAATAGACGATAATAAAGTTTTTTTTTTTACATTTAATTTTATGCTTATTAATTTATTGAACTAAAAATAACAAATAAAAAAGTACAAAAATATACAAAAAAGTTATGCCCTCGTGTAATATGTGACAAAGCGCCTCACATGTAAAGCTACGTCATATTTTGTACACTTTGTAGATCTTATGATACAGTCTACATCAAATTACTAATTCCAAAAACCATTGATCTATCAGGTTTTATTTTCTTCAAAACCACATTTTCAAACCAAACTTTTATAAAAAAAATCTTTATTTGTAAAAATGTTATGTTTTCTTAAGGGCCTTGTAACGGTTCAAAAATCACAGGTTTAATTATTTCTATTCTTAATTAATAATTATTATCATTCTTAGTTAAGTGGTACAAGTTTGACTCGTTAAAATTAATAATAATATTATTTGTCTATTAGGTATATTAGCGTCATCTGTCTTGAATCACTTAACTTAAGTACGTTTTCTCTATTAAGTCGGCATATCTACTCGTCTAGAGTTGTTTTAGGTATCTGTAATTTAAATGACATAATTTTGGTATCATCTTGGCTGTTTGGGTTATTTTTTCTTTCTTAATAAATTAATAACATTTTAATTTGAAATGCTAATATAATTAAATCCGCTTTATTGGTATTTTCTTTAAATTGATTTTGTTCTTCTTTAACGGCGTGCAGTTGTTTGATACATCGTAGCACAGGTCGTGTAAAGTGTCATTCTGTTTCGAATCATCGTGTTGATAGCAAGCTTGGTACCACGTGGTGATTAGCTTTGCATTTTCATTCTATTATTTGGGATATATGGTAAATCCATCATCATCGTCATACCGACGGATGTTAATGAGTGAAATGCTGTATCTGGAAATTTTGTATTTAGTATTGGATTGGTTAGAAGCGCAATTTCCTGTAACGGCCAGGCCGGAAATTTTAGTTAATTTACACGTGGCTTCGTTGTAATTTTCGAATGCTTGGTATTGGCGATTAATTGTATGCACTGTGGAAGAATATAAGAATATATAGTCAGGTATTTATCTGTCAATTAAGTTGTAATTGTTAATATCTCATTTTCATAACCTAAATGTCTTTTGTGTAGTTCGATTTTCTTTTGAAATTTAGAACTAATTATTCTCTCTATTTAGGGAAAACTGGTATGACGTTAAAACTCGTGTGACATTAAAATGTATGAAAGCTATATTATTTATAACTTTATTGGCTCCTTACAGACGAGAATTAGACTTACGATAACCTGTATATACATTCTAACAGACAATTAAATATATGCGTATATTAATGGTTATCGACTCATAAGAAAAAACTGTTTGAACATAAATTCGCGGAGTTACACTAATTATAATAACAGTGACCCGGCATGACCTTGATTTTTATCGGGAAAATTGTAAAGTACAGTATATTGACATGGCGGTGGCGTCTGTACGCGTGTCAGTAGTAAATTAGCCCCCAGGCGGTACCCTTTTAATAGATTCAACACAAGACAAGTTACCTACTTCAAACATGCACTTTACACTTAATAACTGCGCAATAAAATGAAATTAAAATGAAATTGTGTACGTACATGCTTGCGTGTTCGCTTGCAGTACTACTCCTTCATCCAACCGTCTCCTTCCCATGGGTGTAGCAGGAAGTTCTCTCATTCGGTTTGCAATTATTGATGAAATTTCAAAAGTACCGACCATCACACTTTATACCTTATGCAAGTACGTACAGTATCGCACCGTCATAAAATCGTGAAAAATTCTGGTCGAATTAATCCTATCAGTAACTGAAATATCGCTTTGTTAATCTAGCTTTGTGATGGTGTTAATTTAAGCCACGATATTCCAACATTTTGTAAAATTTGCTTTTCTTTAGATTAATATTATAGCACCATCCATTTATTACTAGTGGGACTTCGAAAAACAAAAATCTTAGAATCGTCTCAAATAGATTTGCTAATTGAAACCCAGATATGCACACTGTTCTTTTTAAAAAATATAAAACTTACGCTTTATAATAATAGATGTCGCCTTGTGTTCAAACATAACAAGGTTCGTTTCGTGTGTCAATTTTATATTTTAGAGGAAATAGGGAAAATTATAACAAATACCTTTAACTCTATGTAAAGGAACGTTTGTCTAATATCAATGTTATACAATAAATAATTACAACACGTAGCAACTACTAACAAACAAACAAACAGAAATGAATAATTCACCAGCCGAACTTAATTTATAACAATAAAACGCAATTACAGCAAAGAGAAAATACAGAAAACGACTTTTTGTGGACTTTTGAAGTAGAGATTTGACGTTTGATTGCACAGCCATTTTTTTTTAAAACCCAGGCCAACCAGCTATTAGATGACCCACATATTGCATATTATAAACACAAAAAAAAAAAGCGTAATAACTTTGAAAATACTAAAAATAGGTAGTATGTTATTATTACCATTTTAAAGGCGATTTTACAAAGAATATCCTGACTTATAAAAATATTAGAGGTTATATTTTAAAAAAACGAGAAAATAACCAATAAAGATCGATAACATAGACACGAAATATTTAACACCTAACAAAGTTGAAGGTGGTTGCGAAAATTTGGAACACCCTGTATATTTGTAAATAAAATTAGAAAATGCACAGTCGCACACTACATACTGCTATGGTATTTCTTCAATTTTAAAATATAAAATAAGAAAAAAGAATCAAAAAATAGCCAAGTTAGTTCGTCGGCAGCTCCCCAGAACCAAAGAAAAATAAAAAGTTAGTTCGTCGGCAGCTTCCCAGTACCAAAGAAAAATAAAAAGTTAGTGCCACGGCAGCTCTAAAGAATATAGAAAGATAGTTTTTCGGTGGTTTTTCAAAGTGAAACGAATCTACAAAGGTGATATACCTTTTAAAGATTTTATCATGTGAACAATAAGAGAATAGATAAGTTAAAGCGCGGTGCAGTGGAAGAAAAAAAAATATATTAAAAGCAGGAAAACCCAAAGAAATGCTTCTTGTATTAAGAAAACAAATCAATTGATAAGAAAAAGAAGTATGGAACCCAATAAGTTCATGGAAGAATTTGAGGAAATATACGAACAAGCTGCGTAAGTACAAGCATAGACAATAAAGCATTATAATCAATAAATAAAAACAATATTCATGTGTGTTATAAAATTTTACTGAATAACATTTATTTAAAAATATTATTTAAACATTTGATAAATTCTTCATTGGATAAGTCTCAACTTGACGTGCGAATCTCAAGTTGGGGCGATTCAAGGAAGAATAAACAATTTCTACATGAATAAAATAATTTCGAACGCGATTTAAAACATTTATTAAGTTCTTCATTGTTTAAATCTCGATTTTGACGTGCAAATCTCAGGTCGAGATGATCCAATGGGGATACATTAATAAGGAGTAAAGAAAATAAGTTTTAAAAAATTTGAATAAGAATTATAAACACACATAAAGAGGTAATTAAGTAAACTATCACAATTTAAGAACAATAAAAGGTTTGCAAAGGTTGTATTCCAACGGACAAGATATTATATATTAATGAATATAGAAGTATTATATTAAATAGTTGTCAACAACCTCATGTTCTTGTAAATATTAATATTGTAATAAATATAAGTTGTGCTATTATCCGTCCTTATTCATTAATACCCATCCGAAATAGGAGAAATCAAATATCAATAAAAGAAGGAAAGTAAACTTCACAAATACAGTTAGAACCCAGAACAGAAAGGAAAAGCTGTGTCATATTTTATCATTTAAAGTAAAGAAATCTATCCTTTAGAGCCCTGAGAACATTAAATAAAATTAATTTTATTAATTTGACTATTGATTGTTAACCACAGTACATGTCACAGCAATACGTACGTAAAGTCTCATTGCTATAGCGTTATTAGTTTTCATACTAAGCTCCGCCGACACACTATTCCACCACCGGGTATATCAAAAATCAATAGACAAGCAATAATGACGCATATTTAATTCTTGGAATTATTAAATGCTTATCAAATTCTACGCTCTATATATTACACACATACTTCGCAACAATATAAGCTTATAATTTAACCCTTCTCGTCAGTTAAAATTCTTTAGTCTTTTTAAATTTCCGTTAACACCTACTAGGACGATGAATGAAAGCCTACACCTACCGCTTCTTGCAATCTCCGCTAATTACACGATAGATCAGATAAAAATCGGCCACAACCTGCAGACAGCTGAAAATTGCGAGCTATTGTTTCTAATGCCCGTGCGATAAGATCTCGTTATTTTGTCGAAAACCGTTCCCGTTTCGGGTGTGAACACCTCAATAATAATAAACACGTGCTATATAAAAACCATTATTTTAAAAATTACTTCCAGTCCGTTTAAGGGAAGCTGTGTCTTTCAATTTAGAAAAGGTGTTTTTGTTCTCCCGTTCTTTCTGGTTCACTGTTATATTCTCACTGTGCAAGATATACGATAGATACAATCTATGCCGGTGAGACCATGGGAAATGTATTTGTACCTTTTTAAACGAACGGAGCGATAGTGAAGTAAATGAGTAATTTTGAGCAATTTACATGTTTAATTAATTTATTCAAATCACAATTTATCAATAACAGGTACAGGATCTTTATTATGCACAAGTGAACCGCCCAAGTTTATCTTTGGAATTGTATTATATTGTACTGCTTACATTTTTATCCGGCACAAGTTCCTGTTTATTAATAAAGTCGGTAAAAGTAAAAAGAGAGGTAAAAAAACAACAAGTGAAGAGATTTTTAATGGCGTTCATAAATCAAACATTAGTAGGGAAATATTGAGATCAAGGATATAATTGGACATGGATAATTCGTTACTAATAATTTCTTGACGTATATAATAGAGTGCTTTAATGTCGTTACCTTGAAGTTTTGTATTTTTAACATAATTAGATCCAATTTATTTATCAAATAAAGTGTACCTGCATATAATAGTGTATAATATAGTCGGTAATCATCGGCATAACTTACCAATTAAAATGTGATTGAGTGTGATAATTTTGTTATAAAAAAATAATTGCGACAATGTAGTGCGGTATTAATTTAATTATTATTAAATCTAATTTATTTGTTAACTAAATTGTAGTGCTTTATACAGGGTGTAGCACCTCGGACCGTAGCTCCTCTATCATACAATATATCGAAAAAATTCTAAGAGAAAAATTGTCCATAACTACAATCACCATTTCCCTAAAATATTTTTGGTCATCAGTGCCGTGCCGTATTTCAGTGGCGTATCAAACCCATGTTTGCTGTTGAAAATCCTCATATCAGTGTCCGCGAAATTATTAGGAACACTGACAAGTTAAATCCATTTAAAATTCAATTGCAATTCGAATTTCGATTATCCAACGATGTAATTATTTTATATGGTTCCGATTTGATATTTTAGACTAAAAATGACTATTTGCAAAGACCAATTGCAGAAATTCTGCCTGGTTTCAAAATCTTGAGATTGCAATACCTGGTGCAATTGAATTTTAAACGGATGGAACTTGTCAGTGTTCCTACTAATTTCGCGGACACTGATATGAGGATTTTCAACAGCAGCCTCCAGAACTTTCAATTCGTTTTCTACGGTCAAAACTGGTTTCGTTCTAACTCTCTTTGCTCGTTGAACAGTACCAGTAGACGTAAATATATCCAACACCTTTGTAAACTCACGTGGATTTGGACATGTTCTGAGAGGATATCTCTCAGAGTACACTCGTGACGCCAACAAACAATTTTTGAAACATTCTCCAAGAATAAACGCATGTCAATCATTTCTTGTTGAGTTCCAGGCATTTTCGCAACATTTATCAGATAACAATAATGCTTCTGTCAGTTTATTGTTATTTTTTCCGTTTGCATTGACAGTTGCACTTCTATTGTTTTATCATGACAGCTGACTTTGAAAAAAGACGTTTTTCGACAAATTGACCTAACAACTTTTTTTCTTTTTAATTTTGTAATGAAATGTGTGTTTTTTTTTAGTAAATGGAAAACTTGGAATTTCGATTATCCAACGATATAATTATTTTATATGGTTTCCATTTGATATTTTAGAAAAAAACGACTATTTGCAAAGCCCAATCAAAAATTATCTTCTTTCCTTAAATCACTTGAAAAGAAATTAGGAGTAGTTAGAAGAGGTCTTAGTCTATCCCTAAATTCGAAACCTAAACGCCGGTACAATTTAGTTCCTGCCTGTCGAAGTACGGTCTAACTGCGAAGAAAAACCGTTATAACAGCGAAACCGCTAAAGTTAGGAGTATGACGTTATATAAGAAAAAAAAGTACTCTTTGGGGGCTTTCCGAATCAGCCACAAAATATACATTGTTCCATTAAGAAAACATAGGTTTGATACGCTACTGGAATACGGCACGGCACTAATGACAAAAAATATTTTAGGGAAATGGTGATTGTAGTTATGGACAATTTTTCTCTTAGACTTTTTTCGATATATTGTATGATAGAGGAGCTACGGTCCGAGGCACCTTAGGTGCTACACCCTGTATATGGGGCTATCGACATATAGTGTGCGAATTGATGCTAAAGTAATAACAGAATTGAATTTATTTATTTGTGAGTTAATTATTATTTAATGAGTAGTATTGTAAACAACCAAACCTGTATACAGGGTGAGTCATCTCAGCGGGGAAGGCAAATTGTGACTTTATGAGAAAAGATGTATAATATTACATTTTTGTATTCCCCGTATAATTCTCAGTCAAAAAGTGCTAAAATAGTATAAGCCTAAAGTTTAAGGTTTTCGACTAATTACCATTTTTTTGAAAAATTCAATGTTTTTTTTTTTTTAAAAATTATATTTCTCGAAAGCGACGTATTAGATGGATACAATTTTTGGTAACATTGTTCATAACAAAAGGTCCTAATAAAAACATATTTTATTTTGTTGTAATTACTAATTGAATTTGCATAGACGTGGATTGAAGTTACATGACACATTTTTGTCTAAAAGTGAATTTTCTCAAATTGAACATCCTATATATCGGTTCATTTTTGAATTTCTTACTAAATTTCCACCAAAAACATGTGAGACGTTATTATTTTAAAAGTGACCATTACTGAGCTATTGTCGTTTTTTGATATAATATCGCGAACTTTGTTTTTTATTTGAATAAGACGTATTTATTTTATTTTTGAATGTTAAATCGGATCTAAAAACAAGTGCTGCTGATTATATTTACAAAAGGAAAGTTTCTAGTAATTCCTTAATTTTGTTCAATGATTACCTGAAAAAGGAAACTTGGTTACCAGTATACCAATGTTCAAGTCCAGATACTAGTTTTTCAACCTTCCTTGAGATATTTGCTTACTATATGAGTATATGCTTTCCGTTGGTTAAGTACCACGTTGGCCATGGCACGGGAAATGGGTGGATTGATCAAGAAGTCTTGGATGCAAAGAGTAAACTTACATTCTTAAGTGATATGAGTAAATAATTTCCTATATTTAAAGCGGATTTTCTCAAATATGAAACATTTTATAAACAATTTATCATTGACAAAGAAAAACAATACAATAACCGTTTTATACTGCAATCAAAAAATAAAAACAAAGCCGTTTGGGCGCTGATAAAAAATAAATGCCCAACACGTCAACATAAAACAGGTCTTCCGGATTATAGTATGTATCGGGAAAATAATTCTACATATTTCTACAATTATTTTGCGACATTGGCTTCCAATCCAGTTAATACAAATTTTAATCAAACTCATATTGATTTTCATTCAATTGACACACATATTGACCTAGTTAATAACTCGTTATTCATACCGAATATAGACAAAAATGATATTTAAATTGTAGTTGCTAAATTTAAAACGGAACCAATTAATAACTAGTAGGTGTAGAAACAGGATATTTTACGTGAATGGATGAGTAATTAGTGGAACTGAAATTATAAAATAATAATAAATATGAAAACAAGTAAAAATTAAAAGCGTTCAAATTCACTTTTAAACGTTTTTGAACAATCTTCCGAAGTGATATATCGACATTAATAAAGCGTTGAGTACTTAGGTATATTTCTATATACTTGTCAAATATGTTCCCTCATACTTTTTTTGTGGTTACAGGTATACTGTATATTTGCTTTTTTACGGATACCTATAAAAAGAAACTAATGTTGTGATGTCTAAAGACTCAGCAGGCTAGTCAATACGGGCTCCACGGGCTAGCTATGAAAATATTTTATTTAAAATATTTTGTGTCTATAGCATAGAATGTGAGGATTCGCCCTTTCGTTACCTCTAGATTTCTTCGTAAATTTAGCGGAACCTCTTCCAATAATTCCAATAAATTGCTTGATACTAATTGCTCATAAGCCGTTAATACTACCTTCATAAAAATGCGAGCCTGTCATCCTGTCAGCAAGAATTGTTTCCCATGCACTTATGCTTCACCTACGCTGATTATCTATTTATTAGTGAAATAGAAGTTTTTATTTGATTGATTGATTTGTGGCTTTTCTGTTGCTGCCATAAAAGTTATTATTTCATTTTAATCATGTAGCAATTATCTATTTAAGTTTTTTTGCCTCTTCTAAAGGCATCTGTTTTAGGAAATCTTTTGTCAGGTAATGCAGATGGTAAACCCTCTGGGCTATAAATAATTCCTTTGAACGATTTCTTTCACAAACGACAATAACTGACTAATGGTCACTTTTAAAGTAATAACGTCTTATATGTTTCTGGTGCGAAGTTATATAAACAATTCAAAAATGAACCGATATACAGGCTTTTACATTGATAAAAATTTTTTTTTTTAGAAAGAAATGTGTCATGTAACTTTAATCCACTTTTCTGCAAATTCAATTAGTAATTGCAAAAAATAAAGTATGTTTGTATTAGGGCCTTTTATTATGAATAACGCTACCAAAAATTGTGGCCATCTAATATGTCGTTTTCGAGAAATATAAATTTATAGGGGAAGGTTGCCTTGAATGGACCAGTTTGCAGATTATTTGTTATTGAGGATAGGTAAAGTAAAAAAAGATAGGTTTAAGAAACGCAAATGAAACTTTATTATATTAAGAAACTGTTGACAATAAACATTTTGAAAAAAATTTTTTCTTTGAAAAACAAATATTTCGTTGCCTACTTGCAAATGGACCAATTTAAGAAATCCATTGCCTTAAATGGGCCAGCAGTACCTTGAATTGGACCATGATCAAAAATTAATGTTTAAATATATATTTCATTACATTGTCATCAAGCATGAGGGACAGTTATAGATTTTGCGTTAGGACTGACATTGGCACAGTCTGCATGTACCCCAACATCGAAACAGCACACACCGGATCATGTCCCTTTGGTATTCTTCCTCACAGATGGTACAAAACCACCGGTCCTCGTTTACTTTAGTTTTCCTTTGCGTTCTTAATTTCTTTGCATGTTTATTTTGATCGATTTTCTTGGAGACACCTTTTTGCTTTTTTTCTTTCTACATCGTCAAATGATTTTTGTACGGAGAACTAGTAATTTCAGAGGCCTGTTGTGGTCTCATTTGTAATGCTTGTTCAAGATTTCTTGGTTTTGGTATACGAGATGTTCCTTCAACTGAGATATTTAAATGGGTTCGCGACTTGCTCCCACTTCCTTCATTTTCAAATAGTGTCTTTTTTGCCACCATAATGTTTTCGTGAGCCACTTCATTTTCACTGTCTTCTTCTTCGTTACTGGTATCCTCTTCCTTGTTTTCGTTCTTTCTTCGTCGGCGACGACATGAGTTCTTCAAAATTATCTGCAGCCGCGAAATGGTGATCGCCTAAAACACGACGATGCCAAATTCCGGCAGCTTTGAACGCATTTATAGCCGTTTGTACGCTTGCAGATTTAGCGTAGGCCTTTCCAAGTAGTCCGGATACTTGAAACATCGATATTTTTTTACCAGGATTTATCCGTAACCATGTTTCTACACTTTGTGTTTAATATGTTTCCATGGGTTTGAAAAACCCCACATCAAGTGGTTGTGATCTATGGGTCGTATGACCTGGCAATTACAACATAATAACCCCATGTTCCCGTGCAAGAAGTATAAATTTTAAATTTTTACTGTGCGTGGTGTGACCATCTAACAATAGAAGTACTTTCTTTTCGATGGTGGGTTGTACAATTTTAATGAAATTGTCTAACCACTTGGTAAAAAGATTTGTATTTATGTAGCCTGTTTCTGAAATTTCTACCATACGTCCGGGAGGAGCACCATTGGCTGGTTCTGCAGCCATTCTTCCTCTTTTAAAAATTATCATTGGAGGAATGTATTGATCCGCGGCGCTTTCACAACAAACTATAGTCATATTTACAACCCTTTCCCCGCTTGTTACTGCACCAATCTGACTTTTTCCTTTCTTACCCAGAATTTTTTGCGACTTCTTCTGAACAGTCGAAAACCAGCTTTCATCCACATTGAAGATGCGGGTAGCGTCAATAGAGTTTTCTGTGCATATTTTTTCAAGCAAATCAAAAAAATTATTAACATTTTTGCGATTAAAACCTTTTACTCTCGCTAATGACGTTTTTTTTCCGGCTGCCTCAAAGAAATAGAAGGGTGACGCTTTAAAAATGAATAATACCATTTTTCCCCAGCAATCCGTTTTTTGTTATTGAAATTATGCTGTAAATTATTCTTGGTTCTAATTTAAGAAGAAATCTTTCGAGTTCATCTTCTATTTCTTTTGAAAGTGCACATGCCTTACCAGATTTTTTTTAACTATATCTGGCACCTCAGCTTCCATTTTTGCGTATCGCTGCACAGTAGCTTTTGGAACGTTGTAAGTTCGAGCACTTTCATTTAGGCCGTACTGGCCGCTTCTGTAAGCACTAACAGCTAAAATAAGCTCTTGTTGCGTCCATTGTCCATATTTTTCTCCCGCCCTTTAACAAACATTTAATTTATTAGAGATGTATATTAAAGTTTCTTAAAATAGACCGGTTCATTTTAGGGATAGCAGTAGTGGTCCATTATAGGCTACTACTACATGAGAAGGTTTAAATAATTGTCGTTTAATGAAAACAAATATTTTTGCAGGTATTGAAATATGGAAATATTGCTAACTAGCTACAGTTTTTCATCGACTAAATAATAATTTAAATCCATTTACCGTTTCTGCATTATGTCCTTAGCGGCGTAGCCAAAAAATAATAACCGCAACAACATAAACATTTATTGCGCCTGAGTGCCTGAACTTTTAGGTTTTAATGTTACTATGCACCTCGTAAATAGATGGCGCAGTGAGTACCTTTTGTAATTTTCGAGATATTACGATGGTCTATTTTAGGCGGTGGTCCAAATTTGTCAGCCTTCCCCTAATAACATTGTATATTTCAGAAAAATGGTAATAAGTTGAAAACCTTAAATTTTAGGCCTATACTATCTTATCAACGGGGAATACAAAAGTGTAATAATATACATAGTATTCCATTAAAAAAACTATCGTCGGCCACCAAGTGATGGTACACTCTGTAAAATACAAAATAATTTTCGAAATGTCTTAATTCATAAAGTCACAACCTGCCTTTCCCGCAAAGATTACTCATCCTGTATATTAATACTATTGAATTGTTTTCTTGTCAACCCTGGAAATTTAATATATAATATAATATTTAAATAATTAAGCTAGTAATTTTAACATTAGTTATGTTTCTGAACAAAAAACATTACATTAATTCATTCATACAATCATTTGTTTAATACAAAATTTTAATTGCATTTCTTAAAATAGTTACAACAAAGAGCGAATGTAGTACAATACATATACCTATACATATAGTTATATGTAATTAACAGTTACCTGAAAATATGAAAATTATATAATATATAACAAAATCGTAAAAGTAAAAAGAGTAGCTAATATCAATGAAGGGTATGAGCCGATTTAACCTGCACCAAATTTCTCTAAGATGAATAAAACGAGATAAGGTCATACATTAGCTATTTATTAACATTACATTTTAAATAATTTGATTTTCAAATACCTTCCACTAAATAACGTTTATTTATAATACCTCGTTTTCAAATAGTTTACATGATTTCAATCTAAATATTGTTATGTTCTGAAGGAATGGCAGATTTACACTAATCATCAAAACACACAATTTTCTGTAGAATTTCTTCCACGTAATTATACTGTTTACTTCGTTATTTTGTCACATAGTACTTATGTGCAGCATATATATATTTTGACTTTTCGCCGTTGATTTTTAAATAAATTTTACGTTCCTAATCTTCTATGCTTTTATAAGTTGCTCCTGTTTAGCTCATTAATATTATCTCTTAAAGCTCGTTCACAGTTTTATATAATTATTACTCCATATTTAATAAACATGTTGATAATCTTTGGATTATAGTATGTATACACAAAAAGTAATTATTTTTGTAGATATTTTTTGAATTTTATGTTCTGATATTTGGGTTATTATCCATGATATAATCAACGTGTGTGTCCAAAGTATTTTACGGCTTTTTAAAAGATTAAATCAAAACAATTCTGAAAATGAAATCCTACATCCCAACGTAATCATCATTAATTTCTTGAAAAAAAATCAGATCGATTTAGGGAAGTCATTATTACTTGAAAACTATTAATTTGGAAACTATCAGCATGCTAGTATACCACCCCGCACTGGATCCAAATGCCGCCCGCACCTGACAACATTTTTCTAAATTAATGATTTCCTTCGGCGACGACAAGGTGGTCGTCCGTCAATTTCGCAAAAATTTCTACATTAACGAGTTAATCGAAGTTTTAGGCATTCAACACTTAAAGAGAAGTGTTCCGCTATTAATTTTTGATTTTAGTGAGATATCGAATATTCTCTTTTGTTTTAGATTTCCTAAGATTTAACCTAGCAACGTGCGGCATTATATAGTTATAGATTATATTATATAATAATTCAATACAGTATGAGGGTGACATATAATGAAATTTGATTTTAAAAATAAAATAGCTTATTTGTTTTTAAACGTTTTAATAAATTGTACATAGGAATATAATTACTATCATCTGGAAATTAATAAACCTTAAAAACAATATCGTCTAAAAGTTGGCCTAGATGTTTTATGCACTCATCTAAACGATGTCGTGCATTTAGAATTAACACAATGCTAAAGGGATGGCGGCACTTATATTTGCCGGATTTTCATACACCTTACTTTTAAGGTAGCCCCACAAGACGAAAATCTAATGGTGTCAAATCACAGCTTCTCGCAGACTAGTCCATGTTACTTCTACGCGAAATTAATTTTTCATGGAAAAGCATTCTTACTGCCTCTAAAGCTTCATTCGCAGTATGGCTTGTGGCGCCATCCTGCTGGAACTATGTGCGATTATCAAACCCTTCAAATGCTTGTAATGCTGGTTTTACAAAATTGCGGATCTTCAGGGAATATCGTTGTGCATTTACTGTGATTGATTATTCTTGATTATTCTCAAAAAAAAAAAATACGGACCAATAATGCCTCTCGAAGACATTGCTGCCCATATAGTTATTTTTGAAGTGTGCAAAGCAACTGCATGCTTTTCTCTTGGGTTTGCCGCAGACCACTACTGACAATTTTTTTTGGTCATGTAAGCATTTCCGTTTCATCAGGCTAACAAATAATTCGCTACATGGTTTTTGTCATTCAAGTACCTAATTCCATATTACAATAGTTACAGCAGTAAACCGTGAACAATTTCCTGAAGAGTTAAACACTTTAGTCAAAAATAAACGGCAGAACAATTCTTCTTATTTTAACCAAGATAAGAATTCAAAAATTTGAAGTTCAGTGATTGCTGCTAAAGAGAAAAGCAGTTAATCGTTGCCACCAAGCACAAAGCACCGTTAAAAGAGCGCACCGAGATTTACAAAGTATGTTAACTGCTTGGATGGATGACTACGATACAAAAAAGTGATCGAAAGGTTTACATTTCCTTCAGTTTGCAAAAAACACTATAGTTATCATAAGAATATTCGGGAGCCTCCATAAGTAACCTTGTTTTAGGTTCAACCAAACAGAGGAATAGTATTATCCACTCTTCCTCGTGAGAAAATCCGAAACAATAAAACAGAAGGAAAGCTTGAAAAACTTGCCAGAAACGTTTTTAGAAATGAAAATTAAATGGAGGGATTCACTAATGAAACTGAGAAGATCGAGACCATTCCCACGCAGGCAACGGAGATTTTCAAGGAAATGACGGCGATGGTGGTGAAGACATATAACTCTTCTCTACGTGCAAAGTTGCATGAAATTGCCTCGTATTGCAATTTCTATGAAAAAGGTAACCACAAGAGGAATCTCAAGCTACATACAACGAAAATGTCGCTAACATCAAAAAAGAAGCTTCCTTCCGTTCTAGTTAGTGATATCGGCCGAGTCCAAATCTCAGATGATGACCGAGACTATACTGATCCTCAAAATGTGTTGGTTGCTGCTGTTGGCGTAGAGGATTCCGATTTTTATAAACTAGTCTTAGTTGGATATTTTGAAACACTCCTTCTTTTTCTGAGACAAGGTATAATATGTTAAATCATATTAATACGATTTGTAACAACCTAACTTCTTAAACTATCAACCAAAAACTACAGCTTGTTCAAAGCAATGTAATTCGTCAACTCCAAGTTTTAGTATTCAAATATTCATTTTGTATTTAAATATTTGAATTATTTAAATATTCATTCGAATATTCAAGCACATATTTGAATATTTCAACAAGTTCTTCTATATTAGAATATTCCAACATAAAAATTTGAAATTTAATTATCCATTCCAATATTCGGTGTTACTGGCTTTAGATAAAGTCCTTTCTGAGGGTGTCGAAGTGGCGGGGACGCAGAGTATCGTTTAGCATATTTTGGTAGCTTTGCCAACCAAAAAGTAAGAAAAAGGAGCCTAAGCTGACAGCAGGGGAGCTCAATGAGTACTTCCGTAATGTCGGTGCTAATATTGCTACCGTTTTTAATAGTGATTTACCCTTAATTCCAATGAAACATAAAAATCAGGTCACATCCTGCTATTTTGATTCCGTGTCAGAAACAGAGATTCAAAATATAATAAGGGAACTTAAATACAAGAAAACAAGGGACATCTACGAAATATCGACACATATTTTGAAGGAAGCTGCCAACGAAATTAGTGGATTCCTTTCGAAATGTATAAATAGAGCTATCTGTGAGGGTATATTCCCAGAACCGCTGAAGTTGGCTAAAGTATTACCAATACTTAAAAGTGGCGATGCCAATCTCTGCAACAACTACGGGCCTATTAGTATATTACCGACCTTATCCAAGGTATTTGAACAAGCAATAGCTGGCAGACTAACAAATTTTTTCGAAGCACGGGGCCTGTTCTCAGAAAAACAACATGGCTATCGAAAGGGTAAATCGGTTGTAACGGGAATAATGGATGTAATTAATTACATATATACATGAGCCTTTTCATCAAAGGAAATGCGCCCAAATGACTATGTTAGACCTAAGTAAAGCGTTTGATTCGATGGACCGTAACATACTTGTGCACAAACTAGAGTGCTATGGAGTCAGGGGAAAGCCACTTAAACTGATCGAATTATACCTATCCGATAGAATGCAGTGTGTTGAGTAGCAGGACGGCAGGTCGGAGATGCTGCTGATAGAACATGGTGTACCGCAGGGATCAATATTGGGGCCGTTGTTATTTATAATATACACGAATGATATATCCGACCATATCAACGCGGAAATATGCCTTTAAGCGGATGATACATCCATTTTGACGGATGGGGTGACTAAGGAAGAAGGGGGGCAAAAAAACGGCAAATGCCATGGAAGCTGCAAAAGAGTGGTTCAATGCCAATAAACTCAAATTAAATACTCAGAAAACACAAGAGCTTGTTTTTACTACTAAACATAGCTGTGATATTAATACAGCAAAGTTCCTTGGGCTCACTGTGGACAACTTGTTGAAATGGACATACCACATCGACAGTCTATCAAAAAACCTAACATCAGGCACTTTTGCAATCAAAAGGGTAAAAACAATTGCAACTCATCATGCGGCCAGATTGACATATTTTGCGGCAGTGCATTCCTACTTAAGCTATGGAATTCCCTTCGGGGGAACTCCACAACCGCGACCAGGATTTTCTTTCTCCATAAGCATGCGCTCAGATCCCTGTGCGACCTGGAACCAAAGCAGTCCTGCAGGGGGCACTTTAGGGGCCAGGGTATACTAACTATGGCCTCAGTTTTTATTTTACAGACTTTAAAATACCTTCATGTGCACAAAATGGACTTTCCACTAAATGGTGAACACCATTCGCATTAAACCCGTCATGGGGCAGATTTCAGTGTCCCATATCACCTAACAGTGTCCCATATCACCGTTTAACGTCGACCCAGCAAAATGTCAACTATTGGGGACCGAAATTTTATAAGAATCTACCGTCGAACTGGAAATCGCTGGAAATGGATCCGTTCTCAAGAAAGGTGAAGACTTTGTTATTGAAGAGGGAGTATTACACCATGGAGGAATTCCTTTTGTTTTAATAGATAATTCGCACAATATGTGTAATGTGTAACTGTAATGTTAATTGTATTTTGGTTTTGTGTCTTTTCTTGCCCCTTGTCTAGTCTTGTTTAATTCGTAACGACACATATCTGTGATACTTTTATTGACAATTGATTGTAATGGTGATTACAAAAATAAATATTATTATTATTATTACTATTATTTGTATATTTTTTTATTGTTTTTTCGCCATTGTAACGGGCATGTTTTTTGATATACAACAATCCAAAGAATATATATGGACTTTGGCACAATCTACTTGTCGTTTCTTTTTGTTGGATTCGTGTTACTTTCATCAAATTCAACTGATGACTCTCCTTCGTTCTCCAAGATATCTTTTAGGGGCCTTTTTGTTTTAAGCAGAGATCCAAAAATTTTTGCCTTTACTAAGAAATAGTTATGTGAACCTTCAATGAAGTTCCCGTTGCAAAACAGATTTCATTTCTTTTATCTCTTCTGGTTCACCCTTATCAATCTTTGAAATGAAATTCTCCATCAAAGATTGCAAAATGGGCATCACCATAGAAATCGTCGGTTGAGATTCTGATGACAATAAAGTTGTCACCACCTCAAAGGATTCCAATACATGAACAATATTTTCAATGACCGGTCATTCATCCTCAGTTAACATTAAATATCATTGCCTGAGGGCTTGTGGTTATTGCCCTGTCAGATAATACGCTATTTAATGCTTCACGTTGTTCCAGTATCCGTTTCAATATAAAAAATGTTGAATTCCATCGGGTCTTAACTGATTGAATGAGTTTGCGTTTTTTTCTAAACCCAGTTGAATTTGTTTGTGACTTAAAGAGGTTGTCGCGATGTTAGAATGCCTAAAATGACCAAGAATATTGCTGCATTTACCAATAATAATAATATTTTGTTCAAAACTAATTGCAATGAATGTGCAATAGAGCAAACTGAATCGCACGACAGCTGCCGAACTGTTTCCACAATATTTTCGGCATTGTCATGTACCACTGCCAAACACTTTCTTCTTATATCCCATTCTGTCAAAATGTTTTCAATTTTTTCCTTCATAATTTGTATGATGTGTCGGTCCTCCACTACTTCAGTGATAATGTTACGTGTTATATGTCCCCAGTTTGCGTTTATATAATGAGCACTTATTGTGATGTAAGACTCATTTGCTATCGAGCTCCAACAGTCGGTTGTTAACGCATTGCATTGCTCAGTTTTTCAAGACGTTTTTGTTTTTCATTATCGAAAAATAATTTTTTATATTTGAATAGGTATTAGAATATTCAAATCTTGGAATAATTTTGTTTTGAAATTATTCAGAGTTGAATATTCGAAAATTTCGAATATTTGAATTATTCGTATTGTATTACTAGCTTTAATCTTGATATCACAGTGACGTTGTTTATGATATAACTCGTCTATTTCTTTAAAAGACTAAATCTTATGTATTATAATAAAGAAATTGATATGTTGACAATTTTATTTCTAAAATGTATATATCATAATATAAAGATAAACTGCATTATTATAGTTTGTGTTCTGAGTATTGCACATATCTTCATGTAAAATTCATTGATTACCAATCAATAATTGAATTTGTTGAACGTATATTTATTTATCAGAGTTTGAAATATGCACAACGCGTATGCTCACGATACATAGTTTAAAACGGTTGCCATAGCTTCTTTGAACAAGGCTAATAAGAAAAGATAGTTCTAAGAATGGAAATCGAAAAAGTCCTGCAGGAGACATTCATTATAAAGCAAAAGAAACTGGCCATTCGGTGACCATAACTGTTCTAACGTGTCTTAACAATGGACACAGTGTGTTTGAGGGTGGTAGACACAAAGACAATGCTCTTTCATTTAAATGCATTAACAGTAAATTTAGATGACTATCTCGCAGCGACGATATTCTATAATAACAACAATTTATAAAAAAATACCATGACTGTTATGGTATGTTGTAATTGCTTAATGTACGTATATACACCTGGATACTTGTAACAATGTAAATTTGAACTCGTACCACTATTATTATGTAAAAATCAGTTCATATTATTTTGTGTGTAACTTCTGATCGACTTGACAGATTCAGGTCATATTTACATAATATATTTGTTTTGTCGAGACTATGGTTCGTAGCTATGTTAGGATTCGATAGATGGTACTGTAGTCAAGTTACTAAGAAATTCTGCATTTATGAACCAAAATGACTTATATTCACAATATATGTTAGTTTAGTGGCAAAAGAGAAAATAATAATATCTGGACCAGCCAAGTGATGCTGTTCTGGGCCCGCCAAGTGATGCTTTGGTCAAATCAAACTTATCGCACCACCTATCAGAAAGGACAGAACAACATCGCCGGGGCAGCTGGTATTATATATACAGGGTCGTCCAAAAGTCTGGATTCACGTGGATTTTGAGTAAACTATTCACTTTTTTGGAAAACTGAATTCTGTATCTTGAATGGGAATAAAATTGCAACTCAATAGTATTTTTTATTTCAAAAAAATTGTTTATAATTTTGAGATAAAGTTAATAACAATGTTTTTTTAAATGGAAACCTACCGTGATTTTTATTTCAGAGAGAGTACTTTCGATAAGAATTGCATTGGTATAGAAATTTTGGCTATAAACCTTACGATTATTGTTTAAATTAATATTAAATTTTCGATCCGAACACTCGTTCGCGCTTGTTCGGAAAATACACGAACGTGTCTTCTCTTACCACGTTTCCAACTGTAGGCATGGGTCCACCCCCTAATAAAGCATTCTATAGAAGGCGTTACGTTTATCTTGAATGAAAGCATTTTTTTTTTATAAAATGGGGATCTACCGCGATTACGATATTTAAACGTTATGAGAAAGTACAACGTAGTTTAATAAAAAATAATTTTATGGTCTTTTTCCGTTTTTAGACACTTGGAAGGTCCAAATCTTATCTCATTCTGTTTTTGGTATTACTAGTGTACGTTTACGGAGCGAATTTGAATTTTTATTTTCTGTTTTCTTGAACGTTTTGTTTGTTGTTAATTGTGTTGTTTTGGTATTGACTTTATCTATTATTTTTGTGATCTGTGATTTTGAACAATTTGCGTAAATATGGAACTGGTAGAGAGAGAACGGATAGAAATTCTAATTATGGTGGGATACGGCGACAAAAAGCGATCACATCAAGAAGCTTGTGATCTCTTCAATCAACTTCACCCCGAGCGAAACCCAATTTCAAAATCGACTGTTGCAAAAACATACAGAAGATTTTTTGAAAACGGAACCGTCAAGAGTCTCCCAAGATCTGGCAGAACCAAGACAGCAACGAACGACCATGTCGCACAGATTGTAATGGAAAGGATTATTGAGGAGCCAATCATTTCAACCGAGCAGTTGGCACTAGATTATGATGTAAGTGCCACTTCTGTCAAGAGGATATTGAAAAACCAAAGTGCCAAACCATATAAACTGCAACTTCAGCAAGAGCTGACCGCAGAAGATTACGATCGTCGCCTCCAATTCTGTGAATGGTTATTCTTCCAGCAAGAACAAAATTTGAATTTTACAAATAACATCATATTTTCGGACGAAGCAACATTCTGCCTAAATGGAATAGTCAATCGTCACAATTGTCGATATTGGGCGCTGGAGAACCCCCACTGGATGCAGGAGCACCATACCCAACATCCCGAGAAACTTAATGTATGGGCAGGTATTGTTAATGGGACAATTATTGGTCCTTTCTTCATCCAGGGCAACTTAACTGCTGTATTGTATTTGGATTTGCTAAGGAACCAGATAATTCCAGCGATTCGAAGAATATTTCGAAATGCAATTCCGAATCAAGTTTGGTTCCAGCAAGATGGTGCACCGCCTCATTTTGGTATTGCTGTAAGAAATTACCTAAATGAAATCTTTCCCGAAAGGTGGATTGGAAGGAGGGGAGCCGTGGAATGGCCACCACGATCTCCAGATCTCACCCCATTAGATTTCTTTTTATGGGGATACGTAAAAGGTTTGGTCTATAAAAGTAGACCAAGAAATCTAGAGGATCTGAGAGAGAGAATTGAAGAGACCATGGCGAATATACCTCAGGAAATGTTGAATAATGCTGTCCAAGGTGTAGTTCATCGAGTTGGATTCTGCCAGGAAGTTAATGGCGAACATTTTGAACATTTAATATGATTTTGGTAATATCTAGTTTAATTTCATTGTTTTGTTTGTTTTAATTTTATATTAGGAGTATTTTTTTTACACGAAATTTTAATTACAATTTTTATTTATATTTTGTGTTTGTTATTTTCCTGTATTACCCCATTTTTTAATAAATAAAAATATCTGTAAAATATTTTTAAAATCAAATTCGCATTCAGTAAGAAAATTTTTTGCTTATTACTAAAGTAAGAAAAATTAGTATAAAAAAAGTTTAAAAAACGAGTGGTCACAAATCATTTTTAAAAATGTGTGCCTTAAGGTCTTATAAAATGGTTTTTTTATATTATTATAAAAAATCATTTTATAGAACTTGAGGCACTCATTGTTTAAAATAACTCGCTTTGCAATTTGCCATTCTTATGGCGTTTTTTAATTAAAAGAAAAACTGATTTCATCGATTGAGGGATTTTTGTGGTAATTGGTATTTTTATTTTTCGTCTTCTTGACACTGCTGTTATTTAAATTGACATAATGAAAGAGAAACTGCACATCCGCAGTTCCGTGGATTGATGTCTAATTAGGACGCCGAAAACTATGACGTTGCGTTTTTAATCATTAATCTAATATTTTATTCTGAGATATTTACTAATTTTTACGCTTCTTTCCTTACGTTTGCCAATTACGTTTCGGATCTAATTTTTATTAAACTACGTTGTACTTTCTCATAACGTTTAAATATCGTAATCGCGGTAGATCTCCATTTTATAAAAAAAAAATGCTTTCATTCAAGATAAACGTAACGCCTTCAATAGAATGCTTTATTAGGGGGTGGACCCATGCCTACAGTTGGAAACGTGGTAAGAGAAGACACGTTCGTGTATTTTCCGAACAAGCGCGAACGAGTGTTCGGATCGAAAATTTAATATTAATTTAAACAATAATCGTAAGGTTTATAGCCAAAATTTCTATGCCAATGCAATTCTTATCGAAAGTACTCTCTCTGAAATAAAAATCACGGTAGGTTTCCATTTAAAAAAAGCATTGTTATTAACTTTATCTCAAAATTATAAACAATTTTTTTGAAATAAAAAATACTATTGAGTTGCAATTTTATTCCCATTCAAGATACAGAATTCAGTTTTCCAAAAAAGTGAATAGTTTACTCAAAATCCACGTGAATCCAGACTTTTGGACGACCCTGTATAGCAAAAGCTAGGCATAGGAGATTATGCCAAAATAATTGTATTTACGAGAAAGTATTTTATCGGTATATATTATCATGATTTTTTTGATGGAAGCAAACCGCACCTCAAAAAGTAGATAAGGTAGAATTTTTCTGGGAAAAATACATCAGAACATCATTGATACAGCTGAAGAAGCTGTGGGATAGAGTGAAGTGGGAGGAAGCAATCGAGCAAGAGCCAAACCATGCTACACTTCAAAAGTTAGGGCCTTAGCTGAAGAAAAGTATTTACCAGTAAAGAAGTAATTAAACATTAAAAAAAGAAGTCTATATATGTGTAAATTAGAAAAAAATATAAATAGAACAACTTTGAAAATAAGAATATCAAAAGAGAAGTGATGCTGTGGTCAAATCAAACTTATCGCACCACCTATCAGAAAGGACAGAACAACATCGCCGGGGCAGCTGGTATTATATATATAGCAAAAGCTAGGGATAGGAGATTATGCCAAAATAATTGTATTTACGAGAAAGTATTTTATTGATATATATTATCATGATTTTTTTGATGGAAGCAAACCGCACCTCAAAAAGTAGATAAGGTAGAATTTTTCTGGGAAAATACATCAGAACATCATTGAAACAGCTGAAGAAACTGTGAGATAGAGTGAAGTGGGAGGAAGCAATCGAGCAGGATCCAAACAATGGTATATTTTAAAAGTTAGGGCCTTAGCTGAAGAAAAGTGTTTACCAGTAAAGAAGTAATTAAACAATAAAAAAAGAAGTCTATATATGTGTAAATTAGAAAAAAATATAAATAGAACAACTTTGAAAATAAGAATATCAAAAGAGAATACTGGGAAATGCTTTCATCCGAAATGGAAAATGACTTATAAGGAGCATAGAGAAAAGTATGGCCAATGTTAAGAATAAAGAAAGAAGTCATAACAGAATATACAGATATATAGCAAACAGACATGGAAAAGACAATTGAACGATTATGCACCATCAATATTTTCGATGATGAAGAGGAGATATAAGCAGAAGAAAACGCATTAAATATGAATACAAAAATCAAAATAACAATCCAAACGACTACTGAATGAATACAAAACTATTTATTGAATATTTAAAAATGCACAATTATAATTTCCCCCATAGCAATACATTGCTTGGTGGCTCAGATGGTAGGATATAGTATATTTTCAAATTATCTCTTTTAATTTTGATTTATATGAAAAATATTTAATAGTAATCTTTATATTTTCTGGCCACGTGTCTAATTCGAATGAATTTGTTTCTTCGATATTGTCGAAAAAGTCTTTTTATTTATTTTAGGCATTTGCTAACTAATCAACTAATAATTTATTCATTAATTACTTATCTATTAATGTGGTAATCTTTATGTTATATTTATTAGGGATTGGGTAGAAGAGCAGGGGGTGGAAGATTAATGTTTTCTTCCTACCCAACGAAACCTCTCCTTAGGGTTTTGGCAGGTCTATTTATATATTTTTCTTTATTTTTCTTTATTTTTTTTTATAAAGACATTATTATTATTATTATATCTTTTTTAACTTTTACACTTTAAAGGGAATGATCTTTCTCCAGTTTCCTGTTCTTGTTTAATCGATTGCATTTCAGAATTATTAACTACAAAGAGAAGTAGTTGAAAAGTTATAATTATATAAAATTAAACGGGATTTTGTAAAAGAAAACAAACTATATACTTATTCTGAATGGTTTCTATTAGGTTCATTAAAATTATAAACCAATTATTGTTTTGAGTTAATTAACTTATTGAACTTAAACATTACTTTACATTTTATTATGAGTTGAAGCGAAGTCGTAATGACTAGTTCTACGATACATTTCGTAATGAGAATTACGTGGTTAAAAGAAAATTTCTACCAAAGAGTTAATTATTATTCGCTACCAATGTTATTGCGTATAAATGAATGTGTATAGACGTAATTTGGAAGATAATGAAATATCGTATGTAGTTTTTATAAAAATGTAGCAAGTGAGACGCCGAACGAAAAAGAAAAAACAAGAGGATCATTTATCGAATCTCAAACCTATATTTTTCAAGGTGCAAAAAGGTATACGGCCCTCGGCCAAATAAGTTATTATGTACGTGTATAACTTTGAAAACTGCTTACAGAACCAATCAGAAGATGCGAACGTACTTCTATTTTACCGTCAATTCAAACATGTTATTACGTTTACGAGCAATTTTCACCGAACGAGAATCATTTGTTATTTTTAAGACAGTTGCCAGTCGTTTTAACTATATTTAAAATGTGCCGACACTATCCTTTCGTTTCTATAATTTTCAAAACCATAAAGTGTATCTAAAAGCTTAAAAGCGGTTTCGCATATAGTATATATGTTTGTAGTGTAGTATGTATAGTAAGTATGTACATATACGTGGTGTAACATTAGCGTGATATTCTTGGATATCTCCATCGTTACGCAAAATATAAAAAATATTAAGTGTAAGACTAAAGCGTTTTCGATTTATTGCGGTATAATTTTATTTTTAGATTTGCAGGGTGTTTCGCTTGTGTCTTTTTTGCATATATGATATAGCAAAAACTTGATTTCCGTCATAAAGGAAAAATAATGACGTCTGCATTGCCAATTTCATAACAACGAACATAATTATGTTATATATTTCTAAATTTATAGTTTCATTAATGTAGAATATATTATATGTACATAATAATAATTATAGGATTATTTTAATGATTAATATTAATTAAAAATGATAATGTTGGCGTTATTTCAACCAGTTTTACTAGAAATATTTACGACGGATGTTGGCTTTAGTGTAACGTCGTTTACATTCGGCTAGGCATTTTGAGTCATTCAGTCATTTGACAGCATTGTTTGACAGTATTTCAGGTTTAGGTTGTTGTTTATTTTCGTTATTTTTATAATATAGTTTTATCAGTAAAAGTTCTTTTTAGAACTAACGATGCCTAAGCCGTTCAGCAGTCAGTCAAAGGAACTCATTAGCTCTTTGATTACATATTTCGAACGTGAACGGGATAATGGTGGTCCTCTTTTACCGTTGTCAAGTGTGCGGGAGGTATGTTTAGTTTTGTTGTAATTACATAAAATAAAATTTTATCATTTTAGAGAGTTGCAGAAGCTCTAAGTATTTGCGTTGCATCTGCCAGCGTCAGCAGTATTTCTGAGACACGTAAGCAAAATGATGGTCAACAAAGCCCTAAAAAAACATGTCCCAGGAGAAAACCTATATGTGATGTTACTCCTACAATAAAAGCAACAATACGCGATACTATATACGATATGTATAAAAACAGTAAGATACTTATATAAATCAATGAAAACAGTGGCGGCTCGGGGTGGTTCACATAGGGAGTGCATAATTTCAAAATTAAAAAGTATAATACAAGAACGCTTACCCAATCTTTATAAGTTTCACCGACATACTGTTCCAGACAGGTACTGTTCACTGTACAGTTTGTTTTGAGGGAATAGTAAATATAACACTACAGTTTGATTACATCTGACCATAAACGAAGTCCATTTTGCGTGTCTTTGACTTGCAGAACAGTTCTATCACTTTTTCATTAAAATTTGGGAAATCATTTATAAATCCTTTTTCACAAGATAACATAGTAAGGGCATTTAATCTGTCTTCTTTCATTGTATTTCTCAGGAAAGTTTTTATTCTCTTCAGCCGTGAAAACTGGCGTTCCGCTTCAGACGTTGTCATTGGGATTGTAATGACAATTTTTAAAAGCTTAACACCCAAAACCCCCGTATCTAAAATTTCACATCTATACGTCAATTTTCAAAAAACTCGTCCGCCATTTTGTCTATTTTTGACATTTTGACTTTGGAATCGTGATCGGCGACCTAAGACACCCCCGTATCTAAAATTTCACATTTATACGTCAATTTTCAAAAAATCTTCCGCCATTTTGCTTTTTTTTTACATTTTGATTATGGATTCGTGATCGGTGACCTAAGACACCCCCCGTATCTAAAATTTCACATTCACACGTCAATTTTCAAAAAATCTTCCGCCATTTTGTTTTTTTGACATTTTGATTTTGGATTTGTGATCGGCGACCTAAGACACCCCCGTATCTAAAATTTCACATTTATACGTCAATTTTCAAAAAATCTTCCGCCATTTTGTTTTTTTTGACATTTTGATTATGGATTCGTGATCGGTGACCTAAGACACCCCCGTAACTAAAATTTCACATTCATACGTCAATTTTCAAAAAAATCTTCCGCCATTTAGTTTTTTTTGACATTTTGATTTTGGATTTGTGATCGGTGACCAAGGCACCCCCGTATCTAAAATTTCACATTCATACGTCAATTTTCAAAAATCTTCCGCCATTTTTTTTTTTTGACATTTTGATTTTGGATTTGTGATCGGCGACCTAAAACACCCCCGTATCTAAAATTTCACATTTATACGTCAATTTTCAAAAAATCCTTCGGCCATTTTGTTTTTTTTTGACATTTCGACTTTGGATACGTGATCAATGACACCACAAAAAATCCCAAGTGCCGAATTTTACTTTAATCAGAAGAGAGAAATTAATTTCAGCTAGCTCCGCCCACTCTGCATGTATGCGTAATCGTTTAAATAAAATTATTACATAAGGGCACATCAATGTTAAAAACAATCCTTTTCCCCATTAAGGAAACGGGGCATACGCGTTCTGGAATTATCGTATTTTAATTCAAATCATTATTAAAATATTAATCGACCCCTGTACATAGATAAAAATATTAAATCAAGCGGGACAGTTACGTATTATGTGGAGATGCAGAACCAACAGCGGTGAGCAGACTGGGGATCTGCTCACAGGCTATGTATTATACGATATGGAAGCAGAACAAAATACAGTTCTCCCCACCTTCAATGGAATGTTTAATGGCTTAAGGGAGCAACGGTAGGGCTTTGCATATGGGTATGTTTCTCTCGGTGGAAGGGGTAAACATTCGAATAGTTTACCAGTGTTGCGATATCTAGGGAAATATCCCTAGATCTACGGAATTTTATGGTCATTTAGGGAAGAGGGAATTTTAATAAAAATCTAGGGAAATCTACGTTTTTATTTTAAAATTATTAATCACCAGAAAATTTATTACAATTAAGCTACCTATAATGTCACAATTCATTTTAAAACGTTTTAAACTTAAACCACTGATTACTTGATTGTTTCTAAGAGTAGTATGCCATCTTATGACAAGTAGAAAATTTAAGGGTTAACAACATCTGCACACATTCCGAATCGGTGCTCTGCTCTATCGCTTTTTGCAAATCGATCAAATGACTACAGTATAATAAAATAAGGTAAATCCCTTGGAAAAAGTTCCTGCTCTGATGTTAAAACAGCTTTTTTATAATATTTTTCACATTTGAAAACAAGCTTTCGTGGAGTGAATCGTTGTGAACGTATTATGTAGGACGTAAATATTTGAATTTTATAATTCATTAATAGTTTAGATTTATCGGTTCGTTTAATAAGTTGCGCCTTTCTAACTACAGCTTAGTTATATTTATTTAATGTAAGCATATATAGATACAAAATTACTTTTTTTATTGCAGAGGTTTAGCTTATCTGATTCTTCCTTTCAGGTTTCGGCTGTTTCTTATTTATTATGGATTTTTTTTTAATGAAAAATAGATGACGAGATTTGAAATGAATTTCGTAATCGTTCAATACTAAAAAAATATCATCTATATTTTGTATTTTGCTCAATATGTTAGGTGTCTTTGAAACAAAGATGGAAAATATTAAAAATAGACTATATAATTCAATAAATACAAATCTAAAATATAGTGCACCCAAGTTCATGCAGAACAGGGGGTGCAATTGCTCACTTGCTCTCATTAAAGAGCCGCCACTGAATGAAAATAAAATTAGTGTTATAATATTAATTATGTCATTTTAGAACAACACTTTACAAGAGCTTCGTTACTATCACTGCTAAAGAAGCGTCATATCTTTGATGGCTCTGTTGATTCCCTTGGTAGAGTACTAGCAGATATTGGCTTCAAATATAAGAAAGACTGTCCACGGAAAGGTTTAATGGAACAAACCCATGTTGCTCTTGCTCGAACTAATTTTCCAAGAAAATATATGAATAATTTAGATTCTGAAAGTCCAATGGAATGTGTCTATTTGGATGAGACTTGGATTTTTGAAAATGGCACTGTAGCAAGATCATGGCAAGATGATAGTCATAAAAGTGTTCGAAAGTTGAAAGTTGACGGCAAGAGGTAGTACTGTGCATTAAAATTGAAACATGTTCCAAATAATACAAATTTTGTTTTGCCCCTAGGTTCATAGTCGTTCATGCAGGTACATGTAATGGTTAGACACACAAACAGTGAAATCAGAAAATGGTGGGACCGAGAATTGTTGCTTGACAGAGAAGAAGTAACACCATTTATTATAAATGTAAATAAATGTTCAGACTCTGAAGACAGTAGAAACAGTGATAGTGAATAATGTCTGTAAAATCTATTTGTACTTTTTTCTGATAATTTTTTCATATATTACTATAATGAATTTGTAAAATTGAAGATTAATAACTTGAAATAAAACAAGACATAGGTTGTCTTTTTTTAGAGAAGTAAAATATTATAGGCATATGTCGTTATTATACAATGTAGCACTGTAAGTGTACTTTGGACGTTAATGACGTAATTAATGACGATTAAAGTTAGTTTAATATTTATTGATTACATGTAATTATTAATGATGTAGTATCATGTGATATGTTGTTTATGCGATGGAAATAACACAAACAACATATTAAATTAGTATTTATATTTGTACTGTATACTAAAAAAGTTTCATATTACCAGGAGTTTTATTATTTTATGTGGTCTTCTTTGCTTATGTGACAGTGAGGGGCATATTTAATATGTCATGTAAATATATAAGAATATGTAAATATTTTGAGTATATTTTCATTATAACTTCCAGAATTTTGGTTTCAAGTCAAAGATGTATTAATTTATTTAATTGTTACTTATAATTAAATTTATAAGATAAATACGTAAGCAGAAAATGTACAGTATATGTTATAATAAATTCGCTACATTTACTGATTTAAATTTTGTACTTAATGTTATACCGATTATAAGAAAAAACAAATATAAAAATAAATATCTACATTTTGTTACTTGCCTGTAACATTTGGAACTTTCTTTTTGTGTATGTCCTAAGTTGAAGAGGGTTGTCATTAGTAATTTATTACAAATTTGGATAAGTGACGAGTTAATTTGTGTTAAGCTGTACCATCCTTTGAAACAAGTTAATTGTAAAGTACGACATTAATATAAATTGAAGTCAGGTTTAAAAAGATATTTTAAACAATGATGAATTATTGAAAAAGTTTGCTTCCTAAAATATACATATTATATAACCATTGTTTAAGTCTTCAGTATTAAGAAATAATCACTAGATGAAAAGTACGAAGAGTTTTATTTTTTATTTTTACTGTTTATTAAGTGGAATGGTGAATTCAAGATGTAGTTTTATTTCATTATACTCACAGAATACATTGTTTTACTTTATCAAAAAGTATTTTATATTCAGAAAATTTGGTAAATTTTGATGTAAATTAACCTCAAAGTAAACTTCAGAAATCGTAAATTTTATTCGTCGATCATAATACTAACATTGACGTACTACAACTGTTACATCATGGATTTTGATGACGAAGGTCAATTGTTTGGTGCTTTCTACCATATTAACATATTTTCATATTTACAGTTTAACTTATGTTTTCCTACTAGCCTACACCTTTTTCGTTGTGTTAAATACATTACGTATATTTTACTTTTACTTGCCTATTTCCTTTTTTTTTTGTTTTATTTACATATATTGTAGCCTCTGAAGTTACTTTTAATAAAATGCGTTTGTTGTTAGCAACTTATTTGGTATTTCAACACATCCTTTTGATTTGTTTTTGTGTTGGAACAATTACCATTCATATTTCTGATCCTACTTCCATATCTTTTATATTTTCTAGTGGTCTCATATTGCATGATCTTGAAAGATAATAAAGTAGGAGTGGCGCCAATTAATACACCCGACCATCCTCAACTGAACCTGCGGCATAGGCAGTGAAATTAAAACCCCTTTTAAATTAATAACGACTCCACGTTGGTAAAGCCATATTGTAAAGAAACCCTCAATAAATTGTTAATAATGCTTTTTATATTTTAATATTTTTTAAATAAAATAAATAAAATAATTGAATCGTTTTACCTGGCTAGCTCATATTCCCAGGACGATCCAACTTAAGGGATATCAACAAAAAACATAATCTTCCAGCAGTAATTGGCACAATTTAAATAAAACAAAATTATTTTAATTTAAATAATAGTTGTATAGAAATCAAGATTTTTGCATATATTAATACGAACACAAAAGAAAACATTCACAAAATAATACCAATTTTAATTAAAACAAATACATTCATAAAATAATTTCAGAGCGCTAATAATACTGAAAAATTAGTTATGATTTATTTGTATATTATCGTTTCTCTGAAATGCATCATACATCGTTTGTTTTCCAACGCCTCTCAGTACTTATATCAATACTACCAACGTAGGCCTTAAGAGTAATACAAACTATGCTGAGATTGATATATATCTACAATGCATATAATAATTTTTAAAACAACATTGGCAAACAATTTACAAGTACTCAGATTATTATATTGATTTATTATGTCTCTACATTAAGACACATTTTAATATTTAAATTTATCTAATACTCGCGTAATAACACTTTCTAAATACCTTTTATATATTTTCTTCTTTCTTCATCTGAAGAGAATATTCCTGTTGTCCGTGTGCTTAGTGGGAGTCCCCTTTCGACGGTAGAGGCGCCTGTAGCTTCTTTTCTCTAAAAGCTAATCGCACAAAATATACTTTGTTTTGTGCGATTCTATGATATAATAATTTCTCTAACATCTTGTAACATGCTGATAATAATGAAATAACTAGAAGCAGCATCTGGCTTTCCTGGCTTCAAAACAGCTACAACTTTTGTTTTTTGCTTTCTTATACGTAGTATAAGGAAGTATTGTGATGAAAATTTTCGACCTCGAGATTTTTGCAGATGTCCACGTTTTGAAGTCCCCTTATACCGAAAAAGTGGGTTTAAAAAAATCTCTCTCTCTCTCTCTGACCACGATAGCAGTGAAACCGCTATAAGTATCAATTCCAAACTTTATATTTACGAATCTCCTTCTTGACATCTGATTACATTTTCAGTAAAATCGGCGAACTGGAAGTAGTAGTTTACTTCAGTGAAAAAATCGAATTTTGCCAATTATTCGTCAACTACTAAGTTTAAACAAATTTGTAAAGAATTCATATATACTAAAAATTAAATTTGAGAAGAATTTTATTAAAAAAGTTTTTCGAAATTCCTACCGGAAGTAGGTCTTTTACTCTTATCGAAAATCAGTGTTTTGCGAATATTTCGCAAGTCATGCTTCTTAGACAGGTACGTTATCAGTATAAAAGTATTTAGTACTTAATATTCAATATCTTTTGCATAAATTTTTTTTTTAAATTCGGACCGGAAGTAGCACTTTTACTCTTATCGAATAACGTTTTTTGCAAATATTTCGTAAATTATGCGTTCTATATATATTTGTCAAGAGTATAAAAGTATTTCGAGTTGGATTTGGAATATTTTTTGTATAAACGAAAATTCAAAATTCGAACCGGAAGTAATACTTTTACTCTTAGCGAGTAGCATTTTTTTGCAAATATCTCACAAAGTATGTATCCTGTAGAGATTTATTAAGAGCGTTGTTGTGTGTAAGACTCAATTTAGTAGCGTAAGGGAAGCAAACAAACATGGCGTGTGTAATTGCAGAGTATTCCAAGTGTGAAGTGCGTGGGGTTATCCGATTTTTGCAAGCCGAAGGGGATAACCAGAGCGAAATTCATCGCAGATTAGAGGGCGTTTATGGCCCGAAGGTGTTAAGCCGAATTGAAGTCAGCGTTTGGTGCAAAAAATGTAAAGATGGACGAACGGACTTGTTTGATGATCCGGAGAAGAACAGAGGCAGAAAGAGTACCTCACACAAGAATGAAAACTGCTCAATTGTTGAAGGTTTGATTAGGGAAGATAGTCGCATTAAAGTTCGTGAAATTGCGGAAATGACTGACATTTTCTTAAGAGTCGTGTCCATGAATTCATATGCGACCTAAACTTTCGCAAAGACTTGACAGGTAAGACTACCGTGATGGGATGTTCAAACTACTGTCACGCTGGGATAAATGTCTCAATATTTATGGAGAATATATCGAGAAATAAACAAAAGTAGGTAGATGTTGTAGAATGTGTTCAATATTTTCTTTAAATATTGCACTAGGGAGGGATGATATTATAACTGTAAATACTTATAATCGAATATAAGCCAAAATAATTCAAATCTTGTTATATTTTTTTTCTATAATATCTCCTCTCTCACCTAGTCATTCAAATTTACTAAATAGAACAACTGTTAATTATATGCCAATATTTATGTAACACTCAGTATATAGAATTTACTATATCTATACACTATTATATGAGATTTCAATTTTTCAAAGCTCAGTATTTTATTTTAATATGCCCAAACACTCTCTCAGTTTTTATATTTATCCAATTAATTTACTATAATTCTTTCCTTCTTAAGAAATTTAGATATGATAATTTATCTCCAACAAATTCAAATAATTACTTATTATACACTTCTTTACTGTAAATAAAATTTCGTCAAATGAAACCAGTATTGATTTTGACTACACAGTACTTGCAGTACATTAATTTTTATAACGATGTAAGCATGGCATTTGCCGCTATAAAATGATAGGTAACAATAACCTCTTAACCTCATCAGATGAACCTATTAAAATTATTCCTTGTGAATACGTGATTACTTTTCCTAATGTATTATTCCTTTAATTGGAATACGATTGTAAGGTATGTTCACTTTTTCCATCAAAATTAAACTTATAAATGTTATATTGTTTTGTTTCTCTTTTAGGTTATCGACACAACAAATCTCTATTTATAATATGAAAGTGTCTCGTACCAAAGTTCTACTTTACCAAATAAAAGAAGAATATCACTATAATAATCGTTTAATGGCAAAAGCTGTGTAAAATATGATTCAAATAAATAACCAACACATTTCCAAAACGTTAACAAAAACTATTCAACCTGTCTAATATTACTTGTGCGAATATTGACAAAATGAAGGATTATTAAAAGCTTATCTACTCGATAAGGTATGTATGAGAATTAGTTTAATATAAATCTTTCAATTTAGCATTCATATGTATACACAAATTCAATAATTTATAATAAGTCTTTACGATCAAATATTCAAATACGTAAGTAGGTATATTTAATTCCAAAATTACGCAAATTTACTAAATGTACATATTCTGATATTTCTGATTTAAAAAGAGATTTAAAACCTTTACATAGACTCTTTATAAAATCCTCTTTATAATATTCAGTATATCTTGTTCACTTTAATGTATTTTGCTCGATGACAATCATTTAAATTTAAACTGTTTCTAGAAAATATACAACCTCCCAATAATATTGCTTTTCTTTCTCGGTGTTTTTCAAATAATACAATCCATTTTCCTTGCAGGTTCTGGTTATATGATGTAGGAAATTTTGTGTATCTTCTTCGTACAGATGAACAGCCTTCCTGGACTCGTTATGTACCTGGGATGATCCTCTGGTTCTCTATTCTACGGGTTCGACAAAACAGGATGTATCTTGTGGTGACCTCGTACATACAGGATATCTTCTGGAACTGGAACTTTGTACTGCACGTGTGATTCTGTCTGGTAGGAATCCCTCGTGATTATAAAATAATTTGGACCTTTTCTACGGGTTCGACAAACTGGATGTATCTTGTGGTGTCCTCGTAAATACAGGATATCTTCTGGTACTGGTACTTTGTACTGCACGTGTAATTCTAGCTGTTAGGAATCTCTCGTTTTTATAAAATAATTTGGACCTTTTGAGAACTGGAAATCCGCTTAGACCTCTCGTACAACTGATAAGTTAAATACTCCGCTAGGACTTTATACTTGTTTGGTAAGTTTTTATTTTATTTTGCTATTTCCTTTTCTTCTAAAATTTACTTCTTATACCATAGAATATACTCAATTTCAATAGTAATACAATTGATTTATTATTTTCTGCTTCTCTACAAATATTTTTTCTTCAAACGTCAAATTATTATTTCCAATGCTGAAATAAACACTTTTCGCACCAACTTTCGCGGTTTTCGTGATTTTAATGTACAATTTTCGGAATAAAACTTTAATTTTCCGAAAATTACACGCACCTCTTTTGAAAAATTATTTTTCCAATCTTTCGTTTTTTTTTATCACCCAGACAACCTTTTCATTTTATAATTACATCCAATAAAATTCCTTTTCTTATACTTCTTGTTCAAAACAGTTAATTAAACATTTAAATGATTAGTTTCAGAGCTTCCAAATTTCAGTAAACCTTCTGTATTAAATCTCTATTATTTTATAACAATGAATTACTAATACTTAGCACTTCAAAATGCTTTACTAACAAAATTATATGTAAATGTCAATTTTGACAGATCCGCTTATTCAAACTTTACCCGCGTAATTATTTACCAATTTATATCCTTCATATTTCAATATTCAGCATTAATTTACTTTACTTAGCAATATTTTAAATTAGACAAGTTTTACAAAGTTATAAACCACATTTTAACAAAAATAATAAATTTTAAATCTCCATTTTCAGAATTTAAAGAAAATTGAGGCAACAAAGAACTTGATCCACTACTATTCCTTCAAGAACTGTCTACCATATGAATGTACTCAACTTTACAATAATGAACAAATATTTTAAGTATACACAACTGTTCTTTTTAGTTTAGATATTTTTATTTTAACAGTCAATAAATAAATTAGTAAAATAAAATAATCCTTCAAATTTTGTCAATAATATACAATGCCAGTCACTCATATTTGTTCCCCATTTCAATATATATGTCAGTGAAATTTTGGCTTGTACCTTTAATATCGGACATTCCTCGTATTTGGAATAACTTTAACAAAGTACATTAGCTACAGCCCACAGAAACAACCTAGACCATGGATACAGCCCACGATTTTAATATCGCTATTTAAAGGCATTAACAAGCGCGTCTGGTATATTGGACGCGGTTCACAACGAAAAACTTCTCCGTCCAGAAGACTGGACGCTGCCGCCGGTAGCGAACATGTTAATAAGCAATTATTTTTATTACTGCATTGGAAATTCCATCACATCTGACAGAAAAATATAGCTTTAGTTTACAAACATTAGTTTTAATACCATAAGGACAGAAAGGCAATAAGTAAAAGGACTGCTTGTTTACGTTGATATTACTCAAAACATCCGTTATAGACTAATTTGTCTCGAGGTATTAAATCACTTCAACATCTTTTCCTATTTTATCGACAATTTTTCCTTCAAATAGTTTCACACTTTAAGGTTATCGTACTTGAAAGTTAATGATACAGTATATCATTGAAATCGTCCACCTGGGGCCATGTACATACACTCCATAAAGTACATATATACGTATATGCATATGTGGTGACGTATGTACAAACATATTTTAAAATCTAGATGCATAATGAAGCGTAATTTCGTCGACTTTCGGTCCGTAAGTACCCGACTAAATTATTGTGATTATGATTAATGCGCTCATATCTTCAACACGTTCACCACGTTCGGAGGCGATTTATACACGATCATTAAATTAGAATCAGATCACGGACGCCGTTTAGTTTCGGGGCCCTCTCTCGATCAATATTTAATGTAATCGGTGGAAAAGTGTTTTCATGATTGACAGATAAGTATGTGTTAGTATTACTACTACAAACCATTACATAATAAATATTTATTTATTAGCGCGGTAAGTACTCAAAATAACCATTACGTGGCGTCCAATTTTCATATCTGGCGAACAGATTTTAATATTTAATCGAGAGTCTTCAATGGTTGTTTTGATTTTGTATATCGTTAGTATTTTCTTCTTTTTTTTTTAAGACAATTCTTTTTGTTTCGTAGTATAGAGGTATAATTAATCAAATATGGTAAAAACTGCTAAAAAAAAAACAAAAAGATTGTGTGGGAACCACATGTTTTTCGCATACATATTGCTGTAACCTCAATAATTTGAATATTTTTAAATAAATGATAATTCTATGATAAAAATTAATTTAGTCTTAATCATAAACTAATTCCTTGCCAGCTGTTACGTTTTTTTTTTTTGGTTGTATTTTATCCTTTAATGGTTTATTTTAATTGTCGGAATACGTAATTCGTTTTTGATTAAATTTATGTCGTCTTCCTACTATTACTGCCATCTGGTGTAGAAGTGCTTAAGATTCCTATTATACGCGTTCTGCCTTGCCATAGGTGGGTGTAACGTATACAGGCATTGTCGGGTAGATGGCGTATGTTGTTTCATTTAATTAATTTGTTTTCTTTAGTTATTGTTAATTTCGTTTTTCAAACTTTTTTTTTCGGCCCAGAGTTATGCAACAAATTATTAATAATTATTTTCCATTTTCCTATGGTTATTTGAACCTGTATTTTTGTCGTACGTTTAAAGTATTAGTTGGCTCGTTCGATCTTTTAGAACAATTGTCGTGCTTGTAGTCTATGATCGGGCTTGACATGTTAGAATCTTCCTCTTTTGATTTTTAACGGTCGTCAAGAAAGGTTAGACACCACAGAGCAGAATCATTTCCCTCAGCTTTACTTGAGAATGATGGAGAATTGAGTTTTATCGTCGGTAATCGCTTACAAAAGCGGATGTTATGGTGCTTCTCAAGTATTATTGGTGAATTTTGGCGTTTTATTTCATTCTTGCGAGGATATTTTCTTCTGGGCTTGGGAATTGTTTAAGCTGCTGTAAGTATAGTTTCCACGTGTCTAATCGATCTTAATTTGTGTGTTTCTATATTCAAATTTAGCTGCTGGTGTTGGGCCTGACATAAACCTCATTTGAGCATTTTTGGTTTGGGGTTAAGACGTGAGAACCACGTGCTTGTAATCTTACGGTGCCAAGGAATTGTTGTTATATCCTGCGGTGAGGGCATATTTAAGGTGCAGATTATTGGAATACTGTAGCCTTCAAACGCTATTTCTTGAGGTGTCGTTAACCGAGGATAGGAGAGCATATTCCATTGTAAGGTGTGGATCCGTAGGAGGTGTCGTGTTGGAAGCTTTGGATGTGACTTTCTTAAGGTATTGTGACTGTGTAAATTTTCTCTGACATTATCCAGAGGGTAGAGTTTAATTGACTAGACAGTTTGGCAAATTTTGTGTCAATATCGTGTAATTTGAACAGTGAATTTCAATTTTCCGGGCTAAATAATTAAATAAGTACTCGTAATTTCCTAATTTAACTTCTTGTGGCCTGTGAGCCTTAATGTTTTGAATTAATTAATTTAACGTAGTTTTATTAACAATAGTGACCCCATTTTGGAGGTTACTTTGACATTTTTGGAGACGTTACGTAGCCATTTTAATTTTGGACTTAGAAATTGAACTAAATTTTGGGATGTGTATGGCAGTGTAGCCTCACATCGGACTTGTGTAAATTCTTAGATGTTATTTAATGCATTTTAGTCTATGATTGTAATTTATTTTTGGTATAATCTCGTAAGAAATTAATGAATTTAATTTAATCACATATTCTTCCTGTAAAGCATAGTTAACTAGCGCTATTTCTTATATAGAATTAGATATCTTACAACTTAGAGTCTGTTCTCTAACGTCGAATAGATTGTCAGATGCCTCTGGTATACAGAGTGTTTATTTTTGGGTGACGTGTTGCATTATACGATCAAACTGTTCGACTTTGGAGGGACTTCTGGCAAGTTGCCTTATAATTGTGTACTTGTAAGAATATTGTTGGTGAATCAATGTTAGATTTAAGTTTATTCTTGTGTTCACCTGTTTCGTTTGAACTTTTAAAATTTTGATAATGTCACGTCACTGAAATTTGAATTGTGGACCACCTTGGGGTGACCATTTAAGTTTTGAATAGTCCTTCAGACCTTTTGTTTATTTACTGGCAACCGAGTTGCGCTTGTGTTTCACTATCATTGTTTTCTCTTGTTGTAAATATCTCTTGACATCAAGACTATTAAAATAACCGGATATGTTCATAACTGGAATACACTGTTGAGGTCTAGTTAAATTTCAATAAACTGTTGTTAAGTTGAATGAGTGTGTATTGGTCTTATTTACTTATCACCTGGGGAGTTTTACATTGGACCTGGTCCGGGGTCTGAATATCTGTTGGGCTTAGCATATTATTACGGATAGGCGCCCTGACATCTTAACCTTCGACTTAGTACGGTGTTCGAACTCGCCCTTCTCTGACTGTAGCTGGAGGCAGTGCTGACTCCCATCTTTAACATCGACCCTTGGGGAAGTAAGAGGTAAGACTAGAGTGTTATAAGTTGGTGATTAATTAATGGACAAGCGTCCTCCTAAAGTATAATAGAAGGTTAATTACCGTGGTGGTGCCTAACTCACTACCTTCTTGGAATTTTTGGGTACCGATTTGTTTAGGGCCTCGGCCATTTAAATTTAAATTCAAGAGGGTAGCACAGCATAATATCTTAAATTTCTTATGAGTTCTTGCAGTGATTTTGACGTCTTCGTTTCTGGTATATCTCTTATTCAGTTTTATTTGGGATAAGGTTACAAATTAAAAGAAAAGTCTAAATTTTACATAAATTAAATCATATTTGTATTTTGATTAAAACATCAATCATAAATAACATTGCTATACTGTATCTATATCAATTTTTATTTTATAAGTAATGAAAAAGAAAAACATTTCTACCCATCTTTGGGTTATAATGTTTGTGTAAAGCTTATATATCTATAATGATCGTCATAAAATAATTATCCTGTTCTTTTATAAAAAATAAGAAAAAGTTTGATTCTTGATAAGTAATTTGTTAATATGAATAATATGATTCTATTTTACTCAAAACGTACATTTTAACATAGTGTCTTGGTAATCTAGAACTTTGCAATCGTGAATGCTCGGAAATTGGCCTATACTAATCACTAGCTGCAAACATTCGCACGTACTACCGCTAGAGTCTTAATACCTACCCACCAAAAACATTCCCTTTTTATTCGTATCTATTTGGTTTGAAATTATAAATAAAAATGATAAAGTATAATAATTAATGATAGATTATTATTACTGAACAGGATAATATTTATCTAATTAATAATGCTCAACGTCTTACTAAAAGCAAATATTTTTACATAGTATTTTTAGAAACGCACAGCACCATCAGTTATTTCATTTATTTATTAACTTACTTTATTACTTTATTTCATCATGTATCTTTTCAAATTCTGCCTTATTCATATCCTCCATTTTAAAATAAACAGCAATACAAAAAAAAATAATTGAAAGGAAATTATTTAAAAAAAAAACTAAACTAAAAACTGAATTCTAAATCTTAATACAAATAAACTAATCGTGAGTCGAAAAGTAGTGTCTCAACCCTACTTTCACTTTTGCTATATCAAAAATTTTATCTTTTTAGAAAATTTTACGTCTTTCTAGCTCGAAGTACCAAATTCATCTCCGACAAGTCGAGTCTTGTTTTCCAATTATATATGAAAACAATTGACGATCGACAATTCACAGCGCTTCTCTTCTTAAATTAAATTTTAAGTTGGCATCGATTTCTTGGTGTTCGAGACCGCGGAATTGGATCTTGGTTTCAATGTCTTCTATGATACGTTTCTTTACTGTTTTAATGAATCTTTTCCACTAAAAAGATGTAAAACTAGATCAAGAACTCACATCCCGTGGTATAATAGCACTCTGCGACAGATGGCCAGTAATCTAAAAGATTTATATATATTGTCTAAAACACATAATGACGAATACCTAAGTAACTGTTATAAAATGAGCAAAGAACGTTACAACCAACTAATTAGTGATACTAAGCGCGATTATTATAGTGGGCTAATTGGCTCTTCTAGCGATAAACTGGGCACTCCAAAAAAGAAGCAAACTAGGGAAAATCAGCTTTGCGATGGGGAGGGGGAAATTATCACTGACCCATCACTTGTGGCTGATTTACTGAATACTTATTTTCGTGGCTCAGCCCCGGGACCGTGTTCTGATGCTGGAGCGGGGCATGTGAGTATCGGGCCAAATGCTATCGGTTGCTTTCTTGAACCGACTGATGCATTGGAAGTTGGAAGGATTATTAGGGAAATGTCTGCTAAGAAGTCTAGCGGTGGGGATGACATTCCATACTGTTTATTATCTCTGGTCATTGACCATATAGTGGAACCTTTGGTTTATTTAATCAACCTATCACTAGTCAACGGAATATTTCCGAACAGATTGAAAATCGCAAAGGTGATAGCGTGTTTGAAGAAGGGTAAATCTAGTGGCGATGTTGCTGGCTACAGGCCTATATCTCTATTGCCAGCATTCAGTAAGATCTTCGAGAAAGTAATTAACTTGCGTCTGCAGTCATTTTTGATCAAATGTAAAATAATAAATTCGGCCCAGTTTAGGTTCATATCTGGAAAATCCACGAAAGACGCTATGTATAATGTAATAGACTCTTTATATTGTGCGGTCGATAGTGATTGTTATGCGGTGGGAATGTTTTTTGATTTGACTAAAGCATTCGATTTGTTGGATCATGAATCCTGTTGTATAAAATGGAACGCTATGGCGTTAGGGGGGCGGCGCTCGACTTATTCAGATCTTATCTCAGTGGTAGATCTCACGTTACCGCTATTGTTGGCAGGGTGGGCGACACAATTAAGAGTAATGTTTCCAAATTGGCGTCTGTGGGCAGGGGCATACCACAGGGATTCATTCTCGGCCCTACTTTTTTTTAATTTATGTCAGTGACTTACAGAATCAAATGAGCTATTGTACTATTACACAGTACGCGGACGACACTTCATGTGTAATAACAGCTAAATGTAAAGAGGAGCTCGTTGTGTTGGCATCGCGTGTGATTGCTGATATGCAGTCCTGGTCATTAAAAAACTGTCTCATTCTTAATGCAGATAAGACAAATATTGTCAACTTCTCCAAAACTAAAAATTTGGATTACAGTTTGTGTTTGAGCTTGGGGGGCAAATCACTGACGCGGAGAGTGAATCGTCCGTCTTTCTGCGGTTGACGGTGGACAGGTGTCTGCGTTGGGGCGAGCATTGCGTGGATCTATCTAAAAAATTGAATCCCATGTTGTATGCTATTGGTATGCTGAGTAGGGTTGTCTCTTTGGAGAGCCTGAAATTATTCTATTATGGTTGTATCGCGTCACGTTTAAGATATGCGATCATTTTCTGGGGATCATCTACATACTTTAACGACATTTTCATTATTCAGAAACGTATGTTAAGAGCCATGAGGGGTGTTTCCTCACGTAGTAGTTGCAGACCTCTGTTCCGGGAAATGAATATAATGACGGTTGCCTCGTTATACAGTATATTTATGAATTGATTATCTTCTTGCTCAAAAATACAGATAAATACATTCGCAATAATCAGATCTACAATACTATGGTGACGCGTCATAATAATGATTTTTCTGTCCCGCTACATCACTCCAAATTTTATGAAAGATCTCCGAGGTATATGGCGGTAAAGGCTTATAATGCATTGCCGGCTAATTTAAAATCGCTAAGCGGTACAAATCTCAGTGCATTCAAGAAGCAATTAAAACTTTATCTGTTGGAAGGAGCCTTCTACAGCATTAACGATTTTATAGTTTGACAAGTGTTATATATTGTACCTGATCTGTGTATTTTTTTTAATGACAATGTCAATGTTCTTTTGAATTTATGACAATAAAGATATTATTATTATACCCATAGTGAAATCCCTCTTATTCATTTTCTTTAAGTTACCGCATCTACCCAATACGCACACCTTGTCTTTGACAGTTCATACACAAAAATGTCAGCACTAAAAGTCTTTCACGAACTTGTTATGTTTCGTCCACGGTAGGTATATTCTTTTTTTCCTTTTTCTTCTTAATATAGTCCCTCATTGAACTTGTATATAAACGTATTTCCTTTTTCATCATTTGTTATGTATTTTCTTTTCCCATTTGCTAACATTATCCTTAATTTCTTTTTAGGAATACCCCTATTAGGTAGTATTGGGAACACGTTATATACAACTGGAATTTTTCTTACGGATCCCGCATCATACCAGTCACGCCCGTCACGCCGTCTCCAGACTCTATCCAGGCTCTCTCCTCTGGTAGTACGTTAATCTGCAGAACGTACATTTAACGTTACATTTTTCTTTTGTAGGTTTTTTTCTGAACCACACATGACCATTTCCATAGTCTATTGAAGCCCTTGCGTTATGTGTATAAAACTTATAGATGTATTATTGTATTCGCACAGTTATTATTTATACAGGACATTGCTATCGAATATATCGTATTATAAATGTTTTGACTCATATCCTTTTACTATTCATAGATATAAGTTCAAGGTATTTGCTGTATTTTAAGTATGATTATTAAAATCTTTCTTATAAATTGTCACCATTATGCATGTCTGAATTTACATTTACTTATTCAATATTGTATTCTCATCTCGAGCATACCTAATCTGATCTTGCTCATATAATTTAATGGCATTTAAATGATTTATTCTCTTTACCGTTCCATCTTTCAACATAACTCTTTCTCTGTTGTTAACTTTGAGTACCTTTTTGTTTTTAAATATTGGTCCATTATTCAAGATATTCAAAGCTATCCTAACGCCTTGTGAACAATTAGATTGTATTTCTGTGTATTCAAACCATATCTCACGCTTGTTTTTTCTACAAAAATATAGATTGCATAGATTAATTTTGTGTTTGTTTTATACTTAATTTTTAGTACTTATCCAACTTAAAAAATATACTAATAAAATTATATTTGTTTTTATCTGAGTTTACCTTTAAATATAGGCAACCCATTATACCCTTATATTACCTGTTTTGTCTAATGATTAAAACTTTAAATAAACGTTTTAAAATGAAAATTAATATTCTTTTTTAACAACTAAGCTATAATTCTTATTTTTATTTCATTTGAAGGTCACAGCAATATGTCTGGTTTGATTTTTTATACAAAGGATGTTCCAAATTTATTTTAAATACTTTCACCCTCTTGATATATTTGCAGTATGCATCATTTGCAAGGGACAGTAGACTCCCGTTAATACGGAATAGACTGGACCGGATAACCAAAAGCCCTGATTACACGGAATTTGCCTTAAAATGCACTTAATACAAGTTTTAGAAATCGAAGTTTTTTCTTCCCCTTCATCTTACTTTTAGTTTTAATACTAACGTAAACATAGACCTTAGTTTTTAACCTAAGAACTGACGTAGGATTCTCAAAATAAAACATCTTTGAGATTAAAATTTAAAATTTATTGATTGTGCAGTACATAGAATACTACAAAAAGAAATTCAGAATAAAAAATTGCGCTATATGCTCCGTAAATAAGTAGTAAGCTCTCTGCAGCAAAAAGCAGTTCAACTGATTTTTAAATCAATGACTGTTCGCAAACGACTTATATTTTAAGATAGTTGGCAATGAATTGTAGGATTTGATTCCTTTATATTGAGGACTAACTTTTTTCAAAGTGTGCAGAAATATGAACCGGGACCGAATTATCATCACAGCGCCGAGTACGCATACATACATATTAAAAATGTTGATGTTTAGACCGTTAAGGATAATTATAATAATATACTGTTTTTGGAGAGTTATCACATTAACAAAACAAACAAAGTATTAAGTATAAGTCAGATACAGATAGACTGAGTATTATTTATAACAATATATTAAATCTTTGATTAAGGTGCCTTTTCGTTTTGTACGTTGTAGGTTTTCTCTTCCTCTGACCTTCAGATTCTCACCTAGTTCTAAAGATTCAATAAAAATGTTAAATAAACTTTTAAACCAATGAAAATTGTAATTCACGCTGGCAATATTCGGTTGTTTTGTATCATTCATCTTCGAACGCTGCTTTATTGTAGATATAAGTATTTTAATAGTGTTTTGTAGGGCTAAATGTGTTGGAACAAGAGATGTAATTAGTAACGATTTTTTTTATGTATTTGATAGTAATGTGTCACCGTTTTCTTTGCTGTTGTGATTGTTAGTGTCCAGTGACAAACTCTACTTTGTAAGTAGTTTCAAAAAACATTTTAAAAAACAAGTAGCTGACTGTGTATCAAGTCTTTATATGAATAGTCATATAAAGACTGGAGTCTAGATTAGGTTGCTTACGATAATGCAAAAATGTGTATTTTGTGGGTTAATTATTAATTTATTCAAATGACACCAGCTATGCACATTTGAAATAGCACCCCCTGCTGCGCCAACTGTATTTGGCACAGAATTTGATTATACAACACATGATGTATTGAGATAAGACACAATTTCCTAAACCTAGGAGCAGGTTTAGGAAATTGTCATTTACGTAAATCATAAACATAGTGGGCTCAAAATAGACCCTTCAGAAACCCCAAAAATATTTTTTCTTGGTGCTGAAAAACGCTGTTTAATAATTCGGTCCCACCACGGAAACAACCTGATATCTATCTGTGGAAAAAACCTGATATCTATGTGCCAAATACGATTTGAAGAGTTTCATTGCCATATTGATGAATTAAAACACGCATTAAACAAAAGTACGTCTTGCCTTCATAACCAGACATCCGCCTTTATTTAATATTTTCGTATCACTCGATTTATACTTTTCTTTTCTAATTACGAGATTAAATTACGAAAAGGTTTCAAATGTTAATATCCAGACGTACAAAAAACAATCAATAGAATTAAAATTAAAAGTAATCTAATCGAACCTCGTTCCCTAATAATAGAATATATATTTTTTTGGTCAGCACGCCCAAGATTAAAATTAGATATTAATTTTGTCGATGTAGGAGGGCTGCCCTTATAATAAAAGGGGGCTGCAGCTGTATATGTTCTTAACCGGTGGCGCTGACGACCCACGGGGCACCCAGAAAACAACGCGCGCCCATTACGAAGAATTTACGAGTAAATAACAAGAAGGTGCGATATTATGTTGTGCTGTGGCCTAAAATATGCCACGCTTCTGCTATGTAATTATTTACACTTTCGTAAAACTGACCGATTATTATCTCCCTGACCGACTACGTTGCGATGCGCTCGTAAAAAAAGGGTTATATAGAAGGTATACGAGCTGTAGGATTGGGTAAAATTTATGACGATTTGAACAGTTTTAAAATACTCCTCCTCTGCTTATATACTACAATGATGTTATGCAGTGTTGCACTGTTTTATATTTTAGCCTTTTGTATCATACTTTCGGTGAAAATAGCTAAAAGATGCTGTGACGTTCTGCTAAAATACTGTTATAATCTCAGTTAAGTGATCATACAATTAAAAATAAGTAGGTGTGGGCACTACACGATTTTCTTATACGTATTGCCGTGAGTCTTATTTTTTTTTTACATAAAAATAAAAGGTGATTAGATAAATTAATTAAAATAAGAGAAAATTAAAATTGACAAAAATTATGTTGTATTAAAAATTAATTAAGTTATGGTATAAGCGTTATAATTCAATTCAATGTTTTTTTAAGTTTAAATAGTAAAAGTTCTACTAATTGTTATGTTAAGGGTTAAAAACAATTTATCCAGCAAATTATAAAGACTAGAATGTATCAGTTAAGTAAGATAGGTTGCAGATACCATAAAGGATAATTTTCTTCGTTAAAAATATTGCAAACAAAATAATATATAAGTGATTATTAATAAACTTTATTTAGAAAGTTCAAAACTTAGATATACAAAAATAAATGAGATATAATACACATGCTAAGTAAATGAATAAGCTTTATTTTATAGAAACAATACATTTAAATGCTCTTATATGAGTAGAATAAAATCAGATATGCCAAAGAAGATGACATCATATCAAGTAAAAATGTAAATGTTGATTTAAATAGGATAAATTCATAAATATGACTCTAGTATAAGTAAAAGAACGCAAATACGTACAGTAAAAAAAAGGATGCGACTACGACATTTATTATGTTAGATTTGTATCTAGTAAATAATAGTATATTACATACCAAGGTTGAGAAGATGACTATTATTGTCCGAGTGGCGAGATTAAATTCCGAGGCGCGCAGCGCCGAGGAAATTACGCCACAAGGGCAATAATAGTCTTCTCAACCGTAGTATGTATACTATTTTTTGTACCAGTAGTCTAATTGGATCTTGAAACCTTAATAATTATGAATAAATTTACTCATATATGTAAAAACGCTCTTGTAATAAAACTTCATATAAAGAAATAAGTAGGCTATATTTTGATGTTGACAAATAAGTTTTGACATAAATACTGAAACTAAAAGTCAAGTATTTATTAAATTATTTTTCATTCCGTTTATAATGTCTGAAGAGTTTAGATGTACACCACCTGAAATGCGCGAGATTGCAGAACAGGCAGTTGAGAACTTGCTTCCGCATAAATCTAAACATTTATACATGAAAACGTATACAGAATTTAAAAAATGGTGTAATAGCAAAAATACAGTAGTAACTTCTGAAAATGTACTTCTGGCTTATATTCAAGAATATTCAAAAAATAAAAAAGCCTCTACTTTATGGGCGCATTATTCGATGTTGAAAGCTACATTTGGCCTAAAAGAGGATATTAACATATCAAAATATTTTAAATTAGTTGCCTTTTTAAAAAGAAAAAATGAAAATTATAAGCCCAAAAAATCATTAGTATTTACTCAAGAGGAAATTATAAAATTCCTATATTATATTTAAGATGAAGATGACCTTCGAAAATGTATTGAAACTGGTTTAACCCATGGACAGACAGGAGATGTAAGTAATAGCAATGATGCCGAAACTTCTAAAATTGGTGATTATATCCAAAAGGCAAGACAAACAGCTGCTGAAAATCTTCAGATACAGGCTACGAAAATGAAATTTGCTTCTGAAAAATCGCATCCGCCAGCTAAAGTGGGACATAATGTGACTGTGCCGATTCCTGATGTAGACAGAGAAAGGGGCAACCTAACGAATGTTATTGGCGGCAATGATGGCCTGTACAAAATTGGAACTAAGCATGGGATATTGCAGGCACCCGTATTGCGTATTTACTTTTTCTTAAATTACATCGAAAAAAGAAATTCTTTTTAATGACCATGTTACTCTAGTTCACTGTCAAATCTGAACTGATTTCGATGATTATTGATTTTATATTTGGAAGAGGTTTCCATATTTCATGACTTTAAGCATTATTAAGTATGTTATGTAATTTGGTCAAAATAGAATATTTGTTTATTAAAGACTAAATTCGACCTTTGTACTCAAACATTTCTCCAAGATGATGTCAATCAAGATGTTCAAATCTCACTAAGGACTGCAGCTACCAAACATTCAGTTGGGACAGGTCAAGGTTTTATAAGATGCACCTGTAGCCAAAAATTGTGCTATAAATAGATGCCAGTGTAAAAAAAATCATTTTGTGTAATTCAAAATGCCACCATAGTACCTACACCCTGTAAAAATAAATAAAAGATATAGTATTTTATATGTTACATTAAGAAGAACAAATAAGTTAATTTTTAATATTAGTTTGACTCTAAATATTGTTTTTATTATTTCATTTGAATTTTCGTAAATATTTTCGAAAGTGCATGGCTTAATAAGAAAATAAAAACTGAGAAGTACTGAATAGCTTATTTTTATTTTATAGTTTGGTACAAGTGTTATGTCACTTCTAATCAATACTGTTTTTTTATAATTAAGTAGGCTACGTTTGAATAAATACTGTTCATCTAATTAATTCAATCAATTCGACCTAGGTCAAACTAGTTAAGCCTGAAGTATCTAGGCCAAACTAGTTTGTCCTAGGCTAAACTAGTATATCCTGACACGCGTAGGATAAACCGGTTTGGCCTAGGACAAACTAGTTTGGCCTGAAATCGGGTTTGTTCGGTAACATTAAAAGTTAGAATTATTGAATGTGTTGTTTCTTTTTCTATAACATTGGAAAAAAGACAAAAGTTATTTCTGTAAAATATTTACCACCTAGATATTGTCTCAACTGCAGATTGCATGCAACTAAAAATGTCCATGCAAAGCAAAAAATGTGGGCATACAAAAGCTTAGCAAGATACAAACATATACTTTCTAGAATTGTGCATTATTGTGAAGCAAGCAAAAAATTATGAAAATATTGTGAATGGAATAGAACTACTTCTGGTGTTCTTCTATGCCTGGTCTCTCCAAACTTTTTCTTTTACCTAAAGGTCACTCTGACTCGATCATAAAGGCCCAGACCTAGCTCACTTTTCATACCAACATAATGCAGTTTTGAATTACGCGCGATTTTTGTTCCGGAACTAGCCGGCGAGTAAGGTATCTATGGTACGGGGCCCGAAGTGAACTCCGCTTATCCAGAAGATTCGGGTACTTTCGAATGTTTCTAAATATATTCTACACACCGAGGACGCGTGGTATAAATACGGAAGACAACAGAGAGTTGGACAGTCTCAAATTTTGAGTTTAGAGCGAAAAGTGCTTTATTTTTATTTAAAGCTAGGTGCCTTTTCAACACAACTTGTGAGACACTGCTTCAAACTTTCTTAACTAAGTGACAATTCAGTGACATTTCGGTTGTCTTTTGTCAGACAGCGTCAACAACTAAACAATAAATATATCACTACGCCTGCTGCAAACTTCATATATGCATGTATCGATTCCAGAAGTTTCCGTTTTAGTATATTCCGCGATGACAAATATATTAGAATTCTCTACTTCTCTCTGGAATGCGTGACGTCGTAACCTTTCTACTTGCAACTACCCTTCACGGTATAGTCGCAAACATGCTCAAGCTTGTTACAATACCTTTTTAATTTTAAATTATTCGTTTATCTTAATGAAAGCAGATAAATTTTATTTTGAAAATGTGACGTGATACCCTATATTACGAGGGCGTATTTTTATGTCATCTACCTACAAACAAAAGAGTGACGATGTCAAACAAATTATTGAAAAATTGGTGTCACTGTTAGAAGTACATGTGCTAAGTTGTGTTTAGTTTATGCTGTGTATAGAGATTTGAGACGGTCCATTTCTCGATAAAATGAGTGAAACTAAAGTTGAACATCGCAGCGTAATAAAGTTCCTGACAAAGGAAGGCAATGGTCCAAAAGCAATTCATGAAAGAATGGTTGCTGTATATGGGGAAGATACACCATCTTATTTCCAAAAATATTGGTCTAAACTCTTTCGATGGGGCCGAGAATCAATCAATGATGACCCAAAGTCCGGGCGAAAAGTCGAAAATTTGGTACTGAAAGATCGGCGTGTAAAGATCTCTGTCATTGCCAATGATGTCTGTATATCTGAAACAAGTGTTCTCAGAATTTTGCATGACGATTTGGGTATGAAGAAGGTGTCTGCACGGTGGATACCCAGATTGCTTACACCTGAACAAAACCCGTGCAGAAAAGAAGTTTCTTAAGAAAATTTGGTCAAGTTGGAGAGGGACAAAACATTTTTATCTCGAATTGTTACCGGGGATGAGACTTGGGTATATTACTGGGACTCTCCTACTAAGCAAGAATCCATGCAGTGGGTTCATAAGGGCTCTCCACCACCAAGAAAGGCCAAGACACAATTTTCTGGAAAAAAACTGACGGCAACTGTTTTCTGGGACGCTGAAGGAATTTTGCTTATTAAATATATGCCGAGAGGGTCTACCATAAATGGAGAGGCCTACGGAAACACAATTAAAAATTTAAAAACTGCTGTGGAGGAAAAACGCCCGCATTCTTATCCACAAAAAAACTTGTTGCTGCACGACAATTGTCGGGTTCATAAGGCAAACAAAGTTCAACAGATAATCAATGACTGTGGGTGTATAGAGTTAAGGCATCCACCTTATAGCCCCGACCTAGCTCCGTCAGACCTCTTCTCATTTAAAAATTTAAAAAAGCATCTCAGAGGAAAGAGTTTTGCTTCTGATGAAGAACTCAAAGAAGCTGTTGAAGAATATTTTGCGGGGTTACAGAAGCAATTTTTTTCTGAGGGTATGGGGCAACTGGAAAAAGGATGGAATAAGTGTATTAGTGTTGAAGGGAGTTATGTAGAAAAATTATTTTTTTTTGTTCTCTTATGTGCTTTTTTTCATGGCTAGGTAGATAACATAAAAATACGCCCTCGTAGAATAAAGTTTTTACGTTTAAAACAATGCAAAATACTAAAATTTTGGACTGGTAAGTAAAATACTGTCGGCTAGTGTAATATTATGGTATATGGTATCAAAAGCACTAATGAAATATGTATACTCAACATCAGGTTGGTCACGTATGCAAAGTCCCTGCCAATATATTCTGTAATAGTCACAAGATTTGTGACAGTATATTAGGCAAGACCAAACCCGCGCTGGTATTTACTCAAAAATATATTACTTCGTATTGCAATAATAGGCATGGACATTTTCATATAGGTACTTTGGCAAAATTTAATAAAATAGATATGGGTTTGTAGATTCTAATACGTGATTAGTGTCTCTTCTTTTTTTAAGAACCAGTGAGAATATTTAGATACACACCTACTAATTATCAGTGAAAGTGTAGCGTTGTTCACATCCACTTAACTTAACTTAAACCTTACTTAACGTAACATAAAATTAACACATAATTTATGAAGTCGTTCACATTGCCTTAATTTACGTTAAGTGCGCATGTGAATGCGCAATTTGAGTGCCAATCAGAGAGATACATTCAAGCAGCTGTTTGCCTACACAATTATCTAATGCTTTCTGAAGCAAAGTCAAAACAACCTGCTGTATATTGTCCCACACAATATGTTGACCAAGAGGTTGATGGTAAATTATTATTATTATCTAATTAAAAAATAAACATAATTTTTTTCTTGGTCGTCTACATTTAGGTGATTGGCGGCAAAACGTGTATGATTGAGCAGCAATAACGCCTCAAAGAAATTCTTTGAAACTCGCAACCATCTTGCAAAATACTTTGTAACAGAGGGCGCTGTTCCATGGCAAGAAACATATATTACACGTGGTACAAAACGACAAAAAATTTATTGAAATAAAAATTATTAAAACAACTTTTATGTATTACTAATAAAATAAACATTATTGAAATAAGCCTTAATTTCTAAATATCTTCCAACATCAAATCAAAAACAGTTTTCAAAAACATTTTCTTCCTTTCTTTGTTAGTACAATCCTTTAAAAAACGCGTTACTTGTTTACCAAACAATTCATCTTGATCGTCAGACTTTTTCTTTGCCAAGTTATTAACAACATTTTTCATTGTAGCACCAATATCCTGAAGACTTTCCGTTACTAACTTATTTGTCTCCCTCTTTCGTTTTGATGGTGTTGTCAAATTTAAAGTATTCCTCTGACAATTCCTGCGTTTTGTCAGAGGTTTGCAAACTTTGCCAGCAAGACTTGGTCCTTTAAACAATTCAAGTAGGTGAGTATAAATAAAAACAAATCGTGTAGCAATATATACTTACTTTCTTTTAGTGATGTAGTTGTCAAGCCATTTAAGGGCACTGTAATATTCCCACTCTAAATTTTGGCTTTCAGCTTCGCTGCCACTCGGTAGCTTTTTCCCACATCTAATATATTTCTCTCTTAGAAATTTCCAGCGGGCCATTACGTCTTCTTCTATGAAATTCGAGCAATTACATTTTCAACTGAATAATCGTATTAAGTTTTTAACTTACTTGAACATTTTACAAGTCTGGCGATTTCAACCCACGAGTTGTTTTTTTTCATGGCGTCTTTAAAATCCGCCCGCTTTTTATCATACAAATGGGGATAACTATGCACAAGATCAATCAAAAGCCCGTCGTTCATAATAATAAATAACAACAACGTACCTATATCAGAATATAATGTGACAAATTGTACAGAAAATGTCAAATTATGTCAATTGACAGATTGGAAATTAAAAAAAGTGCGCATATACAGCTATGTCGTTTCTGGTGGTTGCTGATTGGTGGAATTAGTAAACTTAAATTAAGGAAGTCCCTTAAGTTGAAGTTCGGCCTACTTAGTACAATGTTAATTTACGATAAGTGCAATAATTTTCATTGTGAACAGATACATAAGAAACCATGTGTTTTAACTTTTGTTAATTTTGTTACTACCTTAATTTATGTTAAGTTAAGTTACGTTAAGTGGATGTGAACAACACTTTTCAGCTACATAAATGTCATTAATTATTATTATAATTTTTAATTTCTTTATGTGAATTACCTATGTATGTCACTTATTGTAAGATTCTAGGATAAATATCATATCATTAATTACAGTTAGAATGTTCAATTTCATTATGTATGTCAGTTATTGTGTTTTTTAATTGGTTATAATAAAATAAACTGTGGCGCGCCATATTGGTGGTGCTTGCGGGCCAATGTTGGTCCGCGAGTCGTAATTTGAAAACCCCTGATTGAACACTTGCTTTGTAATAATCTAGCGGCATCAAAGCAGTGATTTTTATTTTATTGTTCAAATCAAAAATTGCGCATAAAATTACCTTTCTAAAAGCACTTGCTGTATTATGATTCGTTTTAAAGCCCGATTGCCAAACCAGCAAATTCTTAGTTAATCGTAAATAATTCCGAATCTGTTATGGTCGTCCTTTGATGTATTGAAATACATTAATTTTATTCCACTTTTTCTTGAATCTCACATTATTATTCCTCCCAAAAGATCAATGAATAATAGGAACGTATGTAAATCGAGCCGTTTTTATAAAAGGCGTGCATGTATATAAGTGTTAAATATTTAGAGGCTTTTCATTGTTCTCCTCGTTAAAAGTTATTGTTTTGACCACAATGCCGGTTCTGTTTACGTGTGTGTGCCTACGCGAAGATATCACTACTACAATAATAAAACAGGAGGCCGTGACTGTGCTTTCTTTAATTACTCGATGATAGGCACATATTTTCAAGGCAGGTGTGAAATCGGTGCAGTCTTCTTGATGATTTTCAACTCTTATTTAATTATAAGTTATACGATTCCTCTCCGAGGAAGTGGTATTCTTATTTATCATTTCTTCCTGTTAATAAATACCCATGATTAGAAGATATATTGGCCGAGTTGTTTCAGTCCAGCACGGAATAAAGTTATTCCGTACAGAATTACATTTATTAAAACACGTTTAACACTCAAAAGAAATGTATAATAACAAAAAGAAACTCCCAGAGGAAGATTGGCTTATACAGGGGCGTCCATAAATATGTGTTAAAGCTTCGTATATGTCACTATTGTTATTTTTCAAGGTTCCAGTTTGGGACCATTATTATTTTTGCTTCATATACCGATAGGTCCAGCTCGGAACGGGCCATAGTCAGCAATGAGTGGCAACACCGAAACCCCCACCGAAACCCCTCTACCCGCAGCAGCTTCAATTGCAGCACATTGCAGTTAAGAATTTAGTAAGACTTAAACCGCGCAAGGATATAGTCGTTTGCATATTCGTTCTGTATACGTAATTTGCCTATTTGTTTCAGACATAATAAGGTCCAATTTATTATTATTATTGTATTCTTAGCTGCTACGGAAAAGTAATTTTAAGTAATAAAAAAACAATAACGTTTTCTAAAAGATAAAAGTAAAAAAATCAATAATTCTGCAAAATAAATTCAAATTTTAAGAAAGTCACTCAAAATAGGATTCGAAAATGCCGCCCTCTCTTGCTAAACAATAGCCGAGCCTATTGTAAAACTCCCGCCTCACTCCCTCGAGATTTCAGGGATTGAGGTCGGGTGATCGAAGTGGCCATATTATAGTACCCCTCCCGGAAATAACACGATTAGGAAAAGTGTTTTCTAAAAACTCTCTTACTAATCTGCTGTTATGCGCGGGACAACCGTCTTGCATAAACCAAATTGCATCAAAATCGATGTTTAGTTGACGGACAGCAGGAATAATTCGTGTTCGCAGCAAATCTAAATATTTTACTGCATTCAAATTGCCGTCGATAACAAATGGCCCTATAATGTTATCACCCAAGATACCCGCCCAAACGTTAAGTTTTTCGGGGTATTGAGTTTTAACATTACGAGTTAGATGTTTATTTTCTCGAGACCAATATTGCACGACTGAGGGGTTATGCCTCCCATGACGTGGAAAAGAAGACTCGTCGGTAAACAGAATATTTTTTATAAAATATTCGTCCCTGTTAGCCTTTTTCATCACGGACTCACAAAACTCCATTCTTGCAAAATTGTCCTCGGGAAAAATCTCCTGGCACTTTCGAACTTTGTAACTTTTATATTTGTTGCGTTTTAGAATCCGCTTTACTGTACTTCTACTAACACCGATTTCGTCTGCAATTTGCCGTGTACATTTAAGGTCGCCCATTTCAACTAACGAACAAACCCTCACGTCTCTCTCCTCCCGATCGGCAGGTATTAGAGGGATATGAGGCTGTTCGTCAATTTGTTGGCATTTGCGGCAATTTCCGACTACACAGCCATATTTCCTAAACGCATTTACGATCCTTTCAATCGTCGAATGCGACGGAATAGGCCGATTTACGTACTCTACAGCAAATAAATCAGCGGTTGTTCGACAGAAATTGCCTGCAAGATATCACGAAACTATTTGTACCTTCTCTGCAGTTGTATACACTGACATGATAACTACCTTTACGTATGCACAGCTAAATACGAATGACGGGACATCTGTTGCGCTCGACCATCGGAATTAGGTTGCGCACGCGGAGTGGTATCGTACACACGTTGCCACATAGCATTACGTTCCATACGTATATTGTTGCCTATGTATGGCCCGTCGCGGGCTGGACCTATCGGTATATTGTACCGATATACCTCGCTGGAATGTTAAATAATCTATTCAGTACGGTACTGTGGCTTTGTAAAACAAATTCTTTAATACACTGGCTTTTAAATTTATAATCAAGTTAATTATTCTCAGTCGGTTTTAAAATCCTATAATGATGAGCATGAATAACACTACTTATTAATCTCAAGCTTGGGTTCTTAAATTATATAAAAAGTTACCTTAATATTTCTTTTAATATTAATTTAATACATGTGACACGTTCTTTTATTCAACATATTTTTTTAGCAATGTAAATCGTACTTCAAATTTTATGCTGTCATTCTGTCAAAAAGGTTATGTCGAGTTTTATGTGTACAATTTTATATTATCGAACCGCTAAATACCAGATACAATTTAGTTTAAAGTAGATAAGGTAAGTAGTATTTATAGTATTTCACTATTATTTATCACACAATAAAAATCCAATATAAATTTAACTCTCTTACTTAATGAAAAAAAATAATTAGAATATTATAGTTTAGTAACTGAATTTTTTGTATTGAAAGGCTCTGAATTACAATTTTATTCAAATTCGATTAAAAATATAGAGAGTGCTGAATGTAAAATAAGATGGTTAATTATCTGGAAACCATTTTTTATTTCTCGTTAAATACCATTGTTACCATTGTTAAATACCATGTTATGTGGTGAATGGCGCCTTATTTTAATATTTTGCGGTGTAAGTTTGGAAAATTACATACATCGTAAAAATGGCAGATTTACGTATAAGGTAATTGCTCTAATTTGAAATATATAATGTTCCATTTAAAAAACATAACTTTAATATGTAACTTTTCGAATACTCTGTACAATTTTGCATATAATGGTTCTGCATCTGCCACAGTAATAGAATTTTTAAAACTTTTACTGTTTTTCATACACAAACGCAGTAGTCCGCTTCGACAACGACTGAACAACACAGAAATGTTTTTTTTAATGGAATGCTCATACTTTTTTTTTCGTAAATTAATTCGTCAATGAATGATCGATAACAGACCACTCATAACGACAAAAGACAAAATATGAAGAACGAATCATTGAATGAATGATTAATAATGGATCTGGCGTTAGGCCCTGTGTGTTTTTTTTTATATGTTTTTGATGTTGTCATTGTTGTTTCTATGGCAACATATACAGTAATTATTTTCAAAGTCTTATTATGGACAAATTTACTTTGGTTTTTCAGTGAAATGATGTTTTTTAACAATTAAATTATCCCATCTTTCATTTGGTACATTAAAATTATTTTAATTACTTTTCTTGTGGAAAATCACATTTTTTAAACATGAAAGTTCTAATTTAGCGTTTCAACTGTCATATGTTCGATGACGTAATGGACGCTAATAAAAATAATTAAAATATCAAAATTTTGGATAAATATGCCATTTCAGTAGAACCTATCCTTCACAAAATATACATTTAGTTACATACTATAATCTTTCATCTCTCAATCCTTTTAAAACTCTCTATTTATATACAAAATTAGTGGGGTTGTTTTTGAATTGCTATTTAGAAATGGTTTTTTAATTTATTGATGATTTATTGCTATTACATGAATCTATGACCTTTTTTTTTATATTTTATTACCTTTTAAAATCATCTAGTTGGCTTGCAATATGTATTTTTAAGTGTTTCTTTAAACCCATGTTCTCAACTGTCAAACTATCCAATGTACTCATTTCAATATTTGGATTTAAATTATAAACATGTCGCTGAGGATTATTACGACGTAAATAAACCTTGATAATCTTTGTATCTGTTTGGTTTGATTTAAAATTAACCTTAATTATGTACGTAAAATTTCTGAAATTAATTATGATTCGTTCAATATGGCGAATCATAATTCAGCTCTAAGATGATGCTTAGAATAATTATGTGAATATAACAGACTTAATACTTAGTACAATAATTGTAAATTGACAATTGGTTCATGAGGTAAATGTTTCTGGTACTCAACATTAGTTCACCTTGGGTTCTCAATATGCAATTTTAATTAGAAATTAGCCATGTACGTGCTATGCTTTTATATTACTCGAAATGATGCTTTCGTAGAATTCAAACTTGCCTTAAGTCATGCCCTGTAATTATTTTGTGACTTTTGTTCATAAAAGTCCATATTTTAAAATGGTAGTAGTTTCAATTAGCATAGTATGTTTGGTAATTGTTAAAAATTGAAATCAAAATAGACCATTCGTAATGGTTGTCTAATTCATTTTAATTATTTATTCGCCTAAATAAATTGTTTTTGTCATTGTTGTATTTTAAAAATATACCAATTATGAATGTAAAGATTATAGTAATTTGTGTAATAAGCTAATTAAGTATTTAATTCTAGTTTTATATATCTATAAAGGGGGTATCAGTTGGGGTTCCTGAAAAGAGTAATCATGGGTTTGGTTTTTATAATTGAGGGAGTATTTTGCTTTCTAGCTTTAAATATCTAATTGGGGTGTCAGAATATACTAATTTTATTAGCATTTTTTAAGTTATCATTCAGGGACTTTTACCTATACTCCTTAATACGAGGGTTGTGTGCTAAGCATCGCCAATGTATGCCTGGTTGCATGTAGTGAGGGTTTATTGGGTAAATTATCACTTATATTCGTATTTGACTGCTCTTGGCTCATACACGAGACCAGTTCAATATATATTAATATAAATTAGGCTTTAAAAGACAGCAAATGAGTACGGTGTAGCCAAGGAATATGGTGGGATATCCTTGGAGGTGTAAGCTACAGGGAAGACCATCAGGTGACAGAATCCCATTTTAGCTTCAGCTAGGAGATCCTCAATTTTAAAGACCACAACTAATATCGACACAAGGAAGACAATGCCAACCTGCGTGCCATCCGAGACCCAGGAAAGATGAATAAAAAAAGGAATTATCGCGGATACATAAAATAATAAAATACAAGAAATAGAAAAATGTCGGGTACATTCCGCTGTAGACAAACCGTAGACACATGTTTCTGACTCATTGATCGTCATCAGTACGGTGTAGCCAAGGAATAAGGTGGGATAACCTTGGAGATGTAAGCTACACGGAAGACTATCAGGTGACAGACTCCCATTTGAAGCTTCAGCTAGAAGATCCTGAATTTTGAAGACAACAACTAACGTCGCCACGAGGAAGACAATGCCAATCTGCGTGCCATCCGTCAAATGTTTATTGTAGCAATGTAAATCGTACTTATGAGAATATATGCTGTCAACAAGGTTATGTCAAATGCAATATAAAAACAAGTTTTATGTGTACAATTTTATACTATCGAACCGTTAAATACCAGATAGAATTTAGTTTAAAGTAGATAAGGTAAGTAGTATTTATAGTATTTAACTATTATTTATCACATAATAAAAATCCAATATAAATTTAACTCTCTTACTTAATGAAAGAAAATAATTCTCCAAATTATTTTTAGTTGAACTAATCAAATCACTAACTTTATAATTGAGTATAATTGTAAATAAGACTCTCAATTATATAAATAGAATGTGAACTCTTAATCTCTCTAACATGGGTAGTTTACTTTTATCTTTATAAAAGTATTTAATAAAATGTAAATAAAAATAGAATCTTTCTAACAAAAATTCAATTCAAATGTCAATGTATGAATATTTAAAAGGTTATAAAATTTTACTTGACGTTTTCTTTTTCTTTCTTTAACTAAGTCGATTCCTCTTCCTATAATCAACAATGTGTTTCTGAAGTGATACCTCCTCAAATGTCCGTTCAAAGAAAAACAGCATACACATTACAGGTTTATTCCTTCGTCAAGCTCAGGTAATTTATTTCATGAATACGTTCTTGCTTTTTCTTTTCCAGGTAAGTATTTCTTATATGTTTTATCAGCTTATAAATTTAATTTCTAATTTCCAGGTAACTTCATTTTAATACTGCATACAATGTCCAGGCTAATCCCTCCAACACGGATGGTAATATCTGCAATTACGTTCTGGCTTTCTTCTTTTTCCGGTAATTTTTTCATAAAATGATTTATCCATTTATAAAAATCAAATTCTTTTATTTCAAGGTATCCTCAGGTAAATTACTAGTTCAATAACACCTCGTAAGAGTCCAAAATTATGAATTTCACCTTTACTACTCCACAAATACTTGCGAAATGCTTTATTAAATGATATGTAAGTTTTTCTTAAACTTTTAATAGACAGCTTTCAACATTAAATTCCTTTTTTAAAATCTTTTCATTTATATCACTAATTTTTCTCTGTATTCAAAAAATCAATAATAACTTTTTTTTCCTCGGTATCTAAGGATCTTTACTTATTTCATTGACATATGCGATTTATTTTCTAAAATTCCATGCAGTAAATTAAGTTGCCTATCTTTATATCTAATTCTTGACAACATTGACTTTAATATGTATAACATTTTGTTGTTGAATTTACCACTCTTTCATTAAGTTGAGATTACAATTACATTGAATTAGTATTTACCTATCATTTACATATCTATACTATTTAAATAAATAATTCTATTCATAAATGAATAATATTTGTAATTCAATATTATATATAAATCACGGCTAAGCCGTGAGGGGAAGAGTTATTTATAGTATTTTTTGTTTTGCGTACCCCCCCCCCCGGACCAGGAGGCTGGGGTTAGACTGGTTTGGGTTCTGTTTGATATAAAATTACCATGTAATGTTGTGTACATGATGAACATAAGTTTTGAAATATCACTACGAGTTTGGAACATTATTACATAGATAAGAGAATAAAAATTAAATAAACTTTAACTCCAAAAACATTTTTATTTAATCTCTGTATTTACAAACCAAATCTGTTGAACAAAAGAGCTACAAAAAGAACGCATTCGTGCTCGGTAATGGTATCGATTTAAAGACATTATTGTTTATAAATTCATGTAGGTATTTGCAGAGGTGTAAATCCGAAATTGTTAAATTTTATGTTATTGTATCTAAAAGGATTACAAACAATAATAAGTAAATCCACAGGTAATCTAAAGTATCACAGTGACACGGCAGTGCTGTCCAGATTGCAATCTTAATCTGTTTTACTGCATACAATAGACGAATAACGCTTACAATACTAGGATAACAGCGATATTAAGTCGACTATAACATTGTTAGGCCGTTCTGTTGTTAAATTCTGTATTTCACATTGTTTCATATTTGTTGAATTTATCTTACTCGATTTGTATACAACGGTAGGGTTACGTTTCTTTTTCATACCTCAACAACAATATTTATTTATTTTAAGAAATGGATATTTTTGAAATACTGTTATACCTACTTAAAATATAATTATGGGCATATGGAAGATGCTTGTATAATAAAAAATAGGGTGATTTGGGCATTACAGCAATTTCTTATACAAATAACAACACGGGGTTTTAGAGTTTCAAAATTTATTTATAGTAACCAATAAAATATCGTTCGCTACGCTGTAGCTTCATCAGGTGGATGAAATACTAAAGCTAACATTAAATGGTCCCTACTTAAATATAATTACAAATTTACAGAGACAACTATTTAGTATAAAATTGTATCAAAATTACTAAATTACAAAGTTACAGTGACATAGATTTATTTGTTCATTTACAGTTTACCCTAATTTATTATTTATTTTCATTGCTGCCATCATGAGATCAAGTTTTTTGCCACATTAGGCTTTAACCGCTAAACCCAGTGCACAACGCATATCCTCTGAAGATGATTCATGTTTATGTATAGATCTATTGAGATTACCAAATTCACCGAAACTACATTTATTCCACACTCCCGATTTCGCACTAATAATTAAACACGACAAACAGAACATGTTTTCTAGATAAGGACTACCGCACAACCAGTCGTATTAATTTATACAACTTTTTGCTTCTTTAGTAACATTTAACTTTGGTTTACACTTTTTAAAAAAGTCCTTTTTATCTTTTTCGTGCCACAACGAAATATCTTTTTCTAATAAAACATTTTACACGACAATGCAAGAGACCGAACGTGTGAAGCAACGTACTGTGTTGCTTCACTCGGATGGCCTAATGTGATCCTCTCTCATTTACGCCTACGTGTCGTTGTCATGGCAACCGTATAAACAGGGAATCAAGGGGCGGCAAATTGTGAATTGATTCACTTTGTCGAGTTTGTCGTTTTGCTTAAGGGAGGAGCGTTCCACTTTCGTTTAAAATATGGTCATATTAATAATATTTTTTTATCGTAATATTATTAGTATAAATAATACTATTTTTCTTATATGAAAAAAAATAATTTTAATCTTATTTTCCGAGCAAAAAATTTAAGAAAGATGGAATAAAATATTCATTAATTGAACAGAAATTTAAACTGATTCAGTTCTTCACTTGATTCATCAAGAAAACCGCCACTGCGTGAAATATAGAATTTGTTCGTTAAAAATATGTCGATGATGAAAAGGTCGAAATACATATCTGCTAATGGACGATACAGGTTCTTTGCTAATTATCTTCTTCATAATGCTAAGGTGTGTTGTTTTCACGTAATATTCATAAGCTTAGTTTATTTAGTAAAGTTCTTTTTGAACACGCTTTATTAGTTGCTTTGTATTTATTTGTATTATTGGTGAAAATTGGGATAATTATAATTTTCAAATAATAATATTTTACAGGGTCTCCACTTGCATCTTCTGCGAAAACAAAATATGTAGTTATAAAGTTTAAGAATAATATATTTTCAAAACGCCTTGAATCATGACTGGAACTTTTATCTATAAGAATCTATCTAAAGTGAAAAATGTAAGAATATTACGATAATTAACATATTAAATAGCATAATTTAAAAGTCTTGTTTAAATAGAAACTCTTCGTAAACTCGTGAAGTGTCTAATCGATCACTAATTTCTGAAAATTGCCAAATTTTACTCGCATCAAATTATGTAGTTATGTAATATTCGTTCATTAACTCAAGAAATCCATTAATAGGCGTGAGATTCACGGTGTCTTCAAAACAATCGTGCCCGGTTATAAATGAGTAAAGATGTCAAAAACACATGTCCAGGGTACGCCACGGACAGACAGAAATTAACAGACGACCGACGTCGAATGTTGTATTTGATGTGCGTGTCTGTTTCGACTGTCGAGAGATGGTCTCTGTCTACTCATGATTCGTCTGAATTTGAGACGCGTGCTTGGTTGCGTGATCGTGGGCGGCTTTCGAGCAGGTGAGAACACGCACTTGCGTTTAACAAAAGCGAAACACGTGTTCGGAATTAGGAAATTTTGCGTCTATCATCTCTCTCTCTCTCTTACTCTCTCGTCTACCGAATGTATGGCGTATGTTATGTATTTTGTATGGGCCGCCACATTTTCATGATTAATTGTCTCCACTTACTTACTTTGGCAAAATTAGATTTAGTATAAAGGGTGTAACGAATGCGTGCATCGAATGTTTTAAATCTTAATGCGCTCACGCACGATCGTATTATGTCTTTACCTAGAACACGTGTCAATTGCAGAAGAGTAATTAGAAGCAATTTGTAATAGCAGATCTCAATATTATTAAAATACAGTATGGCGCAAAAATACTAAGCAGCTTATAAACATCTCACATTGCTGAATTAACTCATGACGTGTAATTGTTAACGGTGGAGTATAATTGGATTATATTATTTATGCTGTCATAGAAAAGGCGCTAGAAGACAAACTTATATGCTCAACTATCTTTCTAGATGTGGCTCAAGCTTTGGATAGGGTCTAGCACGAAAGCCTTAATGGGAAATTAAACAATTTTATATATATATATATATATATATATGTATATATATAGCGAGGTTTTGCACTTATTTCCGCCTCTCACATCCTAAGCGCCATTTATCTCTATCGTTCCACTCTTCCTGCCGTAGACCTCTCTTCCTCATTTCTTCTTTTGTATTTTCCATCCATCTCCTTCTTGGTCTGCCTCGTTTATTCCTTTGAGGTGGATTCCAATCCCATACTCGCCTTGGTAATCTTTCTTCCTCCATTCGACGCAGATGACCATACCACCTCAGCTGCCTCCCATTTATAGCATCTATAATAGTCTCCTTCACCCCCATTCTATCTCTGATGTTCTCATTTCTAACATGGTCGTATAATGTTATTCCGCAGCATCTTCTCCAATATGTCATTTCCGCCGAAAGCAACCTTTAATTCATTCTTTTGTCCATCACCCATATCTCTGACCCATATGTCATAACTGGTTCAATGATTGCTTTAAATATGTTCGTTTTTGTCTTTTTTGTCAGGTTCTTGTTCCACAGAGTAGAATGTAATGCTTTCGTCATATTCTGTGCTCTGCCTATTTTCTTCATTATGTCCTTGTCGTCTCTTCCGTCCTCGTCTATTGTGACCCCCAGGTATTCATACTGGCTCATATTTTTTATTGTTTCGCTGTCTAACTCTTTATCCCGTCTTTTCTCTCCTATGACCATATACTGGGTTTTCTCCATGTTTAACTGCAGGCCCCACTTAGTATATTCTTCTATGAGATTGTTCAACATGTATGTCATATCCTGTTGATCCTCCGCTACTACTATTTGGTCATCTGCATGGTCTGGTATGTATCGGGCTGTCATTTAGCCATGTTCCCATAGGGCTACATTTTTTGGTCCAATGTTTTAAGGCCGCGTACAGGTAAATTTTAAAAAGGGTGGGGGACTGACAGCATCCTTGCTTTACTCCCTTTGATGGTGTGAATGGCGATGAGACTTGGGCTCCCACTTTTACGACGGCTTGACTGTCTTTGTACAGGGCTTTCACTGCGTTTATGTATTTTTTATTTATGCCCGCTTGTTCCATAGTAACCCATAGCTTTTGATGCCGAACGGAATCAAATGCTTTCTTCAGATCTATAAACCTAACATGCAGTTCTCTTTCTTTATTTAGTTTGTTCTCTGCGAGGTTTCTTGTCGTAAATAGATTATCTATACATGACCTTCCCGATCTAAAGCCTCTTTGTTCTTCTATCTCTCCCGTTTCTTTCTCTATTCTAGCTTTGAGAATTCTTCCGTATAGTCTTTCCACTGATGACGTAACGCTTATTCCTCTATAATTCTTGCAATCTTTTCTACATCCTTTTTTGTAGATCGAGTGCATCTGGGATATTTTCCAGTAATTTGGTAAGTTTTCTCCTTTTTAAATTAATTAAATATATTGCAGATTATTTCTAATGTTTTTGTTGTGGCATGTTTTATTAACTCGATAGGCAGATCATCTGGCCCCGGCGCTTTTTTGTTTTTCATTTTTTGTAGAGCTTTCCTCACTTCTTCCACCGTAATTTGCTCCAGTTCGTCTGCATCTGTTTCCTCTGCGTGTAATTTTGTGTCCAGGTACTCAATTCGTTTTTCTATCAGTAGATCACTGTAGTAGCTCTTCCACGTTTCAGTATCTATTGGATTAATCTTTTTTGCTACATTTGAGTTTTGTCTAAGACTGTTTATTGTTTTCCAAGCTTCTCTGGACCTAGATCCTCCTATCACCGAGTTTATTTGTGCGCATTTATTATCCCATGCCGAATTTTTTACCTTTTTTATTTCTTTCTTGACAAGGTATCTATATTTGTTATATTGTTTCCTGTCTTCCTCGTCTTTCGTGGTTAGATACTTGAAGTATAACTTTTTCTTTTCTTCTGCGACTTCAGTTCGTTCGTCCACCAGAAATCTTTTGTCGGTCTTCTTATCCCCACTCCTACCGCTTCCTTTGCTGACGTATGCAGTTTATCTTTAAGTTCTTCATACATTTTTCAGCTGTACCCGTTATGTCTTCAATTTGTTTAGCTAGCCTTATTTTATACAGGAAACTAGTCGATCCATCTTTCAAGCTATCCAGGTTGTAGGTTTTAGTTCTTGCGTTCTGATTTTCTTGTTTGTACGCTACTGCTTGTTTATTGTATTTTATTTCTATGGGTGATTTAACGAGCAAATGGTCTGATCCGCATTCCGCTCCTCTCCATACCTTCACGTCAAACGGTTTTATGTGTGAGCCTTGTTTTATTATTACGTAGTCTAATATAGATCTCAAATTTTTACCCAAGGCATTTGCTGAACTTCTGCATTCATATACATATTTCTAATAGATTCTTTAGAATAAAAATAGAAGAAGAGTATTCGGGGTGGAAGAGGATTGAGGCTGGAGATCCACAAGGAAGTGTTCTGGGACCGGACCTCTAATTGCTTTATACGTCTGATTTTCCATAATTTGAGAACGCAACTGTGGCTACGTTTGCTGATGACACGGCAATCTTAGCTGTAGAGAATAATATGCAAACGGCAAGAAATAAATTGCAAACAACATGTGAAAGGATTTCGAAGTGGACTAACGACTGAAAAAAAAAACTTATTGAGCTAAAGTCAACTCATATTAACTTTACCAACAGGAAAATAATAGATATAAGACCTATCATTATAAATGGCAATACTATTTCTTAAGAGAATTCAGCCAAATATCTAGGTATGACGCTCGATGCTAAACTGACATGGAAGGAGCGTGTCAGGAATAAAAGAACTGAGCTGGATCTTACATATAGAAAACTCTACTGGCTGTTGGCACGTAACTCACAACTTTCGCTTAACAACAAAATCTTGATTTATAACCAAGTCCTGAAACCAGTCTGGATGTATAGCATACAACTTTGGGGGTTGTGCCAAACCGTGTCATATTAAAAATATACAAAGATTCCAGAAGAAGGTATTACGCAACATGGTCGATTCACCTTGGTATGCTAGAAATAGTGACATACGTAAAGATCTAGGAATCAGGGATATAGCCTGCGAAATTAGACAACTGCCGCCAAACACGAGGCAAGATTGCATGAACCTACTAATATCGAAGTAATCAGTCTGGTCGATGTCCAAAACCTAAACAGAAAGCTGAATAGGGTTAAGGCAAAAGGTGAAATGCATTTAATATGTGGGAATTTTATTTCCCGTTTTTTTTCAAAAACTATACAATATATTATGAATTTCATTGATTGTATATATAGTTAAGTGTATTTAGGAAAGATACATCGTTTTACTTTTTTTATATTTTATTCTATCAAAAAATATATTTAATAACTTCCAAAAAAAAACAGATAAAAAGAAAATTCGAGAATGGGCGACGTTGTAGAGTTAATTTTCATGTACTTTAGTGTTTTTATTGTTTTTCTACCATGAATAGTAACGTCCGAAACGCATATTTTCATAATTTTTCCGTCCCCTTACACCCCTCACGGCTACTCATCCCGAACGCGCGAGATCACGATGACCCGTCGTGACCACATGTCTTGATTCAAAACTGTCACACATCTGATGCAGTACAAGTTATCAATTTAAAGTTTTCGCATTTGTTATTTCAGTTCTGTTGTGATAAAACAGACAGGAATAACATAGATAAAAGATACTCGACTAACGGAAGAAACCATCTTCGACTTAGTGCCAAACGTAATAATGGGGTGTGGTCGGTCACCTTTTTCTTATACGTATGAGGGTTCTATATTATACAAAATTGTTCTAAATTGCTTTAAATAGTTTTATCTTCTTAGAAAAATAAGTCAAATATTAAGAATTTTTCTATATAAAAATTATTCAAAATCCTATTTTAAGTATTTCTATTCTCTTAACAAATCTTTATAGAATGCACACTGCGAGATATTCGAAAGAAATTGCTACTCGCCAAGAGTAAAAGTGTTACTTCCGGTCCGAATTTTGAAAATTCAATTATACAAAAACTATTCCAAAGTCAGCTCTAAATGCTTCTGTACTCTTGATAAATATATACTGAAATTCTTCTGAGCAAATCCTGATTTTCCGAGTAGGTTGCTAACCTTGCTCACCAACCCTCCTCCTTTATCCGGGATTGGGACCGACAGTGGCATCGGGGAGCTACTCAATCCACCTCCTGATCACCACAGGCGGAGAAAAAAAAAGAAACACGCATTCCTACAATATAAAAAGAATCCAACAGTGCAAAAATATGAAGAATACAAATTGATAAGAAACGTCAACAACCAAGCTATCCGAAAAATAAAAGAGTGTTATTGGGAAAAATACACTAAATCCAAAGAAATATTTGGAAGACGTTGCGAAACCAGAAAAAGGAAGTAGCAGAACATATACAAATACCAGCTATTAAAACTGAACAATGGCATGAATATGTCAGTCAGCTATATAAAATTCAAGAGGATAGCTTGGAAAATGTCGAACTAAGTCCGGATGGTATATACAGTGTGCTATGCTCATTAGATGGATAGTAATTCATTATACAGTGTGGAAACTACTTATGGAATAAATTCAGTAACTTCCAAACTAATGACATTTGTTGAAAACGCTGAAACAGGTCAATTTTTATTTTAAATTGTGTTTTAAATCACTGCACCTATTAGTGACGTCATCTTCTTTAGAGCTGTGATGTCATACGCGTTTTTTTTTTAAATAGAATGCTATATTTTTTTATAAATTCGTAGATAGTACTATTAAATACCTTTTCAATGAACTAACACTAGTTAACTTTATTTTCAACAGTTTTTGAGATTTTTACATTAAAAAAAAAAAAACTCAACACGAAAAAACTGTGTGATGAAATTGATAGCACCTGACGGTAGTAGAATACAAGAAAGATAGTAATTTTGCTTTGATCAAAAAAAAATTAGTAAACTTTGACGTTCTTATAATTGTTGTTGTTGTGGTTGGAACGCAAAAATGTAAAAATTTCAAAAACTGTTGAAAATAAAGTTAACTAGTGTTCGTTCATTGAAAAGGTATTTAATAGTAGTATCTACGAATTTATAAAAAAATATAGCATTCTATTAAAAAAAAATGTGCATGACGTCACAGCTCTAAAGAAGATGACGTCACTAATAGGTGCAGTGATTTAAAACCAGCTCAATTTAAAATAAAAATTGACCTGTTTCAGCGTTTTTGACAAATGTCATTAGTTTGGAAGTTACTGAATTTATTCCATAAGTAGTTTCCACACTGTATAATGGAAACTTTAAAATCCGTTAAGGTAAACCGAAGTTATACGTAGTGTTGTACGCAACCCCTTCTCCTTCGTATGGGAGATAGATCAAAAAGTTTCAAACGAAAATTGTATAAAGATGTCCGAAAATGTTGTCAGTAATCGATATTTACGTATCAAGGGAGTAAAGTAATATTTTACAGTCGAGACGTGGATATTGCCAAGTCGAGACTGTAATATTACTTTGCTCCCGTGTTGCGTACAACATTTTTTCGCCCGCGTCATCATTTTTACTTAAAAAAAATTACAAAAGTACTGACATTAAATCATTACAAAATGTATTATTCACAACTGTTTTACTTTTTGGACAGTCACTGATGTTTTGTCAACTATCAAAATGGATGTAAGCAGCCGTAGTAAATGTACATATTCGTAATTGTGTTGAATATGCACCACAATATACACCACAGCGGTTGTCAATATTTTTCCTTCTCTATGTAATGAAATTTTGTATCTATCTATCATTGTTCAGCACGGGGATGTAATGTATTTGATTTCCTTGGGTCGTTATAACTAAGGTTGCGTCTTTCATAGTAACTCAGTTATGGTCTCTTTGCATAGTGATCTTAAACTTGAATTTAAAGAAAAATTGTCGAGTTTTTAATTCACTTTGAGACTTGTGCGTCCTTGAGATCATTTTGGAAACTTAAAAATAATTTTGATCGAATTCCCCTGGTTTGTTTTACTATTAGGATTTCCCCCCCAGCTTGTATGATAAACGGTTGCCGAGATATGTCTGGTGTCCAAGCTCAAACGGAGACTGGCATATTATAGGATCTTTGTGAAAGAGTCCTATTATTCCTTCTTATAATGTTGAATGTAATAAATAAGCCACAAGTATATAAGTTTATTTTTTGATTAATTATCAAGCATAATAAAAAATTATATATACCGTAGTCGACATATATTAATTTCTGATACGAAAGTAGAAAGAGGAAAAGAGCGCGACGAAATAAACTAAAGATAAGCATAAGCGAGACTGCCAAGACAGTACACTCGACAAACCTTTCCTATGAAATGTAAGGTGGTGAGGGTCCACGCGACACTACGTTGCTCTCCCACCACTGTTAGCCAGCAGGCATCGCTGCAGATTATAAGGTCATCTTTTGCATGGTATAGAAGTATAAACCGAAAGTAAAATTTGACGACTACGGTATGTAAATATTCTATAAACACTTTATTGATATTTCGAACAATAAAGAATAAAAGAAAACTGCAGTGTGTAGGTGTGTAGTTAATGTGTACAAAGTATTATACTATTATAAATCTACGCTATTTGAAAAACTGTAAATCCTTTGAGACAATAGATAACGTATAATTTACAAATGCCTAAATATGTATATCTTATATCATAAGCAGAAATATTAGTTGACATATTAAAAAACAAGTTATACAGAGCTCGATATTAAATCGTTTAATGTTAGTGTAATAATTTATGTTCATTTACATTAGGAAATTAACATGATTAGTGGTTTTACCTTTCTCAGAGATATAATTACGGCGATTTTCCCGACCACTAATATCTAAAATCAACAGATCTGTATCTCGCGTGTAATAAATTTAAATTATATCGACCTCACAAAATAATTAAAACACTGATACGCTCAATATATTTTACGAAAAGTGTACTACTCTTTATGTGTCTAATCTAATTAGTTCACGCCCATGATCTTTCGGTGCCGATTCGATTTTAGATTACAGAAAAAATATTGCTTTAAATACGTTAATGTGAGTCGGAGTATCAAATGTTTACGGAACACCTATTTAGCGTCAATTTTTAATGGATACGGTCGACATATATGCTTGTTTTGAAATATTTACCAGTACGTTTTGCCTGCAGAAATATTACATTGAATAATGGCATTTCTGCATTGTAATTGAGAATTTACCTGGACTTGAATAATTTTTAGTTATGTATTTAATAACTTGCATCGTTTTCTATAAAATTATTTAGTACAATATATTTTTTAAAGAAATTTTTGTGTTGATATAAAAATTGTTAAAATAATATTAATATAGTTTTCAGCCAATCGTTGGGAAATATTGATACTTTTGACAAATTTTTTGAAAGAAAAGGTCGACATTACCATACATCAGTATATAGTTGTCAGGCAACGCAAATGTAGCTGTAAGGAAATGACCTATTCCTTATAGTTACTTGTGCACTTCAAAAATGAATGAAAACAGGTTTTTTTTGGAATCAAAATTGAATTTATTAATTAACAATAAAAAACAAAAATTAATTATTCTAATTAACAATATTAACCCAATCATTATCAATATTTTAAAATTATTTGTTTGTTATACCGGGTGTCCATAAAAAAACGCCCCAGCTCGTAGCACCTTTATTTAAAGCCTGATTGTAACGATCGACATGTCAAATTAAACGACTTAAAAAGTACTATTAGATAAATATCAATTTTCATTTTCAGCTACTCGGTTCGTCAAGGACCGATATTCAACTTTTTTATGTTAAATAGCCGCCTGCTACTTTTTTCACAGAATTTGATAAAGACTTTTTTTCTGAATTCAATGATGTAGCACAATACCGTTTCTTGTTTTATTTCAAGTTGTTAAAAAATAAAAAACATTTCAAAAATACTTGTGCTCTATTAGTAATAGGGTGCTTAGATATTATTGTCACCATGTGACTTTTATGTCAGTGTCATTTAACCAATTTTAGTTGTTTTAGTTGTCATCATTTCGTAATGAATAACGAGTGCGTAGATATGCTTGAAATTTATTTTGTGTGTCACAAAAACAGTGCGCAAAGTTGTAGAATCTATAGAGAGCGCTTCCCGGACAGGCGAGTACCGAATCGCCGTCAGTTTAGGCGATTGGAAATCAATTTGAGACGGTACGGATGCTTTAAAAAACCAAAAACACAAAATCGGAAATTTCGAGATGAAAATTTAGAGATGAACGTTTTACTGTGTGTTGAGGAGAATCATTGGACTTCTGTAAGAGAAATTGCTTCAAATCTACAAGTTTCTAGAGCAAATGTGTGTTCAGTTTTGAAAAAACATAAGTACAAAGCATTTGTACCGCGTAAGATCCACACATTAGATGAAGGTGATCCAGTACGTCGTATAAACTTTTGTCAGTTTTTTTTTAAATCAGATAAGACGTGAACCGTTGTTTTACAAAAAAATTCTATGGTTCGACGAATGTCAATTTACAAATAAAAAAAAAATTAATCGCTACAATCATCGCTACTGGAATGTAGAAAATCCACACGTTTCCGTAGAACAAGCTCCCCAAAGAAGATTTTCACTGAATGTCTGGTGTGGAATATTAGATGGACGAATAATAGGTCCAATCTTTATCGATGGAAATCTTACCCAGCAAAAGTATTACCAAATTTTAAATGAAGACTTACTAGAAGTTCTTGACAATTTACCCTTAAATGAAAGAAATAATTTAGTTTTTCAACAAGATGGAGCTGCGCCACACAACGCCATAATGAACAGAGAGTTTTTGAATAGAGAATTTGGAGATCGTTGGATGGGAACATACGGACCTATTTTGTGGCCAGCTCGTTCTTGTGATCTGACCCCGATGGATTTTTTCTTCTGGGGCTATTTGCAAGATATTGTTTATGCCACACCTCCTGATACAGTCGAAGTTTTGCAAAACCGAATAATTGACGCATGTCAGGAAATGTCTCGAGAAGTTTTAATGAATGCTACGTTAGGTGTGATATCCAGGTGTCGAAAGTGTCTTGAACGGGACGGTGCCCAGTTTGAGCATTTCCATTAATTTTTTGTTAAAACAAGTTAATTTAATCGAAAAAATAAAAAAAACATCATTGTATTATTAAAGGGTTGTTTTATTGAAAATACTTTGAATGTGAGGACGTTCTTATTTAATGTAAGGTGCCATTAACGCTTTTTAATTTTAGACATATTATGGTTGATACAACTACATACTATGATTGTCATGGTTACAGTACCGGTCTCTTTAAGGGTGAGATGATTATGGAAAGTAATAGTACATTTAAACACAATGTTTTTTATTTTTTTACAACTTGAAATAAAACAAAAACGGTATTGTACTACATCATTAAATTTAGAAAAAATTTTTTTATCAAATTCTGTGAAAAAAGTAGCAGGTGGCCATTTAATATAAAAAAGTTGAATATCGGTCTTTGACGAACCGAGTAGCTGAAAATAAAAATTTTATATTTCTCTAATAGTACGTTTTAAGTCTTTTAATTTGGTATGTCGATTGTTACAATCAGATTTCAAATCGATCGAGTGCTTTGGAATATCTAATAACTGTCAAAAATTGTCAAATGTTACATCAGTGTGTGTTTACAATAATTAGAAATGCAAGTAAAGTTGAGTATTAGTGATAAAATTGAAATTGTACTCATTGTTGGAGAAAATTATAAAACATGTAGGGAAGTAGCAGAAATCTTTAATAATAGACACTTTGATAAAAGAATACATTTCACAACTGTCAGATATGTAATATGTAAATTCAAGAGTTCTGGAAATGTTGATAATAAATTTAGAAAGAAACATCGGGTATGGGTTAGAATTGAAGATATTGAAACTGATGTGATGCTATTGGTCTTGGAAAATCCAAAATATTCACTTCGAAAACGATCCAATTTATTAAATGTAAGTAAAACTACAGTTGCAGGAATTTTAAAGTCAAATAAATTTAAACCATACAACCCACAATTTACCCATACTTTAAGAGAAGGAGATGCTGAACGAACGTTCGAATTTTGTGCTCGTATCCAAGGAGAATTGGAAAATAACAGATTTATGACAGTAGTACTTTTCTCTGACGAAGCAACGTTTACGTCTAACGGTACCGTAAGTTCGCAAAATTGTCGATGGTGGAGCGATGTCAATCCAAATTTCCATGTCCAAACCAGAAATCAGTATTCATTTAAAACTAATGTATGGTGTGGCATTTACAAAGACAGAATTGTTGGACCATTCTTTTTTCGAAATAACATGAATGGTGAAAGATATCTACAATTTTTAAATAATCAGTTGTCTGACTTTCTTGATGTACTACCACTAAATGAACTAGGAAAAATATGGTACCAACAGGATGGAGCACCATGTCACTGTAACAGAAATATTCTGGAATTTCTCCTCCACACATTTAACGGAAAAGTGATCGGAAGAAACATGGAGTTTTTTAGCCTCCAAGGTCTCCAGACATTACCCCTCTAGACTTTTTTGTGGGGCTACTTAAAAGACAAGATATATCTTCAGAGGCCATTTCTAGATCTTGATCATCTTGAAAGAATCATTAGACAAACATGTGAAGCTATAACTCCAGATGTGATTAGAAATGTCATTAAAGAATTTAATCAACGAACAACCTGTTTAGAAAGGGACGGAAGATACGTTGAAGTTCCGTAGTATTTCAGTAATTTTACATGTTCCCAATAAAATTTATAAGTCACGTATTATTTTTTGTTGATAAATTGATAAAGAGGTTATCAATTTTTTATCATGTCTTATTCCTTTATTCAATAAATAATTTAATTAATAATATCTTGTATTTTTTTTCTGGAAAAAAAAATTACTTGATTATGGATCTACAAGTCATGCAGAGCTTTTTATAAAGAATATTTTTTTTGTGAAATGTAAGGTAAACTTTTTCTCCATTTGTATAAAACTTTTGGAATACACTGTAGATGGGACATTAGAAACAGAAGGACTATTTCGTTGAATATTTTCTGATGAAACAATTTGGTTGCAGTGATCACGTTATTGTTATGAGACTCGATATATCCCTCAGCGACGTTCGTCGATTTCCAGCTGCCTAAGCTCTTTAAAGGGGTTATATCTCCACCAGAGTCAATCAACGTAGTCGCAGAAGATCGACGAAAGCAATGGCCGGTATATTCTGTCGGGTTTGTCAAATTCGAAAAGTAGCAACTATTTTAGGCATTTTGCCAAACTGATGTATTCGTACAATCTGTCTATAAACTTTTCCCTTCTGGTATTTTAAAAAAAAATCATGTTTGTGTCAAAGATTCAAAGCAGATATATCTGAGATTTATGAACGAGCACGCGAAATGGCTTGATGGTAGATTTACTCTGACCAGTCATGTTCAGACTACACCAAGTCAAAAATTTCCTAAATGTTTTATCTAAACCTTAACAAGAACCATCCAAAGGAGCGCAAGAAACATTGTTCCTGATAAAACGCCTGAAGAATTGTGTTATACTTCACAATCCAGCCAGACAAGGAGTGGGAAAAGGCCAACTGCTCGAGTAGTCAGATTGGCTCTCACAACCAGTCTTAGAGGATTCAAAGAAATGAAAAAACACAATCTTGTTCCGACAACGATGGACGGCAAAATATGTAATGTTTTAACCGATACTGCATCATCACAAAGATGTGATGTCTGTAAAGCATCGTCAAAAGAACTGAATAATTTTATAAGAATTTTAGAAAAACCATGTGATGCATCGGCGTACAAATTCGGATTTGCCGTACTACATGCGTATTTAAGATGCATCGAGTATCTGCTTCACGTAGCATACAAGATAGTTATAAAGCAATGGCACGCAATAGCAGAAGAAGCCCAAGAAAAACGTAAAATTCGGAAAAAAGAAAGTCATGCAAATTTTTATACGAAAATGGAACCAGTTGTCGATCAACCGAAACAAGGAGGTCAAAAAAAATAACAGCAACACGGCCGCCCCTTTACAGTATCAACAATAACTGAACTAGACACAAATTTGATAAAAACACTCAGCTACATTTTAAGCACCTTCTCTAGCTGTCACTATATCAATACTACGAAGTTTAAAAAGTACTGTTTAGAAACAGCTCGGACATGTATTGAGCTTTATTGGTGGTACAATATGCCTGCATCGGTACATAAAATTTTCATATACGAAGTAGATATTATTGCATCTTTACCCTTGCCAATCGGACAGCTATCCGAGGGTGTTCTAGAAGCCAGACAAAAAGATTACAAAAGCGCTAGTGCATTCCACTCAAGCAAAATCTCACGAGTCGACACAAACACTGACATTTTTGATTGGATGCTAATATCATTCGATCCACTTATTTCTTCAAAGAGAAAATGGCAAAGAAAAAAACAGCCAACTATTTCCCAAGGAAGTAATAAAGATGCTGGAAAAACCAGATTTTATGACAACTGAGAATTCCTAAATTGTAGAAAAAAGTGACGACTCAAATGATGATGACTATTGATATATTCAAAGGCCTTTTAGTAAACAAAAGATATAATTAAGTTATTAAAATTATTTTTTAACTTAAGTATAATATTCAATTTTTTATCAGCACTGGCAGCTGCTTTTTTTTGTCTGCCTTACATGTCCAAGCTCGCAAAACTGCTTTTCTATTTTACTAATTGTTCCTTGGGATATAGGCAGAAAATTTGGAAATTTTTCATGAAATAGGCGAACAACTTCCATTTGTGTCCGTGTGTTATCTCCATAACCAATCATCTGAAGAATTGTTATTTTGTGCATTTCTGTTAAAAGAACCATTTTTCTGATATTCAGTTAACGAAACTCAAACGACTATAATAACACTGACAACTAAACTGCCATGCTGGCGCAAAGGCCAGGCGTTTTAAACAATAGTAAACAAATTCATTTGCAGTTTTTGTTTATTTCATATCGGTAAAAAGAAATGTTTTTTTTTTGTTTTTTACATTATCAGGAAAGAAATAGATGATTCATTAGTTTTTGAGTGTGTTGTAGCGAATTTCTGTAATCAAATAATTTTCTTTGTTTAATGTTAATTTTTGCAATAAATCTGAAAACACTTAATATTTCCGAAACAGTTGAAGACAGGTACAGAAAAATGTACATGAAATATGTCTAGAATTTTCTGACGAATCCAAAATTTGAATAATTTACAGGGTGCTGTATTTAAAATAAGAAATTGGTATTGGCCACTGTTACATGACACACCATGTATAAAAAGTTTCTGTTGAAAGAAATCCATAACTAAAAATACCAATCGATGTGTCCGAGCGTTTATTTATTATCAAATTTATTCCATTTGGGTCATACACAGTGTATAGAGGCTGAGTTTTTTTATTTTGAGACAACGGAATATCTCTAAAACACTGCATAAAATCAAAAAAAGATCTCAATATGATTTGTTATAATGTAGGGGGCTCACTGAATGGTGCCGAACTCGATCCCCCACCTCACCTCCCAGAGTGGGAGGGGGGGGGGCAACTTTGAAATATTAAATGGGAACCCCCATTTTTTATTGCAGATTCGGATTCTCCGCCATCAAGTATGTATGTCTTGTCTGAAACTTTTTTTCTATTCGTTACGGATTGCGCTGTAATCGCAAAAAACATGATTTTGAACGTCTAGAGAAAATACACAAAAAAGAGAAACAAGCAAACATGATTTTGTGTTTTTTTATTTTAACGTAAACTAACATTTCAAAAACCATGTGTTCGAAACTGTCCCCCCCCCACTTCGATACAATTATTTATTCGCAATTAGAATGCTATTCAACGATACAAAACTGTACTTTATTCAGTATTTGGCAAGCTGTAAATACTTACACATTGTCCGATCCCCATTTAGATTAATAATTATTAATTCAATACAAATTAGTTAGTGTTGAATATTTGAACAGTAATGGACGCTATAACATTACAAGAGAGAATTGAAATGATTTAAATCTATGGAGAAAGTGGTAGGAATATCAATGAAGCTGTTAATCTTTATTCACAACGTTTTCCCGACAATGTGCGATCGCGCGCTTCTTTTTACCGAGTCGTTCAACAGTTCTCTAGCGAAAAAACTGTGCAGCCAAGAAAACGTAATCTGCGAAAAACAATTGCTGAAGAAAATAATGAAATCGCGGTATTAGCTGCAGTAGTTAGCTAATAATCCGCACATTAGTACTCGAGAAATAGCTCGCGCTTCTCAGTTCACTATCTGCCAAATATTCAAGCGTAGGCAATCTCATCCATTTAGAGTTTCCTCGCATCAAGAACTTCATGGCGATGATTTTCAAAATAGAGTGCTATTTTGTCAATGGGCGCTTCAACGGATACAAGATAATCCCAATTTTTTTGCTCGAGTATTATTTTTTGACGAGGCGACATTCACAAATCACGGTACAGTAAATCTGCACAACAGGCATTACTGGAGTATCGAAAATCCCCATTGGTTGCGCCAAGTTGAACATCAACATCCTAGGAACGTAAATGTTTGGTATGGAATAATTGGCAATAAGCTTATTGGTCCATATTTTATCGATGGACACTTAAATGGTGAATAATATCAAAACATCTTGCAGAACGAACTTCAAGTGTTACTTGAAGACCTTCCTTTGGACGTACGACAAACAATGTGGTTCAAAAATGACGGTTGTCCAGCACATTGTTCAAGAATAGCACGAGAAGTATTAGATCGAGCCTACAATAGTCGATGAATCGGACGAGGTGGTCCAGTGTCTTGGCCTGCAAGATCGCCAGATCTTACTTCATCTGACTTCTTTTTGTGGGCCACTTAAAGTCTGAAGTTTATACAGAAGTACCAACCACGAAGGAAAGCATGATTGAGCGAATCACCAACGCTTGTTCAAGGATTACGCCGGAAACACTTCTCAGTTGTGTGCAATCATTCCAATTTCGAATAAATAAATGTATCGAAGTGGAAGGGCACATTTTCGAACACATTTTCTGAAATGGGTATGATAAAGTAACGTTCTTCGATGTTGAATGGCGTTTTGAAATGTTATTTAATGTTACAATAAAAAAAAACACAAAATCATATTTTCTCTTTTTTGAGTATTTTTTCTAGACGTTTACAACCATGTCTTTTGGGATTACAACGTAATCTGTTACGAATCGAAAAAAAAATTCAAACAAAACATACATGCTTGATGGCGGAGAATCCGAATTTGCAATAAAAAATGGGGGTTCCCATTTAAGATTTCAAAGTTGCCCCCCCTCCCACTCTGGGGGGTGAGGTGGGGGAGCAACCATTCAGTGAGCCCCCTACATTATAACAAATCTTATTAAGATCTTTTTTTGATTTTATGCGGTGTTTTAGAGATATTCCGTTGTCTCTAGATAAAAAACTCACCCTGTATATCGTGTATCATAAAGTGGTAGTATGTTTGTGTGTAGGAGATATTCCGTAAATTGGAAAAATTCTTAATTACACACACGCCGATCTATATCCACTTCTCTTCTACATTATAGGACATATTTTATTTTAATTAATTATCTGCTATGTCTATTTTATTTTGCTGATTCATAATTACAATTTTTTGTTCAGCAAAATGCCTACTACAAATATTTGGTTACTGCATTCCTGTCATATATATCGCTATTAATACTTACGGCTAATTAATCAATTACCGCAACATAAACATGATTAATGAGTCCAATAAGAAAAACACATTATTACACTGACCACCTGTAATGGAAACTCATAAATTAATACTTTAAAGCTTTTTATCTGTCGTATAGAAAACCTATCCACGTACGGTCAATGGTAATATTCATAAACTTCGCGATTAACGATTCCAAACCGACATTGTTTGTAGCGAGGTGTTCGCAGTTTAGCCGTTTTATCTACGATGATGACTTCGCGGACGTCTAGGAAGTCGCTACAATGTTATACATTGTTCGTGTATTTCATCCCGTTTTATATTTGAGACAATTATGGTTTGCAAATGATTGCGACAGCGGGTGGTGCCATTGATTGATTGGATCATTTCAGTCGGTTCCGAAGAGGAGAACGTGTGCGTGGGTGGCGTAATGAAGCAGCAGCACCCACCTGGACGTGTTGTACACCGAGATGTAAAACCGGGCTCGCATTTAAGATCAGATATTGTTACCTGATATGTCCCGGCGAAATGAACTCTTTGAAATAATTGGATGCATGCAAATTGACGTCTCGAACTTTATGTGCATCGTGTATTGTGCTACAAATATATCAGACGTAATGAATATGGCGCTCACTGGGTAATTGAAGGTCATACCACAACACATCCGTGCAAGCCAAACACCATCATACGTTTAATAGATATCTCGTACAGGTTGCATGTTCGCGTTCAGTGATTTGTTTATGAAATAGGAGTGGAGTCGTTGTGATTGCAACAAAATGTAATTATTTTATTTCATTTAAGTTCTAAGCAAATACGAGGTCCTACAGAATAATACTGCGTGGCTAAAACAAGTACTCGTATTTAAAAAATTGCGAAATTAATAGTAAAAATTAATCGTAACTACCAAAATAGGACGCTTTCAAAGTCAAAATGTCGTACCTGACACTTGGTAGTAGCTTTGGTAACAGTTACGACGTTTGGGCTTAGTAATGTCAAAAATTGTGAGGTTATGTTCTAGTTTCTATTTTAAGCCTGAATTACACATATAAAGTTCTTGACCAAGTTATTGACCAAGAAATTGTCGGCAAGTTGTTGATCAAGTTATTGTTGACCTTGGCTGTTTTACACTTATCAATTTCTTGACCAAGTTTTTAGGTGAATTAGCAGTACCGTAAATTGGGGTGAATAGAAGCAGTGGGGTGAATAGAGACAAAACTTCATATAGATGTATTACTTTCAATATATATATAATTACTGGAAATTATTTTTAACTATTATTGCTTTTGGGTTGGCAACACTTTAGACCAACAATAAAATTATGTTTGGTTTGTTTGTCAGCACTGTAGGTTGATGTTTATTCGAGTGTCTGACTGGAAAGTTTTGAAGACGTTTTCCCGCCTACTTTGAACTTCTCTGGTAAGTAAACAAGTATTCAATATGTGATAGTTAATGGCATTGTAAATACTACCTATAACATCAATATCAAAGAGTAAGGGTTGGGTTTTGTTTTAATTTTAAGGAAATCAGCTCTGAGAATGTTTACATTTTTTAGGTTAGGTTTCTAAAGTTTGTGGTGGGTAAATAGAAACAGCGATGAAGACCTGATTTCGTCCTCTTCAGATTCTTCTGATCAAGATGAAGATACTGGTATCGCTATAAGCCAAGATGACTATATGGTGGTCAAAGTATATAGAAAAACGAAAACATCTATTAGATGTTATGTCTGCAAAGTTAATTACCTTAATAAAGGTGGTTTTGTTGGAATATTTTTAAAAAGAGTTCTTCAAACCAACAAGTTCATAATGACTGAAGAAGATTCTTTTGATGTTGTCCGAAAACTGTCGCCGCCAGTTCTCAGTTCAAGTGCTCGTTTCAAAAACATGCTATGTGTTGAGGATGATCTATCTGATTTAACAGTTTATTAATGATACTGTACCAGAGTCGTGGTAAAGAGTTGTGTTCTGTTCGGGTAGTTTTTTTTTATGTTTTGAGGATGATCTATCTGATTTAACAGTTTATTAATGATACTGTACCAGAGTCATGGTAAAGAGTTGTGTTCTGTTTGTTCCACCTTAAGTTGGAATACATCAACCCTATAACATAAACATTTTTGTATATTTTACTTATTTTTTACGTTAATAAACCATTATCTACAAATGTTTATTTACTTTCTAATAGAAGAATATATATTGCATAGTTTTATAACAGTGTTTCTAATCACCCCTACCTGCGGGATGATTAGAAACAACATCTTTTTAATTTTTCCAACTTACTGAAATGAAATAATGTAATAATAGTATCATAAGCTGATAGGGGCAATACAAACCTGAGTCTCGGATAGTATTTTTTTGGTTTAATTCAACAAATAATAAGTAGATTTTTAATTCAAAATTCAAATTTGTTTTTATTCACCCCGTTCTACGGTATAAATAGTGCAAAAGTACGAAATAAAAAAATAATAAAGTTAGCCAAGATTTGTGTTTGATATTGAATGTAAAAATAACTGCACAAGAGATACAAAAGAAAATAAATAATTTATGCATACAATTTTTTCAAGAACTATCAAATTAACATGTCACTTTTAACAATATTCTAAAATGGAATTTGTGGTTACATTTTAGACAGTTGGCAAAAAACTTTATAACATGAATATTACTAGAAATCACTAAAAACTTGATCAAGTTGATAAGAAAAATAGAACATGTTCTAAACCACCAAGGTCTTGGTCAATAACTTGGTCAATAAATTGATAAGTGTAATACAGCCTTTAGCGATATGTTGGTAAAATAATTGTTGAACAGATCACGTTGAATGTTACATAATAATAATTATTATAAAAAATAACTAAGAAAACGTAAGTACCTATTGCTGTACTGCTTAAGGTTCCAATCGATGAAGTAATAATTCTGTCATAATTACTAGGTTATATCTGACCGTCCTAGAAAGCTAGTTACAATTGCTTCAAATAAAAAACTGGCACAAACATAAAATACATTTCCGCGTAAAAATTTTAAAAATAACGATAGGAATGATGATAATAAAATAGATCCTGACTTTTGTACACATTCTTATTTTGTTTGTTTAAGGTTTCTTATATGACCTTTTTTAGTTTCCGAAGAGTCAATATTACAACCAATGAAAGTAAAGACTGAATCTGAAACAAATCAAAATTATTGTTTTTGTAGTGGATGCCCAGATTTTTACAATCAAAGATACTTTTAGATATCTAATACCGTTTGTTGACGGGGAAGTTCAGTAAATTTTCTCTTCGATACAGAGTGTTTTTGTGAGTTACTACGAGAAAGCAATATACAAACTGTTGTTTTGGTCGAATGATGCAATAAGAAATAACGTTTTTTTCTAACGCAGGTTGCAGGTCAATGTTTGTAGGAATGAAAGCAAGTTAATCATTGCAAAAAGGATAGCAGTTATACTTGCGCATGTCATTTGAATTTTGTTTGCTAGGAACGGCAGATTACCAGTCAACTTGCACATTTATTAATCGCGTTACGGGTAGGTAGGTAACGGTTGTTATTTAAAGATGGATTACTATACGCCAGAGGAAAAACTATTTAAGATAAAGCAATTTTACGGTGGTAACTTTAAGGAAGTAACTAGGGATTTTTTTAAAAATAATATCCTATTTACAGACATAAAATCATTTCATGTGCATAACCATCATAATTGCGCAATTTATAGGTATTGGTCGCTTGAAAATCTACGTTGAAATATATCTACACTAACGCATTATCCAATGATAGTAAATGTATATGGGTCGGTATCCTTGAGAATGAAATAATCGGGCCTTTTTTTATCAACGGTAATTTAAACGGAAATAGGTACTTAGAGTTGTTACAAAATAATATTATTGCAGTTGTACGGGAACGATTTAATATTAATGAAATATGGCTTCAACTGGACGGTTGCCCCACGCACAGCACTCGTAATGTTACACACTTTTTAAATAATGTCTTCGGAGAAAATTGCAATTCAGGTCCTATTAAATGATCACCATGTTCCCCTGATTTAGCTCCGAATGACTTTGTTCTATGGCCCTTTTTAAATAATTCAATATACTGTTTTTATAATCAACGTCCATCTAATTTAGAATAAGTACGCGCCAAAATTATTGAGTTGAATGTTAACAAATGTATTTGAGCATTTAATAAATAATTAAGTGCTCTTAGAATGTATAAATATATGTATATATAAAGTTCACTTTAATATAATATGAGTTTGAACTTTCATAATCAAGATTATTTTACAGCTAAATTTTTAACATTTATAACAATTTTCTCCAATTTATATAATTCAAATAATAAAAATAAAACACTGATTTTAAAGTTTAAAAATTTTAATTATGGTAAACCACTACAACGTTGTTTCGTCGCACAGCGACTTCATCAAGTGGATGAATAATGAAGAATTTACATTAGTGCGAGAAATTATATACTAGACAAACATTACAAATTTAAGGACAAAAGTGGGGAGTGACATAGGTTGGTTTGATCATTTAACGCTAACCCTAATTTTGTAATTCTAGAAATTTCTGATGATTCTAAGAGATCAAGTTTTTTACTTTTATCTTGGATATGAATTATTTTAAAATTATTATTATAAGTATGTTTATATTATAAACAATGGTTCGCAAATGTAGAATCAGCTTTCTTTTTATCCCGGTAACTTCTATTATGTTCGGACACTCTCTGGGAAAAGGATCTTCTAGTTTAGCCAATATAAGACATATTACAATCACAAGTTAACTTATATACCCCTTAGTTTTATTTTTTGTCTGTTTTGTCATTATTGTTTTTTAAAAAGACATTCTAAAGCATTATTAGTTTTTTAAGCTATTTTACCGTTAGTGGCTTTTTTAATTAATTTGCTAATTTTGTCTGAAGGTTTACCAATATATGTATGTAAGGGTAAAATGATGTACTGAATTTTTACTAGAAATTTTAATGTAAATTAAAGAACGGGTATGTGTTATTTGTTTGCTTTGTTCTTTTGTTTGTAATTTTTTATATAATCCAAATAACTAACCTTACTGTGTATGTAAAATTCTTATCCGTCCATCCTTCTCCAACTGCTGATGCGACTCCCTTTCATAAAACTGTTAATTCAGTGGTCCTCTTGTCGTATATTTAAGTAATAAAAACTAATATGTTTATTTAAACATTTTAATATTCACTAACTTACAAGCTTCTTCGGAGCCGGGGGGTACATCTTACCTACATGTAGGTATGGTTGCCTATTGGAGGTGGGTGTTTCATTAATATACAACATCTCCCTTTTCAATAACAAAATAAACTTAAACTACTGTATGGATATACAAAATGTATTCTAAACATAATCATTTAACTTTATTGGACGTTTGACTGAGCGTCCATTACGTGTTGTCAAACCAGGTCTACAATTGTTTTGAGTTTGTTCAACATTTTGTGGTTCAGAAGGGATGTTATCTGGTACTAGCTCACTCTGTACATTCTCGCATTTATCTTCTAATTCACTTGGTTCCCTTTTCATATATTGTGTATTAGAAGGTTTTAGTTGAATTGAGTTTCTTCTAAGTATATTTCCCCTTTGATTCTCTATTATATATGAACGAGGTTTTTCATGTTTTCTTAAAATTCAAGCAGGTTCCCAAATTCTATCCCTCTCATTTCTTAAAACTACATTTTCTCCTGGCTGCAACTGTCTTTTTTTTCTAGACGTTCTATCATGATATCTTTTAGATCTTTCTTGGTTTTGTTTAATTCTTTGTTGATACTTTCCATTATTATAATTGGATCGTAACAGTTGAGTGTTTATTGGTAACTTAGTTCTGATCCGACGACCAAGTAGTAATTGTGCTGGAGACAAATTTATGCCATACAGTGGTGTATTGCGGTATTCTAGTAATGAGATTTCAATATCTCTGTTGTCTAATTGACATTTTCTTAGCATCTGCTTAGCTGTTTGGACAGCTCGTTCAGCTTGGTCATTACTTTTAGGGTCATGAGGTGAACTCGTCTCTATATCAAAAGTCCATTCTTTGGCAAATCTTTCCATACTATACGAGCAAAAGGGCATATTGTCGCTAATAATGGTTTTAGGTATCCCATAACTTGCAAATAACCTTTTAAAATGTTTTATCACCTCACTTGATGTTTTGTTTTCTGTTTCAACTATTTCTAACCATTTGCTGTAATAATCTTGGAGTATAAGATAATTCTTTCCACCAAAATCCATAAAATCACATGCTACTTTATTAAACGGTAGCTCTGGAATCTCATGTGATATTAAACTCTCCTTAGTATTTGCATTCGAATATCTTTCACAAATTGGACAGGACATTACTAATTTTTCAATATCTTTCATAAGACCTGGCCAGTATACTATTTCTCTGGCTCTTTCCTTTGTTTTGGAAATACCAAAATGTGACTCATGAAGTAAACTTAGAATATAGTGGCGTAGTTTGAAAGGTACTATTACACGTTTGTTAAAGAATATCAAATTATCTTCAACACTAATCTCATTTTGATGCTTGTAGTAAAACTTGAGATTTTCTTCAACATCAGTGATTTTCTTGGGCCAGCCATTAAAATAAAAAGACTTCAGCATACATAAATCTAGTTCCTTGCTTGTTTCTTTCTGAAATTCCTTTCTCTTTTCTTCTGTCATATTTAATCCTTTACTCAGTGAATGAATGACTTCAGTAATCCATTCATCATCCTCATGTACATTATCTTTCAGGTACGATCTGGACAGCAAGTCTGCAATGTACATATACTTTCCCGGTAAATATTTCAATTTCAAGTCATATTTTAATAGTCTTGTTCTCATTCTCTGCAATCTTGACGAAGCAATGTCACAAATTTTCTTGTTTAATAAACCCACTAACGGTCTGTGATCTGTAATAACATTAATCTTTCGTGCATATATGAAATTATGAAATTTTTTTGTCGCAAAGACAATAGCGAGCAACTCTTTCTCTACCTGGGCAAAATTTTTTTCATTTGGACTTAGAGCACGTGATGCATATGCAACAGGTTTATTTTCTTGCATTAGGCAGCAACGTAAGCCATTCTGAGATGCGTCTGCTTGTATTGTGATCTCTTTCTTGGCATCAAAATTTGCAAGTATTGGATTCTCGGAAATTTTCTTTTTGACTAATTCTAGAGCTTCAGTATGATGGGGGAACCATTGAAATTCTACATCTTTTTTCAGTAGTTCTCTGAGTGGAGTCGTCAATTCTGCTAAATTCGGTATGAATTGTCTAATAAAATTTATCATTCCCAATATTGCCTGTAGCTCTTTTTTGTTTGTTGGATTTTCAATCCCTAAAATTGCCTTCACTCTGTCTGGATCTACTTGCAAGCCTTTTGCAGAAAATATATGGCCTAAATATTTGACACTTTTCACTTTAAATTGTATTTTTTCTTTATTAAATTTAACTCCCAAACTTCTCGCCCTTTCAACAACTTTCTGTAATATTTCATCATGCTGTTGTTCTATATGTTCTATATGTAGCTATAAGCAGATCATCAAAGTAAATCTGCACTCCCTCAATATCAGAAAAATTTTTATTATTTATATATTGAAAGTACTCTGGAGCCATATTTAATCCAAACGGTAATCTATTGAATTTCCAGCATCCAAATGGTGTTGAGAAAGTACAAAGGTCCGCTGATTTTTTGTCCAGTTCAATTTGCCAAAACCCTTCTTTAAAATCTAGTACTGTAATAGTATATTATGCAATGAGCATTTAATGATAGCTATTAAGACACGAGTAAGAAAATTACAATACGAGGCGAAGCCGAGTATTGTAATGAATACGAGTGTCTTAATAGCCATTAAATGCGAGTTGCATACACTATTTTTTCTACGACCCCATAATAAAACATTATTTTTTGACCATTCCATTTCATAAATTGAGCGTAAAATTTTCCGTACATCTTTGTGATTTTAGCTGGTAATAAATTGTTCGTGGCTACTAAGGCTTGTTCCATAATTTCTGGTGGAGTCAAATATTACATTTGACTGTCATTATCCCTCATTTTTACCGTTTATATTTTCAAAAAAGCACAAATGTTAACTACTTACTTGTAAATTGCAGAGAACTGTCACATTTAATTAATTTTTATATCTGTCAGATATACAGTCGCCATATTGAATATTGTTTGAATATTGGAATGCCGCATTCCTATTGGATATAAACTTGTATCGTAATGAAAAATCTGTATTCCTATTGGATATAAACTTGTACAATTATAATGAAAATCTGTATCGTAATGGACATCATTAAAGTACAGGTTCGGCATATCTAATAAGACAATTAGAGTATGGGAGTAGAAAAATATATTTTTACCACACATTTTCTCAATTAGGTCATCTAATGTAGGTATTAACACATTTTTTGGTCTTAAAATAGCTAAATTTAAATTTTTTGGATCAAGGCACAAAGGCAAATCTCCACTTTTCTTTTCAATTATTACCAAATTGCTAATCCACCCAGTAGGTTTTTCAACTTTAGAAATAATACCTTTAGTTTCAAGTTGTAAGAGAGTTTCTTTTAACTTATCGCGTATTGCAAATGGGATCCTTCTGGGAGGGTTCGCAACTGGTGTTACATTTTGTTTAATTTCTATGCTACATTTTTCTTTAAAACTACCTAAGCCCTCAAAAATATCATTGTTTCTTTTAAGAAAAATTTCTTTATCATTACACTTTAATTCATATACTCTCTTAATTAATTTAAATTTTACACAGCTTTGCACACCTAATAGTGCTAAGTTTATACCATCTACTACTAAAAATTCTTCAACAGACTCTATGTTGTTACATTTACATTTTAACTTTATACTACCTATTGGTTTTATTATTTGACCACCAAATGCCTCAAGTTTTATTGTTGTATCCTTTAAATCTCTATAATTACCTAAACTCTTAAAAATACTTAAAGGTATAATATTTACTTCTGCACCAGAATCTAATTTAAAATTTAATAATTTATATCTAAATTGTTTACTTCAATTTTTTCAAACCAAGACTTAATACTATCAATCTTACTAACAATTAAATTCACTAAAATTGGTGTTTCATCACAAGTAACATTTTTCACTGCTTTTACTTTACAAGATGCAGCAAAGTGATTAAGCTTACCACACTTTTTACACTGTTTGCCAAACGCCGGGCATTCTCTAGGGCCATGAGTCGTTTTGCACCTCCTACATAGAAATTTATTCCCAGGTTCCTTCTTGGACACCTTATTTCCTTTCACACTAAGTTTATTAAACTTACTTCTCACCAAGTCAATATTTTTTTCACGTAAACTTTGTGACTGTTGTTTTGATAATTCTGCTGATCGACAATGATCCACCGCCTTCTGTAAATCTAAATTTTCAATTCGTAATAATCTTTCCTGTACGTTTACATCATTAACGCCTAGCACAATTCTATCACGAATCATTTCATCAATTAAGTTTTGAAATTCACAGGTCTGAGACAACTTCTTTATGTCTGTTAAAAATTGTTCAAAAGGTTCACCTTCTGCCTGAGTTCTTTTATAAAATTTGTATCTCTCATACACAATATTCTTTTTCGGATTGCAATACTTTTCAAATTCTTGAAGTATTTTTTCTTCATTAAACTTATCTTCTTTTGTCAGGTTGAATGTGTTATAAAGTTCTATAGCCTCTTCACCGGCTAAACTAAGTAAAATATTTGCTTTAATTTGTGAACTTTTCTTATCTCGTTCGGTAGCTATCATATAAATTTCATAGTTCTGTCTAAATTTTTTCCAATTAGCACTTAAATTACCATTAAAGTTTAAAATCGACGGTTTTCTACCCATTTCCTCCATTTTCAGTTATTATTGTAACACTTTTTCTTTAAAATGTATATAAAAAAGGAAGAAACTTACCCTACTTTTTATTTTACCGTATAATTCTTCTTCAAGAATCTAAACTTTATTTTCGGTTCGCGAAATGTTTCAATTATCTACACTTATAATCTGAACATTTTTTCTCGCAGCGCCATGTCGTATATTTAAGTAATAAAAACTAATATGTTTATTTAAATATTTTAATATTCACTAACTTACAAGCTTCTTCGGAGCCGGGGGGCACATCTTACCTACATGTAGGTATGGTTGCCTATTGGAGGTGGGTGTTTCATTAATATACAACACCTCTGCTTACTGTATATTAATTTCATGTACTCTGTATGTCACATTCTCATTCGTCCATCCTTCTTCAATTGCTGATGTGATTTTCTTTCATAAAACTGTTAATTCAGAGGTACTGCTCCTTGGATACTAGTGACTCGTGACTTTCTTAATACATTCTTTGTTGTAATCTTTAGTTTTATATCTCTAATTCCTTGTTGTTGACATTTTTCTCTAATCAATAATAATCAATATGTGCCCGTTTCCAACACGATCGAACAAAATCATATCTGTCATATGATTTTATAGTAAGCTTTTCTTATTACAATTCGAATGTGCAACGTATTATGTCAATTTTCAATTATGCTTTACAAGCAAATAGATTCCACGCTTATATATTGAGCATGTGTTTAAATTGACATCTTAAACAAACTTTAATAATAATGAATATGTTTTACTATTGTTAGTTCTTTTTATTATGTCCCCACTAATAACGTTGACTTAACTTTATATACAGCATGTGTCAATTTTCATTAGCCATAGGCGATCAATTCATGCAATACGTGACAACGTGGCACCCCTACTTTCCTCTCCAATGCCAGCGCGACCGATACATGCTCGAAAATACAAGTTAGCAGTAATTATTGGACCACTGACTTGGGTCTTTGTAATGCGTTCAGAAATAATATTTACGAGTTGCAAGGATTTGTTTTTCTTTTTCCTTTCAGTAAATGCAGAGAATTATTAAGCTGCGTTCACGCTGCATGACACAAACAAAAGCGTAATTCTAATAAAATTAAAAAATAACCCTAATAAGGTAAATAAAAAAGGATTCAGAAAATAATAATAAACTACTAGATCAGGAGATCGCCGCGGCCATTTGATGTTTCCCGTTCCAGTAATAAGACGGCTTTTATTGCAGACTAGATCGCAACGTGTTCGCAGTTAAACATTGAATGTAAAATCTGGTGGCGAGAAAATCGTTTTGATGTCGATTGTTGCCGGGATTGGTGACGGACAGTAGGGGGCCACGTTGCCACGTGTTACTTGTATATGTATAAATCGCACGTAAACATTGAATCCCTATACCTAATGATATTTGACACATGCGGTATATATAAAATGTATTGGTGCTACCAATATATATGTATCTAACAAAGAAACGAATTTAGATACAATAAAAATAGCTAATATCATCCTAAAAAATCACATATAAGAACTGTGACCAAAATATAAGAATTATTACTCATATTTGAACATCAGTAGGTACATATAAAATCACACATAAGAACTGTGTATGCTAATGTTTAAACTAAATAATGACAAATATAACATTACACTAACGCAGCAAGGATTTCTGCTGTGTCGAGTTTAACCTTAGAGTAAGTAAGATATATAGAGAGAGCATAATGTCAGTTTATAGACAAATTTACGCCAGGTGGGGTACGGGCAGGGTAGAAATGGTTCAACCTTGGCGGGTTGCATACCGTTAAGTGTTCACATGAAATAAAATTTATTAAATTATTTAAATTCGAATATTATTATTTTTTAAACTGTTTTTAATTAAATTTACTTCTCTAATAATTATACTTTGAAAAAACAAATTATAGATTTTTTGAAAATAAATATATGCTAGTGCCCACGAGTTACTCGTAAACTTTCAATACATAATTGAAGTAAAAATGTTATTTAAAGTTGCCTTTCAGAACAATTAATAGTTCTGCAAGCATATAAATGTGTGTCATTCAACTGTAATATTCACTTAATATTTACTCTATGTAAAACTGAAATTAATAATTATAAATGTGTGTACGTACTTAGGTTAGCAATAGTATAAACAACTTACACATCAACAAATTTATATACATAGATATTTATTAGTAATATATCTTCATACTTCAACATTTAACTAGTGGCTTGAATTTACATATATGAGGTTTTATTTTATGATTTTACTTACAATATAATAATATATAAAAGCTTTTCGTCAAGTTTTTATGGATCTCTTGATGGAAGGTTTGATTCACTCTCACTCGCTGCTACAAATATTTAATAAACAAATCCATCGTAACCAAAGAAAATGATGCACTTGCTTCACAATTTATGTTTGTATAGCACTTCACTAAGGTATATAGTAGTTAGAGTATGTTTGTAATTCAATTCTTCCCAAAATGAGACCAAAGTATACTACTTTCCTTTGGAACCCAATTTTGCCTATCTATTTTCTTTAACCGCAGATTCCTTCTAATTGGCTCTTTTTGTATCCTATAATTTATAGGTTTATATTCACTAAATTTTGGATGAAATTAATAACTTTATGTACCTACCTACAATCGTGGAAAGATAATTTTCCTTTTCTATGCCTCTAATTGCCTTGCACTCTTCTTGCAAATCCAATTCGTGCAATGAAGAGCGGCACGTCAACCCATATTAAATACTAGGTACTAAATTAAAGATAAAACAGCTAAATCCTTAGTAAAAATTGAAATGGGAAATAATGGAAATTCTTAACCCAAAACAAATTAACAACAAATGATAGTATTGAAGATATTAAATATAAAAATAAATGTTAGATGAACATAATAAGTTTGTAATTCACGATAATAAAGACTAAAATACAAAATATATATTACACAAATAATCAGCTGATGGTTCCATCAATGGCGGATGTAAACATATCCCTCTTGGCATCACTTTTTGTGGACAATGTTCTCTCCTTCTTTTCTATCCTCCTTGAGTTTAACGTAGCTCTAATGTTAGTAACAGAGGTTACCACCTTGTTCTCCCACTTATAGTCGGCCAGCTGTGTCTAGTATATTCATCCGCAAGTATATCGCTTGCACATTGTAGACCTATAAGATAGAATTTTAAAAAATGCAATGAGTAACGCCAATTTATTAAACTGTTTCAGGTATTAACTCATTAATTTTCTGAAATGAAAAGGTGCCAAAATGATAAAAATCAAATACAAGCCTGAAAATGTATGCAACAATATACCGAACACATATTATATTACAGATTCGGGCAAGAATAATAGGCTAAATAAAAATACTGGACACAATGTAATAGGAAATCTCATAATTTTAACTGGAAAACATATTTTATGCAATGTTGTATATGTACAATATGTGAATATCATTTGTAAAGAGATAATGGAGTGTTCATTTTTCAGAAAAGACTCGAAATAGGACGCCATAAATTTAAACACGGCGTCAGCCGAAGACAAATTGTATATTGTTGTAGTTAGATAGACACGAAAGATTTTTTATTCTTTTTAATAAGGCACATTGCTCAACGTACACGCACACGTATTATACTATACATAACAAATAGCCAGCAATAACGGCAACTCTTAATATCACTTTCGCCATTCATCAGTAGTAGTAATATAACACGTAAATGTCTTCATCATCGGGACCTTATTATTGTTCAAAATTTATGCCGCGAATTCATTTTACAAATTAACATGCACGCCCGACTCCATTTACGATTGTTTCATCGTGATTCTGTGCGCCACAAAAGGTCCCAGTTTCACTCACGCTAACTAGAATTTTTATAGAGATGTGTGCGCGCTGCATCACGAAAAGTGTCTTCAATACGTTTTGATGACTTTATTAGCCGGCCGCTTAATGTTAATTTAATTTCGAATTGCGCAATCTCCTGTTGGAATTAAGATTCAAATTACCGCCGCATTAAATTGGTTTCGCATGCCCGTGGCCCGTTATTACAACACACAGATGGAGAACAGTGAAATGGTGGACTTTTGTAATGTCTGTATTTTCAATTCGACCGGTAATTAGGCGATCAAAGGGGGCGCCTCGTATTTATATGTGTTCGTTTAAATGAGATGTAATTAATGTTGAATTATATTAACAGAGATGAATGTAAGAAGAGAACTATCGGAAGATGTTGTTCCTACTTGCGGATTTCAATATTTATTTCTGAGTATACAGGGTAAGGAAAAATTTCCGTACATAATAATAATCCTTTTTTTTTTCTTAGTCACCATATACGAGGATAGATCAGTAAGTTTCTGCAGGGTTAGGCTGGGTGGTATGGATGATTTGAAGGGGGGGGGGGCACGCAAGGTGAGAAAAACCTTGGTGGTTAAAGAGTGGGGGTATCTGGTCGTCAGGAGCCGCCATTTTAGTAACAATGAGGACGTGGTCGATAGAGCATCGTGTGTTCGTGTACAACACCTTTATTGAAACGGGCAGTTCTGTCATTCAAACACAGAGACGTTTTCGGAATCATTTCAACGTTGGCCGTCATGGTCGTGTTCCGAAGTTTGACACAATAATGAAGTGGGTGGATATCTTTCAACGAACAGGTTCTTTGAGACCCGGAACTACACGAGGTGGTAACCGAATGGTAGGGACCCCGGAAAACATCGAAAGGGTGCGTCATGCAGTTGAAACCAGCCCTTGACGCTCGTGCTCTTCGCATGTCGTACCGATAAGTTCGCATGATTTTACGTCTGAACCTGCATTTTCATCCCTATAAGCTGATGGTTGTGCAACAGTTGCAGCAAAACGACTACGGAAGACGATTAAGATTTGCAGAAACAATGTTGGAAAACATGACTGAAGATATTGTATTGATTATTAGTGAAGAAGCTCGCTTTCATTTGTCAGGAGTGGTAAACAAGCAGAACTTTAGGTTTGAGCTTCTGAAAATCCACAACAACTCTATCAAAGACCTCTACACAGCGACAAAGAAACCGTTAGGTGTGGCATTAGTCGAAACTTCATTATTGGTCCTTACTTTTTTCGTGAAAACGGTAGGACCGTCACTGCCAACACAGATCGTTACCTAAAGATGCTGCGTGATTTTTTTCTGCCATAATTGAGAAGACGACGTATCAACCTAAATACCGTATGGTTTCAACAGGATGGGGTGACATTTTTAAGGCAGACCTTCCCTGGACGCCTCATTTCGTTGCGTGGAGATGTGGATTAGCCTCCCCGGTCACCCGACCTGTCACCTTGTGACTATTTTTTAAGGGGCTACCTCAAAGCACGAGTATAAATAAAACAAACCACGTACACTTGCCCTGAGTGAAACAATAACATAAGAAATTCGAGCGGTTCCATGTGAAATGCTTCAGAGGAGTATGGACAACTTCTCACAACGTCTACAGGAGTGTATGGACAAAAACGGACGTGTGAAATGTTTTAATTTTTTTTGAAGTGAAAACTTCTATGGGCCCGTTGATTGTGTGCAATGAATGAGACTGAGCCGTCACGCTCGGTTATGTAACGCTCGTTCGGGTAAAGTCGGCTCGAGTCGACTAAGGGAGCGAGAGAAATATAGTCAACGCGTCACTGCTATACTCGTTCGTTTTTAGAGTTTGATACAAATCATGATCAGACCGGGCGAAATGTACTAGAATAATGTATACACAATAATAATAAATATATATTTTTTAAATGTAATATAGAACGAAAATGGAAAATGTAAATGTAAATGAATATAGGACGAAAAAGAAAGTTGTATTTCGTATTATTAACCTCGCCTTGATGAAGTTTTCACTTCTGCCGTGTGGTCTTAAGCACACCCATTTTCTTCTTTTCTTTTGTTTTTCTTTAATTGTTGTAATGGCAACATTCAAGCTACACATTGAAAAAGTAAAATTTGAGTTTCGTTGAAAAATGAATGAGTAACTCTTATTTCAAATCATCCATATCTCCCTGTCTAACCCGCTAGATAAATATTTAGTTTTAAGGGGAGGTTTTACTTGAGGAGAATTTTCGAACGATGTATGTTGGGTTGTCTAAAATATATGGTATACAAGAGTAAAGAGTAATGAAGGGTATGTAAGGTCAATTGGAAAGCAAATAAATTTCTGATATTTGCCTCCGGCAAACTTTATTCGGTTTTTTTTTTTGGTGGGATTTTTATACGGCGAGAATGAAGAATTATTAAAATACCGGCTTTATGTAATTTGTAATTATTTTCATGATATTTGCCAAAATTAATTAGATTGGAGGTTTGCTTCTGCAATAAATATATAGAGTTATTTTATTATTATTAATTATTTAAGTTGTAAAACTTCTTATTACTTCTCACCATGATTTGTATTTACTTTACATGTTGAGGATTTTTAATAATAATGTTTTAGAGAAAACTAAAATCGAACAAAAACAATATTACACTGGCTGATTTTCTTACAAGAATGTAAAAATATTTATATTCTCTAAGTATTGCTCGTTTTAAATTATTGAAAATTATATTCTTCGCAATCGACACTGATATTGTTAATTAGCGAAATTAAATTATAAAAATTTCACCGTCGGTAAAATAAGAATTTAGAAGTATGCCGGCTCTTTCAACTAATCATTGATTGGAAGCAAATTTTAATACCACAATGTACAATCGATTGTTATTGATATTATCAATTTTGCTTTTTTATATCTTACTTTGTTTATTTTTATTCAGAAAAGCTCCTATGAACTTTATAAATAACCGTTATGCGGTAGACAAACCGTCAAACGCACTTCTTTCCGCAACTCCTTAGAGATAGAATGCAAAGAGTTTTTTCCCTCATGGTAGCTATCCTGCCAGTAGACCTTACCTAAGGTTTTTACAAAAAAAAGATGTCTACAAAAAACATAGAAAACGTAAAGGAATAAGCAAGAATGGCATACTAGCTCACTGCAAACTACTTAAGACTATTATTTACGTAATTCAATTTCTTTTGTAGGTGCAATAAAAGGAATGACTAATTTTTTGATGTCGCGTTTTCGTATAATCTTGTCACAATTAGTACTAATTGTCCAATTTAACGTCTCTAATTTGTCGATTTCTTAAAATATGATGATCACGAATTTCAGTAATAAATTTCTCTCACTTAGTTCAGAGTTCTTCATCTCTTTATATTATCTCATGCCAAGCATCATTCGTAGTCCAGACTATGAAATAACATAATTTTTTCTGAATTATGTTCAACTGTCCCTGTATTTGGTACCTGTAATGAAGGTTTTAAATGTAATTCGCCGTTCAGAATTTCTAAAAATTTCAGTCACTTCGCGACTCTTGAATGGACACTTCACTTCAATAACAGTGCTTTTATTAGCAATTATTCCGCCCGGAGATGCCGCGAAAAATCTATATACATGGGATGAATAAAAAGACCACAAGAATCGACTTTTAGGTTCGCCGAAGTTTGAAATCTTTTACAGCTTGGTCTTCTTTTTCATTAACGTACCGTGTCGCAATCGTTTCTGTAAATTCTTGGTATAATAAAGCCTTCACAGACCGTAGATGTGGTTCTCTTCAATTTAAAGTATAGATCTAATTAATTCGGGCAAAATCATTAAAATAATTATAAATTCCATAAAGCGAGAACTTTGCCCTTGAAAAATAAAATATATTTTCAAAGCGAGAAGTATATTGAGGAACAGGAAAAAACTTGGAATAAAGTCGACTCATCAATGTTATCACGTAATAAATCCTAAATCACCAGAATCAGAAAAATGTCGTTATGTGGATGCCTTATATCCCGCAGCGATAGCAGATACAGTTGGCATTGGTCAACTTGACCGCTGGAACCATCTTTGCGTTTGAAGTGGAACTATTCACCTGGTAATAACTTTTCCAAAAGGCTCATATTAAACCTGCTTTTTCCTTGTAATTTTTTGCGTTTTGCTTGTCAACATTTATTATTAATTTTAATAGTAATATTCTACGCAATTGTCGTTTACGGCTTAACTATAATTTTCAATTTAGAGGAAAATGCTTTGCATACTCCCGTTATTGTTGGAACCTACTACAGACACTTTCTACATTCGTTCTCGGGCAAAAATCACGTTCAGTTTTCATATAGTCTTTCATTAATTAAGGTTATCTGATCTAGTGTTCTTTACTAAATATATCTCAGCAAATTAATTTTCGTTATTAACGATAAAATATTGGATCTTGCTGGGAGCTTATGGGATTTCGTGTTATTGAGCACGAGGATTTGAGGCCCAATATCGCTATTACGATTGTCGGGTTAGTTATTAATATACCGATAGGTCCAGCCGGCGACGGGACATACATAGGCAACAATATACGTATGGAACGTAATGCTATGTGGCAACGTGTGTACGATACCACTCCGCGTGCGCAACCTAATTCCGATGGTCGAGCGCAACAGATGTCCCGTCATTCGTATTTAGCTGTGCATACGTAAAGGTAGTTATCATGTCAGTGTATACAACCGCAGAGAAGGTACAAATAGTTTCGTGGTATCTTGCAGGCAATTCTTGTCGAACAACTGCTGATTTATTTGCTGTAGAGTACGTAAATCGGCCTATTCATTCGCATTCGACGATTGAAAGGATCGTAAATGCGTTTAGGAAATATGGCTGTGTAGTCGGAAATTGCCGCAAATGCCAACAAATTGATGAACAGCCTCATATCCCTCTAATACCTGCCGATCGGGAGGAGAGAGACGTGAGGGTTTGTTCGTTAGTTGAAATGGGCGACCTTAAGTGTACACGGCAAATTGCAGACGAAATCGGTGTTAGTAGAAGTACAGTAAAGCGGATTCTAAAACGCAACAAATATAAAAGTTACAAAGTTCGAAAGTGCTAGGAGATTTTTCCCGAGGACAATTTTGCAAGAATGGAGTTTTGTGAGTCCGTGATGGAAAAGGCTAACAGGGACGAATATTTTATAAAAAATATTCTGTTTACCAACGAGTCTTCTTTTCTACGTCATGGGAAGCATAACCCCTCAGTCGCGCAATATTGGTCTCGAGAAAATAAACATCTAACTCGTAATGTTAAAACTCAATACCCCGAAGAACTTAACGTTTGGGCGGTTATCTTGGGTGATAACATTATAGGGCCATTTGTTATCGACGGCAATTTGAATGCAGTAAAATATTTAGATTTGCTGCGAACACGAATTATTCCTGCTGTCCGTCAACTAAACATCGATTTTGATGCAATTTGGTTTATGCAAGACGGTTGTCCCGCGCATAACAGCAGATTAGTAAGAGAGTTTTTAGAAAACACTTTTCCTAATCGTGTTATTTCCGGGAGGGGTACGATAATATGGCCACCTCGATCACCCGACCTCAATCCCTGCGATTTTTTTCTGTGGGGTTATGTCAAAGAAAATTTTTACGGTCTTCTAACAATCCCGAACTTGCAACAGTTACAAATTAAACTGTTTCGCCTTTTCGAGACAATAACCCCTAGAAATCTCGAGGGAGTGAGGCGGGAGTTTTACAATAGGCTCGGCTATTGTTTGGCAAGAGAGGGCGGTATTTTCGAATCCTATTTTGAGTGACTTTCTTAAAATTTGAATTTATTTTGCAGAATTATTGATTTTTTTAATTTCATCTTTTAGAAAACGTTATTGTTTTTTTATTACTTAAAATTACTTTTCCGTAGCAGCTAAGAATACCATAATAATAATAAATTGGACCTTATTATGTCTGAAACAAATGGGCAAATTACGTATACAGAACGAATATGCAAACGACTATATCCTTGCGCGGTTTAAGTCTTACTAAATTCTTAACTGCAATGTGCTGCAATTGAAGCTGCTGCGGGTAGAGGGGTTTCGGTGGGGGTTTCGGTGTTGCCACTCATTGCTGACTATGGCCCGTTCCGAGCTGGACCTATCGGTATATGGACCTCATTAATTAAGCACTGTGAACAAATTTTGCTAATTACTCTCCTATATTTGGGTGTATTTGTGGAATTTATCCCTGGAAGAAAACAGGGAGATATATTCAGATAATAGTACGCCCAGTAGTAATCAAAACATGATTGTTTTCCAGAACTATAACGGATCAAAAAAAAGATATGCAAAATAGCTCTTTCGGCTGACACAAACATTAAATACAAATCAGGCGGTATATCATCTATATGAGAAACGATACTATCAACCAATTATTAAGTGTAAACTGACGACAACGTTTCTAATATATACTACTTAAGTCGTCAATATTCCGAACCAGAGGAACAAAGCGACCCCATCACCCATAGCAATAGGCTACAGAAAACACTAGCGCAATTCAATCGTACGGGTAAACTTTAAACACTTGGTAGTTAAACAGTAATATACAAATACTGAGTAGATACACCAACAGTAAATCATTAATAGATGTCGCAACATGTCTGAACAAATTAATAAATACATTATTAAAACTATATCGAATAAATGGGAAGTCTTTACTGAACCCTCTAATGATAAGTGACGTGACTAAATTACATCTTGATGGTTTCTCTTTTTAGATAGCTAGATGGATTGGGTTGGGTTAGGCGACTATTTTCATACTGAATACAACCAGCAACGGCAAGTGAACAATAAATGTATGACGCAACATTAAAAAAAATTAAAACATTAAATTAAAGAATAAATTATTAAAAAAAATTATATTAACAATAAGAAGACTTTACATGAATTCTCTAACGATAAGTGAGAAGATTAAATTACATCTTGATGGTTACTATTTTTGAAAAGGGTTTATATTCACGTTTTATACTCTTTAGAAAGATTAAACAATTATAATAGAAAATACAACTCAATTACAGAGAAATATTTGTTATATTCAATTCTGTAAATGTCAATATATCATTGGGTAGCCATTACTTGTCTTTTCAAGTAAAATACATTGCAAATGATGACTTCTATTCTGTAATTATCACCAATAATTAGCGCGAGCTGCATGCGCTTACTTTTCAACCTAACCTAGTTTCATTTCAAATTTTTTACCTACTCTGTAGTAGAGCAATCATCTAGCAAGTCGGGAATCGTTCGTTCAGTTCTGTTTATGTCAATGAAATTTGTGTTTGTAATAATTTCCAATTAATTATATTAAAAGTAATATTCAATATTAATTTATGTTAAAATTGTACAACGTCTTAGTGAATAAAAATTTGAAAAAGGTGGTTTTAAAAACAACATGTCATGAAAAAAAAACCACAAGAATAATTAAATTACAGAGGTAGCCGTGGAAAGGACTCGTTCACGCATTAAGAAAACGGTTTGATCTAGTTACCGAGCGTAACGAATGCACTTTAGATAAACAGATTTTCACGAGGAAGTCGATTGGATCGGCTCGTCGCTTAAAAACCAATTTGTCCACGTAATTAATAATAATTTAGACGAGCCAGGCCAGACCATACCGAGTCGCGCTGCTACCGATAGCACCGATAGCGGACGTGAGATGCGTGATTTTTAATTAATTACATCGCTAATATCGAAGAATCATCACGCTCCACCTGTCACGTCTACCAGATTCATATTAACAGGGTCTGGTATTACATTAGGATTATTATTCACACTCATTCACTATTGTGTTTATACAGTAAAATACATAAAACGCTATTATTATTTATTTGTCTATTTTATGTTGGCTCAGTTTAGGAATGAAAAAGTCATATATAGAATGTTTACCAAACGTAAGACAAAAATTCTCTATTCAAATTCTTAATCTAAAAAATCTGCTAAAAAGGAATATCACTGGCTGGTTGCCTAAATCCTATCTTCTCGTCATTAACTAACAAATACTTATTTTTCATTTTTCACACGATTCCATATTTTCAACTAACGTCTTCAAATAATCCCATAAAAAGAAATCCAATGGATTTGTGTCTGGTGATCGAGCTGGTCATAAAAAAAGGTTCATCTCGACGAATTTATAAATCCTCAAAAATCCACCAAGGAATTTAAACTTCTGGATGTTATTAGTAATCCTCTAAAAAAATTGTCGGTCTTTCTAGTCGAAACACCTACCCAATTAACTTGTCTCATACAATTCCAAACCCAAGGTTTGAGGAAAATACTAAAAAAAGATTTTCTTTTACGGAATGTAGTTGTAAGAGTTTCTAATTGATTTTCTTGATAATTGTGCTTAATTGAAAAATGAATCAATACCAGTTGTTCGGGGACTTAAACCAATCTATGCAAAGCCACTAAAAAATGTGGTACGTGTACAAACATAAGTAGCATTTAGTGTATGTGGTGTAGATTATGAAAGAAGTACCTAAATATTTCTCTACCATCCCTCTTTCATGAAGACGTTGATGATGTATTGGAATGTTTTCCTATGAGAAACATCAAGATTGGACATCGTTCATTGTACAATCACCTTACAAAATTTATATAATATTAAGTAGATGTGCAAGATTAATTATTTGGTCCTTCAATATTATTATTTGAAATATCCTCAAGTTTGCAAACAATATTCTCTTTTTAAATTCATGTAAATTGGTTAATCAATCAATATTTTCAGTTCTAATTCATGCAAATTGATTAATCAAGCCCTTGTTCTATGTATTTGTCCTGTATTTCACTGAAGATTTGTAAACTCTTTAGGAACAAGAAGAAGCAGAAGCAGACAGTTATTGTAGGCTAAAGATGGCAAATGTGATTTTAAAGGAGAGCCCATGGGGGTTCCTGATATTTGTTGATAGAATTTATTATTGAATGAGAAATAGCAAGTGTTAAAAACGAGCCCCATGGGCCCTCCTTTAAGCCATATATTAGCACAAATAGTTTTAGATCACCTTCTTGATGTAGTTACCGAAGATTTACCGTATAGTTTGTCGCTATTATTCAAATATATTGATGACATGTTTGTGCTGTTCCTTCTGACATGATTGAATTTACGCTGGCCAGATTTAATTCGTTTCACCCCAAATTGCAATTCACAGTGGAAACAGAAGTAGACAACAGCGTGTCCTTCTTAAATACCCTGTTGATTAGATCAAAAAATAATAGAATATTGTTCAATGGGTACCAGAAGCCCACTTCATCGGGTAGGTATATCAACTTTTTCTCTAACCACCCTGACAAGCAAAAGATTAATACTGTCATAGCTTTAAAGAACAGGGTGTCACATATCAGTGATGATTTATATCTCAAAGAGAACTTAAATAGGTTATTTGACATATTTCTTAATGACGGTTACCCTGGGCACCTCCTGACGAAGTTGATTTACCAATCCAATATCTATGATGGTCAGTTGGATGATGGTGCCACTCCTTCTAGAATTAAGTACAAAAAATTGCCATTCGTGGATGGCCTTGCCAATGTCGTCATGAAGCATTTCCAACTGCTAAAAACGTTAAAGGTAGCGAAGTATAATACGTTGAACGTAGGTAAATTGTTTACACAAACGAAAGATAAAATTCCTCAATTGTCTATGAGTGATGTGGTCTACAAAATTTCTTGTTCTAGCTGCGAAGGCGCATATATTGGACAAACTTCGCAAATTTTAAAAAACAGAATCACACAACATAAAAGTGATGCGCGACTGGGCAAGAGATCTTGCGCGTTGGCGATTCACTGCCAGGATAACGCTCACGCGTTTAATTATGAAGGAGTAAAGATACTTGAGAAGGTTAGTAACTATCGTAAGAGACTATTTTTGGAGATGGACATCACTGCCGATGATAAGGCAATTAATTTTAGATCTGACGTTAACTCTTTAAGTTCCATTTAATGTAATATCTTAAAATCCTTGTAAATCTAATAATTTGTATTCTAAAGAGAAAATGATTTCTTAATTAATAGTTCTTTTTTTTATATTAATGCAATTGTCTTTCTCTACATGTAGGTGTATGTACACTCTGTACAGTGTACATTTTATTTTGTTTTGTAATATTTGTGCATTATTTATGTTTTTACTATTTTTAAAAAAGGAGTGTGTTTTGTTGTTTTTAAATTGTTTTTATTTTGGAGTGGATCTCCTCTGTACAATTCTGTGTATAAATAACAGTATGTTTGATGAATGTCTACATGTAAACGCAACAGATTTTATTTTACGTATAAACAAGCTGTTTAACGTTATTATGTGTATTTGTTTCATTTAACAACGATTTAGTTGTAAGTTTAGTTTTTTCGCTGGTGTGTTTTGTTGTTCTCTACTTGTAACTCATATTAGTATTCTCCTGAAGATGCAATAAAAACTGATTGCGAAATATTGAGATTTAGACAAAAAAAGTCGTTTTATTTTCCACACAGACCGCTAACCCGATATTATTAACTCTGCATAATATATAGATGGATATATATTTGTAATACAAAAATAAACTAGTAAAATATTAATAGATTATTTATGAAAATAACAAAATCATCTTAATAAATTTCAATGAATATGTTTCTTTCGTTGACATAGACACGAATGCAAATTTGTTAACAGAACAACATCATAACTTACCTGGCGACGCAATAAACATTACAAAAGATATGTTAATTTTGATTATGATTAAATACTAAATGAAAACAACTATTGGACTCAATATTTTACAGACAGTACCACACGTGCGGTTGTGTAACGCCCTGAAGAAAGTGATACATTAAGTAGATTCTAATCAAGAAAATTTAATATGCAACATGTGTATGTACAACACTGGAACTAACGTCATGCCATAACTCGCATAATTAATTTGAAATCTGTAACAAAATTTATTATATTTTTATTTTGATTCCTCAAGGAAGTTTTCAAACCTGAAAAGTAGAGAATTTTTGTAAGAAACGTCGCACAGTATCGCACAATTCTTGCTCAGACACTATTTTGGGTATATATAAAAGGCGTATTATAATTAAATTGCGTACATTCTGTTACAGTATTCTGACGACACCAGAGTTATTATATCTGAAACATATTGATGTGAACATAAAATGAACTAATATTGAAAATTGAGGCAATATTAATTCATTTGAAATATATACAGGGTGAGTAATCTCCGTGGGTAAGGCCGATTGTGCCCTTACGAGTGAAGATATTTTGAAGCGGTTTTTTTCTTGTGGTAGCTACTCATTAGGAGCACATTTTAAAAATATTTTGTATTATACAGAGTGTTCCATAACTTAGTGGCTCACCATAGTTATAGTTTTTTAAATGGAACACCCTATATATTATTTTTATATTCCCCGTATAATTTTTAGTCAAAAAGTAATAAGATGGTATAGGCTTAAAGTCTTAAGTTCTCGACTTATTCCCAATTTTCTGAAAAATTCAATGTTTGTATAAAATTATATTTCTCGAAAACGGCGTGTTAGATGGACTCAATTATTATACATACATTATTATTTTTCAGATACTAATTGCTTGCGCAGAAAACTGTAAAATTACATGACACGTTTTTGTATAAAAGTCAATTTTTTCAAATAAAACACCCTGTATATTAATTTTTGAATTGCCTATTTAATTTCACATCAAAAACATGTAAGATGTTAATACTTTAAAAGTGACTATTACAGAGCTATTGTCGTTCTTTGATACAACTTTGCCAGCTTCATGTTTTTTATTTGAATACGGTATAGTGTTTATAGTTTTTTTCTAAAAATTAGCTTAGAGATATGATTTTTGTACATATTGGGGGAATAACAAAAAAATGTTCAATAGCTTAAGATTTTGAGTTGTTTATAAAACTGCATTCCAAATATATATATATATCTTTTCTTTTACTTTTATAATCTTGGCAAGTGTCTCATTTCTATATTTACAGATTCATACAAAAATTCAATATATTGTAGTTACAGTACACTCTATGCCAGCAATATATTTAATAAAGTATATAGAATATGGTACAATAAACAAATTTTAAAACGAAACAAATTAATACGTTAATTATAGTAAGGGCAGAAACAGAAATTTGGAGGATATATTAACTTTAATTAATGAAAAAGAAACTATAAAATAACAATCAATATGTATACTAAAACAAGCAAAAATTATTTTAACAAGTGTTCACATGAGTTTCCATTCACTTCTAACCATTTTTGAATACGCTTCTGAAATGATATAGCGACATTAAGTAGAACTTGAGGACTTATATTTTTAAATATTTCTCGAATATGTTCCCGTATTGCTTCTTTTGTTGTTACAGGTATTCTGTAAGCTGCTCTTTTACATGTCCCAATAAAAAAATCTAGTTTTGTGATATTCGAATACCAAGCAGGCCAGTGAATAGGGCCTCCACGACCTATCCATTTTACATTTTCCAGGAAAAATATTTAGAAGTGAATGGAAACTCATTTGAATACTTGTTGAAATAATTTTTGCTTATCTTGGTATACATATTTATTGTTATTTTGTAGTTTCTTTTCCACCAATTACCGTTGATATATTAACCTCCCAATTCCTGTTTCTGCACTTACTAGAATTAAGGTTTCTATCTCTATATATACTACATATAAGAAAGTAAACATTTGCTAAGTTCTTTATTGGCTTGTTAAAAGTAGTTTTGTTGTTTTTGCCGTCACATTTTGAGTTATCGTCATTTTCAAGCTTGTTAGTATTATTATTATTATTATTATTATTATTATTATTATTATTGTAAATTACGAAGTAATGTGATTTTTCAAATATTGCTTTTAAATTAGAAAACATACTTTCTCCTTCTATTTTATTTTGATTTTATATAATTAACTATTTAACAATGAGCTTTATGACCACAAATTATAATTGTCATTAGTTGAAACAATTGGTAGAGCCTACTTGATAAGTGAATGTCTGTTGAAACATGAGCGTTTTCCGTTTTTTCTTTACAACAACGACAATCAAATTTTATCATGATTAAATTAATGAAGCAATATTATAAACGCTTCTAAACTCGTATATCGTTAACATTCAATACTGTTTTACAGCATATTTTACGTCCAATGTTCATAATAAATTTACTCTTAAAGTCGACGATAATAAAACGCATAATTAAATATTTTAGTTTAATATTTTATCTATGTTTTATGCCTAGGCTTTGTGTGAAATTACTAACTAATTTATATAAATCAGCTTTACGCCACACGAGTAATAAAAACCACAATAAAAAGGTTTTTAAATGTTTTCGATGGTCGTTAACACTACATAAAAGTAGACATAAAATGTTTATATTTGTAGGGAAAGTGAGAAAATAAAAATATTTGAGCTAACGTGAGTGTCAAATAGGCTGCTTGCAATATTTTTCTATGTGTTAGGAGAGAAATTCGAAGATTATTTAAATATCTTCCAAATTTAGAGTATAATTTCCCTATATTTTTATTAATCGGTAAAATATGTTGATTTATCTTATCTATCTTATGTATAGTATGTGAATCTATTATTAGATTAATATACAAGAAAAGTGAAATTACAAAACTAGAAAGCTACAGACCGATGTCTATATTGACACATTTCTCAAAAATATTTGAAAAAATATTTTTAAACGTATAATGGATTTCTTTTTGGAAGATGATATATTATAGCTCGGTTAATATCTGATGGCACCTAGGATGCGCGAGGTGTGGCTAAAATATGTATTATGTGCGTTAAAAATATCGGGTTTGAAAGCAATACCTAATATACAGGGTCAAAAATTGAAAAGAGTGGGAATAAGGGGATAATGTTTGCAATTGATACAGTCGTATCTAGATAAAAGGAGTGCGTAATGGATAGTGGTGCGGGTGCTGCTACTGATCGGAGGACTCTGAAAAGGGAAGTGCTACAGGCCTCTGTCCTGGGTCCTTTATAGTTTTTGATATATGTGAATGATCTCCCTCGCAGCACTAAACATAAAACGATAGTGTATGCTGATGATACTTGTAATTGTAAGAACTAAAAAATGCAGCATTCAATGAAATATTGACTACTGTTGAAGACTGTGGTTAATGGTTTGACAAGAACAGGCTGATGCTAAATATTGAAAAACCAATGTGTTTAACTTTGGCTATTTCAAGAAGGACCCAATAAAAATTATTTATGGAGATCAACAGCTAAATATGGAACATATGACAATTAAGTTCTTGGTATTATGGATGGATCCTTAATTGAACAGGAAGAAGCATATTGACCACATGGCGGCAAAGATATCATCATTTAGTTATGCATTACGTATGATAGCAGGATCTCTGAATCAATCGGCAAGTCTATCTGCATACTATGGTTATGTACAATCAAGACTTAGGTTATGGCATCATGTTATGGAGAACATCGGTTCATGTACCCAGGGTCTTCATCCTTCAAGGGTTATGCCTGCCTAGTGTCTTTGGTGTGAGAAAGACTTATTCCTGCAAAGAAATTTTTAAGGGACAAAAAATACTTACATTGGTGGGCTTTTATATTCTTAAGTGTGTGAAGATTGTGAAGGAGAACCATGACTTTTTCAAAGAATAAGAATTTCGACATCATTACGAGACCAGAGGTATGGTATGCTGACATTTGATGCCTCTACAAATAACAAAAATTATTGTGGAAAAGAGTTGTATCACCCAAATAATAAGAGTTTATCATTTACCTTCACATATAAAACAGTTTCTTCAAAAAAGCAAAGAACTGTATTGTTTAAGTTACTCCTCAAAGAAGCTTTCTAGAGTATAGATGAGTATTCTAATTATAGATTTTGACGTATATGAACGTGAATCTCTTTTATTGCGTTGTTTGCGTGGATCTACTTTTGACAAATTCAACAGTATGTATGTATTGCTGAATAAATAGCTTTTATTATTTATTATTATTATTGTTGACCATATTTGTAGTCAGAAATGAAATAATTCCAGGTCTAAAGTAGTATAATTTATATTTAAATAGGATTATATTCTTGCATGGTATTGCACTATTATTTAAAATTACAGGTTAAAGAGCAGAACTGATGTGTTTGTGAAATAAAAATCCTTCAATGATGTAATGTGAAATTGGAAGTCAAAGTGAAAAGTTAATGGAAGACTTTAATATGATTCAAGGACAACGAGAAATTTTGATTAACAACAACAATAGTAACAATAATAAATGACAGCTTATATCTTTTTATGAGTATCTCTTACTAGAGAAGATTATAGTAATAAAGAAGTAAGTAATTTCACTCCCTAAGAAATTGCTGTCGCTGGCCTATTCACTGTAGGCCAGTGGTATACAAAACCTTTGTTGACATATCACATTATGAGGACATAACCCCGAATTTAGAAATGTACGTATTATATAAATAGAAAATCATTTTTCTTAAATTAATCGACTCATCATGGGTTTTTAAAGAATTTAAGCATTTTGATGTTGTGTAATGAATTTATATCTTGTATATTAATTAATTTATAGCTATAAAAATAACGAGGATATTATGCGATTTATAATAATCGAGGCCTGTGCAGGATCCGAGATGGTTTAAATCGCTGATATTCAATAAAAAAATATTAGTATAAAAAAATTTCACTATTCGGACCGGAAGTAACACTTTTACTCTAATCAAGTTGTGATTTTTTGCAAATATGCCGTAAATTACGCATTCTATATTCAGGGTGAGTCATCGCCGCGGGTAAGGCCGATTGTGCCTTTATGAGTAAAGATTTTTCAATCCCGTTTTTTTCTTGTGATAGCTGCTCATTAGCAGTATATTCTAAAAATATTTTGTATTATACAGCGTGTTTCATTACTTGGTGGCAGACCATAGTTATAGTTTTTTTTAAATGGAACACCCTATATATTATTATATTTTTGTATTCCTCTTATAATATTTAGGCAAAAGGTAATATGATAGTATAGGCCTAAAGTATAAGTTTTCGACTTATGAGAAAAATTCAATGTTTGTATAAAATTATGCTTCTCGAAAACGACGTATTAGATGGACACAAATTTTTGTAGTATTGTTCATAATAAGATGTCTTAATAGAAGCATATTTTATTTTTTTTCCAGTTACTAATTACCTGTGCAGAAAATTGGATTAAAATTACATGACAAGTTTTTGTATAAAAGTCAATTTTCTCAAATGGAACAGTGCATATTAGTTCATTTTTGAAGTCATGCTTTCTTGGCAGGCACATTACGAGTACAAAAGTATATAGATCATAATTTCAAATATCTTTTGTATAAAAAAAATTTCAAAATTCGGACCGGAAGTAACACTTTTACTATTACCGAGGAGCGACTTTTTGCAAATATGTCATAAATTATGCATTTTGTATATATTTATCAAGAGTACAAAAGTATTTAGAGTTAGATTTGCAATGTTTTTTGTATAAATGAAATTTTTCACACGCATACTGGGTCACCATATATTAAAGGATACCACACTAAGTGAAGAACAACAGGGCTTTCGAAGGAACCGCTCGACGGTCGATGCGGTATTCATCGTTAGGCAGGTAATTGAAAAAGCCATAGAGTACAACAAACCAGCGTATATATGTTTTGTGGATCTAACGAAGGCATATGACAGGATACAACTGGAGGATGTTGTTGATGAACTGAGGCGAAGGAAAGTCCACCCAACCATAGTAGAAACGATCAAACAACTTAATAAAGCCAACACCACCGTAATTAAAACAAGAACAGCTACGACCGAAGAAATAAAAGTCAATACAGGGGTCAGACAGGGGGATAGCCTCAGCTCACTGCTTTTCAATATGATAATGGATAAGATAATAGAAGGCGTACGGAAGATTAATTATGGCTATAAAATGGGAAACAAATTCATAAAAATACTCTGCTATGCGGATGACGCGGTGTTGTTTGCGGAGGACGAAGATGGATTGCAGTGGTTACTACAAACATTCAACATAGAAGCGAAGAAGTGTAATATGGAAATATCGACATCCAAAACGAAAAGCATGGTAATAGCCAGGGAACCGCGACGATGCAAGCTTCAAGTGAACGAGAGGAACATCCAACAAGTGTTCGAATTCAACTATCTGGGCACCATGATCTCGCCATACGGGAGCTTGAAAGAGAGCGTAAGACACCAAATGAACAAAGCAACGAGAATAGCAGGCGGACTGAGGGACATCATTTGGTAAAATAAAAGTATGTCAACAGCGAGCAAAGTAAGGATTTACAAAACATGCGTCAGGCCTGTGACGACATACACAGCCGAAACAAGAGCGGACACGGCGGAAACAAAAAGAATGGCACGTGCAAGTGAAATGGGGTACTAAGGGCAATAACGGGAAACACACTTAGAGACCAGAGGAGGAGTGAGGAGATCAGAGAGGAGTGTCAAGTGGAGGATGTAGTGAGATGGAGTCGCGAGAGGAGGAGATTTTGGAATGAACATGTGTCGCGCATGACTAGTGATAGAATGGCAAGGATTGCAAGGGATGGAAAACCAGCGTCCACACGACCCCCAGGAAGACCACCAAAGAGATGGAGGGATAGTTGGACATCAATATCGCAAGAACGGGAAGAGAGGAATGGGAATGGGTGAAACAAGCTGTTAGCTTTCGTGAAGAAGAAGAAGAAGAAGAAGAAGAAGAAGAAGAAGAAGAAGAAGAAGAAGAAGAAATTTCAAAATTAGGACCGGAAGTAGCACTTTTACTCTTAGCGAGTAGCACTTTTTTTTATAATATCTTGCAAAGTATGCATTCTATAGAGATTTATTAAGAGAATAGAAGTACTTAAAATAGGATTTTGAATAATTTTTGTATAAAAAAATTCTTAAAATTCTATAATTTGAAACGCTCATACGTATAAGAAAGTCCACACCTAATTTTTTTGTAATTCCACCAATACGTATAAAAATCATATCTCTATGCTAATTTTTTCAAAAATTCATTATAAAATCATGCTTGTCAACTGAGTAACAACTTATTAAATGGCATCCATTCAATTATCAATGTTGCAACAAATATCCATGGTATCCACTATATCGTATTCAAATAAAAAATATGAACTTGGCATAATTATATCAACAAACGACAATAGCTCTGTAATAGTCCCTTTTAAAGTATTAACGTCTTACATATTTTTGATGTGAAATTAAATACATTCAAAAATTAACTAATATACAGGCTGTTCCATTTGAAAAAAAATGATTTTTATACAAAAACTTGTCATGTAATTGTAATCCAGTTTTCTGCACATGCAATTAGTAATTGAAATAAATAAAATATGCGTCTATTAAGAGCTCTTATTATGAACAATATTACAAAAAACGTGTCAATCTAATACGTCGTTTTCGAGAAAATAATTTTATAGAAAAATTTTCAGAAAATGGGAATAAGTCAAAAACTTTAGATTTTCGACCTGTACTATCTTATTACTTTATGCCTAAAAATTATACGGGGAATACAAAAATGTAATAGGGTGTTCCATTAGAAAAATTATAACTATGGTCAGCCACCAAGTTATGGAACACTCTGTATAATACAAAATATTCTTCAAATGTGCTCTTAATGAGTAGCTACCACAAGAAAAAAACCGCTTCGAAATATCTTTACTCGTAAAGGCACAATTGGCCTTACCTGCGGAGATGACTCACCCTGTATATTTATCAATGTACAAAAGTATTTAGAGTTGGATTTGGTATAATTTTTGTGTAAAAGAAATTTTAAAATTCCGACCTGAAGTTGCCATAATTATTTGCCTGCGTCTGTACTTTAAAAATGTGCACTACTAAATTATTTCCAAGGTTATATTTGTTTTTAACCATAAACAAATAGATTTAACTCATATATTACCCCAAAACACTAATTGCTTTCTTTGTATGGCAGCGTTATTTTTCATCAAATATATTTTCTTATACTTAAATCTATCAGTTCTACAATAATTGCTTCTTAGGTTATTTGAGTTATCAAGTAAATTACTAAAACGATCATTAACTTTGAAATATTTAACATTCTTCCGCTTGAAATTCATCACAATCAAATAACAAATGATAAATATCTTTGTTTCTCTGTATATAACAAATAACTATCTGGTACCTAAATGGGTGAGATTAGTGTGGGTGTCTTTATGCACTGCTGAACTGTAAATTGCTTTTACTTTCCATACATAATATGTTTGTTCGATGTTGTCCATCTTTAGAGCCACCGCAATACTTAATTAGGTTGGAGTGTAATTACTTTGTTTGTACACTGACATCTTCCGCGTCCACATGGAGAATGTATAATACTTTCTCGTGCATATAGTTTGCAACAAACGGTGATTCACGATTAGTATTGCTTTAATTTGATTTAGAAATTTCAGAAGAGGTTGTTTAAATTCAGGAATTCGTTAAACAGTTATAGGCAACCCACTAGGTAATATGTGAGAAAATATGGTACGCAATACGTGTGAAATTTGGAAATTTAATGATTCTGAATTAAATGCCTATCATTCGATCTATGTTGCGGTGGGGTTATTAATAATACATAGCGTATAAATCCTAATATATTAAAATGTCCGTCATTTAGATATTGCTATGTGAGATTACAATTATACAACAAAATATTATTAATGATGCTATTATTCACCAGGGTAAAGTTTTATCCGTGTGAATAATACCCATTATATGCGAGTAGATTACTATACTTTGCCCACGATTGTTAGATATTTATGAAAATACTTTTATTCAAGCAAATATTTATAGAGCATTATTTTTATTATTTATAACATGAAAAATAATAATAATAACATTAACTTATAACTAATTACAATTCAACATTAATTATATTTGTTAATAGTTACATTTAAAGAATTTGTTAGGTTAATTGCAGAAATAGAATTAACGTCTAAATTAATATTCTGATTATTTGTAGAAATGCCTTGGTTTCTGGCATTATTAGAATTATTTATTTGTATGGAGCTAGATATTTTTTCAGCGGTATCTCTTTTATTTCCTAAAGAATCGTCTATGTAGCCCTCAGACACTGTTGATGATTTTCTTTAGCCACAATGTTTCAAAGCTGTTATGTAATAGCCTGTATCAACAAGCAGAGTTGCAGAAGATGTGTGAAAACTGTGAAAAGAAAATTTTCTGGATTTGATATTTTTAAAAATGCAACAATTTCTTTTCTCATTTTGGTAAATTTATTAATACTAATTCTTTGAGCAGTGCGATTACCGTTTTGATAATTTAAAAATAACAAATCAAAAATTATCGATAATGGTAAATTTTCGGGTTACTTTTTTCTTGGTTTTCGCACATTTACTAAAAAAGCTCATCCAAGATTGTATAAATTACTAATTTTTATGCAATACATCTCGTTAACCCCACAAGTATCCATTATTAGTGCAACCTTAAGGGGGCTTAAGCAGAGGTGCCGACTAACTGCCGTGAGGTAGGAGGCAAAGGGGTGGCACCATATGCGCTAATGTAAATTCTGGACTTTACAAGGTCTCGTTAAAATAATAGTACCGTTTTTATTTACGAAATATCAAAACGAAATTTAAAATACAAATAAATAATAAATGCATGCTCGACTGGAATTAGTTTTTAAAATAAAGTTTCTGGAACTGTGTTATGATGTTGTAAATTTTGGCAATATTGAGAGTGAAATGTAGGAGTAAATAATTTGAATTATAAGAAAGTACTCCCATCGAAGCCTTAATTAATCCTTTCTATTCAATTTTATGCTAAAACATACTAAGAAAAACATCACTGTTACTTCATCAGGTGATGAGTAACAGTTACTCATCACCTGATGAAGCCAAAGTTTGGCGAAACGATATTGTAGTGATATTATTAAATAATTTTTGAAACCAAGTTTACGTATTTTATTTATTCAGTTAAATATGGAGTTTCAACATGTATCAGCCTCATCTACTATTTGACTTTATCTCCAAAATGGCCGATGAGTCAGCTGTCCTAAATATAGTAGCTATAGTTTGAACAGAAGTAAAACAGTGTTAGAAATGTTACACCTAGAAAGAAAGACTTGAGGTTAGAAAATATGAAACTAGCAGTGGTTTAAAATATTGGACAAATGTAATGATAACAATGGCTACTATTAGAAGTAAATTGTCCCATGAGAGGGTAATGTTAAGAGAAAAAATAGGCTGCTTAAAACTTACCCTTTTTATAGAAAAAAACCTGTATAACGGCAGTTATTTTTGTAAAACACGGACTCGCAACATCCACCTAGCTATAGAAGATCATAAAAGTAAACAAACGATCAATCAGCTCCATACATTGTTTAAAATTTTACGTAAACATTGCGAAGAACAAGTGTTGAAAAAATGTAAAAATAATTAATTTTATAGGATATATACAAGATATGATAATATATATAAAGCCAAATTTGAAAAACTGAAAAAGTATAACGTGACGGTAATGTAAAATGGAATATTTAAAGTTTGAAAAATAAAAGGAGATAGCAATTTTAGGTTATTATTTGTCTTTAAATTGACACACCATAACGTAATATATCTAAAAAAATTAGTACGTCCTAATATCATTTTAGATAAGCTTGTAGTTATAGGGTATATGTAAAGTTAAAGGTTATTGAAAATGATCCGTATATTATCATACAGTCGTTAAGAGAAATTTAGGTTTGGTATTAAAAAAAATTAATATATTAAAAAAAGGTAGTTGCAAAGGCCATTACATTTTTGCAAACAGAATTTTGGTTTGAATTGTAATTTTGATGAAAATAAAATATTATCAGATCAATGGCTTTCGGGATTAGTAGTTTTCTTTATAAAAATATGTTTAGAAATGTATATTAGGTGAAAATAAAGTGTCATTATTTAGGTACAGTGATTTTTGTGTTGTTTATCTAATTTTTATGTCTTTTTTGGAATTCTATGCCTTTTTGAGTGCCTTTTTATGGGTTTTTGGTGCCTCTAAGTTCAGTCTTTACTGATTATACTCACGAGAGTAAATAGAGGTATTATTGAAGACTCCAATATTACGGATTTTGGGCAACTCACTAGTGTACAACTTAAAATTTCCCATATATTCAAAACTGTTGCAATATCAAGCAAATGTTTTCAATTTGACGGTCAGTTTTATCAATTTATTTACCTGAGAAAATACCAATAGGCAATGATTTTTTCTTTTAAAAGGAAAATAAGCGTATTATGGTACACCAACCTAATCTCGTCAAACATTATAACGTATACGTGGGCGGTCAGCATATACCATATCGGAATTCTGGAAAGAAAATGGTATTTTCCACTTATTGCGAAACGATAGACGTTGCTGAAAAAAAATCCCCGGCAACTCCATAAATTACGTGGCGCCAACATGGATCACCTCACTTTTAGAAGGAACATTGCTCTAGGGCTTATTGAAAGTAATGCCAAGAAGAATAGTCCACAAAAATCAAAATCATCTCCTTCTCCTTTTGAAAATGCTACTTCAACATTTGACAGAATCGGACATTTAGTAACTGAACAAACTAAGCAAACCAGATGTAGAGTGTGTCATAAGAAAGTATCTTCGAAGTGTACAAAATGTGAAGGAGTTTTAGATGCGACGTGTTTTGGCGCATATCACACGAATGCATAACTTTTTTTTATATTTCCATACTCCTTTATTTGCCGTTTTTAGTTCAATAAATTAATAAACATAAAATTGCTTTGTTGTCGTCTATTTTATCACTGTGCTTTTAAAAGGACACCTCTTTATGACTATTACTAAAAAGCAGGATTTCTTAACATGTTTTTTAAATCATCAGTGAGCCTAAACTGATATAGTAGTGCTAAAAAAATATATTTTTAAAAAAAATTTTTGGGAATATCTGTGTTAAGGTGGCCGTTTAATAGAAAGAGAATCGTCACATTGCTCTATCCTTTTCTAACCATTAGGCGTGTATTATGTGTTGCATACGTGACTGTATTTTAATTAGCCATCTGATTGCCAGTAGCAGCGACATTATTTGTAAAACAAATTTATTGGATAACAGATGGCAGTACTAACGCCACGTATCTCTTAGATTGAACCAAATTATACAGAGACTGGCAGACCAGACCGTTGTTTTTTTTGTGTATGAGACAAAAAACAGAGTTTTTGTCTCATACACGATTTAATAGAATATGTGTCTATTTTGAAATCATTGATATTTACCCTAAATTGTAAAAATGCAAATTGCGTCCTTACAAGAATAATAGGAACATACTGTTACATATAATGTTTGTTTTGTAAATACCTATGTAGATCTGTCCTTTATCTATTTGATTTAGATAATAAATAGGTATTTTTTAGTGATTATTGCATTTTTGAAAAAGGAATATATAGGCTGATTCAATTTTGATGGTCACCATGGGTATTTCGCTTATTATTTGGAATAGAGAGTAGGTTTGAGTTTGGCAAAGTTGGTAAATTTTGTGTTTTGTTATGTAACTTGAGCATGTACCATGTCTTAGTTGGAAGAATTAGATTAGTAGATGAGAAGTAACACTTGAGCGCGAAATACATAGTTACCAAGTATGTTGTCAATGGTTAGTTTTTTCAAAATGTGTAATGGATACAAAAGTATTCAGAAGTAAGTTTGGAACAACTTTTGCATAAAAAAATCTACTTTCACAGAGGCAGTACATTTTTATTCTTATAGATAAATAGTTTTTTTATAGAAGTATTTCGCCAAGTATTTATTCAAATTTGACTAAAAAATGAACTGTTTATTTAAGAAAACCCATAAGTAGTGAACCTGTCAATGTAAGAAACACAAGGCCTATTGTGTGTGTAAAAGTAAGAAAAAGAGAAACAATCAATATACCTATTTCACATACCTATAACACTCTAATTAAATAGGTTAAATCTACATGTGTGCTCAGAAAGTAGTTTTGGATATTATAAAATGCCCTCTTTGTATTACTTTTGATACCGTATCAGCTATTAGAATGCCCGATTCAGTTGGAAAAAAATTTGAAAGACCACCCTAAAATTTATCCGACAGTGTGGATTTCCCACGTTCATAATAATTTACTAAAATATAATTAAAAACGAGATCTGCAGAATATTGAATTAAATTTCTTACGTATGTAAGTAATTTTTATTATAGGATTGAAGAAAATAGATTAAAAATTTTGTATAGGTACCTAAATAACTTGCCTTATAATTAATACTAGTGGTCGACCAGTGGCCGAAATTTGATCTCAATTCATTAAATTTTTAAGTTTGAGTTATTGAGGTTCTTTTGTCAAAAAATATACTTCTATAACCATTGCATACAATTTTTTTCAATTTTCTATTACGTCAGCTGCGAGCGTGTAGAAATACGTCATTATGCATTAATTTTCGAGTTAATTAATTAATGTATTTGTTTGCAAAAAAAAATTTCTCTCACTGTTTGACCATGATAGCGGCCAAACGGCAAAAGCCATCAATACCGAAGTGTATATTTAGGAATATAATCTCCCTCGGAAATCTGATTATATTTTCAGTGAAATCGATAAATCGGGAGTAGTACTTCATATCAGTGAAGAAAACAAATAATAGCAATATCTCGTCAATTACTAATTTTAGGCAAATATCTAAAGTATAACAATGTGATCAAGAGTAAATTAGAAAACAATTTTATAAAAGAATTCCTACCGGAAGTAGGTGTTTACTCTGATCGTAAAACAGGTTTTTGCGAATATATCGCAAGTCATGCATTCTAGACAAACATATCGAGTGTATGAAAATATTGAAAGTTCAATTTTGAATATTTTTGTAATAAGAAATTTCCAAAATTCGAACTGAAAGTACCTAGCAATTTTATTCTAATCGAATATCAATTTTTTGAAAATATCACGAAAATTATGCATTTTATACAGTATAAAAGTATTTAAACATGGATTTGGAATATTTTTGTAAAAAAAATATTCAAAATTCGGACCGGAAATAACACTTTCGCCAGTGACGGCTGTTTTAGAGAAGCAATTAGATAGACAAGACTGATTCGTTTATTATCGGTGATATGTTCGGCTACTGGGAGTATATCAGCAATAATAAACGAATCAGTCTTGTCTATGTAATTGCTTCACCTAAACGAACTCATCAGACTGCAACTGACTTTCACTCTTATCGAATAGCAGTTTTTTGAAATATCTCGCAAATTTGCTTTTTATATAAATTTCTTAAGTAAGTTGACTACAGCACCATTTATCGGATCCTTGCCTAGCTATGAACCATCGTCTCGACAAAATAAATATATTGCGTGAATATGACCTCAATCGGTCAAGTCGTTTAGAAGCTACAAGATCGCACACAAACGTACCAACGATTTATATATATTTGAAAATATATATATATTTAAAAAAAAATTGTTTAATTATAATACACCATTTCTACACTTTCTCTAATCTTCAAATAATTTAACTTACATCATTTCATCGTATAATTTTAGAATACTTTCTTTAAATAATATGTCATTCTCAATTTTAATATTTTTTTGAAAATATTTGACCAAAACACGTGTTCAGAAAAAAATCATTTTCACATTGTTTTTAAAAGTAAAAACATAAACTTTGGTGGTGCTTGTAGCCAAGAAAATTCTGCATCATTTGGTATAAGTTGACTCGACAATACCTCAAAAACGTTTTTTCAAAGCCTACTTCTACTAATTTTGATATACCAAAAACTTATTTTTTTTTTAATGGAAGTATTTTATTGTGGCATTTTGTTTCTTTTTTTTTTCTCTTTAATTTTTGTTAACAATGTCCTGTACCTATCTTTTGTAGTTTCTGAGATAATCACTATAGGAGCAATTAGCGGTCTAATAAAAACTACGAGCGTTGTTGTTCTATGTGCCGAAATATTCGTTCAACCAATGGAAGGCTGGAATGGTGCCCGACCTCTTTATTCAACTGTCAAACAAAGTAAAGGTTAAATCCACTATCCCAAAAGTAATAATTTTACAGAATGAAGGGCATCGCGTTTCAGTTTTTTTTAATTTCGGTAATATCCAGTTGCAGTATTTCATTTCTTAAACTATTGGTTAACAACCAAATATAATAAAGCATAAGTTTACTGACATATTTGAAGATGCCGCCTCTCTAAAAGGTGTATGAAACAACGCTGCTATCTTCAATTTAATTTGCTTAATTGCTCGTATTCTTTTATTGTTGAAGCTGTTCATAACAGATGCCTGTAGTTTTTCAAAATTATAAATTGATGTCCTACAACTTTAATAGAAATAAATTTTGCAACAAAATAACGCAATTTAAATAACCTACAACTATTGTGCAACGTAACAACAATCAAAAGTAAGAAAAACAAATTTCATTAACGAATATGTTCAACATAACCACAAGTTTGTGCAATGCACGTGAGTATTCTGTTTTCCAAAAAAGTACTAATGTTGTATAAAACTTTTACATATTCTTATAAACTCTTCTCTGATTATAATGTTCATGTCTTCAACAAGATTTGAAAATCCATCCGTAGAAAACGAAGATACTCTCCTTCATTAACATTTTCATCAAAGACATAAGGTCCAATTATGTAACTACCAATAACTACCACTGAATGACCAACAATTTTGAAAGTTTGCAGGTGTGATAAAGTGAAGGTTTTTATGTGTTATAATAACGAAAATTGTGACGATTAACGTATCCATTTTAATAGAAGGTAGCTTCGTCGGTAAACAACAAAAAATTGGGAAAGTCAGGCTAATTTATCTGCTGCCCATTGACAAAAATGTAATTAAAAACAATGACAAAATGTTTTTTTTTTGGACGTGTTTTGGTCAAAAAATTAAAAAAAAAATTAATAACTCAAAAACTATTGCCCCAATTTTGAAAAGGAAAAACAGCTGAATAGACAATTTTAAACAGTACTAAAAAATCCAAAAATTTATAGTGTCATTTAAAAAAATAAATTCCATGCATTTCCGGTGAAACCGGAAGTGCGTCAGGGCTTAATGTATTTTTAGAATATGCGCCTTAAGCAACCATGAAACTTTCTCTAATGGTTTTTTTTTTATTTAAAACATAAAGGAGCAATCAAAGAAACGGCTACTAATGACTCACCCTGTATATTACAACATACTGTACATATGTTGCAAATTAAAAGCAAATTTATGGAAATCGACTGCAAATTAAATGGAAATTAAATCAGAAGGTATTTTCAGATTAGCATGTATTTTGAGATACACTGTACATAATCATCAAAACATAAATATTTTCGTAAAATATGGTTGAACAATAGGTACTTGAAATACTCTGTTGGCCCGATATTTTCAGTAGATTTATTATTAAATGAGAATCCAAGACGCCTGAGTTCTATTTTCGATTTTTTGTAATTGAAGAGCATGTTGTTTGTAACCTTTTTTTCTTTAAAGATACTCTTTTGATGCCTGACAAACACATATATAACGTAACTGAGTATGACGGAGTAAGCAATTTACAGTATGTCGAGTCTATATTTGCCGTAGACATTCAAATTTTGCAACACTCAACATGCCTAACAATAACCGATCGTTGGCAGCGCCCTCTGTTTAAGAATTGCTGACCTACCACAGTGATTATAATAAACGAAATCTACTTTTCCCATAAGAATATGTCTCTTAGATACAAATCAATCGGAATTTATGGGTGAAAACATTTAAAAGCACAAGACAGCTATAAAATACGCTTAATTGCTTTGTATCAAGCATCAAAAGAAAGAGAATTTATTTCTCCAGGGGGTAAGCTATCTAATATCTGGCAATTATCTATATATTCCAAGAAATTACGGAATAAACTAGCAGATTTTTGGTATAAAAACTTCCTGTTTTTTAACATTTTTTTCCACATTAATCGAACAAACTTCCCTTATTAAAACCACCTAGTCCCCTGGAGATAAGTTTGTAGATTATGCTCGTATTTTTTTTTTGTAATTTTGTGGCTTACTAACGGTTTCTGGTGCAATATGTTCGCAACATGTTTGCAATGTAATTTAGATGGGCGAGATGGCCACCTTAAGATAATAAATAAATAAATATAAATATAAATAAAATGGGTTTTGATGTTTTATCGTAAGTGTTCAGAGAAAAAGACAAATTACTACATATTTAAATGCATAAATGCATATTTCAGTGCATATTTGCATGCATATCTTGACCATTTAGTGCCTATTTTCCGATCTTCTATTATTACGTATTATAATAATAATTAGAATATTAATATTCTCTGCCATATAGAAAGATCATTTCGACCACTTATAAATCCAATTTAAATATTTATAATTCATTTTTTATAGACCAGACCAGATCAGGAGAAAAATTGAACGCCATTAAAATACATTCTCCTCTTCTTAAAATTAATATAACAGGTTACAACACTTAATAATGTCCAATTTCTATGGACATTATTAAATATGACATGGAATTTAACAGCGTATCTTTCTCTATGTAGGAATTTTACGATGTTCGTTTGTTTCTAGAAATCATTATAAGAATTCAAATAATAACGGTACAGATCGAAATGTTCTAGCAATCGAAATTAATTTCCATGTTTCGTACCGGTAACCATGTAATCTGAACAAGACATATAAATAATCTGTACCAGCGAAAACGTCAACAGTAATCGACAGTAGATCTATAAAGCGTGTAACTAGAGCTGCAACGGTAACAGTATTAAAAATACAACCAATAGTAGTAAAGGAACAGCAATTGTGTGTATATGTAGATGTGTATTTCTCGTTCTGAGAACAGCTTTATTTCTTGAGAGTTAAACAAAATATTTAAGTAGTCTAGTAGGTTGTTGTTGTTGTTATTATTATGCAATTCATTGTATTTTAAAACCGAGTGTATATCTACGTATTAATAAACATACTATGAAAGTTTCTCTGTAAACTGGCTAGCAGTTCTAATCAATTGAACGTGAAACTTATGAGTTAGAGATCATGCATTAGCCTTTGTTGATGTCGGTAACTTGTTGTATATTGTGATAGTATATTTGAAACAGTATCTTATTGAAATAAGAAATCTTTATGTCAACATAAATTTGTTGTTGTTGGAATATGGTATTTTACTCGTAAGTATGGTGTTTAAATATTTTGGATCTTCGTGTATACTTTTCCTTAAATATTTTATTTAGTAAAAAAATTGGTATATTGCTAACTATGCATAATATAAATGAGAAATGTATTTATAATTGTAAATTTGGATTTATTAACTCATTTTTAACCAATGTTGAGTTTACATTGGATTTTTTTAAATTACCCTTTATTTAGTTTTTAGCATTTACATTCTATAATCTTAACTCATGGTCTATCTGATTGACCGTTCGGCTATCAAGTGACATCCATGTTCCTTTGTATATTTCCTTGTGGGCAAAGAACATACTTTTAATAATCAGTTTACTTTTGATTGAGAACTCAATTACCTTTTTACCATTTTCGTTTGATGTATCATGTTTGTTATGCCTTCCAATGGTTGAGTGATAGTCTTCCTCTATCCAATGTTGGTATACGCATCTCCTAATACTATTTTTATGTCACGTACCGGTATTTTGTGCAGCTCCTCTAATACTCTTTCATCATCCTTCTCTTCCGTTGGTGCATGGGTAGCTTCTTCGGATATTCAGTTACTACTAAACTATATATTTTCTACAAAATCAGGTGTTCAGATCTTAGAGTGCCTAGGATACTGTGCGAAATTTCTGTAATTTACTTTAATGACTTTTTATTATCTACTTTATGTTAAAAGTATTCTCTAACAATAGCTTTTACATGGTTTATGATCTTAAGGTCTGTTATAGGTATTTATTTAATATGTGTTTGGATTTTCACAATACATATTCAAAAGAGGTGAATTATTAAGATCAAATTGTTCATTGAGTAATATGTCTGAATTTTTAAGTTTGTTTATTTCAAGAGACTCTAGTACGTTTAATCGGAAGCTTTTTGTTTCTGAATATAAAATTTCAAAATTACTATTAAATTTGTGACATGCATAATTTGATTCCATATTTTTGTTGTTATAACATCTGCAGTGTTCCTTAATTCTTTTATCGAAATTCCTATCCGTTTGGCCAATGTATGCTTTTGGGTAATCGTTACAATTTAATTTATATATTCCTGATTTATTTCCTTTGCTAGTTTTTGATTTGTTGTTTTTTATGAATTTACCTAGTGAGTTATTAGCTACATATGCTGGTTTTAAATTTATCTTTTTGTAATTCTGTGCCTATTTTTGCGCTAATTTTTCCTACACATGTTATTAATTTATAATTGTTAGTTGTTTCTCTCTTATAATTAGAGACTGGAAAATATACACTAAAAAGTTTGCCAAATATGCATGCAATATGCACTTAAAAAATCCCTAAATATGCACTTACAATATGCAATATGCACTTATGATGTGCATTTATTTATTATATTTTAGGAAATTAAAATTCATTTGTCGTATTTACAAATTGTATATTTATTTATTACAATAAATTGTCGTATTTACAAATTATATATTTATTTATTACAATAAATAACCATATATTTCTTTAAATTTTCCATAGTTAAATTATGTCTACGATCTGTAAGTATATGTTTACATTGGGAAAATGTTCTTTCAACATCGCAAGATGTGATCGGTGCATTCTTAAAACTAGGTATTAATGAGGGGCTTATATTAATGTCTTCATTAAAATTGCCATTAATTACATTATTTATAGATTTTAATGTAACAAAACCTCCATTTTTGCTTAGAATTGCGGCTAATTTTTCTTTAATTCTTTTTCTAGTCAATCCGTTGACTTTTCCAATTTTCTCTTCAATAGCATTTACAACACCATCATTTAAAGATAAATTTCTATCTTCTAATCTAGTAATTGCCTGCTCAATTATCGCAAAATTAGATTTAATATATGATAGCTGATTTTGTATTGTCGAATTATTGAAAATTACGTTACACTTTTCTATGGCAAGACTGGTTGCTGAATCAAATTGAGTTACAACATTTTTGATGCCTTCGTAATTATCAGCAAGAAACACAGCACATTTAAGACATGTTCCCCATCTTGTTAAGATAGGTTCTGGTAGCAATGGAATGCCGGGAAGCATTTCGTTATATAATTGCACTCGTAAGAGCGCTTTTACAAATACTTTTTTGATATTACTAATTAAATTATTTACATCTGGAAACTCTAATCTAACATTTTCAGCAACCCTATTTAAACCATGAGCCAAACAAGTACAATAGATTAAATTGGGAAAAGAAATTTTCAGACTTTGAGCTGATTTTAACATATACGAAGCGGCGTCAGTTACCATTAAGAGAAATTTTTCAAAAGGTACTTTGTCGGGTAAAAAGAAATTCGCTATATAAGGACTCATTAATAAACCTGGATGGTAACATGATTTGTTTTGTCTAAATTACCTACATTAATTAAATGTCTTTTAGATTGAGTTGAACCATTTAAGGTTCCAATAATCAAATTAGCAATCTGACGGCCCTTCGTGTCGGTAGTTTCATCAACAGAGAGCCAAAAATTTTGGTTTTTCAGCTCCTTTCTAATACCATCGGTAACATCTTCATAAATTTCGTTGATGTATTTCTTGCGTAGAGCTGAGGAACTGGGTACATAAATGGGTTTATCATCGACTTTGCAATAAGTTTTCAGGAATTCTTGAAATATCGGATTGTCCAATTTATGTAAAGGAATATTACAACCCACAAAAGGATTACACAAATCTTTGGAAAATGCTTCTTGGGGATTCTTCGAATTATTGAGAAAACTTTCCTCCAAAAGTTGCTGCCGCGGGTTATTCAAATTTTCAGAAACCCTGTTCTGATGAAATGTTGTGTTCAAATGTTGCACTACTTGAAATTTCTTCTGGCAGGTAATCTGTGTAACAAATATATATTTTTAACATTCAGTTATAATAATTATTATTAATTACTATATTACTACAAAAACTAGAAAAATAAATTGTATGGTTTTGTAAAGTTCTCCAGTTGTTTAAATTTGATCGATTTTGGTTATTTTGGTGTTTATGACAAAGAAATATTAGCTTTAAAGAACATAAAATTAAACATATCTAATAATAATTTATTATTAAAAAAATTCTCATAATTGTAGAACTTCTTATTGACAAAATATTTCAAAATTCAACTTACCTTTTTGTCGCAGAGTGTGCACAAAACACTTTCTTCGTCAATAATTTTTAGTGCACTGCAATCACTTATCCAATTTTTTATTAAAGATGACTTTGCTTTAGCTATCTTCGGCATTTTCAAAACTTTTTAATTTACTTTTGTTTCACCAAATAGCACAGACCTTAACACGTTTACGAATGAACAAACTATGAAGGAAATTATTTCTTCTTCTTATATTGATATTAGTCGTACGGTATAATATACCTGCATTAATACCTACATTTCTGAAAAGGGTTTCTTACGTAAGTTCTAATTGCCCTGACAACCGATTATCAGTAGAGTTAAATCCTATTTTTAGGAAAGTCCATCTCGGCATTAATGCAAAGTTGAAGGAATACAATCCCTTCACGTTTACACAAACAAATTAAATATCTTTAAATATCAAATTTTATTATGGTTCTTATATAATTATGAAATATGTACTACGTGCATATGTAGTTATGGTAAAGTGTCCAAATATGCATTATATGCACTAAAAAAATGGTAAAAAACGTATTCTGAGGGTGGAAAATGGATAAGTACACAGTATAGAAGGGATATACCAAAAAACAACAAATATGCATTTTGCATAAAATCTAGTCTCTACTTATAATTCTTTTTCTTTAATATTTGGTCTATTAATTGGGGATCCCTACTTTACTTTAAGCTTAAAAGCATACTGATATTCTTGATCGAACACAATTTTTGAAAATCTCTAGTGTCGTTTTCTGCCTCATTTGGTGTGAACAGCATGACGGACATATCGTTTAATTGCGAATATCATATTGGAATGATGATCGTAATCATTTATGCATTTGCGCTTGTATTAAATGCTATAACTATAAACGACATTATCGAAGACGTACAGTGCATTTGCACGTCAGTGAGATGTTTATGTTCCGAGAAACGGTAGTATTTCTACTGACAAGTGATCAAACCCGACCGCGATGTGGGAGTCTGACTGCGCTGGCCCATAAAATGACCGCACCCTGCAACTAGCATAGCCACCAGCTAGCACACTAGGAATCCACCTACTGGATACGCTCTCTAATCACACACACACACACACATACACACACGAAAATTAAAAAGAAAATGACATCGGACTGGGCCGGGAATATTAGATTCAAACACGATATACCATTTACCCGGAATTAATTAAGTGTTTACATTTACATACATTTAGATGCTGTAATTAAGAAACACACGGCAAAATGTAATCAAAAGCGAATTATTTAGCGAGATCATATCACGACGTCTTCCAGGCTTCCTATCACGTCGAATAAAGAACTTAGGTATTCTAAGTGTATGTTGAACATTGACTGTACGAACTGTACTGTGACGAAGTTAGAAATTCAATGTCTTGTATACTGGGTGGTAACGAATGTAGTGTTTTCTTTTGATTAAATTTTGAAAATAAATAATAATATTGACATTTAAGTAATTTTACAATATTTTACAAATGTAATACTTCAAATTTTTGCCATACTAAATTATTTCGTATACTACCATGGCCCTCTTGAACTATAGGCAATTAAAGAGATATCTGTAAATGTCACTTTCTGTCTTCAAAAATAAATAACTCAAAATACACTGTGTATCAGCCAATTGAAATAAATTCGAAAATAAATAAATGGGGGAGTGTTCGAAAAAACGCTCGGACACTTTGATTGGTATTTTTAGTTGTGCAGTTTTTTTCATCAGATATTTTTATACATGGTGTGTCATGTAACAGTGGCCAATACCAACTTTCTTATTTTAAATGCAACACCCTGTATATTATTCAATTTTTGGATTCTTCAAATATTAAGTGTTTTCAGATTTATTGCAAAAATTAACATTAAAGAAAGAACATTTTTTGATTACAGAAATTCGCTACAACACACTCAAAAACTAATAAATAATCTCTTTATTTCTTGATAATGTAAAAACTCCCCAAAAAAACTTTCCTTTTTACCGATATGAAATAAACAAACACTGTAAATACTTTTGTTTACTTTTGTTTAAACCGCTTAGCAAATTGTTGTCTGCCTGCATGACAGTTTAGTTGTCAGTGTTATAGTCATTTGAATTTCGTTAACTGCATATCTGAAAAATGGTTCATTTAAAAGAAATGCACAAAATAACAATTCTACCGATGATTGGTTATGGAGATAACACACGGACACAATTGGAAGTTGCTCGCTTATTTAATGAAAAATTTTCAAAATATCTCCCCATATATTTATGGTCCATCTATGCTGATGATCTATTTACTAGAGAAGTGAGGGTTTTTGATTGAATAATAATGAAAATGTTTTCTGTCAACTATTCTATTATTATGAAAAGTAGCTTCACCCGTAAATAACACATTATCAAAAGGAATTGCCTGGACATTAACTTCAGTTAGTACTTAATTGTAGAACACTCCTAGCTTTAAATTGACGGGTGCGTAAATGTATTCACTACGGATGACATTTATTTCATTTTAAGATCCTTGCAGCTCTGGTTTGGTTAATATTCTGCAAAACATGTACAGACGCATTTTTTCTTGTTGTCATAAGATTCGTAATTGATTTTCATCATCTGTCATATATTTAGGTTTCCGTGATTTTGAATAAGCAAAACTACCAAAGTAATTAAGTGTCCATTACTCTTCAAAAGGCATCCGTCCTATTAACCTTCTTCCAGGGTAACGCAGCTGGTAATCTCTCTGGGATAATAAATAATTTCTTTGACATTCCTCCAGTACCAAAATACCGTATTCAAATAAGACATAAAAATGTTAAAATTTTATAAAAAAAATGACAATAGCTCAGTAATGGTCACTTTTAAGGTAATAACGTTTTATATATTTTTGGTGTAAAATTTAGCAAGCAATTCAAAAATGAAGTGATATATAGGATGTCCCATTTGAAAAAATCACTTTTAGATAAAAAGATTTCATGTAATTTTAATCCAGTTTTCTGTGTATGCAATTAGTGGGAGAAAACCACTTCCAAATATTTTTTCTCATAAAGTTACAATCGGCCTTCCACACCCACATGACTTATCCGGTATATGATTATTCATTTAAAAAAATATGTCTTCTTTTTGTCGCTGATTTATGAATCACTTATATACGTGTATATATACAGGGTGTTATAAATTAAGTCGGCACTTGCTAACTTTGTTATTAATGAAGGTACAGTATCGGTTATATTGGCAAAACATATGACCCTCCTGGAGATATCCGGCGTATCAAAAGTTGTTCGGAAAGCAAAATCTGTTAACGACGACCTTATTACACCAATTGAAGAATTTTTTGATAAAATTGACGAACAACACAAAGCGACAGCACACGGAGGAAGGGACAAAATGCTTCATAATTTGAATAAGAAATGTAACATTCCAAGACTGGCAGTTGAAGTATACGCAGAATTGTGTAAGACTTGCAACTTGAAAAAAAGACAGAAGCATGCTGGTTTGGTTGTAAAACCGATAACATCAAGAGATTTCAGTCAAAGAGGACAAGTTGACTTACTTGACTTTCAATCCTGCTCAGATGGTAAATATAAACGGCTATTAAACTATCAAGACAATTCCACAAAATTTTTATATTTGAGACCATTACAAACAAAGAGGGCTGCGGAAGTAGCCAACGAATTACTGAAAATTTTTCTCGAGCAAGGTGTACCAGTGATCCTGTAGAGTGATATTGGGCGGGAGTTTACAGCCGAAGTAATAAAAGAATTTTTTTGTTATGGCCAGAATGTAGAATCGTACATGGACGTCCCAGGCATCCTCAAAGCCAAGGGTCTCCGTTGAAAGGGCAAACCAAGATGTTGAACAAATGTTAAAAATGTGGATGGAAGAAAATGAAACTTCTCGTTGGTCGATCGGGTGTTACATTGTGCAATGGTTAAAAAATACATCATATTATCGTATCATTGGTAGATCACCTTACAAAAGTCTATATGGTGCAGATTCGAAAATAGGTTTACGCTCTACAAATCTGCCATCAGATCTTATTGATAAAATACAGACCGAAGAGGAGTTAGAAAGCGTAAACATAAACGAAGGTGCGAGTAGCAGAGAATGTTTATTACATGATGGCAGTGTTGCAGTACCGACAGAAAGTCCTGACAATTCTAAAGTTGAGAACCCTCATCAAGAAGAAAATTCAGGCGAAGCAAATATAGTACAGGTTGCCGATTCTCAAATTGAAACGTACGTAGGAGAAATCATTGAGAATATTCCTACGGTGACAGAGCACATTACGGCAGATGGTTTAGGTACTGGTGAAGACTGTAACACAAGTCTCGGTGGCATAATATATTGCTGTGTCTGCGGCAACGAAAGTACAGGCGCTCACGCTTGTTCAAAGTGCAATAAAATAGTGCACGTAATTTGTGGTGTTACTTCTGAAAAGGATGAAGGGTTTGGAAGCCAAGTTATTTGCAGACTCTGCATTAATGAGGAAAATATTAGAATTAATCGGAAGATATCCTATGAAGGACAAGCCAAAGCCGCAGATGTAATGAGAAAAAGGAGCAAAACCATCTTTGGCGAGATAAAAACAGGTAAATTTGTGACTATACCTATTGCAAAATTTGACAGAGGACCATTAGATAAAAAAAATGTAGAAGGAATTATAATTGAAAAGAAAAATGATGTTTACCGCATTGGCACCAAAAGTGGTATTTTAAAAAATTGGCTGACTAGGAGTGACATAACACCTGTTTCGTCAATTAGTTTTACTTATGATGATATTCCCCAAGATTGCTTTATTTCCTTAAGAGAAGCCTGCGCCAAGCAGTCTATGTTTTCGGGTCAAGGATTTTCAAAATGCCAATGTAGGCTTTCAAAAACCTAGTGCCATACTAAACGACGTGCCTGTTTCAAGACTGGAATTTGTGCAACAGTAGATGCCATTCCAGCAGTACTTGCCAAAATAAATTGTCCGATTGACAGCTTCTTTTCTCCAGAAATACAATCTCCCTGCTTTACTTGTGTTTATCTTATTGTTTATTTCGTTTTAAGAGAAGAAGTCTATTCGCCTACGACATTTGTCTTAATGTGAATCTTTTTGCCTAAAAACCCAGCTGGCAAATACCATTTGCCAAGGGAAATAGCTTTTGAGCAGAAATAAATGATATGGAGCTATCTGCCAAGGCAGATATCATTTGCCTAGGCAAAAGCTATTTGCCGAAAATGACACGTATATCAATCTAAACAGTAGAAATTCACATGAAACTATACACATAAAACACAATATCCACATTATTCAATATGTGTGGAGGTATACAGGGTGTTTAAAAAAGATGCGGCAATATTAAAGGGGTTGATTGTCCAGGTCATTTTATACAAAAAAGTTTATAATAAACAAGGTCCGCAAACTCTTCGTTACCGATCTACAGCGTGTTGAAGTTTAATTAAAAGAAACAGTAAAAATTAGATCATAATGAAATTTTAGGCGTGTTATTTTTCAAGAAAAAAATAGGACGCCGCTGATTTCTCTAATAATAAAAATATGTTTCTATTCTTTGTTTAATTGTGAAGAAAAAAGCTCTCTTAACTTTCTATCATACGACGTACCGTTTTTTAGTAAAAAAAACACATTTTAGTGCATGTACATTTATTACAGAAATTTTTTTTTTAATAACAAGGGTTTTATTTAAGGGCAAAAACAAATATTTTACCATACCAACAATTTTAGCAAGCAAAAATTACAATAACTGTGCAAAGTGACCACCTCGAGCTCGGATGCAAGAATCCAATCTTCTCCTCATCGATTGGCGAACTCTCTCAAAAACAACAGGATCGGTTTCAATTGAGTTGCACCCAGCAATGATTCGATTTCTTAAGTCTTCTACGTTTTCCAATGGAGTAGCGTACACCAATGACTTCAAATGGCCCCACAGGAAAAAATCCAGGGGATTTAAGTCCGGGGATCGTGCAGGCCATAAGTGTGGTCCACCTCGGCCAATCCAGCGATTTCCGTATGCTTGTGTTAAGAAATCACGAGTTACTTGACTAAAGTGGGCTGGTGCGCCATCGTGCATATACCACATTGCATCTCTAATTGCTAATGGTACGTCCTCCAGAAATCCAGGGAGCGTGTTTTCCAAAAAGTTGCGATACACCTCTCCGGTTACTCTCCTTGGTAAAAATACCGGTCCAATTAGGCAGTCACCCACAATCCCAAGCCAAACGTTCAAAGAAAATTGATGTTGAAAACGATTTTCAACAATTTCATGTGGATTTTCGTCACACCATACATGGTTATTATGGAAATTGCGTATTGCATTTCTTGTAAAATTCGCTTCATCGGTGAACAGAATCAACATCAGGAATTGAGGGATTTGAACCATTTTCTGCAAAAGCCATTGGCAGAATGCAATGCGAGGAGGAAAATCAGCAGGAAGTAATGCTTGAACGCGTTGTATATGGAATGGGTACAACAAATTTTCCTTCAGAATGTGCCAAATAGTCCCATTACTTACATCCAAAGAGTCAGCAATTTTTCGAGTAGAAGTACCTCGATCTTCTTCAATCTTGTCTAGCACATCCTCTTCCAGCTCTACCGTTCTTGCTGTCCTTGGCCTTCTTGCTCCTCCATTTCGTCTTAATGTGCCTGTTTCATAAAGACGCCGATGAATACTTTCGAAAGTTTTTCTATCAGGAGCAATACGGCCAGGAAATCTTTCAGTATACAACCGCCTAGCTTCTAATGCATTTCCATCAGCAAGTCCATAAATGTAGTGCATGTCGGTCATCTCTGCATTTGTATAGCGATTCATGATAAGGAAATTCAACAAATTCGACACATACAAAATTATTAATCATATGTCATTCAATATGTCAGTGAATAAAACAGGACTGTTTAAAAATATTTTTGTAAGCATGATAAATGTACGTGCACTAAAATGTGTTTTTTTACTAAAAAACGTTACGTCGTACGATAAAAAGTTAAGAGAGCTTTTTTCTTCACAATTGAACAAAGAATAGAAACATATTTTTATTTTTAGAGAAATCAGCGGCGTCCTATTTTTTTCTTGAAAAATAACACGCCTAAAATTTCATTATGATCTTTAATGCCGTCTTGGAGAAATCTAATTTTTACTGTTTCTTTTAATTAAATTTCAACACGCTGTAGATCGGTAACGAAGCGTTTGCGAACCTTGTTTATTATAAACTTTTTTGTATAAAATGATTTGGACAATCAACCCCTTTAATATTGCCGCATCTTTTTTTTTGAAGTCATTGGTGTACGCTACTCCATTGGAAAACGTAGAAGACTTAAGAAATCGAATCATTCCTGGGTGCAACTCAATTGAAACCGATCCTGTTGTTTTTGAGAGAGTTCGCCAGTCAATGAGGAGAAGATTGGATTCTTGCATCCGAGCTCGAGGTGGTCACTTTGCACAGTTATTGTAATTTTTGCTTGCTAAAATTGTTGGTATGGTAAAATATTTGTTTTTGCCTTTAAATAAAACCCTTATTATTAAAAAAAAAAATCTGTAATAAATGTACATGCACTAAAATGTGTTTTTTTTACTAAAAATCGGTACGTCGTATGATAGAAAGTTAAGAGAGCTTTTTTCTTCACAATTAAACAAAGAATAGAAACATCTTTTTATTTTTAGAGAAATCAGCGGCGTCCTATTTTTTTCTTGAAAAATAACACGCCTAAAATTTCATTATGATCTTTAATGCCGTCTTGGAGAAATCTAATTTTTACTGTTTCTTTTAATTAAACTTCAACACGCTGTAGATCGGTAACGAAGCGTTTGCGGACCTTGTTTATTATAAACTTTTTTGTATAAAATGACCTGGACAATCAACCCCTTTAATATTGCCGCATCTTTTTTAAGCACCCTGTATATTACTTCAGAAAATTGCAGATGGGTACGAATTTAATCCGACTGAATCTTTTTTGGAAACCATTTTTGCAACTAAGTGTACATTTTTAGCAATATCTACTCTGTTTAGTACATTTTATTCATATATCTACAGCGTTAAACGACGACGTTCAAGACATCATTATTTCCTGGGTTGTACTTACTATGTATTTATTACGTTGAAAGTAACTATCGCCTTTACATTTTAATAGATTACTTCAATACGGATATCAGAATAAAATCCATAACGTTCTCAGTCGTTGCACAAATAAGTATACACATTTTCAAAATGCGATATTTCAGCGACAAAACGTTAATACTGACGTTATTTATGTGCCGGGCACGGATACGGCACCATAAATTATTGCCATTTAGATTTCTAATATAGTATATTAGCACTTATTATCTGATAATCCATAAATTATTATTAAACAATACCCAATATCGTTACGGCAACGGCATATATAGGTACACCGACTATATATGTATTTGTATATATACAGAGCCAAATCCAATTTTCTGACATGACCGAATTAAGAAATTACCAATCAAATTATTTCAGCGAGCGACTTTCGTAAAACATTTGAACGGTTATATGGTTAATTTCGACCATTAATTATAATATATATCATAGTTGGCTAACGTGTAGATTAAATCATCTAGTGGACTGTGGGTGTAACAATCTCCCAAGTATTTTAGTAGTCGAGCGAGCGGGCGGTGGCCATCGGCTACTTGGATGCTAGATCGTGACCGTTCGTAAGGCAGCGGCAGCGGTGAGACCGGAGAAAACACTATCACTTGTTATATTGTTGTTATGAGAGTTCATTTAGCGGACTCGCGCTTGCCTATATGGGAAAGGTTAAATGACTCTTAAAACTTTCATTTCGATTTTAACTTTTTTATAACAGGTACCTTGGAAACGCCTAAGACTGCGGAAGTAGACATTAGTTATAATTGCGAATTCTTTCGTCGTTCATTTGAAATCCACCAGAACAGATAGATATAGGTTGTTGTTTCTCTCCATGTAATAATAAATTTTTAAACGATTCGATAATATTTTCTTTTTTATGTTTGAACTAACTAGAACTGTATACTTATAACTAAGTGAACGGGATGTTACTTGATGAAAGTCCATATTAGAATAAATAATAATCGTAAAAATAGTTTCAAATAATTTTTATTGTTCACTACAACTTTGTTTCGCCAAACTTTCGCTTCATCAGGTGATGTCAGAGTGATGTTTACAAAATAATTACAGAGCTATATATATATACCGGGTGTCTGTTTAAGCTCGGCCACCAGCCATATCTCGGCATACGTTTATCGTACAACCTGGAGGAAAAAATCTTGATAGTAAAACGGGCCACGGGAATTTTAACAATAATATCTTTAAGTTTCCAAAATGATCGCAAGGGGGCGCAATTCTCGTTATTTAAAGAGCGGGAGTTCGATAGTGTTTTTTTGCTCAGTTGAGTAAAATAGTGAAGTTCTGGGATATGGAGTCATCTATGGCAGGTATGTACATTATAAAGTATAATATTAACTGGCAGCCAATGATTAGTTTTAGTAAGAAAGTAGCCTATTGAGTATCAGATACAAATCTGTTAATTTTGCGTACAACCCTTATGAAACACGAAGGTTTTTCTTATACTTCAGGGTGCGTCCCGTTTATGATCTATTTTTTATCTGATAGGGCAAGGATTTTTGTACGCAATGCTGTAAAAAATAGTTCCGACTTCGTCCGAACTCTGCTACGCATTAGCTCTTTTATTCAAAGTCATAACGCAAAAATGAAAATCGGAAACACATAATAATTTTCTTAACTTCATTTTAGGGCCGTCGGGAGTGAAAATAATGACTCAAAAGCAGTTTTTTAAGATTATGCAATATTATCAGCATGACGACATCAACGGAAATTGGATCATGCCGAAAATTTCCTCCTAATTACAACAATTACGCCGGAAAAGAAGCGCAAGTTTTAGAGCACAAACTTTCCTATATAAAATCGTAAATCAAAAGAAGATGGACAGAATCAGGTTACAAAGAAGAACTTTTCTTAAAAAGGAACGATTGATATACCTAGGGAAATGGGCTTTGAAGAATTAACGTTTGCCAATCACATGAAGTTGCGAGAAGAAGGTATGACAGATGCGGTAAATGTTATTAAAGGTATAACAAAGTCTCCCAAACGGGTTGGTAAATATAGAAAAGGCTTTTCTCATTTTCTGAAAAAAGACACGGGAGCCGAACAATTAACACCATTAAAAGCATTGTCTATGTTTACCGAAGCAAGAAGAACGAGGTAATTAGAACTTTCAATAAAAAGCTTTATTCGTGCTACTTTATTAAACAAAAAGAAAAAAAAAGAGGGCTATTCTATACAAGAATCCTATCGAGTAACAGCATCTTCTGCCGAAGTAAATGTGTAAGACCTCTTGGATCATATCGTTACGCGTCTTCTGAGATACTTAGAATGAAGTTTTTTGCACATTGAAGGAGGATGATAGAAAAAACTTAACTTTGATTTCTAAATGGGCATGTGATGGACCTCAGCAGTTACAATTTAATAATGTGAAATAAAATGCAAAAGGAAAATCCCTTACCACAAAAAATATATATCAAAAAATTTAAATACGTATTTCGGCAACTAAGTTGCCATCTTCAGTAGATATCTGTATAAAACAAAAAAGAGTGTTAAACGTGGTATTTTTGGCTAAGGTGTAACCTTAGAAGATATGCTCTTCACCAAATCACCAGTGGGATAACACTGGTGATTTGGTGAAGAGCATATCTTCTAAGGTTACACCTTAGCCAAAAATACCACGTTTAACACTCTTTTTTGTTTTATACAGATATCTACTGAAGATGGCAACTTAGTTGCCGAAATACGTATTTAAATTTTTTGATATATATTTTTTGTGGTAAGGGATTTTCCTTTTGCATTTTATTTCGCATTTTTAGCCACAGTCTCCACCCATTATTGGAACAATTTAATAATAATAATAATAATAATAAATGTCTTTATTATGTATAAAGAAATATACAAGTGAAAATACCAAAATAACGATTTGGTAAATACATAATCGCAAGGCGAACCCCAGTATAAACTGTTTACTTGACCTTGATGATAAATATGAGCAATATGCAACAAAAATAAAATCCTGCTTAAAACTAACTTAGCCTAAAGTTCGATGATGAGCACCATGTGTAATAATAAATAATAACACATAAAAGTCACTTGCAAGTGAACGTCCATATCGATAACCAGCAAGCAGCTTGCATCAACCCATTACCCTAAACTTGGATGCTGTGAGGGACTTAAACTCAGTTGGTAGGGGATTGTAATTACAGTATACCTGATACGTAAAAGATCGTTCATATAGGGAAGTCTTATGGGGCGTGGGAGAGATCAATCCGCGAAATCTGGTGGTCACACTGTGTACATCTGACCTAAATCTAATCCTATTATAAAGATATGGCGGAGACCTATGCAGAAGCACACCATGATAGAAACACAATGCCTGTAACCTCATACGTCCCGCCATGCACAACCAGCCCGCATCACTCAACTTGTGAGAGATGTGATCAAATTTTCGTATATTGTAAATGTATCGAAGACAAGCATTTGGTATTTTTTGAATTCTGGAGCTGGTAAAGGAATCCAAGGACCCATGATACAGTGTTGAACAGTAAGAAAAATGCGACAAAACAAAAGCCTCACACAACATTTTCTTCACTGTTTCATTAAGAGTACGTCTGTAAGGGTATAGTCTCTTCAAATTAATGTAAGCAGAGGTAATATATTTGGATATCTGATCCTTATATCTGAATGTGTTGTCAATGTAGAGATCAAGGCTCCTCACCCTATTCACAACCGGTAAATGTATATTATCAATAACAATATCTAAAGTTCTGCCAATGTTGAAGCACGTTTTTTTAGTACCGAAAAGGACGCCCTGCGATTTCTCCGGGTTTATATGAAGGCTGTGATTGACAGAAGCATCAAATAGATTTGAAAGATCGGTGTTAATTCTGTGCATAGCAGCTTGCCATTCAGATGGGGGAAAGGAGTAATAAAGCTGAGTATCATCAGCATACATATGTGATTTACAGTGCTCTATACACAGTAATAATTTTGAGGTGTATATAGTGAATAGAATTGGCCCAAGAACCGAACCCTGGGGTACACCTTGCACTAAGGCAAGGGGAGCAGAGCAATTGCCTTTTAATCTTACCACCTGCATACGACCATATAGATAATTTGTCATTAGGGTGAGAGCGCTACCATTAAAGCCAATGGATTTCAAAATACAAAGACGAGTGCCATGATTAACTGTATCGAATGCATTGCTGTAATCAAGTAAGACCAGGCAGGATACAAGGTTTTTATCAGAAGCCGTAATCAGGTCATCAGTCATAGAGAACAGAGCCGTTTCGCAGCTATACCCCGGCCTGAATCCCGACTGAGTAGAGAGCAAAATGTTCTCTCTTGCAACAAAAACAGCTATCTGTGCAGCGAGGACCTTCTCTAGGATCTTGGACATTACAGGCAGCAGGCTAATGGGTCTAAGGTCTTTCATTTGTTTAGGTTCTGTGGACTTAGGTACTGGAGAAACCAATGCCTGCCGCCAGCAATCCGGGAACACCGAGTCAACTATACATGAATTAATTATGTGCGTGATGAAAGGCAATATATAGGGACAACATACTTTCAACATTGTGATATTGATGCCATCAGCCCCATATGATGCAGATCTCATTGATGATATGATGCTGTATATTTGGGACGCATCAACAGGCTCGAAGTGAAAGTCCAGCCCAGTGTGATGTTTTTCATAGAAATCTTTAATGTGATCCGCGTCACCGGCCGGCGCCGGCAACTTGTTCACAAAATAATCATTAATTTTATTTACGTCGCACAAGTAAGGAGGAATTTCAGACGAACGCTTGGGACTTAACCCAAGCTGGTTCAAATGTTTCCATAGCCGAGTGTTGTTCTTCCTACTTGACAAATAATCAAAGTAGGCCTTCTTTTCCAACCTGAATGTATTAGTAGTCAAATTCCGTAATTTCTTATAATAGCTCCAATCCCCAGGGGACCCAGATCGGCGATACTGACTTTTAGCTCGATCTCTCAAGGACATCAAAAGCTTTAAATTTTCAGTTAGCCAAGGAATGAAGGGCTTAGTAAATCGTCGCGTGATCAATGGGGCGTGTTTGTCGAAAACCCATAATAAACAAGCATTGAAATATTCCACCTTATTGTCTATACCCTGCATACCAAATATCCGATGGAAAGGAACATTCCGCAGCTCGAACTCGAAACTATGCCAATCAATACTCGCAAAGCCTCTAAACGACCGCATAAGGGGAGGCT